>CANUEZ040000019.1:17961000-19197000 GCA_948099385.1 Fasciola hepatica
AGTATGGTTGTCAAGTTTGTTGAGAGAGATTCAGGATTCGATAGGTTACGACTTACTGTGGAAGAGAGGCAAATTTAATAGATCAGAATAAAAAATGGAGTACATGGCCATACTGTGCCAGTAGGACGAGATGCAAAAGAGATGGTGAAACAATGGATAGGTGAAGATACAGGGTTCGGTAATGAGGTTCAGGTTGGACCTAGAGTTTACCATCTTTAAAAAATAAATTTGGCAAGAAACGGTGGAACAGAAAATGGTGTAATATAGCGGACGAGTAATTCGACGGTGACATTGCTGAGGCTATGGGCGAAAGAAAAAAATGGTGAATCTGTGAAAAATCAAAAGCTGATGTGAAACCCATGAGAGTCCCACTGTTCTGCTGTCTTTTCCAATAATCATCCACCGAATGTTAGCCAGAACTTGGACGTGGTATTCAAGATACTAAAATCCATACATTAGGCGCTGAACCACCCTAGCTGACGTTCAGCAGCTTGCTTCATTTGTGATTGGAATATGGTGATGTAGCGTGATGAATCACTTTTAAACAATCCAAAACACCACATCCCCTGAGTTTGACTAGAAAGAAAGGGCTAGGTCTGTGCAAGTTCATAATCGTTTTCATTCTTGAGATTTCCCTTGGACAGAACTGGTTTCATTGGAGTTTTATGCATATGTTCGTGCGACTTGGTTGAGCAAAAATGTGGTGAACGACAAAAACAAGAAATTTCGCACGACCGGTATTTCGTTGCCGGGATCTATGCTTTTTTGCTTGGTCTCCACCTCTGTTTGGACCGTTTCAGTCGTGGTCTCAAGCAGTCAGATATATGACCGTGTCACCGTTTCCAAACAGCGTCCAATCAGTAGTTTTTGTTGCTTAAAGTTTTCCTAACGAAAAGCTGAAGTTTAATTATTTCATCTTTGTGTTCAAACCAGGCCGTGCTTTTGTTGTTGTTGTTGTTATTAGTATTGCCTGTGTAGTTGGCATGGCCACGACCACTGCATGTTCGTTGCGGTCTGTTGCGGTTGAAAGCTTTATTATTTAGTGTTGATGTGGTACATACTGTTAGATGCATGCTCGATTTAGTAATTACGTTCTCGCTGTGATATGTCACATTAAATTATTGTGTGTTTATAACGAATTAAACTGCAGTACATTACTCCTCGAACTTGTTATTAGTGACTAGACCGTCGAGACTTCAAAACTACTCCATGAAATTTGATAATGCAACTAGCCTACAAACCAGTGTTCAGAAAGGTTACCCATGGTAAGCAAAACGTTGACTAACTACCATCTTTTCTGACAACCCTGTGTTATCGAGTATTCATTCAAGCGCGTTCTCTGTCATATGCGAACAGTAAATCGAATAATGAATGAAATGAGTAAGCATTCAAAAATGTCTACCGGTGTGCACTGACAACACATGATTTCACTTAGTGTTGACGTTCCGAATGTATTTAGCAATATTTTACCCAGTGATAACATAATAATAATAATGATAAAATGGCACCGAAACACATAACTGTGTATTTCCACGAAAATCTAGCTGTACGCCCGGCCGTGAGCGAACGTTTGCACTTGAGACAAACTCAGGTATTTCATTTCCAAATTCAAGACAGTTTTCAAAATATCCTTACAGCCCCTAACCCTGTTTTGAACGGATAATAAATTTGGCCGTGATCCCATTTGCTGATCCACTTTTGTACATAAGTCCACCGGTACCGTACTTTAATCGCGTAATGATGACCGAATATGTGGTCCCTACTGAACTGAGTACAAAATCCCTCTAAATCAAATCGTATTTTCTACGCATCATCCTTATCTTATATCCTTGTCACAATTTGACACTTTATTATTTTATTTGCTGCAGTGTGAACCTAACGGCTGCACGGGATTCAAAATGAAATAAAACACGTCAGTTTACCACCAAAATGATTGTGGATTGATATTCACCGAATGAGGCAGTTTTCTAGTACCAAAGGGTTCGCGCACACCCGGATGCTATTCATCTCGTTCGGCTAATCGGATTTGTTTACAACAATCAGTTCCACTTCAAACGTGACTACAGAGAAAACCTCGCTTCCTCAATTTTGTTGAGGTTTGTCCACTCGGTGGTTTCGAGGGGAACACTTGTTTGTCTCGACCACGGTCAGTGCAAAATCTGGGTAAGCATCCTCGTAGCCTGACGGCCAAATCTGGACATACCTGTATTTGACATTTGTATTGCACGCAACAACGTGCCTTAACTCCGGTGCCGTTGTTCACGCACAATGGTAATGTTTACGGAGAGCGTTTAGTGAAGCCATTCCAGTTTGTCGCATATGTAACTTTTCGGATCTTCTTGATTGGTTCCCATTCCATGGTACAGAGAATGTTAATACCGTTCGTCTGGTTGTTTTACTGTTCCAGTGTTAACACTTTCACGAGTGCTGCACGTAACCTGTACTCGGATGACTTTTGAAGGCTGATGTGCTCACATTTCAGCGAAGAAGAAAAAATTGGTCAGAAAGATCACATTCGCGGTTGCACAAAGGATATAAAATAGGATTTTTTTTATTGTTCAATGGAAACGGTAGACTAAAGAAACAGTTTTTTCAGTACATAAATACGAGACTAAATCTGTGAAATGTTGACAGTCCGTTTACTCTTCTCTGTCGTTCGTGTAAAACAATCTGGAATTTATGCAAACTGTGTTGGCAACTACAATGAATGGACGTGAAGCATCAACCTTACAAAGAAAAAGCCCATTCAGTTCGTTTTAAAACTCCGTCTTTTATAACGTAGTTCACACCTGTTCGACGACTCAGTTGTGCCATCTGCATTCGTACTCCGGACCTGTCACCGTCCAACCGGTTTGGACATATTCATATTTGCATTATCATGAGACCCCGGGAATGGGTTATTTTTCGTCAATGGGAGGAGGAAGGTGAAGATAAGCGTGTGAATCACGTCAACGTCACCACCCAGTTCAAAGTATGAACAACAAACATACTGGAGATGTTGTTCTGAAAACCGTACTCTAATGGCTGAACTTTGTCATTTGGGCGCGGTTGGTGCTTAAAAGGGTGAATTTGTCAGTACCGCATTTGTGACACTGAACATCAAGCTTTAGAAGCTTCAACAAGCACCTCTCCGGATGGGTTTCGCATAGGAAAGAGAGAGGGGACAGCTACCCAGATAAGCCGGGGAGAGCTACATGACTTCAGTGGTGCGAAACCCTTGTCTGATACTCGCCGTACTCCTGGAATCTATTAGAAGCACTGCTAATGATCTTGGTATTCGCTCTTATTTAGTTGAGCAGAATAGCCAACGAAAATCGTCTACAAGACGGCCAAGCATTTTTACCAAAAAACTAGGTAACTTTGTTCCGGATAGCAAGCATCTATAGACCTACAAATGATTCAGTCATAGTTCGCACTTAGCGCTTAGTATTCCTATTATATATCATATAATTTAAACATTTACGATTAGTATTCCATTCGATGGGGGTTATCGAATGCGGAGTTTCTCATTTCAGAAGGTATTCCAAAGAATTCGGAAAAATTATCCGACGTCTAATCCATAGGGTAATTAACCGGATGGTTGGTTTCATGACAACATGCCAGCACACACTGCGGAAGAGTAAAACTGTTCAATCATCTGTTCTCGTTGGAAGAAGATGCGTCCAACAGCGGAAATCATGACTGTTTCAAGAAATTTGTTTGTTTCGTATACATGGGTTCTAACATAAATCATCGCCAAACGCGAATTGAACTATTTCTGCTCGTTAGATTCGTTTTTCCGAGGCTACGAACTTTTCTACTAACAGAACCATCTCAGGGGTGCAAAACTAAAGAGTAAATGAGTAGTCTAGTTTGTGTATCAGGAGTGCGATTGTAACCTCCGATTTGGAGAGTCAAACTCGCGACCACGGTGTCGTCGTTCTTGAGGTTAGCCACGTCTAACCCACATAGGCCTATCAGCGAACAACCGTTGTGGTTCCTTGGCGGACTCTTCAAATAGGAGCCTGGAATTGCACTCCTGATACACTAATTGGATTGTTGTGAAGATACACCTACGGTGTACAAGTATCAGAACAAGTGGATGGACAGTGGAGTACTGGATGCGCATACCTGATGAACGGCAATAACCGCGAAACCAGTCGTATGCTTCCGAGAATCTTTGTCTACTCGTCTGTAGGTACCACTCAAAATCAATAAATGAGTAGGGTCCGATGGAAGTTCAATCATTGTCCGCAAAATGATTGCTAGTTCGTATACCATGAGATATTTTGTGATCCAAAGCTAAGTGATAACAATGATGATAGAAGTAAAAGGGAACGCTTTCCTTGATCAATTTCTGATCTCGATTGCTGACAGTTGATTTTCTTACTTCGCCTGTCATTAGTGTTTCTTAAGAGAAACGTCCAAAAGTGGCAGGTGACGATCCGAATATGACCATTGTGCAGGCAGCAGATAGTGTGCATATACGAACAACATAGGAGTTTCTAGTTTTTTTTTTTTTGTACCATTTTCATTTCCTTCATTCTGGCCAGAAGAAAAACATCAAGTGACCAATCTTCCTCTCCTTTAATTTATTAACAGCAAAATGGCATAAATTTTATGAATTTTTTCTCAAAATATCCTGAAATAGATCATCGTCAAGTCGATTACGATTGACAGTAAAAATTTGATCTAGGTGCAGAAAAAGAGGAAACGGGTAAGTTCTACATTAAACCATTTCAGTACGTTTGGATATTGGTTTTCAACATCTGCTGCATTGGTTCGCACAGCGCAGTGTAGTTGATAGGGCGTTTATGGAACGCAACTTGAATGCCATGGCTAGTACTGCAGGAAGATACGAAATGTACGCACCACTGTTTTTCACTTATTCTAGGAACTATTTTGGCGTTCTCATGTTCAATCAGACTGTAGTACTGCTTCTATTTACTTCATGGGCTTATGAAAGACTTTTCATAAAGATATATATATATATATATATATATATATATATATATATATATATATATATAGTAAGTAGTATGCTACCGTGTGTGTGCGTTCTGAACGTTGTGTGACGTGCCGAGCCCAAGCACTGAATTTTCCGGTTCACTTTGTCCCCGTAGGGTGGGTGCGTCTCGCATAAGATTGAGACAGCGGATCAGAAGTCAAAATTTTACTTCAATTGTGGAATTTAGGTCTATGTGCGGGTATGAGTGCGATGAAGCGGACAAATCGGATCACTGTTCCAAAAGCTGGACATTCTGGAGAAGAGGATCAAACACACTGTCTGACCCCGCTTTGGCCGTGGATCAGTGCTGAGCCGAAACAACACGCAGTGCTGGTTTTAAGGCGTGTTCACTCGTCAGAGAGCAGAACCGAATTGAGCTTTTAGTTGGAAGACCATGTTTATGAACTTAGCCCGTGGTGGTTCACTTGATTTACATTTTCACTGAGAACAACGCAGCCGTAAAAGAAATGACAAGTTTTTAATCACAAACATTGCAAGAAAATCTATCGTGAACAAAAAATTTGAGAAAGCGAGGTCGGATTAGGACAACAATGAACGTGAGTGAGAATGTTATTCTTGCACATTCTTACATAGTGATTGATGTACAGTTGAAAGAAATTGATTAAAATAAGTTTAATTCCATGAAACCAGCACAATTTGCGGTGATCTTTGATGATCAGAGGTTGAAATCACGACCAGACTACATCTGTGGTGTGATGGTTTGCGCGCCTCTGCAACTCAAAGGGTTATGCAGGATGACTTTTTTAAGCCGAATATGCAATCGTACCTGACAGGTCAGTGAACAGAGACCAGACGAAGTCCAAATGATGAGAACAGAGAGAAGACATAAGTCGCGAGATGCAAGCATTTCGTTTACTCTTGTCAACGGCGGACGTAAAACGTGTCAGTATATATACATGGTACAGTAGGGGGGTAATTGCAACAGTAAAGTAGGCACGATCGAAAGCTCTTACAGTACGTACGTTGGGGTGAGTAAAGTCTGTCGTGTTAACGCCAGGGTAAACAAACATTTTGGGTCAATCGTTTTTGTGCACAGAGTGTTGGCTGATGCATCAAGATTAGAATAGCTTCACTGAACGCTAGTAGTTTCGGTACTGGATTGCGCAACAATGCTTTGAAACACTGGGTCAGGTCAACTTTGTGACCTGAAGTCCAAATGCTTAAGCATGGTTGGGTGTGCGTTTCTCGGGCTCCGAGATTGGCTACTCGTCCTGAGCACCTCTCAAAATGCTCCCAAGAGGCTGTGTGTTTGGTACAACAACTGCTGAGGACGTCCTAATCACTGCCTTCGCGTAGCGGAGGTGTTCACACCAAAGTGAGAGGACGAAAATGAATCCCCGGCGCTCTCCGTTGGGTTGGTTGACTGGTAGATGGCTAAACAACGATTCCAAACCAACCGTGGGTGGCGTATGAAGCGTGCAACACTATTCTCATCGGCATATGTAACGGAGGGGCGTAAAAGACACCGAGGATATCTGACCTCATTCGGAGGGCATATGAACTGAGCAATCAATCACCGGCTCCCAGAGGATTCCAGATGCGGCGAATGAACCAAACCATTGGCCACCGGCTTATTGGGACCAATGCCGCTGCCTTGCAGGGTATGCTTGGCTGCGCAAAGGCCAGAGGTGCATCCTTGAGTAAAAAGCCTTACTCTGGGCCGGGTGACCGAGCAGTATAACAGCCCACAGGAAACAACAACCATGGAAGATACCACCAATACAATGATTGACAATCTTTTCACGCGAACATATGAATGCTCTCTCACACCCTACACAAGAAATTACTTTCCAGTTTTCACTCCCTTTCCTCACTTTTTCCTTTATCAGGCCCCACGGGATCTTCGTTCGACCGTACCAACTGAAGTGACACAGATGGAAATCCTGGCTGTGTTGTCTGTCGTATTTCTCCGACTAGCTTCTGAGTCTCGCCGAATTCCCTACCACTAGCTAATGCCGTCCTCCGCCTTCGATGCATATTCAAACTAGCCATGGTCAACGTGCGAACCCTGAGGCGTATAAAACAACAGGCGGGTTTAGCTCGTGCGTTTGATCCCCTTGCCATCGATGTGTGTTGCATTCAAGAGACTCGTGTTCAAGACCCTAGTTCCATCATTTGATTGACGCCCCCATCTAATCCTCCAGTAAATTTTCACTTACACCTTTCTAGGGAACCTCAGGCTGGAGTGTCCGGTCTTGCTGAGGTTGGCATTGCTCTCAGTAAAAGGGCTGGAGCGCTGCCGCTAGACTGGATCCCAGTCGACAGTCATTTATGCGCAGAGACTCAGGGCTTCTGGGAAAGTGAGCAACCGCCCTTCCGATACTCACAGTCTCTTTGTTGCTTCGACAAATGCACTCACTGATTGCAACCCAAAGGAACCGCTGGAGATTTCTAGGCACATCATGCTTCGCGGCTGCCCACACCGTAAAAGGATATTTTTGGGAAACCTAACCAGAACCTTTGACTCATAAGTCTGACCCATAAGGCAGTGGGGCGTTAACCCGGTACGGGCACGTGACCGAGGCACCTAATATTTGTAGTTCTCCTATTGCCCCTATATTATTGTTCCTTTTCATTATTTCCTATTGCGGTTGTCGCAAGGAGATAGCAGTCAAAGCCACCGCAGCCAGTGCAAGGTTGATGATCGTCTGAACTGAACTGATTATAGCCCAGAAGTAATCAAAGATAACCAAAAGCTCCACGACCTCTTACGTACAACAGGCCTGCCTGATATCGTGATTTTGGTAGACGATAAGAATGCTGGTTTGTTGGCTGTCATCAAATGAAGCGCATCTAGGAAGCTCTTTTGTGCGAGATTCCTGTCGCACGGAAAACAGGGAGCGCTTTTTGGTCCTGTGCTATGATCACCACTTGCCCATCGACAGTACGAACTTCAGACGTTCTAATCACCGGTACGCCACGTGGAGTCCTCGCTTTTTGAGTCAGCACGACCCGGATCGACCATATCGCTATAAGCCACAAATGGCGAGGTTGCATACCAGACCGTCGCTCGTACTGGACCACACCTTTGATTCCGACCACGCATCAGTTTGCACTGAGCTGTTCATGTGCTTTGGTGGGGTTCATAAGTACGCTGCAACAACGGTTTGACAGTGATCAGCTGTTCCAACCAGCTTGCCTATCGGTCTTCCTAAATGCGCTCACTGAAAACCTAGATGCAGCCTCACCTGATAACAGAAACCAGCACTGGTCGCTTACTAAGACCAACGATCATCATGTTCCTGGATATTCGCACGGCCTTCGATTCTGTCGATAGAACCGCACTATGGAGTTCCTGTGAGGTATGTATACATCCATCGTCACACCTCAGGTCGGGTTACAGCTCATGGCCAGCTTTTGCCCCCTTTAGTCGTCTCCACTAGAGTACGACAGAATTTCCCTATATCCCCATCCGTCTTCAAATTTTGCTTTAAGGGAAGTTCTACGAAATACCTAGGCTTGCAAGACAAGCCTCTGAGTGACAGCTTCATATCACACCTCAAGTATTATATTCTGTATCAGTTTTAATCCTACCAGATACGCTGCAATGGACAACAAATTCGAAAACAGTTGGATCCTAACATCTCGGTTAGGTCTCAGTGGCCAACACCGGGTCCGTTGAAGATCATTCGGTTCCTTCGTTTAAAGGCTGGGACTTCACACGTGTTTCAACGTTTCGAATTACCGAAGTTTAGTATACCTTTCAACCAACTCAACAAACGATTACCCGAAGTAACAAATAGCCCACAGGGATCATTCTCTTGTGCCAATGGCTAGACGACGTCACGCACCTTCGGGCTTCGCGTTTCCCCCTCTGTGTGTGCTCGCTCGTGATGTTTTGTCCATGTCAAGTGCACCATCGTGACAGACCACACGTCGGGTAGAGTAGATCGAGGTGGATCGTTGTGACCTGGTTCATTGTTTTCGTTTGGTTCCTCACTTAAGTGCCCACGTGATGGTGTCTAATTTCACATGGAACTTCCTATCCCAAAGGGGGGTATGCAAATCAACTCCAGTCCAGTCTATCAGACCAAACTCTGATGAAATCGACAAGTGGGTGGTTCCGGACACGAGCTTTCACGATGAGCAAATAGACAAGTGAGAAGACTTGTCAACAAGACCACATGAGTTTCCTTCCGGAACAACACCACTTCATTCGGGTTCCATTCATGGATTTGAAGAATCCATCCTTGTTTTAGCCACCTAGGATACAAAATCCAATTCCCTATCTTCTGAGCACGCATGCAGATGAGCTGAATAGAAGGGGTCTAAGGCCGTATGTCATTCTGATTTATGCAAACGAACCGAATCTGACAATTGTGTTAAAGATACGGTTACCGATCTGGATAGACCCCTTTAAAATGGCTTGACGACAAAAAGATCCATATATATATATATATATATATATATATATATATATATATATATATATATATATATATATATATAATGACAAAATATCAAATGGTTATAGCGTGAGATAAGAGTCAATGAATCGACTATTCACGAGCGGATTGTTCAGGTGAGAATTCTCCTGGAAGTTTAATACGTCTCACGTGGGCAGATTCGATGAATATTTTGCTTACTTTTTACTGACTATTTAAGGAATGCTAATGACCTCAATGAGATGTGACAACTCTCTCTACTCTGAAAACAGTCTGTGGAGCTTCTCTGGCCAGGAAGCCTCATCCTTTTGAGGTATTTTTCGTTAATCTCTATGAGAGTAAACTCATTTGTTATGAACTATCAGATACCTACTATCGTTTTGTGAGCTATTTTGTTGTGAGCCCAGACTTCTTCCGACCTTCTTCAATGGGTTAAAAAAATCCAGAAAGAAAATAAATCAACTTACATTGGAGTCCTCCTGCAAAACGTCTCAACTAACTATCTCTTTCCCTTAATTTGTGTTTATATTGGCTTTTCTTCAGAGCATTCTGCCTAAGAAATCTGTCTGTCTCTGATCGCTCACATTCCATATAAACCATGATATCATAGCCAGGTAATATTATTTCTATCCAAGCAGGCTCGAAATTCTGTGTTGTAATTGGATCCAAAGAGTTATTGGCTCTGGAATGAAACAGTATATTTTACTCCCTTTATTGGGACAACAATAGGTTGAACGTTTAATGTACCGTAGATTAACCATGACGGTATCATGTTTAGTATTTAGGTGTAAATTATCATGAACACAAAACCTTTTTTGTTCTAACAGTCAACTCAACCTTCATGTACAATTCAGAATGATTACTGATCTGTTTCACAGTGAGGTACATGCAACAGAAAGCAACCCAGAAAAGGGTTGCCTGTTTGCTGAGGCGAGAAAATGTGTCACCCACCGAAGTGACACCAATGACACGCGGAAATTGACTCAGACATGGTCACCCTTGGGTGTCAGAGAGAATGTCTATCCCCTGTTTGACGTGCCCTATTGGCTGGTCAGAACCATAGTGGTTTTCAGGTCACGCCAACCAATACTCACCAGACTTTCTACAGCATATTGTCATCTAGGCGACCGCGGTTCGCAGCCATTATTTGGGATGTAACATCGATGAAATGCGTAGGAAACATGTATCTCTGGAACAGACAACCATTACTTTTCATGGTTGCCTCTTTGCCTTAGGTTAAATGTGTTCCAAATCTGACGAATGATGACCACATAGACCGAAATTTCGTTCAAGGAAAACCAGTAACAAACCATCGTTAGAGTAAGAGCGTAGAATCCAGTTTTCGGTATTGATCACCAATATGTTTAGTACGAAAACCAGTGGCTGAAAACTGAAAGACTCGTATGGATGGAACATTGATCATATGTTCGCGTACGAACTCATTGCCTTCGTACCGGTTTCGGGGTACCTTGGATGCTGCAACCACTTTGTTAAATGCTAATCTGAAGGAGCCAGAGTAACACGTTCTAAAATGGCCTCTGCTACTGTAAAACATGTTGATATCGCGAAACTTATTGGAGACAAAGTATATCCACCGTATTCCGCTCCAGTCATCGAGCAATACGATAATACCCCTCAACAAGGGACACTCACGGGGAGGTCTAATATATCCCTAAGTGGGGTATTCCTTCCTCTGGGGTTTTGCGGACTCGTCTCGAGACAACAGTGCATAGCGCAGGTAACTTTCACAAATAAACCTCCCGTACGAAAATGCACCAAGAAGTTTATTGATTTTTGAAACAATACAAAAGGAAAACTTGCTATTTGTGAACTTTGGAATGATTGTACTGACTGCACTTTAGTTGAGTCATTTTCTGCTATAAATTTGCATCAGCATGCATCGCATACATGAGTATACGTTCCCCAAACCGAATTTCCTGGACAAGTATTGGAGAGGCCGCCTCAACTTCCCCTAGCTGGATGTCGTACTCATCACCACTGTTGTCCTTCTGCGTTTGCACAATTGTTGGCTGTCCATAGCAGGCAACACACTAGCATAAAGCACTATTGGGTAGTAGAAAGAAACCTCACGTTTACTGTTCCAGAGGCTCGTGATTTTATTCTGCCTAGTCAAAATATTATGTACTTGAGACTTGCTGATAGGCAACTGCTTTTTCATTGTGTCGTATTGATGAATCGCTTTTTATTCGGATGGCTTGGATTCCATCTCCAACTGTGTGAGCTCTGACTGGCCGACAAAAACTGTGAATGAATTGCTTTCAGTTGGCGGTTTATCTGCTCTCAGTTAATCGGTTTTTACTACTAGGCTCCCTATGGTAATCCGTCTTGTCCTGCTGGCATCGGTTGCGGTAAACCCAATGGTGCATACACATCGTTCGTCCAATGAATGTTTAGATAACTACAGACTGTCCGAGAATATATGCAGTGTGAGACTTGTGGGTGCATGGGACCAATGTCGGATGGTCGGCTAACTCGCCGTTTAACACAAGAGAGAGTAGAAAACGTGATGGTCCGCACTCGTACACTTTAGGTAAACAAACAGTGCATTTACTTGTGATCAAGTTTAGTTCCTTTTGAGGCACAAATGGTGAATAGTATATGTTACTGTGCTAGACATTGTGGCCACAAATCGTAGCAACGTCCCTGATAGAGAGGTCTTTTGGTCCCAAGGGACATTATAAACTCCCCCTTGTTCAGATAAGCGGGACGTATCCTTAATTCTTGTGGAGATACTGACGGGGAATCGAAAAAAGTCCCTACATGCTGGTTGTTTCTCATTCAGGGATTTCTTATTAAGGGATTTTGCTGTATCTCAATGGGAAATATCGTTCACACACAGGTAGTGGTTGAGTCAACTGTCGTCAGACCGGATTCCAAGCAAGTCTCAATAGAGCACTTGGTGATTTGCTTCTTCAATTCCCAGAGTCATGGCTACTGAACTGAATTGCATGTATATGACCTCTGGTGTTTGTTCTCTCAACGAGCAATAAATTACTCACTAAAATGACAGATGAGCGATATCTCGAGTAATGTTTCGGTGGTTTGCATATTACGAACTGATCTCATGTATAAGATGAGAAAAAATCTACCACTCTGTTATTCAGTCGATACTTCGTATTGTTCAGCCTTAACATGTTCAATATCATCATTTTCGTCTGACAAAAGCAAGTGACTCTTATAGTAGATTAGTCAAAGCTATGTTAATCATCTCGATTTTCTCTAGGACTCGACCGTCCATAGATTTACATTCTCGTGTCAGATCTCAGATTCGAATAGTTTAATTCTGACAACGAAGAATGGTTTATTTTGTTTCTTTTATTCATCCATCCATTCGTGTGCTTTCCAATTTCATGACATTTCTGGCGGGTGGTAATCATTAGTCTCAGCCTGCAAATGTTGTCATCACGTCCATGCAAGCCCCAATCATCAGGAACAAACCCTGTGTTTATATCCTGGTTACCAGTTCTGTTCTTATTGTCCAGTCGAAGTAGACCAGACGCCAATCACAATGGAGCCCAGAGACAGTGTTTCTCGTGCATAATGTGAGCTATGGGCGTGTCACTAAGTGGAAATTCACCTCATTCCGACTGTCCAGTTTGTGGATCGGACAATTTCCAGGTCACATCTCTCACTGGTTTGAAGGCGTGAGCTTTCGCTCCCTGGTCGTACCCACGTTATCAATATCCGATAAGACGAATCGGATACCTATGTGCCGGGGTCACGAACTGCTACATAACACGGAGAAGACTAATCTGCACGAGAAACCTAATTCCCAGCGGTGGAATAGTTTAGAAGCATTCCGCACGTGGATTCCTCTGAACTGGGTTGGTAACAACTCGAACCTCTTTTGACTGTTAAAATAAAGAATATGGCAAAGGAATTCAGGCACATCCCTGCTACCTTATTGAAGCTTAGACACAATTCTTATCATGAGCAGTCAGAATTGGGTTTTTCAGAATGAAGTGAACTACCGGTGGTTCAAAAGATGGTCAGAGACCTAATGCGAGTAAACACGTAGTCGCGATCATCTGCAATAAAAAATAGAAAATTTTTCCGCTCTAGTCCCTTTGAATTCTCAAAGTGTAATAATACAGTGTGCGCCATAGAAGTATAGGACTCCCCTTCATTTTCCCACATATGTCCGCTTCCGGGTTCTCTAACAAAACCATATCTGGTCAGAACGACGGAATGTCCATTGTGATGCAAAACAGAAAATTTCAAAACAAATAATTTATTTTGAGCTAATTAAATCAGAACATGCGAAATAGGAGGTGAAAATAATATAGGATCCCCCACAGCTCAGTTCCTATGGTTGTCACTTAAAATCGAGTGCAACCGCCGTTCTGCTTGAGGACCTCGATAAATCTCCGCGTACTTCTTACAAGACCTGTGATTGTTCTTTGGTCAATAGTCACACATTCTGGCTTGAGGGCGGTTTCCAATTCACCCCTTGACCGGTAAATCATGGGATCCTTGTACACCTGGCGAGCAAGCATGTCCCATAGGTTCTCAGTCGGGTTTCGATCCGGGCTGCAGACTGGCCACCGCATGACCTGGATCCCACAGAACAACAGTCAACATTTTTTAGTGCATGAGAAGTGGACAGATGCATTATCACGTTGGAATGTGGCATTGTCTCGTAATCTGCTGGTCACCAGCGGGAGCAAAAACTGCGGCAACGTACGAATTTACGCAACGGAATATTGTGTACCCTCAAGCATAACGAGCTCACTTCACTCTGTGGCTGAAAAGGCTCCCCAATTCACCAATGAATTCTTGTCGTTTTTTCTTTGATTGAAAATAAATCCAAGCACCCGGTCCATCCACATTAAAATTTTTTCTTCACTTATGTGGGCATTTTCCCATTTGTGAATCCTTGCTACGTGGGTTTCAGTTCATCATAAGCGTTGTTCTTTATACGATGGTGTGAAAGCAATTTACGTTTTCATTTTTTGTACCTTATCTGAGACACCGTTTTGAAAGTTCTTTGTAACGTTCGTTTCGAAACACTGACCCTGATTGAAGCTTTCAACGTTGAAATGGCGTATGTGGTCTTGGATGCTAGACGAATCAATCTGCGTTCGTCCGATTTCGTCAATATTTTTGGACAACCCATTCGATTTTTAGGCGAACATTGCTCGTTACATTCCAGACACCGATCTCTTGCATCGCCTGGAAATCTCATGCAAGCCGAGTCCCGTTTGACAGAACTCGCACTCTTCGTCCCTCTCCTAACCTGCCAGGTTCTTTTCGTGTGGCTTCGCGCGGACAAAATTCGATTTACTGACTGCGAGGTGTATACGTGCAACCAACATGAATGAAGGTCACCTAGGTCACGAGGCTGCATCACGTGCTCCAGCGTGCATGAATCACATGATCCCGGTTCTCATGGGCCTGTTAGACGAATCAGCTTGTTGCCAGTCTCAGTTAGTCGTCTGGCTGTGCGATATTTTTCACCGAACAGAGGCACCGCAATAGGGGGTCCTATACTTTTGTCACCCTCGCCGAATACGTTTTCTGCTCTAATTTGCGCATAGTGCAATGTTTCGTTCTGCAATTTGGTATGCCGTACAGCACAGCGCATTCAGTTGTTCTGGACGGACATGGTTTCGTTGGAAAATGCAGAAGCGCAAATATGCGAGAAAATGACAGGGCGTTCTATACTTTTGTCGCGCAGTGTCTAGTGATAAGTGTACAGAAATAGATGCAAATTTTACCACGTTATCATCTAATGATTAGATTAAATGGATAAGATTGAATTAGGAGAGATGCATCAGTATATGCACAGATGGAGCTCCTTCTAAGCAAGATCGGAGAAACGGATTCCTTCCGCGTGCATTAAAACTTAATCCAGCGTGAAGTTTTAGCTTCCAAGGCTCCCCCCCCCCATCAGCAGTACAAGACAGTGTAAGAAGTCATAAAAGTTGTCAACTGCTTAAAATCAAATCCACTGTGCACTAGAATTTTGGAGTCCTTATGCGAGGCTACGGAATCCGACTACAAAGGCTTGTTAGTGCATAAACACGTTCGATGGCTTTCCTAAGGCAAAGTTCTCGCTCGCATTATATTCTTACGATTAGAAGTTATTTCTTACTTTGCGATTGAAGATACTAATGATTTTAGGTTTCTGGGTAACCACGTTTGGTGGTTGCAAGTATCTCTTGTGAAAGAAATTTTTGATAAATTGAATTCTGTGAATTTGAGCCTTCAAGGAGAAAAGAAAAACATTATCACCATCAGTGGAAAAATAAAGGCGTCCGAAGACAGACGGTAGTTGTGGATTACTAAGTTAGAAAACTCTGGTTTTGATTTCTTACCGGGAGTCAACTCATCTCATGACAAAATAAAAATTTCACGAGAAATTCAAGAGATGCTTCAAAATCTTGCACTGGCATTTTCAACGAGTTTTCCGTCACTGAATGTGAAACGCAATGAATGGGTAATCAATCGTTTCGTGGATTTTACAACGGTTCCACGACAACGGCAGAAGAAGAAAGCCTTCTTGACTTGAAGAATGATTCGATTTACAAGGCTTCATTCGCCGAGCAAGAACTGTCGTTTCTTTTGGATCTCACTTAAAAAGCCAATATCCAGAATTAAGGGAAAAAGCAGTCAAGTCTTTGTTACCTTTCGGCGCTTCATACCTCTGCAAATTTGGATTTTCAGCGTTGACGGAAATCAGATCCAAGAAGGGCGACCGACTGGAAAAGCCGAATGCGGAAAAGCGCGTCTGCTTGTCAAACACTGAGCCAAGATTGACGAAAATTTGTTGTGAAAAACATGCTCACAAATATCATTGAAATAAATTTTCTTGCTTCCTTTGAATAAAAATCTCCCTCAGAATAATCATTTAAATTATTTTTAGAAATTGACAAAATATTTATTCTCGTATGCCTTGGGGAAGGGTTGGCCGCGAGATTTTTTTTTCTATTTAGTGTGCCGTCAAGCGAAAAAGTTTGCGTAACACTGATCTAAGCGATGCCACTGAAAAGATGTACTAATCTGAAGCAAACCACAAGGAATGAAATTAGGCAGACTGCGTGGAATGAAACAAGCGGACTGCATAGTGAGATTGATGACACAGTTAGTTCGCTGTATTGGTTATCGGCCACCCAACCGTTAGCAATAATGTAATGACACCACTACGTGGGGCGTGTAATTTCTCCTTTCCACGGCCGACCCTTGACCACCAGTTCTGTCTTATACGACTGGGAAGACATAGGAATAAAACCACCGAAAATCTGTACCTTCTCCCACATTTTATTTCCTTATCCCACCGGTGGTTTTATTGCTTAGGTTTGAGAAATGTCATTACTAGTCGCATTTCGTGTACCTGCATCGTTCATGTTATAGGAGATAAAGTTAGTCACATAATCAAAATTCATAAAAGCATCCATTTTTTCAGGATTTTCCATGTTGTAAGTCAATAACTTATAGTTAAATAAGTCTTATCATCTGGGCTCGAATAAACAGCCGTCTCTACGAAGTCCAACATAGAGGCTCTTACTGCTGGCCTATTTCTGGCCCGAAGCAGTCTGAGCCGTTGACGCTTTGAAGATTTGTAACATCCAGGTTGGGGAAACGCTCTTCCAAGCATTATTCAGACAGTCCATTTATTAAACTGAAGGCAACCTGCTTACAGTTCATCATGACATACCAGCGTCCCACTCGGTTTCATGCTACTAGGACAACACCGGCGGTGGTCTAACGGTTGTCGCGGTGGACTGTCGACTCTCCTACCCTGTGTTCGAACCCTGCTATTGCGGCAGCCCCCCCCCCCCCCCCCTTACCCCCACCCCAGTCGGCAGACTGAAATTGACCGTGACCTCCTTCCTTAGATACCTTACCAATATTAAATAGTAAAAAGGGAATAAATGAAGTAAGAAAAAAGGGAATTAAAATACATTTCACTACTACAAGGATTATTCTGAAGTGGCGGTTCGAATTAGTGTACAATAAGACGCAACAAGTAGTTAAAAAGTTTATACAGATTCACAAAGTCGCGAGTGTCTACTTATGCAACATTTATAATCGGAGAAGTGACACAAAGCATGCCTAAACGCTTGCCTGTGCAGAATAGCCGCTGGGTGCCAGAAAAGGTGAGACATTAAAACAAACCAAAGTAAACCAATACTCATAATGCCCATCTTAATGAAATCCTTCGTCGCTGTGACGCCTTTCAAGGGAAATCAAAAGATTATTTTAGCCATCTGGAACGAAAAATTGCAGGCTTTTCTGGAAAATAGTATCGTAAGTGATGAATTCATCATTTGCTATGTAAAGTTTCGTGCTTTGTGCGAGGCTTGAGGTGAACAATCATAACTACGTTTTTCAACCTCCGTTGAATATGTATCGAGAAGATTGACACTTCGTCAAAAAATATCCATAATAAAGACATCCTAAGGATTATTTGAACACTCACTGTCTACCAAAATAACGACATGAAATACAGTTTAAAACTCAGTGGCTTGTGAAATTTATCGAAACAGTGCATGAAAGTATTGGCACCCACACCTTGCGTGACTCATTTCACCACTGTGAGCCTTTAGACAATGCTACTGACACAATTACGGGCTCTTTTGACGTGATAAACGCCGATCAGTTCAAAACTGCATGTTTCATTCATAAACTTATTGGAATAGAGATCACTTGAAATTACGAAAACTCTCACTCTGACACCGTTCACTTTCATCTTCATGGAAGAGTTTTCAGACGGATTGATGGAGAGGGCATGGATAATCCCTTTAGTCCTGCACTGACAGATATTTTTGTGGAAGTAAACGAAGCGTCGTTAAATGCGATGATCGTCTAGGCTGACGCTTGCATGAGATACGTCAATGTCACATTCCTTGTTCTGAACAAGCCTAATGAGATACAGCCACTACTGAATCTCCGACTCAACCTGTTCAAGCTTAAACTTCAGTGGTGAAACAGTTAGGATTTTTTGTTTAGCTGTTAGTGAATTATATTTACCCTTAGGAGTGAGCTATTACTTTATCTATTCGGAGAAACGAACAACGAAACGTGGTATCAGTTTGGAATCAGACTGGCAAGTTCACACTCAAGGGATTGTGTGCACTAAGTTGTTCTCTTGTTCGATAGGCGAAACCATGACGCGCCTAGCCGCGCTCATCGTCGACATCACGCGCAGAAAAGATGCCTTCATGTCTCGGCTGCGTGCGGACTTGAAATTATTCATGCGTGGCGCCTGTATATGCAAAAACAACCTCTTCTCGCCCCCACGACCGTGTGTGTTGGCTTCCCCAGTACGAACGAATCCCCACGGAACCCTTTGGCCCCCTCCCCTCCTTCTCTAGCATGCACGTAGTCGACAAGCCGACCAATCAGCGTGGGCTGGGTCAAAGCGGACAGACGGCCGTGGCAAACTGACCCAGTTCACATGCCAACGCGACCATTCTGATAGACCGCTTTCGCACGAACACGTCTCGCCAACCCATGCTCGCCTCTTATGGATCATTTCTATTACCCAGTTTGTGGAATGTTCCAGTCGCTGCGCTGCATGATTCAGCTATGAACGATTATAAAGTATCGACTGAGAATAAGAATTTCACCAACGGTCTCGCAGCAACCGAAGATTTGGATCGATTTATGTGGCATGGTAAGTCTGGACCTCTTTAACGTAATTAGAGCTGTCTCATGCGAAGGATAATTGACCCAGTCTGAGATGCTGTTTCACTCAAATTGTAATGTTCGTCTATACTTGCATTTATTCCTGAACAAATCCTATGACAGTATATTTTCGTGAACCGCTCAGATGAAGAACACACCATCAACGAACAACTTACATTTGTATACAAATTTTGTCTCAGTTTATTCATTTATTATTACTGGCCTCTTTTTTATTGGGTAGTAATTGTACAACATTTTAGGATGGGGGTCTCGGTCAATTAGAGACCACTAGCTGGGGAACATGACCGACGGCGGCAACAGCAGTACTCGAACCCGGGACATGTGAGTCTAATGTCCAATATTGACGATCGATTGATCACCGCCGGTTGACAGCCAGCCTGAACAGCCCAGTAGTAATGTTTGCGACCTACATTCATGCATCCCGGGTTTCAATCCTAGTTGAAGGAGCTCGACGTTTATGCGCTTCGGACGAGCCCCAACAACAATGAAACAGCTGTATAGTGTGTGCTTCGGTGTTTTAGCATTGATAATGCATGATGATTCACCACCGATACCGTCACCGCTGGTCGCTTTGATGGTGGACAGTAATTCACTGACGTCCGTCTCCATGTTGCTGCCTTACCGTGGTGATCAGGCATGCGTGCCACGATGGCCCTGGGGGCCATGTCGTTTGGAGCGCCTTACCCCCCTTCACGGTCGCCCATATCGGACAGGCCGAGGGCGAGTTGCCAGACCACAAAAACGTGGCGTTGTTAGAGGGCTTTTCGCCTCGTAGTGACATAAAAACCACGGAAGCTCATAGACAGCAATATGACGTGCGTGAATGTGGCTTGCCACTAACTAAGGCCATGGCCCCTTGCCCGTTACTCATTATCCTAGGTGGGTATGATTCCCTAGGACGCGTTTGGCATCCTCTACTGGCAGACCACCATGCGAAAGGCGCATGAGCCGCTCATTCAGTCACCGGCTCCCAACGCACAAGCCTCCTATTGCCCAACAAAAAGCACTGGCTTGTGCTCAGGCTAGAGTCGCCACTTCGGAAAAAAGGGCGAGTGACACTGGGGACGCCGCTTCGCACCCAAGTCCCAGGTCTCTTCATAGACTGCTCCTTTACACAGACACCAATCACGGGTAGGTACCAATCAGGACATCCATGAAACGGACTCATCCTGTCGCAAGAGCTATCCACATAAAGGTAAAAGTAAACCGGGCTCGTTACCGCGCCCAAGCGATAGTGACCCTGTGTGGTTATCGGCTCGAACTCTCAGGACCAGGTTGTCGGTTATCCCCTATAAGTGCAGTGGACCTTCGAGGCTATGGGATATGCCCGTTCCATTGTACACACGCGTAAGCATGTGATGAAATAGCATTACCACATAACACACGACTTTATAACACATACCAGAGAGATAGAAAATAGTAAATCAATTCAGGTTGCTCGAGGCTTTGAAACTGTTTAACTGGTCTTCCACGAAATGGATTGTACGTTCGCAGCTTGTCTCCTTCACCCGACTCACACTTAGTCCGCTATAAGAATACATCGTTTGCCAAATGGGACTGACTTGATCTAGTATTATCACCTAACACTGCACTGAGAAACAGACAGGACGGATGGTATGATTGCTTCCGGTCAGCTAGTACTGCCTGTCTTCCAACTTACCGTAAGCGTTCCAGACTGTTGAATTTGTGCACTGTGCCCTCATTGAATGACACACATCGAAGACTTTTTCTTCGGAACTGAAACTTGCTGGCGAGTAGACTGTAATCGGATTTGGTATGCTTATAGGAACTCATTGGCGACCAAACCAGCAACTGATCTGGCTAACGAATTCGAAATCCTAGTACTAATCAGACTTATAACGCGGCGCGCAAAAAATGACTTCAGTGACACTCCAGTCTTTCATATCTGCAAATAAAAATAAAAATACTGGTATACCCTGACCCGTGGAACTGTTTCTCAGGGTACCATATGGTAAGCAGGCTCTCTGGAACGAATTACTCGTTCAAACTTTCTTCGATACAAGTGTACTTCCGTTTATCAGGATGGTATTCCACTGTATATATATATATATATATATATATATATATATATATATATATATATATATATATATATATATATATATATATATATATATATATATATATATATATAGCTCAAATAACTACCGCCTGGGGACGTCTGAAAAAGTTGCTATGGGGGAGTCGAGATTTTTCCTAAGAAGCAATTTTAAGTGCAATAAATTTTGATCAAAGTACGGGTTTTCGGCTTCTTCGTAATGTCGAAGTTGCTATGAAGGAAAGTCAATAATTTAGCTTCTGATTGTGGTTATTCAACGGTAACACCTCGATTATTTTGATTCATCGTGATATTACTAAATCAAATGTCATTTTCTGGATGGGATATCTATATGTTCTCCGTCAGTAATCGAAAAATATTACTTTGAGCCGTGGTGGTTGGGTAGTTTGGAGCATTTACACCTCGGGGGTCAGTGGCTTGAGTTATTACATATTTGTGCATGAGGCCCACTACGCTATTAGAGATGGCTGACAAGCCGATCCTGAGACTTAGAATGATGAATCACATGGGGTCCCAATAGGTCTTTGATGGTAAAGAGCGGGAAGACAGTGAGGATTACTGTCTACTGCTATAGTGGCGGGACTCAAACCTCTGGCCTTCGACGTGGTTGTCAACATGCGTTCGGAACCACTCGACCAACACTAATCTGTAACTGTCTTCTGGCTCGGTAACATGCTTGTCATATTAGGGCCTCATGGTTCTCCACTCCAAGTATCATAGTCAGGTTACCTATAACGCTATTGATTCCATCCATTTCACTGTATCATGAACAGGTACGTGACGAAAACAGGCTGCAACATGGCTTTTATTTTTTCTATTAGTTTTTCACTTAATTTGTATATCGTAAGACATTTCTAGGTAGATGGGAACAGCCCACCACGAGCCATATAGAAAATTGTTTGAACAAAGGTGGAGGCAAGACTTTCGCTGCGGATCCCATGCTCCTCGACCCTCCATATTGATGGCCCAAATATCGTTAGTCACAAAAAAGGGAAGTCAAAAACACAGATTGCATGATGTATCCTAGATCAATCATTTCGCTCCATCTTCGAGAACTGCACACTGAATTCATAGTGATTATTCTTGTAGCAAAATAGATGAATGTATCATTTAGAAACAAAACCATAACCACGTGTACGCACACATAAATACATATCTATCGGATAAGCACACCACCGTTATCAGAGTTCGGTATCACAACACGGCTAACTTCATCGCAATCTGGCGTTGCCTGCACAGTTCAGGGTGATTTGTGCGGATCAATAAGGCTTCGACATACCGTATTACCTTAGTGTTTGTAGTCGAGTAGACCACCTCCAATGCCCGACCTGCACTGACGCAATTTTTGGTTTCATAAAGATGTCGGACAATGGACGACTTAACTGACCTTTGCTTGGTTGATAATGCAATCGTTGCGAATTTGTTCTTCATTGTTCCCTGAATCCACAATGGAATATGTTCAACCATTCAGTGACTTAACTACCTTACCGTTCTGCCAATGTAGCTGGTTGAACACACCCATTTGAAATGGTGTGGATCGGTAGTGATGCTTTCATTGATGACATAGTTAACCAGGCAACCGTGAATACAATTACCGGTTCGGCAGCGTGATAGACGAAGCTGACAGCTGACTGCAAACGCCCACTGAGTAGATCGTTTTCAATGTGATTCTTGTAAGGGAATTTTAAATTTACTTTCATCTTAGGCATTGTGGTTGGAATATCCTTTCTTGGTATCAGGTGGCGATATTTTGCCAGCACTTAAGCCAGATATCCATTTTGCATCAAAGTCTTAGTTATCCGACTGTTGTCTTCCTGCAGTGTATCTGCCGTGCAATTCTTTTGTGTCCTGAGAAGAAAATAGATTGTAAGATGCAAGCGATTTGTGTATAATTCTCGATAGTGAAAGAAAAACAAAATGGTGTATGAGTAGTACGCCGAGCGAAACATGACACAAGACAACAGATACAGTGCAGGAGAATAAGAGGATTTTTCCAGGATTAGCTCAAAGCAATCACACGTTTGGCATCTTTCATTTCGGTATGCAAAATGTTAACTGAAGCATGGATTCACTAGGCCCTGATGGTTTAAAGACATCGTTCGTTGCGTAGTGCGGCTTTGGAGATTGGGGATTAAAGAATCTATTTTATAATCGATGGTGTCAGGTATTCAGTCCCAGTCTGTGGCAACCGGTTGCTTATCTTGTTCTTCTGAGTTGGAAAAAGCGCATCCAATGTTCAGACTCAGCTAATTGATGATGAAACCAGGCAAGGTTGCTTTTTATCCACTTGTTTGTCTGGTTGTTTTCACGTAAATTATATAGAAAAATAGACCGTTTTGTTTGTTCGTTCTTACCAATTTATTTGAATAAGCACAACACGATTGGTTCGTCTAGATCGCTCTGATTGGTCATCATTATAACCAGGAACAATCTTAGTTCAAATGATAACTTCCAACTAATCGAAGATGGATAACTTTTACGGATAGGTGATGTATACTCTTAATAGAATGGTTCATCGCTTCTCATCTTCATTTTCCAACAAAACAGTACGATTCCCGCTAATCATACTCATTTAAATAATTACGAGGGGTTACCCCAATAAGTAAATAGAACGCGCCGTGTTCACGTCCGGTGAGCTCTGATCAACAGTTTAATCAGAATACTGATGCACCACTTGTGTGATATTTTTATTGGATATATGCGCTTGCGACTGAACTCACTGACATCTCGAGAATAACAATTGTAGCAAGATAACCCAATGGACACTCGATATCATTGACTACTATCAGGTAGAATTTTTTTCATTCGACACGCGTTCGAGTAGAACAAAGGGACATACCCCATGGCCATAGTGGTCTACTGCATTATTAGAGGTAACCAGCATCCGTGAACTTGAGACTGCGAGTGTAAAGTCATTTTAGGTCTCAGTAGGTTTGGTCTGATAGCTAGCTGAGGTGTAACAAGCGTACGGTACTTCCTTCCAATGAAGAAGACGTTAGAAAGATCAGTGCGAGATATTTCTTTGTGATGTCGGCCTCTTAACGTGATGTTTTCCAGTCCGGTGGTCAGAACTTGAAAACCACCGTCATGGTAGTGTGGTAATAACACTATGTCCATACACAAGTGTAAAATAAAACGAAAAGTTGGTTTATAGCATACTATTCTTTCAGTGTGTTCAGTGGATATAACTCCAATTCACATTTGAAGAGATTGATCGTCGGATAAAATCTAAAGTCTAGCTGATGACCTTAGTTTTTCATGCCATTCTCGTTTGCCCAAATTATTCACCGCAACAGTTCACTATCAGCATGACGGTAGTGCGCGTCGCACGTGAATTTTACCGACATTCTTAGTCGCACGTTTGACTTTACAGCGTTATGGTCACGGTGGAAATTGAGCAAACCGCTGGCATTTTGAAGTCGTGATTGGGTCGAATATAAGCAACCAATCGTAAAATGTCATGTCATTACACGTTCGCGATTTTTTGCCCTGGTTTTCACCGCTCGCATGAAACAAAGCTTTCACTCGGGTCAGTTAAGGTCAGTTAAGTTTAGCAGTGCCACGTGTTCAGCTTGTCCGTTGAGCACATCTGGTCTCCCTGGTCCCCGTTCCTCCGATCTTCCTCGATAGATTGTGAGAAGGTGAACTCCGATTAAACTTACACTGCTCTTTGCAAGTCCTCCAGGTCAAGTAGCCGTGCGATTCAAGTGCTCGTTAAACCAACGCCCGGAGCATTGACCACAGGGCAACTGTCACTGTTCAGGAGTGCATAGTTCTGTCAAACTTATTCCAACATGTCCGAATTAATTAAATAGACCACCTTGTGTTTGTTGTCTCAGCTGTTCTCACACTGAATTATCTTCAGGGGAAACGAGGTAATCCTGAAATTAAGGGATGGATAAGGCATTAGTTAAACGAGTGATTTCAAGAAACAGGTGGTAGACAGTAATCCGCCGTCGTGCGGATCGTTACCACATCTGACCAATTGAGACCTTATGTGGCCCTGCACTCCAGGTCTCAGGGTCCGGTTGCCGGTTTTCTCTAATAGTGCAGTGGACCTTTATGAAAGTATAGTATACCCCTTCCATTGCATCCATGCACAAGCATGTAAATAAAAAATGCCAGTTGCTAAAACGATCGGAGATCGCCTTTTCCCTCAGTCGAACGTGAGTGTGTCAGTCAATGTGCCCAATTAAAGTTCCTCTGTATAAATGAGACTGGACTTTTTTTTAACACCAAACCGCACGTTTACTCTGCAATTAGAGTTGCCGATTCGTGTCCACCTTCTTCGTATAACGAGAGGCTCTAAAAAAACCGATAAGTTTGGTGGTTTTACTTTTACGAAAAAGGGAAATAAATACTGGGGATGAAGAATATGACAGTACTATATTAGCGGTAGGCCGCAGTCCGCTGTGCTCCGGCTCGTTACGACCCTTGACCTATTGGGGCCTTACGCGGGTCTCAACTCCAGTTCTTCTGATAAGGTTATCGATTTTCCGTGGTAATGCAGTGGACCATGGTGACTATGACGTATGCCCTACTGTACCCATGCATAAGCGCGTGATATATGGATGACTAAGTGGCTGAGACTGTGAGGGGATATGTTAACGTTGGTGGACTGCCAAGTCACATTTGCTGTCAATATTGGTGCGGTATCAAGCCCAAGGCTTGAGACAGCGGAAATTCGAGTGACAGGACAGCCGATTGGTGGTGCGGACCGTTAGAATGACTGATGAATCCTGTTAGCGATGTTTAATCCTAAAGGCTTGGTCGCCCACACCAGTCGGACCAATACGCTGAATAAAACGACCGAGCGATTTGGACCAAATCGCTCGGTCGTTTTGCGTCAATAAACGAGGTGATTCGGCGGCAGAAAACAGACCATCATGCACTCTCACATCTCCAAGCCGCCTGTCGCGATCAAATGATTATACCGCGGTTTGAGGTCGTACATTTTAATGCCGTCCGTCAATCAGATCGTAACCACTTTGTCAAAAGTAGCTAACCTTGCACAGTCATTCTGGATTCCTCCAAATCACTTCCGTAGATCGTTTACCAGCCTCTAGTTTGATGAAGAACGTAGAGCGGCGCGGCTTTTGAATTACTAGCACATGTATGAATCAGTTTAGTCGGTTTATTTATTATGTCAAAGAAATAATTCAGAAAGAAGCCTCTCCTTTCAGGTTTTATAATTATAAGTGTTCGGAAATCAATCAAATAACCACAAGCTAGCTCTCCAGGCTGTTTGTCGCGGCTTTCTTTCACTTGACTCCCGACTAAAACGTCGACCTTACTAGTCCCACACTGTGTGGTTGACAAACTGTTGACACTCACAGTAAGTTGCAGATGTGGCTGCATTGAGTAGTGTTCACACGAAACGAAAACGCACAGAACAGTTTATGGGGCCAACTTGTGTGACTCACAATCACGAACCCCGGGTTCGAATCCTAGAAGGGACTGTTGGTTTTTACTGGCAAGCCTGATATGAGGCAGATTTACAATGCTTACGAGATTTTCAACGGTGAGTTGTGCATTGGTACTAGGTGATAAATCATTTCGTAAAATGCATGCAGATCGTGAACTCTGTCGTCCTGCTTACCCTCAGGGATCATTCGATGTACTTCTGTGGGCCTTATAACAGTTGAATTCCATAAAATCGTGCAATTTTCCCGCCGATCATTATGGATTATTTATTGGTCTGGAATTTATTTCACTCGGTTTCATCGTTGGAATGAGTTTACTAGCCTCAACAGACTGTTTCCCTGGCCTCATTTAGTCAATGATTTTTGCCACGGTTGAGCAATGCTTGCGTAAGGTAACGGTTCCTCCACTTATGACTTACATCACAGGCATTATACATGATTGCAGTTTGCAAAATTGATGCACAAAATTCGAAGTTACTTCGAAATTTTGACGGTTTATCAATAGAAAAAAAAAGTAAGTCCATTTGAAAAGTTAATCATACCCAATGACACTTGTGGTGTTTCTCAGTATTTCAAACTTTCAGGTCAGTTACCGTGCCGTTAATCCTATTCATCTACTTTGTAGTGTCGTGAGAGAAGAACTAAAAGAATAATTCCACAAGAAGAAGAAAAGAAGAAAGAAAAGAAAGCCTGATCACATGAAATATGTGATCAGCCCAGCTACTGAATTGCAGCGACGTAATACTCAGTCCACATCTCCGGCAATGAACCGGCGAACTGATCAGTATTTCAATACTACTACAATCCAGCTCTTCAGTTCTGCTAGGGGGGACTGCCAGATAATAATGCGAATGATGTATAAGCATAATGGACAGCTTTTTATGCTGTATGACTGTTGTTAATTGGTTTTGTTGTAGGAACAAGTGGTCTGCAGTAACCTGACAGAAGTATCACTCTGACGGGTCACTTATTCTCTCTCCCCTCAGGATGGGAGATAAATCAGACTGATGGGTTTGGTTCACAGAAGGCAGTGTGTTATATTATTTTCCCCACGATACGGTTCCTTCTTTTCTCTCGCTGAATAATCCGGGACTTCTTAAATCATTGTATGCTAAGCTCTACTAGTTACGTATGAACTCTTGCTCTTGTGCTCTCAAACTGTCGGCAATTCATCACGCGGATGGTCCGAAAGATGTACCATAAAACATTTTAATTTCCCTTTTCCAGACGTTGGTTGATTCGAAAATCTTTTCATTTTTTGAGTTTTTTTTTGATTTCGGTATACTTTTCCCTCATTTTATTGCCTGTTGGTCAGAAATCACTAACGAGTGATTGGTATAGTCATGGGATGTAACGTGCCGATTGTCCTAACGCTACGAATGAAATAACCGTACTGACATTCATCTATCACAATCTACAGGTCAGCTTCAGCTTCGATTGAGCGCAACCTCCAGAGCCGTATTTGTTCATGGTAAGTGTCCTAGAACGTGTGAACGTCATCATATTCTGCATTGTTGTTCACGTCGAAAGGTAGATAATGACCTTATTTGTCTGAACACGATGTCTTGTGTCTTTTTCACGGCGTTCATGTGACAAACTACATGATAGATATTCTGTAGTCCCGAACAGGTGCCATGAATTCTTGGGGGAACAAGTGCACATAACGCGGGGATTGTCGGGGATGAATTAGCCTGTCTTGTCGTGTCATCCCAAATGTTGGCACTGACCCCCACCTCGTTCATGTCTAGGTATCTGTTAGCTGACGGTTGATTGATCAATCGATCGGTCCGATTTTAGTTGTTTGTAGCGGACGAAAAACGGCCATCCAAACTCACCATTGTGTTGGAGCGGCAGAATGCAACCCTTGTTAACACTCACTTGCGCAGCCGTTTTATGCTAATGTGCGAACCTCTCCCTGAATGGAATGGCAGAACACATCTGAGTGACTTTCTTTGTAGACCGAATTTTCATTCCATGCTTGCACGGAACGACCATTAACTACGGGCGCTTACTGCACCAGTAGAGAGAACGGGTAACCGTGACCTTGAGATGGTGGATGGAGAACAAAAAGCTCCTAATGGATCCAGTGTAATAACGATCCGGACAACCGCAAAATAGATTAATTGGAACCTCAGATCAAACGAAAGTTCATATTTCCAACTCTGATGAAAACGGGTGTCACTTTAGCTTCATTGAGAATAAATAACGCGACGAACAAGCTCGTTTTCAGTTATTCGTACTCATACCAATACCTAACAATATATATGACTCACAAAACAAGAACGGAGAATGATAATCCAAATTTGTCTCTGCACATGTGTGTGTGTGCATGTGAAATTGATCACAGTGTGGAATGTTCAAGTGGTTGCACACGTGTTCGGGACCAAGACATGGGCCACGGAAGGTTAAGTGCTTGCACAAATTGTTTCTGAGAGCACAGGGGAGGATTGTAGAGACGAATACTCACGGCTTCGGCTGTGGCTAAGATGCGACACGCACACACGCACGTGCACAGCCAGATTTGGGATTATCATTCCCCGTTCTTATTTTGTGAGTCATATTTAATGTTATGTATTGGTATGAGCATGAATAACTGAAAACGAGCTTGTTCGCCACGTTGTTTTTTCTCAGTGTGTTCTGTGGGATTTTTCAGACAACTTCATTTACCATTGGCGTTCTAAGGGCTCCTAGGACCTTCTCCATGTCCAATACTTTCTAAGATAATCTTTACCTAATTGGAAAACGGAATTTATCGGTATCGTGGCATGACTTAACCAACAGTAACGTGATTTTTAACACTTCTGTGTTGCTTTCTTATTGTATACCTCTGATTTGATCATCAGTTCGACAAAGTATAAATTCGGGGGCTATGGAATAAGATTAGTCACGAACCGAATTTCCTAGATGCGCTAATTATCGTCTATACTATAGGTTTAGAAAGATTAGGCAGCTCACGCTTGACGGAATCCGCAACTACCAATTGATTATATCAATATTATGCAACCCGAAGCAAATTGTGGTAACTTTTGTAATTAATTTTCATTCTCCTACCTTTAGAGGTTTTCTCCACTCTCTATCTTTATAGGATACCATTGGCGTGCATAAATCAAGTAGTCCGTTCGTTTGCCCTTTGCTTCTCACAGCGTCAGCAAAATGCGTGTTTTCCTCGGTAGTCCTTCACATGCTTGCCCATATTCTCATCATACTTCGCACTGAACCTTGACTACTGCTGTTACACAACGGGCTGACACATTTGATCAACATAATCCGTGCTATGGAATGCAACCTAACGGCGCACAATGCATCATTCAAGGTGTGCTTATGACATTCAGATTTTCTGGGTCTTGTGATTTGGTCTCATCAAGACGTTGCACGGTACCATTCACTCATGCCCCAATGACTAAGGTGTGCAAAGAGTTCAGTCATCCTTTGTTAAGATTTTGGCACGAGGTGAGAGAATCGTTTACGGTACCGTGAGACGACGAACATTTCATTATTAAAAGGAAGACGATTCATGAAAGGGCGCATTGTACCTGATGGTGTCGACACGAAACAAAACCGTTGAGAGCCCGCTCGAATAGCTTACTGTTTACAAGTGTGTGACTGAAAGTTATTCACCCCGGGCTCGTGTCCCAATTTGGAATCGATGAACCTGTGCTACTGATGGTTTCCATCAATCGAGTTACAATACCTGTATGGTTCTTCCACTATGAGCAGTGGGCCAACAGTGCATGCTCAGAAACTGACGGGAATTCGTCAGGTTGCACTTCAGTGTCTACAAACAAAGGCGCAGGTAATTAAAAATACGGTGCAAAGATGGGTTGGGGAGGGGAGAAATCATTAAATCTGAAGGCTGAAGTAAAAAAGGACAGTGCTCGAAGGTGAATTTACTGTACACTGTCGTTGTCACAGATATCTACAATATCTAAATTTGCAAATTTTTTACCTCGACTTTCGAAAATACGGATTCCGTTTAATCTAGGCTTCTGAGAAAACTGATTGATTTTGTTTTGCGAAGTTCTTTTACAAATTTCTGTTCACAAATCTGTTTGTTCAGTCGTCCGGGCTCGGTACCTACAACTACCGTTGGATAGCGGCTTCAGTACTTATGTCGAGGTGAGTACATTCAGAGCAATTGTGTTTTCGTTTCTTGCTTCACGTGTGACACAACATGCCAGCGCCAGGACATGACGCGAATCGGGCGGGCATAATAGACGGCTACAATTATGCTTTAGACCACTGCGTGACCGTGTTCACAGTTCCATGAGTGTGAAAGTGTTGTACTTCCCACGCATGTATGTTCACATGTGTTAGAACTGCCGACATTTTCATTACTCGCTTGCACATGAGAGTAGGGGGAGGGATGTACCCTATCAGCCTCAAAGACCTATTGCACTATTCGATACAGCCGGCAACCAGACCCTGAGACTTGGAGTGACAAGGAACCGCATCAGGTCCCAATAGATCAGGTGTGGTAACAGGCCAGACGACAGAGGTCTACCGTTTACCATCAGAGTGACTGGGGGTGCCCGGATTTGAGCCTCCAACCTCCGAGGTGGTAAGAAAACGCTCTGAATCACTCGATCACTACCGGTTCTTGAGAACATATTTTATTTAGCGTTTCGGATTGGCTTCAGCTTTATGTTTCCCCATTGGATATTTGTGGGTTTAAAAGACAGACGTGAATTTCGGAATGGTGCTCATTGTTTCACCCTAACTCGCTTGTGTTTGGCTACTTCTCCAGTGGAATAAAATCCACTGCTCATAAAATGAGTCACCGTGCACTATCAGTGTTAAGAATCACGAAGGTTGTTTCTCCAGTGAATCAAGAACAGTGCACATTCACCGAGTTCCAACTATGACTCGAATCCGATAGTGTTAACCGTCAGACTATTCGGGCTGGCTCCCCACAGCTTCATGTACGTCAGTAGCAATTTGTGCGGGAGTTATGGGTGACATTTCATTCCATAAGAGATTTTAATGTGTTTACAGCAATCTAATTTGTGCATCAGGGGTGTGTGATTGGATTTTCCTCTTAGTAAATACCACTGGATAATAATTGCAACTCTGATTCGCTGACAGTTTCGTGGACCAGTCGCAGATAACCTCGAGAACGACGACAATGTGGTAACGCATTGGAATATTTTCATATAAGTGGTATCGGTTGGTCGGTGGACAAAGTTTCCGAGGAGCTTCATCAGCCCATCTATATACACTATCTACGTGAAGACGATTTAAATTTCTTGCTACTCAAACCAGTCCAAACCAAATTTGGTTTCTTTCGAAACAGAGCAACACTTCAAAAGCATCAAATGTGTTAGTGTGTTGAGTAGTGGTATAGTTGTTTGTCACCAGAATAAACAAGTAGAATGAATACAACGCGTAACTTACCACGAAACCCGTGGAAGCACTATGTGCAGCTATTTCATCTGGTTTGTTGGGAATCATCAGCAGTGCACATCCACCGAACGCCCACTGGGATTCGGACCCGAGGTGAGCGATTGTGAGTCGATCACACCAAGCTACCTGGTCAGGCTCTTAACGGTTTGTGTAACTTCATCACCACATGATATAGCGTCCTTCATGCACTGGGGAAATAACCCATTAGCTGTAAAGTGATCGACGACTTCTCCACAAGAAGCTTAGGTAATGACCAAGACATTACGCTATAAACAGTATCCTGAGCTTGGCTACTCGACCGGTTTGAGTAGTAGGACATTTGAATTTAACTATCCTGCTACTCATGCTGATGAAATAGAAAGATGATTTAATCTGGTGCGAATCATTTCATCTTCTACTCCTTGATATTTGAAGAGAACCAACTCATGGTAGCATATCGTTAAATATAAAAACAGTCTTAAAATAAGGTAGAAGATACGGTAGAATTTACGCCCCATGGTATAACGTTCAATGGAAAATTGTTACCCACTTTCGTTAAAAACTGTGTTGTTATTCTAGAATTATGGTATCCGAAAGGGCTTCGAAGGCCGTGGAACTGATGGTTACGGAGCAGTCAGTTTTGAGCGTGGCTCGCTTTTATACGCTACAATGGTAAACAGTTAGGAATCATGAGGTTACACATTAATCTCTAGGTGGCACTTTTTTTAAATCGTTCCCCCTTATTGTACGTGTTGTTCATCGACCTTAAGTACTTGCAGTTGTAACTCCGAGGTAATTTGCTTGCATGAAGAAAAATCCACTTGCATTTTCCGCATCCGGAATCGAGCCGGTGACATTCCGCTTACCGGGCAGATGCTCCATCAACTGCTTGTATTTCATACTTACTACGAGTAGATTGTGAAATATTTTCGTATACATTCTCAGTTTAAATTTTGGTTTTCGTCCGTACTGGATTCGGCCTTCATTCTTCTATTGAATGGCATTTCTGATGCTTCAACCGACGTCGAAAAATCTGATTTTCAGTCTTTATCTTGGTATTCTAAGAGTTTATCCGGTACAGTTTAGGATATTCATCTTGTAAATTGCACGTTTTCCACTCTGTATATTCATTTTTCCTCTCCTTAAGATCAGATGCTGCTTCCTGAACTACCTTGATTTGTTCTCTGCTCAAAAACAGAAAGTGGCTGAAAGCAGAAGTCTGGTTGATGGCCACCACGGCCAAGTGCGGTGAGTTTCATGAGATTCAACCAAAGGCTCGTCGTGTACGGGAGCGGAGGACCTTGTACAACTGCTGATAGCAGTCTAGCTTCAACCAACGAATCAGTAAATGATGCCACATTATCAGCTGGCTCAGCACAACGTCTAAGGCTTAATTGTGAACTGAACGCCATTCGTTGCCCCGTCTTATGATCAATAATGCCGGTTATTATTGCGTTAAATTTGTTCACTTCTGTTTGCCAATTATGGACATGTAAGAGAGGAAAACAAACGCCTCACAGAAAGTACAGTATTTGATCTGAAGAACGCCTTGTGAATCAATTCAAATAAACTGAAATTAGCATGGCTCGTTAGATTTGCAATTTCGACGAGTCTGTGGAATAATGGAGTGATTCACTCGTTACGCCTCTGTCAAACTGGGCCAAATTCCACCTAACTCTAGCCACTGGACTACTGTCCTCGAAACACACGTAATTTTTTGTGTTTTATGAGCAATACCAAAAACGAAAAACTAATTAACATTCCGTGAATTTCTAATTCTTGTTTGCATTACGTATCGTTCGTTAATCCCCGTACCCAATCCAGGTACGCATTGCTTCGAAACACGAACCCACTCGCACCATACACAGTCTCCGATCAAAATCGGTTGAGAACAGTGTGTCGCCCGAGTTCGATGACAAATTCTCATTGTGAGTTCACAACTTCGTGTCGTTTGGTCGCGGCCCAGTTTCGTGTTCTCTTCTCGCGTTCGCTTATTTCCACTCAGTGGCTAATGTGTTGTGCTGACTGTGAAACTGTTTTGGTTTGGTGACATTCAGCTGGACTGAAAATAATCAGAATTGTCCGGGTTGGTTACTGTGAAGTGATTCATCACTGCGCATGATGAATTTTTCATGTATCTTTCTGTTGAATTTTGCATTTCGCTTTTCCCAGTAACCTTAGTGGTTGACAACAACTGGATGTGGCCCAGATCCTGTCAACTCCAAACTTACCGACTACTTAGTCGTTTCTTCATTCACAGCTTCATAGTCATAGCTGCCCGTTCTCCTCCCGGTTGCATAGTGCGCCGTTGGGGTTCAGTCTGTGTTTGATCATTCATTGCCTGTGTATGGAAAGAAAAAGTTGGGAAACAACAACTTGCAGAACCAAAAAGCCGCTCACACTGCTACAGTGTTGTCTGAATGCAATCTTCTGTGGTTAAAGAAAGTGAGTTAACGAGCTAACCTGATCGAGACAGTGTTCAAGTGCCGTAATCAGTCAGCAAATTTATGTAATTGATGCTCAGTGTCCTCAAATATTTGGGCAGGACGTCAAATTCATCCATATTTTATGGCCAAGGTCATAAATATGCTGGAAAAATGACCCATTACACTGCTGATAAAAAGCTGGCAACTGCAAAAGTTCCAGTGAATTAGGCGTGATGGTAAACCCATTGACAATAGAGTATCTTCTATGTACCACCAGTTGTGTGGGCAAGCGCTTCAACATAGGCCAAACGTTGTTTTTCTTTGATTAAAATGTCTAAATTTGTCCAGGGTACAGCTGAATTCCTTTACCTTGTGAGTCTCTACACTACCAGGGCCGAACACAGCCATGTGATCAGCTGACTACACCCTCGAGTTGGTCTTTTCCCGTTGTCGACTAAATGTGTGAGCTCTACCTATTGTCAGCCTATCCGTCATTTACGGTCAAAAACGAGCTACGGTTATCGTATTCACTTCGATACAAATCTGAGCATCAAACTTGATTGACCCCATCAGACTTGGAATTTTCCGAACTTGTGTGACTCAGTTGCACCCCTTGATCTCAGCCAAAGTTACTGATAAAATATCATTCAGGTGCTCCAATTGTGCTGCCGTTGCATTCACATCGATTGATCAGAGATGTGTAGTGTGGAAGAATAAATCAGCATTTTGCAACAGTTCAAACTTTAATGTAAGTAATATGTTATTATATCTGGAGGACAAGACAAAATTTCCCCGGAAACACACGACCGCTTCCTGAAAAATTCTGTCCTGTCATCCAGATACAATACCAATATATTAAAATTAAATTAAATATATACGAGTCCGTTTTTAGAATTAAGAGGTCATTCCTCGAAAGTTATTTCGTCCAATAGTCAAGGACAACTTTCAATTTAAACTTTAATTCCAATCACGTAACTTTTTCGGTATCTGAATGTTATCTTCTCGTCTGTGTTTTCCTCTCACTTTTGAGTTTCACTCATTCCGCATCCCACCTGCTAGAAATTACGTCTCTACAAAATCAGTCGGTAACCACCCACAACAGTATGTTGTAAATTTAGTGAATATGCATTTTAAGACCATTTTATAATTAATTTCATCTGGTTGGTCCATTCTTTTTTTCAGTAAATTGTCCCGAGGTCGACATCATGCTCGCGTCTATGTCGAATTATATATGCAACGTACTGGGTAGGTCCAACAAAGACAGTCTTTCTCTGTAAAAAGTGATGATTGATTTTTTAACCCATTGCGAAATCAGATCACTCTCGAACAGGCAAATAATTTAATTCTACACTTTTTTAATATTCCGCCTATCTAAGCGACGAAACTTATTTCGCATGACTCAACAAAATGAAATGTAGCTTTCCGCCTCCTCTAATTGCGTTCAGATCTTGGCATAATCCATCCAGCCAATGTTTTGGTCACGTGATTGACTCGCACATGCCAGCAAGAATCGTTCGCTCACATCACAGCGTACAGACACACATGTTCCTCATGAACGTAAAAATCACCACCTGCTATAGGGAATTATTTGACAGAAGCTTGGTACCGTACTCAGTGAACAGGCTAAGAGTATTTGTCGATTGGCATTTAACCATTTTATATTCTCATTTTAGGTTGCACGTCCGCTAAAGAAATGTATTTCAACATGTACCGTTTACGAAAACGGACTTGGTTAATATATAACACTGTTACGATAATCTTATTAGCTGAAAAGTTCTAACACCTAGTCCGATTAATTTCTACTGATAAGTGACCCGTGTATGTTGTTACAGAGGTTGTTACAGAGGTTATTCCTTACACCGTTTGTCTATATCTATGGTCCGGCAGCCCGATATCCAAAAATCTTCAGTTATTTTCATATTTACCCTGTGGAGGGATAATACATCTCGCAACTTTAAAGTCAGGTGATATCCATAAAAGACCTCCGAAATCAGCCGTCAAAAAAGCAAAATTGAGCACAATTACCACGCTCTGGTTGAACCAGCTGAAGTTTTATGATCACAAAGGTTTTATCTTTTGTGCGATGTCATTCTAAATTACTTTTAAACAGACCACAATTTTCTATGTTCTTGTTGAATGTACTAAACGGCACGGAATTCCTGCTAATAAACCGGGTATAACTATTATGGTTTATGGGCGAGAATCGTTTTGGTAGGAGCTAATTGGGAATCTGTCCTATGCGTACACTTTTCGAAGATCACGTTCTGAATCAATCTCATGTACCGATCATTTCAGTCAGTTTTTCGCATACAGTAGTCCCCACCCGATCAAAAAACACTAGCCTGGATCGCTCTAATTGGTTCTTGCTGGTAGGTATTACACTTAGAGAGGTAAATGACCAGAAGGAAGTAGTCAAGTAAGTGGTATCCTTTTCAAAGCGGAGTTCGCTAAAAATATGCATTTTGCGTCTCCAAACCATTCGACAAAGTAGATTAAACCAGAAGGACCTGTGTCTACTTGATAACCCTGAGAACATCTAAGTACGATTAGTGAGCTAAACGCGAGATCTTAAAATTCATCAAAATTCGATACAAAATCGGCCTACCATCATCAGGATTACTGTTCATCTTATCATTTTCTGGATCACATCGACAATCGAATAATATTGACCTCTTAGCATGATACGGAAACTCTCACACCTCCAACCAACTAGTCTTTAACATTATTGCTGACTGCCTCAGACAAGACTGGGTCAGCATAATTAAAATTAATCAAACCCAGTGGTCCACTGATTCTGACTTATTTTATTATACGCTTGGGTATGAGTGCCCCAGAGACCCACTGCACTAGTAGGGTTAGCCAGCAACCAGACCCTGGGACTCGAAGTGGAGAACCGCGTAAGGTCCAAGCAAGTCGGGCGGGGCAATCAGCCAGAGCTCTGCTGTACCTAGACGAACCTGTCTAACCAGTTTTTCTCCGAAAAAGAAATTCTCAATTTTATTTGACCCAAAAATGTTTCTTTTTCGGGGGTAAAATTCCAGTAATTGTTTCTCGTTCGGTTCTGGGAGGGGGTGGGTTTCTGGCACGGTGAGAGGTTTTCTACAGAGACGGTTTTCTCGCAGTCAGATAGGTTGCATTCTGGAGGGGGACTGTTGCAGTTCATTCAAGTTTATCAATAATCCGACCATATATATATATATATATATATATATATATATATATATATATATTCTTCATTGCTCTGGAAAACATTTTATGCCACCTTCACTTCGTCCTAATTAACGTGGACTTCAAGAAACTATCAGAACTACTTTTGAGAAAAATTTATGTGCGGCCTAATACCGACCTATTGTCCCTAAAATCCAACCCATTGAGCATCGTGCATCGATACAACCCATTTGCAGATCGATGGGAGATAGGCGTGGTTGGCCTGGTTACCACACGTTTTGTTCATCAGTCGTCCTGATCCCGTAAAGATTACATTTTGTTCTTGTAACCTGAGTAGACAATAAGCTGATGCACAACACTGCGTGGCCAGTTGGTTCGTTTCGATATCTAACAGTGCTCGGTCTCGTTTACGAGTCCGACTGAAATCTCCTGAAAATAAAGTTTCTTCTCTACAAATAAAACTTGTTCAGTTATAAAATCCAATTCAATTTCCTTCTAGGTAAACTGAGTGCCATTAAACTTGTTTACGGGGGAAAATTGGTTACCTTGGTCAGTAGGTGAAACGTTGAAACTCAGAAATACTACGAATGAGAAAATTTATAACGGCAACTTATTTTAATTTCTACTCAGTCGTGATCGTTATATACTAACCACCTACTGCTTTCCAGATCGTCGTTTGAAATTAGGTGGCACTCCCGTAAATCTTTTTGTTCGACGCTAAGTCGGAGGACGATTGTGCTTATCACTGACAGCATTGGCCGGTAGCACACTTCTAGGTTCAGTGTTTTTATGACAGATAGCTTGTAAAATGGATTGCACGAGACTAGTGGTCTGCTAAATCTACTTGAGTTGCAACAATCCGACGTTCGATTCCACCAATGAATAAGACCGAAACCCACAAAATCGGGAATCACAACATGCGCTTTTGGTGAAGGAATTTCGTATCTGATCTGAATATGCCTACTTAGGAGTGTTGCTTCACAGGGCTATATTTAATGGACTGAGTGCTGGTTTGGGGTCACCATCTAAAGGGCTTGATCTCGACCATTTGTTCACCATTTATAAAAACGGAGACGATGTAAGTTATCTGGTCCCGAAAGGTGACTGAGGCTTTCTGAAAATAATAATTTATTTTAAAGACATTCAGTGATTCATATTATTGTTCTAGTATTGCCAAACAAGTGCTGCAGTTGTCCAGAAAACTACTTTTCGGCTTTTCTACCTCCTGTTTGATCACGTGGTCAAAATTCCGGGTGAATTTTCTCTTAAAAATATAAATTATCCAAAAACCAGCCACGAGTAAATGGTGATGGGTAAACGTCGGTCATAATTCCAATACTGCGACTTATTCGTCGGCGATTTTTTGACCTCCTAATTATTACCTATCATTACTCACAAATAGTTCGAAAATTTCGGATCCTCACATATGGTCTATGGATTCCGGTAGTTCTATGTGTAGATACAAAGTTCTAATCTCAATATTAACGCCTGGCATTGCTAACATGCGTTGTTTATATCCGTGCGTAACTACAAAGGAACGAGTAGTTCGGTAAAATCACCATTTGCAAACATATTACTGACAGCAGCTAAGGATCTGGGAATCAACGATGTGTTCGTTGGAACCAGGCAGAAAAACAGAATATCGGACGACTCAAGACAATGTTTTTCAATCACGAACTTGTGTATGAGTGCAGTGGAAAGTTCACTGCACTAATACGGATAGCTGACAAGCAAGCCCTGAGACTTGGAGTGATGGGGAACTACATAATGACCCAATAGGTCAGGTGTGATTACAAGTCGGATGACAGTGGCTTACTGTCTTCCACCAAAGTGACTGGCGATGACAGGATTTGAACCTCCGTTCTCCGAGGTAGTAATCAAACGCTGTGAACTACTCGACCACTACCGGTCTGGTTCACATGATTTTCTTCCCCGTAATACCACGGTTACGTCGTCAAGTTTAACACCGGTTAACAGGTCGTTCTCTTTTCTACCATCGCTGACTGACGGTAATATCACAAACTAATGAACCCACAGGCCTGGAATCGAATATCTTCGTAGCCGTGCTTCAACAGTCCCATTCTTCCTAAAAACGTTGTCCATATTTTTTTAATGAGATAAAATCCCATTCAAAGTTATCATTCAAAATCAAATTTCTATTGTGATTGCTTAGAGAACTTGCTTCTGACGTCAATACGTGGTTTTAGGTGTTGACGCCTTTTAACCAATGACTGGTAAAAATTTTACAATCCCGAGATCACCTATGATCTGTCGGTAGGGGAAAGTGACGCATATTTTATCCAGTTCGCATATGTGTATCATAAGTTGAAATCGCGAAAGTCGTCTGTGAATCTCTAATGTCCATTCAAGGATGTTTTTAAAGCATAAAACTGAGGAATTTCGGAAGGCGGTGGTGAACAAGTATCGAGTTACAGTATTTATGGCGAAGATTAATGATTTTCTTATATAAAGAACCAAGGTTTGGATGCGAATGAGTTAATATCCGAGATTGCAGCATGGTTTGAGTTTGCATTTTTGTTCGTTGTATTCAGGGTGGACTACAAAAAGATTTTTAATGGTCATCTAGGATATGTTCCCTTTTCAAATTGTGGTAAAATGCTATAATAGAAGATTGGTTCCCTGTGAACCTTACCATAGTAAGACAGGGACTAAATGAGGCCTGCCATTCTGCTTCGTAGGTAGCTTCAGGTAGACTAGGTTTCGCCAGCCTGCTTCGTCTACGGGGCTAACTTGATTTAACGCCAAAATCAAAGTGTTGAGACAGTCCAACTTGTTCTTGTGTTGTTCTCAGATGTGATCATTGTTCACAAAAGATTCTGTAATATCGTCATTGCTTAGAACGATTTTGAGAAGTTTCATTTCGGGTACTGTTCTCGAAAATGAGTTATTTTTCACCGAGATATCAGGCTGGACAGTCAGTGGTTTGACACTATCATGAAATGTTTCACTGTGGTAAGATTTCGTCTATCTCCCTAGCTGACAAAATAAAAACAGTTTTCGGTGATTCTTAATCATGCCAATATAACGCAATACACGTGACTAGATGTATAAGGGATACAATCAACAAAGATAGTTTTCGTTGTCAGCAGTTTATCAGCGTCAGAATGCTTCCTGTCATGGTTCTTTTTTATTAGATTTCCTTACTCTTTCGTACGCTCTCCCCCACAATTCGTTCACTGTGACTTCTGAAAAACCAGCGAAATGTGTGAACCGTTGTTGATAATTGAGTATATCAGGGCTAAAGGAGGCTCGGAGTGTATCGAACAATCGATGCGTCATGTGTTGTGGTTTCAAATGCTTTCATGTCAAAAACAACGTTGCCACTAGAGATTTCGGACAAAAAATCCCCTCACTTATCGAGTTGGACGCAAGACGCTGCAGCATGTTACTCTCACCAACTTTTCAGTTACACAAGAAAATGAGCATAGCACACCGTTGCCGTCATGCACACCAAACATGTTGGTAACCATTTTTACTCGTATTTAAAGGCATCAGGTACATCAGAAGTCTCGGACTGATGTCATAGCCAAAACGCCAATTCGATCGTCAGTTCCTGTCTGTCTATCTGTTTTTCTGCTGGTCAACAGACCCAAGGTCATAATCGACGCTGTCATTGGTCTGGTTTCCTGCATCAGCTGATCGCACACCGCTGATTGGTTCAAAATTTGTCACGTTTTATAGACGCAGACCCACACTCGCTCTTGCACCAGATAAGTGGATAGCTTAAAACAGATACGAAAAGCATATGGAAACTGTCCTTGACTCGTATCCCTTGCTTGCAGTTTACTCGACGATGTGCTTTATCCGCACACCAAATTTAATCATTATTGGTCATTAATCACAACTGCACCTCCCGTTCCATGCAGCAGATGCAACGAGGATTTTTGGCTTGGTGGAATGTCGTTCGGCGTTCAGCGTTTAACAAGAGTTTCCGACCAGGCACATCAGACTGAAAATCCAGAACTTTTCGCACCCCATGAACAACCAAGCCTGAATTCTTCTGGTTCCTTTTCTACTAAATCTCAATCCGATCGTTACGATTCTGGTCACATTGGACGTCCACCTCATCGTTCCTTATCCTACCCTCTTGAACCAATACCAAATAAAGAGAATCCTTGTGCATCCTGGTATTATCTATTCGATCGTCCCTCTTCGTACAGCCATCATATGTTGGCGTTGGACAAGTTGCAATATCCGGTTCACTCTATGAACGATTCGAAATCGATCGTTTCTTCGTCAAACGGAGTTGACGAATTACCAGTGGATTCTGCTGTTGCTGACACTTCCAGATTGAATTCGCTTGACAGTCGTTCGACCGTATGTTCTGTATTGGAGAGCGCAATCGGAAATCACGGTGACGATGAAATTCTAAGGGTAAGTCTGCAAAAAAGTAGTGTTTTCATACTGGTAGAGTAAATTTCGATTATAATAAGATATTTAGGAAATCCAGTGGGATCTCGCTTTCTTTCTTCCTTGACAGGAATTCGAAACCGACTTCAGATAATTGTCCAAATTTATGTAGATAATATCACCCGAAGTACCGGAACTATTAGGATACCTCCGTAGCTTGATGGGTCGTGAACTTATTTGTGAGGCGTAAACCGTATTGTACAATCGTTAGATATATAATATAGTATATGTAGACGGTAGCTGTATGTGACAAAACCGAAACTGTATTACTTTTCATGTATGACAGGAATGGAAGTGTTAGTTGGACCGCGACTTCCGTTCCGTAAACTATGATAGACAGACGCGTCCGCGACCTTTTCTCCTGGACACTTATGCGTCTGTTGACCACTGCACGTTTCTGCTCACAATATTGCAATGCTAACCACTAAGTGCGTTTTTTGATGGACAGAGGTTCAATCATTTTTCGGTGATTGATGTGCCAACACTGTAGCTCAGGTTTGATAACACTCAACGTCGATTTCCGTAACCCGTGGTGGCGGATTTGTCCATTATTTCAACGGATCGCACAGTTCTGACCCCTTTTTAATTAAAAAGAACGTTGGTTCTGGTTTGCGCAACTGGAATGGATTGTGACGTCCTATTAACACCAGAACAGGTTGTATCGTTCATCCAATGGTGGGAAAATTCTTCTTGTAATCAGCTGATTTGTGCAATAATAACTGGGTGCATCGACGGTCAACGTCTAAAGTGCGGACGCTGTTGATGAACACGCTTCAACTCAAGGAGTAATTATACAAACTACATAGGTAGGTTGCCATTCTGATCGTTTACTTACACAAGGCGGTGATAGGAGACTTGCTCGTTGGACCCCATGAAATGGAAAAGCAATTTCTTCCCAGTACTACATCGGCATGTATCGATCCCGAACCTAAGATACAATGTTTTCATCATGAATTAAAACAATAAGGAAGTAGCACTTCGTTGTGAACTATTACTTTGTTCATAACTGCTTTTCTGCTGGGTCACACTCTCAGGTGACCATGTTGGTTCATCCACTTGTCGGAACAAGTTGCATTATCTACGAAATTTGATACCGCTCATGCCCGTGTACCGTGTACATCCATTTAAGGTCGACTTTGTCGTCTTTGTCCCCGGTTCTGTCATCCCCAAGGTCATCCGATCCCGTTCGAGAGTGCACTTTAAGTCTTTGGCCATAACGGGCACGTAGAACGGATTACGTCACCTGTCGATTGAACCGTGTGTGTGATGACCTTTCGATTCACACACACACACACACACACACACACACACACACACAGCCGAAATTGCTTGTCGCAGTTTGCCGAACTTTTTGTTCATGGCACAGTAATTACCGTGATGCTGTCTCAAGGCGGACAGAGTATGACGTTTATATTTCATTTGATTGACTGTCCTTTTGGTCTCCACGTTTCATGCTATTGTGGTGTGTAAAGTGAACATAACTTTCCAGACCATCTGAATATGGACGAGGAAGCAATGTCTTGACCTTTTGACGTTAATAACTATGGCTTGATCAGTATCTAATCTAACAATCATCTCGGCATTTCGACATCGCGTATGACCAGACTCAGGGGTGAACAACAACAGTAATTAGATCTGTGCCACTGAATCACTTGACACAAGTCAGTCGAATTGATTCAAATAGTAAAGCTTCTCGTCCTCGGTGGAATTGAACGAAAAAATGACGAGAGAAAAACTTGACAGAACGACAAGATGTCCTTATGGATACCTGCTCTCAAGACTTCGGGAAGAAATGTCCCGAACAAACTCATCTGATCGCATTTGTAAGCTAATAGTGAGATGTTTTCAAATACACTGAAGTTAATTAGGGAACATGGAGCACAACTTTGAACTACTGCTTCGAATACATCTCTTTGTTGCTTGAAACAAGATGCATTGGGACCTTTCGTAAATATTTGTTATGCAACATCCTGGTAATGAAATAACTCAAAAACTAAAGTCTATATAACTCGGAATATTCAGTTCGTTTAGCGAAATGTCAAAATGTCGTGTTCAAAAGGTTCCAAGTACTTTTGGTGAATCTATAGGGCAGCTGAGGAGTAATTAAAAAGTTATCCGTCGTAAGATTGTACCGTTTGTTCCACGAATTATCCATCAACCTCGGCCAGTGGTCCACCACATCTCAGCTCCTTTACGAGTGCTCCGAGATATGACTGCATGGTGTAAACATACGCTGCTTTTGTGCCCACAAGCATACAAAATTAGATATCAAATTTATCTGGCTTATTCGGCACGGATGTAATTAGTTTGCTGCTGTTTTTGTTATCGAATATGATACTTCAGTAGACAAAACTTGTCACGGGTCATTACTTTCAGAAACAGCTGAGATCCATAGTTTTCTTAAGAAAGAAACCGAATGGTTATTATCATGTACCCCGCGCGCACGTGTTCCAATGAAATCCAATTCGTTCGTAGACAACGGCATTCCTGAACTTTTCGTGTATTGAAACAGTGCGTAACAATGAGTCGTCAACAAATACATTGAAAGCGTCTAGTACAGTGTACATGCTTTTGGACCACGCCTTCCGAAGTCCTGGTAGTACTTCAAACGCGTCTTCCGCGGAGTTTCAGCCTCAGCCATGGTTGGCACCTTCGTTATGCAGTTGCATCCGTTTTTGGAGAATATAACCTGTTACATTCGTTTATTCATTAAATAAAATACCCGAGGAATCCGGTTTACGTCCTGTTTTTCGTCCTTAGAAGCGTTAGTCAACTCACAACACAAGTCGGCACCCCGGATGGGACGATTCCAGTTGAGCACAATCTTAGACGAGTCATCAGCTGAAAACAACCCGATTAGTGCGACCTAAATGCTATGTACTTTCCACATTCATAATGATAGGTTATTGGTTGCAATGAGGAGCGAGAACTTCTAACGTTGTCCTTGTGGCAAGCCCAGTTTTCACGTCAGAAACTTGATGGGGCCGCAGATTGAATCAGTACAATCGGGTGACTTCACAGAGCTTGATATTTGGTTGTCAGGCTGTATGGGGACGGATCAGATATCACAAAAAGTCGTCAGTAGGCTGGCCGACACTTCGTCTTTCTATCCTCGTAAGCCATTTGGATGATCTTAGAGTGTAAACCGATTAAAAGATTTCAACAAAATATGGAGGAAATGCGTAAAACTTATCTTCAGGACAAGTCAAAACAGTTCAGCGAGCTGCTGTGGGAAACAAAAAAAGTTATTTGGTTTTTACTACGAGCCAGTGTCCCCTTGGACTTCCTCGTCCTTCTGATGTTAAACCAAAATATAATCGCACTGGCTACTGGAATGTCTTGCAAAGTCCAGTGTGCCTCTTACTGCGTAGAACTGAAAGACAGTTACCCACCCTCCCCTCCAGAAAAGACCAAAATAACTTACGAAAATCTGTGATGTCAAATGTTCCATTTTGCCCAATGTTTTGGTCGGATTAGTTCGGACAGGTACCATGAGTTGGTGTTCTGATATAATTATAACTATATAATTATAACGCGGTACCTAAACACCAGCCTGTCTCATTTCGGAATGTTCGAAGCTTAGTACGACAGTTTTTCCCCCTCTCCAAAAAGCACAAGAATCATTCTGGTTCATGTGAGAACTGACAAATACCAGTGACTTGGCTGCCGCATTTCACCACTTTGCTTCTATCTATTTACTTTCGTCCATAGGAGTTATTCTTGTATTGCCGCAAGAGAAAGCAACTGTAAATCGAGTTTTCTCAAGTTGTTGAAACATTTTTTCACTCATTCCCGCTGACTCAGATCGCTTTTTCATGCTGTTTTCCCCCCATCACTGTTGGATGGACAGACTTTTTTGAGTTTTGTTTCTGTCTGCGATGCGTGTTACTGCTACTTCATCAGGCCCAATGGAACCTTACGTGACTCACACCACTCAATTTCTCAAGCTCAGGATTATGCCCTTTTGCTTCACTCACTGTATCCTCCACACCAGGCGGTCTGGGATAGCAAACTGTGGTGAAGCTGTTTTACAAGTTTACCAGCACAGCGGGGATCCACAGACATAGAACTGAAAGGATACCTGTACAGTCCCTTACCCTAACTGATTCGGTTGGCAGAGGAGCGCAAGCACAAATCATTTCAGTGTGAAAAGGCATTGGAGATGCACCTGGTGCGATGGTGGAGAGTAACAACAGCAGGCAGCTTTGATGCGATACTAAACAAGCTAATTGATCCGTGTATTTCATATAAGGATCTGCCATTTTTTATAGATCGGCGCGACCACCGATTCACGACAGTTCTAAGTAGCCTGCTTCTTTTTCCACCTCATATCGATGGATGTTTCAACTCTAATATCAGCAGTCGTTCTCGCCACTGACGAAGGACTATTATTCACATTTAGCACCGTATCCATGGCGCAGGTCGGCACACCTTTCGTGGGCGAGGCTCAAATGAACCGCTTCCGAAATGCGCTGTCCAAGGTTAAAATCAGTGAACTGTTAGCCCTTCCCAGGTGGAAGTGTCAGATCTTGAGTTTGAGGTTACGGTCCGACACATCGTTCGATGGACGGTTTAGTCTCACTGGCACACTGCGTCAGCATCGGCCCCTACCGAGCCCACGGAATCACGAACGGCAGGACAGCCGATCGATAGACGAGAGGCGAATCCTGCCAGCGCCATTTAAGCCTCAGCATGGTCATCACCAGTCGGACCAATGTGCTGTGTGCAACTTGTGGACACATGTGACAGCAGCCTATTTTTTTCGCTTATAAAGCTGTATGATTCTGAGGCGGAACGGAGTCCTCACTAGAGCTAGTGGGACGGTACACAGCATTGAGATTCTCAGACGCATTGTTCCTTCTAAATGAGGATCCGGGTAAGCTGAAGGCCTTTCTAAGCAGTATCAGAAACTACATAGCGGTGTTTGTGACACTTTTCACCCCCAACGTGCAGCGCACTGCTGCCAGACTGAATGAGTTTAGTACTAAGCTTTATGGTATTGGAAGGGACCGTGAACCGAGTTGATCGATATTATCTGCTAGTTTTCCCCCTTATAATTCAGCCTTGCAGACAGCTACATTCTACACACATGTTAGACATTTTTTAGCGTGTTGTCGCTCGTCATGGAAGCACGATTGACTTTTGCCCACCTCAGTTATCTGCTGGGGTCACATGGCATCCGTTTTTCATCAAGGATCGAGTTTGTGTTGCTGCAATCAGGTCAGTTTTTGTATTACTCAAACTCCTAATTGATGCGAATGGAGGATGCACATAGGTTACCGATATCTGAACACTCATTTCTTCGCTGAATTGTTCGAACCGGGTGAAAACATATCAGCTACTCTGAGGTGTAGTACTGCGTCAATAAGCAAATCACTACCTCAAACACCCATGCTCACCAGGCAATGACGGCTGGGATATATGTTGCGCATGTCCCCTGATGAAATCCCCCGTTGAGCACAGATGGCCAGTCAGTAACATGGAAGAGTATGAGAACCGACTAGTGGGCTCGATCATGTTGGGTGTATTAGTCCACTCGGATGGGGCTCAGCTGTCCCAGTGAGACTGCCTTGACGTGGTTGTGACCGCTTGCGCGCCACAGCAAGCCAACGAGCTGTACACGATGACTTACGTCAGGCCGAAGATTCAGTCATACCTGGAATGTCAATGGGTAGAGGACTGGTGAAGCAGTCTCCTGCTCCTCCATGTTGCGGGTCATTTTGAGCTGACAACTCAGTCGGTAAAATCAATGGAAGAATAAATGATACAAGCAAATGAGCTTCCACTCAGCCACTCCCGCTGCCTTGAGGACAGGTTCTTGTTAGAACTAAAGACCTTGATTGAGATCCCTCATCGTCCTCCTGCTTAGTGGCTCAACCCCTTGCAGTACCTGTCCAAAATCTCCCATAAACTGCACGACTACAAATAATTCAAACTGGGTGGAGATGCCTTGATAAAACCACGTACCACCTTGAGCCATGGCATCTGAAACGAGGAGCGTATTCCGCTAGTACGGGGCGAGTCATTCATTGTACCCATCTCCAAGAAGGGAATACGCAAAGACTGTAGTAACCATCGTGGGATCAACTCAATTCCGATAGTCACCAAGATATCAGCCTCGATTTTGCTGCGTCACCAGACACCGGCTCGCGAGAGGAACAGCAGCGGACAGCAGGCCGGATTACGCCCAGGTCAAGCATGCATAGACCAAATTTTTACTCTTTGTCAACTACTTAAAACGCATTCCACATACACCGTCCACCAACAATGATGGTTTTCCTCGACTGAAAAGGTACCTTCGATTCAGTTGACTGAACAGCGCTTTTCTGAGCTCTCCACCAAAAACGTATGGCGCAGAAGTTCGTAAATCTACTGAGATCATTGTACTCTCATACTTGTGGCGGCGTGAGGGTTTACGGTGGAATATCCAGTCCATTCGAAACGACGAGCGGTGTTCGACAAGGATATTCCATTTCGCCATTCCTATTTTACTCCTTCATCATGGACGAGATAATGCAGAATACTTTGCGAGGTCTCCTAGATGTGGGCTTCGAACTAGGAAAGAGTGAAAAGCTGTGTGACGTAAGTTACGTGGACGATCTTGCAGTTTGTTCGAATCCACGGAACATGCGCAGCGTGCACTAGATAGACTCGCACAGGCTGTAGTTCTATTCACCATGTGCTTTGCACCTTCAATGTGTAAAGTGACGTTGCTCGATGGGGAAGTGCTGTCAGTTGTCGACCACTTCACCTACATCGGCCTCAGTTTGACGACGGGTGGGAGTACAATAGTAGAGGTGAGCACGCGCATATCCAAAACTCAAGCTGGACACGTTGGACTGAAGCACTTGTGGTGACAACCTGATGTTTCGCTGAAGGTGGAAAGTCGTGTGTACTGTGCTGCAATGCGTTCGATTTTACTGTATGGTTGCGAGACATGGAGTCTGCGTGCGGAAGATAATGGTCGACTTGGGGTTTTCGACCATCGATGTTTGCGTAGTATCGCCAAGGTTGGATGGAATGACCGACTAATCAATGCTGAGGTCAGAAATGTAGTACTGGGTACCGGTTCAGAGAATATTCTGTCAGATCATATTCAGCTTATTAGACTTCGCTGGTTGGGGCACGTGTTAAGTACGACAAACATCTACCGTTTTCCTTCTCAGGGGTGGAAAGAGCCACGTGGAGGTTAACAGATTAAAGTGACGGTGGGGAGTGAGAAAATGTACAGCAAACCTAGGGAAATTAGGTGTTTCATGTAACGCTCAGCAGGAAGAAGACGATTCGATCAAACTGGAAATTTACCCAGGAAAAGTGGCACAGATTCAGTCTCCAGCAATAACACTGTCTTTAGTTATCTTCGGGATCCACCAAGTTGATGCCTTCCGGTTAAGTGACCGTCTTCAAATTTCGTAACACTCACGTCTTCATGGTTATGGTCCAAAAGATTTGTCAACCAGTTGGCTGGAGGCATTGAAGGATATGGTTGCGAACCGTGAACAGTTGCGATCGTGTTGTCACTTTCTGTTGGATCAGAATGATTGGTGAATGTGCGTTTGTACATTTGTACTGTGTATTCCGTGTGTTGGCTACCAGGGCGTTCTTTCCTTTTCCCACCCGTGTAGATCCACTGACTATCCATTTTGCATATTCGTTCTTTTTGTTGCCGCGTGCAGCTTGCTAAGAAAGGTAGTGGGGCTATCTCTGCTGTTGAAAGCTGTACGATAAGGAAGATGACGAGGCTCACGAGATCCAAGTACTTCGCGCTTATGGCCGCGTATTTACAATACTTCTTCCTCCTACTGATGTCAATATTTTCAACCCCGCACTTGCTGTTTTCATGCTCTTGATAGTTCAGTTTCTCATTGGGTTTTCGCTGACATACCAACCAAAATTATTGCAGCAGGTGCATTATTATTTCTAATTTTTGTCTTGATTTTTCTCCAGAAACTTGTCTAATAAACATCTGTTGTATACATTTTTGTGCTCCTAGTTTCTGATTCCTTACTCCGAGGAAGGATACGGTTTCACTTTAGCCGTTGTCGACCATACTGCCTCAAGCAGAACGGGACATTATCATTCAACAAGCACACCATCGACATCTCCGGAGGCTGTCAATAGAGCGCACAAACCTCCCACTCATCCATCCAACATTTGTATCCATGCTGTACGCAGATCTTCACCGGCAGATCAAGTCAACTTACCTGTCGGAGCGTATCTGGTCGAGGTGGGCCACGTACCTTTGGACCCGGGTACTACATTGAAAGGAGCCGTGAAACGTCTACGCCAGGCATCGAAGCTTCGTAGCGATAAATCTATGCCTCTGGGAGTGACTCTGATGCACAGAGTGAACCCTCCCGGTAAGCTTTGTTCATCTGCCTCAGGATAATCACGTTTCATTTTTTGTGACATTAAATTAATTCTGAGTGTGCAGTAGAAGGCAGCGATGCGTTTTCTGACCCGTTTTTATTCAGTGTTGACACAGACAATGTGTGACATTTTTTATGCCGACTGATCATCCATTCTACGAGAAAGCTGATTGTTTTAAATTTCGACTTCGTTCCACGTGTTTCTTTCCATAGGTCCCCGGCCCGTAAGGAACGGTGTTTCCAAGAACGATGATTGTCTGTCAGTTATCTCGTCCATTTCGGGTGCGTCTACCGATCCCAATCATTGTGCACAAGTTACGCAATCACCGACTCAAGATGCTTCCGAACTGATCAACTCCCCACTGGCCACATCATTTCGATCACTCTCGATTTCCGCTTCGTCCTCGGTCTGGTCTGGGCCGGCTATCTACCCAAATCATGGTAGTTTGCACCGATCCGGTCCAGTTGGTGTAAACGAAGGTTCGAGTTTAACGGCCGAGGCTACGTCACTCCGATCATTTGGTCTGTTTCCGATGTCGGGCACGTGTGCAGTGCTCTGCGAGGAACGGTGTATCGATCCGGACACATCTTCCGGTCCGACAGACGGGGAGAGCAGTTTACAGCGTCGCAAACGCTTGCTCACCCTAGCACAGCCTGTGCTTCATCTACGTTGGTGCGATGTGACACCACAGGAGGCCAGACGACAATGGGCTATAGCTGCACTATTGTCTGAACTGAAGCGCGTGGCCAGTGAATTACTTGCTGGTGTGAGGGCTTATCTCTTGGGCTTAAGGCGAACAGCCAATCTGACTAACGGAGAATTAGATTTGCTATTCCGAAATATCCCACAGGTATGCACTATGTACTGCAGACTTTTTTCATTTTAAGCTGTATAATTTTGTTGTTCATTCACTTAGTTACTAGTTCGTCTGTATCTAAATTAATTATTGGTCACACCTTCAGGTTGCATCTCAGGCAGGTCAGCTTGTCCAACGACTTCAAGGATCCTGTTTGGCCTATGCCAGTGCACCCAAAACGCATCACATATCTACTCCTGCACGCTCGCAATCTGGCATCAAGTCGTTTTCGAAGATGTCCGTTGGCAATGCCATCAAGACCATGCCGATTCTCGCGGAAACTCGAAAGCCTAATATTTTTACAAGGATACGTAAAAGTATAGTGAGCAATCCGCGAATCACTCGGAACGGTTCGGCTAGCATTGCGTCCACAGAAACTGAGCCGTCATCTAACACTTCTCAACCGGAACTCCTTCAGTCTAATACAGACCACCAACCGACCCCTCTTGAAGAAGTCACTGGTGTTCCACCTTCACACGGTCACCTAGACAGTCCGGGACGTATTGTGCAAGGATCAATCGGTGCTCTTCTTGCCGAATACGCTGTGTACACTCATGGACATCTTACGCGGATGAAGCAAGTGCGCGAATTTCGCCGCAACCACCCCGAGCTTCGGCCACTGTTACGGGTACGCACAAAAACATTTGATACTATTTTTCATTTTTATCAATGCATTTCACATGCCATTCAGTATGCCGTTCACACGGTATCTTCATACCCATATATATATATATATATATATATATATATATATATATCACTTTTTTCCTCTACCAGGCTCACGCAATGGCATCTGTCCCATCGTTTACGAACTTTCTTGCTCTACCTTTGGAAGTAAGTTCAGTCTTTTGGGCATGAGTATGAGCTAAACATGAGAATACGTGAACCTATCAAGTAGGCAACTTTTGGTCAACCATTTTTTTCGCGTGACGAGTATCATTAGTAAAAACTATTAATGAGTTCTGATGCGTTTTTTATTCTGATAATTAGACTAGTGCTACCTATCGTTTGCAAATATTGTCTTTGACATTCCTATGAATATAACACATGTTCTTCCCCCTACTGTTTTCCCATTGCCCCCATCTGTGCAGCTTCTCCTGATCCTCTTGCTTCGACTGCAAAAAATCCAAGAATTCACCAATACTCAACATACAGACAGACCTCATTTGGACTCATGTATTATCAGTAAGTGTGATATACTGTGAATTTCATTTTATCTGCTTGTTAGATTTGAGGCAGATTTCCAGCCTACACATAGTCTTAACATGTGCATCACGCATGCACGCACACACACAAGAAGCTACACGGTAGAGTCACCTTTGACCGTCTTTTAGGCAGGTCAGTCGTGATTCGGGCTCTTTAGGCAAGTCGGTACCCATTAGTTTCGACACACACAAGGCGGTTCACATTATTAGGTTGTTTTGACCAAATGCATACACTAGTGCTCGTTTATCGTCATCACACAGTCCGTCGGTTGTGTCCGTGATACATCACTTCGTACGTGATCACATGCGGGTCGAACCTCCTAGGTCATTGTGGTCACCACTGACCGCTTACACTCCTACAGGCCTGGTCCTGGTCTATGCAAGCTAACGGTGAACATCAATATCACAGTGATTCCAGCCACGCCAACTCCCTCATGGTATGAGAAGAAAATGTAGATGCTTTTATCGTGATTTAAACTCTAAAATCGATTTGCAGCCGATGAATGACAAAAGTTGAGAAACACTCATTTCTCTTTACAACAGTCCTCCCGGGAAGAGAATGACGGCACACAAGCATAATTTTCCGGTGTACTAAAAACAAAATGGATCACACACCGCCACAAAGAGGTGTACTGTCATCGTTCTGGAGACGTCGACATCCAATACTTCCCCGGGGAAACACTATAATTTTGTGCACCCCAAGTACTTTGTGCCATTGTCGACTCCTTTGTTCATCATCTGTTTGTTCAATATAGTTGGTATCTCCCTAGATTTGCACTTCCGTACACATCAGTCGAACAACGTTTGATGACTTCGTTATCTTCATAATCCTCGGTATGCATACTAACTTGACCTTCTAATTGGAACTATATTACCGTTTCAGACAATAAACACTTCGCCGTACGGGAGTCGGCAATTGAGTCAAGCACACAGTTTATATCAATAAGACTTGAGTTGTTCGGACACAAATTATTGTCCACCATAATGCGAAATCAGTTATGGTGTCTTCTCACGATTCTGTTTCTCGGACATTAAGCTGCTTGTTGTATGATGACTTCGGACTGTTCGCCAAATGCTGGGGCCCATTTTCTTGCGTAGCCGAAAGTTACGCCAACCCAATTCGGTAGGCTTGATGGGTTCTAGATCGATTTTATTACTTGCCAAAACCAATTTTGTTGTAAATACTGAACTGAAAACCTGAGAGTCATGTGGAGATTAGTGAAAACCGTCGATATGGGGAAACGGAAAGCTGTGATCACAAAGTTTCCGGTGGCGGTCAGATGGTTTAGAGCGTTTGATTACCTCCTTAGGGGTCCGAGTTTTAAACCCCCGCCATTACCAGTTACTTTGGTGGCAGACAGTAATCCCCACGGTATTCCGGATCGTTACCACACCTGACCTATTGGGACCTTATGTGATTCTCTGCCACTCGAAATCTCACGGCCCGTTTGCCAGTTATCCCTAATAGTGCAGTAGGTCTTCGTGGCTATGCGGTATATACCCTTTCCACTGCACTCATGTGCAAGCATGTATTAAAAAAGTGGTTTGAAGTTACCACATCGTAGCAACACGATTTGGGTGAACATTATCAGGCTGACGTCAACAGGTTTCCAATCTAGTCTTTCAGCGTGTCGATAGTGGCTCCAGAGACCAACTGACCACTGCGATTCTATTCCACTGTAGCCGCTCTCTGTTCTATTCTGACTTCATCTCATGTCAACGCTCTGTTCTTCCCTTCCAGAATTACGAGAAGCTGTTCTAAGACCATCTACAACCGACGATCCATCCGCGACTCAAACGCCATGCACTAGCCGTACCGGAACCCTACAATCACCTTTTAATAAAATACTCACGGATGATGACAGTGTTCGTTCCATTCCAAATGGACAAGATCGATCTAACACCAAGGAGCCTCAGTCTGCATCGTTTCCTGCGGAATCCCAAGACAGCTATAAGAATTCATATCCGGGTCTGGCGAATCGTGAAGTGTTGCAATTATTCCATTCTCTTCAATCTCCTCTGTATCATTCCCCTGTTTCGGAAGCATTGAGTGAACCGGAAGATTGGATCAACCCGGAGCGTTATATCATATTCCGTGGTCCTCTGGACTGCGTTTTGAGTTGTGCACAGTCCATTACGGACGGAGTTGCAGATCCCGGTGCCATACTATATACAGGCCGGGTAAGGTTAACTTGTGACCCAGAAACCTTCTCCGTGATTTTACATGTCGACCAGGCTTTTTATCGACACCGATGTCCACATTGCTGTGAGCCATACTGTGTAAACAAAGACAAACTATTCGGGGAAAAATTTGCATCACTCCTCTCAAGATTTGTATCCTTCGCTGAGAATTATCATGAATACCATCAGACATGAGCACATAGTTCTGTACGAAATGCTCCCTCAACGTACTGTTCAATGTTGCAGAAGTGCAATGCATTGTTCTTTTAACCCGACCGTTATTCAGGAGTCAGAATTGAAATGTGTACGTTCCTAGCTGTTTGTTACATGCTTGCGCATGAGTGCAGTACAAAGGATACATTTCATAGCCTTGAAGGTTCACTGCACCAGTTGGGATAACCGGCAACCTCACCATGAGAGTTGGATTGGAGAACTACATAAGGTCTTAGTAGGGCAGGTGTGATAACGAGCTAGCACCATCACCACCACCACCAAACCAATGATTAAATAGTATTTTGGCACATAGTGCATCCATTATTTGATCGTAATATCACAGTGATATGAAATTTCCGTTGATGGCGTTTATTCGCTGTGGCACGTTATCCGATGAACAGATCGCAACAGCAATCACATTCGAATCTCGAGTATCACCCAGTTCATGTTGTCAGAACAAAACGAACTCAGATTTTTATTGAGGATATATATATATATATATATATATATATATATATATATATATATATGATGATTTAACTAACCCGTGTTCTTTTCCCCTTCTCTTATGCTCAGAGTTTTGCCTACCTACTCACGGATGCCCTTGTTCTAGTAGCATCTGACACAGATGTCCTCATTTCCAGCGAGATTAAACGGCTGTTGTGCGAGCCACTCCTGCTGAGCCTCATTTGCAACCAGACGTATGATACGGGTATGTCGTTTATCCGCAGTCGTCTTCCTTTGTCTGTTGGTCTTTAGGTTGTTTTTATTTAGTTTTGCCGGGATCACTTGCAGTACGAAAAATGCTCTTGAAGCAAACTGATTTTGTCAACATTCAGATAGAAAACGGCTTTGCCAGACATAAATTGATCCAACGAAGGAAGGTGGTTCATATTGAACTGATTGGAAATCAGTTTATTGGTAATTAACATATCCTGTTTCGTATTGATTCATAGTTTTATACTCTGAAATATTCTTTTTCTTTTGCTTCAACTTTGCATCTGGATACAGCAGTAGGAGTAAACCACAATGCCATGTGAACTCGCTCCATTATAAAGGAGATTCAACAATATTGACAAAATAAGTTTGGAATGATTAAACACAGTTTCGTAACCGTGCACCGGATTCGATTTCACTCTATCGGACTAATGAAAACCTTTCGGTTCCCCTTATCCGACACTTAGGACAAATGTGCTGTTTCCAAGTCTTAGTCTTCGGTTTCGGGCAGATTTACGCTACGTCTCTATTTTCGTGCTCGTTTAAAATAGTCATCCTTCGCCTATTCCCCGTTCACTGCCGAATTGTCTTGCAGAACTTCGTTTCACTGTGGAAACAATTGGTGGATTACATGTTCAATTGGACTGCCAGACTGTCGAGGACAAAGTGGTTTGGAAAACTCTGATTCAACAACGTATTGAAATGATCCAATAATCCAGTGATTCTCTGCCTATACCCAGTCACCACCTCATTCCCTTCCCGTATGAACATCTGCCAACTGAATGTCCACACGTGTACACATTTTCGCATGTACATATCTAGAATACGTTTTCCTCCCATAGTAAGCGTTTGTCATCCTGTGCTATCTGTTGGTTTATTGCCTAAGAGTGATCTGATACGCGTTCTTTCCTGATACCGCATTTTTGTTCCTTATTTCCACATGATTGAACAGTGGAAGGGACGCACACCACAGCTACCAAGGTCCATCACACTCCATCAAGGAGAAGGACAACATGACCGCGAGATAAGGAGCCGTGAACGATATTAGGCTACAGTAGGTTTGGTGGGAAAGCGAGCCACTAATCAAAGTTCACAGATAACGGCGAGGTTAGATCGTTCCATCTCAGATTTGGCGGTCAGGGATTTAGATCATCCAGTCACCACTGTTATGATTTAGGTTCACTAATGCGCTGGCGTCCTCTTTGATTTCGACAAAATCAAGGTGAAAATCTCACCACTGAAGATATTAGTAACAGTATTTTCTATTTTTTATGTAACGGAATTTGACCTCGAAACATGATCCTCTCTCAATAAAGTTATTGTAGGATAATTTGTATCAATTACAATCCAACCTCCAATAACGGTTACATTGCCTTCACTTATCATTCTTCAGTTACATCAGCTGAATAATGTTCACTGAAGCAAAGAAAATCAAATGCCAGTGCTATTATCCGTACACTTAGGGTCCTTCACACCAACCCGAATAGGTCAAACAGCAGTCCTACGACCATGCACTACTTCTCGGCTGGATTGCATTAGAATTTGCTCCGGCGGTGTCCTCATCGATTTGCATTCTCTTTGGTTAGGGGCAATTGCATTCTGTTGGTTACATTGTACAACGTCGGTAGCAGGGAAACATCGAGAAATTGTTTGTTTGAATGAACATAATAGTCAGTAAAAGGATAATCATTCGTAATACCACTCATGCCCCAGGCGGCGGATTTGTGATCTCCATAGATCACCGCCTGAATTCCATTTTCTATAACTCACAAACACGCGGTTGTGTACCAGTTTAATCCGTAGTATACAATGCAAAGTCACGAATGGCAATCGATTTGCAGATAAATGGCTAAACGTCTCATTCAGCACGATCAAGGACTGCAAGTATGTGCGTGTTTCAGAAATTCATGAATGATACATAGCTGGCTTAAATTCGGTCCAACGGCGCACTTGACAAAAGTATTTTGGATCAATGTACACCCCCGTCGTCTCCCATTGTATCTCGTTGACGAATTCCGAGGTCGTGAATTCCAAACAAGTTTCAGAAAATGTTATGGTACATGCTTGCAAAAATGGTGAACCGTCAGTGAGTAAATGCTCAGAGCGTTAAATCCTACCGTAACTTAGTCTGGTTGTGCAACAACAGTGGCCAATTTGTGTTTTCAAACATGTCTGACAAACTGGATGACCTATTTTTGTGGATAATCAATAATCGAAATTGATTTTCACAATTCGGAAACTACAAATACGAAGACGTACTGTTATTTGTTCTATAATATAAGTGGTTGGTTTACTGCGACTGGAAGCAATGACCTGGATAAGTGAGGTGTATCGTAAGAATGACCGCACATTTTATGACGGCAGAAATATTCGCTTGATGAGAAGCACGATTTGGTCCATGGTTTGTTTACTTTCATGCTCGCAGACTGAACGTCTTCGGTGTTCCATGCACTCCTATACCTGCGGTGGTCTGGGGATTAATCAAGCTATGACATGGTGATAAGTTATGAAAGCAAGAACCAACGAACTTGACCTAGTGGAACATGCCATGCTTCCGGTTTGGGGACCATGAAATCCTCCTACCGGATAACTCGGGATGTTGAGGTATGTGGCAAAGTACCACGATCAGTGACTTGCTTGTATTCAAACTTCTTCCTCCTCTACATGATGCCCTCGTGCATCCCACTTGATTGTACTCTTAGTTCATGTATCGGAGCTGAAATCGGTTTGGAGTATATGGGAAAAGCGATATGTCGTGCGATGTTATACGCAAGAATTTATTTTTCGGTAACAGCATTCGGCTGTAAACCGGTCTTAAGAAAGGTTACCGGCAGTTACCGAAAGGTCGATTGACTACTACCTCTTCCGACAACGCTGTTACCAAATACTAAACACTTATATACTTCCCTCTCCTTACGAATCAATTTAATTTATTTCCAACTGGGCGATTCTTTAAGGCGGTAGCCAAAATAAAAGCAACGGAGTCTGTGGTAAATGGCTGAATGAACTGACTTGCACCAAACAAACAGCCAAATCATTAACTGCTAAATCCCGTTAAATTTTACTGCAGAAAAAGGACAGAATTTTGATTGGGTATTGCGTTTCTAGTCCTACTTGAAGCGTCGTTGTCGTCAAACGCAGCCACCGCTCGGTTCCCTTCTTCGGGAGCCTGTAATCTGCTATAACTTCTTTCCTGAATTATTGAATTATTTTCGGGTAACAGATGAAGGAATTCCAGTAAAACTTGCTATGTTGAAGTGAGTGAGTAAACAGTTCGTATAAAGTTATATTTCTCGTCCGGCTCCCGTTTCGAACCCAAACAACAACAACAAGAACTTCGCAACTGAATCATCACAGCAACTGTCCCGTTTACCATCAGCAGATATAAGTGCGTGATTCAGATATAGAAATAATCTTACGCAAATAATGAGGGTAAAATGGGCTTTTCTTGTAAACTTCCCCACTCAACGGCGAGAATCTCAATTAGCATACGAGCACACATTTGAACACTCAGTCCCGATCGATATCATTCTCATGGAATGTACCGCTTCTAACCTGAAAGAACAGGTAGAATAGCCCGACTAGCAGTCATATCCAATAGATGACTGCCGGAAATGTCATTGGCAATCTTTATTCACAGGGGATCCTTGATTTACATAGACAGAGAACAACTAATCAAGAGGAGGATAGTATTGTTGTCATTGTCAATCTTAGGCACTGTTGACTACATCCAATCATTAGTTATTGTTCAATAATCATGTCACCAGTTTCCATCACTACTCCAACCTCGGGAGAAAACGAGGGGGACTTCATTTAATGTTGACTTCTCTGTTGCTCACTAATTTTGATTCCGCATATCATGAGACCTTAAAAGCACAGCTGAATATAATAAAGCGTTTGATCACGTGGTGTTAACAAGAAACAAACCGCGATGAGTCCGGTCGGATAGTCTGTTAGTAATGTGTGGATGACTCAGTCACCTGAACCGAATTCAAACCCCAGCTGGAATTCGGGTAGTATGGTACTTCACAAATCTGATGAAACAATTTATGAAATGATTTCTTGGTTTTTCCATTTCCCCATTTGATGAATTTCTTCAAATTTCAGACGAACATTTAATAAGTTATCGTTTCCGTTTATGATCTGGTAAAACTCAACATGTCAGCATACAACCTCTGTGCTTTTATTTTGGTATTTTCACACACACATCCGTGTTCATTTTAGTCATAAAACTCTTCGTTTGACTGGAAAAGTCACGACTCAGAAACTTACCGAAATTTCTCTGTAGGGCAGTACGAAAATACCATCGGAAAGTGAGTTTAACCCCAGCAACAATCTTCACATAGGCAGTGTGTATTCATATTGTTATTACGGAAATATTCTATATGCGATAATCGATCAGCCAATTCACCTATATGTACTAGGCATAACAAAGACTTCATTAGTGGCTTTGGATCAGGAATGGCGCTTGTAACAGTAACCCTGGACACACATTTATTTAACTTCTATGGTCATAGAGATGACCGAGAGGGTAGTCACCTCACTCGTTAGGATTACACGTGTCTATTTGGTGTATCCGAGGACGAAAAGGGGATTGAAACAGTACCGACGAGTCCACATCAATCAACCAAGACCGAAACAACCAACAATGTCGCTCGGTCAGTGGTGTGTTCTCATATCGAAATGAAAGCTTGTGATCAAGGGGAAAACAGTCGGTGAACTACTGTTTGTGTAACCGTTCAGCGTTGTTTGAGTTCTTACTAGGACGAGGGAATTAGGCCCAAGTTTTGATTTTCGCTATAAGTAGCAGGGCATAGCATCTGAACGACTGGACAGAATTTCCCTAGAAGCACACGACTGGTTTCGCAGTTGTTGCCGCTCATCAGGTATGCGTACCCAGTACTCTTCTACCCAATCATCACTGTACTTGGACACTCTACAGTCGTGTGCTTCCAGACACAGTGTCATACTACTCATATAGGAAATTCACACTTAAGACCTTGCGATGCTAAAAATGGACTCCTCGTCCATGCACTATCCTTAGGTTTCAAATCAGATCATAGCCATAAACCAACTGTGGAGTGCTCAAGTATGGGGATGATTGGGCAAAAGAGTACCAAGTACTCATACGTGATGAGCGACAACAACCGCGAAACCGGTCCTGCACTTCTGTTAGAATCTTGTCCTGTCTTCCAAATACTATACCATACTACTTAGAGGAGTAGAATACACCTGAATATTTGACTGGAGCAACTTTTATATGAATTTGCGAAATAAACGTAAATGATCGCTCTATTTCACATCCAATGCGATACACGACGTCCCATGAGACAAAAAGGAACAGTCATACGTGCTGAATTAATTTGATCGGGACAGAAAATCGTCTACTCAACTATAAATTTAATCCTGAAAGGATATGGTAACTTTTCACGGTAATCACCTTTTACCAATCTCACGATTCTTTTCTCAATAAACCCATATGTCTCAACTCGTGAATTTCCAAGCGAAAAAAACTGCCTGAAAACCCTGTCTGAATCATTTCACCTCTGCTGACTACTTACAAGCTCACTTCATTCTACGTAACCGCCGTTTGTTTTCAGTCTAACACAAAAGACTGCTCCTTTGTCACCAGACCCAAATACTGGTCTCCGGTGTTTCGTTTGTGTCTATGAGAATGTCGTATTTCCTGCAACAGTCGCTTAGCCGGTTTCTACTTGTATTTGTATTTCATCAGACTTTTGCGCAGACAGAGGTCCGCACTTCAGTCAAATATGATTCACACCTGGCACCTCACCGAATCAATGGGATATAAAAACCATTACATATTAGAATTGCCAAGAAATTCCGCTGATACTCGTGCCCGACTTGTGAGGATTCGGGGCCAGATATGGGACGGTAGAATTTTTGTAGATGTCCTAATGCGAGAGGGTATAGATCGAAAAGAGGAACGTGTAGAAGTGAGAGAGTTACATTTGGATAGACCACTGTGTAAGGGATGAATGCTGTCTGCAAAGATTTTGTGGGCGAACTTTTCACATGCGGCCAGGAGTAGTTCGCACAGCTTAGCAGATAGTTCAGTTAGAGGTATGAAAGATACCTGACTGATAATAGATAGACATCGACGAGGAATTTTAAAATCTTTCTTCAGTAGGCTATCAAAAATAACAGGGTAACAGTGAAGTAGAACAGGAAAACCGCATCGATAAACAAAAGGGGATTTAGTAAGATAGTCGATTTAGTTTCTTCACATAGTTTGAAATGTGAGATGACCACTTCAAATTTGTATCGATAGTGATTCCTAAGTACTTGATAGAACCCACTCTAGCTAGTGGTTCCGTGGAAATGACAGATGGATGACAAAAATAAGCCGATTGAGAAAGCGTTAATATGCATTCAAAGCATTTGGACAAACTTGAAGTTGAGCCGGATCAAACAGAGAAATCATAAATATGTGACAGATTACTGGAAATGTCATTGAAGTCCTCAGTTACAGAAACAGCTTGGCAAAGAGCCACAACATCGGCATATTTAAATAAATGTGCAAGAGAACTGGATGAAAGATCACTAATGTAGGTGGAAAATAAATAGGAGGAAAGCACAACTCCATGAAGCACTCCTGAATTGTTCACCAAGGGTTTGGATGTTTTAAAACCTGGTAGTGTGAACTGAGTTCTGTTGGCATAATAATCAGACAACCATGCTAGTAAAGGTGTGGGACAGCCAGAAGCTTCCAGTTTACGGAGGAGGAGAGACCGCGGAATAAAATCAAAAATCCGACTAATAGTCTGGAAAAGTACATCTCACGGACTTCGCTGATCTATTCAAGGATTTGGATATATGGTGGACTAGGGAAGCGATAGCATCCACAGTGGACCTGTTCAGTTTATAGGTAAACTGTAAGGGGTAGTCGGGAGAGTTTATAGAATCATTCAAACGTGTAAGAATGGCTAGCTCTGTAAGTTTAAGACCAGATGAAGTTAGAGCAATGGGACGGAAGCGTTTAGCTATGACACCGGGATTACAAGGTTTGGGTATAGGAACAATGGTGATTGGTCTCCGTCAATGTGGAACAGAATACGCGGACAAAGATTTGTTTGGGAGAAAAGTATATCAGTCAGGGAAACAGCACCATGTCCTAAAAGTGATGACGATAGGTCGTCAGGACCAATACCCGAGGTTATTTTGGAAGGACGGAAAAGCCTAAATACTTTTTCCGTAGAGAAAAAGGTTGAGTGCGCGCCATCTTCTGGAATGCATGAAATCGGATAGTAGTTTGACGGGTGGATGAATGCACTGTTGATACTGTCAACGTCCGCAGCAAATTTCCCTTGTTTGATTTTCTTTCCAAACAGCAGCCGAATGGCTCGTCATTGTCGGTTACTGTTATAACTGCACGGAAGTTGACTAGCATACTCTTCTCAAGAGTCGGTCAGTCTAATGGAGAAAAAAGTTCACCTCTCGAACTGTAAGGAGATGAATAAGATACGGAGAAGTCTAACAAAGCAAGTCACAAAAAGCCTTAATAAGGGTCGAGAAAATTGGTGAGTCAAGGTAGCCGAAGAAATGGAAACAGCAGCTGCTTCAGGTAACATTCAAAGCTCGTTCAGACTTATTCGCGACACCGGTGGACGGCGAACCCCGGTCAGCGAAACGATATGCGATATAAATGGACAGCCTATTCACTGTAAAGAGCAAACGCTCGACCGCTAAGCCGAATACTTCAAGGAGCAGTTTAGCTGGCTTCGAGCCAATCTAGTTGCTCCGGCCTCAACAACTGCGATTATTTGGGGAGTATCACTTGAACCTCCGTCGGAAGTGGAAGTGGAATTATGCATTCGATCACTAAGACGGAAGAAAGCATCCGGTCCCGACGGAATCCCTCCGGCTCTTCTCAAAATGGGTGGTGGTGAGTTGATAAAACCACTTATCACCTTGATTCGCGGCATTTGAAACGAGGAGCGTATTCCGCTAGTACGGGGCGAGTCATTCATTGTACCCATCTCCAAGAAGGGAATACGCAAAGACTGTAGTAACCATCGTGGGATCAACTCAATTCCGATAGTCACCAAGGTATCAGCCTCGATTTTGCTGCGTCACCAGACACCGGCTCGCGAGAGGAACAGCAGCGGACAGCAGGCCGGATTACGCCCAGGTCAAGCATGCATAGACCAAATTTTTACTCTTTGCCAACTACTTAAAACGCATTCCACATACACCGTCCACCAACAATGATGGTTTTCCTCGACTGAAAAGGTACCTTCGATTCAGTTGATTGAACAGCGGTTTTCTGAGCTCTCCACCAAAAACGTATGGCGCAGAAGTTCGTAAATCTACTGAGATCATTGTACTCTCATACTTGTGGCGGCGTGAGGGTTTACGGTGGAATATCCAGTCCATTCGAAACGACGAGCGGTGTTCTACAAGGATATTCCATTTCGCCATTCCTATTTAACTCCTTCATCATGGACGAGATAATGCAGAATACTTTGCGAGGTCTCCTAGATGTGGGCTTCGAACTAGGAAAGAATGAAAAGCTGTGTGACGTAATTTACGTGGACGACCTTGCAGTTTGTTCGAATCCACGGAACATGCGCAGCGTGCACTAGATAGACTCGCACAGGCTGTAGTTCTATTCATCATGTGCTTTGCATCTTCAAGGTGTAAAGTGACGTTGCTCGATGGGGAGGTGCTGACAATTGCTGACCGCTTCAGTTACCTTGGAAGCAGCGTGACGACGGGTGGGAGTACAGTAGTATAGGTGAGCACGCGCATATCCAAGACTCAAGCTGGACACGTTGGACTGAAGCACTTGTGGTGACAACCTGATGTTTCGCTGATGGTGGAAAGTCGTGTGTACTGTGCTGCGATGCGTTCGATTTTACTGTATGGTTTCGAGACATGGAGTCTGCGTGCGGAAGATAATGGTCGACTTGGGGGTTTCGACCATCGATGTTTGCGTAGTATCGCCAAGGTTGGATGGAATGACCGAGTAATCAATACTGAAGTCAGAAATCGAGTATTGGGTTCCACTACACGGAGTTCTCTATGACAGCGTATCCAGATTAGTAGAATTCGTTGGCTGGGGCGCTTCTCACGTATGGCGAACATACGTCTACCATACCTTGCCCTATTCTCCGTTCCTCCTCGGGAGTGGAAGAAGCCACGTGGAGGTTAACAGATGACGTGACAACAGTGAGGAATGAGAAAATGTACAGCAAACCTAGGGAAACTAGGTGTCTCACGTTTTCGTGGTTATGGTCCAAAAGATCCTTCAACCAGTTGGCTGGAGACATTGAAGGATATGGCAGCAAACCGTGAACAGTGGCGATCGTGTTGCCACTTTTTGTTGGATCAGAATGATTGATGAATGTGCGTTTGTGCAGTTGGACTGTGTATTCCGTGTGTTGGCTACTATGACGCTCTTTCATTTCCCCACCCGCGTAGGTCCACTCCCTCTCCATCTTGTATATTCATACTTTCTAATTTAACATGCAACATGATGAGGAAGGCAGCAGTCAGTGGGGCTTGCCCTACTGTTCAACACTGTACGACGATGATGAAGACGACTAGCATACAGCTAGTCAGTGCGTTTCATTTTTTTCTTTATCAAAGAAGGAATGTATCTTACTTTAGAATTATTCTGGATTTCGTAGAAATACTCCTTCCGTCTTTCTGAGGATTTCAACATCGGAGAAGTGGCATGGCCTTACCAGAGAAAGGGTGTTTCTAAGGGCCAGCTCAAGTCAAAAATTAAATTAACCGTCTCTACGGAAAATTTGACGTTACTACTTAGCGACGATTCGAAAGAAAACCAAGAAGATGCATGAGAAGGGGATTTCTGTTGGAGAAGAATGTTATCATGCGAAAGATTTCGGAGACGGAGTTTTGTTTGGCTGGTTTGCCTGGAAGGGTGAAAAGCAGACCGGAAGTTTATCTGAGACCTCAACAGAAGCGGACAATAGTCTCTGCTCAAGACAGGTGCACAAAGCTTTAGGGAGAATAATTCAGCACGGTTGGCGACAACCCTGTTTAAAATAGAGTTGCCCCTGGTTAGAGAGAAGCGAAAATCAGTTAAATCAAACACAGTCAGGGGTCCAGTGGAAGCATGATTAAAATCGCCCACAATGATGTACAAATTGTCATCTAACAAGGAAACAAGAAAAGGTAAACAAGAGTCATGGAAATAAAGAACTAGTGTTCTGTGTGAAAAACGGGACCACGTACAAGTTTGTTATGATGGTGCCCCTATGGCGAGAAATTTCAGGATGGCACTGAATAACTAAACAACCAGTTGACATATGTGGCCACCCCACCTCCAGTCTTCTTGCTTGTGGAATTCCTGTCGTGCCGGAACAATTTGAGGCCATTTACTGACACTAGTAAGTCAGCAATATGTAGGTTTAGCCACGACTATTGCTTACAAACCACACAAGTATGAAAATGAATGCGAGAACGAAGAACAAGGGTTAGATCCGACATTTTCGCGAAAAGAGAGTGAATGTTGGTACTGAACAGAGACGGGATGGACATCTTTGCTGGAGGGGTGCAGTGTAGAGCAGCCTACCAGCCAGTGCGGATGCGTTTTTGGGTCGAAAGGGAATTCCTTGATATAAATGATCGGCTTAAATCAGACTGATCAGAAGATCCAATACTCTATTTGAGTAGGAGTATTTCTAACCGCGTATAACGGCTTACAGTGATCACAGCGAGTGAATTCGGTTAATTCGATGAGATGGTGACCAACACAGACATGTATAGCAGCCACTCAAAGGGCGGGCGTCCTTACGGGCATATTGTGCTCCCTAATCTGGCAAGTTCATACACTTAATCCGTTATGATTAAACTGGAGACTCGCCCATATAGAAGTTAGTTACTCCAGTAAGTTGTCACGGCAAAATAGCAAGAATCTGTTCCATAAATATGAATTTCACATTAGTGAACTTCTGCATGGGGTACGAAAATCACCTTTTAGAAACATGACAAGATAACACCACTGTTGTGTACACTTTGCATAATAGATAAAAAGGACGTTAGAGAATATTATTTTATTAGACCAAATAATGCAATAACCGTTTTGTAGTGTTCTTGTTTCATTAGATTTAACAATTTTTGCAGCTGCACCTTATCGAACTGTGCAACGATACTATTCATGATGTATTCGATCATTGGCAACGTGTGTACGAACGAGGGCTAGATACTGGAGCTCATGTACGCGAGTAATTTTATCATGTTTTTATCTTCAACATAATTATCAGAAAAATTCCACATTAGTTGCATCCTATTATGAGAATAGGTGTGTTAAATCCCATTTCGCATGTGGGAAACTGCTTATGTATTTGATCAATCCTGATCTTTCGGAAGAAAGTCCCAGAATTTCAGATTATCAGTCAAAAACACAGAACTGTTTTGTATCTCCAAAGAGTGAATTTCCGTAGAAGACACATGCGGACTGTGTAGAGCAAACAAACCAGGTGGTAAGTTCAGAATTCTTCGTTTTTTGGAAGCCGGGTTCAAAGAGCCGAATCCCAAAATAGTGACGAACACTGTAACAAAACGGATGGACTAACTGCACGAAAGGAAAACGACCTACCGGACCACACTATATATTTTCTTCCTCATGGTATCAAAAAGACGAAAGAAACACAAAAGTCACTCTAGGGGTCAGTAAATTGTAGCGTGTCAAGCTAACATAAAGCACACCAGAGCATTCATTGAGGTTTGGACCTATTAACGTATCGAATTGGATCAAACATGTGATTTATTGCTAATATGCATAACCCGTTTCTGAAACATCAGGTCAACACGAAATGGGCGAGAACACGGTATGATTGAACTATTGTGATTAATATTGTCATTCAGTACGCCTGTCCTTTCGGTCCAAACCTGTAAATGCGATAAGATTTCGACGACCAATTATTATTCATCCTGAAATGAGCAGTATCACCACACTTCAGACTAAATGATAGCAATCGATGTTATCCAAGGTTCTTACAGACCAGTACAGTTTTGACAGATCATATTTGTGCTTGAGTAATAAAAATCACCATGTCTTTGATTATGTCCAACGCAGTATGGTATTTGTATCCGTGCCCTTTGTCTATCCATCAATAACCCTCGAGTCTAATTTTGCATGATCGGTCTTCCTTTTGTTATTTTTCAGAGTGGATTTTAGTGAAGCGAAGTAAACAAAGCCATAGCGTCATTGTTCCTGGCAGTTATTAATCTCGACGAAATAGAACCGGTAATATTAGCCAGAGTTTGTCGTTTTGTCATATTTTATTTGTTGTTCCTTGTTCATTTTCCACTGAAAGATGAGGAAGCAATTGATCAAAGAATATCAAATGAGGAGACTCTCGTTGGAGTCATGCCAAATAAAATGACGACGACGGACAATCGAATTACGGTAGAAATCAGGACCACTAAGGTGATTTCTATCCCCACTCTGAAAATCACTGGTACTGGTGCTAATAATAGCATTTAGAAATCCACTAATGAAACAGACCAGTAATTATTCATCCAAACTGCTTGTACATTGATTTGTAATATTTCCTTGTCTGAAGAGGTAGCCTACCAATCTCTCATCCCATATATTCTTATCCCTGACCTAGACCAAATCGAGGAAATACTACAAACCTCCTACTTCGTATCTATCTTCCATTCTCTTCCTTCTCCCTTACTCCACCACGACCTCCAGAGCCGTCCTTTTCAATTTCACACAGACCCCTTTGTTATGGATGAGAGTGAATGGGTTAACAAGGCTAGCCTGCCTAAATCCCATGTATTTGTGACACGGAGAACCGCAGGTCACGATTGTGCAGTTCTTAGGCTTTAAGGTAGGCTTTGTCAGCTCTCATCCACACGATACAGACAAATTAACGTCCGCCCAGTCGGTGAGTGTGATCTTCCTTGGCGCCGACACATAATGTACGGCTCAGTCTCCCACGTATCTGGCCCACACAACCTTCGACTTGAAGGCGAGCTGGGTTCAAACTGGCCCCGATTCTGATAACTTATCTCCCCGGAGCCCTTCGAAGCCACATTCATTCGTCCCAGTGACCGGAACTGGAGCAAATAATAATGCAATTAGCTTTGTCTTTCTCACATTTCTCCGTACATTGGATTGTGTCAAACGGAACAATGCGAAAGAGTTGGTCCATTGACAAACGATCTCGTTTTGTTCTCGCAGAACATTGGAACAAGTTCCTTCCGGTAAGCCTACTCTAATGGCCTGCTCCTAGGAACACCTAAAACCCACATGTGGACGAGCTGCTGTTCTGTTAGGAACATGATCGATAAATATTATCACAATTAGTGATTCTTATCAAACAACTGGACGGGATTTCTCCAGTGAAACACTGGAGAATTTCAAAATTACCTCACCAGTGAGGTGATTGGTGGTTCTGATTGGTCAAACTGGATTTCTGGTCTTGAAGTAGAATCTTCATAATGGAAAACAAACCTCATTCAAAAGTTCCGTTTGAGGATTTCTTCATCGTAAGCAGTCAACTTGAAGCAGTTATTCGCAGAAAGTTTTTCTGACAAGTCTTGCAAGAACAGTTCATTGTGCTGCACATATCCTGCTCGCGTGTGTTGATGCAAATGCACCCAGTCGACGTTTGAAGACAACATAGAGTAGACCGGTTTGTTATTATTATTTTGCTGTAAACAACCGATTAAAAATCTTTACACTTCAAAAAGTAAACACCGGAATCAGGGTTGCTACCTTTGTTTCTCGAGTATCATGAAAGTTGATCACTGCTTGGATACCTGTTTACTAGCATCCAAAGCCAGTAAGATGTGGGAGCCACATTATATAGTGCCAACTTGAATCAAGCCACTGTGGGGCTAACCTAATTACCCAAACGATTAACTTGTCAGACTCACAGTCTTGCTTATGGGGTTCAAGCCCCAGATCGGGCTCAGAGGATGCGTACTTATGTTGATTTCTAACGAGTCAAATGGAATAGTCATAGTTGTGTGCTCTTTTGGATATCTGACGATGACAAGTAGTTCCACATCAAAGAAATTTGGCCAAAACATGGAAAATGTTGCAAGTAACTGGCTCTAGGTCATCGAACATCTAGTTACTGCTTATCTCAAAATATCTTTTATCTGTCGACATTTAAGAGGAACCAACTATATAGAAAAGTCATGGATAGTGAAGTATATGATGAACTCACCCTCAGTGCCCGATAACGATTAGTTAGAAACCACTTTCGAGACTTTTGCTCAAGCTGTAGTAGGGGGAACAGTTCTAGTGAGATTCCTTCTCTATGGCAATGTCATCACTTACCGCTGGGAAGCCTTAAAACTGGACATCAGCTGCTCCATTTAGCTACTCACCGAAAACGATCAGAAGTGCGTAAACACACGAGCTAAAATGAATGAGGTTGAGGCCCCGAGGACTAAACCACTCAAGAAGCACTCATTATCATCTCCAGTATGATGAATCCCAGGAAATCGGACTAACACAGGTGTCCGAAACTCACCATTTTTCATCATCAAGTTAGACTCATGAGACTCCCCCCAATAAACACCGCCAGCGTGAGCAGATAACTGTGTTCGCCTTTAGTGCAATGTACTGTGGGACAGTGGGCCGTCATGGTAACTTAGTTTGCCATTACTCAGTTGCACCAATTTTGTTGATGCGAGCGGTGCGATCGTGCGTGATTCTGATGTGGCCACTTCACGTTCACCAGTGCATGACCAAACCGTTCTCACTGAGGTGTGAATCTGTTCCAACCACCGAGGAAGATGAACCTCGTCTAAGCAGCCGTATGCCACGGTAGATCAAAGGTTTAGATAGATAAGTAAGAAAGCAGCAATCATGTCTATGTTCATGATCTATTGTCTAATGTCTACTATGTAATCTGTAAATGGATTGAGAATGACTTACTGAAGAACAAATGTTTCGCCGATTTGGACTTCCATAGTCAGACAGTAATTCATATCAGAACTCGTCCGAATCACAATTCCCACCGGAAGAGTTTGTGTTATATATATTCTCATTGACATATTATATGTCGGAAGTGGCAAATGTTTGACACTCTGGACCAGAATACTCCATTAGTATTCCTACGATTATTTCTGCCTGGTTAGTTACGTTCTCTCCAAAGCCACTCCCTCCCTCTCCAAGAAATTTCCAATCTGCTTGTCATGCACCTTGCTCCGAATGGATGAGGTTGAATTTAGGAAATCTAATCAACTATCTCTGTTTGCCAAATGTCACGATGACCCTCCCCTTTTGTCGTAGGCACAGTGACTTCGGTGGTCAGTGAACCATGGCCACGAAGACATCCTAGCTTACCACTTGAAAATGAGGCAGGAACTTCCGATAATTGGTCCGGCGAGGACACGGGAACATGCGCACCCCAAACTACCACCACCAACACACCCCAATAACGATTGCTCCATTAAAATGACTATTTATCGGGTTCAACAGATAACACATCAGATGATCACGTCTCGTCAATGTCTCTGTTAGACCGTTCACACGCTGTAGGACACCGTTTATCCAGCTGTTCGAGAAGATCATACGTGTCGCGAACATGGCTGTTGCCGAACGAAGATAGAGGACTGGTGTGATTAATTTATTAATCATACGGCTGGTAGACAGCGTTTGATGAAGGTTTGAAAAGTAACCAATTTTGAAAGCAAATGCCATTAGTTATTGCGTTCCTATACCTTAGTAGTATGAATTACGTTGTATAGGGTCCTGAGCAGGAATTCAGCACCAAGAGAATTGTCATCGGTAAAGGATGCTGCACGACAACATTAGATTAATACAATAGACCTGATATTCAGAAACAAACCGATCTTGCCTCTATGATGTCGTTTCCCGAACCTTCTGAACTGTTTTGAATGCAGAGAATAGTTGAATGAGCAATTATATAAAGAAGAATATTTATGTTTGTCATACGTGTTTCATCTAGTCTTGAGGACCATTTTCCACCTGAATTCTAGTTCGGCATAGGCAGTTTCCCTTCTAAATCCACAGTATCAGGTCTCAGTAGATACCAAAGTCCACCTTCTTTTCGTATTTACTGTTTTAAGTTATAGAAAGAAGCATAACCTGGGATCCTATCAGGTGCTGAAGAACACAGAGTGTTCAGTAGATCTGGCTTCACTTTCGGTCGTGCATATGCAAATAATTCACATTCTTTTGGTTACACGTATTCCAGTCAGACTGTCTTAACTTGGACTGTTCATGTTATCTCTGTCCTAGACCCTAGTTCCAAAGGAAAACTTTATTTCCGGAGAACTCGGATTTGAATAGAGCTTTGCACAAGGTCTCACAGATTTTGGACTGTACCTAAAATGCTTTTGCCTAATCAATATTCATGGTGGCTCGTTTCCTCAGAATTATGCTGTAGTGCATTGAGTCCCGTTCCTTTTTGACAGCTTTTCCATTTTTACCTATCCCTACGCCTTAGTTCGTCATCGGCCTGTGTTTCTCCTGTTCGTCCATCTCCTTCGTCTGACAGGTGCCAAAACAGACTGCGTGTCACGTATTCAATAAGCTCAATTGTTTTTCGGTGGAATGCAAACCAATATTTGTCCGAATAATCCCACAGAGCACATGGGAAACAACACAAATTGGTGAACAAGCTGGTTTTCAGTGATTCGTAATCATGCCATGACATCACATTTTATATGAACAGTGTTATCTTGATTTCTGTTTCGTTCACCTAACACTGTTCATATAAAATGTGATGTAATGGCATGATTACGAAACCAATATTTCTCAAGAAATGTAGGTCAAACATGACTATGAATGTAGGGGGGGGGGGTTGGAGTGGAGTGGAGAGGAGATAAAACGCGGCTGATCATTACCAGTCCGCAGCGAAGGGCTTTGAAGTCTTGTTTCATAAGACCGGGGAAAATTAGGAATGGACAATACAATAAGACCGGAAGAACACGTTGGAGGATAAATTTGGAAACAACCTTCGGTGGTGTTCAAAACTACCTGATTTTTGTCATAGACGTCGCAGTTTACCAACACAGTACGGAATGTGAGAGTTCCATCTTTGATTGGTGTTTAGCCTGAAACCCAGATACTTGACTGAACTAACTCTGGGTATGTATTTGGATTACAGTGTCACACCACTTTATTCATAATCTTTATTCTTACGGCATGATTGCTCACAGACAATAAAACCCAGAAAACCTAGCTTTACTGCCACAAGTGATTAGGGAGACTAACTTCGGTTAGTTCTACAACCTTGATGCCGAAACTTACTGCGACCATTTGACGAATTACTTAGACGTTTATTACCCACCAGATTTGATTTACATCCAACCTATCAGGTTTCCACCTCCTTGTTTGAAAATACTGAGGCGACAGAAAGACCAGACCTATTTGATTGGAGATCGCTCATCAGGAAAGTAAACAAGTTACTTAATTTTCAAAACTGACCAACAAATCCTATATCACTTCCATCTGGCTGAATTCCAGTTTTTACTACTGAAACCACCATCAGTAACCAAAATTCACGAAGCCACCATGAATTAGACAAAATTCCAATGGAATCTACTAACGATCGCGTGATCAGTGACAACGTTGGTTACTAATTTTGCCTACTACGAATGTTTTACAAATAGACAAACAAGAATGCCAAGATTCCCGTACCTTCGTCGTGGGTTATGGTGTTCACGCATTTGTTCGCTACATGAATTCAACTGGTTGCGAACTGTACTGAGCATTGGAATTTACGTATGTATCAAAAGAACTCACAATATCACTTAGAGAAGATTTGCGCGCAGCCCAGTGTTCAGTGGTAAAGGATGGATTTGCTAAACCAGGGAATTCTCCAACAAGTTTATTCTGATGGAAACATGATGGTATGCAGTTCGAGTTTTGTAGCCAGAGTGGCATCTCGAAAAATCCACATAGAGAGGGTGAGTGAGATCATTGATAATTATGACAGGCATTCGTGTGGTAACTAGTTTAACAAACGGGATGGAAAGGGGAATGACTATTAAAAAAATACCTTGTTAGATCCATTCAAAATTCTCCCTTAACATATCCGAAACGATCGTGGGGTAGGAAAAAAGTGAGACTGACAACGCATCTCAAGCATTATGTCATACAGTTCTCAGAGTAGAATCAATTATTGAATTAGTGGACGAAAGAATATTTCAGTCTTTGTCACATCACCAGTCAGAAGTGCGACTCATTTAATCGCGGATGAGGCAAAAGCTGTCAGTTGGCTCAGTTTCCAATGCAGTTCGCAACCAACACGATTATGGTAACTGACAAATGGGTAAACCCCATAGGTCGTGATAACGGCGTGGGAATCTCAGTACAATTGCTGTTTCATTTGGAGTATACTGATTATAATAATGAGAGTCCAAAAGACCATTTGATTGAGGGTGGCCTACACAGAATATTTCTCTCTCCCAACTATGGTGTCCATTGTGCATTTTTACTACTGGAGGTAGTTTCAGTAGTAAAAGCTGGAATTCGGTTGAACTGAAGTAATCCCGGATTTATTGGACAGACACTACACGGAAACTACTATTGAAGAGAACATATTTGATGACTTTTGTGGACCACTCCCATACCTAAAAAGGAAATCGGTACCAGATTCGAATTTCTATTTTGTTAGAGCCCAGCCGTGATGCCTATCCTCTGCCGCATCCAAGGTTTTGAACCCGGATACCGTGTCTCCATTCGAAGTGGTCGGCCATTTCTGGCTGTCATAGAGGACGAAATCTGAATTGACTTAAGTTGGTGATTCACATCAGCCCGAACGGGAGCGAAGTGACACAATGGTAACTCATACGCCTTCGAGATGAAAGGGCCCGGGTCCAAACTCTGGGTGTGGCAGATGATGTGCACCTCTGATGAGAGCGAAACTCGAGTCTGGTGCTTCCGCGTGCAGGTTGGTCGAATGATCTGAGGTTTGTGTGTGAAAGGTGGAGTCCAAAGGATAGTCAGCCAAACAATCATTTAGATAACGTAGTAAGGATGAGTGATACGGAATGGAAGTAAAACATTAAGTCATCTCGTTTTACATCGTTCTAGGAAAGTAAACCAGGACTGTAACATTTTACTAGAAATACCATGTTTTCGTTCTATGTGAACCGTTTTTCCGACCAAATTTTTTCAATGAACCAATTCTTCCGGGGTATCCTTTGTGAGTAAGTGATGCATTACTCAACAGCCGACCGAAGTATTTCAACAGGAAAATGGCGGGGCGTCAACGTTTTCATGTGAAAAATCTGGTGAGCAAAAGGATCACGCAGCAGATAGGGTTTAAGCGAAAGCTGGGTGACTGAGTGAGCGCATGTGTGTGCGTGCACACGTGGGCATAAACTAGGAACAACATCGAAATTCAATGAATGATTCCTTGTGTGATTTTCATAAGTTCAGGCCTACTATCCTGAAGGCACCACAAATATTTCGAGTCTGAGCATGCATATCACTCATATTTGGTTTGACAATGGTTCGTTCGTCAAAGTGAATTCAGCTCACCCTAGATATGCAAATTATTTCGCGGTTGACGCGATCGTCAGTTTGCATCCGTGCCCCTTTTTGTTCACATGGCTTGGTCTGTCTTTGATATAATCAAGCCGGCTACATTTGGGATAAGATGTCTCACCCTACAGAAATTATGCAACAAATTTCATCGCAAACATCCTGATCTGCCAAGACCGTCAGTGCAGTTTTGTGCACTCGTGGCCCAGAGACCAAAAATTTTAGGCAGTGTTCATCCGCGTTTATCAGTTCACCTGCAGTTGTGGAATACTTAAATCAATGGAGCAAACCAACGATTCTTGACGGACTTTAGAACATATCCCCAAGTGGCCGATAAAATCGATGACATAAAGCATCTTCAAACGTTATCCTAACCTAAATCCACGGTCATCTACAGTGATGCCTCTGACGACAAGTAAACAAAAAGCTGACCCGATTTAGTCTTTCAAATTTTTGCTATTTATTTGCCATTCGAAGCTGTTAACATTCAGCAAGGTTGAGCTAATCAGATTGCGTCGCCCTGTTTTTGTCTGCAGAAACTACTGACACGGTCGATCTGCTCATCATGGAGATAACTGTGGTTCTTTATGGTATAAAATTAATGCTTCATGTCCGTTCTCCGTAGTTGCAGAGGCTATTTGTGTAAATTTCACACTGTTCATCTACGTGATTGAGGAGATTGGACGAAGTAATAATGTCCTGCAATATTTGTCTTTGTTTTATAATGACCAACTGGATAAAGGATATTCAGTGCTTCGAATATCGGGATGAAAAGCGGATAGCTTTATCAAGTGTGCGCAGACCAACACCCAACCGCGCTGCATATATATATATATATATATATATATATATATATATATATATATATATATATATATATATATATATGTTCACTGGGATCTAATTTGAATAGTCTGGAGTGTGAATGGATACTCTTCATTGAAGAGCCCACAAATGAATCACAACTGTGATTTCTCATAGTTATTCATGTCTGCGTCACTGCTAACCCAACGAACAACGAGGCAACATGTGCAAGCGCTCAAGTTGATAGTAAGACATGAATAACTATGAGAAATCACAGTTGTGATTCATTTGTGGGCTCTTCAATGAAGAGTATCCATTCGCACTCCAGACGATTCAAATTAGATTCTAGTGAACATATAAGATCGGAGTGTATAAGTATGAGAACGAGTGGGCAGAGGAGTACCGGGTACGCGTACCTGATGAGCGGCAACAACCGCGAAACCGGTCGTGTTCTCCCGGGGAAATTTTGTCCACACGTTTACATACTACTTACTATCAGTATATATATATATATATATATATATATATATATATATATATATATATATATATATATATATATATATATATATATATATATATATATATATATATGCAACAAGGTTGTCGAAAGGCAATAAGGAGCACTGACTTCATAACCTTTAGAATAGATTAACTCCTTGAAGACTTCTGAGGAATCGACTACATGCTGGTATTGTTCTGTCGATAATCTTGGTTTCAAGGCACATTTTATTGGCGGGAAAGGGGTCGGTATGTACAAAATATGATCTACGCAATTAGGCCTGAAGCTCATAGCCTAGGTGGATTCCTCGATAATTAACCTACTGGCAAGCGTACAAGTAGCCCGGTGCGGAATGTAGTTTAGGTGGGCCTGGACAAGACTCCGAAGTTTTTTCACGACTTAAAAATCCCTGTACATTGTTGTACTGTAACTAAAAAGGAAGTAGAACGACTAGCATATGAGTAGAGACAGTTCACCAAAGCGAAGGTAGAATGTCTGGGACAGCAATTTTAAACTCATGTTTCACCTGCTAAACGAACCTATTGATTAGTGAACAACACAAATTCACGTTGAAATAGCTCTCAGTCAACATGCACTTCTCCCTAGATGCGTATACTCACTTCATGCTAAATGAGTGCGTTTAGTCTAAGCTTCGTAGTTACGTAGGTGAAATTTGATGAACTATACTGAGCTGGAACTTTAGGTTTGCATCAGACAAATGTGCGGTGCGTTGTGGATAATTCACATACGCATTCGCTGGACACCTCTGTTACTGTCTGACTCGAAGTTCCGATGTCGCGCCGGCTCATCCATGTTGTCAACATTGCTGACCGCATTTTTTCAGCCAAGCACTTGTGGGTATGTCGATGACAGTCACACATTAGCTTAACTTAACTAACCTGAACAGAGTACTTTGTTTCGGCCCTTCCTGTTGCGTTGCACGTTCTACGCTAACCGGGCCGAGCGAAGGGCTGAAATCTGAATGCACGAAAAATACGGACCTCGATTCTCTTTCCTTGGGATTTCAACGGCATGAGCCTCGCAAGATAATACCAACAATTCCTACTTTTCCCTTCAGTGTTCAATTAAGAAAGGACTGAATTCCGTTGAGACCGTAGAGCAACATGACCTCCTAACTGTGAGAAAGCAATCAAGAGAAGGAAGTTAGGAGTGAGTTGGAACGATCTTCAAAGCTGTGTAATTTTAATAGTCAAATGTAAACATTTGGTGTAGCATACCTTTAATTCCATTCCAATTCATGTTCACTCTTAAGCTGGTGTGTGTGCCTCAGATATTAAGCTGCTTCACGTGATTAATTATGATGAAGATACTTCCACATCCGTGGATCATGAAACAGAACTATTAAAACACAGTACAAAAGACTGACCACTAGAATCACCAAGGATACACCCTAAATCCGGCTGAAGTTAAAATTATGGGCAAAGAAACCACTGGATACCCTACCGCGTACTTAGAAGTTTGATAGTCCAACCATTCCTGCATTAGTTGAGATGGATCTTATAGACGGTTTCTAGAAGCGCAGAATATCAGCTAAGTCGAAGCACAAAAGAATTAAGAAAAATAACAAAAGTTCGGCATTTAGCATAAAGGAGAGTACCACGCAGGAAAAAAGACCTAAATTTCAATTCTATTCTTTGTGTGATACCATCTGCAGAACTTACAGTAAAAACACCCCAACAAGGGACATTCATTGGGACTCCAAAACGTCTTTAAATGCAGGGTATTACATCCATATGAGTTTTGCGAATTCATCTCAAGATAACAGTGAATAACACGGGGAACCTTCTCAAGTAGACCTCCCTTGACACAAACTAAAAATGCAAAAACATATTTGTTGATTTGAAAACAGAAGTCAAAAACATAGATTGCACGATGTATCCTGGATCATTTCGCTGCATCTTTACAAAGTGCATACTGCAGTCGAAGTGATTATTTTTATAGCAAAATAAATGAACGAAATGTTTATAAACAAAGGCAAAATCACATGACGCACACATTCACACATGTCTATCGGATGATCACACAATAATTATCACACCTCATTACCACGGCAATGATAAATTGATTACAAGTTCGCGTTGTTTGCAAAGTTCAGGTTTGTGTGCACGGATCGACAGGGCCTCCATGTATCTTAATAGTTTGGTACTGGTGGTCGAGTAGATCACTTTGAACGCTTGACTTGCGTTGACGCAATGTTTGGTCTCGTAAATATGCCGAGCAATTGATGATCTAATTGACCTTTGCTCGGTTGATGATGCAATGGTGGCAAAATCGTTGCTCATTGTCTTCTGAAGCCACACTGGAATGTGTTCAGCCATTCGATGACGTAACTGCCTTTCCGTTCTGCCTATGTAGGTGGCTGAGCACTCACATTTGAATTGGTATATGCAGTTTGATTTGGCGTGGATAGGCAAGGGTTCTTTCATCGATGGCCTAGTTAACCGATTAGTTGTGAATATAATCACCGGATCGGCTGCATAGTAGGTGCGGCTGACAGCTGACTTCAAGCGTTTTTTGATCAACTCACTTACATTGTCACCTTTGTAGGGGAGTTTTAGATATACTTTCATCTTAGACACTGTGGTTGAAATATCCTTTCTTGGTTTCAGGTGACGATACTTTGTCAAAAATGATGTTGGATATCCATTTTCCGTCAGAATTTTAGTGATGTGATTTATTTCTTCATCCAAAGTGTCCGCCGTGCAAATCTTCTGTGCTCTGCAGAACAGTGTTTGCACTGTGTTTATCTTGTACTTTATCGGGACGAAACTGCTGAAGTGTAGATATTGCCCCGACCAGGTGTCTTTTCGATAAACGGACCTCCTGATTGAACCATCTTTTCTGCGGAAAATTTCGATGTCTAAGAAGCTTATGGTGTCATTGTCCTCATTGTGGACTGTCAGCTTTATATTTGGGTGTAGATTATTGAGCAAGGCATGCAGCTCTTCACCTTCTTATTTGCTCTTTGTAATGACAAAAATATCATCCACGTAACGGCGATAGAGTATCGTGTCGGATATTTTGTTCTCAATCTTGTTTTCTAAGTGAGCAACAAAAATATCCGCCAGAATAGGGCCCAATGGACTGCCCATGGCAACTCCGTCAATTTGTCGATATCCTTCATTGAGAAAGCGGAACTTCACATTAGATGTACATAGCAGCAGTAAACGTGTCAATTCGGTATTCGGTAGTCCGATATGAATATTATGCTTGTCGATTATTTGGCATATAAGATCGATAGTTTCTTCCAGTGGGATATTTGTAAATAGTGATGTAATATCCATAGTAAGCATATGTCGGTTCTGGATATTTTCTTTTTGCAATAAGTTACACATTTCGAAACTCTCCTTCACTGCATGGTTCGCAACCGTGTCTCTGACTGGCTTCAGTAACTTGGCTAACCATTTTGCCAGTTTGTGTTGTGGGGAGTTGACCATTGATAAGATTGGCCGCATTGGTATATCTGTTTTGTGTACTTTTGGTAGGCCATACAGTTGTGGTGTTTGACTCCCTCTGGGTCTCAGTGACTTGGCTGTTGACTCGCGAATAAGGCCCGCTTGAACTAGAGTTCGCAGTTCCGCGGTAATTCGCGTTCTTCGAACAGATGTCTGTTTTGAAGCCAACAAATGCAGATACGTTGAGCTGGTTTAAGGCGAAATTGGTTGATTTGGAATGTCAATATCGAACAACTACAACACAACAACAATCGTTGTTAACGAACAGGCACATTGAAGCTCTCGACAGATTGAAGAAGAACTCTAACGTAGTAATCCTGCGTCCAGACAAGGGATCGGGAGTTGTCATTATGGATAAATCGTCATACGTGCAAAAAGTGTTAACTATTTTAGAAGATAAAACAAAATTCCGGAAGGACCCAACGCCAGATGATCCAAGTGAACTAGAACAACGAATTAACGCGGAACTGCGAACTCTAGTTCAAGCGGGCCTTATTCGCGAGTCAACAGCCAAGTCACTGAGACCCAGAGGGAGTCAAACACCACAACTGTATGGCCTACCAAAAGTACACAAAACAGATATACCAATGCGGCCAATCTTATCAATGGTCAACTCCCCACAACACAAACTGGCAAAATGGTTAGCCAAGTTACTGAAGCCAGTCAGAGACACGGTTGCGAACCATGCAGTGAAGGAGAGTTTCGAAATGTGTAACTTATTGCAAAAAGAAAATATCCAGAACCGACATATGCTTACTATGGATATTACATCACTATTTACAAATATCCCACTGGAAGAAACTATCGATCTTATATGCCAAATAATCGACAAGCATAATATTCATATCGGACTACCGAATACCGAATTGACACGTTTACTGCTGCTATGTACATCTAATGTGAAGTTCCGCTTTCTCAATGAAGGATATCGACAAATTGACGGAGTTGCCATGGGCAGTCCATTGGGCCCTATTCTGGCGGATATTTTTGTTGCTCACTTAGAAAACAAGATTGAGAACAAAATATCCGACACGATACTCTATCGCCGTTACGTGGATGATATTTTTGTCATTACAAAGAGCAAATAAGAAGGTGAAGAGCTGCATGCCTTGCTCAATAATCTACACCCAAATATAAAGCTGACAGTCCACAATGAGGACAATGACACCATAAGCTTCTTAGACATCGAAATTTTCCGCAGAAAAGATGGTTCAATCAGGAGGTCCGTTTATCGAAAAGACACCTGGTCGGGGCAATATCTACACTTCAGCAGTTTCGTCCCGATAAAGTACAAGATAAACACAGTGCAAACACTGTTCTGCAGAGCACAGAAGATTTGCACGGCGGACACTTTGGATGAAGAAATAAATCACATCACTAAAATTCTGACGGAAAATGGATATCCAACATCATTTTTGACAAAGTATCGTCACCTGAAACCAAGAAAGGATATTTCAACCACAGTGTCTAAGATGAAAGTATATCTAAAACTCCCCTACAAAGGTGACAATGTAAGTGAGTTGATCAAAAAACGCTTGAAGTCAGCTGTCAGCCGCACCTACTATGCAGCCGATCCGGTGATTATATTCACAACTAATCGGTTAACTAGGCCATCGATGAAAGAACCCTTGCCTATCCACGCCAAATCAAACTGCATATACCAATTCAAATGTGAGTGCTCAGCCACCTACATAGGCAGAACGGAAAGGCAGTTACGTCATCGAATGGCTGAACACATTCCAGTGTGGCTTCAGAAGACAATGAGCAACGATTTTGCCACCATTGCATCATCAACCGAGCAAAGGTCAATTAGATCATCAATTGCTCGGCATATTTACGAGACCAAACATTGCGTCAACGCAAGTCAAGCGTTCAAAGTGATCTACTCGACCACCAGTACCAAACTATTAAGATACATGGAGGCCCTGTCGATCCGTGCACACAAACCTGAACTTTGCAAACAACGCGAACTTGTAATCAATTTATCATTGCCGTGGTAATGAGGTGTGATAATTATTGTGTGATCATCCGATAGACATGTGTGAATGTGTGCGTCATGTGATTTTGCCTTTGTTTATAAACATTTCGTTCATTTATTTTGCTATAAAAATAATCACTTCGACTGCAGTATGCACTTTGTAAAGATGCAGCGAAATGATCCAGGATACATCGTGCAATCTATGTTTTTGACTTCTGTTTTCAAATTTGTAACGGGGAAAGGTTGTTTCATATTTGTTGATGTTTGAAATAATACATAAGAGAAGTTTGTTATTTGTGAACTTTGTAAAGACCATTGCACAAACTGCTCCGAAGTTGTGTAATGTTCGACAATAAATTGATGCCAGCTTACATTGCATACAAAAGTATACCTTCCGCAAACTGGACTGTCTGGCTAATTGTTGGAGGGACCACCTCAGCTTCTTCCTGTTGATTGTTGTATTCATAACCAGTGTTGTCCTCCTGCACTTGCACAATTGCTGGCTCCTCAGAGCAGCCAACAGCAACATCCTGAAAGACCATTTGGCAATAGAAAGAAACCTTATCTTATCTATATCGATGTGGTCATCGGAGGTTTGATTAATCAGAAGTGAATTTTTGCTGTCACCTTTCACTTCGGAAATACTTCCGGTGCTTGTGAGCTGTACTGTGATAAGACCAAACCGGTGAACTTGATTAAACTTTGGAGAATAGTGTAGAAGGCTATTTAGACTCAAGCCATTTCTTTCCATACATTTGTCTACCACGGATAAAATTCAGTTCAGTCCGTTCAACCTTGTACTTCCGTGCTCTGCTTTTCATTGCTTCCTCTCAGCACGGTCGATTTGAGGGCAAGATGAATAGAAGCATAGAGGGAAGAAGAGCGGAAAACGAAGTAATTAGTGGAATTCAGCAAGACAACGAAAGAGCCCGAATGCAACTACGCCACCGGTGCTGATATCTAGTTATATCACTTACTGTTTCCAACCACCTGGTAGGCTGGTCCCGTGGAGCCCGATCCAAAGTATAAAAATGATAATGAGTTCACAACCAGTGAAATTCATTTCACGTGCTAGCTCTGTCGTGTTCTATTGCACGTGTCCCAGAAAGGACCACATTTCTAGCACGGATACGGAAGAACCTATCGTAGGTTCCGCACTGTCTTTCAATATTCAAGAGCCCCAGTGTTTCAAAAGGCTCATGATTTCATTCTGGTTAGCCAAAACATCACTAATTTTACACTTGTTCACACGCAACTGTTTTGCCATATCTCGTGTTGGTGAACCGTTTTTCTTCATTCGAATAGTTCTGACCTCCCCATCAAAGTGAGAGCAGATCTCCTTGTGTTCTGTTTCCATCTGTGCGAGCTCTGTCTGGACGACAACTGTGACTGTCGATGTGCTTTCAGTTGGACAGTTTGCACTATCAGACCCCCTATGGCAATCGATTGTATTCCACTGGCATTGGTCACGTTAAACCTAATGGTGCATACACATCGTTCGTCTGATAAGAGTTACGACAACTACAGACTGTCCGAAAATATAAGCAGTGTGCCTTTGGTGGTTGCAGGTGGCTAATGCCAGTCGGTCGGCCAACTCGCGTTTTGCAACATGAGCGAACACAGAGCATGGTGGTCCGCACACAAAATTTAGGTAAACAGACAGTGTGTTTACTTGTAATCAAGTTCAGTTCATTTTGGAACACGCAAGGTGAATAGTGTTCGTTACTGTGCTAAACTGTGGCCAGAATCGGGAGTAGTGTGCCTTACAGAGAGGTCTTTTGGTCCCAAGGAGCATCATAAACAGTCCCGTGTTCGTATAAGTGGCGTGTGTCCTTAACCGTTCTGAGGAGCCGAGAAATGTCTCTATATGAGTGGAATTCCTTGTTGAGGAGTTTTGCTGTAGCTACTAAGGTTTAAAAATGCAATGTAATAACTATGAGAAAAGAAGTCAAAATCACAGATTGCACGATGTATCCTGGATCATTTCGCTGCATCTTTACAAAGTACATACTGCAGTCGAAGTGATTATTTTCAAAGCAAAGTAAATGAACGAAATGTTGATAAACAAAGGCAAAATCACATGACGCACACATTCATGCATGTCTGTCGAATAACCACACAACAATTATCACACTTCGTTACCACAGCAATGGTAAATTGATCACAAGTTCGCGTTGTTTGTACTGTTCAAGTTTGTGCCCACTGATCGACAGGGCCTCCATATATCTTAATAGTTTGGTACTGGTGGTCGAGTAGATCACTTTGAATGCTTGACTTGAGTTGACGCAATGCTTAGTCTCGTAAAGATGTCGAGCAATTGATGATCTGATGGACTTTTGCTCGGCTGATGATGCGATTGCGGTGAAATTTCTACTCACTGTCTTCGGAAACCACACTGGAATGTGTTCAGCCATTCGATGACGTAACTGTCTTTCCTTTCTGCCTATGTAGGTGGCTGAGCACTCACATTTGAATTGGTATATGCAGTTTGATTCGGCGTGGAAAGGCAAGGGTTCTTTCATCGATGGCCTAGTTAACCGATTCGTTGTAAACATACTCACCGGATTGGCCGCATAGTAACCAGGCAACGCGTTGCTTGGTTAATGGATCAAGGAAAATCTGCACAGAAGACACAATAGAAAATGAACTTCCTTTTCTGAAGAGTGTCTTCCTAGAAAACGGCTATCCTGAATGGTTCATTGACAAGACGATGCAACGAAATGAAGAAAGGCCAAGGCAGACAGTAGTCGAAAAGAAGCCCGTATATGTCCGTTTACCATTCAAAGAAGATACGGAAACTGAAGTAGGTCAATCAAAACAATAAGCACGGCGCTGAGGCCTGAGTTCCGTTGTGGACAACTAAATGATGCTAGGTACCAGCAGAAAAGTGAGGTGACGGCATGAAAATACCGCCTTGTCGAGTAAGGAGCCATACACTACACGATGATCCATTAAGATGGAATATGATGTCATTGACTAACGAAATACTTCCAATCTAATGTAGGATATCTAGACTGGTTCTGTACACTCGAAACTAAGTTACCTAGAATTCTTTTTTTTCAATTTGACCTCCACAATAATAATAATAATTGATTACTATAGAATAAAGCAGTTGTGAAAGACTTTGATATATTAACTTCCTTCTGTTCGGCTATATACCAACAAAACCGAGCCTCTTCACCACTTGCCCTGTTTCTGTCGTTGGAATGCTCGATTCGAACACGCATTTTGCGGTAACTAAAAATGTCGGGGATGGTTTGACTCGGGTTGATGGTTTTTATGTACTTGCGATGTTGAGTATGGCGTTTAGATTGCAGTAGTGACATAATCAGCCAGTAGGTGACGGCTACTCTACTGAACCGGAGATGCAGGGTGACTTTGGATGTTTACACTTACCAACCAGAGCAACTGGAATCTTGAAGGTTTTGCACTTACTGATTTCCAAAACTCGATCCTACCATAGTTACCACATTGCATTTTTAAACCTTAGTAGCTACAGCAAAACTCCTCAACAAGGAATTCCACTCATATAGAGACATTTCTCGGCTCCTCAGAACGGTTAAGGACACACGCCACTTATACGAACACGGGACTGTTTATGATGCTCCTTGGGACCAAAAGACCTCTCTGTAAGGCACACTACTCCCGATTCTGGCCACAGTTTAGCACAGTAACGAACACTATTCACCTTGCGTGTTCCAAAATGAACTGAACTTGATTACAAGTAAACACACTGTCTGTTTACCTAAATTTTGTGTGCGGACCACCATGCTCTGTGTTCGCTCATGTTGCAAAACGCGAGTTGGCCGACCGACTGGCATTAGCCACCTGCAACCACCAAAGGCACACTGCTTATATTTTCGGACAGTCTGTAGTTGTCGTAACTCTTATCAGACGAACGATGTGTATGCACCATTAGGTTTAACGTGACCAATGCCAGTGGAATACAATCGATTGCCATAGGGGGTCTGATAGTGCAAACTGTCCAACTGAAAGCACATCGACAGTCACAGTTGTCGTCCAGACAGAGCTCGCACAGATGGAAACAGAACACAAGGAGATCTGCTCTCACTTTGATGGGGAGGTCAGAACTATTCGAATGAAGAAAAACGGTTCACCAACACGACATATGGCAAAGCAGTAGCAAAAATGCACAATGGACACCATAGTTGGGAGAGAGAAATATTCTGTGTAGGCCACCCTCAATCAAATGGTCGTTTGGACTCTCATTATTACAATCAGTATACTCCAAATGAAACAGCAATTGTACTGAGATTCCCACGCCGTTATCACGACCTATGGGGTTTACCCATTTGTCAGTTACCATAATCGTGTTGGTTGCGAACTGCATTGGAAACTGAGCCAACTGACAGCTTTTGCCTCATCCGCGATTAAATGAGTCGCACTTCTGACTGGTGATGTGACAAAGACTGAAATATTCTTTCGTCCACTAATTCAATAATTGATTCTACTCTAAGAACCGTATGACATAATGCTTGAGATGCGTTGTCAGTCTCACTTTTTTCCTACCCCACGATCGTTTCGGATATGTTAAGGGAGAATTTTGAATGGATCTAACAAGGTATTTTTTTAATAGTCATTCCCCTTTCCATCCCGTTTGTTAAACTAGTTACCACACGAATGCCTGTCATAATTATCAATGATCTCACTCACCCTCTCTATGTGGATTTTTCGAGATGCCCCTCTGGCTCCAAAACTCGAACTGCATACCATCATGTTTCCATCAGAATAAACTTGTTCGATAATTCCCTGGTTTCACAGCTCCATCCTTTACCACTGAAAACTGGGCTGCGTGCAAATCTTCTCTAAGTGATATTGTGAGTTCTTTTGATACATACGTAAATTCCAATGCTCAGTACAGTTCGCAACCAGTTGAATTCATGTAGCGAACAAATGCGTGAGCACCATAACCCACGACGAAGGTACGGGAATCTTGGCATTCTTGTTTGTCTATTTGTGAAACATTCGAAGCAGGCAAAATTAGTAACCAACGTTGTCACTGATCACGCGATCGTTAGTAGATTCCATTGGAATTTTGTCTAATTCATGGTGGCTTCGTGAATTTTGGTTACTGATGGTGGTTTCAGTAGTAAAAACTGGAATTCAGCCAGATGGAAGTGATATAGGATTTGTTGGTCAGTTTTGAAAATTAAGTAATTTGTTTACTTTCCTGATGAGCGATCTCCAATCAAATAGGTCTGGTCTTTCTGTCGCCTCAGTATTTTCAAACAAGGAGGTGGAAACCTGATAGGTTGGATGTAAATCAAATCTGGTGGGTAACAAACGTCTAAGTAATTCGTCAAATGGTCGCAGTAAGTTTCGGCATCAAGGTCGTAGAACTAACTGAAGTTAGTGTCCCTAATCACTTGTGGCAGTAAAGCTAGGTTTTCTGGGTTTTATTGTCTGTGAGCAATCATGCCGTAAGAATAAAGATTATGAATAAAGTGGTGTGACACTGTAATCCAAATACATACCCAGAGTTAGTTCAGTCAAGTATCTGGGTTTCAGGCTAAACACCAATCAAAGATGGAACTCTCACATTCCGTACTGTGTTGGTAAACTGCGACGTCTATGACAAAAATCAGGTAGTTTTGAACACCACCGAAGGTTGTTTCCAAATTTATCCTCCAACGTGTTCTTCCGGTCTTATTGTATTGTCCATTCCTAATTTTCCCCGGTCTTATGAAACAAGACTTCAAAGCCCTTCGCTGCGGACTGGTAATAATCAGCCGCGTTTTATCTCCTCCCTCCCCTCCCTTACATTCATAATCATGTTTGACCTACATTTCTTGAGAAATATTGGTTTCGTAATCATGCCATTACATCACATTTTATATGAACAGTGTTAGGTGAACGAAACAGAAATCAAGATAACACTGTTCATATAAAATGTGATGTCATGGCATGATTACGAATCACTGAAAACCAGCTTGTTCACCAATTTGTGTTGTTTCCCATGTGTTCTGTGGGATTATTCGGACAAATATTGGTTTGCATTCCACCGAAAAACAATTGAGCTTATTGAATACGTGACACGCAGTCTGTTTTGGCACCTGTCAGACGAAGGAGATGGACGAACAGGAGAAACACAGGCCGATGACGAACTAAGGCGTAGGGATAGGTAAAAATGGAAAAGCTGTCAAAAAGGGACGGGATTCAATGCACTACAGCATAATTCTGAGGAAATGAGCCACCATGAATATTGATTATGCAAAAGCATTTTAGGCACAGTCCAAAATCTGTGAGACCTTGTGCAAAGCTCTATTCAAATCCGAGTTCTCCGGAACTAGGGTCTAGGACAGAGATAACATGAACAGTCCAAGTTAAGACAGTCTGACTGGAATACGTGTAACCAAAAGAATGTGAATTATTTGCATATGCATGACCGAAAGTGAAGCCAGATCTACTGAACACTCTGTGTTCTTCAGCACCTGATAGGATCCCAGGTTATGCTTCTTTCTATAACTTAAAACAGTAAATACGAAAAGAAGGTGGACTTTGGTATCTACTGAGACCTGATACTGTGGATTTAGAAGGGAAACTGCCTATGCCGAACTAGAATTCGGGTGGAAAATGGTCCTCAAGACTAGATGAAACACGTATGACAAACATAAATATTCTTCTTTATATAATTGCTCATTCAACTATTCTCTGCATTCAAAACAGTTCAGAAGGTTCGGGAAACGACATCATAGAGGCAAGATCGGTTTGTTTCTGAATATCAGGTCTATTGTATTAATCTAATGTTGTCGTGCAGCATCCTTTACCGATGACAATTCTCTTGGTGCTGAATTCCTGCTCAGGACCCTATACAACGTAATTCATACTACTAAGGTATAGGAACGCAATAACTAATGGCATTTGCTTTCAAAATTGGTTACTTTTCAAACCTTCATCAAACGCTGTCTACCAGCCGTATGACTAATAAATTAATCACACCAGTCCTCTATCTTCGTTCGGCAACAGCCATGTTCGCGACACGTATGATCTTCTCGAACAGCTGGATAAACGGTGTCCTACAGCGTGTGAACGGTCTAACAGAGACATTGACGAGACGTGATCATCTGATGTGTTATCTGTTGAACCCGATAAATAATCATTTTAATGGAGCAATCGTTATTGGGGTGTGTTGGTGGTGGTAGTTTGGGGTGCGCATGTTCCCGTGTCCTCGCCGGACCAATTATCGGAAGTTCCTGCCTCATTTTCAAGTGGTAAGCTAGGATGTCTTCGTGGCCATGGTTCACTGACCACCGAAGTCACTGTGCCTACGACAAAAGGGGAGGGTCATCGTGACATTTGGCAAACAGAGATAGTTGATTAGATTTCCTAAATTCAACCTCATCCATTCGGAGCAAGGTGCATGACAAGCAGATTGGAAATTTCTTGGAGAGGGAGGGAGTGGCTTTGGAGAGAACGTAACTAACCAGGCAGAAATAATCGTAGGAATACTAATGGAGTATTCTGGTCCAGAGTGTCAAACATTTGCCACTTCCGACATATAATATGTCAATGAGAATATATATAACACAAACTCTTCCGGTGGGAATTGTGATTCAGACGAGTTCTGATATGAATTACAGTATGATTGCTGCTTTCTTACTTATCTATCTAAACCTTTGATCTACCGTGGCATACGGCTGCTTAGACGAGGTTCATCTTCCTCGGTGGTTGGAACTCATTCACACCTCAGTGAGAACGGTTTGGTCATGCACTGGTGAACGTGAAGTGGCCACATCAGAATCACGCACGATCGCACCGCTCGCATCAACAAAATTGGTGCAACTGAGTAATGGCGAACTAAGTTACCATGACGGCCCACTGTCCCACAGTACATTGCACTAAGGGCGAACACAGTTATCTGCTCACGCTGGCGGTGTGTATTGGGGGGAGTCTCATGAGTCTAACATGGTGATGAAAAATGGTGAGTTTCGGACACCTGTGTTAGTCCGATTTCCTGGGATTCATCATACTGGAGATGATAATGAGTGCTTCTTGAGTGGTTTAGTCCTCGGGGCCTCAACCTCATTCATTTTAGCTCGTGTGTTTACGCACTTCTGATCGTTTTCGGTGAGTAGCTAAATGGAGCAGCTGATGTCCAGTTTTAAGGCTTCCCAGCGGTAAGTGATGACATTGCCATAGAGAAGGAATCTCACTAGAACTGTTCCCCCTACTACAGCTTGAGCAAAAGTCTCGAAAGTGGTTTCTAACTAATCGTTATCGGGCACTGAGGGTGAGTTCATCATATACTTCACTATCCATGACTTTTCTATATAGTTGGTTCCTCTAAAATGTCGACAGATAGAAGATATTTTGAGATAAGAAGTAACTAGATGTTCGATGACCTAGAGCCAGTTACTTGCAACATTTTCCATGTTTTGGCCAAATTTCTTTGATGTGGAACTACTTGTCATCGTCAGATATCTAAAAGAGCACACAACTATGACTATTCCATTTGACTCGTTAGAAATCAACATAAGTACGCATCCTCTGAGCCCGATCTGGGGCTTGAACCCCATAAGCAAGACTGTGAGTCTGACAAGTTAATCGTTTGGGTAATTAGGTTAGCCCCACAGTGGCTTGATTCAAGTTGGCACTATATAATATGGCTCCCACATCTTACTGGCTTTGGATGCTAGTAAACAGGTATCCAAGCAGTGATCAACTTTCATGATACTCGAGAAACAAAGGCAGCAACCCTGATTCCGGTGCTTATTTTTTGAAGTGTAGAGATTTTTAATCGGTTGTTTACAGCAAAATAATAATAACAAACCGGTCTACTCTATGTTGTCTTCAAACGTCGACTGGGTGCATTTGCATCAACACACGCGAGCAAGATATGTGTAGCACAATGAACTGTTCTTGCAAGACTTGTCAGAAAAACTTTCTGCGAATAACTGCTTCAAGTTGACTGCTTACCACGAAGAAATCCTCAAACGGAACTTTTGAATGAGGTTTGTTTTCCATTATGAAGATTCTACTTCAAGACCAGAAATCCAGTTTGACCAATCAGAACCACCAATCACCTCACTGGTGAGGAAATTTTGAAATTCTCCAGTGTTTCACTGGAGAAATCCCGTCCAGTTGTTTGATAAGAATCACTAATTGTGATAATATTTATCGATCATGTTCCTAACAGAACAGCAGCTCGTCCACATGTGGGTTTTAGGTGTTTCTAGGAGCAGGCCATTAGAGTAGGCTTACCGGAAGGAACTTGTTCCAATGTTCTGCGAGAACAAAACGAGATCGTTTGTCAATGGACCAACTCTTTCGCATTGTTCCGTTTGACACAATCCAATGTACGGAGAAATGTGAGAAAGACAAAGCTAATTGCATTATTATTTGCTCCAGTTCCGGTCACTGGGACGAATGAATGTGGCTTCGAAGGGCTCCGGGGAGATAAGTTATCAGAATCGGGGCCAGTTTGAACCCAGCTCGCCTTCAAGTCGAAGGTTGTGTGGGCCAGATACGTGGGAGACTGAGCCGTACATTATGTGTCGGCGCCAAGGAAGATCACACTCACCGACTGGGCGGACGTTAATTTGTCTGTATCGTGTGGATGAGAGCTGACAAAGCCTACCTTAAAGCCTAAGAACTGCACAATCGTGACCTGCGGTTCTCAGCGTCACAAATACATGGGATTTAGGCAGGCTAGTCTTGTTAACCCATTCACTCTCATCCATAACAAAGGGGTCTGTGTGAAATTGAATAGGACGGCTCTGGAGGTCGTGGTGGAGTAAGGGAGAAGGAAGAGAATGGAAGATAGATACGAAGTAGGAGGTTTGTAGTGTTTCCTCGATTTGGTCTAGGTCAGGGATAAGAATATATGGGATGAGAGATTGGTAGGCTACCTCTTCAGACAAGGAAATATTACAAATCAATGTACAAGCAGTTTGGATGAATAATTACTGGTCTGTTTCATTAGTGGATTTCTAAATGCTATTATTAGCACCAGTACCAGTGATTTTCAGAGTGGGGATAGAAATCACCTTAGTGGTCCTGATTTCTACCGTAATTCGATTGTCCGTCGTCGTCATTTTATTTGGCATGACTCCAACGAGAGTCTCCTCATTTGATATTCTTTGATCAATTGCTTCCTCATCTTTCAGTGGAAAATGAACAAGGAACAACAAATAAAATATGACAAAACGACAAACTCTGGCTAATATTACCGGTTCTATTTCGTCGAGATTAATAACTGCCAGGAACAATGACGCTATGGCTTTGTTTACTTCGCTTCACTAAAATCCACTCTGAAAAATAACAAAAGGAAGACCGATCATGCAAAATTAGACTCGAGGGTTATTGATGGATAGACAAAGGGCACGGATACAAATACCATACTGCGTTGGACATAATCAAAGACATGGTGATTTTTATTACTCAAGCACAAATATGATCTGTCAAAACTGTACTGGTCTGTAAGAACCTTGGATAACATCGATTGCTATCATTTAGTCTGAAGTGTGGTGATACTGCTCATTTCAGGATGAATAATAATTGGTCGTCGAAATCTTATCGCATTTACAGGTTTGGACCGAAAGGACAGGCGTACTGAATGACAATATTAATCACAATAGTTCAATCATACCGTGTTCTCGCCCATTTCGTGTTGACCTGATGTTTCAGAAACGGGTTATGCATATTAGCAATAAATCACATGTTTGATCCAATTCGATACGTTAATAGGTCCAAACCTCAATGAATGCTCTGGTGTGCCTTATGTTAGCTTGACACGCTGCAATTTACTGACCCCTAGAGTGACTTTTGTGTTTCTTTCGTCTTTTTGATACCATGAGGAAGAAAATATATAGTGTGGTCCGGTAGGTCGTTTTCCTTTCGTGCAGTTAGTCCATCCGTTTTGTTACAGTGTTCGTCACTATTTTGGGATTCGGCTCTTTGAACCCGGCTTCCAAAAAACGAAGAATTCTGAACTTACCACCTGGTTTGTTTGCTCTACACAGTCCGCCTGTGTCTTCTACGGAAATTCACTCTTTGGAGATATAAAACATAGTTCTGTGTTTTTGACTGATAATCTGAAATTCTGGGACTTTCTTCCGAAATATCAGGATTGATCAAATACATAAGCAGTTTCCCACATGCGAAATGGGATTTAACACACCTATTCTCATAATAGGATGCAACTAATGTGGAATTTTTCTGATAATTATGTTGAAGATAAAAACATGATAAAATTACTCGCGTACATGAGCTCCAGTATCTAGCCCTCGTTCGTACACATATTGCCAATGATCGAATACATCATGAACAGTATCGTTGCACAGTTCGATAAGGTGCAGCTGCAAAAATTGTTGAATCTAATGAAACAAGAACACTACAAAACGGTTATTGCATTATTTGGTCTAATAAAATAATATTCTCTAACGTCCTTTTTATCTATTATGCAAAGTGTACACAACAGTGGTGTTATCTTATCATGTTTCTAAAAGGTGATTTTCGTACCCCATGCAGAAGTTCACTAATGTGAAATTCGTATTTATGGAACAGATTCTTGCTATTTTGCCGTGACAACTTACTGGAGTAACTAACTTCTATATGGGCGAGTCTCCAGTTTAATCATAACGGATTAAGTGTATGAACTTGCCAGATTAGGGAGCACAATATGCCCGTAAGGACGCCCGCCCTTTGAGTGGCTGCTCTACATGTCTGTGTTGGTCACCATCTCATCGAATTAACCGAATTCACTCGCTGTGATCACTGTAAGCCGTTATACGCGGTTAGAAATACTCCTACTCAAATAGAGTATTGGATCTTCTGATCAGTCTGATTTAGCCGATCATTTATATCAAGGAATTCCCTTTCGACCCAAAAACGCATCCGTACTGGCTGGTAGGCTGCTCTACACTGCACCCCTCCAGCAAAGATGTCCATCCCGTCTCTGTTCAGTACCAACATTCACTCTCTTTTCGCGAAAATGTCGGATCTAACCCTTGTTCTTCGTTCCCGCATTCATTTTCATACTTGTGTGGTTTGTATACAATAATCGTGGCTAAACCTGCATATAACTGACTTACTAGTGTCAGTAAATGGCCTCAAATTGTTCCGGCACGACAGGAATTCCACAAGCAAGAAGACTGGAGGTGGGGTGGCCACATATGTCAACTCCACATGGTGTGGCAAGTTTGAAGTCGTTTATTCATACTCAATGACAGCTACTGGTTGTTTAGTTATTCAGTGCCACCCTTTATTTTCTCGCCATAGGGGCACCATCATAACAAACTTGTACGTGGTCCCGTTTTTCACACAGAACACTAGTTCTTTTTTCCACGACTCTTGTTTACCTTTTCTTGTTTCCTTGTTAGATGACAATTTGTACATCATTGTGGGCGATTTTAATCATGCTTCCACTGGACCCCTGACTGTGTTTGATTTAACTGATCTTCGCTTCTCTCTAACCAGGGGCAACTCTGTTTTAAACAGGGTTGTCGCCAACCATGTTGAGTTATTCTCCCTAAAGCTTTGTGCACCTGTCTTGAGCAAAGACTATGGTCTGCTTCTGTTGAGGTCTCAGATAAACTTCCGGTCTGCTTTTCACCCTTCCAGGCAAAACAGCCAAACAAAACTCCGTCTCCGAAATCTTTCGCATGATAACATTCTTCTCCCACAGAAATCCCTTTCTCATGCATCTTCCTGGTTTTCTTTCGAATCATCGCTAAGTAGTAACGTCAAATTTTCCGTAGAGACGGTCAATTTAATTTTCGACTTGAGCTGGTCCTTAGAAACACCTTTTTTCTCGTAAGGCCATGCCACTTCTCCGATGTTGAAATCCTCAGAAAGACGGAAGGAGTATTTCTACGAAATCCAGAATAATTCTAAAGTAAGATACATTCCTTCTTTGATAAAGAAAGAAATGAAACGCACTGACTCGCAGTATGCTAGTCGTCTTCATCATCGTCGTACAGTGTTGAACAGTAGGGCAAGCCCCACTGACTGCTGCCTTCCTCATCATGTTGCATGTTAAATTAGAAAGTATGAATATACAAGATGGAGAGGGAGTGGACCTACGCGGGTGGGGAAATGAAAGAGCGTCCTAGTATCCAACACACGGAATACACAGTCCAACTGCACAAACGCACATTCATCAATCATTCTGATCCAACAGAAAGTGGCAACACGATCGCCACTGTTCACGGTTTGCTGCCATATCCCTCAATGTCTCCAGCCAACTGGTTGAAGGATCATTTGGACCATAACCACGAAAACGTGAGACACCTAGTTTCCCTAGGTTTGCTGTACATTTTCTCATTCCTCACTGTTACGTCATCTGTTAACCTCCACGTGGCTTCTTCCACTCCCTAGGGAGAACGGAGAATAGGGAAGGGTATGGTAGACGTGTGTTCGCCATACGTGAGAAGCGCCCCAGCCAACGAATTCTACTAATCTGGATACGCTGTCATAGAGAACTCCGTGTAGTGGAACCCAATACTCGATTCCTGACTTCAGTATTGATTACTCGGTCATTCCATCCAACCTTGGCGATACTACGCAAACATCGATGGTCGAAAACCCCAAGTCGACCATTATCTTCCGCACGCAGACTCCATGTCTCGCAACCATACAGTAAAATCGAACGCATTGCAGCACAGTACACACGACTTTCCACCATCAGCGAAACATCAGGTTGTCACCACAAGTGCTTCAGTCCAACGTGTCCAGCTTGAGTTTTGGATATGCGTGTGCTCACCTCTACTACTGTACTCCCACCCGTCGTCACGCTGCTTCCAAGGTAACTGAAGCGGTCAGCAATTGTCAGCACCTCCCCATCGAGCAACGTCACTTTACACCTTGAAGATGCAAAGCACATGATGAATAGAACTACAGCCTGTGCGAGTCTAACTAGTGCACGCTGCGCATGTTCCGTGGATTCGAACAAACTGCAAGATCGTCCACGTAACTTACGTCACACAGCTTTTCACTCTTTCCTAGTTCGAAGCCCACATCTAGGAGACCTCGCAAAGTATTCTGCATTATCTCGTCCATGATGAAAAAGTTAAATAGGAATGTCGAAATGGAATATCCTTGTCGAACACCGCTCGTCGTTTCGAATGGACTGGATATTCCACCGTAAACCTTCACGCCGCCACAAGTATGAGAGTACAATGATCTCAGTAGATTTACGAACTTCTGCGCCATACGTTTTTGGTGGAGAGCTCAGAAAACCGCTGTTCAATCAACTGAATCGAAGGTACCTTCCCAGTCGAGGAAAACCATCATTGTTGGTGGACGGTGTGTGTGGGATGCGTTTAAGTAGTTGGCAAAGAGTAAAAATTTGGTCTATGCATGCTTGACCTGGGCGTAATCCGGCCTGCTGTCCGCTGCTGTTCCTCTCGCGAGCCGGTGTCTGGTGACGCAGCAAAATCGAGGCTGATATCTTGGTGACTATCGGAATTGAGTTGATCCCACGATGGTTACTACAGTCTTTGCGTATTCCCTTCTTGGAGATGGGTACAATGAATGACTCGCCCCGTACTAGCGGAATACGTTCCTCGTTTCAAATGCCGCGAATCAAGGTGATAAGTGGTTTTATCAACTCACCACCACCCATTTTGAGAAGAGCCGGAGGGATTCCGTCGGGACCGGATGCTTTCTTCCGTCTTAGTGATCGAATGCATAATTCCACTTCCACTTCCGACGGAGGTTCAAGTGATACTCCCCAAATCATCGCAGCTGTTGAGGCCGGAGCAACTAGATTGGCTCGCAGCCAGCTAAACTGCTCCTTGAAGTATTCGGCTTAGCGGTCGAGCGTTTGCTCTTTACAGTGAATGGGCTGTCCATTTCTGACTGATATACTTTTCTCCCAAACAAATCTTTGTCCGCGTATTCTGTTCCACATTGACGGAGACCAATCACCATTGTTCCTATACCCAAATCTTGTAATCCCGGTGTCATAGCTAAACGCTTCCGTCCCATTGCTCTAACTTCATCTGGTCTTAAACTTACAGAGCTAGCCATTCTTACACGTTTGAATGATTCTATAAACTCTCCCGACTACCCCTTACAGTTTACCTATAAACTGAACAGGTCCACTGTGGATGCTATCGCTTCCCTAGTCCACCATATATCCAAATCCTTGAATAGATCAGCGAAGTCCGTGAGATGTGAAATAGAGCGATCATTTACGTTTATTTTGCAAATTCATATAAAAGTTGCTCCAGTCAAATTTTCAGGTGTATTCTACTTCTCTATGTAGTATGGTACAGTATTTGGAAGACAGGACAAGATTCTAACAGAAGTGCAGGACCGATTTCGCGGTTGTTGTCGCTCATCACGTATGAGTACTTGGTACTCTTTTGCCCAATCATCCCCATACTTGAGCACTCCACAGTTGGTTTATGGCTATGATCTGATTTGAAACCTAAGGATAGTGCATGGACGAGGAGTCCATTTTTAGCATCGCAAGGTCTTAAGTGTGAATTTCCTATATGAGTAGTATGACACTGTGTCTGGAAGCACACGACCGTAGAGTGTCCAAGTACAGCGATGATTGGGTAGAAGAGTACTGGGTACGCATACCTGATGAGCGGCAACAACTGCGAAACCAGTCGTGTGCTTCTAGGGAAATTCTGTCCAGTCGTTCAGATGCTATGCCCTGCTACTTATAGCGAAAATCAAAACTTGGGCCTAATTCCCTCGTCCTAGTAAGAACTCAAACAACGCTGAACGGTTACACAAACAGTAGTTCACCGACTGTTTTCCCCTTGATCACAAGCTTTCATTTCGATATGAGAACACACCACTGACCGAGCGACATTGTTGGTTGTTTCGGTCTTGGTTGATTGATGTGGACTCGCCGGTACTGTTTCAATCCCTTTTTCGTCCTCGGATACACCAAACAGACACGTGTAAACCTAACGAGTGAGGTGACTACCCTCTCGGTCATCTCTATGACCATAGAGGTTAAATAAATGTGTCCAGGGTTACTGTTACAAGCGCCATTCCTGATCCAAAGCCACTAATGAAGTCTTTGTTATGCCTAGTACATATAGGTGAATTGGCTGATCGATTACCTCGCATAGAATATTTCCGTAATAACAGTATGAATACACACTGCCTGTGAGAAGATTGTTGCTGGGGTTAAACTCACTTTCTGATGGTATTTTCATACTGCCCTACAGAGAAACTTCGGTAAGTTTCTGAATCGTGACTTTTCCATGTAGACGATGACCATCGTGGATTTCAGATCTTGACGTCCAGGGTTTGAATATTGCCACCGCCAGTCACTTACCCCACTCGGCAGCCCTTCAGTGACCGAGGCCTCTTCCAGAAATATGACATTTTATGGTGTAACAAATGTAGGTAATGGAGTATTTTATTTTTATCAGTACTGAATACCAAACCAAGTTTCGTAGCTCGTACTATATCCCAATGTCTCGGTAACAACATTCCAGCAGAAAATAGTTGTGCGTGGTCAGTTTTGATCTTAACCGAAAGCCTGCTGTGGAATTATTATCCCTCTTTGCAGTCCTGATGAACTGGCCGGTCTTCAGACCGATCAGGAAGAAATATCATACAGCCAACTGGGTACATTTTCGAATAATTTGACCTGATTCTGAATATTTTTGACTTCTGAAACAATGTGAAAAGTGGTGTAGTATCAAAATTCAGCAGATCATCGAAAAATATGAAAGCAGTAAACAGTGGTTTTTATTAAACTTCCGGGTGTAGTAGAGTATGTCATACTACAGAACACACTGAGAACAAAACAGCGTGGTGAACAAGCTCGTTTTCAGTTATTCGTACTCATACCAATACATAACATTAAGTATGACTCAAACCAACAAAGGGGATGATCATCCAAATCTGTCTGTGCACGTGCACGCACACTTTCTTTGTCCTCTTGATACTTTGACTTTTATGGATCTTTATCATTATGCTTCTATTCTTTTCGCTCTTCACTGGATGATGCCGGAAGGTATCAACCGAAACCACAGTACAGGAGTGCGAGGTTAATGATTGAATAAACTGAAACTGACGCTGCACACAGCATCTCGCCACATGAATTGAACTGAATTTTTGGACAAGTCAATACGATACAGACGGCGTTTTAACATCAACTTCGTTATCGAGCCGTAAAGAACCAATGGTTCAGTTATCATTCTGCTTATCCATTACGGCAACACACCGTTAAATATTTGCAGTGAATAGGGCAGCACATGAACGTTTGAGAAATGCGTGGGCCACAAGCTACCAATGGTCTGAGGTAGACTTGTGTCAATACTAGGTCCCTCGTGAAAAGCAGAGAAATAAATCAGTCCGCCGAGTTGATTCCATTTGAGAATAAGGACAGAAAAGCCCTCTGGTTTGCCAAATATTTATCACCATTCTGAACGCGACAAACGCGGCGCAAATTTGTTGGTAAGCAGCATAACAGTGATATCTGTTGAGCTAGTTTTAACACCGTGGATAGCTGTGGTCGAGCTGTCAAAATTAGTAAGCATCACACTATACTTGGGTCATGGAAAAATATCCATCTGAACATGCTAGTAAGTGAGTGGGACATGCCCATTTATTTCATCCATTGACCGAGTGTCCAGACACGACTTGGCATGGCCTTGGAAACCCAGTAAGCCAAACGTTATCTGACGTTTTGGTTCCAAATACCACCTGGTTGATTTGTGTTTTGCTCGCCGGATCATCCGATTATTCACTCTCCTTTGGGAAACTGTTGTGCTCTTAATTGTCCATTCATGTTCTCGACATGCAAGAACCACACTGATTACCATTATTTGCCGTATGTACTGAAGAAGTACATTGTGCACGTCCACCGGGGTTTTTAGTGCGGTACTCCCATGCATACATTCGTATGTTTTAATTGTGAATGACGGCTGACCATAACCTGCATCGGTCGATTCGCCCGTATAACTGAGTCCAAACCACCGAACTCTGTTAGAACTGGTAACGCAGACTCAACAGCAAAATAACCATTAGACTTTTTGTGCATACCTGTCGAGGACCGACGCGACGATCGTCACACATCTGCAGATTTGGGTAAAACTGAAGCTCACAATCAATACAGCAAAATTTTCTGGTTCAGATTCGCTTCATAATGAGCAGAGAGAAAATAAACCACAATGAAGCGCAACTCAATTTTGCACAAAGGCTGTAGTGACCTCGATCGTTTTGAGAAAATGACTATTTTCTGGACACCATTTTGGATCTATTTTCTCCACGATCTTTTCTGACGTTTGACATTGACCTCAGTGTTCTCCGGTTGCCTACGTTTTACTGGACTGACTTTTCCGAGGTTTCCGTCGACCTCGTTTCAAATCACTTTCACTTTCGTTCGTTCGCTCGCGGTTCGCTCTCAGCATAGCCGTCGCGTTTCGTTCCGTTTTCCGTTCGGTGTATTTCTCGTATCGGTACTGTTTCGGTGCCACGATATATAGAATACACCTCGCATCTGCAAACCGACTTACGTCTTCTCTATTCGTCCGATAGAGGGGATATCGTTGGTATTCGCTGCTAGACCCGATAGGAGACACGTTCGCTAGCCGCTCACGAACGTCTTCTATATTGGTGAGCCCAAGAACTTCCAGAACCTTCTGGATTATTCGCCCGCCCGGTGAGTCTGTGATTTATCGCTGTTTCACGTCCTCCTTTCGTTGCACGATATATATTTTTTACGATATATTATCGCAACGTAGCCATGTCAGAGGATAAGGCGCAGCTCGACACAGATCTCACTCTGTCTGCGGTTGCCTTTAAACCCGTGGCGTTTATCCCTCACGATCCAGAGGTTTGGTTTGCAGCCTTAGAGCTGCAGTTTGAGGCACGTAGGATTGTTGGCCAACGCCAACGATTTTCCTATGCCTTAGAGGCTATTCCAGGTGATGTTATCGCCTCGGTGAGGGATTTGGTATTAAATCCTCCTCAAGTGCAGCCGTACGATCGGCTTAAGGAGGCTATACTACAACATTTCCTTCCTTCTCGGGAGGAAAGGCTACGTCAGCTACTAGCACGGCACCCCATAGGTGATACTAAACCCAGCCGCCACCTAGCTCATCTCCGGTCTTTGGCAGGGCCCGCCGATAAGGATTCGGAGATAGTTAAGGAACTGTGGTTGGATTCTCTACCCTTCCACGTTCAGACCACCGTTACTGCTCTCCTCGAGGACTCGTCCTTGGAACGAGCAGCCGCCGTGGCTGACAAAATTGTCGCACGTGTCGGCAGTGGGGCTAATCCCCTCATTGCCACGACATCGCGAAATCCTAGGGGTGTCGACCTGGATGAATCGCCGGAGAGGCCTCGGCACTCTCGATCCATCCAGCGCCGCCTGTCCTTCAAGGACAGAGTTGAAATACCTACACCTCGCAGTAGCCCACGTAAACAACGGCACGGACGGGCGCCCTCCACTGCCCACGTCCGCCGTGAATCCGCCTCACCTGCCTCATTCAAACCCGATCATCCTACCAGCGGCTTTTGTTGGTTCCATCGCGTTTTCGGACCAGCCGCCCGTAGGTGCAGACAGCCGTGTTCATACGCGGCGGGAAACGCCACTGCCGGCGAGTAGAAGCGGCCGTACTCGCCGGCAATCAGTCTCAGGTTGGCCGTTTATTTTACGTGCATGATTCGTGCACTAACGCTAGGTTCCTAGTCGACACTGGGGCCCAAGTTTCTGTCTTGCCGGTTGGTAAAGACAAGCCACGAGCTTCTTTGCTTCGGCTGTCAGCGGCGAATGGTTCCTCCATTCCTACCTACGGCACGAGACAGCTTGCGGTCAACCTGGGACCACGACGACGGTATCTGTGGACGTTCATTCTTGCGGATGTTCCCACAGGCATACTGGGAATCGATTTTCTGCAGCACTATGAATTACTTGTTGATTCACGTAGGCTGCAGCTTATCGATCCTTCGTCGGACATTAAATTTACGGGTACTGCAGCTCGAACAGATGCACACCGAATCACAGGATTGTTTTCTAACATTCCGCACGATTTTCAGTCTTTGTTTATTAAATTCCCCATATTGACTAAACCATTTGAAGAGATAGAGACAGTGACCGATCGTGTGGCACACCACATTGTCACTAACGGACCACCAGTCACGGCACGACCTCGCCGACTGGCACCGGACAAATTGGTTTTCGCCAAACGTGAGTTTGACACTTTACTTTCTAAAGGTATTGTTCGTCCTTCTCACAGTCCATGGGCCTCACCTCTGCACATGGTTCTTAAGAAAGATGGCGTTAGCTGGCGACCATGTGGCGACTATCGCGCACTAAATTCGGTTACCCGTTACGATAGTTATCCGATACCCCACATACACGACATCACGGCATCACTTCACGGCACGACTGTATTTTCCAAGATCGATTTGGTGCGAGCCTATCACCAGATCCCAGTCGCCGCTGAAGATGTCGAGAAAACCGCTGTCACGACTCCTTTTGGTTTGTTTGAGTTCCTACGTATGCCTTTTGGTTTGCGAAATGCTGCTCAGACATTCCAGAGGTTTATCGATAGCATTACACGAGACTTGGAATTTGTTCACGTCTATATCGATGACTTGTTAATTGCATCGTCGAGCGTAGATGAACATTTCCAACATTTGACGCTACTATTTCAACGTTTGTCCGAACATCGAATAGTAGTCAATCCTGATAAATGTGAACTTGGCAAGCCGGAACTTGTGTTCCTCGGCCACAAGATCACTCGAGAGGGTATTACACCTTGCGAGGATAAAGTGCGCGCTATTTTAGATTACGCCGTACCGTCCTCAATCAAGGAGCTCAAGGCATTTTTGGGGTTAGTTAACTTTTATCGTCGTTTCATACCCCATGCTGCTGAACGTTTGCTTCCATTAACTGACCTACTTCGTGGCAATCCACGTAAGTTGTCGCTTACGGATGCCGCACGAGTAGCGTTTTCGGAGATTAAAGCGACATTAGCTCAGACCACGCTCCTCATGCACCCAGTTCCTTCCGCCACGCTAAGCATAGCGGTGGATGCATCCGACTTTGCCATCGGAGCGGTCCTGCAACAGTCTGTTTCTGGGATATGGCAGCCATTAGAGTTCTACTCTCGACGCCTCAATCCCACGGAAACCAAATATAGTGCTTTTGGTCGCGAACTGCTGGCTGCATATAATGCCGTTAAGCACTTCCGCCATGCAGTCGAGGGTCGATATTTCATCCTCTTTACAGACCATAAGCCTCTGACGTATGCATTGCATACTAAGTCTGATCGTTACTCTCCACGAGAAGTCAGACATTTAGACTATATTTCTCAGTTCACGACTGACCTTCGACACGTTAAAGGTGAGTCGAACTGCGTTGCAGATGCTTTGTCGCGTATTCCGCTTAATGCCATTAAATCTCCGGTTTTAGACATCCCTGCCATGGCTGCCGCACAGGCACAGGATTCTTCATGTATGGAAGCAGCTCAGTCATCGTCGCTACAGTGTCAGTCCGTACCTCTAGCCACCAGTGCTGGGACGATACTCTGCGACATGTCTACTGGCATACCTAGACCAGTCGTACCCTCTGCATATCGACGTCTCGTGTTCGATACCCTTCATGGACTCTCTCATCCAGGCATCGCAGCCAGTCTCCGATTAGTAGCTGCACGATACGTCTGGCCGTCCATGAATAAAGATGTTCGTATGTGGGCAAAACAGTGTCTACAATGTCAACGATCTAAAGTGCATAGGCACGTAGCTTCGCCTATCGGTACTTTTGCTACGCCTGATGCTCGCTTCGATCATATCCACGTAGACATTGTGGGTCCATTGACCCCATCACACGGGTATACCTATTTACTAACGTGCATCGATAGATTTACGAGGTGGCCCGAGGCTATTCCCATCTCTATCGTCACGGCCGAATCAGTGGCTCGACATCTGATAGAACGATGGATAGCTTCATATGGTTGTCCTTCCACAATCACTACCGATCGAGGGCAACAATTTGAGTCCGATCTATTCTCTTCATTAACTCACATGCTGGGTACGGAACGCATTCGCACGACCGCGTACCATCCGGCATCGAATGGTTTAGTCGAACGTTTTCATCGCCAACTCAAAGCGGCTCTTAGAGCACACGAGAGCCCCGACTGGTACGAAACGTTACCGCTCGTTCTGCTTGGTATCAGGACTTGCATAAAGGCAGATATCCAATGTTCCGCCGCAGAACTTGTCTACGGCACGACATTACGACTGCCTGGGGAATTCTTTACGCCACGGAGTACAGATTCACTTGCCGTACAGACTTACGTTCATCGTTTGTCTACGTACATGCAAACTCTCGCTCCGGCGCAGACTCGAATGCAGCGACGACAGGTTTTTGTTCCGACCGAACTCGAAACTTGTTCGCATGTATTCATTCGTGTTGATTCGGTACGGAAACCATTACAACAGCCTTACGAAGGTCCATTTCGCGTGATTTCTCGTCACGATAAGACCTTTAAGGTTGATCGACACGGTCGCGTCGATACTGTTAGCATCGATCGTCTCAAAGCCGCGTACGTTGATGATAGCGTGTCGCCCGCTGACATGAGATTCGATGTTAACCCTGCACTGCCTTTTGACGACACTTCCGTGTCACGTCAAGGTCTGCAGTTAGCGTTGCCTGCTACGACTTCGAATGAGGCTATCGTCTCACGTTCAGGACAGCACCCAGTTGGTACTGCTACGACTTCGAATGAGGCTATCGTCTCACGTTCAAGTCAGCAGCCAGTTGGCCCTGCTACGTCCTCGAATGAGAATACTGTCTCACGTTCAAGTCAGCAGAGCACGCCTACGCACCCGTCCGTGAATGAGGCTCCCGTCTCACGTTCCGGTCGGAAGATCGTTTGCCCAGCACGTTTTCGCGACTAGGTCAAACACGATCTTAACCATTGCACTTCGCAGTAATAACTTTCGTGTTTATCGTTTCGACACGATTTAACATACCTCATTAGTTATTACTGTATTCTAGTCAAGTCCATTGCGGTTGCTACACCAGTTTTTCGTTTCTTTTTGTTTCATGGAACCTCGCCATATGGTACGCTTCGCTGGTCCCACGAAATCTGGAGAATTTTGGCACCAACGTTTGCATTCTGGATCGGCCTTGTCGTTCTCGTTCCTGCCCATTTACGAACCTATCGATTTGGCTTCCGGATATCATATTGGTTAACGGTTACCCGACACTGGACGTTATTGGTGTGGCACACCTTGATGACGATTTACGCAACCGACGTCATTGGCAACGAATCTGGTTTACGCTCGACCATCATCCTACGGTTCCTGCATACCACGGATTTTGCCCGTCAGCATCCTACAGCACAGCTTAATGCACGTATTTTGCACGCATTCGCGCACACGAATACCGTTTGTATGCCATGTCCTCCTTGACATTTTTTTTTCGAAAGCTTTCCGTGCTTTCTAGCGGGGGGCTGCTGTAGTGACCTCGATCGTTTTGAGAAAATGACTATTTTCTGGACACCATTTTGGATCTATTTTCTCCACGATCTTTTCTGACGTTTGACATTGACCTCAGTGTTCTCCGGTTGCCTACGTTTTACTGGACTGACTTTTCCGAGGTTTCCGTCGACCTCGTTTCAAATCACTTTCACTTTCGTTCGTTCGCTCGCGGTTCGCTCTCAGCATAGCCGTCGCGTTTCGTTCCGTTTTCCGTTCGGTGTATTTCTCGTATCGGTACTGTTTCGGTGCCACGATATATAGAATACACCTCGCATCTGCAAACCGACTTACGTCTTCTCTATTCGTCCGATAGAGGGGATATCGTTGGTATTCGCTGCTAGACCCGATAGGAGACACGTTCGCTAGCCGCTCACGAACGTCTTCTATAAGGCCGTCGCGCCCCAGTAACACAAAGAACCATACGGAATGAAACCCATGAAGCTGGGAAAAACCCACCAAGCAAAATTCTTGGTTCATCACCGATATGCATTCTGAATCAGAAGCGATGAGTAGGATTCCCATCTGAGGTGAACAGCTACGAAGCATCGTACACCCAGGAATCAGCAGGGGCCATCGAAACATTTTTCACTTTATAACACTCACCCTCATTTTCGATTATAGTTGGATCCAAAAAACAACACGCGGTCGTAACCGGGAAAATATAATTCGTGATAAGAATAAATATTCGAGGTGAAAGAAAAAGTAATGTTCCATTCTCTGAACTAAGCATTCTCTTTCGCCGCCTTCAATATTCACACACTTTCAAGACAGATTTAAGTTGTCCCCAAAACATGCACACAACACCCCAATTAGAAGATAATACTTCGATCTCAGACAACCTTGATTTCTTGCTTCAGTAAAGCTCTTCAAACTAAGCCCGTTGCGCATGTCCCCGTAAAGGATTCCTCAGCTTGTTATGTTCACTAGGGCGGGTATTGGTAGGAAGATGAGTAAGGGTGCTCAGCCCATGACACAGAAGGATATGAAATACCCGGCTGGTATACTTGGCCATGTAGTGCGTGTTGGGCCTCCTCAGTGGGGCATAATGTTTACCCTATGCAGTGACTGCAGACATCGGAGGTCTTGTGATCAAAGACATCATTAATTCAGTTGAAGCTACTATAAGTGAATCCTTATCTACTTCTTCATTCTTCTGATTGAAGAATTCGCGTCCCCAACACAAACCTAGATGGAGAAGATAAACACATTGGCTCGTACAATCTGAGATACCAAAAGAACGAAAATGGTCAAATTGTGCGAACCAACGTCTTTGGCTCCTCTATGCTACTGACTGTTTCGATTTTCAGATGAGGTTCTTGTTCACAGATGACCAAAACCGCTGCACCCGGAAAATCGTTCATGGTTCCCAAACTGAACATCCTCGAGATGAGTACACGGTGTTGTGAAAATGATACGCACGTGTTAGTATCGCAATTACCGCTACGTGAACGAGTATCTGTTATGACAAATTAGGATACCAGTGTCAAGCCACAAGACCAATTTTATCTACGAAGTTGTATTTGAATGAGTAATAAGTGAAATGAAAGCACTCAAAAATGAGATAATTTTACCACATTCGGTTGCTCTGTTTAGAGTGATAAATTGGAATGGTCGGAAAACTCATATCAGGTGTAGACAAAGATAGCTTTGGGTCAACGAACGGTCATTAAAAAGTGAAAAAAAATGAAGGGCAAATAGGGTGATAGACACTACGGCGGGTGGAGGTATAGAGAGAGAAATGCAGCAGACCGGAGTGACAAAATGTGTGTGGCCCAGGGTAGGGAGAGCTTGAAGCGGGAGTAAAGAAAATTAGATAGAAAACCCTAGGGTTTGAGAAAAGCAACTGTTCATAAGAATGAGGAGTGTATCGATTGTATGCCTTACAACGTAGTGGAATGAAATCAAAACAATTCGTAGAATGAGGGGATGGATTGTGTTATCGCCATCACCATTTTTCGATAAGCCGTCACGCCACACGTGCGTGCTCCGCATATCACCAACCAGGTAGTACTATATCGAGGAACTTGAGGGCCACCTCAAAGCCCAAAAAGCAAGCCTAGAGAGGAAACGAAAGAAAAGGTAATCAAGTGTTAGTAACCATGAGCGAATTGATGGTAAATTTCATGACTGATGCATCTCGTATTGTTTACTAAGACCACAAAACAGGCTGCTTCTTATCATTGTTCATAGCTCCTCGAGAATCACATCTAAATGACCGGTATCGCCCCCTCTCTCTCTCTCTCTCTCACACACACACACACACTTGGTTTTTTCCTAAGCAAATACACTGAAACGTTTACCATCTCGGAATATAGTCTGGACTCCGAAAATGCGGATTGGAATAGCACTCCATGATTAAACCGGCGGTGGTCGGGTGATTAAGAACGTTTGACTACCACATCGGAGGTTACAGTTTTAAACCCCTTCACCATCGACCACTTTTTTACTACACAAAGTGATTTACAGTAAAAGGGATAAACCTTAAAGTCAAAATACATACTGTTAAAGGGATGTGTGTGGGTCACATTCAAATAAAATTCAGTTAATTGATCCTGCCTTTAAAAACAGAAAGATTGTAAGTGGTTGGAACTACGGAAAAAGGGAGAGTGTTTCAAAGCTTTGCAGTGCGGGGAATAAAAGAAGACCAAAATAACGAAGTTCAAAACCTAGGAGTAGAAACCTGATACGGGTGACTGGCCACCTGCATACGAGATTAGCGAGAGAAAGCCATAGGACGAGGAATTGCTGAAGTGAGTTCTGATGAACAAAAACCAAAATAGTAACGCTAGGAACGAGATAGTGAAGCAACTTCCCGGCGATGGACAAGTGGCTGCTGGAGGTTAGGGACGGATCACTGACTAATCGGATAGTCTTTCTTCGAACATGATCGAGAAAGAGCGGTAGATGAAGCTCCACCCTATATTTGACTGTAGTATTCGAGGGTCGGGCGGATTTGAGCTTTGTACGATAGGTGAGCGGGAGTAAAAACGTCTGGCGCGTAATAGAAAACCAACTTTGCACGCAGAACGGGAGGCAAGTGTGGGCACAACAGGAGACTAAAAAAGAGAATTTATGAATTAGAGCGGTAAGAAAAATGACCCTGTGAAGCGAAGAGGAGTCAAACCAAAGTTCACATGAGGAAAATAAGGAAGAAGTTTAAGTGAAACAGGAAGGGGAGAAGCTTTTGAAGCATTGAAACAGAAATTGTTGGTGGAACTCTGTTGACTCAACCGTCGGGAGACACAGAACAAGCGATCGCTGAGTGGGTTATTTATGAATAAATATAAACGCAACTCACAGGCACGTCTAACAAAATAGATCGATAGAAGGAAATCAATACGAAAATGAGCGATTGCGACTTGGCGGATAACCGGACAGTACAAACACTGTTTCGTGTGGACGTACGCGTACGCGGGCTTGCGTGTGGGTGTGTAGGTGTGCATGCATGTGCATAGTGTTAGTTGACGGTCCGTTCAGACTCGAAACTGAGATTTGTTTTAGGTCAGAGCCAAGGGATGCATTAAGAACAGAATGATCGTGATCGATGTTGGTGGTGGCCTGACCAGTGGTGAAGTAGGAAAAGGAACAGCAGAGGGTAGCATTATCGATAAAACAGTGAAGTGGATTGGCGGTTGAAGATAGATCGTTACTCAACAGAAATAAAGGTGGACCCAAGTAGGGAATCTTGAGGAACAACAGCGTTCACAGGGAATGGCTGAGATACAGCACGATCGACTCGGATAGAGATGGTTCGCTTACTGAGGGGACATGACATCCATGATACGAGAGCCGGATGGAATCCGAACGAAGAGAGTCTCGACGGTAGACTATCATGCCAAACTCGGTCGAAAGCTTTTGAGATGTCTAGTGAGACTAAGTGAGTTTATCCGCGGTTATCGAGTGCGGCCGACCAGGAGCGTGAGATGACCGCTAGTAGGTCACCCGTAGAATGACACAGACGGAATCCATATTGACAATCACTTAGTAGACCTTCACGTACAAGGAACGGGCGCAGCTGGTCAGAGATAACAGTTTCAAGAACTTTCAAAAGCACAGGAGTGACGTTGATGGAACGATAGTTGTTGGGGTCAGACGGATCACCATGCTTCGGGGTACGAGAAGTAATGGCGTTTTTTCCAAGAAGAAGGAAAAGTCTCACGATCAAGAGGAGAAAGAAAAAGACGATGTAAAATGGGGGCTAACTCTGGACCGGATGGTTTGGAAACATTTAAATTACGCAGAACTTGACGAACCTTTCTGGTAGTTATTACAGGAAGAAAAGCGTAGCTGAGAACGTGAGAGGAAGGCAGAGAAGTAGCGCTGACAAATAAAATGGAATTTGAGACAAAAACTTTGGCCTTATTGAGAGGGTCGCAGACTAGAGGAATTGCAAATGGGAGGAAAGTAAGGATGGCAAAAATTAAGAAAAATCGCCTTTGCAAAGGATCAGAATGAGGCTAGTCATTCAGCTTTGTGATGTGCGAAGTGTTCCTTAGCTCTCTGGATGGTGAGCCAGCATTTATTCCTAGCATGCACAAAACGGTGTCGAGATGCATGGCTGGATGAGCAGCGCCACCGGTGATACGCTGGATTTTTTAAACGAACAGCACGGTCCCAAGCGTGGTTAAACCACTAATGGTATCGTGGTGTTGTGAGTGTATATACTACTTATTAAGTAGTTGATTGCTGAAGGCGAACTATCGTCATTCGTGGATTACCAAAGCCGCTATGCCCAAGAGACCGAACGCAAGAAGGTGAACAGCAACAGGCGAACCACACAACTGCTTCTCCGTCGGATGGTGACTATCTTCAAGTGAAGGGGAACGGTGACTTTCCAAACAAGCATGTTTGTAACGTTTGTTTTGTTTTGTCGATGTCCGAACGAGCTATCGGCAATAAACAACCTATTGACCAAGGCACGCCTTCTGGATTATAACATTTGGTGCCGTGACCAGGATGGATCTACCATGGCCGGAGCCGTTTGAGGATGGCGACATACGGATCTTCCTGGAGGATTTCGAGGATCTGGCGGAGCTCTCGGGGATCCAGTCGGACCGGGGTAAGTTGACGGCCCTTCGAGCGCTTCTCAAGGGCAGGCCGCGGGCGGTGCTGGATGCGGCGCGAAGGGGCCCGAAGGAGCTGAAGTGGGCCGCCGCAAAGGAAGCCCTGATTGCAGGGCTAGACACCCCGGCAGACCGTCAAGACGCTATGCGCCGGTTCAAGGCTGCCTATCTGGGGGTTGGTACGGATCCGCTGGTGCACGCCGTCGCGCTCCGCTTACTCCTGGAACGTGCGTTGCCGATGCTGGATGAGGCGTCACGGGCAGACCTGTTGGCAGACCGATTTGTGGATAGTCTGCCGGAGCCCCTGCGTGGGATGGTACGCGTCGCCCGTGTCGGCCGTTCATTGAATTTGGTCCAGCTCGCGGATGTGGCTCGAGAATTGGCCATGCTTGGCGTGCCTGTGGCCTATACGGCTCATGTCGGAGATTCATGGAAGAACGGCGAACTTGTGGAGGAGAATTATGAACTGGACCTTTCGAACCTGGATGACGAACCAGTGAAAGTCGAACAGTTGGAAGAAACCGGGTTTTCTTGCTGTGGAAACGTGGAATCTATCTTATACGAACAGCCTGAAATCCCGAAGGATATTGAAGGAAGTATACCGGAAACATTTCTGCTGGAGACTTCAATCACTACTGATGAGGTGGAAGATGTCGGAAAACTGAACCGTACCTCTGAAAATATGGAAAACTGTAACCGGGATTGCTCTGAAAGTCAACCTGATGATGGTGGAAACGAAGACATGTCATTTGCTCCAGTCTCCATTGCATCGAAAGACAACGGGTCATGTCTTGCGCAATGTGAAACCAAGACGCCTTTCAAAGTGGATACAGAAGACGTTTACCCCCTACCTGAGCAAGTGCCGGGTGAGGAAGTCCAACCTTATGCATCCCGAACGGAGACTGCTGGAAGTCATATCCAGGATGATAGGGGAATGACACAACGCATGGTGCTCAGTAACTTTGAAGTGGTCAGGCACGATGTCGTGCTGACGTGCGATAAAAGTCAAGTGTTGTGTTCAGTATTCACTCTCCACTGTTGCTATCTAGAGTCAAGGCTGGTGTCGGTGCGCATCCCGGACCGGACAAAGCACACCACCGGAGGGACTGTGGGACAGATGACAACACCGCCACGAACCGGTATTGGAGGATTTGCATCTGAAGTAAAGGAAGACTTGAAGACAGTCTGCAGGATTTGGATCGTCCTTTTCTTTTTTTGTCAGGGGGGAGGAGTGTTGTGAGTGTATATACTACTTATTAAGTAGTTGATTGCTGAAGGCGAACTATCGTCATTCGTGGATTACCAAAGCCGCTATGCCCAAGAGACCGAACGCAAGAAGGTGAACAGCAACAGGCGAACCACACAACTGCTTCTCCGTCGGATGGTGACTATCTTCAAGTGAAGGGGAACGGTGACTTTCCAAACAAGCATGTTTGTAACGTTTGTTTTGTTTTGTCGATGTCCGAACGAGCTATCGGCAATAAACAACCTATTGACCAAGGCACGCCTTCTGGATTATAACAGTGGGTTTACGGAAGTGAGGAATGTAAAGAACCGTCTTAGTAAAATGAGGAAGAAAGACGGAAACAACAGTCGTCCCAGGGGTGTAAGGCCATAAAGTCGCAAAAACCATCGCAGCCAGCAGAATCGTAACGCCAGAAGGTGTGTTTGGAGCTTGGTGTTGGAATGGGATGAGAGAAATGAGATGAGACGATGGTCCAATGAGCCCATGGAAGACAGAAGTGATAACGGAGAATGAATAGGGAATGGATGTAAGTATGAGGTCAAGAGTGTGTGGACGGTAGCCAATGAGACCGGGAATGTGTGTAGGGAGGTCTACTAGTTGGTAAAGGTTGTCGGACAGAGCGAAAACCTCGGCTCCATGTCCCATAGTTGAACTGTCCGGTAAGTGAAACAGCCAATCCTTGTTGTGGACGCTGAAATCACCAAGTTGGCAGCTGGGGTCTGGTGAATTCAATGTCTCTATATTTAAAAATAATAAATCAAAAATCAGAGGGTCACTGCTGTTGGGAGAGCGGTAAACAGTGCAAAAATGACGGTTAAAGGAAGGGAACCGAATTTCCAACCACATGAATTCAAAGTCCTGGTTGGAGACGTCAAAATACGAAAGTCGGAAGGAGAAGGAGGAGGCAGATCGGTGGATACAGGCGCAGGCACCAACTTTGGGGAAAAAGTTGGGAATTTTAGGAGGACTCGTGTATGGTGAGAAAGAAATTCGGGTTTCAGACAAATATAAGGCAATGGGGGAGGAAGATTGTAGAAAGTGGTACACAGTTAACATTTCAGTTCAAACGACGAATGCTAGTGAGGACAGTTAGAGCTCATGCAAGTTCTGTGAGTGAGTGCGCGCAGTTGAACGGAAACTATTAGACGTGTGATTTGTGAAATTCATAATTGATGGAAGAACTGGCAACCCAAAACTGAGATGGAATGGAGAACCACGTAAGGCCTTAGCAGGTAGTGGGCCGGGAGAGATCAGAGCTGTCTATCACCTTGGTGGCAGATACTAATCTACTGTCGTCCGGTTCGGTACCTCCGCTGTATGGAACAAGCATCGGTGCTTCAGTTTGTTGTTGTTGACACGAACAGAACCGTCCAACCGAACTGCACACAAACGGTTAAACCAATCCGTCGGCCATTGTTCTCGCAGCGCTGACCGAGGTTGAACTTCCCTTGAATATGGCAAATGGATTCGTCAGCCGTACCAGTTGGAAGAGAAGTACGTCGCGCCTGGACACCTTGTTGATTGCCTCCTGCAAGTTATGGTAGAAGTCATCTTCCGTTTTACCAACAGCCGAGTTGGTTGGAACATAGACCACAATCACCGTGAGCTTATGCATGGAGCCTTTTAAACGTGCCAAGGCGAGTCTGAACCAGACTGGTTCCCAAGAGGTCGTTGCATCATTAGGTGCTTGGTTCGGAGCAAAAGCGACGCTGTTCAGACCAGAACTGTCTTTCGGACTATTGTAACAAAGCCAACAAAACGTATCCAGTCCCGGGACCTTTACTTGTCGGCTACCTGAGTTGGGTAAGTGGACTCCCGAGAGGCAAGCAATATCTGCGTGATAGTCATGTAGAGTTCACATTGTGATGAATTGACTACCGACGTCTAGAAACGTCCTGAGATTTCAACAGCCTACATTTGCTTTTCCAGCAGTGAATAATCTCAGCTTGTTGTCTTATCATCTTGACCGCTGGGACACGGGGTGCATCGCTTACCGGGGACACCGTAGTATGGTGAGCACATGAGGTTCCGTAAGTAATCATAGAGTCGAGGGAGTAGGGTAAGAAGCGGTGTCCTCAGCACCGTTTGGCTATCACCAGATGGCCGTTAGCTGTACCTCTGCACAACGCAACTAGCGAAACAGTCGCCCAAGCTTTCTTCGAACAGTGGGATGCAGCATTTGGTTGTCTAGCCGTCGTTACTACAGACCACGGCTCGCATTTCAAGGGAGCCTTCAGTAATCTGCAAGGTTCAGGCACCCGTCGCATTCATACCCTAGCCTAACACCCGTCAGCAAACGGAATGGTAGAACGTTTTCACCGACAACTCAAGGTAGCTCACAGAAACCCGGACTGGTGTGAGTCACTACCACTAGTACTCCTAGGTTGCCGCAACGGAGTTAAGGCAGATCTGCAAACCACTTCAGCCGAACCCACATTAGGTTGCGCGCTCCATCTGCCTGGTAGTTCCAAAGTCCATTGTCACTTTCGACTACGCTGATTACGCCGCCAAGTTGCACCTTCCAGCGTTACGCCAACAAAACACGACGGTATACGTACATCCACATCTCCAAGTCTGTACGCACGCTTTCCTCAGGACAGAGGCACGTGCTCCTTTACAATCTGCCTGTCCCGGCCCCCACAAGGTCCTGTACCTACTGGAGAAAGCATTCGTTATCGACCATAACGGCAAAAAATTACGGTTACCATAGACCGACTTAAACCTACTATATTCTTACGGATTCGATGCCACCGAACTTTTCGGGACTAGCATCCACAACACCGGCGATTCATTTGCCAACCATACCGGGGCCGGTGACTCAGTCATCAGACCGTCCGGCCACAACCCTCAATCCAGAGCGGCCTTTCCAGACTTCCAGCCGCGGCCGAGAAACCAAGAAACCCGTCCATTCTGCAGATACTGCACTCATCTCATAACACAATAAAAATCTTTACGCGTATGTATAACAACCTCTTGATGGTTCATTATTTTTCCCCATGTTTTTGCTCCTCACAAGGTTGTTTTCACACGGCAGCCATCTATCATTTCTTACTGCCATACGACGTTTTGTTGATGTTCTGCTTATCCGTCCTTGTCCGGCACCGTTACTAAAAACACAGTTTTAGAGCAAACTCACACCGTTATCAAAATACACACCGCGTTGAACCTTCGAGGTTTTTCGGGTTAGGTAGCCAGCTACGGCGGTCCTCCCCAGTGTCTCACTTCGAGCACCAATCGTCACACTCTAACGCATGTAACTACACATTCTCTCTCCTACAAACTTATTTCTCCTAGTGGTTGATTTTAGGCAACTATTGTCACGCGCACTTGTTGCAGTTTTAGTTCGCCTAACAACGACTTCCTACCTTTTTCCTCGAGGGGCCCAGATTGTCAATTTGTTTCTACCTCAAATAAAGTGGTCTTGATTAATTATTTACTTCAAAAAAAATCCATTCCTTTATTTCGGAGTGACCTTACAAGCCCCTTTTGTCGTCATGCTTTCTCTCGCCCGGGAGACCGGATGTCCTCAACAGAAGATACCGCCGGAGCTCCGGAAACTTTGGAGCTGTAGTTCGAAACCACGAATGGCTTCATAGTTTCAAGGAACTGCAAAAATTCACTTATTTCACTTTCGCTATCATGTCTGACATTTTCATTCTGTCGACGGGCTCTTCAACAGAAGCGGAAGATCTTTTAGGAAGAGGCTTCTATAGTGATTAGCTAGCCAACCCCCCCCCCCCCCCTTACCACTTGTTTGAATATTATTTTTCGCGCGCGCGACGACTGCAAGCGCTGCTTACCACACACTTCCTCGGCACAAGCCACCATGCAGTCTTTGTACTTAGGCTCAGCGAGAATACACGCGGCAGGCACTCCACGGTCTGTTCTCGTTGATCTCTCGACGAACGCGATTGTAGAAGTTGAGGGAGTGTACCTCCATTACTATAATGCACGTTGGTCGAACTTTAATTATTTTTCGAATAAAGGAAATAGCTTTTTATCGCACGCCTGCTCATGAGAACAGTGGAAACGGCACACCCATTATCCTCAAAGGTTCAATGCACTATTAACGAGAGTCGGGAAATTGACCCCGACTTTGAGTTAAGAATCACATAAGGTCCCAGTAGGTTAGATGTGGTAACGAGCCGGACGACAGTAGATCAGTGTCTACCACCAGCTGCTTCTTCGCGATCCCTACCACCTGAATTGAACGAAATCTTCCGTTTCTCTTCTGTTCCCGGTGTACACAAGAAAGTCAAAAGAATTTTCCTAAATGGAGTGATTGATCTACATTTTTAATAAGCTACCGATAATCATCACCACTCAACAAGCGCATGCATATTCACTTTCAATGTATCTTAAAGAGATCTGTGATATCTTTAATTACACGTGACTAAGATATATGATTCGTTTTTAAATGCTATCTCCGTACGATTTTGTTCTCCATTTCAATAAGATTTCGAGAGCTAGGAAAACATTGAGAACTGTGTGAGAAAACCACCGCAATCGGTTAAAGATGATTTAACTTCCAAGAATGTTACATACAACGGCGATCTTTATGCTATACCTGTGCATGAGTGCAGTGGAGAGGTCATACTCCATAAATGCAGGGAGGGGGGCCACTGTACTATCTGTGAAAATTACTAACTATAATCCTGGGACTTGCAGAGGAGACCCACTGAAGGTTCAAAAGGCCAAGAAAATGCTATCTACCACTTTTAAACAAAACACCAGCATGTATTTAACTTCATCATTTTGTTATAGCGTTCAGCGAGCGAGGAAACAGAATCGAACCGTGAGATCGAAACCTGGACTTACCGCATTTGCGGGAAATGCACGCAACAGAACAGGGGTAGCACCTCTATAGAGAGCAAAGATCCCCTCCTTAGCGATCAGCTCCGAGAATACGGAGCGAATACCATTTGGATATTGTCCTTCGGGAGCTACATTCAATAGAATGGAGACAGAAAGGAATAAGACAGCGAACTACGAGAACAAACAGTCACCAGAAAAATATAAATCGCAATCGGCAGTGTAGCACCAATAGTAAGGAATGGGTCAGGATGCCACTCTACATGTTTGCGTTTATAAAGCAGTTAGTGTCGGGAAACCCGGTTATCAAGAAGTACAACTTGACAAACTCATACCGCTCAAATAAACACGTGTAAGCCAGACAGTAGGGATTAAACCAAAGTTGAAAACCAGAACAGCGTCTCACAATCAGAAAAACTGCCGTAATAAATGCTGAAATGACCAATGTCAGAGATAATCAGCGCTTTCTTCAACAAGCCCGCATTAATTCAGGATGATCTTATTGTGAGCAAGCTATTGCTGAGGTCGGGAATCAACGCTGAATCTTAAAAAACAGCTCCCGTATCTTTCTAAGGTTGGATAACTGCAGAATCAGCATCACTACCGATTGGTAAATCAAACCAAGACTGGGAACCATAAAATTGAGAACAATGGCTAGTGAAATTTCTTAAAAACATGTATACTTACCGCTTTGGTAACGAGACTTTAGAACATCCGGCGGGATGCCCACGAGCCAGTTAAATATGCCGGCCATACCACCGGCGAAAAGGGTTCTTCCGACACCCAGTTCATCAGGACTGCAAAGAGGGATAATAGTTTCACAGCAGGCTTTCGGTTAAGATCAAAACTGACCACGCACAACTATTTTCTGCTAGAATGTTGTTACCGAGACATTGGGATATAGTACGAGCTACGAAACTTGGTTTGGTATTAAGTACTGATAAAAATAAAATACTCTATTACCTACATTTGTTACACCATAAAATGTTATATTTCTGGAAGAGGCCTCGGTCACTGAAAGGCTGCCGAGTGAGGTAAATTACTGGCGGTGGCAATAATCAAACCCTGGACGTCAAGATATAAATTCCACGGTGGTCATCGTCTATATATATATATATATATATATATATATATATATATATATATATATATATATATATATATATATATATATATATATATATATATATATATATGTGTGTGTGTGTGTGTGTGTGTGTGTGTGTGTGTGTGTGTGTGTGTGTGTGTGTGCAGCGACAGTGATCTTTGTTCAGACACAAAAGTATCAAACCTAGGATTTGAGAGTGACGTTCTGCTCCATAGTGAACACAAGTAGTTTGTGATGTGTTTTAATTTGGCCACAATAAATGTGGCAATGTCTGAGATGTGTTTTTCGTCGTAAAAGTAGAGAATGCTGATGCATGACTGGCTTGTTTGAACGCCAGCCCTTAACAAAACCACTGGCTTCAGCAGACAAATTTTTACCTGAACAGTTACATCTCATCTGGTGACCGGATATCAGAAGAGGTGTCGTCGTACATACACGAAACTCCCTTGGTCTTCAACGTTCTCAGCTGAGGTGACATCCGCACATTCATCTTGGGTCGAATGCCAGTTAGATTACACGGCCGCGAGACCTGATTGCTACGAATGACAAATACGCTAACTATCGGTGCTCGAGTGCCGTCGCATTTGTAGGTGATTAAATGATGGGAACATCACACCGTGAATACTTAGGTTAGAATAGGTGTCAAGAACGTTAATTCCCTGAAGTATTTTGACGAAAGTTCATTGTGAAGTCAGATCCTGTAGCAAATAAACATGAATAGATAACTGACTCTTCCCGATCGCTGAACATTTTGCCCAGTAATTCGGTGAAATTATCCACCTACCTATTATACTGGAACACGGCTTATCGTTACGCAAACCGCATATGTTAGTCAAAAAGGTACCAAATTCTAATGTCCAAATAACTAGTAAAAACGTAGAAATACTCACGCCCCACTCCGCTTCTTTAGAACATCTTTGATCCACTCATAGCTCAAGAAATAGGCACCAGAAGCCGGGATATCTAAAATAGGATAGAAAGTCGGCTGAGGGAGTCCATCTATCTGGAATCAGGTAACTGATAGTGTAGACTCCAGTAGAGAGGTGCTTACAAAAGAATAACATTAGCATCATTGTTGTCATGAGATCTGGAACAGAACAGTCGAAGAAATATTTACTGTATCCTGATTTTTTCTGATAGTCAAAAAACCTCGGTATCCCAAGAAAAAATCCCCCGTTTCTGAATGGGTCACAAAAACGAAACTGCGACTTGACCCGGTCTGATTACTACCTTGTTCACCTAACGACGAAGTGGTACACATCATCACCTGTCTCAGAGAACAGTGTACGCTGAGGAAGTCTATCCGTTAGCATGCGTAACACATGTCCCAGCCACCTTAATCTGTTTTCATTCAGTACTTGATCCACAGACTAAACTCTGCATCTTACGTCTAACCTCAGCATTGCTGATACGATGTTCCCACCATACTCGGCCAACGCTATGGAGATATTGGTGCTCAAACTAAGACATTATTCGCCTATCTTTTGCTCTTCATGACCATGTTTCCGAACCGTATAAAAGAACAAACCTAACCGCCGCACTGAACATTCGACCCTTGACAGGCGTCCTGGATGTCACGCCGACGCCACAAATGGCTGAGGTTGGCAAAAGTCAAACGCACGTTCCGTATACCCAATGACACTTCATCCGATATCTGTCCACCCTCCTTTATTACATACTTGCACATGAGTATAATGAAAGGGGTATAACCCACAGCCACGAAGACCCGCTGTACTATTAGGGATAACCGGCAATCGGACCCCAAGAATTGGAGTGGCAGAGAACCACATAAGGCCCCAACAGGTGAAGTGTGGTAACGACGCGGACGACAGTGAATTACTGTCTACCACCAAAGTAACCTGGTGAAATGTAACCACTCTGGATCTTCACTCAGAAAAACAATATCGTCCGCATATTCCAAATCAGACAGTTTACTGCCTGAGCAAAGATCGATATCGCTATTCTCACACGAGGATAGGGCTATCTCAAGAATAAATTCAATCACAAAATTGAAGAGGAAGGGTGAAAGAAGGCAACCCTGACGAACACCACTTTTTGTGGTGAGCTCGGGTGAAAGATCGCCGTAAGCACGAACTCGGCTTCGGTTGTTTACATACAAGCATTGAAAAATAGAAGTAAATTTCTCTGGCTCACCCTTCAATGAGACGCAGCGCCAAAGAATTGTGCGGTCGACTGAATAAAACGCCACTTTCAGATCAAGACAGACATTGTGATCCTACGGAAGCTGTGCCTGTGCTCCAAGGTTTGCTGAACAGCAAAGATGTGGTCGATACAACCACAACCGGGTCTGAAACCGGCTCGATTCTCACGCGCACACATTTCGCGGGTGCTGGATAATCGGTGAAGAATAAGGCCGGTGAGCAGTTTAGAAGCGATACTCACCAAGCTAATTCCTCCGTGGTTTACACAAGAGGACCTGTCACCTGTCCTGTGAATCGGTACAATCATCGCTTCACACTATTCCCTGGGAATCTGTTCACTATCCGGAGGAGTTTTGTTAACTCCAAAACCAATGCTTCGCCTCCATCCTTGAAAAATGATAGAGACAACCCATCCGGTCCAGCGGCTTTGAATATTTTCAAGTAACCTATCCCCCGCATAATCTCTGTTCCTGATGGAGGACTGATATCTACCTGCATCGTTTCGCTGGCAGGTATTTTTGGAAGGTCCAAAGTTGAAGTGGGCCAACTGAATTGTTCCCTGAAGTGCTCCGCCCAACGCTTCAGACGACGCCCTGAGAGTGAATCAGTCAGCCGCCGGATTCCCTAATTAACTCACTTACACGACGCTCCCGTGGACCGGTACCTCTAACCAAACGGAAAAGGTTGCGACCACTGCCAATGGGCGCAGCCTTTTCCATTTCCGTACATTTCGCAATCCACCACTGCTCACGGTCATTTCTCAGGCTCCTAGTCAGTTGGCGTTTCAGGGATTTATTTGCTTCATTGAATGTGGCATCCGGAGGGACGGATCTGCGAGCATCCAACAGAGCAGCTGGCGTCGAAGATATCCCATCGTTTGTGAGACCGTCTTGGACCCGAGTTCTGGGTGGCATTTGAAGCGGCATGCAAGGCTTTCTTGATCTGTTGCCAGCGTTCATTTGGATCCTGAACATCTGGCTGCATCGATAACTGCGACGACAGCTTCGTCTGGAAATTGTGTCGTTGGTTATCGTCTGAAAGCAGCTGCGGGGGACAAGTGGCATTTGCTTTGGTGTGACCACGGACAAGACGTAAACGGAAGCGAGCACGTACCAAGGCGTGATCTGAGTCCACAGGCATAGACCAAACTGAACGACAATCTTCAAATGGTCCACGCCAGCGGTGACCAATCACAATATGGTCAATCTGAGCTCAACGTTGTGAAGACGAAGGAGGACGCCATGTCAGTCTACACCGCTTCTATTGGCAGAAGTTCGTACTCGTCAGAAACAATCTGTGGTCAGAGCAAAGCTGAATGAGACGATCGCCGTTACCCGTGCGATCGGCTGGGATGGCAAATGGGCCTCCAATGTGCCTTCCGGAATCTACCAAACGACCATCTTGGGTGTTGAAATCCCTAACCATGATCACCACGTCCGTTGAACGTGCGCTTCGAAGCAGCTGAGACAAATCCTGGTAGAACTCGTCCTTGGCATCAGAGGAACTTCAGTCAGTGGGTGCATACACAGACACGACGAACAAGCATCGGTGCTTCAGTTTGTTTTTGTTGATACGCACAGAACCGTCCAACCGAATTGCACACAAACGACTGCTGACCGGAATCCAGTCAAGCAGCGCACGTTCAACTTTCATGCTCAAAGCAATCCCAAAGTCAGCCTGACCACGAGCATTAGATACCGAATCACCCGACACGCGGAGAGTGAAGTGAGAGGCTGAGGTTGTATCTGGGGAACGAAGAGTGATCACAGAAGTGGGGTCTTGTATGCGTGTTTCGGAAACAAAGCATTTTTTAAGTGTTAAGAGTTTTATCGAGAGCAGCCTGTTGCCCTACCTGACATTGTGTGCGGACGTTGAAGGCAGCCAAGTGAAAGGGACATTAAGGCTTAAGGTGTCATCATCATCATCGCACAGCGTCAAACAGTAGGGCAAGCTCTATTGACCACCGCCTTCCTCACCGTGTTGCATGTTAAATTAGAAAGTATGAATATACAAGATGGAGAGGGAGTGGACCTACACGGGTGGGGAAATGAAAGAGCGTCATAGTAGCCAACACACGGAATACACAGTCCAACTGCACAAACGCACATTCATCAATCATTCTGATCCAACAGAAAGTGACAACACGATCGCCACTGTTCACGGTTTGCTGCCATATCCTTCAATGTCTCCAGCCAACTGGTTGAGGGATCTTTTGGACCCCAACCACGAAAACGTGAGACACCTAGTTTCCCTAGGTTTGCTGTACATTTTCTCATTCCTCACTGTTACGTCATCTGTTAACCTCCACGTGGCTTCTTCCACTCCCGAGGAGGAACGGAGAATAGGGCAAGGTATGGTAGACGTGTGTTCGCCATACGTGAGAAGCGCCCCAGCCAACGAAGCCTACTAAGCTGGATACGCTGTGATAGAGAACTCCATGAAGTGGAACCCAATACTCGATTTCTGATTTCAGTATTGATTACTCGGTCATTCCATCCAACCTTGGCGATACTACGCAAACATCGATGGTCGAAAACTTCGAGACGAGGAGTGCATTCGATTTATACCCAACTCCTGAACTTTCTCCAGAGCCGCAACTACCCGTGGGGTTTTGCGTCGGTCTCAAATTAAGGGAGGAAATATTGGTAAGACCCTTTGCAGGGAGGTTTCCGGACAAATGATACTTTACGGCTGCCAACACCGCAGAAAGGGTTTTTTTCCTGAGAATTCTAGCCGGAGCCTTTGACTCAAAAGGCTCACTCACAAGGCAGTAGGGCGTTAACCCAGCACGAGAGCGTGACCGAAGAACACGTGAAGGAATTTCTGGTCTTTCACGTGAGATCTGATTGTTTCAGGTATTCTGTCTTGTCTCCGCCTTTCAGATTCAGTCCTCAGCCACATGCACCCAATGGAGCAAGCGGGACGTGGACGGGGCAGCATCCTTTAGGCTGGGGGCTGCTCAGCTTAGGCGGCGATAACCGCCCAATGAAATGCAACCACTTTTCTCATCGTCGACAGAAACCCCAGGAGCCCTAATTCTTCGTCCATTTAGAGGAGGTTTTACAATGGCAAACTGATTCTCTGTGTTTATTCGCAGGAATATCCTCTCCAGAAGCATAGCGTATATAATATACATTATATATACATATATATATATATATATATATATATATATATATATATATATATATTCTGACTTCAGATCGAGCAAGATGTCAACGCAACAACAACAATTAGAAAACAGGAGCGTACAACACGGTAACACAAACAGTGAGTGACAGTAAAAAACGCTGATTTTTTTAGCTTTACATTGTACACATTTTTGATGCTTTTTTGTCATTTTGTTTGTTGGAATGACATTTTTGTGGTTACGGGGCAAGAGAACTCCACAAGCAGACCGCACAGCATTCGCGCCACTAGGTTCTATTTTTAGCCATGCCCCTCAACGTCTCTAACCAGTGACAATCCTCATCCCTTGGACCCCAACCAGGGAGGCGGGAAGATCCAACCGAAGCAAATGCTGATGCTAGATTTTTCATACCTCTGGGCCAAATCATGGCCTGACCGCCGCGTCGCTTCTTCCAGCCTTGCCCGGCACGTGCGAATAGAGTACGGAAAGGAAGACGATGGGCGGGCATTCGTAAAACACAAGTCTGAGCCACTGGAGGCAGTGTAGAGCGCATACTTCGTTAAGAGCACGACTATCCGTGCCTAACACAAGACAACGCACCTTGTCATATATATATATATATATATATATATATATATATATATATATATATATATATATATATATATATATATATATATATTCACCGATAATCCGGTACAATGTACAGAGGCGTGGTGTCATGCAAAAACATGAGTAATCATACATATGGGGATTTCATGTAAGCACGTAGGCTGGATACTACTCGGTTGCCCAGAACGAAGTACAGGGTTGACTTAGAGGGCCCCGCCCTGAGCCTTTGACCAGAACGCACAGCCTACAAAGCAGTAGGACGATATGGGGGTATCGTAGCCCCCTGGGGGCCAGTGACTGACTGCTCAGTTAGTACACCCTTCGGATGAAGCCAAACATCCTGGATGCCCCGTACACCCTCCGCCACAGATGCCGGTGAGCATACTGTTGTACATCTCATACGCCACCTATGGTCGGTTTGGAATCCAGGTTTAGCCAAATCCCCTAAACTGACTATTAGTCAGTCAACCCGGTGGAGAGCGCCAGGCATTCGCTTTCGTCTTCTCGCTGTAGTGGAGACACCTCCACCACGAGAAGGTAGTTAGTAGGGCTTCCTCAGCAGCTGTAGAAAACGCACGGTCTTCTGAGAGCATTTCGAAAGTTTTTGAGGACCAGTAGCAATCTCGGAGCCTGAAGCATCCATCTTCGAACATACTGAGGCATTTGGAGGCCTTGTCATTACTCACTCAATGTTCCGACCAGACGCGAGCAACGCTTCGGAGACATCGGTTGTCGAACACGGAAAGACGCCGATCATCCTCAATGCGAAGTGGCCAGGTGACGTACACCCATCCCCTAAGAGAAAGCCGGATGTCACAGCGACGTTACAGGTGTCGCGGGTTTGTGAAAGCTGCTCTAGCTCTCACTATGCGTGAACTGGTCCCCTCCCCAACATCTATCTAGCTGTTATTAAGCTCCCATGGTACTCAAAGTTGTCGACTAGTTCTAGCTGATCATCACAAAGGATGAGTACAGGCAAAGCCTTCTGCCAACCTTGCAAAAGCACTTTGCACTTGCAAGGCTCAAGGTTCATTCTTTATCTAGATATCCCAATCAACAAGTGGTCCAAAGCACGTTGCACTGCCTGTCCATTGTCACTTAGCAAAATGATATCATCGGTATATTCCAAGCCGAAAACTCTGTTCCCTCGGAGGAGTTCAACTCCATCGTTCGGAATACCAGACGGAGCATTCCGCAAAGATGAAGAGAAACGGGGATATAGGGCAACCCTGTCGAACTCCACTGGAGACGAGAAAAGGGGGCGATAGCTGGCTGTAGGCCCTTACCCGACTCTACGTGTGACAATACAACTCTTTGAGGACTGATACGTACTTCTCAGATACTCTATTTCTCAACAAGCAGTTCCACGGTGTAGTCCTGTCGATGGAGTCGAAAGTCGCTCGAATGTCCAGGAACATAATGGCCGTCGGTCTTTGGAAAGTGACGGTGCTCTAGTATTCGGCACGAAACCCAACTTGATCCTCACGAGTCTGCTCTTTAACCTGCGATGTATGACAGACGCAAACAACTCCGACGCTACTGGGATAAGGCTTACACCCCTACGGTTAGCGTAGTCAGTGCACGAGCCTTTCTTAAAGACGGGAACAACAATTGATTCCCCTCACAAGGACAGCACCTGCTCAGAATTCCCAACTTTTGAGAACAAAACAGGAAGTTCTCTAACGAGCTGCATCCCACCATCTTTAAACAGGGCTGAGGGAATGCCATCGGAGCCCGGCGCTTTGGGACGTCCTACGGCCTGGATCTCCTTTCGGTTTTCCGCCACGGTAGGTGTATCTGTCGAAACGCACCACTGGACGTGTGTCGGAAGAGCCATAGGGGAGGCCGACACCGAGGGCCAGCTAAACTGTCCGAAAGTTCCGCCCAGCGATCGAGACAGCGCTTTTGCTTGTGAATTTGTAAACCGTCAGCCTCAGATTGTTTCACTTACATTTAATTGCTTCCTACCAGTGAGTCGGGTGAAATAGAACAGTTTGCGGGAATTTCCCATGGCGACAGCACGTCCCATCTCTGATGTGCGTTGCGACCACCAGGTTTCGCAGTCCCTACGAAGACTCTCGTTAAGTGCATATCTCCTTTCGATAAGTGCTGCGTTATACTCGCTTCCAGCCGTAATCGACTGGCGTGCGTCGAGAAGGCGCAGAGATTCGGCAGAAAACCAGGGCCTTGCGGCACGACGAGACAGGCCGCAACATACTAGACTAGCCGAATGCAAAGCGTCCTCAATAAGCAACTAGTGATGGTTTATATTATCAGGTGGGGCAGCATCCAGCTTTTCGGCTAGCGTGTTTTGAAGACGGATAAACGAGATAGATCGGAGAGCTTATCGCGATCTAACTGTCGTTGCTGCGTGCGTTCTGGGCACCAGCCGAAGCACATGGACAGATTAGTGCAAAGTAATGCATGGTTGGAATCAATGGGGGTGCTCCAGTACGAGTGACAGTCTTGTATGCAACCCCGCCATTTGTGGCTTATAGCGATGTGGTCGATCTGGGTCCAATATCGACTCGAAGAGGGCGGACGCCACGTGGCGCATCGGCGATTAGAACGTCTGTAGTTCGTACTGGCGAGCACAGGGCCAACAACCGTTCCCTGTTCTTCGAGCGACAGGAATCTAGCCCAAAAGGGCTTTCTACATACGCCTCATTCGATGACAGCCGACTCACTTCCAGCATTCAGATCTGCCAAAATCACGATATCAGCCCGAATGGCTTTACGTAAGAGGTCGTGGAACCTCTGGTAAAATATATCTTTATATATATATATATATATATATATATATATATATATATATATATATATATATATATGACACACCCGCCCGGTTTTAGACCGTGCCAAACAAAACATGATGCAGTCGGAGAGGAAGGGGTAGATAGTCCGAGTCCATGATTGTTTGTGGGCGTAATACTGCCAGGTTGCCCAAGCCAAAGCAGATGGTTTTCTTAGGGGTCCACAACCGTAGCCTTTAGTTATCCAAAGCTTAACCCTCAAGGCAGCGGAACGAAACGTGGGGTCCGTAACCCACTGGGGTCAGTGACTGACTGCTCAGTTAGTACGCCCTTCGGATGAAGCCAAACATCCTGGATGCCCCGTACACCCTCCGCCACAGATGCCGGTGAGCATACTGTTGTACATCTCATACGCCACCTATGGTCGGTTTGGAATCCAGGTTTAGCCAAATCCCCTAAACTGACTATTAGTCAGTCAACCCGGTGGAGAGCGCCAGGCATTCGCTTTCGTCTTTTCGCTGTAGTGGGGACACCGCCTCGGGAAGGCAGTGAGTAGGACTTCCTCGACAGAGGCTGTGTTAGACGCATGGTCACTTGGGAGCATTTTGAAAGGGATCTGATTTAGAAAAGTTAGCGGCAAGAATGTTGTACCGTCCATCTGTTGAACTTCTGTATACTGTAGTGACACAAACCATGGAATACACGAAAACATCGAAAAGGGTACGGTGAAATAAGCCTTTGTCCTTTTTGCTAATCGCAATGATCTAATTTAAAGTGTCAGGTGGGAATGGATGCTTTTCGTTGAAGCGACCGCTGTGGAACCATAACTGCGATTACTGACAGTCATTTACGGGCTAATCCAGAGAACGAGGTTGCGTGTGCAAGCTGATGTAATTGCAGTAACTAGTAAGTGGGTGTACAAAATTGCTCCGGAAGCAAATGGTTTCTAGATTTTCGCCACTTGTCAGGTATGCGTGCCCGGTGCCCCTCTGCACACTCACTTCTATACTAGTGCATCCCGTTAGCATATATATATATATATATATATATATATATATATATATATATATATATATATATATATATATATTCTCTATTTCTGACAATACTGCACAAAATTGGTTCAGCGTTTTAAGCTTAAGCTCATTATGTCGCACTATACTGGATGACAGCAATGCCATACGATGCCAAGCCTCCCGATGACATCTTCGACTCCAAAAAATGACCTGATGGCGTAGGAACCAAAGCAAGATGTACATTTAAAAAAATACGTCTAAATGGTTGTACGCATCTGGAATTAAGGCGAATCAGTAGAATTTTGACATTATCTTCGAAATGAAAAACGATTTCTGTCGTACCTCGAAGCAATGTCGCGACCGTTCCCCTGAATAAGCTGCGGAGACCACCTTCCCGGTACAACTGACGAACAACATCTATTGGTCCTTTGTATTTAGGAGGAGCACATGAACCGCTCTGAATCTAGACGAGAGAATGGCAAAATTCGTAAAACAAGGACTAAAATTACACAAGAAAGATCGTTGTCATCTGAAAATACGACGAAACGGGACTCGCAATTCAATTGATTATATTTGTTATTCGACCCGGAGACAGCAAAGTTTCAACCTGAAGCTGGCTTCAAATAACGGAACACAAATACCAAGTGTGCATGAAACACTTATGAAACGGTCTTTTGATAGGGCGTCGACGCCCTATGATATTGTGCAATACACCTGCCACACAGTTGGGATGATTTCTTCCGCCAGTGTTGTAATACTGCAGCTGTAATGCTACCGTTGACAATTACAAACACTAACAAATTAGTTTATCTGAACGATTATCGAATTTGGTGGCGCCACTTGCTCTGCCTGTGTACGGTCAGCACGCTCTTGCGTGCCTCCGATATACACGTTATCCCGCTCTAACGTTTCTAGTTCTGCCCCTTTGCGCGCTGCCGAGTACAATCGTTATTGTATCAGGAACCGACGACCAGGGGCTAGACTCTATAAGGGAGCACGTCCTGACTAAACCTAAGCAGCCAGTAAAAGGGGAGAACTTGGACAGACGAGTGATTGAATAGGATCCCCTCTACGTGTTTACCTTTAAATTATGAGCACCCCTAACAAAGAAACGAAATACCGCTTCTACTGCAGTGGACGCTGTATAAAATCAGAAAACGCAACTTGATACCGTAGTGCGGGTCGACTGCCTTTCTTTCCCTAAACGCTGTGCAAAACACGAGAAGAAGAATAGAAGTCGACGTCGGGAGATAAATTTATATCCCGCGAATACCGATCGACGACGTCGAGTGAAAACAGCGGACGCACTTGTAGAAGGCATTTAATACGCTCTCCAGGAGCCACTATTGCGGTTGTAAATACACCAGAGAACATCCCCGCCAATAAGATTTCATGCTTTCTGTGAAATAATACCGGTCAGAACCCGAAACCCACCTGAGATGCATGGGATCTTCAGCGAAAACTTTCTTGCCCCAGTTGTAACCAAAGAAACAAATGGCGAAAATAGGTGCCACACCCACCACAGGAGCTCCCATTCCTTTATAAAATCCCAAAACCCCATCACGCGCTACGGTCTTTTTTGCACAATCGAGAGCTCCATGGTAAAGAGGAATTTCGCCGGGTCTCACGGAAGGCATGGTTTGAAGACGAACCTTGTTCACTGAAGGAAAACTCAAAAGAAGCACAATACCTTTATTGTATCAAGCGGATGACCTACAACGATACAACATACTCCTCCAAAACCGCCAGCAACAAAGCTCTTGAATGGACTGATGACACGTGTATCCGTCTTGCCAGACATCTCACGGTGTAACGCAGAAACAGCAGACGACCTTAAAGCCCCACATTCAGTTCAGTTCAGTTCAGTTCAGTTCAGTTCAGTTTGCACATAACTTGGTGTGGCTAGAGCCAATCGTGTGTCCAGATAGTTGTGTTGTCGGCGCGTTTCCGTAGCTCCCAACACTGCGTGATTTTCTTTTTCTGAAATGCAGAAAGTTTGTGCAGTATCAGCCCTGGCAGAGTAAGGTGGAAACAATAAGTAAATTGCATCTGACCCTAAAAGCTGCTTGACATAACTCGGGGTATACTGCCACCCAACATAAGTTTACTGCTTTCTTAAAATCCTTCACGGTTGTGGTATTTATGACCTCTTCCGGGAGCTTATTCCAATAGGTTACCACTCTAGTTGAGAAGTACTTCGCCCTAATTTGGAGCCTCGAATGCTTCCTTTGTAATCTAAGGCTATGCCCCCTTGTACCTCTCTCGGGGATCAGAGAAAAAAGGTCCTCTCGTCTTATTCCTGACAGTCCTTTCATTACCTTGAAGTTTTCTATCAAATCCCCGCGAATGCGCCGTCTTTCCATCGAGAATAGGTCTAGGGCACAGAGACGCTCTGTGTAGTCAAACCCCCTTTGCCCAGCCACCATTCTAGTGGCTAGCCCTTGCACTTTCTCCAGACAGTCGATATCTTTCTGGTAGTACGGTGCCCAGGCCTGCACGCAGTACTCCAAATGCGGCCTAACTATGGCCTGATATATCGGAACGAAAATCTCCGGATCTCTACACGACATAATGGATCTAACTCGAAAGAGTTCTCTCCTGGCCGTATTGGCTGCTGAAGTGCACTGCTTTGACGGCTTAAAGCTGTTGTCCATTATAACGCCCAAGTCTTTGATCTGCGAGACCACTTGAAACGAACCCACACCATTCCCACTAGCCCCTGTATTTGTGGCCAGGCATTGACACTTGGTGAGGTTTAGTGGAAGATCCCATTTGCGTGACCAGTTTTGTACTGCTAACACGTCAAGTTCTTTATCTACTCCAGCTATTTTGACGTCATCGGCAAACACAAAGGTGGGGTTTGTAAGCTTACGTGCTAGGTCATTGATGACGATGAGGAAGAGCAGAGGGCCGAGCACCGAGCCCTGTGACACCCCACTTGTTACACCTTCCGGTTTTGAGACATCCCACCTTAACACTACAAGTTCACCCTGCTAGAAAATTATTTATCCATTGTCTTGCCTTTCCAACAATTCCCATGGCCTGCAGTTTGACGTCCAGAAATCTGTAGTTCACAGAATCAAACGCCATGCTGAAGTCCAAGTAACAGACCGCAATCGGTTGCCCTTCGTCCAGACGCTTGGTTACCTCATCGAGGAACAGCAGGAGATTTGTCAGACAGGACCGCCCTGCCACAAAACCATGCTGAGCATTTGATATGAGGTTGTGTTGAACCAAATGCCTAGAGATCTGTTTCCTGACTATTCGCTCCAGGCACTTACACAGTACTGAAGTCAAGCTAACCGGTCGGTAACTTTCCGCCTTTTGCCGGGGTCCACTCTTTGAAATGCCTACCACTGTTGCTCTCCTCCAGTCCCCCGGCACAATTCCCTCTCTAAGTGACTTTTCATGCAGCTTCGTCACCGGAGCCTTCAGGACCTCGGCCAGAGGCTGAACGATTGCTGGATGAATCCCGTCTGGACCTGCTGCTTTATTTCTATTCAACGCTTGCAGCTCCGCGTACACTTCTTCTTCTCCTACAGTAAGTTCGGGTATTGGAGGCGCCTGTGGGCCCTTCATTCTTTCCTCCAAACTATTTTCTGGTCGATATATGGTCTTGAAGAATTCCAAGAGCATGTCAGCCTCGTCTTCGTCGTTTAGAGCTAGTCGTCCCTTTGCTCCTTCCAAGGTTGCTACGCTCTCTCTCATACGTTTGTGAGATTGCACGTAGGCGTAGAATCGCTTTTGGTTTGTGCGGACCGACGCAGCTAACCAACGCTCGAAGGCATATTCCTCCACTTTTTGGATTTATTGTGCCCTGTTCCTAGCCATCTTATGGCTATTCCATGCCCCCTGAGTTCTGTACAGCTTGTACGCCGCCCATCGTTGCCTACGAATAACTATGGCCTTGCGGACTTTTGACTTCCACCATGGGGGTAGATTTCTACTGCTTGCCACCGTCAAGGGTGCGAACTCATCTGTAAGTTCGAGTAGCCCCATCTTGATGGTCTCCCAACGTTCCTCTACGGAGGAATTTGTGTGTCTCGGTGTCCAGTGAATTTCCTCCGCCGCCCTCTTTAGTTCACCTATGTTGATTCTCCCATAGCGCCGACGTAACACGATTTCCTTCGGCGCCTTGCTTAGTCTTAGTGTGACCCTTAGGACTACATGATCACTTTTTCCAAGTGGCTCTTCCCACTTAATTTCCTTAACGTCCCGATGGTGCCGCGTTATGATTAAGTCAAGGAGAGACGGGTGCTGCCCACCTCTGTGTCTAGTGGCCTGTGTCACATGCTGCGTAAATGCATGTAACTGGACCCACTGCAGAAACTTGTCGCCCGTTGATCCCCTTGGTGCGATTCCGCTTTCCCAGTTAATTTCGGGTAGGTCGAGATCCCCTAGTAAGATGAACTCCTTTGTCTGTGCCAGCACCGCATCCAGCATTTGGAAGAGCTCAACGTCTTCCTCATCTGTGGCTAGCGGTGCCCTGTAGATACAGATAATGCATAGTGTACGCCCCTCGATCCTAATAAAGCAGGATCTGACTTGTACATTACCGGAGACCAAGTTTAACGGAGCCTCCCAATGGCCTATACCGGTCCGTATTAGAAGTACCACTCCGCCCCCTGCCTTCCATCTGTTCTATCCTGTCTGTAGGCAGCGTATCCCTGGAAGCGCATGTCAGTATATGGCTTTATCCAAGTTTCCGTCAACGCAACGACATCAGACTCTGCGATCCTAGCCGTCAACTCCCCCCTTTTTCCCTGGAGACTGCAGGTGTTGGTGTACCATATTGACGGTTCCTTGGTTCTCGTTACTGACTTCATTGCTAATTCTAGGGCTAGGGTATCCTCGGGCGCAATCTCCGAGGTGATGCTCCGTTTTTTGCCTCTAAAGGTGTCGGCGGTGTAGCATCTTGCATATCGAGTGACACTCTGAGTTTCGTGGCTTTTTCTTTTCCACCCTTCGACCCGGTGTCAGGCTGGACATGCACAAAGGACGTTCAGGTTCAGTTCAGTTCAGTTCAGTCTGCACAGGACAGGTAATGGCCACGGCCAATCGAGCGTCCAGAACTCCTTCGATGGTATGCACACCAGTTATGCACCCACCACTGCCGAGTGTATTTCGTCGAATCCCCGCTAAAAATGAGAGAGAAACGGAAAACCTCATCGCACATCAACTGCGAGAGACATTATGCATCGTGAGCGTTCACTGAGACAGTATGCAATGAGGGAAAAAGTCTGCTAAAACATACTCCAGAAGGACCACAGTGCTACCCGTCATCCATCTAGTTGATATACTCAAGGCTCACTACAAGGAAAGATCTCGTACCACTTGCGATCTAGGGCACCTTTGAAGGATTGGACTGTCTGCAGATCTACCATTTCACCAGGCAGACCGTTCAAGCTGTTCACAACCCTGTTGCTGAAGAAGTGCGATCTAGCCATCAACTTAGATCGGGCTTTTATCAACTTCTTTTCGTGTCCCCTTGTTCTGGAGTCTACGGTTCAGTTGCCTTGAAGTCTTGAAGTCTTGAAGTACTACACGGGTTCAAGGCTTTGAGCCCAATTGTCCCGGTCCTTGAGGAAATCTTTGATCTTCCGTCGGATTCACCGAGCCGAAACGAGAGTAAAAAGAAGCGGGGGGGGGGGGAGGCAGCGAAAACAAGGTACACATAACACCATGCAGTGAAACACTGTAGACAGTGCCCTAAGCTGAGTGAGGGTGCGACATTCATGAACATATATGCGATAAAAGACATCTATTTTGTTTGTTTTTTTGACAAAGGAACTATTGGGAGAGACCCAGGCAGAGGTCTAGCTTTTTCTTGAAGATGGTTTTGTTCTGTGAGAGAACAATATCTCCCGGAAGTGCATTCCACAGAGTAATAACCCTATAGCTAAAAACGTTAATCCTTAGTGAAGTGCGTGGCCTCGGTTTGAAAACTTTTCTGCTGTGACCACGGAGAGAAAAGGCTGGACAGACGGAGAAGAAGCAATCGCTTTGACCTGATTCAAAAAGGTGGAACATCAAAAACAGATCACCTCTTACGCGTCTTAAGTCAAGGGGATAGAGGTTGAGGAGTGAGAGGCGGACGGGATAACGTAGATGGGATAGACCCCTTACTGCCTTGGTGGAGGCTCTCTGAACTCTTTCTAGGATCTCACGGTCTCGGACAAGACCAGAGTGCACTATCTGACTACCGTACTCCAGCAGGGGTCGGATATACGTGCCGAAAATTATGGGGAAATCATCCTTAAATATGCGCGGGAAGGACCTTCGAATCATGTTTGGGACTCAAAAGGCAGACTTGCTCGCAAGTTCGTGATGATGAGAGAAGGATGAGTTGCGATCTAACCAGAAACCGAGCACCTTGTGTCGGTCGACTCTTGGCAGTGTGGTTGCTCCGTTAATGGAAAACATGTGGCCAGTCTCTCTGCCGAAAGGCATGCCCACGCATTTGTCATCATCAACTGGGAAGTTCCAATCCTCGGATCAGCGTTTTGTTTCATAAACTGCAATTTGCAGGTCTTCAACGCTTGAACTCCAGAGGGTTACATCATCTGCGTACATGGCAATGTTCGCAGGAAGGGCTGTCGGAAGATCGTTTATGTAGATCAAGAAAAGAAGAGGACCCCGGTTGTTACCGGGGAGGGTTGAGACAAAACATTCCCGACTTTAACAACAAAGGTGCGGTCGGTAAGGAAGCTACGTAGGATGGCCGACATGGGGCCTGTGATCCCGTATGTCTGCAGCTTATAAAGAAGAGGGGCATGGGGGACCTTATCGAAGGCCTTAGAAAAATCAATGAAAACAGCGTGTGAGAGCTGGCCATCATCATAGGCTTTCGTTAGACTGCAATGACAGTAAGCATATTGGTGATGCATGATCTGCCAGGAAGAAACCCATGTTGGGACGGGGAGAGGATCCCAGTTCTATGAAGATGAGAAAGAATCTCACTCTTAGGAATGCCCTCAAAATGTTTGCTGGGGATGTTAGTGAGGCTTATGGGTCTGTAACTAGAAGCAAGGTGTCTACTACCCTTCTTATAGATGGGTGCGATCACTGCTTTTTTCCAGCTACGGAGGAAAACTCCATCGTCAACACATCGCTGAAAAAGCGAGGCATAAGGGGCAGCTAATGTATCCGCGGTTTCCTTGAGAATACGGGGGTGGATTAAGTCAGGACCCATAGAGCAATATTGGTTGAGCCGTCGGAAACCTTGAGCGACTTCACCAATGGGAATAGTGACGCTGTTAAGGGTAGTGGTCAGAGATAACGGGAGCATGGTAGGGTGGGATGATATGGGTATGGAGCTAAAAATTGTACGGAAGTAGGAGCTGAATGCCTCGGCTACTTGGCTAGGGGAAGTGATTGGAGATCCGGCACTATCTTTGAGAGCTAGTGGCGTCGGAGCTGTGCCCCTTAGACGGCGCATGTACTGATAGAAAAGTGGCTTATTGGTCCGTGCTCGATCAAGTACAGGTCGTTGGACTGCATTCTGATAGGAGCTAATCTTGTCTTTGCATATGTTCCGTATGATCCTGAAATCTTCCGCATCACGGGCAAGGCCTGCGGCTTTATATCTAGCAAAGTGGCGTGCGAGTTCTTCTAGACTGCTCCTAGTGGGTCGAGGGGGGGGGGTCGCTTAGCGGTCTGCGGAAGACGAATTCTGGGGACAAATAGCCTATCAGCTAAGGAGATTAACTCTCTGAGATTCTCTGCCATTTCATCCGCAGAGTTACCTGGGTTAGTTGAATTTAGCTGGGAGTTTTTTTAGTTCACTTTACACAGGACAGATAACGGCCACGACCAATCGAGAGTCCATAATTCCCCTCGATGGTGTGCTAGCACTACTGCGCAGTTTGTTTCTTCTAGTCAGATGAAATCAGGTTACAGGACTCGTGGCTTTGGCCCGTGTATGTCCAGGTTCTTGCTGCCGAGGGCTACAATGTTCCCACTGTGCCCCGACTGCCAAGTGGTCCGAATGTTGTGATTGTTGAGTAGTAGACTGCAAGGAAGAGAATGTAACGCAGGTTCACTGTCGAAGAACCGACAGTCACGTTGGATATGCAAGTTCTCTGTCTCAACTAGCTGCCGAGCTTACCCTCGAGAGTCCCCCTTGAGGACAACTGAATAGACAAAAAAGGCTGCAATTTGCTGTATTTCATTGCGTGACTGATAAACACGTATTGTGTCCTAGAAAAGAAGGGAATGAAAGAGGGGGGTGTAACCTGACGGTATGCTCAATCGACTAGTCATAGTCCGGGGAAAACCTCGTCCCAGCTGTTTTCCAGTCTTCGCCTAAACATGAAGGCGCTATTCGCTGCCACCACATAAAGTGGCAGTTTGCTACACGGGTTCGCAACGCCGTGAGAGAAGAAATGTTCTCTATCGCTTCTGATGGCCCCGGGTTTCATCAATTTGTGTCTTTGTCCCCTGAGCGCCGGGTTTTTGCTTAGAACTAATAAAGACCTGTCGGTTTCGGATAACCCGTGGACCTGTTTGAGCACCTCTATCAAATCCGTTCTTAGGCGTTGCCTATTGAGCGAGATTACGTCGAGCTCTTTGAGGCCTTCATTGTATGTCTTGTCCCTCAACCCATAGATCACCTAGGGAAATTATCTTTGGACGGTTTCCAACAGCTGTTTGTCCCTGGCTAGCTTCGGTGCCCAGGCCTGGAGCAGTGTCCCATGTGGAGGCGTGCATGCATTTTGTAAAGTGGAAATACCGTCTTGGTGTCCCGAGACCTGACAGTCCGAAGCAGTCGAAACATGGAACTGTTACCGTTCGCCGCTGCTGTAACAGCCGGTCGTGGAAAATCCCCCTTTTCCCCTCGCGATTCAGTGTTTTTCCCAACATCACTCATTTCCATACACTATCGACTTGTCTTTACGAACTGGTTGTTTTTCTGGACCAATTGTTGTTTGTTCGCGCCCAGAGCGCTACATTGACACAGCCTTGTTCAGGACCTGCGTGACGCACGTGCTGTTTGCTCGCACGCTGCTATTCGGTTTCTCGTTGTTAAGTCCTTGTGATCGTATTATTGAGGTTTGTATATTTTTTATGTCATTGTTCATGCAATAATCTAGTATCGTAGAATATCACGGATAATCGTCTTTTGATTTCGGGATCCGTTGCAAATTTGGCTACGCATTGCTCAAACGTTCGTTACAATACTCAATAAATCAATTTGGAACGAGGAAAAACACTCAAAATGCCAAGAAAAGATCAAAAGCAGTGGAATCCGGGCAGGAAGTAACACGGCAAGTCTCTGGGGAGGTTTTGGGTACGTTTGATTCTTCAGTTAATGCTAGATTGCCTAGTCCTGTCAGTGCTAGTTCATGTGTTAACGAGAGCAATATGGATCGTAAGGATGTCGATTTATACAAGCTGAGAATACTAGACCTAGAGCAACAGCTACTATCGGCTAGACTACAGGCGCAGGAAGCTGAGAAGTGTACACAGAAACAGCGAGAGCATGAGACCAGCGACTTCGACACTTCCGATAGACTCGGGTGCAATAAGATAGGGAACCCCACGCCGGTCGCCGATTACAAACCACCATCGATCGATCTGCCTAGAGTGGAACTAACGGTTTTCGACGGGCGAGCTGAGCAATACTGCAAGTTTGTCAAGCAGTTCGAGACGTTCGTTGAAAATAAGGTAACCGACCCTGGGCAAAGGCTTCTCTACCTGACTCACTACTGCCGAGGCCGAGCAAGAGAAGCTATTGACTGATGTACCATGCTCGACCAGGAACAAAGCTGCACAAGAGCAAGGAAGATTCTAAGGGACTTGTTTGGCCAACCGTTCAAAGTAGCCGGTAACCTAATAGAGGGTGTGATGGTGGAGGCAAAGAGAACCAAGGGCGACGTCTACACAATGGCCGACCTGGTGATTAAGATGCAAAACTGCCCAATAGCCCTTGACCATTTAGGTTACAGGGCCGACCTAGACGCCATGCACACTTTGGAAGGCATAGTCCGTCACCTCTCTCCCGAACTTCAGGGTCGGTGGGCGGAAGAAGCAGAACGGATAAGCCGAAGCGACCGCAAGGCTAACTTCGAAGACCTGACCGAATACTTGGACAGGCAAACCAAGATAGCTGACAGCAGATTCGGCCGACTCATCCGGGACAGCAACCGAGCAAGCAAGCCCAGTACTAGCCAAGTCCAAACCCCTGTACGGGAACATCCAAAGTACCAGCCTTGGACCAATACACACGTCATTTCACGAGATGCTACGGCGCAACCCAATTGCAGATCCTGTGGTACTAGCCATGGCCTACCAGAATGCCCCAAGTTCGGCAACGCCACAATAGACGAACGGTGGGGAATGGCGAGGATGGCAGGAGCATGTTTTATCTGTCTGAACACCATGCACCGGGCAGCAGCCTGTAGGACAAGGAATCGATGTGGTTACGAGGGCTGCACGGGCAGACACCATCGGCTGCTGCATCAGGCGAGAGTAACCATATCCGAGGCGAGTACCAAGCCCAGTGTGATTTGTTCAACGTCACGATCTGCCAGTAAACCGGTACGTTTAGGCGTAGTAGCCGTGGGAGTAGTGACTCCGACTGGGATAGTCAAGGCGTTGGCTTTCGTTGATAGTGGATCTGACACCAATTTAGTGAAAGAGCGGTTTGCCGACAAACACCAACTGGCTAAAGGTGCGCCGTCGTTGGCAGTGAGCACGGTGGGCGGAACACAGGTAATGACTGCCGGTAGATTAAGGTTGCAACTCATCTCTCTGGACACTAACAAGGAAATTGAACCAACGGAGGCATTCACGTTAGCGGATCTCCCCATGCGAGCACCAATGTCGGTGAACGCAATCTTGACTAGGTGGCCTCACCCGCAGGATGTAACCGTTGTAGACTGGGAAGATGATGAAGTGGATCTCCTCATCGGCTGCGATGTGCCAGAGGCGCATTGGGTGCTTGACCAGAGAGTGGGCGACCGCCAGGCACTTTATGCCGTACGCACGGCTCTGGGATGGATGTTATACGGTCCAGAAGGGGTACGTGGCTCCGTGAATTACTTATCCGCCGAAACGGACCGCGTAGAGTATCATCTGCAACGGCTGTATGAAAAGGGGTTTCGTGACATTGGAGACGAAAGACCATCGTTGTCTCAAGAGGATCACTCCGCTCTACAAACGGTACGGCAAGGCACTAGAGGCCTCAAAAAACAGTTCGAGGTTCCCCTCCCATGGCGCACACCGGTCGACCCGTGGACTGATAACAGAAATTATGTTCTCGAACGATTACTACGACTAAAAGAACGCTTCATTCGAGACCCGAATCTGTGGGAACGATACGCGGATTTGATGAAGCGAAAAGAGGCCCTCGGTTACGTTGAAAAAGTGCCCGTTAACACTGACAGCAAAAGGGGTATCTGGTATCTGCCTCACCACCCGGTTATCAACCCCAAGAAACCCAATAAACTGCGCGTGGTTTTCGACTGTGCGGCCAAGTTCCAGGGCAAGTCGTTAAACGATCGCCTACTACAGGGGCCTGACTGGACCACACCACTGATCGATGTTTTGTGCCGTTTCAGGGTGGGTAAAGTGGCTTTGTCTGCCGACATTAGGGAAATGTTCCATCAGGTGAAGATTCCGGTAGGAGAACGAGATGCTTTGCGTTTCCTGTGGTGGGAAGGGAGCGACCGGGACAACGCAGTAGTGAACTATAGGATGACCGTCCACCCCTTCGGAGCCATATCATCACCATTTTGTGCCAACTACGCCCTCCGAGAATCAGCGAACAAACATGGCGATCTAGTACATCGGACGGTGGTAGAAAGCGTCAGCAGGAACTTCTACGTCGACGACTACCTTGGGTCATTCGATGATGTGGAATCAGCTCTAGAGCAGTTCAGGGGTCTGACGAGATTGCTGGAAGAGGGCGGCTTCCATCTAAGTAAATGGAAGTCGAACGCTTCAGAAGTGCTGAAGGTCATCCCGTATCACGAAAAGGCCGAAAGAGTAAGAGATTTGGACGGCTCTCCACTTCCTATCGAGCGCACCTTAGGGATACAATGGGACGCGGAAACAGACGATTTTGTTTTCGAACTAAACGTTCCCGAGCTGCCAATAACCCGTCGTGGCATACTATCTGCCGTCTCAAGTTTGTTCGACCCGCTCGGTTTCGTCTCACCATGGCTGCTACCCGGAAAGATCTTGCTGCAGCGGCTGTGCCGCAAGAAAGTTGATTGGGACCAGTCACTGGACCGAGGGGACCGGTTGGACTGGGAGGAATTTTTGAACACCTTGAAAAAATTAGGGGACATAAGGATTCCACGATGTTTGACTCCTGGCCATACGACACGGACTGGAGAACTACATGCCTTTTCCGATGCATCCGAAGTCGGTTATGGAGCTGTGGTGTACGGACGATGGTGCGCAGGAGATGGACAGTATACCATGAGGATCCTGTTCGCCAAAGCCCGCGTTGCTCCACTGAAGTCGGTCTCAATCCCACTCCTTGAACTCAGCGCAGCCGTGTTGGCAGTCAGGGTGGTGCAAGCTGTGAGGAGATGTTTCGATCTCTACATTTGGTCGTTTAGCTTTTGAACGGATTCAACGATAGTACTTTACTATATCAACAACGTCCGGAGCCGGTTTAGTTCTTTCGTTGCTAACCGGCTCACGATTATCCACGATGAATCAGCCACGCACCAGTGGAATCATGTCAGGTCTGGCGATAATCCGGCCGACCTGTGCTCCCGAGGTGCGACCAACTTCAGGCAACTGGACACGTGGACGAGAGGGCCAAACTTCCTGCAATTGCCCAAACAGGACTGGCCCGTGTTCGAATTAAAACTCCCTACGGAAGTAGAACTGGAGATCAAAGGCGTAGTGATGGTGGCCAACGTCGTCGAAGCGACATCCATTCTATAGTGACTGGTCAGGTTTTCTTCCTGGATGAAGACGCTTCGTTCGCTAGTTTGGTTAACCAGGTTCAAGAGAAATTTACTAGTCATGAAAGGGCTACGGCCCTCAGGCCGGATACGGGTCGGCCCGATAGGTCCCGATGAGCTACAAGCGGCAGAGTACGATATTTTCAGAATGATACAACGCGAGGCTTTCGCCCGAGAACTCAAGAGGGCGGAAGAAGTGGGGCCGACCAATAAAGACATGCCATCTCCAAGAGGCGAATTGAAGCGTTTTAACCCCAAACTCATCGACGGACTGCTGCGGGTGGATGGTAGGCTGACCAACGCCCACCTGAACTTCGACACAAAGTATCCTATACTGCTGCCTGCGAGACTACCTGTAGTAAAGCTAATGATTCAACACGTCCACGCCGTGGAGGGACATGCCGGGGAAAGTCACGTGACGAGCGTCATTCGAAAGCGCCTTTGGTTCTTGAGAGGACGAGAGACTGTAAAACGCGTAATCCGACGGTGTGTGCAATGCAGGAGACGCAATGCCACAGCAGGCAAACAACTCATGGCCCCACTACCAGAATGCAGGGTGACTACGGGCTGGTGGCCGTTCAGTGACACCGGGTTGGACTATTTCAGGCCCTTGTGGATCAAGTGCGGGAAAAGATTAGAAAAGCGATACGGATGTATCATGACGTGCATGAAATCACGTGCGGTACACCTAGAAGTCGCACATTCGATGACGACCGATTCGTTTCTACGGGCCTTGCAGAGGTTTATCAACCAAAGAGGCGTGCCGGCAGATATATACTCAGATAATGGATCGAACTTTGTGGGCGCTCACCGGGAATTGCAGCGCTGGCACAAGAACATAAACAGGGACGAACTGCAGGATCGAACAGTGGCCTACGGCATACGACGGAATTTCAAACCCCCACGGGCCAGTCATCATGGTGGCGTACGGGAAAGCATGATCCGGTCCGTCAGACGGATATTGCTGTCAACCATGGAACAGCAGCCGCCTGACGACGAGACGCTGAACACCGTCATGACTGAGGTGGAGAGAATCCTGAACAACCGCCCCCTGGTTCCAGTATTGAACGGCGACCCCACCCACCTGGCGCCCAACCGAACGGCTTATTGACGTTAAGGTCGAACGAGGGTTTCCAAGGGCCGGTAAACCTTCGTGGGAGCTACCTCCACGGACGGAAGCAAGCGAAATATCTGGCCAAGGTCTTCTGGAGGCGATGGCTGCGGGAGTACCTACCGGCTTTGCAGACTCGACAGAAGTGGCTGGCCAAAACAAGACCATTCAAAGCTGGGGACGTGGTTATGATCGCCGACGAACGTGCACATTTCAGCACTTGGTCTTTGGGAGTAGTTACGGAAACCATCAAAAGCACTGACGGAATGATAAGAACGGTGAAGGTGAAGACAGCTAAAGGAGTGCTCATTCGTGACATACGCAGTATTAACCTACTCGAGAGCGAAGACGGAGTAGCTGATAACCCTAAGGCCTAGTAAACCTTTTCACACCAGTCATCGAGGTGGATAAATAAACACCATATATACCACACGGACTCCGGCAAACACGTTACAGTGCTCGCGATCTTTCGTTGACATTACAGAAGGTTCTTTCAGACATGTGGTGATGAATGAGACCCCATTGTACATCCCGATACATACACACATGCACGACGCACTCTACATCACGTAAACCCACCAAACTTGTGACAGTGTCCGTTGTTTTGCTTTTTGTTGACGTTACCGAATGCCCCTTGCATATGTGGAAGTAGCGGAGCTTAGGTCACACACACGTGCTACATTTTACTCGTTTTCTTGCCACACAATCTTTTTTTGACATTGCAGAAAGTCCTCCTTTGATGTGTAGTCATACCTGTGATTTCATTGTACACCCCGGCACACACACACTCACACACACACACACACACTCAAGCACATACATCCAGGACCGGACGGCCCTTTACGAGGACAACATCTATGTGACCCTTCACGCCCACCATCGGTCATTTGGTCTCATGGAAGATGTAGACTAGCCTCACGTCTATGTAGCCAATGGTTTAGGTGCGACCAGTAGTAGAACGCTGACGACGAGCATTAGACGCGCGCACTGACAGCAGGGCCTAGGTAGGTAGGAAGAATCAGTACCTTTATACCGAACCTTAGACTCTGCTAAGGATCCAGGAGGATTTTGGTGGGCGGTGTAACAGCCGGTCGTGGAAAATCCCCCTTTTCCCCTCGCGATTCAGTGTTTTTCCCAACATCACTCATTTCCATACACTATCGACTTGTCTTTACGAACTGGTTGTTTTTCTGGACCAATTGTTGTTTGTTCGCGCCCAGAGCGCTACTTTGGCACATCCTTGTTCAGGACCTGCGTGACGCACGTGCTGTTTGCTCGCACGCTGCTATTCGGTTTCTCGTTGTTAAGTCCTTGTGATCGTATTATTGAGGTTTGTATATTTTTTATGTCATTGTTCATGCAATAATCTAGTATCGTAGAATATCACGGATAATCGTCTTTTGATTTCGGGATCCGTTGCAAATTTGGCTACGCATTGCTTAAACGTTCGTTACAGCTGCCTCAAGGCTCTGCTTGGCGGGCTTAAAGGTTTCGCGCACTTGAATGCCAAGATCTTTTATGACATCAGTGGTCTCGATTATCCCGAGTGACCCTTAATCGAGGTGCCGAATCTCTCCTGGACCTTCCCCCTCCCTCCATGGAGCAGCTGCCTGAACTTACCTCTGTTCAAAGGGAGCTCCCATGTTTCGGTCCATTCCCGTATTCATATCAGGTTTTCCTGCACCCGCCTCTAAGTGGACTCCTCACAATCTCGAGATCATCCGCAAATAGAAAACCGGAACACCTCAAGGTGTCGACCAGGTCATTTATATAGATCAAGAACAACAGGGGCCCCAACACCTACCCCGGCGGCACCTCACTGCATGCCCTAGTTGCTCTGGATATTGCATCCCCAACGCAAACATGGAACTTCCTACCAGCGGGGTATGCTGTAATCCAGTTCAGCTTCCCCTGTGCAATCCCCAAGCCCTGCGTTTTGCATACCAGCAGTCTGCAGTTTATCGAGTCGAAGGCCTTCTGGAAGTTCAGATGACACACTTCAGCTCGCTCGCCTTTGTCCGGTCTGCCGGTCACTTTATCCAGAAATGATAAGAGGTTCGCGAGACACTAAAATAGAAGGAAAACGTAAACTCTCATCACATATCAACGGCGAGGGTCATAATGCATCACAAGCTTTCACTAGCCATCGTGTGGCAAGCGAAAGCGTTCGGGAAATAAACGAATCACAATCTCTGCCTAGCAACATGCTCAAACTTGCCAGTCAGAAAAGATCTCGTTCAGTTGACAATCTAAAACACCCTTGAATGTCTGGACGGTCCCTAGTCCTGCTGCCTTTTCCGACAGTCTATGGGATAGACTCACAGGTCTTAGCCCGGAAAAGCCTTTTACCATCGTAAAAGTCTTTGTGAGATCCCCCCGTAGTCTCCTCCCTTCCATAGAGAAGGGCCTGAGGTCCTGGAGTCCTTGATCATACCTCTAGCTCATCTGACCCTCGACCACATGCGTTGCAAGATGTTTTACTTTCTCCAAACGGGCGCATCTTTTTTGTAGAAGAGTGACCACAAGTGAGCACAGTTTTCCAAAACAGGTTTAACTGTGGACTTGTGCTCTGGCATGAAAACCCTAGGTTGTTTGCAATAGGACGCTGACCTCAACCTGAAGAGCTCACCGAGTGCCTTTTTTGCAGCTGCTTCACACTGATCCGACCACTTAGGGTCAGAATTCTTCACAATCCCAAGGTGCCCAGTTGAGAACGACAAGTACGTCTCTGCCTAGATCCCCTCCCCCTTGAGCTCCCACTAACTTCACATCGTCTGCGAAGAAGAGGCCTGGCGACTGTAGGACTGAGGCCAAATCATTATTAAACAGAAGAAATAGAAGTGGGCCTAGTACGGAACCCTGCAGTACTCCATCTATGACGTTCTCTAGTTGAGAGTTATTTTCACCTGCTCTCACGTGGAACGTTCTACCGGTAAGGAAGTCCCTCAACCATTCCTGAATCTGACAACTGATACCAAGTGACCTCAACGTGGTTAGTGGAAGCCAATGGTTTGCTGAGTCAAATGCGTTGCTAAAGTCAAGGTAACATATTTCTTCCTGTTTACCCTGATCCACTCTTCGAGCGACTTCGTCTAGGGAGATCTAGAGATTGGTCAGGCACGATCTGCCTTTAGAAATCCGTGTTGAGCTGAGCAGAGCGTAGATCTTTCCAGTAGGTGTTCGCAGACGTGAGCCCGGAAGATCCGCTCTAACACTTTGCATAGAACGCAGGTTAGGCTGACAAGTCCGTAGTTGCCCATCTCAGGGAGGGTTCTCCCTTTATGTATACCCGCCACTGCTGCGTTTTCCCAGTCCTCGCGCTGCCTTCCGTGGTTCAGGGTGGCCTTATACAACTCGTATACTAGAGGGGATAGGACATCTACCAATGGTTTAATGATAGCAGGGTGGATATCATCTGGCCCGGCGGACTTGTGGACATCTAACCCCTCTGGGTGTTTGCGCTCTATTTCCTCTGAAAGAACTAAGTCTGTTATGCCTGTTGGGAGAGTTGCCCTCTTAAAACTCATCTGCACACCGTTATCTGTTCTGTGCCTACTACTAAAATATCCTCCCGGGGTGTCTGCTTTGCCCTGGTTGTCTGCTGCCGCTCGATAACCATGGGTCTTCAGCGGTCCTGCTGAATCTCTCGAGGAACCCTTAGACGGCACGTAGCCATAGTACCTCTATGGATGCTTTTGAACACTCAGGGCTAACTTCACTTCATGCATGCTCTTAGACGATCGCAGGAGGTCCACTGTCTCATGTTTATGCCTCGTGTAACGAGTCCAAGCCAGGCAACACCAGGAAGCCGTAAAGATGGCCCAACCACGGTTTCTACGCTTTTCTGACCTGCCCATTTTATCCCTCCACCACACCGGCTTGCCCCGACTCCTCCCACGCTTCAAGGGAGCAAACTGGGTTTGTAAGGTAAGTAGGGATTCCTTAATTACCCTTCAGTGCTCTTTCAAACAGGCATTGTCCGCTGTGTCCCACATTAGATCGACGGCTCTATTGCGAAGCCCAGGAATGTCCATATTTTCGAAGTCTCTAACCAACCTCGATGACACTGTGGATTGACGCGTGCAAAGAGTGATTTTGACACTCACATGGTCACTCTTACCCAAAGGAGAGTGAATGCGGAGCTCTGCTACATCGTTTCCACGGTTCTTTATCGCTAGATCTAGCCAGTCCTATAGCTGGTATCTCCCTCTCAAGTGTTGGAACAGTGCGTTCGAATGCAGCTGTTTCGGATATTCCCCCTCTTGGGTTCCCGGGGCATATGCCTCAACTACCCACTCGATGTGGTTTAGGTAGAAGTCCCCAACAATGAGGGTCTTGCTAGCTTCCCCCACCAGCAAGGTAAGTGCTTGGAGAAGTTGGGAGTCCTGATTTCGGTTTGTACCCGGGGCCCTATGCACGCAGACCACATTCACCTTTCTATTCGGGATTGTGAGCACAACGGTGCACAGTTGTACATTTCGAGTACAAACCATGGTCCGCGATTCCAGATGGTTCGTACCTGCCCTAATGAAGACGGCCATTCCTCTCCCTACACAGCCATACTCCCTGTCCTGCATATAGACAGCAAATTAATTTTGTATTTTTGCCTGTACGTGGTCATTTTTAGAGAGCCATCTTTCCTTTACGGCAATCATGGATGCACCTTGCTCCTCAGCAGCCCTGAAGAGCTCCACTCACTTGCTTCTAATACTGCATCCGTCGGCATATAACACTACCGCGTTTGCCCCGTCGCTTAGGTGTATCTTAATGCTTACTCATGTCTGGTTCTTAGGCGCAGCGCCCGAGATGATGACCAGTACTTTGCACCCGTCGTCCCTATTGGCGTGCATGGCGCAGGCTGACGACCCAGGACTTCCGAGGACTCCCTATCCATCCTTATAGGAGTTGCCATATCATACAAATTGGCAGGAGTCACGCTATCCTCCACCTCCGAACAGTACTGCTAACTTTCATCTTCCAGCGTGTCTTCAACCGCAACTATTTTCGACCCCGCACGCGGCTTCTTTACTACAGTCGGGGTCGGGGCCCGAGAGCCGAGCTCGGCATTCTTCTGGGCTTGGCGGTTTCTCACCAGTGCCCGGTGTTGTACCACAAGGCCTTACCTAAACTCTTCTGGTGCAATCCAATATCTATCCTTGGAGGTGTGAGCCACCATTGTTGCCCTCGCTGGCTGTCTATCTTGGGTGGCCTCATCAACGAACTACCAGTATCGGTCTCGCATGCTGTTTGCCTCTGTTCCCAAGTGGTGACTTCTACGTCCGCACTCTATGCGCCCTTCTTTGAGCGGTAGAGTAGGGGACTCCTACATTTCGCAGTATGTCACGGACCCTCCTCCTATCCATGTCCCGCCCAGCTTTCGATTCCCTTATGAAAGGTTCCTCCTGGCCTAGGATCAGGAGCCTGTGGCTTGAGACCATGCCCCTCGACAAGATCTGCCTTTGCAGATACCTCACTTTGTCTTCCAACACGAGGAGCGCAAAATCTTCCACCCTAGCCGGTCCGTCCAGCGCCAAATTACGCTCACTCTTCTTTTTGGCCCGCCTTGCCTTCTAGGCTCATGCACTGTCGGCTGGCCCCGTCGGTCTGCTCCACGGGAGTTGAGGCAAAGATTGCATGGCAAACTCTTGGATCTCGCCTACTGTAGGACTCTTCTGAGCAATAAGTAGCCAAATTCGGAAAGGATTCCAAAGTCAGAGTGCGATTATCTGTGAAATTCCACCATGCTAGATTATCAAATGAACAATGACATACGACAGATAGGGACCTCAATTATGCGATCACAGGGACTCAGAAAACGAGAACCGAATAGCGGCGTGCGAGGAAGGAGCTCGTGCTTCACACAGGTCCAGAATAAGATACTACAGAGTAGCGCTGCGGACGCGAACAAACAAACGCTGATTCGTGAGAACATACAGTACATAAAAACAAGCCAGCAGTGTAAACGAGTGAGTGATGTCAAGGAAACACGAAATTGCAGTGTTCCTGGGGGGGGGGTGTTCCACCACCGGTCGGTACACCCACTTGCTCTAATGGTATTTCCTTCAGGCGTGCCTACTACTCCCGCAAACGACTTCCTGCTATCTGGTTGCGATGTTTTGGGGCCCACGCCTGTGGTACTACTTGGTGGGCGTTGGTTCTGCCCCTAGGCCCGCGGTTTGAAGGCCAGACCGGCCGCCTCATTCCAAGCAGCACAGACCCACTCGGCCCATGGGTTTTGTCTATAAAGGACATAGGGGGTTTTGTTACTCCCGAACACTTTAGGTGAGTCCACCTGTTGCACACCTCGTACTCTATACAGTTTACCACACGTTTTCGGCACTTAGAGGCAAGACACGGGTCAGAAACGAGTGCCATACAGGAAGCCACAAAATGAAGGGGAAAACGGCTCAAATGCTCTTTAACCAAGGGCAAAACCGTTGACACTAGCTAGTTCGGCCCATTAACACTAAAGCACAAAAAACTCCTAGCGAGAAAGGATTGCTTCCAAAATAAGCTGAATACTAGTTGTCCATACTACGAGGAGAATAAAAAAACCTTTTCCGAATAAAAAGCACCTCAAATGCAATTCTGATACACTGAGTAACGTGAATTAACCTGGGTTAATTCACAAAGCCACACAAAAACCCTATTTAGAGGCGAGAGCACTGGGACTTCAGACCGCACGGTACTCATCAGGAGAAGTTCCAAAGTTGCGAACTTCAGGTTGATTCCTGGACAGCACGGCAGATAACCAAAACTTTCAGTTTCTTGCACGGGCAGGCTCCACATATCCCTCGACCCCTGCGACTAGGAGCTGCTCCCGCAATCTTTCATTCTGCAGGCAGCTGTGCACTCCTGAGGGATTTATTGAAAGGCATAACAAGAAACCATACGAATATCCTGGCCAGCAATTTTAAGATGGCGTGGCATATGTCTTCTGGTCCCAGGGCTTACCCCTGTTCGAATGTTTCTGGGGCCCGTAAGGTGCCTTCCGGTGACATCAAAAGATCCTCCCAGGGCTGGGCCTAGGCCACCTTAGAGGCGGATGTGGCCCACCTTGGGCCACCCTGTGAACCTCCTCGAGGTTCTCTCTAAGTAATTCTGGCCTCTGCATATTGTCCTCAGCTTGGTGTTAATTTCCACTCCCTACTCCGCTTCTGTAACCCTCACGGTCACTTCATTCTGGACACAGTTATGGGACACTTTGGAGTGCTCTTTCAAGGCCCACGTGATACCAAATTCATTAGTTAGTTTCTGAGACCCATTTTTCGCCGCCTGTTGGTTTACTCTTTTGTGCGGGGTGCACAGTCCACGTCCGCAAATATTTTGGATTCTTCTTCGTGCCTGGTGGTAACTTTTCAGTGCCCGGGTTGTACTGCTTTTCCACCAGGATGGTAAGCCGCTTCTCCGAAGTCTGCACAGTGCAGCTGCCCCCACAGTCCAACGTCGAAAGTTGTTTTTGAGAACCCCCCAAGTTTCTTCCACGCTGCCTTCCTTAGCCCGAAATGGCAACTGCGCTATCGCCTTCCGAAGCCCTTCACCCGGTGCCCTGAAGGATCATTTCCACTTATATGGCAGGCCTTCCCTCCGAACATGGAACCGAGACCTGTGGATTTTTGTATTGCGCGGTGAGGATGATCAAAAAGGTGTGTGTGTTTTACATGAAAAAGTCGGTACAACAAAGGGGTGTTGCTCCAAGGGACGTTGAGGATCATGGAAAAAGTTGGAAATGTACAGGTACCTACACAGCTCCCCTGCCAGAGCGTTTGTTGTACAAAATAAACGCTCGATAGAAAAATAGAAAGAGGAAACGGTTAGCGAAAGAAAACGTCAAATACCGAAGTCTTGAAATCTGACAGGATGTCGAACGTTTCTGCCAAAACTACGGGTTACCAGGGGTGGTCGTTGCTGTGGTGGTGCTGGCGGGTGTGGTGTAGTGTCTGGTGTAATGATAGAGTGTGGATGATCAACAGGAATTGTTGGGGGGGGGGTGTCTGTGGATGGTGATGGTGTCGGTGTTGCTGGTGATGGTGTATCAAAATACGCGGGTTTCAATCTGTCAGTGGAAACAGTGTCCGGCTTATCGGCTTTCTGAACCACGAAATATTTACCTGCGCGACTAAGTACGTTAAATGGACCGTCATACGGTGGTGTGTATGGTTTACGAACAACATCGTTACGAATAAAAACGAAAGGTGACGTATATAGATCATCATGTACAAAAACGTGTGTAGATGACGAGCGAGTAGGTATTCGGCTGGCGATCACGCAATCTCCGTTTGCTGACATTTTGAAGGCGTTTTCATCCCTCACTAAACCGTGTCAGTTTACCGACCCAGTCTCTCATGCTGTGGAGGAAAGTGCTGTGATAAAAAGGCCAAAAGGGTATGTACATTAGGAATTAAAATAAAACAAAAGGTGTGACTCAAACTCACAGCTGTTCAGTGTTCTTGTGATCAGGAAATGAGCGCCGAAGAGCCAGTATCCGCCAATGTCTTCAGTTCATTTCGGTCTGACAGCCATAAGTTGAACAGAACAGGATGGTATTGAGCGAAGTGCCAAGAGAAGCAACGGAAGTTTCTGAAATGCTTCGTTTCTCACAGTTAGTTCAGACCGATATAGTTCCAAGACACCAGAGAGTTGGCCTTCACACCTCCATTGCATCTCCCGACTGCTATGGACTCTGATCGACTTCTGGACCTTGATCTTGGTCGACGAGGTATTTCGGCGGACACGGGTCGATGAGTATTTATTGCGTTGCACATTGCACCGACCTGATTGCACAGCTTGCAAACGGTTTCTTTTAGGTCCGTAATGTCTTTATCGATATGAGAATGATGGGATGGGGAAGCAGGACTGCGAGAAACGTCACCACGGCGATCTAGGGCAGGTGCTGGTAATGCCATAGGGGATTCGTGTGTCGGAGTGGTTTCGGCGGGTGATGTCATGTAAACGCAAGGTCTACCAGCCGGGTAGCATTCCATTATTCTACCGGCGTGTAGCGCAACTTTGTCAAGTGGAGTAGTGGGCTCCAGCATTGACAGGACCTGCTGCATCGGGAGAGGTAGTTTATCAACCCGTATCTCCCTGAAAATGGCCTCGTCCATTTGAAGTCCGCCCGGTAGCGACCACATGTGGCGCATAAGATGGGACGGAGTTTGGTCTCCGAGCTCCACCGACGTGAACAGCTCACGGAGCATCTTTTCGGCTGATTTTCCGTACTCCGAATGACTACCTCCTTAGGCTTCGTGTAAGGAGCTTCGGATGGAATTGTATCGAGGAAATCTTCCACGTCAACGGCGATGTCAAAGGGAAGCTCTTGGACAACGTGAGAGTACTTCACACGCTAGCTGGTTATACGTCGAGTGGTGAATGCGGCTTCTGTTTGTCGAAACCACACTCGAGGGTTGGTCGGGGCAAAAACGGACAGTTTGAGAGCAACCGCGTGGATGTCAATAGATTCGGTGTGAGACACGGTGAATGGTGTGGAACTTGGACCAAAAGAACGAACCTAGTGTCAAAGGATGGAAGAACAACCTGGGCTCACCAATTTTGTGTTGCGTGGTGATGATGATCAAAAAGGTATGAGTGTTCTACATTAAACCTTCGGCACAACAAAGGTGTGTTGCTCCAAGGGACGTCGAGAATCATCGAAAAAGTCGGAAATGTACAGGTACCCACAGGATCCCGTGTTCACTTCTCTCCTCAGGGGCAGCAATTCAGACTAAATCTACTTCTGTGGAAAGCCTAAGAGCACTAGATTCAATAGTTTTGGAGTACAGACCTCCCTCCATCTAGTATTCTGGTAAATGTGCCTTGAATGCATCTTTTACTCAGCGTGCTCAAGCTACTTTCCACCGAAAGACCCCTCCGGCACCCTGTTTGATTGTCAGTCTATCTCTGGTGCTTTAAAATCCCCCGCGACTAAAAAGTCTTCTTGTGTTCCTGTTTGAGACTGCTGGATATTCTGGCAGACCCATGTCTTCCTCCTCAATAAAAGATGGGCTCCTATAAGCACAACCCGGCGCCGAGCACCAACGCCGAATTTTCATTAGTGCTGCCACTGCCTGCCTATTGAGTGTCACACACCGAATACTCTCTTTTTAAGTTACTTGTTGGGCTTCCAACAACGGTAATCTTCCTCCTATTCTTACTTCCTCAAGGTCAGCTCTGTCTCCGCTCAATCCCTCCGGATACGATGGACTTAATCTGGCCCCCTCCCGCAGCCACGATTCGGTGTTCGCTTTGAAATTCAGTCCTCTAGACTCGATTGCAAGTTCCCACACTTATTACTGATATTGAAAACGGTCCAAAGCTTCTCTGCTATTCCTCCCTTGTCCCTGTCTTTCCCGGGCAGCGAGGCAATTATTTGCACTCGAGCTCCAAGGCCGAGCGCTGACTGGGTTTTTGTCCCACCCAGGCATCTGAGTTGTGCTTCATCTATAGCCCCCATCGTCCCTGCTTTCCATGGGGCATTTTCCAACATCCGGTCACTTTGTGGGACCAAGACCTCATGTGCAGGTATCTGTGTGAGGCTTTTTATGGAAGATGGCGAGCTGAATAACCGGGTCTCCCCCATTAGTCTTCTGATGTGAACAGTATTCCAAAAATCCCGTTGTGACTTTCCAGGAAGCAGAGATATCCAGTCCTAATCCGGTAACCCCCGCCACTGGAATTTATATTGACTGCATCGGCCTCAGCGAAGATGGCATCTCGGGTTCTAGGGTTCCCGAACTCCAGTAGACTGAGCCGTTTTGTTGCCCTACTGTTGGCCTTTGTTCTTCATCTCCCCGGGACCACAATCCTCCGAATATGAACATGCGAATTTACCCCAAATCGTCTTGGTAGGCGGGTAACCCATTTCCGAAGATACTGAGTTCTCTGTCGTGTCCATCTGCAAAAACGTTTGCTGAGTCCCTTTCTAACAATTTTTCTGCGGCATCCCAGTGCTACTTCCGCTGTTGCTTGTGTATTATCGTTACTGAGCCTGTCGTGGAGGAGGCCCGAGCTCGCAGGCTTTCCAGCTGAGTGGAGTAACTCTGAGTCAAGTCAAGCAAGCTTATCGCTTTTAGTTCAACCCCTATCTTGGAAAAATTTAGATGACTTCGGGTACGGTAGACTTCGCTCCTCCTCCTCCGCAGCAAATGACGGGTGCCACGCCAGTCAGCATCAAGAATAGTCCTTGGTTGTGCTACCCCAAGAAACAGGAAGAGTCCCGTTCTTATGTGCCTTTAAGGGAGAGAGATGTTCTTCCGTCCTTCTTTTACCAACGTTTCACCAGGCCTAGCCCGAGACCCTCTGGACACGATACCGCCTCTTTACTGCATTTGTTGAGCACACTTAAGTCAGATTATGACTTATAGAAAACCCTGGCCTTTTTGGTACTTTGCCACCTTCCCAATGGAGTCAGAGCACGCAGGTGCTGCAGCATAAACCATCCGGGAAGCCTAAGGAATATAGCCTTTTGCCGCGCGGAAAATGCACTTCAACCCTAGGGTTAGCAGCTCTTGGAGACCCTGGTAGTCGTCTGTAGGTGCTGGACATGGGCGTATCCAAGTTTCACGAAAACCGTTTGACTAGCGCAATTAATGTAGAAAGGCTCATCAGTTGTTTGGACTGCGAACTAAAGAACTGGTTGGAGTACAACAGATAAGATTTCACGTAGATTTAAACAAGAGCCTTTGTCGGTAGGCTCAACCGTTGAAATAAAACAAGCTGGCCAGAAGTTCGACTTTGCTTTCTCTAGTGTCACTGATCACTTGCCCGCTCGAGAGGCTCACCGTCCTTATGCCCATTTCCTTTGGCTGATTGGGGTGAAGGGGTTGAATTTAAGTAGTTCGGACCGCCTTGTATCCCGATTGTAGTGTCAGTTCTTCTCTGAGTTCAGGTAGGTGGTCTTCGGAGTGCAGACTGGCCCAGGTGTTATATGACAGCAAGGGCCTACATAAGGTAAAGCCTTTCAGCCTTCAGTCAATATTCTACTAATATGTTCCTTTTTATGTTCTTTTCCTTCTTTTTTGGTCTTTTCATTTTTTTCGAGTCTGTGTTATTTTATTCTTTTCCCCACTTCACCCTCTTTTTAATTCCCTTCCCTCTGTCTCCTTGCAGTCCACTCCGTTTGCTGTTTTTATCCTGAACTTTGACTGCTTCCTTTTGTTCGGGTTAGACAGTTGGATGCTGCAGATGGAAGGAGGCCTTGTGGGCTCGGTTCTGTTTTTTCTCGGACCTCAAATTGCTTTGTTGGGAATGGCTTCAGATGACTTTTAGAGGCTTCCCCTTCAGTTCCTCTTCATTACTTCACGATTATTACCCTTAGTTGCCGAATGAGATCCTTGCTTAGTCACTCTCCTTTTCCAAGTCACTGTGTGACGCAGGTCAGTTCGCCGGTTCGAGGCAAAGAAACTTTCCTGGATAACGTGGATCTACCACAATCGCTATAAAGGCAGGTAGCTTCGGGTAAAGTGGATCGCGTAAGGTCAAATTTCAGTAACATCAGTACGATCGGCGCTCGCAGCAATTACAATAATGTTCTGGTTGAGAGTTTTGCGGCTGAGTAAGGGAGAGCCCCGTGGGTATGCCCAGCTTCTTCTTGGGGCCTCCTTGTTGGGGCGTCCACTATCTCTGGTGAAAAAGTTTTCTAAATGCGAATTACCCTAGACGTGGAAAGATGTTGCCATAAGAGCGCCGGTGGGAAATGTTTAAATAGTTTCTCAGCATGTCCTGTAAGAGTATCTGAATGTGGTCGCGTGAAAAATCGCTCAAGCCCAGTAAAGCCCGGAGGAAAAAAGGTGGAAAATTAGGAAAACATCTCCTCTAGTAAGCCTCAGTTCCAGGGGATAAATTATGACCGCAGTCCGTCCTATAGGGCAGGAAAGGTTGGCGGATCATACAAAACTTTTCTGGCCTCCCTGTGGGCCCGACTAAGATAGTTACGGTCACGGACGAGGCCCCTGCGTGTTACCTGGCTGCTGTACTCTAAGATGGAGCGGAAGCAGGTGCCGTCAAAAATCTGAAAGTCCCATGATGTGATGAAGAGGAATGATTACTAGCCAGCCAGAAACCGAATATCCCGTGTTGGTCTGCTTTCTTGATAGGCTATCTTCCGTTATTTCGAAAGAGTCGATCCGCCGAAGGATATACTGACGCATTTATCGTCGCTTTCGGTAGGTTGCAAGCCATTGCACGGGACAGGTAATGGCCACGCCCGGCTGAGTGCTGTGCACAAGCAAGTTATTCACCAGCCGTTTGATTATGTATTTCCTCGAACACCTGCCAAAAATAACGGGGAAACGCAAAACGATATCGCGCTTCAGCTCAGGGACACTACGCACAGTCAGCCTTCACTGAGTCTCTACGCAGCAGAACAGAAAATTCAGTTAAAACACACTTCAGATGTATCATAGTGCCATTCTCCATTCACCTGGTGAACACGCCCAAAACCCACAGCCAGAGATTACCTATCCCGGCCTGCGATCTATGACACTTTGAAAGACAGAGCGGTCCACAGTTTTATCATTCCACCGGGCTGACCGTTTCAGATGTTTGCTACCCTGTTGCGAGAAGCGTGCGATCTAGTTATCAACCTAACTCGAGCGTTCGTCAGCTTCCTGTCGTGTCCCTTCGTTTGGTGGCCTAAAAACATTCAGGATGGACTTTCTGGCCTAGGATCGGGAAAACCTTTCATTACCGTTTTAGAGCGCATCGCGAACAAGATGAACGACTTGCCGACGCGGTCAATAAATACCCTCGCGAATCTAATGGTGCTCCGCTGGTAGTCAGGAAGCCAAATTCGCGAGCCATGGAGATGCCTGCTTGAACTCACTGAGCAAAGAGTACTAGGCAAGAAACCTTCTGAAGGACTCACAAGAGCTTGGGTCACTTGAGCTGTCTCGCCAGGAACAGCTCGGTTTGGAGCGGCAAAACAAAAATGATTGTTTCCGGAAACAAACGTAGAGTCACTGACAACCCTCTTCCGAGATGACTCAGTAAGGTGTCCTCAAAATGCTGATCTGTTACAAGACAATAGCGGTCACCACACTGCCAGTACCAGGGAAAGAGGGAAGCATAGCCGCAGAGCTGTCCAAAGAGGTCAAAACGACACAACACGCGTTGTGAGTATTCATCGTTTTGGCCATGAAAGGCACACGTCGCTGGTTTGTGGTCATTGAAGACGGCGAACTGTGCACCATACAGAATGCGTGGGAAGGGCCCAACAATACTGTAGACAGCAAGTAGCCTCAGGCTAAAAGTGGAATTATTAGTTTCAGCTGACCGCGGACTGTAGGAGGAGAAAGTGGGTAGTACCTCTCCTGATGTTGACCACTGCCATAGAACGCGGCCCATTGCTTTGTCACGGGTATCCCCGGCTGCTTCCGGGTGAGCTTCAGTATAGAAATAAATGGAAAACTAGCAGAATCCGGAGCACCGTTAACTGCAGTGGCGGCAGTCTTAGCAGCTTCGGGTGGCTCTACGGCACCACTCCTGGCACTTCGACGTAAATCTGCTGAAGGCCGCATCCGGTGAGCACAGTTTGGAGTGAAGCACCGATAATAGCTAAATATTCCGTTGAAACAACGAAAGATGGCTAGTGTAGTTGGTAAAATACCATAAACGGATCGTGCTTCTTTCTTCGGGGGCCGAATACCACGTTCATCAACCATGTGGCCCAAAAACTCGAAGGGGTCTTGTCAAGAACAGTGCCGTCTCCAGAGGCGGCTAGCCCATGCGCAAAAGGCTTGAACAGCTAACGTGGATGTCACTCACGTAGTCCTACAGATTCACTGATTTATAGCAAGTCTTCTGCGTAGACGAAAATAAAATCTTAGCCTCTGGTAACCAGATCAAAGAAAAGCTGAAAGATTTGCGCAGCTTAAAGCAAGCCAAATTGCAAGTGCAGAAATTCGGAGAGGCCAGAAGATGCTGGTTCTCTGTCGTACGTATATCCTCATTTGCAATGGAAGTTTGATGATAAGCTCGTAGCAAATCTATTTTTGGGAATACACGAGAACCTGATGAGGTAGACCATGTTACCCTGATTGTGTGGTGCTGTATCCCGAATTCGGTAAGTAAAAGGAAGAGACGCTTGTACGAATGAACTTCTATTCCGAAGCAGAGTACGATAAGCCCTAGTACAAGCAAGCCAGTGAAAACGCAAGCAGGTGTGCAAATGCCTGATTAATCTATGTGAGCAATCGAAAGCGTAAGCCCGTTAAACAACCGGCCTAAGCTGCGCAAAAGGGCGAAACGCTTGATACGATCTGATTGGCCAGTGATGTCCAAGACGAAGCACGACAAACGTCAACTTTATGCTCTTGCATAAGACGGCGGGGGTGCTTACCGTTGTGAGGGAAAGTGTTAACCCAGCCTTGGCCGGGAGCCAAGTCACGCTGGCAGTCAGCACCGGTGCGACAAAAATCCAAAGGCCTGAGACAATGGAGTCTCCAACGACAGGACAGCCAATCACCGGGTTGGATTGGCAGATGAAAGACCAGTCTTTTCAGCTTTCTTAAAGCCTCATGGCTTGGTCGCCCCCACCAGTCGGACCAACGCATTGTGCGCAACGGGTGGGCACGCGGTGTAAAGCACATGTGCGGAAATCCTCCCCAGCAGTGGTCACATACTTGCATTGTTGAGACTATGCTCTTTATCTCGTTGACCCTCGTACGAGTACAGCACGCATCCGTAACTGTGCTTGAATATTTGTTTATCTTTTGCTTATATGCCGTGGCATATTTTTGATTCGAAACCCGTGTAACGGCCAGATTGGAGGCCGCCATCTTGTTGTTCGTTTAATGTAAGTGTTGGTGCCGTTGATACACTTACTGAGCCTCGGCTCATGGAGTTTTTCCCTTTTGTGCTTTTGCAGATCACACGTGCTACCCTCATCGGAAGAGCATTGCCCCTGCCGGTTACACCCGGACTGCCCTGGTGGTGGTACCTGACACTGACCTTTGTTAAACTGTGGTCTTCGTGGCTAAACGTTTTGGCCGCACATTTAGGGTTTGCACCTATTTGTATGCGTATAATTTGTTGATTCAATGCCGTAGAATAGGCGAATCAATTTTGTCCAGACTTTCGGATTCGTTGATCGGCCTTAGATTTACTCACGATCAGAATAACGGTTACAGTAGTCAACTTGGAATCTTCACGAGGAAATCAATCAGAATTGTCAAGACGAGGACACAAGCAAACCGAAGTTGAAAGGGGAGTAACTCGGCAATTTCCTGGGGCCATTTTGGGTGAAACTCATTCATTAGATATAGTTAGGTTTACTAGTCCCGTCAGTGCAAGGACCGACCACCTACTGATCGTCTGTTTTGCAAGTAAAAAGAGGCAGTTTGCAGGCGGAAGTGGGCCCTCAATAGACTTATTGGGACGCACTAAAACACCAGCTTTGCGCGGGATTCAGGTGGGGCGTTAGAGTGTGTGGGCACGTGACTGTACAAGGCGAAGGCAACTGAAGTTACAGGATGCCTATCTGCAATGGTGGCCTTATTTAGGGCTCAGTAAACTGTAGCGACCTCGATCGTTCTGAGAAAATGGCCGTTTTCTGGAAACCATTTTGGATCTGTTTTCTCTACGACCTTTCCTGATGTTTGACATCGACCTCACTGTTTAGTTCCGTTGCTTACGATTTACCGGACTGACTTTTCTGAGGTTTCCGTCGATCCGTTCTGAATAATTTTTTCTCTTTCGGTTGTTCGCCGATTGTACGCGCTCAGGGTTTTCTTTCTGCACGGCCGTTGCGCTCGTCTTCCGTCCGGTGTACCTCTCGTATCGGTACTTTTCCGATATCACAATGTACAGAATACACCTTTGCATCTGTAAACCGACTTGCGTCTTCTCTGTTCGTCCGATAGAGGGGATATCGTTGGCATTTCGCTGCCAGACCGAATAGGAGAAGTGGTCACTAGCCGCCCTCGAAAGTCTTCCATAAATCTAAGAGTGGTTGCCAATCCCCTGACACTTTCGGAAGCTTGTTGGTGGGCGAGGCTCAAAGACTGTTTGTGCTTAAACAAGGAAATCTGCCTCTTCGTGAAAATGTATAGATTTTGAGGCTTCCGCCCCACAAGCACAAACTGCAGCTACCGTGAAAAATAGCTTTTGTGACTAATTACGCATGGCGAGTTTTGGTACTTCGTTTGTCCTAATGAATTTCTTCCGTGGCCGTTGGTTCTCGGTGGCACTTGTTCGAAGTCGCCGCTCAGGGTTCGTTATCTGCCACTCGACAGCGTTTGGTGGGCCTTTGTGCTTGTCACTAGATGCAACTTTTGTCTCATCCCTTTAAGCAATAAAAAACAAGATAGGGAGCAGTTCATTGGGGCACATTCGTTGCGAGAATTATACGCCTGCAGAAAAAGAACGACGGCGAACGCCCACACTTGGTGTCAGGGTATCTGTGCAGTCAATTTGATGCGACGTTTTAGTATGCACCTCGTGGGAGTTTACTGAGCTAAATGAAGAACTTGAGGACCATAACTTCTGCCAGGAAATAGTAATTCCTTTTGTTCGTGATCAAATTGAGACTGACTGCTTTAATTCCTTCAGGCCACAGGGATAAACACCATTGGTCAGAGTGTACTCTGATTTGGCCCACCGATTCCGGTTTGGTTTTTGCCTCAGGCGAAATGGAGAGGGGGCCAAGAACGGCGGCCCCTTGCGAATACAAAGACTTGCACCATAACAACCGAGAAGCTTTGTCAAATATATCATCAGCTTTCCTAAAAACGCAATAATCATGATTCATACAATTCACTATCCACTTGCATTCTTCACATCGAAACGTCGGACTCCGCGAGCCGAAAACGAACCAGCAACCCTCCGCATGCCGGGCAAATGCAAGTGGATTTTCTAAAAACATACCATTCAGGCTCCTCGTGCCAACAGTACATTCTCTGAGTTCAATATCCGTTGACAATGTTCTCAAGCATTCAAAAATGACCACTGTTTTCCCATGGCATCTCAGAAGAAGCTGGAGAGAATTTGAAGATGCAAGATAATTTGTTGTCATAACCTAAAGTGAGCATAAATAAATGTACTTTTCATGATAATAGGCCCCTTTAGGAAACCCAGCCCCGGCTTGTGCTTCGGGAATCGATTCCACCGAAAGGTGTATACTGAATTATGATTAGGGTCATTATTACCAGCTTGGCGAATATTCATCCCACCATAGAATAACAGTATACTGATTGGGAAGGATACACATATTTAGGTGCGCTGAGTCCATACTGGTACGTAAAAAGACAATGGGGTTAAGGGGGTTCCTCTTAGTCATTTTTGGCCGCTGTCACCTGAGTGTCCCCCAATGTTACCTGAACATCCTAGATTGGCGCTCGAGTGACGGTCGTTTTGCTTGGGTCCTTGAGGGGGAGCATTTGAATTCGATCTGCAAAGTGCAGATAGACAGAAAACTTCGTGAGCTGAAAGGCTCAGTCAGAGCAACAAAAGGATTCTAATCCTTCAATAGTGGAACATAAGTATGGCTCTTGGCGGCCTGCTGATTACAAAACTGCTTTGCTTCGCCATTCGTCTAGATTTGGGAAAGCTGCTTTTATTCGTCCACTGCACCAGAATTTCACACTTGGCGTTGCGGTAGTCGCCCAAGACCAAGTGGTCCTATCTTGTGAAACTTCTGGATTCAATGCCCCAGTTTGAATGACTGAGAACGGCCACGAAGGATTCGAATTGTAGTGAATCGCTTGGGAAAATACTTCCTTCGAATGTAAAGCCAGTGCCTTTTGGGTATTGCTGGGAAATCGGCATATTCTTTTATCAAGTACCTGTCGATTCCACAGAAGCCCGTTTCCCTGAAATACGAGGAAATCAGGGATCTTTTGCAGCTCCAAGCCTAAGGGGTTTAAGTTTAAGATTGTTCAGCGTGCCAAGTTTCAACAGCCTCGGTGGGAAGGTTTGCAGGATGTCCACGAGTTTCTTCCTCAGTTTCAGACAAGCTGCGCATGGTTATTTTGTGGGTCAACGAGAAAGGCAACTTTGAGGCCGTCCGATGGCTGATATCAAAGGTCAGGGGTTGCAAAAATAAGTGCTTCTGATTCCTAATTTCACTGTTTTTCATGTATGCGGAGTCTGTGAGCAACATCAAGTATTGAATAATCTTAATAAGCTCACATCTTTCATATCAGTACCAATATTAGTGGTGTATTTCCCGAAGGCGGTGGAGACGCACGCGTGAGCTGAGGGCAAGATTCCACTCACTGAGTCATTGAATACTTGAAAAAGGGAGTAATGAATTTAGCTACAGGAGAATGAGGCCGGAGAGTTGAAATAAATCAGTGACAGCGGTCTGAGCCCTGAATACTAGTCGATTTTGATCTACTTACGAGCCCTAGCAAGGAGTTGGCTGAAAGTGAAGTAGTTGAGTCAAATGATGTCTTAGAATGCTGAGGATACAATATGTGCAGGGATGATGCATAAAGTGGTCTTGGAAGCTTTCTCAGGTTCACTGAACTGAACAAGCACACAGGGGAAAACTGTATTAAGATGCTCAAGAGAACACTTAAGAATGTGAAAAAACCAGAACCCCCGAAGTGGTGAAATGGCTACCAGGAGCACCAATTATCATTCGATGATGAGTTTGTAGCTGGCGGAAAAAAGATAGTCCTAAGGTGTGAATGCTCAACTTCCAGGCAAAATACCGTCAAGGAAAGACAAAATATTGGAATGGGGGAACACCAAGTGTGTTTGTCTGGGCTTAAATCTGATTATTCTACTGAAATGACAAACATATTATCTTACTGAGCATTCTGGGGCTTTTCTTTATCCGAACCGCGCGTTGTAGCTGGGGAAGGCCGCTGCGTTTTTGGCTCACGTATCCACCAAGCTAAGGCGATTTGACAGGAAGGGCGTCACCGATCCGTCCTAGAACTAGGTGCCTATGCTTGAGCGGTGGGCACTCGAGGTGGGCAAAGTGTGGTTTTGGCTAGGCAGGTACGTACGCCGCAACACGCCTCTGAACAAAAAGTAGCCAAATTCGAAACGGACCCCTAAATCAAAATGCGATTGATCCGTTTATCTACTAAACTGGAGTAATAAACGAACAACTACACAAAACATACGAACCTCGTCCACGCGATCACACGGACTCGTAAAACAAGAACCTAGTAGCGGCTTGCGAGAGACAAGCACGTATGTCACGCAGGTCCAAGATAGGATGACAGCCTCACGCGTTGGACTCGAACAAACAAAGTTTGGTTCACAAAAACGTTAGGTGTGTAAAAGACAAGCAAGTGGTGAATGCGAGTGAGTAATATCAAGGGAGCATGAAACGGTAGTGTCTATGGAGGGTTTCCCACAACGGGTCTTTACATACGTCACCCTGAGTGTCTCCGCAGAGATTTCGGCTTATTCAAATTGGGATCCAGGCACAATCAGCTGGTGACTATCATCGTTAAGGCACATTATCCTTTGAGTGTGGCCCTCTGTCGGAGTAAAGGATGTGCTATCAAGGCAGTAGGATTATCGCTCGATGGAAGGAGCGGTCTGCAGGGTCTGACAAGGCACATCGCTTGAAAATGATACACATTAGTAAGAGGTACAGCAACAGTTAATGTACGGTCTGTCTTCAAGTCGGCTCAGACAGTGACATCAACGGGGGACATAGAGTCAATCGATCTAACGTGAAGCTTTTGGGAGAGACTTCATGCCTGGTGACTGGGTTGCGACCAAAGCGGTTAGTTACTTGATAAGTTCTAGCAAGGCCTCATCCGACACGGGCCAGACCGTACTCCGTGGCCATCAAATAATAGACGCGACATGGCAGAATCCGCCAGAACACAAAACCATGGAGCCTGTGAGGTTTGATGTCGGACTTTGTGGTAGGTAAAACAAGGTCCAGCAGGACTTGGAATAGATGGAGAGTGCAGCTACCCTGGAAGGCTTTCCAGCGGCGGATTATGGTGATTATTTGAACGATCTATCTGCATCACCCTCACAAGCATGCTGGTTGATAGATTGAAAGGATTTCAGGGCTGACTAGAGGTATCAGTGGACTTGATGTAGGTGGTTTATAAGCAGCAGGTTAATCAGAATGCGTGGGTATATTGGTTAGGGTGGGATCAACTATGCTCGCATGAGGCTGGTAAAAAGTGACGCCCTCTAAAGAATTGGAGTTGTGAGGTATATGGACTGGGACCAAACGTCCAGAGAAGACTGAGCAGAAGTACATTAGTGGGGGTATTGCGAAGAGAGAAAAAATAAAGACAAGAATAGGGGTAAGCAGCTTCAACGTAAACCTGGTAGGAAATGCCAAGAAATACCGTCGATCACGCCTGGAGGGCAGACTTTATCATAAACACGAGTGTTAATTTTTCAGAGTTTGCTGGGTGACAGTGCTAGTCCCATTCTCCACTGGAAACTGAAAATTGTGACAGATCCGCCGCCCGTGGCACGGGCACCCCTTGTGGACGAAGAGCTAAACCTTGCAAATTGTTAGAACTTTGCTCAAGGTTTGTAAGATGACAATTTTTCTACCGAACTGATTGGCAATACCAGGTCCAGCGTATTCCATTTCAACGAGGTGCTCTTTGGGTGGATAGCCCAGCTATCCTAGGCGGAGTAGCGGCAGTCACCGTCTTAAAAAGGTGTTTAAAACCGAGGGGATTAGAGTTTCGCCGCTCAGCAAACGGTAGTGATCAAAGATTTTGGCAACACGGGGTAGCCCAGATAGTGACGGGAAGGTGGTTCAGTATCCCTGGACGGGAAGAGCGAGAAGAGCGCTGGTATGTCTTTGTTTTTATTTTGTATGTGCTTCCAGTGTACCAACGGATGCTGAGCCTTGTCCGCCAGGTAGTATGGGTTGATAAGAATACTTTGGTGTTTCCATGCGGCATCGGCATGCAGGCCAGAATTTGTGGGTGGTATACGACAATTGGGAAAAGAGCTCTGTCAGCATGAGTATGTATACAGCTCAGTACACTATCCCCCCAACAAAGGATCGAGCAGGATAACCAGTGACAAGTCTGACAAAAAGAGAGTGGGAACCAATGTAGGATTTCCCCATTCGCACAGTCTGGTCTAGGCTGAAGGTTAGAGGCACCCGTTTCCTTCACAGTCAGCATCGGGAAAGGTATATTACCAGAAAAAGATGTTCATTTACTAGTTCTGTAACAGAGGTGCGTCAGTCCAGTTTATAAAACTTCCATCCCCCCCCCCGCAGTGCCATAATTTTACACTCATGCACACCATGCTGGAAACTGTTAGATACCCGTTTCCCCCAATTTCCAGAGTATCCACTGCCGTTGTTACCGGGGGTGCTGCTTTTTTGACCATAGATAGTGGGAAATAAAGATAAAAAAGCGCACGGCAGGAAAGCACACTAGACCACTCGGATCTGCTAACTGCAAAGCCAGATTCTTCCAAACTTTCGCACAACCCAATGCCTATCTACCATTTTTGAACTACCAGTCACTTGAGGTGATGAATTAGGATAAGTAGAAAAAAGCAGAAGATAAAGAAAGGGCTCATCGGAAAATGGAAACAGAACGGGGGCTAACGTCATTGTCCCTAGATTAAGTGACTTTATAGGCTTGGTCTGTCGCAAACTCCAACATGCACGTTATGTGTCAGAGTAAGATCGGTTCGTGGTGTATCGAAAAGTAGATGAGCCAAGTGAAACCTTACGGTAAAACTTTATTGATCGGTAACACGGCGTGGTCAAAATCTTTTAAAGGTCGTCGGCGTTTAGGTCAGCGAGAGAAATTCTTCTCAAGACTCATTTTTCAAGCCTGTAAAACCAGTCTCGAAAATCAATGATAGTTATAATAATAATACCGGTTTATTTCGGAGATGTTCGAAACATGCCAGACGTGTGAGCAAACTTTAACAAGCTTTAGAAGGAACGGAGAAAATTCGTGAAAATTTAGAAATATGCATGACAAACGTAGGAAAGGCAGACTTGGAAGGGGGGACAAGAAGGGGATAAATGTAAGCACAGCAACGGATAATGGAGAGTTTTAGTGAACCTAACGGCGGATCCAAATAGATGTTAGGTGAATATAAGAGCCAAGGGCAAATTCGGGGTGAGGAGTAATTATTCTGCTGGAGCGGATTGAAATGCCGCCGCTTCCAATGTGGTTATTAAGATTTGCCAGCCGTGGACTCTTAAATTATTTGGGCCAGTCTGCCTCCGTTTGGCCAATCTGCTGCCGCAGCAAGAACGATAATTTGGCGATTTTAGTGCTTTTGAGGTGCAAAAAGTGCATCCGAAATGATTCATGTTGAAACTTGTCCGTGTTAAAAAGATAAAGGTACAATACAAATATATATGTGGATACCATCCGTATTTGAGGCAACGTTATTTCCTGACCTATCACTGGGTTCGTTCAACGTTTGCGACTGCTCTGAATAATCTAGCTTATCACCCTGGTCTACATTCGGCTGCCACTTGCGAGGCCAGCGGGTCGTTAACAAAGAACGACAATTACCGTTCCCGTCTTCAGATCCGATTAGACGCTTCTAAGCAAAAGCCGGGACAAAGCTGAATCACCAACTGGCACTTATCCTAGTTGCCCGACTGCATAGTACCCGATGCACTGGCAGACTGAGGAATATGCTATGAGCTCAGACTTACATATGACCGGTACACCAATAACAAAGGTATTTTCGTTCAGCCAATCGCAACAAAACGGATAACCACATTACAGATGTTAAACAAACTATTTTGTGGCCGTGCACTAAGTAAACACTGTTGGCCGTAAACAGACCAAGCTATATCATGCTGGAAGCAGTCGAATCCAGCCACATTTGTGACCACACCATTCGGATCCAATCAGCAGCAATCTGCCGTTTACGAGCCAAGGCAGATCGTTTACACTGTTCCCAAACTCGGAACTCGGCTGAGCAAAGTGGGGGTGGTCGGAAGCTGACAATTTTACACGAGGAAGGCTAAAATCGGCATGAAAAACTGTGGTAACGAGAGTCGATGAAGAAAAAACTGAGTTTCGTGGCAGGCAAGTAGATGACCACGAAGTAAGCTACATTGCGATAAATGGACGGTGTGAGGGTACAAAGCTCAATTTGAGAACACGGAGCCGGCAGTACTAGAGAAAAAAACTGGGTCGGATGGCAACGGTGGTTTGAAAGGATGGAGATACTGTGGATGTCAGGCACAGATATAAACGAAATGGACGCATGTCATAAGAAGCAGAAAGGTAATGGCAAGGAAAATGGCGGCGAAGAACTGGAGGATGTGGAGGAAAAGCGTAAATATATGTGTGCATATATATATGTAAGAGAAGCGGGAGCAAAGGGCTGTGAAAAGATAGAACATGGAAGTAGCATTGCTTGAAAAGAACAGGTAACGTTAGATCAAATCGCACGGAATTTACGTTGGAAAGTCCTGATGAAATTGTTTACCACAGTCAAACATGGGGGATCAACAGAGAGAAAGAGAGAGAGAAACGAGTTTGGGGGCTCAGAAGTGATGACGGCTGGGAACATAAGTTCACAAACGAGGGATTATGAAGGGAAGGATAGAAGAAAGCAGGTAAGAGTGAACCTAACAGTATGAATATTGCAGGGGGGGGACAATTGGTGATGGTCAAAAATGAGTGAAGCTTTGATAAGTAAACGTAGGCTATACGGCTAAACGAAGGCTGTGAAAATGGCTAGAGAAAGCAGAACGAATAGAAAACAGTGTTCGGGGTGGTATAAAATGTCGATGGAGAAAAATCTTCCAAAAGTTAGGCAAACTGCGGTGCAAAGATGCAACAGTTGTAACAGGAAATAACGTAGGAGAAAATAAGTAAGTGGAGGACCAGAAAAATCGGGCAATGGCAGATTATATGGTTTGAAGTTGAACATGAAAATTCTGGCGTAACGACGAATTTACATTGGGTGGATAGTGGAAAAGCAGAGCAGCCTGGAAGACACACTAAGGATGCCTGTGCCCAGCAATAGGCGAAGCAGGGGAAGAGAGTACTGACCGAAGAGGAACAGGTAAGAGACGACCATTCAGATCGTTTTACTACAACGGGAACAAGATGAAGACCGAGAAAAAGAAGTACCCATACACAAGCCTGTGATGGAACTAAAGGCACTAGTAATATGTGGGCCTCGGACTTGGGGGAATAGAACCGAAGGGCCGCCTGTTTGCAGGCAACTGCAAAATTGGAGTGAGCTGGAAGATGCTAATTGGGGCACAGCCTAAGAGGAAGATCCACGGAAAAAGAAGAATGGCGGAGTCGAGCATGGAAAATATGATGAAGGTGAAAAGATAATACATGTGGCTGTAAAAGGTGCAAAGGTTGGAACGGCGAGTTCTTATATGGTGATTGGTCATGGGGGCGGATCGGTCTGGTGCGTAATGGCAAGAGGTATCAGGTGGGAGGACGAAAAAAGGTATGACAGAAGGTAGCTGGTGAGGTATAAGGATGCGGGCATCGGGCTACATGAGCATACGCGGGTACCAAGTGAATAGAGATTAGGAGCCGACAAGGTTGGATCAGAAAATATTGTGGTTTCGGGCAGATTAAAATGGATAAAGCTGTAGTGACACCATGTAGTGAGGGCTGTCGTGGAGAGAAAAGATAGGAACAAGGGCAGGTTGGGTAGGTGGAAGAACTACAAAGATCATTCTTGGTGGCCGAAAAGTCGAAACCCACCAATGATTTTACTGCTTTGCGGTACTGAACAAAAAGCCCCGCAGTATTTCGGGAGCTTTCGTTGGTTATCCGTAAGGTTGAGGAGTCTTTCATGGTGGTACGTAGGGAGGCACAGACGGCTGTGGATTATCGTCAGCTCTGGACTATGTGGTGCTAGTTTCATGATGAACCTTATCACAGGAAAGGTAGAGTTTTCAGCAGTCGTTAGCAAGAGAGAAGTAGGCTGCGTTGCTTGGATAAAAATGATATAGGAAGTTTAAGGGCTGGAACAACAGGGTTCAAGAGAAGAAGACGATGATACTAAGGAAAACTCTGGCTTAATGGGGAAAATTTACTCAGAACGACGGCCGCATAATCGACGAGCTTGTTGGGGACTAGAAAGAAGGAATAGATTGAGAAAGTGGGCCTGGAACAGGACATTTGGTTGAGCGTGACACGGGAGGGCCTAAGAACAGCGACACTTCCACAGCTGTGAGCTACTGAGTTGGCATGAAGACTCCCAACAAAGAGCGTCATAGGAAGAGTTTTCGGCCCTAAGAGGACACCCTCACGAACCAGGTTGGAGAATGAGACCCGAAGTGAAGGTGGGTCTGAGGAGTCCGTGGAACAAGGATCCTTATCTGTCAGAGGAAAGAGTATGCTGAAGTGTTCATACCACTTACCTAATAAGTAGATAGTTGATTGCTCGAAAAGCCACCACAGAAAGTTGTGTATTGCGAGAAGACGCGACTAGGTCAGATGGACCGAAAGCGGTAAAGTAAAAGAAGACTAGTGAGGTGCACAATTTCACCCTTAACCGGAGAGCGACTGCCTTCTAGCTGGGTGGTCTGCCGGAGTGAAAACAAGCTTTGTTGTTTCTTTTGATTGATCTTGATTTTTCCAAACGATTGGTTCCCAACGGACAGTTTATTTAGTGAACACTTCTCCTGGATTATATCTGTTTGCGCCTTGACCGTGCGGAATCTACCCCGGCCGGAGCAGTTAGAAGAAAGGGATGTGCTGGGCTTCCTGGAGGATTTCGAGGACCTGGCTGAGCAGGAGGGGATCTATTTTGACCCCGGTAAGTCGTAGGCCATTGGAGCGCTTCTGAAGGGCAGAACACGGGCGGTGCTACATGCGGCACTCGAAGGGACTGGGAGAGATTAATTAGGCCGCAGCTAGAGTCACCCTACTCGCAGCATTCTGCACTCCGACTGACTGTTGGGACGCGACGCGTCATTTCAAGTCGGCCGGTCTGGGGATGGGTGAGGACCAGCGGATGCATGTCTTCCCTCTCCGTCCACTGACGGACCGCGCGCTGCCCACGTCACATTAGGCTTCAAGGGCTGGCCTGTGCGTGGACCGTTCTGTGGACAGCAAGCAGGAACCCCTGCGAGGGAAGGTCTGCATTGCCTGCGCTGGCCGCACCATATTTTAGCTTGCGCACGCGACCCACTGACTGGCCATTCTTGACGTGCATGTGGCAAACGTGGGCCCTGCGGATGATTCGAAAATGGACTAATAATTAGTGAAGATATCAAGGTCGAGAATTTTGGGCCCGGAAGGGAGAACACCGAAGGCCGAACAGCCCGAGGAAAACCTTTATTCCTGATGTGAAAATTCGGAACCTATCTCATACGAGCCATCTGAAACTCTGAAGAATACTGAATGAAGTACATCGGAAATATTGCTACTGGTGAATGCAACCACTATTGATGGGACTGCAAACGTTGGAAAACTGAAGCAAATCAACAAAAAGCGGAAGCTTCCACTGAGATTTACTGCCACGTCAAAAGGGTCGCTGCGGAAATGAAGGCTTTTTAGTGCAGCAGCCATTGGAGCGATAGACCACGGGTCAAGTCTAGCTCAGGCTGAAAATAATGAGCTTTGCCTGGTCGAAGTAGAAAACACCGATGTCCCGACCGGGTGCAACTCAGATGGAGACTCTGGATTGTAATATATTGAGTGATGGGGAAAAGGCACAAAGCACTAATCTCAGTGGCTTCGCGGTGATCGCTATGACTTCGTGGTGACGTGAGACAAAAGTCGAGCCATCAGGCATGCTCTGTTCTAAGTAGTTAATCTTCACTGCTGCCATCTTGTAACAAGGCTCGCGTCGGTGCTGATCACGGATGGGAAGAAGCACTCTACCGAAGCTGTAGTGGTGGCAATCTTTGTTCATACTTTGACCGCGTCTATTGTTTAACTGAACGCTGACTGCCAAGCGCGGTGGTCATTTGACCGTTGCTCTTGCGCACGCTCTCACGTACGCTCCCAAGTACACGCTAACCATTTTCCCTCCCAATCGCCTCCTCGTTCTCACGGGTCGTGGGGAATACTGTTCCGGTTAACATGTTCGCACAGTGCCGAGCATTAGAGTAACGTGCAAGTGGTCCACGCAGTACAAAGGACTAAAGCACACGTTTAATAAGGAGCCGGCGAAGTAAGGTCTAACCAGCCTCACAATTGGTGAGCCCGACGCGATCCCCAGGTCACGTGAGTTTCCTTGTTTTCTACGGCTCAAGGTCCCATCTACGTACGTTTCTGTGCGTTTTATTGCTTCACTACCTGTTGATTTATTTTGGCCGGCCTACCAAATAATTCCTTTTGTCCATACATATTTTGTGTGTCTAGTTCTTCGTGATTTTTTCACCCGAGGATTATAGTGCCCTATTGGTCGTTGATTTCTTTTCCCGTTTGCATTCGATAGAAAAATCTATATGTCTGCAGAGCGGAAACCCTGCTCAGACCCCGCCGTTTGGACGATCACGCCACTCACGCCGGCATTCACGCCTGCTGATCCAGAACTCTGAGTCAAGCTGGTCGACTTAGAATTCGAAAACTGCCGTATAACCAGTGATGCCAGCCGTTTCAGGTGGGTAGCAGGCCGCCTCTCGCCGGAGGTCGCAATGCAAGTAAGGGACGTAATAATCCCTTCCCGAAGCCACGAGGCTTTGAAGGGGGCCGTCATTGCCCGCACGACCCCAACGCAGGACCAACGTATGCAACAACTTCAAAACTTTGAACTTGGAAACAGGAAGCCCTCCGAACTTCTGCGTGAGAAGCAGCTCTTGAGAGGACCGACGGTAGGCGAGGACCCGCCCTTAAGGGAACTTTGGCTGCAGCGGTTGCCGAGAAACACTCCAGTTTTACTAAGTGCCACGCGCAAGTGCCCGCTGGAGGAAACTGCAGCAATAGCTGACCACATTATGCCACGAGACAACCCCGCTGTAGCTGGAGAAACCAGGTCCTCAGTCACAACGGTGCCTGTCTTGCCAACATCTAACGACCTCGCGTCAGTTTTGTCTAGAATTGACGTGAGCCTGCAACTCCTGGAAGTAGGAAGAAGTGGGACATAGGAGCGGCACCCCGCACGCTCACCTAGGCGCCATAGTCCGCCATTGCGACGACGATTTGGCTCTTCAAAAGAAGGATATTGCAGATGCCAAAGTCGCTTCGGTGAGGGAGCCAAAAGATGCGAACCAGGGTGTATGTTTCCCGGTGCTTATCAGGAAAACTAAAACCCCGGCCGATGATGGCGGCCCACGAAGCCGGGTATCAGACCAACAGTCGTCTTTTGAACGTAAGGGACATCACTTCAAATAACCTATTCCTTGTAGATACCGGTGCCGAAGTGAGAGTCCTCGCTCGACAGAAAGGCGACTATAGAACAACGCGGGCCCAAACACTACCCGCCGCCAATGGCACGGACATCCCAACGTTTGGCCAGCGGTCGCTCACCTCAAACTTAGGTTTGAAGCGTAATTTTCGTTGGGTGTTCATCATCGCCAATGTCCTACACCCAATTCTAGGCATTGACTTCCTGCAACGCCTTGACCCGTTAGTTGATGTACGGTGCCGCTGAGTGGTGGATCGTCAGACCACTCTCGCTGCTGCGGGTCATAGTTCACAAGTGAAATACATCACGCCCTTTTACTTTCAACCGCCGGCACACCAACCTTACGGCAAACTCATCGCCGCCTACCCAGCAATGTTTCGGCAGGCAGGCCTCTCCCAGTGGTGACCACCAACGTCACTCACTATATCGCCTGCCTGCCGGTTCTCGCTACTCACCCACGTTCACCTACCATCACCTAACCCTTATACATCCCTGCCTCATCTAATTCACTAGTCGGTTTCCACAACCATGTCTAAACAATTACTGCCTCCCTCGCCATATAGTACTAGGGCAGCCACGTAAAACAACTCTCCTCTAGCTGAAGGTTTTAGCCAATGATGTTTTACCCCAGCACCAAATTATCCAGTGGTGCTGGATCATAAGACATTAAGTCCCACCACCCACTAATTCACTCCTTGATCCTCTTATTTATCCTGGCTTCCGCTCCTCTCGGCTTTATACATTTACATACATTTATATATATACATATATATACATATATATGCATATATACACACCTGTTCATATATATATATACATATATATATATACCTATTCATATATATGTGTAAATATATAACATTTTTATATACTATATATATATATATATACATATATATATACTCACTACTGTCCTATAATTACTAACTCAAGCATGGTGAGTAACTCAACGCTCCTCGATATCTCTTAGCTTACAATGCCTCTCTTCCGCACCAGGTCCCACCACATATACTTCCCTCACCACCTCTGCGATTTCCAACTGGAAAATCCAGTCTGATTCATCCCACTTAGCGTGACTCACTAACTGAACTCAACACCCAGTTATGACGTTACCATTTCTGCTCCCACCCTATCCCCCAGCTAAGGTTCTTCTGTAATTTCATACAGAACTTGGTCTTTACTCCTCCTCAATGACCACCCTAGGCGAAATACTAACTTTCCCATTGAAAGTTTTAGCCACACTTAGGCGGTTCCCTTTTAGTCTCACGTTTCATGGCCTCAACGTGCCTTTGGGATCCGCCGCACCGATGGGCCCGTGCTTAACTTTTGTTCTCCTTTCCGTTAACCGTTGATCCTCAGCTGCGTCACTCTATCTCACTTTCCTTGCCATAGTCTTCTGCGTCCGAACGCTTTCGCATGACCCGTCCGATGATCGCACCCACCTATACATCAATATATATATATATATACCTTGGGTATGCTCCACTCAATTGTCCCCCTTCCTAACTAGATTGTGCCATTTTACAACACAATTTGCATATATATAAATAAAACCGTTCCGTCCTTTAGCGATGGGTGCTCGCTCTCATTTAATTCCTGGCTCAAGCTAGAACTCAGCCGTCCCATCCTGCATTTTTGGGCCTTCCTCGTACACTGAAGCCTTGCCACACGGATTACCATTCCTTAGTAACTAGGCTTCACTTCTCTACGCATATGCTCATGGGAAGTTAAGACCCCATTCCAACCGGAATCCGTATGCCCCTGCCAAATACCAGCACGTTTGCCCCCACATGAAAATCCTCATTTTTACACTCAGTGTTTTTCTCCTTTTTACTGTTTGCCGTCCTCGACCACAGCTGGTGAACTGACCAGACTGTTATCTTCCTATTTTCTCATTCTTCTTCCAGACCATACCATCTACTATTGTTTTATTCCTGGTTCCCAAACGGACACCCTCTCCTCATCCACCGCCTACCTGATATCGCCTCATATCTCTACTATCACCCAACTACCCTAGAAAGCTACCAGTCTCCGTCTAGGGATCCCTGATAGACCGGTCTACTAGCCAAACGATAACTAATTGTTCGGATAACAAAATGTTCATTTTCTTGCTTCCATATAAACGATAATCATAACCCACAGCTGGAACACTCTCCAGACTGCCGCACTCCTGATCTCTTCCAGATTGCATTGGTTACTTGGGTATCCATCGGTCAAATCGACGTTTATTCCGGATTACCGTAAGGACTGGACGATTTGATCACTGGTTTAAACCTATACTCTCGCCCGCTGACGTTACATGGGGCACCGTACACGGATTAACAAAACCTCATGAAAGTCTCACCGGATCGCAGAGGTGATTCCTGATACCAACCATCAACACATCTGCTCAACGTCTATCCCCAAATAATCCAACCCAACAGTTCAATTCTTCCCGCGTTGCAGTACGAAACCAATGGCCGGAACCAAGCCTTCGCAGCTGTCAACTTCGTCAAACCAGCCCTTTTTTACCTGCTTCCCTCAACATTCTACCTGCCTCCACCTGCAACCAAGGTCTTTACGGAACAGGATACCAGCCATCTGCAGCCAACCATAATTTGGTTAACAATTTTCTATCACATACAAAAAAAAAATGTTACACACTTTCAACTCCTGCCTAGCCAAACCATTGACGTTTTGTCTCCACTAATCCATTTCATTGACGGCTTTTCTTTTCTTTAAAAGTCCGTTATATGTCCATACACCATTCATGCTCTTCAAAAGTTCACTGAAGTCCCTGCGAAGCTTTTCGCCTTAGTATAGTATAGTAAATTTATTGACCGTGGTCAATACACATGCACAAGGCAAGATCAGAGTATACAACAGTACATGTCAGTGCGAGGTATTCACAGATTCTAAATTTATAAATCACAGCAACCGAAATACACCAGTAAAGTCATGTAGTGTTTGAGTAAACAAAAGTGGTAATGGTTGAGGCGGGAATTCCGAATCGGTTTCGAAATCGCTGGGGGCGGTGTGGGTAGCTGGACAGTCGTGGAATTGCTGATTTAAGCGACAAATAGACGGTCACTAACAAGTAACCGGGCGAAAAAGATGCCAAAGAACATTGTTAGAAGTAAAGTAAGCGTGGGGCTTTCAAAGTGCAGTCAGAGATACCAGCGGAATATTGGACACTGATCCAGCATTGGGTAACTAATTGTGGAGGAAGCATGTGAAATGAAGGCAAGTGAGTCAAACGTGATAATAAAACGGACCTTTTGTGCAGGTGATTACAGTGTCATATGGAAATTCAGATGAAGGCGAAAAGCTTCGCAGGGACTTCAGTGAACTTTTGAAGAGCATGAATGGTGTATGGACATATAACGGACTTTTAAAGAAAAGAAAAGCCGTCAATGAAATGGATTAGTGGAGACAAGCGTCAATGGTTCGGCTAGGCAGGAGTTGGAAGAGTGTAAAATGTTTTGTTTTGTATTTGATATAAAATTGGTAATCAAATTATGGTTGGCTGCAGATGGCTGGTATCCTGTTCCGTAAAGACCTTGGTTGCAGGTGGAGGCAGGTAGAATGTTGAGGGAAGCAGGTAAAAAAGGGCTGGTTTGACGAAGTTGACAGCTGCGAAGGCTGGGTTCCGGCCATTAGTTTCGTACTGCAACGCGGGAAGAATTGAACTGTTGGGTTGGATTATTTGGGAATAGACGTTGAGCGGAGTGTTGATGGTTGCTGTCAGGAATCACCTCTGCGATCCGGTGAGACTTTCATGAGGTTTTGTTAATCCATGTACGGTGCCCCATGTAACGTCAGCAGGCGAGAGTATAGGTTTAAACCAGTGATCAAATCGTCCAGTCCTTACGGTAATCCGGAATAAACGTCTATTTGACCGATGGATACCCAAGTAACCAATGCAATCTGGAAGAGATCAGGAGTGCGGCAGTCTGGAGAGTGTTCCAGCTGTGGGTTATGATTATCGTTTATATGGAAGCAAGAAAATGAACATTTTGTTATCCGAACAGTTAGTTATCGTTTGGCTAGTGGACAGGTCTATTAGGGGTCCCTAGACGGAGACTGGTAGCTTTCTAGGGTAGTTGGGTGATAGTAGAGATATGAGGCGATATCAGGTAGGCGGTGGATGAGGAGAGGGTGTCCGTTTGGGAACCAGGAAGAAAACAAAAGTAGATGGTATGATCTGGAAGAAGAATGAGAAAATAGGAAGATAACAGTCTGGTCAGTTCACCAGCTGTGGTAAAGGACGGCAAACAGTAAAAAGGAGAAAAACACTGAGTGTAAAAATGAGGATTTTCATGTGGGGGCAAACGTGCTGGTATTTGGCAGGGGCATACGGATTCCGGTTGGAATGGGGTCTTAACTTCCCATGAGCATATGCGTAGAGAAGTGAAGCCTAGTTACTAAGGAATGGTAATCCGTGTGGCAAGGCTTCAGTGTACGAGGAAGGCCCAAAAATGCAGGATGGGACGGCTGAGTTCTAGCTTGAGCCAGGAATTAAATGAGAGCGAGCACCCATCGCTAAAGGACGGAACGGTTTTATTTATATATATGCAAATTGTGTTGTAAAGTGGCACAATCTAGTTAGGAAGGGGGACAAGTGAATTTCCATATGACACTGTAATCACCTGCACAAAAGGTCCGTTTTATTATCCCCTTCGACTCACTTGCCTTTATTTCACATGCTTCCTCCACAATTAGTTACCCAATGCTGGATCAGTGTCCAATATTCCGCTGGTATCTCTGACTGCACTTTGAAAGCCCCACGCTTGCTTTACTTCTAACAGTGTTCTTTGGCATCTCTTCCGCCCGGTTACTCGTTAGTGACCGTCTATTTGTCGCTTAAATCAGCAATTCCACGACTGTCCAGCTATCCACACCGCTCTCCAGCGATTTCGGACCCGATTCGGAATTCCCGCCTCAACCATTACCACTTTTGTTCACTCAAACACAACATGACTTTACTGGTGTATTTCGGTTGCTGTGTGATATATAAATTTAGAATCTGTGAATACCTCGCACTGACATGTACTGCTGTATACTCTGATCTTGCCTTGTGCATGTGTATTGACCACGGTCAAGAAATATACTATACTATACTATACTATACTAAGGGACCCCCAGCGTCCAGTAGGCCGCGTCGGTTAGCACCAGACAAGCTTCGTGTTGCACAGGCTGAATTTGAACACATGCTAGAAATGGGTATAATACGCCCTTCTAGTAGCCCTTGGGTTTCCCCTCTTTATACGGTCCTAGGTCTAGCGGGGACTGGCGACCCTGTAGCGATTACAGAGCACTTAACAAAGTCACCGTCCCTGACGGATACCCAATTCCCCATATACAGGACCTTACTTCGTCTTTACCAGGTTGCTCTGTCTTCAACCGTATGGATTTAGTTCGTGTATACAACCAGATCCCGGTAGCAGAGGCAGATATCTCTTAAACAGCTTTCACCACGCCCTTCGGGATGTTCGAGTTGCTGAGAATGCCGTTTGGACTCAACAATGCAGCCCAGACCTTTCAACGGTTCATGCACGAGGCAACTCGTGGTTTGGAAAATGTCTACGTTTACCTGGATGATATTTTGGTGGCTAGTTCTTCAGAGCAAGAGCGCGCCGCACACTTACGAGCACTCTTCGAAAGCCTTAGCCAGCACGGCGTTAAGATCAATATCGCGAAATGCGAATTAGGCCGGTCTGATATCACCTTCATAGGATATTCTATTTCATCCTCGGGCATCCACCCTCTGCCAGACAAAGTTTCCGCTATTCGCGACTACCCTGAACCCCAATCTTTTCGCCAGTTGCGTCAATTTGCCGGCCTGGTGAATTCCTACCTCCAATTTACTCCTCATTGTGCGGAAATGATGCAACCCCTCACCGACCTGTTGTGCGGAGGTAAGCGGAAGTTCGTGTTCCCCGGCACGGCACAAGCCGCATTCGCCTTGGTCAAAAATGCTGTCACCAACACAGCACTCCTTACACACCTCGACCCCTTGGCTCCTATTTCGGTAGTGACGGATGCCTCGGACACAGCGGTTGGAGCAGTACTGCAACAGTTCTTAGATGACTCTTGGCAACCTTTAGCATTCTTCTCCAAGCGCCTACAACCCGCCGAATCTGGGTGCGGCGCATTTGGTAGGGAGTTATTAGCTATCTACTTGGGAATCCGTCGTTTTCGACATGCACTCGAAGGCCGTTTGTTCACGGTGTTTACAGACCACAAGCCTTTGGTTTACGCACCAACGTCAGCTTCCGATAGATGCTCATCAAGCGAGATTCGCCACTTGTCTCACGGTTCACTGTGAACATACGACACATCTCTCGGGTACTTAATCCCGTCGCAGACGCCTTATCACGCGTAAATCAACTAAGTCTGTCACAAACGCCTAACATCAACTTGGACGCAATGGCACAGGCCCAAACTATGGATCCTGACATAGCACAACTTCGACAAAACGGGTCTTTGCGCTTGACGACGGTACTTATCCCAACTTCCCAGAATACCATCGTGTGCGATGTGCTGCATGGTCGCCCTAGGCCGGTGGTTCCTGCTGCTCACTGTTATCCTACTTTCCTGACACTCCACAATCTGGCTCACCCGTGTTTGACGGCCTCGGTGAAACTGATAACTGAGCGTTTTGTTTGGCACAGTGTCAAACGAGATGTCCGTCAATGGGCTCGTGCTTGCCTGCAGTGTCAACGTGTTAAGACCCATAGGCACACTAAAGCGGCGTTATCCAGGTTCCCAGAACCTGAAACACGTTTCCATCATGTGCACATCGACCTCGTAGGACCACTTCCACCTTCGCTTTGGTACGTTTACATACTCACATGCGTGGATCGTTTTACTCGCTGGCCGCAAGCCATTCCTATCCCTCGTCCCACGTCGGAAGAGGCCGCAAAAGCTTTTCTGACCCTTTAGGTTAGTCATTTCGGTTGCCCGGCAATAGTAACCACCGATCGTGGTCCAAGCTTTGGCGGCGCTTTCGGCAGCCTACTCGCTACGCTCGGTTGCCAACACGTTAGGACGACAGCTTATCACCCTTAGGCCAATGGTACGGTTGAGCGTTTCCACCGGCAATTAAAAGTCGCCCATCCAGCAAACGGTAACCCCCTTTGGAGTGAAACACTACCATTAGCACTCTTAGGCCTGCGTAGTACCGTTAAGGGGGAATTACACACAACACCGGCCGCACTAGTATATGCCTGTACACTTCGTCTGCCTGGGGAGTTGGTAGCCCCCTCACCAACCGTGACTTTCGATACGGCGACTATACTCAGCGCCTTATGCAGCACATGCGAGTGTTCAAGGCCAGTCCGCCACGTGAACAACAGTCTACAAGTTATGTTCCAGCTGCGTTAGAAACCGCTACCAATGTATTCCTTCTCGTCGATGGCGTTCGATCACCACTACAAGCGCATATCCCGGCCCGTTTCGGGTGATAAAACGTAGGGCAAAAACATTTGTCATAGACATCAGCGGACGACACGACACCGTATCTATCGACCATCTCAAGCCTGTCGTCATAGGGTGCAAGCCGCTCGGCCAATTTACACCTACTGAAGCCGCTCAGCTACCCGCATCGGGCGAGTTAGTACTCGAACCACCCCCAATTACGCCTAGTGAGGACTCGGCAGATTCTCCAACCGTACCCGCAACGCGAAGTAGCCATCGCGGCCGCTAACTGCGAAATCCCGTCCGCTTCGCCGATTTCATGACGATTTTTACAACCGACTGTTAGCAATAAGTTGGGAGGTTCACCATGGATTTACCAACCAACAGGCCCGAGAAATAACAGTCGGTAGTTATGTTTCCATTTTCTTCTGGTCTTCTAGAGACTACAACAACACCGAACATAGTCCGTGTGTTGTTATTTCGGTCCAACATCCGCCGGCGCCCTCAGGCGCTATTTTGTTCCAGTTTGGCTTGCCGTCTCTCAGACGGATCTACACAGTCACATTGGCTTCATCCGTAGCCTCGCTGACTCCCGTGCACGTTCAAGGAGCCAATCACTCACTGGACAACGGGACGATTGGTCAGCCTGGTACTGGAGACAACAACTGGACACCCTTTCGGAAGGACCTGAGGTGACATCTTCCGGCTAGCTTGCGTATGATACCCGTGGGCTCCAAAACACAGTTGGACCTAAGCACATCGGACCTCGAGAGTGCAGGCACCGTTAAACTCATCAGCAGTCTTTCGGCGTCACCAACAGTATAACGGGCAAGGTACGAGGAGTTCCTGGACAACCAATATTTCCGGCCTACCATCACGATCGAAGCCCAACTCCGTCGGACTTCTAGGAGGAGGCGCCTGTAGAGGTGGCCATCTTCGTTCATACTTTGACCGCGTCTATTGTTTAACTGAACGCTGACTGCCAAGCGCGGTGGTCATTTGACCGTTGCTCTTGCGCACGCTCTCACGTACGCTCCCAAGTACACGCTAACCATTTTCCCTCCCAATCGCCTCCTCGTTCTCACGGGTCGTGGGGAATACTGTTCCGGTTAACATGTTCGCACAGTGCCGAGCATTAGAGTAACGTGCAGGTGGTCCACGCAGTACAAATGACTAAAGCACACGTTTAATAAGGAGCCGGCGAAGTAAGGTCCAACCAACCTTACAGAGCAGCAGCACCACCACGAACATGTACTGGAGGATTGGGCTCCCGCGTGGGACAGGGTTCTGAAGCTGTCCGCGGAATATGGATCTTTCTTTTGTCAGAAGGTAGAAGTGTGGAGGAGCGTTGTGATGACTGTTACTGATATTCCTCTGTGTTAATTTAATACGTCCTCGAAAGCTCGCACGTAAAGACTGCGCAGAAAACATATTCGAATTGCTTCCTTGTGTGACGGGCAACTTTCTGCCGACCGACGGGGCGCTATTTAAAATGTTGTGATCAATTCAGGTTTGTACTAGGCATACGGGAGTGGGGGAAAGCTTTAGTTTTGGCGCATCTTTCAAGCACGCGCGAAAACAGATACCTGTTTTGATGAATTATACAGTCCACGATAAATACGAAGACAAAAAGAAGTCAGTTTCCTCTGAAAAACCGGAAAACCATTGGTAAAATCTGCAAAACGTTTGTACGTATCACGAACCAAGCGAAAAAATGGTCCAGGGTCATCGACCACAGTGGCACCCGCATGGTCGGCAGCCATCGCGGCGAACGACAGTGACAGTCTTGATCACAACACCTACACACCCCCTGTGGTAAACACTCAAACAAAAGTCACACCAAAGAAGTTCACCTCAACCCCATCTTCTACTGGTACCAATTCATCACTTTTAGCCGTTTCACATATAGCGGTGCCATAACTTCAGTCAGGCCACACTAAAGAAGACATTTCTCGGTATTAGGTAGAAATTAACGACCCACTGGGGCCGGTTTCGCATTCTCATTCTTGGTCATCCATCATCCGGCCAGAGATTGCACACACTCGTAGTTCACCAAAAGTCATATTGCAAATGTTCCAAACGAGTATGGGAAAGGTATTTGATGAAATCGTTTCCCGGCTAACTTCTTGGTCCGTGAATTGCAAGTGTGGAAACCCGAGCCGGTCGTGAAATCCGTAGCTGAAAGCTTCCCTACCTGCTTGCCATGGGATGAACCCCGGCTGATTCACCTATGGAAGCCTTTCGAGCGCAGCTAGCTAACGTGTCTTCTATTCGGCCTGCCAGCGAAACACCAACGTAACCACCTCTATCGGACTAAGAGAAGACGCAAGTCGGTTGATAGATGCAAATGTGTATTCTGTATATCTTGGCCCCGAAACAGTACCGATACGAGAAATACGCCGAACGGAAATGAAGGCAAAGGCCGAGCAGAAAGCGAACCGTGAGCGCGTACAACCTGTGAAGGACCGAAAGTGAAAGTGATTCAAAACGAGATCGACGGAAACCTCAGAAAAGTCAGTCCCGTAAATCGTAAGCAACCGAACAAAACAGTGAGGTCGATGTCAAACGTCAGAAAAGACCGCAGAAGAAATAGATCCAAAATGGTGTCCAGAAAACAGACATTTTCTCAGAACTATCGAGGTCACTTCACGCCCACGGAATGATACACCTCAGCAACCGGACTACACAAGCTACACCGTAAAAGTAAACTGCAGAGCATGAGCGTTAGTTCATAAATGACAGCTGCACCAATCAAATGTAACGAGCGGATCGACCGATAACTTGAAAGAAACTTACCAACATTTGATCAACACAAACAATTTTTACCAAGTATTCAATACCTCCACATTCATGAGAGGTGACGAAATCCTCAAGCAGTTAAGGTCATTATGAGTCACAAAAGGATTAGCGAAAAATCCATCAGTGCGTAATGACTGCTTTACCCTAACGCAGGTAGGAACAGTCCGCACTTCTATAAATTATACGCATGTTGGCGAATCGTAAAGCTGAAGGACCAGTAGTACTACTTATGCTGAATTCCTCTGAAACTGAACGTTGTTTCACGTATGCAATAATTATCTCGCACAAGTACATAGATGCATTTCCAAAGCCACTCTGATAGTTCCAAAACCTTTTTGGGATAGTAGAGACAGCTAATTGCATGATGCGTTTTAGCGAGTAAAAGCACACAGGCTATTAGAGAGCACACTCCCTCAGCTTCGACGATCGAGTTCGTCGAGGAAGCCAACGAGAAAAGACCGTGGAGTGCCAACCGCGTGTAGTCTCACAGGGCCTGGGTACAGAGACCGCATGCTGGCGTGTGCCGAGGAATTGCGTCGGAAGTAGCGCTTGCGGTTGTCGCGTGCGCGAAACGTATAGTTAAACAAGTGCTAGGCAGGGTGTGATCGGCTGATCACTATAAAGCCACAAATATATAAATGTTTGGTCTGAAGCCTAATTTAAGACGTCTCAGCAGTCATATTCGAATTACATCTTCCTGCAAGTTATTAGTGATCTCTGTTATCTATGGTTTAAAAGCCCGTTGCATGCTACAAAGCTTTCCTTTCGCAGAAAATGTGGTGGTGGTAGCACCTACAACAGAACCCGTTTTCGTAAACTGTACAACAGTTCCTGAAATCTGGTTCAGAATTACAGCTGCGCACTCCCGCGATGACACACGCTAAAGGTTTCCACTACCTGGTCATTCTGACCATCTTCCTTGGCCCTTACGGGTTCGTTATAAGTCCCCTCATGCTAAACAGTCCATTTCACTCATTTCGAACATAATTCCTGGCAGTTACTGACCTCCACAACTTTAACTGTTCTGCGAGCCACCGACCAGCCACAGTAGCACCACTCCTGGAACCGCTGCCACGACGGTAAATGGAACCTACTTTGGCAAACCTGGTTGTATACTAAATATTCGCAGATTAAAACGAAATTCTCCACAAAAATGAGGATACCATCCTTACTTTCCCCATATAAAATTTCAGCACATTCAACCTTTCCTCAAATTTTCACTCTTAAAGCCGGTCCGACGAACACTAAGATTGGACCGCAAGATACTATCTAGTGTAACGCGCTCAGAAGGATCGCCTCTCCCATCTTTGTCAGTTTAGGTGCTGGTGCTTGTTTACGCATATACTGAGCTACGGATCACCGAATTATCTTCCTGTTTTTGCAGATCGTGCACTTGTAGCCCCAACGAAAGAGAGCTGCACGCAGCTCATCCGGCTTCCCTGAATATTCGAGTCCGTGTCGAACCGCCGTCGTTGCCGTCGTTTTCGTTTTTTCATGGGCACGATCGTTATCGTATTACAACAGAACGCGTTTGGGCGAACGTTGAGCTGAAGTTGGGCTAAAGTGACTTCTGACATGTGTCTTGAAAGTTTTCACAGAGGTTCTGCTAGGGGCAGTGGTGGGTGTATAACTGGTGTGCATACCATCGAAAGAATTCTGGAAGCTCGATTGGCCGTAGCCGTTACCTGTCTTGCGCAAACTGAACTGAACTTCATGGAGAATATAATAATAAGAGCACCACAATACCTATTAATATATATTCGCGTTAAAAAGCCCCTTTTGTTTCTCTATATGCCATTGTGACTAGGCGGAGCCGTGCTGATTTTTGCTATTCTCTCATGATGAGATTCGCTGTTCGGTCTTTCTATGATGGAAAGTGATACATCAGTCATAAAGATAACTAGTGTGCGTTTTTACAGTTTATTTTAACTCTAGTATATTTCTATCCCTCCGTACATATAAATCAATCCCTATATATGCGTATACATGTAAACATGCATATGTATCCTTGGGCATTGAAGTACTCGTTCCGTAGTGTTGTTTTTTGTGAAATTCATGCGATATAGGGTAATAATCGCTATTCAACTCTGGTCATTCATCTTCAGATTCTGGGAATCAAAATACATTGTTATACCCAAAGAGACGAAGTGAGAGAGCTATCAGAGACGCAAGAAAGCCATCAGTGAAAAATGTCTCAGTTGCGGCGAGGAGATATCATGAGAGCATCAGCGTTCGTGGCCTAAATCATAGTCAATAGTTATGCCAAAAAGCCGAATGTTTTCCAGTGTTTTTTTATTCTCAATGCATAATGGATACAGTTACTGCCCATGTAGCAAAACTGCTCAGAAACCGATCGGTTTTTTCCGCGGGTTTCTGAGCGGTTTGTGACATTACGGGGACCGGTTTCCGAGCTGTTCCGGAGCGGTTCAAAACCGATCCTATGGAACACGAGGTAAACTGCTGCTATTTCTTATTCTTATTATTTTATTATTACTTTTCATTTATTTATTATTATTTTCTTCCTCTTCTTTCAAACTACGTCTTCGTTTATTCACTTATTCCATCATTACGACGAAGTAGTTTCAACAATCTCTTTCCTCCCCACTTTTACAGGGCGTTAAAAGAAACCACTCATAAAATGGAATAGAAGGAAATCTAATAAAATAAAAAGAGAAATATAAAACTAAGTGCAGTTATGCAAAACTTGTACAGGATCGTCGTATTCTGTCTATTCATCTTCGAACTGTGGATGAAAAGACGGAAGCACAAACGTGGGATAAATGTTTCTGCATTTACAAAAACAAACAAATTATCTGCAATAAGCAAATTGACCGAGAGAAAAATGCGTTCAACAAATAAAAAATGGAGTCTATCGTCTGAGTTAAACTTGTTTTACTGGAAACGGATTGTATATGGACCCATACGTCTTGGATATCATGTTACCTGAACTGAAAATATAGCGGAACACTTATGCTGAACGTGAACCAAATACGTAGAGAGAGGTTTCTTATGTTTCATACCATGACTGAAATACTAACGAAATGCAGCACTGTGGCGGTCGTAATGCACAATAAATAAAACCTTGCCTTTTTTCTCCCGGCCACCTCTCGATCTTTGTCACTGACAAACCACCGTCCGACACATCCCTTAGGAGTAGGTTCGCATACACCGCGTCTATATTGGAGTAGGTTTCTTTAAAATGCCAATTTACCTTTGATGGCTCTAATAATATGCCTTTGTGCTACGGATTTTCATCCTGTAGGATTCGTTTTTCCATCATCATTACATGTGTTTAATAGAAAATCGTGTTATCACGTGATACAACGTACCCACTGCGTTCTCACGACCCGTTGCGACTCTAGATGTTGTTTCTATACGCGCAGAAACCTCCAACTGCCCCTTGGATGAACTTCGTTCTTCGACTGTTGTTGAATACTCCTGAACAGCTCCTTCATTAGCACCTAACAGATCTAAAAACAAACGTACAATACACCTAGTGACCGTCGACTACCATACATTACCGTAAATCCATTATATGTTCATCATATCCCCATGCACACCATGGAATAACCCACACGTATATCCATTAGTTATTCCACAAGCGTATAAACTTGTGAAAATAGCTCACCCACAGACTTCGGCACTTTATTCTATAAAAAAACCAATGAGATAATTGGAAACAATTTTTGTGAAATCAGTGTGATAGTACAATTAACATGAACCGCAACAAGGCTTAACCTTTCATGCTCTCACTTATTCTTTAGATTTATTGAATGAAAAATAAAGTTGCTTCCCAAATATGTCAACACACCAGCAAAACCTGGAAAACTTTCCCAGTGATGAAGTACAATCACAAGATCACTCATTTCATATGAAGAGAATCCAAAACACATTTAACAAGGGCTTTCAGCGACCACTGCCATATACCTGACATTATTCCACTTAAACAAAGGTTTCACGAAGATGTAACGCAACTTGTGATCATATTTCCATACATTTTATGTCTTTTTATGGTAGTTTCGCAATTTCCGTTCCAAATATGTAACATTATTTCTGATAAAACCTTTACTAAACAAGCCTACCGAAACCGGTCGAAAACCGATGTTACTGACGCACTGTGTGCTACTAGGGTCCTGGTGTCGATGCTGTTGAAGTAAAGCCACAGGAGTTGAGCCAGAAGCAGATTTGGCGTCTGTAGATGCTATTTTACTGTCCTTGTTTGATGACTTCATAACCAACGTACTACTTACTAGGAAAAATCGTGACATGCTGCACACTCTGAGCTATCATTTGCCAGGTATTTCGCGCTACCCATGGACAATATCTCGTACACCACAGCTGTGAGATGCAGCTATCGGTTTCTTTTATGAATCGTATTTGGGAAAACGCAGGTCTTTCATCACGAGACCCACAAGACCAGCAGAATAATTATATCAAGGAATTCGCGAAGTCAGCGACATGCTTTCAAAAAGGAAGATAATGTTTCACCGGATGATACTTCAATTCCAGTTTGCACCATACGCATCCATCCTGTGTTCTGTATGTGCTTTTTGCTCCAGTGTGTAACCAGGTAAAATTATCATTCTCTGCAGACGCCCAGCAAAAATTGTAACTCAATCCATAATGTACCTTTCTGGTATTTTATTGTTCTGGGCAATTTTTCTCACGGTTTGCCATCAAATCATCTGTCCGTAGAGGGCGTACTACCAGACACCCACTGCACTCATTCACGTTATTAATTGTGAATGTATATCGCTTTCCAGTAACTCCTATGACACCCCTGTTCCAATTTTGCCTACTCACAAATTTGTTTATTTCCTTCACTTTTCTGAATGACGTATTTGTCTTTGAGTGTGAATACAGACAGCGTCCATTTGGCACAGAGTGGCATTAATCCGTGGCTGGTTTGGAATTTCGCAACGAAAAGCCGTTCAAAGACACGCTCATTGTTGCGACCAAGGGTAGGTCAATGAAATGAGTTGTCTCTGACAAAACTCCAGGCGCTATTCGTTCCATCCCAAGGTTCATAGGAGAACCGGTGTCTGTTGTTGAAGGACATAGAGCGTTGTTTTACCGAAGTTAGAAATCAGGGCGATGCAAGACGAGAACGCAGGTATGTAAACTGTCATTTTCTTCCAAAGAAATCAGGCTGCCTTTTTTCTGGTTTAATCAGTACCTCTTCAGGCTTTCTGAAAATTAGTAAAAATCTGTCATAAATCACAACTGTACTTGTTCTCCTGACTTGGCTCATAGTTTATTTTATATCTTCCTATTTCGTTGATTATAGTTGTTTTGATACATGAATTATCAGATTGTAATCCGTTTTGTTGAAAACAGTTTTCAATCAAACTATCTTTAAACCCTGCTCGCGAAAAAGTTTTTTCCTCCAACTTTTCCTTAAATGCGAATATCTCAGCTTTCCACATCTTGATATTTCAGATCTGGTGAGCGCGTAGTACAAGAAAAACGAACATCTTCCGGAAATTCTGAATGAAGCAGTCCTTGAATAGCAAATTAGTACAAGCTTTCATTATATCATTTTCAGAATAAACTATCTGATTTTTACAAACAAAGTTTTTTAATCAGTGTTAAATTAGTGGTTTCGATCGAAAGGATGGATGATGGGCAAATGGACTAAGAGACGAGCCATTAAGATGGATTAGGAAAAGAGGAGGTACTCATTTCCAGCGATTTTTTCGCACTTTGGGCGTTGATCAGTGCGCCCCCAATTGGGCGCTGGTAGCGCTGGTTAACGTTCCTAATGATGTAGCCTAAAGCGCTCACAATTTGGAGCGCGTTGTGCGTGCTGCTTGGATTTGAAGTATGGTGTTGGACTTGTAAATCCTCATATTCATGACAGTCCTAGGAGGGATTACATATTCTATCGTGAAGAGTTTGTCTTTTTCGAGTTCTCCAGTGTCTCTGCTTTACGAATACTTGAAGACGCTGCTTCTGATGCTTTTCCAACCGGTGCGTTTCGAAGCTGCTGAACGGGCAAAATTTCACTCGTCGATTCGAGGTGGTAACAAATCAATGCGGGATATTGCCTTGCTACTGCAGATACGGGACGCTAAGTGCAATTTGGTGACCAGCTCCATGTGCAGGCTAACTGCCGGTACCAACGGCCCGAAGTTGCAATAAAGACTTCTCCTCCATGAACGCACTTTCCAGTCCGCCAAACTTCCTTGGGAGAAACATGCAGACGTGCGTGGCGCTGTTAATAACGAGACTCCAGTCTTTTCTTCGGCTCGAAGAATCTGAAGTCCTCCCCTAAACCGCCATCAGGACAAGTGAAATACGTCCCTCCAGGCAATCAGTTCAGCAAAAATCCTCACTTCCGACCAGTTCAACCAAGAGAGCAGTGGAATACTTGCAATTCTTGTGGTCAGAATCATTCTCGACTGACCAGTGGATTTCGTAATGCGAAGTGTCCCAACTGTGGTAAAGTAGGTCATATTCACTCCGTATGTAGGAGCACAGAGACATGCTTTACTGCACGTCCCTTCAAAGATTATCACTTACTTTCAGATTCTCAACCTCTTGCCTAATTTGTTGTTACTTCCGGTAACTGTCGTTACATTACCCGTTTGTGCACTGTTAGTCACTCTTTTCGACATTCATTCATTATGTACGCCGGCAGTGTTGACTTATTTATTCCTCAGAGGGTTTCTCAGAAAATGACTCGTCCTCTACAGCTCCAGCCCACGTCCATTTCAGTTAAAGGCAATACTGGTCACCGGTTAGGTGGGCTTGGTTCATGTGAATTATGTCTTACGGACGAACAATCCAATACCTGAAAGTGTCCTTCAGCCACCGGTTCCCAAGTAGCACGCCCTAAGTTTGCCCCGTGGGGCAAGCACCTGGGGCTCGAGCCTACCCTGGTTTAGCCTAATCGGGTAAACTCGGGACTGGCCGTGACATTTGTAATACGTTAGACGAAAGCAGTTCTGACTTCTGCTCCATGGTATACTGCTGCAGCGTTCATTTTTAATTCAACCGTTTTCGTACGCATCCAAGGTATACAGATTTCTATTCAACTCCAGATTGAAAAATCAAGGCGACTTTTTCGAAAGGAAAAATTTATTCACACACTTTATGTGTATTATGTACAAAGTATGTGCAATTTATGTACAATTATGTACAATTTCGCAATATTCCTTCAAAGTGCATTGTCATTGAACCTTGAGTCCGATTGTCTGTGATCGCAGTTTCTGCAGAAATGGAAATGAAAAGTATACTGTTATTGAAGAATGGCCAGTAAATCATCTCAACTTTATGTGAGTGACAAGTGATAATGGCAGCCGACGCAGTTTTTATTAAACAGCATAGCATTTTCAAAGCTGCTTGCAAGTCGAACAAAAGGGATATATCTAATTTGATGTTAGTTAGTGAAACCGATTGTCGATACACACCGAGCGACATATGCTTGCATTTAATTGCTATCTTTCCACACTTACGTGCATGAAACGGATAACGAAAATGGCACATGGCAAGAACGCAGAAATTGAATGTAGCTGATTAGGCGTTAAATTTACCTCAAATGTTAGTCTCATGGTAAACATGTTGCTCTTAAAAAATGATGTGAATTGAGAATACGCTGTTTCGTTTTACTTACCGATATACTTGCGACCTACTCCACGATCAAGAGCGTTGTGGATCCAGTTTCTGATGTGCTTGTCGATGTTGACAGTTGGTTACTCGGCAAAAAACGGACCGAACCTGGTGGCATCTGGTGCCCGGTGAGACGATCACTTAACTGAATTACTTTTGATTGCTTTAATCAGTCTATGATCGCAAGCGGCTATCCTCTTGCTGCTACCTAGCCGGCAGCACTTCAGTGCGACCTCATCGCTGACCACAGCTGATAACGTTTGTTTCAACGTGTCATGAAGATTTCTAGTTGCGTATCGCCGGAGCGCTGTGACCTATAATTGTTAATTACACGTAGAGTAACTTACCATCTTACCGAAAGCTTCATGTGTTCCCAGGACGTCGGGTAAATGGTTCAATTCATCCAAACTGTTCACACGTGTGAGTGGCTGCGGCACAGTCTGGGAAGATGATTCCCCGACAGTAGTTGAAAGGGACTCCACAATATTAATAACCTTCAGGGTGCGACCGGTACTTGGGTGCTAGCCCGTGTAGACTTAATGGACTGCGTAGATAATTGAGGCAAGCTAACATAGGATTTGAAGGTAAATATTAGACCATATCTTCGTATTTCTCTAAGAGGTTCCAAAATGGGTGGTGGGGACGTTGCTAGGCCCAGCTTCATTGATTCTCCGGCCCTCTGTTTTGCCTGAGGACTCTCATCGGAGGAGAATTCCACGGAAACCTTTGAAGTATGTAAACTCCAATGGTTAATTACCTCTTCCGTGTGAAAATTATGTCTGCTTTTCTGTTCCATCAGTGGATGTAGCACTTGACTATGTAATCAGTTGATACTCGAAGTCAATAGCGTCTTCAAATTGGTCTACTTAAATGTTATGCTACTTATGACTTACCTGTATAGTACATCGGTCTAAAATAGTAGTCCGGGCAGAAATCCGGCACTGACTTTCCGGATATCAAAAGACGCCTGTAATCTGAAAACCCCTTCTTTCGTGGCCAGGGAACGTGCCTCTCGTTGACCACCCAATTCTTGTGCACCACGGCGTACGAACTTTCGTCGGGGAAAAGAGCAGCCACGTACATCTAAGAAAAGCTTCCCATTAGGAATTGTCTATCTTGGACATCATTGCATTTGAGTACGTGCAGAAGCACCGAGATGGTGAATATGTTAAAAAATGACTGTAACTTATCGCACATACGCGAAATCAAACACGATTCTCCGATTAACACCAAACAAACATACGACAATAATGAGAAAACGACAAAATACGAACAGTTCACGTCAACACAAACGTCAATGGAGGACAACCTCCGTTTCGCAATCACACCAGCATCACGTAATCCCACCAGATTGTTGCGCTGATCTGCGAAAAAAGTGACACGGGGAAATCAAACCGTTATATGACATCATTTTGCACAAAAATAAATGTAAAATTGGAACAACAACAGTGACAGAGTTAACAAAAACACGAATACTTTTACATATGATGGTGTCAATGGGTGCGTTGTGCAAAATGGATTGTAAATCGCTCACAGTGAAACTATACAAGTGGCTTGAACTTAACCCGTAAATGAAAAAAAATTGTCCGGTGAATTGAAGTATTTGAAGTAAATGTTGTCCTTCAACAAATTGACAATTACCGCAGGACGTCCATTTATGATAATTACGTTGTTCGTTTTCGGCACTGGAAATAAAACACCATTGAAAACAAAAAAATTGCCTACTACTAGGGATACGAGATATTGAAAGCAACACATTATCCATGGGAGCTTCGGCAGAAATGATTTCGCAGTTGGTATACGGTTCGTGTAGACGCTTATACAACCGCTCAGCTGGTTTAGCCGGTCTCTTTATAAATGATTTCAGTTTTTTCAGATGTGATTCAAATGAAAAACAGGAAAAGTTGTCCAACCCGCCTTGTTTTCGGACGTCTTCTGATAAACATGTTAGACAGTGCACGTTGTAGACTAAATCCTCTGGACCGTATAATGTAGACATCTGTTGAACGAAAAGCATTAGAAGTCTATGGGCGAAATCAAGACACTCAATATGTAAACGGGGATGAGGAAAATGTAAACGAAAATGAATAACAGCAGGAATTGCTTGTAATATTCATCGGGCAGAATATGTAACAAAAAAACGAGGCCTATATACAAAAAGGAACTGTCTATACTCAGAGGATTTCCGTCTTTCCAAATCTCGAGTGTGACAGCATAAGAGCTGAAAACCATAGGGGATATTACAGTGATTTTGAATAGTACGACTTCCAAGTTCAGCGACTGCCGTAGAAATAAAGCGGAAAGGTTGTGCACGGCTGCCCTTTAGCCATGCGTTTAGCACCTTCTGAGTAACACCCAAACAAATTAGATGCATGCAATCCAGTGGAAAATTTGCCACCATGTCAACTGGAATTAAAATGAATGGTCTTTCTCCAATGTGATGGCGTCTGTATTTCCGCTGACGAATGTCGGCATCGCTGAACCATCGAGCGTCCAATACTGGAAACGTCATTCTCTCACTTGCTGAGATGGTCCATTTGAGCTAGCTATCCTTTGTGAAGACAGAAAAGTGGTAAAAACCAAATTATATTTTTCATTATAAAGCGGAAATTAATAATAATCAAATGCACATATCTGTAGATATCAAAAATGAGTATACCAGATATACATATACCCGTGGTTATATAAACACCTGTAGCCATAGGTATAAATAGGCGGATGTATATTCTTATTTAACTGCAGTTGATCAGCTTATAATAAATATATTTTTTTCTTCACTGAATGGAAACTGGATATTCAGTCGACAAGAGGATCGCATATGCAAGGTGTTTCAGGGACACCAAGATTGGGGCTAGTTCCAGGTTTACCCCAAGTTTACTCAGTGGAGCTGCCCCAGCTTAGGGTCAGTCTGCGCGCGCTACTTGGTACGAACTGAAACATGTGTGTAGCTGATGCGCTGAACACTTTTTATACGAATGTTATGTTCAATGTGTGAAACGTATCTGGCAGAGGAACTGCAACCAAAAAATCACGCAATGGGTGAAACCATGACTGCGGAACTTATGTCGAGGACACCACAGATAGTGATGTGATGAAACAAAATGATCCGCCGGAAGATTGTCTTTAAGAGACAAATTATCTACACAAAGCCATGATCCCAGTATTTTCGTGACCAAATTTCACCTTTTTTCTCTTAAATATTGCCTCTGGGGCAGTCTTGGGGTTAGCCTCAGGTTCGCCCCAAAGGTTGAGGCAACGTGCTACTTGGGTTTGAATTGCACAAATTGTGTGTGGTGCACTGAATTTCTTGTCTGATTCTCAAAAACCTTGTACTTGGCGTTTAATTCTTGGTTGTTCTGAATTTTCTGTTGGTATCAAGATGGATCCTGTGTATTTTCAGGTTACCAGCCCTCCCAAAACGAAACACCGCATTGTTCCTCTCGGACTTCGGGAGCCCGTGAAAGAGGTATGAGACGATTTGGCCCGTAAAAGGCTATTGACACCGGTGAGTTCTTCGGCACAGGCCACGCCGATTGTGACTCCTTCAAAAACCCGATAGCAAAAATCCCACATTCTGTGATGATTACCACATTGCCTTGAACAAGTTGCTCAAACAGTCCAGTTGGACCACTGTCCAACCCGAGGACGTTGTTCATAAATTTCACGATTCTAAGTATTTTTTCTAAATTTAATCTGGAAGACGCATTTTTAAAGATTCCATTTGAAGAGCGACCCCGCGAACCAATCACCATTACTATGCCATTTGGTTTGTATCAGTACAATTTTCTGCCTTCGGTCTTAGCTATTTTACAGGATACTACTAATTCCCTGATTTCTGACCTAGAAGGTGTTTGTGCTCACCAAGATGACATTATTGTATACACTCCCACCAAAAATGTGCATGATGACCGTTTGCATTTTTTGCTGGGCATGTTTTTAAAACATAATATAACAATCAGCCCCGAGAAGTGTGTTTTCTCCACTTTTGAGTTCACTTGTTTGGGTTATTTTGGTTGACGCTCACGGTTCCCGCCCTGACCCCAACCGTTTTGTTCCGTTATCCGACATTCAACATCGCAAAGCACAATCTATTCTACATGGCGACTGCTTGTCTCGCTACGCCATTTCTGAGGAACCTTCTACTGCCGACTGCTTACTCACACTTCCATTACCTGTTAGTCGGCCAGATCTAGCTCGTGAAAAGAAGTACTATTATGTCATCATATCCTGTGCTCGACATGGATGGCGAGCAGATGTTTGGAGTCGATTTTCTGAGTTCTATAAACGAAACGAATACATTTCGGTGACTTGTGATGATATCTTGCGTTGTACCGACAGAATCATTGTACCTCCTATATCGCAGCCGGTGTTTTTTGCAAAATTTGTATCCCGGATACTTAGGTATTGCAAAAATGAAGTCTCTTGCCCGTCTCACTTGTTGGTGACCAGAGTTGAAAGACGATTTGCGCCGTATTGCTAAAACCTGTCGTGACTATTTACATGAACTTCACACAAAACCATCAAAATGGACGCCGTGGCCTATTTCTTCAGAGCTTTGGCGGCGAGTTCACGCTGATTACTGTGGTATATTTCGCTTCTTCTCCGAAAGCTGATTTCACGATTACAGCTCCACGTATAACATTCGGTCGAGAAGATTTTCCGTGTGCCGTTACTGACCATAGAAACCATTCCGCGGCTAAGGGGGTGACTGACTGACTGAAATCGTTGGGTTGTCACCGTGTGCTAACTCCACCTCGACACCCACAGTGCAGCTGAAAACTTTGTTTATACTTTGAAGAATACGATTGCATCAGTGGGCGTCGGTCTGTTCGACGAAGTTAGTTCGGGTCGGAGCTCTTACTACGTTCGTTAAGATAGTACTAGTTCTCGAGTGCAAGTACCGACTACAACGGGCGCACATACTACTCACCGAATAGGTAAGTAGTCGATTTCTCAAAAAGCAATTATGGAGAGTTGTGGATTGGTAACGAAAACGACTGCGTCAGAGGGACCAAATGCAATAAGATAAGGAAAGGCATAGAAGCTACAGTCAATAGGCATTGGTATGGTTAGTTTCCCTAGAAGGGAAATTGTCCTGTAGTTTCTTAGAGTGAAAATAAGCTACTAAATCAATTTGCTGCCGGCGTAATTAGGATTCGAATGTTCCATGATGGAAGTGGGAGTATAAGACATCATGTGGACCGGTGTACCTTGTGGCTCTTCTGCGTGTACATGGTTTCTGGGTCTGAGCTATTCCACTAAGTACGATTGAAAGGGTAGTTTTGGTTGTCACAGTATCTGACCACCAAAGTAAGTGGTAGTTACGATCACGTCAATCTCAAAGGTATGAAAGCTTTGTAAACGGGTGCTTGATAGGCTTAATCTATTCGGAATCGTCCGAGAAAGACTACTCCACAGGTCTGATTGGAATTTGATTTTTTACAGCCTACTAACAGAAATCTCTGTTCAAGCCTATACTATGCCGTACTATACCATGCTGTATTTTGAAACGTCATAGCGTTAAAATAAATATATATATGAAACTGAACCCACATATCTAGCCGCGACTGTCTAGTACGTTTAAATGCTACTGTATGAAACCCATAAAAGCAAACATCAACCAACTAACACTATCCCCATGAGAGAAACTTCTTGGAGAAAATAATTCACTATTTGTTCCAACAAAATTAGGTAATCTCATCAAATAAAAATGGAGGCTGAGAGTTCGGAAGTGCTTTGTATTTTTTCAGGCTACACAGAATTTTGTTTGGGATCCTCTTTGCTCGCAAACCATTTTGCTAGAGGATTCTTCCACAGCAAATGCACTGATGTGTGGTCAAAATAAGAACGACATTGACGACAAGTCAATGTATGCAAGCCTACTACGGCTTGAACTTGTGGTGGTATTCTTTGTCTGCCGAATCATCTAACCACTTGAACTCGGATTGGTAGGCATCGCCAAAGTCGCATCCGCCGGACCTGTATTGTCTGCTTCTTTGAGATGCTCTTTGCCAGAGGTGTCTACTGCCATTAACAGGGGACAATCGATGTGACCCAATGAGAACTCGTAATATATGGTACCTTCTTTTGGTGCACATTTTGGGCCACCCTGATAGGGAAAGTCGTACAGTTTCTGATTACAATGAACCAATGTTTCTGCGTATCGTGCAGGGTCGGTAAAGATGACCAAATTACGACTGGGCAAACATGGAACGCGTTCAAGTATCAGGTCTATGAGCATTGTTCCGGTGAATCCCAAATGTATCAGCGCATCAAACGTGGTTGGCAAGTCCAACTGGTCACAACTGGGTGCTTTGAATGTCATTTTGACCCACTTCTTCTGATATTCCAAATTCATCTCGTGGTACTCATCATCCTCCACAAATCTATTAAATAATGCTTTATATAGGGATTCAAACAATTTGGCGTATTCCACTTGACCGGTACGTTCTGGATCTAACCACGTGTAAAGAATGTGTATTTCCAGATCAGTGAGTGGAAGTTGCAAATCACGCATAACCAGTTTGAATTCCAGTTCAGAAATAAAATCCCGGCCATACTGGGACATATGGAGCATGTAACGCTTGGAATTTTTGTTATACCACCGTTCTATGGTGGCAACGAAACGTTCGTAATCATCCCAAGTGGACAGTCTCTCTTCAATGAGTTTATCAAGTACTCGATCATCACGTTTTGTCAGTTTGTCTAATCGAGCGAGGATTCTGCCAGTTTTAGTCAACGGCGGTGGTGGTAACTGTTCTTGTGAATTTTCTTGTTGCTCTTCTAAAAATGGACATACGTCGACAAAATGGTATTTATTCTGTACCACCGCAATATACAGTGGGCGAGATAGATAGAGAGAGACGAACGAAAAAGACCACCAAAAGTGCCTTGAACTAATCGAGCCTATTCAAAAAAGTTTATCCTTAATTGTTTGCACTAAATGGGCTGATAAAAAGTAGGTTCTCGAACTAAGCTGTTTCATGTTCCTTGGTCTCTCGGGTGAATCACCGTGGAAATAGTTTACCTCCGTGATTTATTCCAATGAGTTATAACGAAAAGATATGCGATTGAAACTCACTGGGTACTGGCTGGATACATTCCAGAGTGGCTTCAAAAGACAATGAACAACAAATTCACTACGATCACATCGTCAGCCGAACAAAGGTCGATGAGGTCATTTGCTCGATATCCTTATGAGACCAAGCATTGCGTCATCGCATTTCAAGTGTTCGAGGTGATCTGCTTGACCACAAACACTAAAGTAATGAGGTAAATAGAAGCCTTGCTGATCCAAACATACTGTTGTATCCCGAATTCAGTAGCTGAAGGAAAGCGCACTTGTAAGGTTAACAGTGTATGCTGGGGTAACATACGGCAAGCGCCAGTACGTGCAAGCAAGTGAATACGCAAACATATGCAACTGCGTGAGTCAGCGGTGTATGCCATCGAAATCGTAAGGAAATTGTACAATCGGATTAAGCTTCACAAGGTCGTGCAACACGTGAGACAATCTGACTGGTCGAAACACGACAAACGTCAACTGTGTACGCATGTGCACGATTGCAGGCGCGCGTCCATGATCGCACGGGGTGTAGATCGTGCGTCTGTGTGTGAGCACATGACGTACGAGCCAAACACAACACATACTACCCTGACATGTGCAAACAACGCGAACTTATGACCAATTAATCGGAGCTTAAGTATAGAACAGTGATAACTGTTGCTTGTCCGATGAATATGCATGTTTGTGTGCGTCATGGGATTTTGCCTTTGTTTCTACCCCTTCACTTCGACTGCAAAGTGCACTTTGTAAAGATGCAGCAGAATGATCCAGAATAAATCGTGCAATCTCTGTTCTTGACTTCTATTTCCGCGACTTATTCGTCTGGCACTTGGAAGTTGCCGAAGTGGACTTATAAGCCATAAACCGTGAAAGTGGTTCTCAGGACCAATATAGCTCAACAAGGAACAGTCAGGATGGCAAATAGTGAATCCAGAATGAAACACTGTTTTGGTGCAGTTTTACAGCTTCAACCATAAACAGAGATAATACACTTATATCGTGATAAATTGAAAAAGAGGCACTGAATCAGAAGGCCGGTCTCACCGATAGCTCAAGTTGATAGTAAAGGATACAACTGAGAAAGGATTTCTGCGCTGAGATCCACAATGACCAGTCCTACAAAAGCAGCATGCCTTCATATTAGGCACTTCTAATCTATTTGCCGTCAGGTATCAGTTCGACTTCGAATAAGCGAGAAAAAAACAGAAATACGCTCCTTCGTGATACCGTATCACAGAGTGTGGTTTTCCTACCCCAACGGGAGTTTTGAGGCTCAAAAAAATAAGTTGTCATAGTTAGCACGTTCAGTGAAGGATGTTTCAGAGTCGTTACATCCTAACCGACAAAATCCATGGATTACTCATCTTTGTTCCGCGAATCCAGTATCATTGTTTGACCCAGTTGTGGAATTTGTAACTTCTCTGTGTTGTTCATTAATTTTGCGATGCTAGGTCCAGATATTATTGCATTCTGGCGGTAAATCTTAGATCCTGAGTTGTTCTCTTTCAGGCTGTAACTTGTTCTGCTGCACCATATTACCGTCCAATCGCTGGAAAGTAAACAGCAGACACATTAATCGAGATACAGACAGGACACTATTTCACGTCAAATGAGAATTCCATAGGCAATCCGACACACATCAGTTTGAAGTCAGTCTGGGGCTCACAGATTATTCCGATTGGTTGGGATCGACGTACTGATGCAGCATCAAGGCCAAATGTAGACCGCTGCTGAACTACACCAGCTTATGAACTTGTGGATGTGTGAACGTGACTGTCGCCGGTGGTGGACCTTAAAACGGATCCGAGTGTCAAGATAATGCTTTAAAATGGTTCTAACTACTCTCGAAGGAAAACATTTGTTGAACGATAAAAGGTCGCGGAAGAATCAGTCCCCGACTACCACACAGTCATAAATAAGGTGTATTTGGAGCTCCATCTCAGAAATCTGACAAATCATAGGCAACCGTGACCACTAACCTCAATAAGTAGTACGTGATGAGAAAGTCAATGGAACTCAAAAAGCTGTTGACTTCGCAATAAATGCTATGGTTTCTGTATTTTCTCTTCCGCTAACCAAAATTCAGCGATATAGAAAGAGCGAATTAAAGTAACTATGGTCGTCTATCTTACCAAACCCACAAGCCTTGATGTGCTACATGGAACACATGCAGGTATTGAATCAAGTGATCCGCCTCATCCACCGATCACATGTGAATCGGCCGACCACAGACATACAGTTTCATACCCATCTTTCGAAACTGAACAGTCTTCTGCCCACGTTTATTGTATGGCGCGTGCCCTCGTTCGACGTAGTGTCCAAGTGGTCAGAATATCATTATCCACCACACTGATCAGGTATATTCACCTTCCACTGCACAGCGAGATAGCACAGTGACAACAGGTAGGATCAGAGGTAGGACAACAAACAATACGAAGTATGATTAACTCGAACTACTTGAGCCCCATGTTTTTTCTTCATTTTAAGTCTAACGGCCAGGTTGCCGGTTGTCCCTATTACTCCAGTGAGCCTTCGAGACTATAGAGTACGTCCCTTCCGATGCACTTATGATCAAACATGTCATGAAAAGGTCTACGCTCACCTCAGTATCGCTGATCCAATTGTCCCACTGTATTTGGTCAGAGACACATGATTGGAAACAGAACATTCCCTCCCCTCCCCCCCCCCACACACAAAAAAACCCTGCATTCAATTATCAGGTTTCTCAATTGATTCAGAAGTTGCGGCATACTTTCGTCTTCCGACGGGCAAAAAGCTTTCACGCTGTTGCTAAGACTGATTTCAGTTGGCGAACGTGAAACGCGATTCCGTATGGACGACGGTAGTGCGTCCGGTTTTAAACCCCAACTACCCATATAGTGAAGCATTTCCGCTTTGAAGGCACACTTTCTATGAAGATTAGGGTTTGAAATATTGTTGGCCCGATTTCAGTGTATCCTTTGGCATCATGAAGGTGCACATTTTCTACGAAGTAGTGTCATTTATAAATCAAGGGTCCAGATCAGACTTTCTTCTTCGTTAAACAAATTAATCTGATGCTGAAAACCCAGAGAAAACTTCGAGGCTAAATATTCAACGCTCGGAGTGCATGCAGCATTGGCCTGACTGAAAATGAGCTATGGGAACCAAAGTACGCACACCCAGCTATCCACACACGCTTTACATTTCGACTTTATGAGTTACTCCGCAATCGCAAGGCTATTTCACCTTTGTCCGGTTCACCTACTTGGAACGTGCAACCATCCGAGAGGCCTACCTTTGCTAGCTAATCGGATTATCGATCGGCTGAGATTACCCACTGTGGTCGTGATATGGTCACAGAGGGCCTTGGCTTCTGTCACGACAAGATCGGGCCAACTGTATTCTCACTAAATAGGACGATGCGCACGCGACGAGTGTGCGGTGCGACCACTGACGCGAAAAGCGAGGATAATTGACGTGCTGTACTACGGACCAATCAGAATAACCCCTCAAACAGCAAATCAGGTGACTCTTCTGAGTAAGTTTGGCATACAACCGATTTCTTTTGGCACAGTTTCGACATAAATTAAAAGATTATGTGGTGTTAGGACGTCAGATACATAAACCCGCAGGGCCTTATGCTCGAGCTTTGAATGAGTTGATCCAAATCTACTTATGACAAAATAATTAAGAGGATGAAGTATCTGACTGATTCGGTTCATTCCATCAGTCGGCCAATCGTTTATTCGTGAGTTCACATAAACCAAATCATGAATGATATTTTAGCAGTCAAACAAGTATTTACGAGAACTTTTATTGCTCACTGATCCTAATGTACAGACATCAACTGGATCATTTCACCAGGTTAACGGCTTAAGAATATCTTATGAGCATTTTTGTCCATGCTTCCACATGAGTTTTCCCGGTCAGCTCAGTTGGTTTTTTTCGATGACACGAGAACCTGATGTGTTTTGGCTCACTACTTTTTAATTACCTAGAAGTACAAACTTTGCAAGGGAGGGTACTGACGACTGATATCCCCACGGTCTTACTGATCTCATTCCTCCTGAATTGAATGGTCCGCTATGCACACGTCAGAGGTTTCCCACATGGATAATATTCATACACCTTTACGGTTAGTACTGCACATTTATACAATAATCTCCAAGATAGATTCAGCGCGGGCACACGACTTTCTTGTTTTTAAGTTTTGGGTTGTACCGCTTGTTGAGAATGTTGATTGGAATTGAATTCCGTTGTTTGGTTACTAGGAAATAGGCTGGTCAATATGGGGCAATCGATTCGACCCATGGAAAATTCGTAATAGATCACGCCCTCCTCTGGGGCACATTTTGGACCTCCGTGATAGTTAAATTCGTACAATTTTTGGTTGCAGTGCACGACGGTATCCGCGTAGTGTGCCACATCAGTGAAAATGACTATGGCTCGCGTGGCAATACTCGGTACACGAGCCTGAATGACTGTTCGAAGCATCGCCCCGGTAAAGCTTAAATCCACCAAATGTTCGAATGTGGTAGGCATATCAAACGGTTCACAACTTGGTACTTTGAATGTGAGTAGCACCCATCGATCCGGTGGTTCCAAATCCATCTGATGAATGGGATCGTCAGAGATGAATTTTCCGGCTAAGGCAATCCAAATGGCTTCATACAATTTGGTATATTCCACACGCCCAGTCAGTTGGGGATCGAGCATTTGGTAGAGAATTTGTAATTCTAAATCGTTGAATGGAGTTTGCAGGTCACGGAAAGCAAGTTTGAATTCTGCTTCGGTTAAGTACTCCCGCGCAAACAGCGACATGTAACGAAGATATCTTTTCTCGTTCTTGTTATACCATGCATCCACACGACTGACAAATTTTTTGTAATCCTCCCAACTAGCCATGTACTGGGCGACACTGTACTTCATCATTTTCCCATCTTTGTGTGCTAGTTTTTCCAGTCGTTTCAGAATCGGGTGTGCTCGTTGAACACGTCTGCTGACAGCCGTACCTAATAAAAGGTACAAAATAAGAAGTGGAAGGGACGAAGAACGAACTTCGACCGGGGAGTGAAAGTTTACAAGGATATATTAGTAGTGAATATGATGACTGTTGAAATAAGTTATCTCACTCTATTTGAGTACACACTGGACAAAGACAGTGGTTGATCAAGAAAACCATCATGATTGATGGAGAAGGGGACGAGCTGACATTAAGATTGGGACTGTGATTGGTGACACGTAGTGATCACCTTCACATCGTTACCTAACCAGGAATTTAGTTAAAAGCCACATTTTTGGCATTCTTTATTCATATTACTAATAAATTCTTTTTCGAGGAGGTAACAAAACGCGAATTGAGGTCCACTGATATTCGTGTCATTTACACAAATTCTCTAAAACTAGCAAGAACACTTTGTCATGTTCCGCTTAATTCATTTTTTCCATTGTGCACAGAAAGTGAGAACTGCGGGAACATGTTGTACATGATATTCGTACACCGATGTACACGTTGGATCCGAAATATTTGGGGAGTAAAATTCAGGTGAATTCAGCTAATAAGATTCGTAACATACGCGGTGTTCTTGGGTGTTGGGTACACCCTTGGAACTCCGAATTCCCAATGTTACTACTTGAAACGGTAGCAGTAGTTAGATTCTGACTCTTTCTGAATTCTCGCGAAAAATTGTGTGGCATTGTGCGCTTGAGAAAACGGTAAACGATAGTGGAATTTGCAATACATTCTAAGGTGCTTTTTTAACCACAGAGAGATCCGATAAAACTACCTACGTAAATCAAGTGAACCTTTAATGATGTAAAAACCAAAATGGCTTCGTTCATTGCTAATAAACTGGTCATTTTGGTCAGTTTAGCAGAGCCTTGCACAGAACGTCCGAATCGAATAGCGATTTATGTAGTATCTGATCTGTGGTGTGTCATCCATCAGCACAGTGTTTATCACTAATCTGCTTGCGGAGTATTTTCTTCTATTCACTTTGGTCTTCTAAAATGTTATAGACTTTAATGAATCTGGTTCACCTAGACTAACCACGAAAGGTTCACAGAATGCGGCTGTTCTGATTGCTACTTCTCAGCAGCAACCCAAGCAACACAATACCCAAAGCTGTTGGGCGAAAGATGGGCCAACGTGACATGAAATGACTGGTAACATGTGCCCTGAAAGATTGCACAGATGTTCGTGAAATTTTACAAGAAATACGATAATTAGAGTATCTCAATATATTTTAATACATATCTGCGTTACAAAAATAGGACATTTTGTTTTACTGAATACCCTTGTGACCTGGCGATGCCATACAGGTTTACTTTGTTCTCCGTTTGTGAGCTGCGCTACCCAGTTTTTCCTACGGTGAAAATGATTCATAACCTATAGAGATAACTGATGAGCATTCTTAATTCATTTCAACTCCAGTTTATTGTTGGCTCTCAATATATACAATTCCATATGTAATAATGCGCACACATGCATATATATCCTTGAGCAGTGAGTTATTCTTTTTGTGGTGTCGTTTTTATGAAATTCATGTGATACTGAATACCAATCGCTATGTAACCCTGATTATCCATCCTCAGACTCTGTAGTTATGCCTCAAAAGACAAAATGGAAGAGGCAATGGAGCCGCAAGGTGGCCCTCGGTGCGAAGAAATACCTAATCTGTGATTAAGCCACATTGTGCGAGCGTTCGTACCCCAAAATGCAATCAATGCGTGTGCATATTAGATACGGTTACTTCTGGAGTCCAAGCTGTTGTATTAGTGCCACGATTTGCGGTAAGCAACTGAAATCGCATCGGTGGATTTTTTATGCGGGAATCTACTTACTACCAGCACATCAAAGTCAGCCATCCACAAAGGCTAATATATTTGTGATTTATTTTAGTTTTTCAAGCCAGTAAAGAAAAACAGCTTAGAAGAACCGTGTGCCGAAATCCACGTGGATGCTCTTTTGCAGTCCTTGCCCAATGTTCTATAACCTGCATACTAACTGTAAAGCAATGTCGTGACGTGCTGCACGGTTTGAGCTACCACTCACCAGATAATCAGTGTGACACAAGGACAATATCTTACACGCCACGATTATGCGAGAGGATACAATCATCGAATGACTTGAATATCTACACTGGAACCCGAAATGGTTTGGTTCGGTGTATACACGGCGTGCTAAGAGTGCCGAACTCCGTCGATTTCCAGTCCATTGTCGACGCGGTGGTATTGGCCTGCCGCGGGTTTGGAGGTGCGCAACGAAAAGCCGTTCAAAAAACACAGGCTCATTACTGCCGTCACGGATAAATCAACGAAAATCGTCGTCATTGACGAAACCTCATACGCTGTTCGTTCCATCTCAAGGTTCACAGTGGGGCCGGTGTCTGTTATCGGAAGACACATAAAGCGTTGGTTTATCAAGGCCAGGGATCTATGCGATGCAAAATGAGAAAGCTGGTACATAAATTTACATTTTCTTCGAAATAAATCTCATGCTGCTTTATCTTTTGGAATTGCTTTATTCATTTGAAGTGATCAGCACCTTTTAGGGCATTCTGAGAATTAGTCACAGTTTGTCACAAATCGCAACTCTACCCGTTCCTTAGGTTTAAATCATAATTTATTCGCAGTTCTACATTTCAGTTCTGCTTTTCGGGAAATAAACATCCATGATGTCCAAAGTACTATTTTCTAATTTTTTGATATTTCCCAATACCATTGACTATTGTTTCTTTGATATATATATCAGCAGATATTTCTCCGTTTTGTTCGAAACAGTTTTCAATCAAACTAATTTTGAAATCTGCAATCGAAATATTTTGTTGTCTAAGTTTTCCCTAAGAGCGGCAGTCTCACCTTTCTACATCTTGATATTTGAGACCCGGTGACCATATAACACAAGAACGATGAACACTGTCCGGCAATTCAGACTGAAGCAGTCCTCGAATGGAAATTTTGTACAAATTTTCAGTATATCATTTAATAATAAACTTACGTATTTTCAAAGACTGTTTTTCAATCAACTTTAACTTAGTGGTTTCGATCGGAAGGATGGATAATGGGCCAGTAGATTAAGAAACGGAGAACTGAAATGGATTGGGCAAAAGAGAGGTACTCATTTCCAGCCATTTTTTTCACACGTTGGGCGTAGCTCAACGCGTTCCCAATTGGGCGCAGGTAGCGTTGCCCAACATTTCTGATGATGTAGCCCAACGATGGTATAGCGCGCTCCCAGTTGTGAGGAGTCCTGTCAGGAGACATGCGCAACACATGTCCCAACCATCTAAGACTGGTGACCTAAAGTGTTTCATCTAATGATTTGATTCCGGAACCTAAGAATCCCCACCGAGCCTCACATTGCTTATACCGTTGTCCCACCATATTCGGACAGTGCTGCAAAGACATCGGTGTTTAAATATTGACAATTTTCGCATATTTCCTCCACCCATAGTGGCCATGTTTCGGAATCATATAGGAGCACTGACCCCACTACTGCAACGTACACTCGACCCTTGATAGATGAACGTATGTCACATGGACGCCACAGATGACTTAGGTTGGCAAATGCCAAGCGAACCTTCTGTATGCGCAAGGACACCTCATCCGATATCCGACCTCCGGGTAAAATATAGTTACCCTGGATAACGGAACATGCCTATCTGGTCCATAGTATCCCCAGGGACTGAAAGATTTGAGGTTGGACCAATTCAGTCCTGCAGCAGCATTTTGCGCGTTGAAGGTGCAAAACGCATACCAAACTTCGCTACACAGCTGTTCAAGCTGTTCAAAAAGGCTTGCAATCTATGTGGATCTTCACTTCAGAGTACTAAGTCATCCGTATGTTCAAGGTCTGACACCTTACCACCAGGGGAAAGTTCAATATCGCTATCCTTACCTGACAAAAGCACGGTCTCTAAGACCATATCAGTCACAAAGTTAAAGAGAAAAGGAGAGAGGGGGTAACCTTGATCTACACCAATTTTAGTGGTGAACTCTGGTAAAAGGTCACCATGGACCCCAAATCGGCCTCGGTTGTTCATGTGTAGGGACTTTATCAATGAAAATTAATTACTCTGGTACACCCTTCAACAAGAGGCAGCACCAGAGAACTGTGCGGACAGCTAAGTAGAAAGCCACTTTAAGATCAAGAGAAACGGAGATGGTGAGCCAATGGAAGGGGTGAAGGAGTGAAGATGTGATCAATGCGACCTCGACCTGGGTCTGAAACCATCTTGATTGTTGGGCGAGTCCGGATAATAAGCGGTGGAGAATTGCATGAGCTAGCAGCTTAGATACGACACTAGACAGACTTATTTCCCTGTGGTCTTCACATGAGTACCTGTCGCCCTACTTTTAAATCTTTACGATCATCTATTCACACCAACGTTTTGGCGAGTGACAATTCCCTGAGAACGTGTGTGTGTGTGTGTGTGTGTGTGTGTCATGTGCACCAAAGTACGTCATACACCCCGGTGATTTAGGCGACCTTTGTTTGCATTAGTTGCACGTAAACGTGTCACAGAACTCACGCCAAATTTTGTGTGCACAAAGCCATACGGAAAGAAACTAACAGATTTCGAAGACGACGGGACATCCTCGTTCCACCAAATGGGACTCAGTTTGCATGAGATCGAGGAACGTCGTACAACGGCATCCGGAACGCAACCAATGATGTGCATCCGAAAATTGAATCGATTGCCCCAAAACACGAGCGATATCGGAAGGATGCAGATTAATCCGTGCAGTTTCTAACAACGAATGTTTCATGTCGACGTTGAATGCTTTGACTGGAATCAGTGTTTCGAGACAAACGTTACAAACAACGCCGAAAGTTGTGCCACGGATGAAGTTCAAGAAAAACTGATAAGATACATTAGTCTCACGCCACTGCATAAAAGACAGCTTTTATCATGGGCTGAGACGCACATAAAATGGACAAACATTTGGGGGAATTTCTACTTTATTAATGAAAAAATTGATTTGGATGGACTGTGGAATCGTTACTGGCATGGCATCAGAAAAGAAAGAATTTCCAGTAGAAGAAACAGGTTACTAGATGACACCATATTCTGACACGGTAATGCTTCTGTCCACTTCTCATGCACTAAAAAATGCTGACTGTTGTTCCGTGGGATCAAGACCATGCAGTGGCCAGCCTATGGCCCCAATCTAAACTGGATTGGGAACCTTTTGTGCATACTTGTTCGTAAGGTGTGTAAGGATTCTATGAGTTACCGTTTAACGAGTGAATTCATAACGGCCGCTAAGCGAGAATGGGTGAATATTGACTAGGGGACAATCGTAGGTTATGTAAGAAGTATGCCGATAAGATTAATCGATGTCTTAAAGCGGAATGGCCGTTGCACTAGATTTTAAGTAGCAAGTACTGTGGCCCAACTGAAGGTGGTCCTTGACTTTCGCTCATAATGAGTCATTTCGCTGTGAAATTTTACTTCCTGTATCGTGACGGATATTCAGACTTTCCGAGCAGATATGGCTTCTTTAAGGGATACAGAAGCGCAGGTATGAAGGAAAGTGAGGGAAGGGGATGTTGTACTTGAAACCTCTGCATGAAGACAGCACTTTATTTTTACATACGTCTTGAAGGCTGAACTATCATTACACACCCTGGGCTTCGGGAATATTCGACCTCGTGGAAACCCGGAAGAGTGTAATGCTTATTCCCCCTCAACAATTCAAATTATCAAAACATCACAAACGGACATCCGCTAAATTATGCATTTCATTTATTGTGAAAATTGAGATTGATTATTCGTAAACATTTTATAGATTAGATTATCATTTGAGCTTTGCCTACGGAGATGTAACAAGCATTAAATCAGACCAACCATTAAATTGATATCATTCATCCCGTGTCTCCTGATCCAGATCAGTGAACCCGAAAAGTGATGGTTATTATCTATCCTTACCGTAGCAATATCGGTCCCCGTCTTTTTAAATGCATCATGGGTCCAAAACTGTACAGCCTTCACATTTAATTTACCATGTTCTCGGCTGCCCGTCACACACACACACACACACACACTGGATCCAATATCCCACGAATTTTTTTTCATTCAGTTGCTCATTTTTAATTTTTGCCATCGAAATCGATGCTTCCATCTTCTTTGTCTGCGTGACACCATTTATTAAAAAGTGGTTTGCTGCTGAGCTATGAAAAGTATTTGGAGACGATCGCCAGAATCCGCACTTTCAAGCTAGGGGGACAAATCATCTCCTGATTATTAGTAAGTTCAATACCAAAAGTAGAGAAGACATGTTTGTGAAAAACGACATTATAATTAAGGATATAGTGCGTGCACTAATAATAAAACTATCATCATCATCACCAACACTATTATAAGGTTTCCATACAGTTTGTCAAGTCAGATGACTTGGCTTGATACTAGACAATTAGTGGTTCATAACGGAGACTACAGGGCAACACAGAGCACATCGTAACGCGACACTTCAAAAGTTAGAATCGGGACGACGTACTACAGTACTCTGCTCTGGCGATCACACTGTCCATCATGTGGTAAACCATAAAACTCACAGGTTTATCGGCGTATGAAGAAAAACGACAATGTTTCAAACCCTGAATTGTTGTACATTGTGGCTTAATGAGTAAAAAGGAAGCTAAACGAATCTTTTTCATGGTTTTCGTATATTCGATGTACCGAGAATTATATTCGTCATTTATCTTGTCATTCCGTGTATAAGCTTGCTCCATTTTTACCACTTGCAATAGCTTTCACATTATTCAACGAGAAAAGTAACAACAGTTAGCATTTGCTATAGCCTTAAACCAGGCGGTACTGATGATTGTAGAAGTGGTCATTCAGTGTTTCAAAAATAAACTAGTTAATGACAACAATCTGTGAAAGTCAGTACTCAGTAGCACGCTTTTTCCCAGTCAGCCTGCTGTCTCGACAGTTTTTTGAATATATTAGAAATCCAAAATGTTTACGGAATACTCGCTTTTTCCAAAAAATGTTTATTGCGAACTATCAGGCGACGCGAATACTCCATGCCTACGAAGGGAAGAAGGCGTACGCAACATTGAGCACTTTGAGGATTACACTATTTCTGGAGTTCTGTTGTTGTTCTTGTTGTTATTGTTGTTCAGTATGTCAGGACCAAACGAGATTTGGTGTGTGACAAAAAACCGATGTCCTATGAGGTGTGTTAAACGACCAAATGTTTTATGTAAAACTGTAAAGTCATCTTGAGAAAGGTCACCCAAGAGAGCCGAAACGTCCGCTAACTATAATTTCTTCATTGACGAAGCCGTGTTATCAACATCACAATTTACTCGTGTTGTTGTTTTTGTTGTTTAAAAAATATAGCAAAATGATCCGTTCCGTTAGAATACGGGGGTTCTCACACTAATACACGGCTGAATTACGAGTTTTATAACGTTCCCATTCAACTTCTTGCTATCGGGCACGAATAACTGGTTGACAAAACATGTACTTCGGTTCCAGTGATTTCGAGACTTTGGTGTAGACACCTATACGGTATCATACATTATGAGGACCCCATCAAAGGAGCAGTTGTTGTTGCTGGACATTTTCCATCCGCGTCCCATAATTATATGTTTTTACCTTCACTTTCCTTTTTGGAGTTAGGGTGAATGTAATGTCATGGTATATTTCAGGCTCAAAAATGTTAATAAGTTTCTGCCGTAGAAAGTTGAAAATCGGAGTGTGTTGGTTGATTGATTTCCCTTGCTTGTCACCAGTTTGTGTCAGACAGAAGCACACTAATAGCCACAAAGCTAGCCTGCTTGGTAATTCAGTTAATTGTGGGGGAAAGTGCAACAGATGAGTTTGACAAGAGGCGCATATCAAACCCATATTTATCAGTCATAGGGAAAAAGGATCGTCACAAATGGGGAACTTGTCCTTTTATTAGTAATGTATTTAATTTTCCGACAAACAACTAACTGAGTGACATGGTGAGAATTCTGATGATATCAAAAGTCCCACACGACGCCCAGTTATTCGTTCAACAAAGCAGAAGCACTAGAGTAATTATGTCCCACAGTTGGTCTCCACTGGGTATTCAAAGAAAATTTTATATTCCGCTATAAAGAGAATATCCAAACGTGTATCCGAAATTCCCCATTTAATAACATGAAATTAAGAAATCAACTAGAGGCTAACCTTCGGCAGCAGGTTCATTCATCATCTCTGGGTCTTATCTGATGTACGACAAAATCGATTCCGTTGATCGATTTTTCCGTTCGACTCTGCTGACTTCAAACCACAGTAAGGCTAGCGGACGAAGGTCATGCCTAGAGTTTAGCTGGCCGTACCATGTCCATGAATCCCTTATGCGGCCTCGAACTCAGAATGGTAGTAATGACACTGAAGTATCTAGCGAACCTCCAAAACCTTCTTTGGAATTACCATGGTCGAGGAAACCTAGACAAAAGCTCACTGGATTATTGAACCAAGGTGGAACATGTTACCTGAACACCCTACTTCAAACTCTTCTCCACACTCCCGAATTTACATGTAAGTTTAAAATCTCTGTTGTGGAAAACTTGATCACCCTTTTTCGGCTTCCTGTCAGGACAATGAAAGCGTTACTTTTAATTAGTGAATGGAACTTGATATTCTCAAAAGGTGAAGCCCCACAATGAACAAACTGTTCTCATCACCTATTGCATTCCAATCTAGTTTACCGTTTGCGTTTTGTGAACAAGCTAGGCGTTTCTCGTAAACAATTACTGATGTGTTTAAACTGAGCCTTATTGCGTACTAGTCTGCACTAGGCGACGTTGCCAGTGGATAATCATTCGTAGGGCAGGAGTACTAGTCCCACACACTCATATGCTTTATCTCAAAATAACTAGCGCTTTGGGAAAAACTATAAATATTACTTACCGGTGATGGCTTTGTGATGACTACTATTTACTACTGAGCTATAGGAAAATGCACGAAGACACCGTGAGCAGACAAATAATACAATTATAGATGGAAGGATGCTACCAAGGTCTTCGAACCACGCTTAAATGAATTTGATTGGGTCTTAGCTAAAATATCCAACACACCACATTCAAATATGTCCATTATTCATGGACTAAACAACTTTCTACCACATCGAGTAAAGAACCACTTTATGTATCAAGTTTTACTCGCTTCAACCAACAATTCCCTGTGTGAAAGTTTAAACGAGGTTGAGTCACGGTAACAAAATTCAGAGACCGAAGCAAAAACCAAGCTTTGAGCGCTTGGTTTGTGGATCAAATTTGTGCAATTCGTCACTGAATGCGCGATCGACTAACTAAATTCATACAAGAATGTGGAGCTGTGTGAAGCTAATTGAAATTAAATGATTAGGGGACTGTAAATGAACAACCCACTCTCACAGTGAAACTGGACCATCCAATTGGAAACCCATATAGCTAGTCTTTGAAGTTCCTCATTCTTGACCATTGGGTATCAGTAAATGTTTGATGGTCTGCCTAAATTAGGTTAGTGCACAGTCAGGCATGTGCACCACGATTCAAAAGACCGGGTTCCAAGAAGAAGATAAACAGACAAACTAAATGGTCCTTTAAACGAGGCACGATTGATGCGGTCCTGAAGCGATACTAACGTGGGATGAAGCGTCACGAAAAGTTCTGAATATAGCGAACAACACAGTGCGCGACCTCGGTATAGGACACCTTACATTAATCCGCCTAATCAAGCTCCTATGTACGCCAATACCACAACATTTGGTCAGATTTACAGAATGCACATTACCATGCAAAAAATAGTCTCACGGAATAAACTATCATTACGAAATCACTCATTCGGAATATGATACAAATTGAGGCGACAAAACTATAGGATAGCATCAGCTGGGTTTCGATAGTCACTGATTAAATTCGTCTACGACTGTCATTCTGCTTGATAACCCCAATACATATAGGCATACTTCTTACATAACCTACGATTGTCCCCTAGTCAATATTCACCCATTCTCGCTTAACGGCAGTTATGAATTCACTCGTTAAATGGTAACTCATAGAATCCGTACACACCTTACGAACAAGTGTGCACAAAAGGTTCCCAATCCAGTTTAGATTGGGGCCATAGGCTGGCCACTGCATGGTCTTGATCCCACGGAACAACAGTCAACATTTTTTAGTGCATGAGAAGTGGACAGAAGCATTATCATATTAGAATGTGGCATTGTCTTGTAAACTGCTGATCAGTAGCGGGATTGCAATCTGTTCCAACGTACGAGTATACGCAATTGCATCTTGTGCACACCCAAGCATAACTAGATCACTGGTCGTTAGCTGAGAAGACTCTCCAAACTATCACTGAGCTCTCGTCGTTGTTTCTTTGACTAGAAATTCTTGCTTTCTAATATCATCCCGTTAAAAATTCCAAACATCCGGTCCAATAACAAACGTTGTTCTTCATGTAGCAGTGTGGGAACAATATATCTTTGCATTTCTAATAATTCCATTCACGATATAGCTTTCAGCGTTCTTTGTAACGTTCGTTTCGAAAGGCTGACTCCAATCAAAGCATTCAACGTCAACAAGGTGCAAGTGTTGTTGGAAACTACACGGATTAATCTGCATCCGTCCGATATCGTTCGTATTTTGGGGTGACCCGTTCACTTTTTAGATGTACATCGCTTGTTACATTCCAGATGCCTTCGTACGGCTTTTCTCGGATTCTCACATATCTTGGCGATTCCAAGCAAACTAAGTCCCATTTGGTATAATGCAGATATTTCACACTTCTCAAAATCTGTTAGTTTCTTTCCGAGTGGCACTGCGCAGACAAAATTTGGTGTGAGTTTTGTGAGATGTATGATTACAACCAAAGTGAATGAAGGTCACCTGGAGTGACTAAATAACTAGAGTGCGTCACGTGCTCTGGTGCGTGACCCACGTGATTCTGGTTTTCATGGATTTGTCAGTCACCAAATCCCCAGACCGAACTAATCAGCTTGTTTCCGGGTTCAACGGTTTTTCTGGTTCTGCGAAATTCCCGTGGGACAGTACGTCGGAATAGGTCCTATACTTTTGTCACTCACTAATTAGCACAGTGCAGAGATTATGGATCGGTGTTACCACCATTGCTTCTGGCTCATTCACAAACTTTTTATATCCTTGACGGTAGTTCTTGTATCCCTCTTTTTCATATTTCACACTTTTTTCACCATTTTCCATTGAAGCTACAGCTGACAGATAGCAACCAGAATCCCTACACCGACTGAATGGTTATTGGTGGTTTGAACTAAACTGAACTGAATCTATCACACAACCGAGCTCCTTCTGCGAGGTAAAATGATCTGTGAATTGGAGTGACGCTTCGGATCACTTGGTGGGAGTTATTGTGTACCAAGATTTGACGATATCATCCATATGGCCTTTGGATTTTCATTCAGCCGAGGCTGGGATAATGTTTCGAAGAATCACAGTCACTGTAAGATGTGAACGTCTTGGCTATCCTATGCTGCCCGACTCGCCTATCAAGTGATTTAGCGGAATATAACCGTGCACTCGAGGATCAGCTTCTTGGAACCATAGATGAGCTGAGTGCCAAGTTGGGATTGAGGACTAGTGGGCTATCTTACGAGAACACAAGAACCTCCTAACCAGAAGTTTGACCCTTGCCTGTCATCCGGTACGCTTCAGGTGGATATCCACAATTCATATTCGTATGGAAAGACTGTGCATTGCTGCATTACACTCCAAAAATCGGAACGCTATAATATCCATCAGGACTTACTCTCTTTCTGGTCCACTAAGGTTTTTCGTATCATCATTGGCACGTATCCAGCAGTAGTTTAAAAGCTCACAATGGTGGGTGATATGTCGAAACTGAGTGTATGGCCGTCGCATGTCAGGCCAGTTTATTACCATCCGGATGACTCCACATAGTAGTGATTACGTGAACACTGATGTCTCCAAATTAATGCGGAGACCTAGTGGCAAATGTGGGTCAACAACGTTGGCGTTAAGTGTGGAGTGTGAGGCATTAGGATAATCACTGGTTCATACACTCATCTGAACACGCTGGGCTGGCCCGGATATAGGCAGTACGCTGACTCAAATTCTCTCTCTCTCAATATGCATACGCAGGGATTCGAACGCCACTGCACGCGGCGATGTGCGCTGTAACCTTTGGCTTATCGGTCTGAATAGGACTTCACCAATCGGAAGTATCGGAAACCAGACAATCAGACTGTGATTGACCAGGACATTATCTCTTAGTGTTGTCGAATACTGCTTAATATTATGAAACAATGCATCGTAGCTGAACCCCTTAGTACTGCAATCTTCTCGGCTTTGTGCGTGTATAGTCCCGAGGCTTATTTTCTTTACTTTTTCTTTTACTCAACTGTCTCTTGCTGGAGGATAAGTCGGCTCCGTGGATATTGCTAAATCATCGCTTGCTATGCACGGCTATTAAAAGCGAGTTCAGTACAGATCCAGACCCAGTCCTGGGTTCCTGCCATTTCAACACGTACGTTAAGTTGGATTGACCACAAAATTGTCCACTTTGACCAGTTCGGTTTAGAAGGAGGAAAATGTTGACTACTTCACGATATGGAAGACAGGTACCAGCAATATACCTAGGAGATATCGTTGTATTGGGCTTACTGTGTTGTCACGAAATCCACTCGCCAAATGGTTAGAATCAGTGGTAACTAAAGCAGTGATGTTTTCATTTTCCCCTTTATTTTTTCGTCTAGCTGATGCTTTGTTTCCTGTTTCGTTCTGTTTATTAGTTCGGTATGTTAGGCACTGTTGATGCTTTCCGTAAGGATGAAGTGTCTGCGCAATAATGTCAAAGCCTTTTGACGAAGCGTAAAGTTGATACACACTAGCACATCGTTGTAGATCAAACGGACTGACTGTCAGAGAATTCAACCAGGGTGCCTTAAGTAAGTGAGCCATTCTTCATAGTATTTTGAATTGGTCATCCAATACTGTATTGTTTATTCTCAGTGTTATTGATCAGGTTGCGTCAAAGGACTGAACCAATATTTCAAAGAAGCTGACTGTTATGAATCAGTGGTTTTGATGCACCCACACGAACAGGAAATAGTCTTTCGGTTAGTACACTGAAGTGACTTATTCAACATAACTAGCCGATTCACTTATGCCTGTGAGAGAGAAGCAAAGGCTTTGAAACGGGTTTTGCATAAAATCGTCTTTGAACTTCTTCCAACCGATATGAGGACAGATTCCGAGAGATTGAATAAAAGGGCTCGGTTGTAGAAATTCTTGGCGAACTTCAGATTTCTTTTCTCCGGTAGCTCATGATTACCGTATATCATTGTCACCTAATGCACACCCCCACTCAACGTTTACATCGAACGACTGACTGATACTTGAAAAGTAATGCGGTAAAATCGATGTTAACTATCACTTACTGGTTTCCAAACAAAGATTGCCTTGCTTTCATGAATCTCAAATTTCGATATACTGTTCGACAAAAGCTTCCCATAAGTGACAGGGCCGAAACTGGTTTTAAAGCTTCTAAAAATGGAGCTTATGAAAAAGAACAGAAATAATTGTACAACACTTTAGTAACAGGAGAATCAGTGAATTTTTCAAAAGCCAACAACTTCGGCTGATGGAGCAATATTTACGAAAAAACACCAATTAAATGAGTACAACCTTTGGGCTCACGGTATGGTTCGTTGTCGATCAAAATAAGAGGCGAAATCTGCGGAAGGCTCTACTGTAATCGCCGAACCAAGCATCAGACTGAATAAAACGAAGCATCTGTGAAGAAAGAAGAAAAGACAATAGAATTGCCAGTATGTGAGCTCGCTGTTTGGATATAAAACTTTTAGATAAGGTATGATGAGGTAGACGAAATTTCTCCGGATTAACCCAAAAATACTCACAGCGACCTGCAAAATACTTCACATAGTATGTGACAAAAGGACAGGACCTCTCATTTTCCGCTTCTGTTTCTCTAACAAAACTGTATCTGGTCAGAACGATCGAATGCACGGTACGATACGGCATACCAAATTCGAGAACATACTCTGCATTGCTGTAATTAGAGCAGATAACGTTAAAAAATGTATAGTACCGCCTATAAGCAGAACCAGAAGAACATTTGAGCCTGGGAACAAGCTGATTAGTTCGATCTGGGGATTTGGCGACTGACAAATCCATTAGATGTGGGATCCAAGGTTCAGTGTTCCTCAATGGAGATTTCCTTGTATTCGATCTGAAATAGAGAAAATAGAAAACTCTATGAGCGCAAAGACTCAGTAAGTGTATCACAGGGATCCTACACTTATATCAGTCGAACACTAGTAGGGTTGCCAACAATCTGCTCACAAGAAAGAACCGGAATCACGTGAGTCACGCACCAGAGCACGTGATGCACTCTAGTTATTTAGTCACTTCAGGTGACCTTCATTCACTTTGGTTGTAACCATACATCTCACAAAACTCACACCAAATTTTGTCTGCGCAGTGCCACTCGGAAAGAAACTAACAGATTTTGAGAAGTGTGAAATATCGGCATTATACCAAATGGGACTTAGTTTGCTTGGAATCACCAAGATATGTGAGAATCCGAGAAAAGTCGTACGAAGGCATCTGGAATGTAACAAGCGATGTACATCTAAAAAGTGAATGGGTCACCCCAAAATACGAACGATATCGGACGGATGCAGATTAATCCGTGTAGTTTCCAACAACACTTGCACCTTGTTGACGTTGAATGCTTTGATTGGAGTCAGCCTTTCGAAACGAACGTTACAAAGAACGCTGAAAGCTATATCGTGAATGGAATTATTAGAAATGCAAAGATATATTGTTCCCACACTGCTACATGAAGAACAACGTTTGTTATTGGATCGGATGTTTGGAAATTTTAACGGGATGATATTAGAAAGCAAGAATTTCTAGTCAAAGAAACAACGACGAGAGCTCAGTGATAGTTTGGAGAGTCTTCTCAGCTAACGACCAGTGATCTAGTTATGCTTGGGTGTGCACAAGATGCAATTGCGTATACACGTACGTTGAAACAGATTTTAATCCCGCTACTGATCAGCAGTTTACAAGACAATGCCACATTCTAATATGATAATGCTTCTGTCCACTTCTCATGCACTAAAAAATGTTGACTGTTGTTCCGTGGGATCAAGACCATGCAGTGGCCAGCCTATGTCCCCAATTCAAACTGGATTGGGAACCTTTTGTGCACACTTGTTCGTAAGGTGTGTACGGATTCTATGAGTTACCATTTAACGAGTGAATTCATAACTGCCGTTAAGCGAGAATGGGTGAATATTGACTAGGGGACAATCGTAGGTTATGTAAGAAGTATGCCGATATGTATTGAGGTTATCAAGCAGAATGACAGTCGTAGACGAATTTAATCAGTGACTATCGAAACCCAGCTGAGGCTATCCTTTATTTTTGTCGCCTCATTCACGAAATCAGCAAAAAATCGTGGGGAACTTAAGTACTCACGGGCTGAAATAAAACCAAACTGGTGAAATTAGGATTTATTTTCACCACTTTGACCGTAATGCAGTTTCCGTAGCCAAACCTCAGTTCACATACCAGTCTTAATCGATCACAGAATACCGACGTTACGAGGCTAGTAGCTAAGGCTTTTGTGGATGTTGGTAACACAAAATGCCGAAAAACACGCTCACAATTCTTGCACCTGCGAGTTTATGCATTGTGACATCCGAAGTGTTGCCTAGCTGCCACTCAAAGACGGAGCCTAACTGCAGTCTATCATTCGTGTGCCCCGATAGCTTTTTAACACTACGCGGCAACGGTGAAGGCGGATTGAAATTCGAATAAATTTGCTACATTGTAACCGCACTGCAGTTCTCGTTTCCCCCTGTTAACCTCGGATTCAGTCTGTGGCCGCGGTGAGATCTCACCTGCTTTGTTCACTTCGCCCCCCTTGGAGCGCGTAAAGCCGACTGAGATGCCTGCCTCTGTCTACTGGTCGTGTTAATGATCACCTCTCGGTTACATGATAGTTACTGGGCTTCTTAGCTCTGGTCAGGACAAGGTCGAGTCCACGTGCGTAATTGTGGACGCACATTATGGTGCGGTGCACAAACGACGAGCACATGGTGTGGCCACCTAGGCGAGATGTGACAGAGTGATTGATGCGCCGGTCTTCAGACCGATCAGGAGGAAATCTCAAACAGCCAATTGGGTAGCAGTTCCGAATAATTTCGACCTAATTCCGAATAGTTTTTATTTATTTCCGAGTAATGAGGGAAATGATGTGAATCCAAACAGTCTTTAAACTGGACGAAATAGTTGAGGGTGGCACTTATAGTGTCAATAAATTGTTCAACAACTTGGAAAAGTACAGTGTAGCCGAACAGCGGCGCCGATAGCTGCTTCGAGAAGGAGAGTATCACCAGACGAAACGTAGGGAAGTCAGAATTTAACGTGACTGGTATCTGTGGTAAATCTGTGTGATGTGTAGGTAAATGTCGGACTTCTGAAGAGGTAAGTAATCATTTCTCGCGGACGTAGGGGCTTCCATTTAAGGGATAATGACGAATGATGATTAGTGACTGCTTTATCCAACACAGCATTCGTTCCCGTGGGGGAGTTACTGACGTCTGTTAACTTGAAAGGGAGCAGTTGGCAAGTGCTAACACTAATAAACTCGCCAGAAATTACATGTAGAGGTTCATCCAAAAAGGAAGCGATATAAATAGACCGTAGAAAGAAATGATATTCGCTTGTAGGTAACAGCGAGCAATATACATATTTGGTATGATTACGCTTCCAAATCAAGCAAATCTCGGAAAATACTGAATAGTCAATCAGTCAGTACCTTTTGAAGAGCATTTCAAAACAACAGTAGACCCGCTGCTCCGGAATGAGATGGGGTAGATCACCACTCCAACTTCATATTTCTTCTTCTTCAGTATCCAATCTTTACGATAGCGATGAAATCCATCTATGATTATCAGAGAGTCGTCAACAGTGTTGTCCATTGAGGATTCTTGAACAGATAATGCACATGCATGAACGTGAATTCATGTACTCAGAATTTGTATTAAATCCAATATTTTTGAGAACAGTTAGCGAACGTTTTCACTGATCCCGAAGTGCACAGTTATCCTGGCTGAAAAGGTGCTGTTAAGGGGAACTCGTCAGCTGGCTAGAACGTTCACGTTCCTTGACGAGTTCCAGTTGAATCAACTGAGAGCATATGGGCTTCAGGTGGCTTACACAAAATATGGTTTCTTGCATGTAACATTTCCATTCGGGAATATAAAGGATGGGTAAGCATGATTTTGTAATGAGGCAAGCAGTGAATGCCGGGGTGACAGCAAGAGGGGAAAATTTAGTGCAGCCAATCGAAGGTTGTACACATTGGACAAGTGCTTCGGTTCCTGTTAATCTAACTGGGGCATTCAGAAAGACATCTTACTCATGTCTACAAAATGGACTTGCGCTCAACGTTACTGCGGGCCTGATGTAACACAGTGCATTTGATCAGCGTTGAACATTTTGTACCAAGTTGAAACATTCAAGCCAGTCTGAGACTACTTATTCTGTCCATGTGCAGATGGGTCAAGTTATTAGGTTCACCGCATGTGCTGTTAATATCATTATTAATAGCAATGATGATAATAATAATAGTACTACTAATGTCAATATTATTATTCAGAATAATAAAAACTTTTAAACGAGATTTTGACCATAGAGGACATATTGTAACAAAAAGGCGAGACCGATGAGGCACAAATGTATTTGGCCAGCCAGATAAGTCAAGTTGGCAAAGCGTGTGCAGCCGTTTAGATAGTACTTTTTTCAGACAGCGCTGTACCAAGATCGATCCTCCCGCTACCTCAGTATTTCGGATCCGTTCTAGTCAGGTACCTGTAGCCATTCGATTGGTTCACTTGGACACCATTCTCGTTTCGTTGGTCCGATTGCTCCCATTGACGGCCTGGTCGGCAGTTCCCCACATGGGCTATTCTGCTAATTACCTGAGATCCCGCTAAGGTTTATCTACAAGTCCGCAGGGCTTTTGTCTGCTGTTGTCTGTTGTGGGATGTTTTCGGCATGCACACTGTCTCTTCTTTGGTCTGTAGCTCTCGACTGGTTGGCCCAGCCGGTTTGATACCCACCTTGTTCTGCTGTTGGAGTATTCCCGGTTACAATATCCTGAGGCGTTTATTGAAACCAGCGGGGCCAGACAAGCGATTGCGCAGACAGCAAAATTGTCCGTCCTACTGTGTTCCGTCTAGAAGTGAGCAAGTTAGTTCTCCAACCAAACAATGCGTTGGACCGACGATCGCTCGAACTGATGCATCTGATCTCAGAATTATTCATCTGACTATGGGGTTACCCATACTGCATATTAAATGTCATGTGCCTTCGTTCACAGTCATCTAATTTGTGTGCCAGGAATGCGAGTGTATGCTACTCATGGGAGAGTTCACTGGGCGGTCACAACTATGGCTCGAGGGCAGTTCCATGGGATTAGCGGCAGCTAACAGCCATAGCGACGATACTGCGGTCGCTAACTGAGTTACTAGTCTTTGAGCAGTAAGCAGATGGGCGGACAAAGCTTATCGGAAGCACATGACCAGCTGTGTTGCAACCACCGATCATCATATTTGCACACGACTGTGAGGTTAGCTGTCGCTAAAACCCCAAAAGTTATCCTCGAATAACAGCTGCGGTTCCGCAGTGGACTTTCTTATGAGGAGTATCCGTTTAAGTCTGTGATGGGCAAGCAGAGTGCGCGAGTATAATGATGAGTGGACAAAGAAGTATTGGATGCGCGTACCTGATGAGCGATAATAACCGCGAAACTGATTGTTATGCTTTCAAGAAGCTTAGTTCATCCATCTACATACCACGTACGACCCACGATTGCCCCTACACACTCGCTGCACTATGATTTACAAACTTCTCTTTCGGTGTGGAGCTATCTACTTCGTTTGAACAGAATGACAACCATGTAACTGGGTGATTAAAATTATTCCAAACGGTGCTGAACTTTTTAGCGTAATCGAAACGAAGACACGGATACAGTATTCGAAAACATAAGTCCCGCCATCTGATGACGCAAAACCGTGGGTTTGTGCTGCTGTGCCCCAATTTCGGTAGATAGAACGACAGCACACGGTCGAGGGACGTGCATTCAGGATCAACCAACGGCCAGTACAAGAACAGGAACTCCAAGCAAGCGAAAGCTGTCAATCAATATAAGTCCGGCACGCAGCAATCCGCATGTGATCAATTGAATAGGACAGCGCAGAACGTGGTACAGACAGGTATCGGATGTGCAAGTATGAGACAAACGGGACAGGACTGAATCAGGAGCGGATGATCACGGCGCGCAGAAGAGCATCACGGTATCATGTACCGTTTCCCACAATTTCGGAATAATGTCAAAATAACTGGGATTTATGACAGGCATTCGAAGGTGCCATCTGATCGGCTGTTTGAAATGTCCTGATTGGTCTCAAGCCTTGCTGATTTATCGCTCTCACCAATTTCGCGTCGGTGGCCACACCGCGCACTCGTTGTCTGTGCATCACACCAAAATGTGCGGCTGCGAATAAACACGTGGACCCGACCATCTTGTGACCGGAGCTAAGAGCGTCAGTAACTATCACGTGACTGAACTAGGTAAACGAGAGACGATCGATAGCGAGACCATTAAACAGAGGTGGGCCATTCAGTCGGCTTACACCTTCCAAGTGGGCAAAGTGAACAAAGCGGGTGAAATCACACCGGGATTACAAACTAACTTGAAGGGCAACAACGGGAAAACAGAGCTGCAGTACGGTCACAATACAGATGGATCTGAATTTCAATCAGGTTTTGTAGTTTCTGCGCAGAGAAAAAAAATCATCGGGACCTGCGAATAGTAGGGTGGATTTCGGTTAGGTCTTCGAGTAGCGGCTAGGCCACACTTCGGATATCAAAATGTATAGGCTTGCAGGTACAAAAACTATGAGCGTGGTTTTTTGGATTTTGCGTTATCAACAATAAAAAAGCCTAAGTTACTAGCCTCGTAACAGCGGCATTCTGTGGCCAATTCAGATCGGTATGTGAACTGAGGCTTGGGGAACTGGTTTGTGGGTTTAATTGTTAAGCTTTTGCACATTAAAGGCTCGTCCGGATGGTAGCTTGTGTAGGCGACTCTGGTTATGGGAACTTCACTGCTGTCACAAGAGTGAAAATAAATTTGAATTTCACGAGTGTCATATGATTGAGCTCTTGATTACCAAAAAACAAGTCTTGCTGGTTTCCTAGATTAAAATTTCCTTTGATGAGTCTCTTTCACCGGATAATTATTCTGGCGTAATTTTTGACAGTGTCAACTTGTACGCATCCAGGATACCCCCATTAAATGGTCCAAGAATAAATGTCCGCCAGCTTGTGACTCTCCCCTGATAAATTCGTTCGAAATTACGCCACAATTGTTCACCGGCCCGACACTTAGATCATCGTAGTTCTGGCAATGTTGATTGTATGCTTTTACTAATCTCTTACAATGACTCCATGCATTTAGATAGGTCTTGTTGGTCAAAGTGTCTAAAGACCACTTACTTTCACAAGTGAAACCCTGACATTGTCAGCTCTAGCACCCCATTTTTTATCCTGGGACCATAACGATAGGCTTTTAGTGTGGATGTGGATTTTTCGCGAATCATAACTGTCATATGTTGTCAAGTTAAGAAGAACAATGTGGCCAGAATAGACCATCAACTTCGCATGTTCTCAATCAGTTTTTAACGCATAAAATGTATGATTACATGAAGTTCACACAACATAGAATAATTAGAGGACGACTAACGAAGCCTGAGGCTATATGACTTCGTAAGGCTTAACTTCCTGTAGTACTCGTAATACATAAACTGATAGAATGTATTTAAATCGCAACCACCCGTAACTACGAAAACCAAAGTAGCAAGAAGACTAAGGCTGTGGAATAGCACGTTAATTGTATTACGGAACTGGTTTGTATAAATATGTGAAATCAAAGAAAATAATTGGCAGATTACAAGTTGGCCAATCAAAGCAAGCTTTTGCTGTACCTGACCTCGACTATCCCTGGCGTGCACAGACACGAAGCTGTACCTGGCTGTGTCACGTGTGATGCCCACTGAGTCACCACACTATTATTGTGCATCTCCTCCTCGGTGGGTGGGTTTGTCGGAGCAAACCAAGGAAGGAGGTCCGGAATAATTGCGTCAAGCTGACATAGGAGACCAGCTAAAGTAAGTCTGGAAGTGCTCCGCCCAACGTTCAGGACACCGCTGCTGATCATAAACTGGGGGACCGTCAACCTCTCAGGTCGCTTCTCTCACACCTAATGGTTTCCTACTGGTGACTCGAATCAGAGAAAACAACTCACGGGAATTTCATTTAGCGACAGAACGCTCCGTTTCCGATGCCCACTGCAACCACCAGACATTGTGATCTCAATGCGCATCTCGTTACGGGCCACGCATCATCAGCCTCCTTTCCAGCCGGAATTGACGGGTTCACGTCGAGAAGGCGCAAAGATTCAGCAGAAATCCAGGGTGTCACTGAGCGGAGAGACAAGACACAACTGACGGGACCAGCGGCATGCAAAACAATCTTGATAAACGATCAGTGTCAGTTAGTGTTGTCGGGTGGGAAGAACTCTAGATTTTCAACTAGTTCTGTACCGATTAGGTATAAATGAAACACACAACTCAAACAAGCGAAGTCTCACTGCAAATCAACTGATCCTGGTTCTTAATTACTCTACATTTCACCGCGACTGTCTACGCTTCAGTTCATAACACACAAACACAAACCGACAGGATATGCTGTTAATCATTTATCTGTTCCCGGGGTTGTTACGTCACAGAAAATGTAACGGCACGGTCATGAATTTTACCAAATAATTGTACGCCTACTCTTATTTTCCTAATTGATTCTGGACATTTTCCTCCGAATCTTCTATGCCTCGAGTTTGAGTTATTCCGACGCTGATGCTTAGAGTCCCTTTCTCGTTCTAGAGGCATTGACGAGGACATTCTTGATCCCTTTTTTTCTAACACGCATAAAATCTTTCACGGACGTGAAAAAGGATATGTCCACGATCAGCACTACATCCTTCCACTAACAATCTTTATTGCATCCCTTTTTTCCCTTTACAAGCAAGAAGACGGATTTTCAAGTATAACAATAATTTATGGTAGTAAAAATACATACATAAACTGATTTCAATAAAAGCTCTCATGTAGTATCGCTTTGCTTGGCTGATGAAGCTTGAACACAGATAATCATGAAATTCATTATTGATGTCTCTTGCGATTTTTTCCAGAAGGGATTTTCTCCTGTCGGTCTTTGTTACTGTGGGATCTGGAAGTCTTTGCATCATTGCTGTGAATCCAAGTTGCATATCACTATTTTTCGACTATGGAGCATCCTACACGTTTCCTATAAGTTTTAGCATAAAAGAATATGCAGTTAGTCGAAACAATTCAGCTCTTGAATGATTCTATTCTACGAAAACTGATTCCAATTTCGAGTGACAAGGAGCGTTATGATATATCGTTACAGCTGCACTCCTTTCCCACAATTTACCAAAGATCTTGCGCAACCATCGCTTGCAAATCTCATTAGTGTAAGACTCACGTTTGGTTTCAATGCACCTAAATTCCGTTCGCCCGTGGCACCAGTAATTTGTAGGGTAATTCCGGGGGAAATGGCCATTCTCATAACGAATTACTCACCCAGATACGACTTTCCTTGTTTTCTCCCACAAGAAAGAGTTAAATTAGTCTCATGAAGTTTTCTATGTAGGATTTTCGTTCCCTTTTGATGATATAAGTACAGATACTAACCGGTACCAGAAGCAATAATTTGCTGGCTATGAGCCTTTTATTTCTGGTATCAACCGATGGTGGGGAACTCTGAGTTCCTTCATATCCTTCGTCTATCCGGATTCTTATTTCATCCAGAGTCATTTTTGCGTCTTCGGATACCCATTCAACAGTTCCAGCAGTTTATAATTCAGAAAACATTTTACTTCACCCCTTTATTTCTTGGTAATCAACTGATCATTCACATATTTTATCCAAGAACGGGGCTGTTTTATAATTTACTCAGCAACATCCATCAACATTTCGACAAACGTTGCCCTCATTATCTGCGTCAACGTCTCCAATAAGCATCTCAGGTGCATACTGGGCGTACGGACCTCGCTGTTTCGAATTTACATTCTCGCAGTTCACATTATTTCCACAAACTTACTAGTCTCATGGGCTTGAATAGATCTGTCGTTGGATGAGATACTTCACTTACACTGAGCCGTCCGAACGAATCGCTGTTCAAGATAGGGCTGCGAGGCACGAGATTTCTGTTGTGAACAGAAGGTAAATACAAAGCTGACTCAAAATGAATACATGTCCCAGCTAGATGACTCTGTAGACGGATTTCCTTTGTGTATCCATTGATACACAGCAGATAAATTCACTATCTGGTTGTTTATTTAATGTACATGAGCCCAGGAGGTACATATCTAACACATTTTCCCAAAACATCCTTCACACCGATCTAAATCGCCCACAAAATGCCGCTTCTACAGGAACAGTAGTTGCGATTTTAGGGATATACTGTTGATAACACAATTCAGAAAACACGTTCAATATTTATGCACTTGTAAGCCCGTGTATTTTAATATCTGAAGTAACGTCCAACTGCCACTCAAAGTTCAAGTCCAACTGTAGCCCAACGTTTGTATGGCCCAACAATTTGTTATCGCCGCGTAGAAAATTTGAAGACTAATTGACCTTTGGATATGTTAGCACTATTGTGGCTGCACTGCAACTCTGGTTTCCTCTGATCATTGAAGTCATTCTGTGACCGCAATGATAGCTCATTTTCTTCGTCCATTTCGCGCAACATAAAACGTGAAATTTGACCGAGAAGCTTGTCTACGTTTACTGGTCATACTATCGTGTAACACTAGACACCATACCAAGTTCAACTGTGCAGCGTACGATCATCACACTTTCTTATTTGTTGGCTGACAGCCCTTTGGATTCCACCTTTCACGCACAAACCTCAGGTCATCCGATCGAACAGGTACTCGGATGCACCAGACTCGAGTTTCGCTATTGTTAGAGCTCATCAGTGATTCACGTCCTCTGCCGCACCCAGGATTTGAACCCGAACCTTTTCACCTCGTTGCCGTGTGTTACCACTACCCCACACCAGCCAACAAAGTATCATCAATCCCACACATTACTCGCAAATAATTGTAAGAGATATACTTTCTCATTTGTTCAACCAGCCTTGTAATCTCACTCTTTTTAAAAATGAATTGTTCCAGCATTTCCTGACGTCATAATACTCCGATATTTTTGATCCCACTAGCTTCCAGCGGCATAGCCAAAGGTTGTGCGTCAAGGCCAAAGGACTGCGTCGTGGCTAAAGAATGGTGGGTAGCGGTCAAACAATTGCGGATGGTGGCTAAGGCATGTTAGGACTACAGAGTGGTCGGAAATGAATGATCCCAGATGGTGCATCCGCACATTCACGCATTGATGGGCACGCACACGCGCACTTGCACGTGTGTGCTTTATATGCGTACAGTGATATCTGTGACTTAGAACAGCTGAAGCATTCACTGAAGACAGTCGGTGGTTGAGACCGTTATGACAGTTATGAATGTTATTTTACCTGCCACATGTAATCGTTAAATGAATCATTTTGTTCACACAGTAGTAATCGAGCGGATTAGATGTCTATCACCTCAAAAGGCACAAAGGCTTCAACTCCAGATTTGCCATTCACTGTCGTGGTAGATATTGCCATTTCAGTAGCCTTAAGCAGCAAGCCCAGGGCTGGAGAAATTCCGTTGTGGAGCTAGTAGATATCTTTCTGCCGAGTGATGGATAATCATTATAGCGATGGAAAGGTAAGAAATCGACCTGCTCGCCCAAGTGGCTTATGGGATGCAATATCGACAACCGATCGATTCAAGGTCATTTTGATGCACAATGTCCTCCTGATCTATCACTACACATATCGCTGTGCGGACATAGTGCATGCGTGCACCCAACACGGTGCGAATGTCCGCTGCACCATCGACGCCATTCCAGGATTGATCTGACAGACCATCGCATTGATTTGCGAAATCATCACGTAGATTGGAGACACAATCACGCAGATTTGGAAAATTGTAAATTTAATTTGAGAACTGAATGAAATCGTTAGTTTTCGCATCGGTAAAGTGTATTTCATTGATTGACTGGCCACAAGCCTCTCTGCCCGACCGTTGTCCGTTGTGTCCGCCTGTCTTACCACGCTCTTCCCATGCAAAAATGGCACAAACCTCAGTCGTGCGATTTATCTCGCTTACCGATGCATGTCAATACGGTGGAGCAGTGGGGTCATGTGATCTGAGCCACAAAGCCAAACTGACCTCAACCTAACATTGGAAACAACGGCGTATTGCGTTAGACACCTTTGGGTTAGCGAGAACATTCCCACTATCCTGTAGACGGAGTTGTGATACTGGTCTCTGAATAACATCAACATTTGGTTCATCGACATGATGCAGAGATGAGAACATATAGACTACGTTGTTTGGAAATAGCTTGGCACTCTGCCGCGTTCGAGGATAACTGATTACATTTTCTAATTCTCATCCTGAATAGTGATTTCTCATGAAATGTGTTTATTATATGTATATACGTAAAGAATATGTGCAATATGCTTGAGCCCTTGTTATCAATAAAATATAACGTCCGTGCTCCCCATATACACGTATCCTGAGGATCAACAGGAAAGAACATGTACAACTAAATGTAACCTATGGAATCTAACGTTGAAATTTGAAAATCCTTGTACCACTTCACGTGAAGATGTTAAGTTCTACCTCCTAGTTTGTACATTCTGTCAGATTAAATAGAAGCCTCCTATATTCCTTATTCCGGATGAAAAGTGCAGGAAACGGAGTACACAGTAAGTCGAAAGCGGTGGAATATTGGGGGGAGGGGGGAATGTTGATGTATTTGATCATCTTTGGTGGTAGACAGTAATACACTGTCATCCGGTTCGTTACCACACCTGAACTAGTGTGATCTTATGTGCTTCACTACTCCAAGTTTTAGGGTCTGGTGGCCGGCTTTGCCTGATAGTACCGTGGGTCTTTGAAGCTATGAGGTATACACCTTTCATTGTACTCATGGGCAAGCATTTCTTTATAAAACCCAACAAGAGGCCAATTCACTTCCAGCTGACTATAATCATAAATGTTGGAATTGTTAACATTCAAGTAAGGTATTGGAGCTGAAATCGTTACGAAACATGCAATTGTTATGGTTTCTTAGTGCATTAGCATTGAGTTCAGAAAAATGGTGACTCAACGCATGCGGCAAATTGTTCGCATACTTAAGGCACTGAGTATCTTTCATTCAATCGGTCAGTACCAAAAGAAGCCAAATGCTGCAAGGTGTTAACATTTTGCATACTCCTCTCAAAAGTCATCAATATTAAATTCACACAAATACAATGAACGGATAGGAAGCATTAAATACCGGTTTTTCACAAATAGGAGCCAGTCCTATACTTTTTTATCCAAGAGCACTGGGATCTATTTTTGCGGATAAAAATCCAGAAAGACAAAAGGAAGTCTCTTTTTCTTAATTGCATTTAGTCAATTGCAATCCTTTCGTACTTTTCTATGATTTACTTTTTAATTATAAAACCCCGAAATCCAGTCTGTATTTCTGGCAAATTCATTTCTTGATGAATCACTGACCGCAATCTCATATGCTTAGCCACAGAACTTTCCTGAAAATGAATACTCTTTTTCTAGTAGTGCATTGGCAGTAAAACCGCTGGTAGTCTTATTCCATGGATTCCTTACCGAATTCACGATTACTTGAATGCTGATTTGAGGAATGTTCTGTTGCTACACATGAGATTGCGGTCAGTAATCCACCAAGAAATTAATTTGCAAGAAATGTAGCCTGAAGTTCGGAGTTCGGAGTTTCCTAATTAAGGAGGGCATTACAGAAAAGGACGAAATGATTGTATTTGACTAAATATGACTAGAAAATTAGTAAAACTCTCATTACTATAAGCGGGTTTCTATTTGGAATTATTTCATTTTACCTGAGGAAACGAGACTTTGTTTTGTCTTTTTGGGTTTTTATCCGCAAAAGTAATAGATGTTCTGGGCAATCAACCCTAGTGCGTTTGGATAAAAACAGTATAAGACTGATGTTATATCTGTAAATCAGAACACGGAGCTCCTGTAGCTTACGTAAACAAGTACGTATGTAATCTGTGCCAGACGCTGTGTGTGCGAGGAATATGGACAAATTAACCAATCAGTTTACAGTGACCTTTTGAGTGGACGTGAACAACCAATCATAGCATCGTGTGTAAGGCGAAAATCATCAGACAGATCGCGTGGAGCGCTCGATCGTATGCATGCATGCACATAATGCACATACAATATCACTCCCCCTCCATCGTCAACGTCGTGTGCGTTTATGCAGAGCTCAACGGGTCTCGGAGTCCGCGAGGAACGACATATGGTTTGTTGATTAGTACTGCATTGTTCAGCAAGAATGGGTCGAGATATTGCTTTAGCGAGCTTCCCAGTGTAGAGCTGACGAGCGCTAACTTTCTTGCCATTGGCTAATTCATATGTCTGGTCCTAGAACACGCTTGAATAATATTGGCGGTGAGAAACTCGTTTCTCCTTTTCGTCTTGTCTGATTCCGCAAACAAACTTAGGTCCCAGGATTCAGCATTTCCGCTGCTCTCGTGTAAGTACTTTGACAATTCTGTTTCCGGAGCAATTCCGGTCCCGTTTCGTCGTTCCCGATCTGATGTACTATGTTAGGCTTCGAATGTTGAGCCCTACCAAACATAAGTTCTCATGGAGTCTTATCTGTTGCTCTGTGATAACTGGTACGATATGCAAACAGCGCTTAAAACACAGAATTTTCCCATGAGTCTTCTTCTAGCTATGATGCTTAAATACTTTTTCAGTGAACGGTTGAGGCGTTTTACTGTGCCGTTACACGAAGGACTATACGGGACAGTTCGTGAATGTTTAATCCCTCACCGGCTTATAAACTTTTCGAATTCGAAGCTGATGAACTGTGGGCTATTGTCTGTAACGATCTCTTCTGGTATACCAAAATGAGCAATGAGACGTTTCGTACACTGAATTATCTTAGAAGAGGTTATATCTCCGCATAAGTGTACTTCAGGTCACTTTTTATAATAATACGTGGCAACAGGCATATTGCGTTTGTGAACTGGAGCTGTGGGAAAAGATCCCATGACGTCCGGAGCCAACTTTGCCCAAGGTTGCATAGGATAATTTACTGGTTGTATAGATGCCGGTATGGGTTTGATTGTTTTATCGGAGTGTTGACATGGTCCAAAATTAGTAACAATGACCTCAACGGAAGAACACATACGCGGCCACCAAAACCATTCGCTAACCCGCCGGTGGGTCTTTGTACTTCAAGGATGTCCCTCGTGTGCACATAATTTAATTTTGTTTTAGAGTAGATGGTGGAATGAATCTTGATCCACGCACGACACATTCATCTATCACTGAATGTTCCTCTCGTAGACTGTAGTAACATATTAGTTCACCTGGAATAATACCATTTTTGGGAGGCCATCCACCCTAAATGTATTGTTTGACCTGATGAAGTTCACTGTCCTTCAATGTTTTCTAAGGCAATCCCTCTCTCTCGTTGTAGCTTGAATTCCGAAATCATCCAGCGTAGCAATTATTTCAGTTTCAATCGTATCGTTCGCACTTTCTTGATCATTTAACGGAAAATGTGAACGTGCATCCGCAACTTGGTTTTCAGACCCATATCTGTATGGTATCGCAAAATCCCAGGAGAGTAGTCTCACATACCAATGAATAATACGAAGTGGCCTGTGACCTTTACTTCCACCACTTAGAAGTGTAGTTAGAGCTGTATGATCAGTTCGTAGGGTAAAATGTCTACCGAAGAGATACATATGCCATTTTTTACAAGCCTAAACACATGCAAGGGCTTCTTTTTCACTGGCTGAATACTTATGTTCTGTAATTCAATGCGTTCTTAATGCGTACGCTGTAACATTTTCTTGTCCTTGTTGAATTTGGGACAGATCAGCTCCCAGTCCAACATCCGATGCATCCGTTGAAGCAAATGTGTCACATGTCTCATCAAAAATACAGACGATGGGAACAGATGCAATCATTTGTTTCACGCACATCATGGCATCACGCTGAACATCGGTTCACTGAAATGGAACATTAGCCCTCAACAGTGATCCAAGTGGTTCTACTATAGTAGCAAAGTTCGGTAGATGCGTTAAATAATAAGAACAAAAACCGAGAAGCCATTTGAGTTGGGTTGAAGTAGTAGGTTTCGGTACATTTATGATTGCATTTGAATTTTTGATGTTCGGATGAATGCCGTCCTCGGATATGACATGCCAAGAAACAATAACACATTACATGCATGTGCATGAGTGGACAGGGTATATACCCTATAGCTACGAAGGCCCACTGCACCATCAGGTATAACCGGCAACCAGACCCTGAGCCTTGGAGTGGAGAACCACATAAAGTCCCAATAGGTCAGGTGTGGTAACGATCCGGACGACAGTGAAATGCTGTCTACGACCAGTGACCGGTAGTGGCGGGGATTCGAACCTCGGACCTCCAAGGTCAAAAGGTCTAACCCACTAGACCGCCACCGGTGCAGAACACACATTTGTTCATATTCAAACGCACCTTTAATCGATGAAGACAATCCAACGCAGCTTGGAGATTAGCGACATGCTCCTGTTTAGAATTTCCAAAAACATATATCGTCCAGGTAAACAATACATCCGTGGTGTGCAGATAAAGACTGAGTCATAAATCCCTGCCGAGCTGATGGAGCAAAACTCTAGCCCACTGGTAGAACCTTGTACTTCCCGTTTAGCCAATGGTATTGGTCGAGGTTGAGAGTTGGACATTGATTTTGTTTTTGGTTTCAAACGAATCTGATGTACAGCGTTGGAAACACGTCTAATTAATTCGATAAATAGGGCCAGACATTTTTGACGTAGTAAAGACATATCGATGGAGGATGTAGACATTCGGTCAATCGAAGACACAAGATTCAGAGCAACCATAACACTGCGACCAAGTAACGACTTCTTTTCGGTGTCACGAATGTACACTGGGACAGACCGAGGTTGTGAAGTTTCTACACGTAAATCAACCATTATAAACCCTTTCATTCCTATGGGAGAGCTTGAATTAATGTCAAATTTATAAATGGTCGGGTGCACAGGAAAATATTTGAAGTGACTTTCGTAGAATAAAAAGAGGTATGATAGTCAAAGGTGCAGCAAAATCAGGCTCTGATAGTAGAGGTACTTTAACATTTGAGGATAAAAACTGAATAGTACGAATATCAGAGCATGGTAATCGTGGTTCTGTTGTAGGTGAATAGCGTGTGCAATACAATTTATTTTCGGGATGCAGAGAACAAACAGGTTCGGGAATAGGTGAATCCCCACATCGACCACAGTCTCATTACCTAACGCGTTTACTGACCTTGTATGACAGACTGTGGGGAAATGTCAAAGTTGAGAACAGGTGCAACATTTAGCGTCTTCAACAGGGTATTCAAAACTGTTCGCTTGGTGAGTCACTGAGTCACAACGAAAACATTTGCCGGTGGGTTGAAAAAGTGTTGGTGGTTAACCTTTTTGGAAGCCCGAAACAGACTGTGATGGTTACGGAAATGAATCACACTACGAACAGATCTGCTGCCTGATTCGTGCCACTTCACACGCATCCTCCTGAGATAATTTAGATGCATCTTCTGTAAAAAGACATTCATGAATTTTGTCGCTTTTAAAACAGTGATCAATTGTTGAATGAGCATGATATCTTCCAATTTCTTGACAGGTATGCGAGAGTAATCACAGTAGCGAACTCCTTGAATGAGGTGCGTCATGAAGCCCTCTAAAGACTTCCCACTTTCTTGAGAAATCCTTGAAAAATTGAACCCTGATAATAAACGTTTGACGTAGCACCCAAAATTTTATCAATTATTTGAAATGCTTCGTCTAAAATAGTATTTTGACGTAGAGAATAATTGTCCAATCGCCGTTGGCCCCCCGCATCCAGATAATTTCGTAAGAACTTCAGCTTACCCGAATCATCCAAAATTAAGCTCGGGTTGAGCAATTTGAGTAGATCCATTTAATCCGGAAAATCTAGTTTTTCAGAAAATCCAAGAATGTGGAATAAGCAACACCGTAGCTTCTATCCAGAGTATTGGATGTGCAGAAATTGATGTAGACATTGCCTACGACGACAAATTTGCAGGCACGCGGTAGTTAGAGCTTCATGTCCGTTCATTATACTTGCCAACACTGTTTAGTGTAGATCTCAGGTTGATGACCTTTGAGAGGAGTATGCAAAATGTTAACACCTTGCAGCATTTGGCTTCTTTTGGTACTGACCGATTGAATGAAAGATACTCAGTGCCTTAAGTATGCGAACAATTTGCCGCATGCGTTGAGTCACCATTTTTCTGAACTCAATGCTAATGCACTAAGAAACCATAACAATTGCATGTTTCGTAACGATTTCAGCTCCAATACCTTACTTGAATGTTAACAATTCCAACATTTATGATTATAGTCAGCTGGAAGTGAATTGGCCTCTTGTTGGGTTTTATAAAGAAATGCTTGCCCATGAGTACAATGAAAGGTGTATACCTCATAGCTTCAAAGACCCACGGTACTATCAGGCAAAGCCGGCCACCAGACCCTAAAACTTGGAGTAGTGAAGCACATAAGATTACACTAGTTCAGGTGTGGTAACGAGCCGGATGACAGTGTATTACTGTCTACCACCAAAGATGATCAAATACATCAACATTCCCCCCTCCCCCCAATATTCCACCGCTTTCGACTTACTGTGTACTCCGTTTCCTGCACTTTTCATCCGGAATAAGGAATATAGGAGGCTTCTATTTAATCTGACAGAATGTACAAACTAGGAGGTAGAACTTAACATCTTCACGTGAAGTGGTACAAGGATTTTCAAATTTCAACGTTAGATTCCATAGGTTACATTTAGTTGTACATGTTCTTTCCTGTTGATCCTCAGGATACGTGTATATGGGGAGCACGGACGTTATATTTTATTGATAACAAGGGCTCAAGCATATTGCACATATTCTTTACGTATATACATATAATAAACACATTTCATGAGAAATCACTATTCAGGATGAGAATTAGAAAATGTAATCAGTTATCCTCGAACGCGGCAGAGTGCCAAGCTATTTCCAAACAACGTAGTCTATATGTTCTCATCTCTGCATCATGTCGATGAACCAAATGTTGATGTTATTCAGAGACCAGTATCACAACTCCGTCTACAGGATAGTGGGAATGTTCTCGCTAACCCAAAGGTGTCTAACGCAATACGCCGTTGTTTCCAATGTTAGGTTGAGGTCAGTTTGGCTTTGTGGCTCAGATCACATGACCCCACTGCTCCACCGTATTGACATGCATCGGTAAGCGAGATAAATCGCACGACTGAGGTTTGTGCCATTTTTGCATGGGAAGAGCGTGGTAAGACAGGCGGACACAACGGACAACGGTCGGGCAGAGAGGCTTGTGGCCAGTCAATCAATGAAATACACTTTACCGATGCGAAAACTAACGATTTCATTCAGTTCTCAAATTAAATTTACAATTTTCCAAATCTGCGTGATAGTTTCGCAAATCAGTCTTCAAATAGTTGATTGCCAAACATTTTTGAACGCTCTGTAGGTTGGTTTCTGCGTGTCCTAACATCAGTGACAGCAGGGCGGTGTGCACGTGCGGCACTGTGGCCACGGGCGTGGTTAGCAGTCGACGTGCGCGCGGCTCATGCCCGACCTCAAATGGGAGATGGCGATTAATGTTCCGGGCTGCAAACCAGTCGTAACGGCATGTCAACCAGCCAGTCGTGTGTCACTTCCGAGTTTTTCCGTCAGGGTTCCGTGTTGTTTTGAGATAAATCCAAGCTTTTGTGAGAAATCATCATCCGCGCGACATGAAATCCTACACGATTGCAGTCTTCCAAGGAAATCGCTGTACATCGGTGAGAACTTCTGTGTAAGAATGGAACTACTTTTAAGTACTAACTTAAGGTGACCCTGTTTCTTTCCTCCGCCGTTCTTTCTCGATAATGTTTTGGGCTTAGTTTTTTTCTCCCGTACTAATTCAAAGTGCGTGTTGTTCTGCTGCAATCACCTCGTTGGGCTGATACGAAACCGTATCGAACATAAAAGCACGTGATTTTGTAATATGGGCTTTTGATTTCGATATTATCTCGTTAGCGGCGTGTATCATGAGCGCGAAATGGATGAAACTTCAGCTAGTTAACAATTGTGTGTTTTATTTCAGGCCTTTTTGAAGTTCACGATCTGGTTGCGGATATGACTAAAGCCACCACACCCAGTGCATGCCTAATGGTTATTTGAACTGAACTGATGTCTATGCATTCTCCGGCGTGATTTCATTGAAGCCATCAGGTCTTTCTTGTATCTTTTCCATTGTTGATTATACGTGCTCAGTTTGTGGGTGGCTTTGTTGAAGGGAGACAGACAGGAGCGCAGTCTTAGGATGCGAATTCATCTTTTCGATGTGTATTAAAGTCGTTCACTATTAGCTAATCCCATCATCTTGGATCGAATGGATGACATTACACCCGCAGAAGCATAAAGCGTGGATAAACCCTAGATGGCCGCACATTTTACTGCTTTTAGTCTTATAAAATTTTAGCCAGGTGATTTTTGTTTGTCTGCTTCAATGGTAAAAGGCGTTGGGCTCTAAGTAGGGCATGAAACCGATAGAAGAGGGCACAAAACATGAAATTTTATGTATTGTTTGGTTTTAAAAATTGAAAATATTCAAATGTTTTTCGGTGGAATCTGACTTGTTACATTCATTCATTTCTGATGCTTATTTTGGAACTCAGATCGTCTTTTCAACCTTACGAAATTCGGGAAGAAAGAGCAGCTAAAAAGGGTAAGTTCCGATCGCCCAGGTAAACAATCTTACGTGTATGTTCTCCGTCAGATGATACAGGAAATGTTGAACTTGTTTTCCGCATTAATTACGACAGAAGGTGGTGCAATTTCTTCCAAACCCCTGACGGACAGTTTTGGTTGGACAGAAGATGAGGTAGGGAATTTAATGCCTTTTAGGAAGTACAAATTAAACGCATCTAAGGTTTGTGTACATCAAGATATCCAAGAATTGAATCGTCTCTTATTTGAACAAATTGAAATTGCTCTGAAAGGGACTTCAGAAACCAACATGATAAATGATCTCTATAGGGGTGTTCAGTGCACAAGGGTACGTTCATGATAAAACGAACTGTATCATGCCCGACTACTTTGGCAACCTCTAAACAGATTCGGTGCTTACGATGTGGACGTATCAGTGAGCGAAATGTAGGTGAGTTCCTTCTTTAGGTCAGATTAGTTGATCTCGTTTCACCTCTGCCACGGATGGATAGGATGAATTCCAGGATATCAACTTGTCCGTGATGGATCACGACTCGGTGGAGGCGTCGCTGATAGCCCATACCCAATTGGAACGGTTGACTGGTGACAACCAATACTTTTGCGATGCATGTCAGTGCAAAGTTGATGCCGTAAAAGTAAGTTCAATTTTAAATATCAAATTATAACAAGTTTCAAATAGTTGTTCCAGCTAGTAAAGTATTTCACTGATGTTAATCACGAAGAGAAACAAATTAATTTGTTGTTAGCGAGTAGAAATAATTGCCTTCCAATGAATGCGAGCAAGACCGCTAATCGTCTATTAGTTGAATAGAGCCCTAAAATCAAAATAAACTATTACTCCGCTCCAATTAGGCCCATGCCTAGACGATACACTGGTTTACGTGGAGGTAAATTAGTCACATAATTTCCCTCCTCAAACGAATCTAGGGTTTGAAACTGCTCGTCAGGCTGCACACGTCCCCAGTTCACCAATTGACACATAAAGAAAGCAAATGCCCAAATCCGCCCACACTTTCATGCACCCGGGTTTCCCGATCAATAAAGCACCGATTTTGACTGAAAAGACCTTTTGATGCCCGTCTCGTGACCATAATTGGTTTGTTTTCTGTCCGTTGCAACAGCGACCGTGCGCCTCCCCGTGCGGTATTCCCGTAGCAAGTACGCCAACGTTTAGTATTTTATGAACTGGAGAAAAGGTAGAAAATGAGTGACTGGCTCCTCTCAGTGTTTGAATAGATGCGTTTTATTCCGAATGACTTTTTGCATTCCTCAACTTTTGAGCAAAACCACGAAAGGTCCTTTGAAGTTCCAATTTCAAGCAATCGTAAACTATGGAAAATACGTATGAGCTTTCAAACTCAGAAGAACACAGCTGTTTCTCAGATACCTGCTGAGTTTTCTCCAATAATTTTGTTCCCTTTATGTACCTCTTTCTGTTTGCGACAGATTACGCGTTTTGAAGAATTGCCACCCATTTTAACCCTCTCGCTTTCACGATTTTACTTTGACGCGAAGCATATGCAATCGGTCAAACTGGAAAAGATGTGCAGCTTTCCTTTTCTTTTGGATATGAGTAATTTTTTCATGAATAAAACAAACAAGGTACGGTCGCTTAACATCATTCTCCAAATTCATTTGTACTCTTTTAGTATTTGAGACACATCCTAGACATATTGATTTGCTAACCAGTATTGTGGTGGCACAATTTTAGTGGAACACTATGGAACTTTGCTAGCTGTAGAATATTCATCCCATTTCAGGTACTGTTTGATCAAAAGTGAACCCGTAGGTTCTCGTTTTTTTAACCGTTCGGTGCACGCTCTTTGAAGGGGAAGGCTAACAAGAGCAACACTAGATGATGATTAAGCTCGTTTTCAGTGATTCATAAGCATACCACTACACCACATAATATATTGATTGCAAGTTAGAATAATTTAATAATAATCCTATGATATAATCGTATTTTCCGCATAACCATGGTACGTGAGCAATGCGTAACAAAAGATCGACTGTGGGTAATTCCATGCTGATCAAACGGAGCATTCCTGTAAGATAACCCGAACGGCCTTTTTGCCACCAACTCAATGATGAAATCGGTTTCGTTGAACGACAAGCTGCGAATTTTTCTTCGGTTGATCTGCTGGTACTTGATTTGATCTATGGCTAGAATATGCAAGTAGGGAAAAGGGGTAACGACTAGAAAAATTGTACCTTAGCTTTTGAGGAGAATTTCACATCGGGAAAACCGAGAGATGAGAGAATTCACTAGACAACAGTCACTCACTGGGTTTGGTTCTCTGCTGTCAAACTCAAGTACGCGATAAACACTTGGATCTCTTAATAACAAGCCGATCTAAATCAATTTCAACTTCAACTATTCCATTTGTGGCTATTCACACTTCAACTAACATAAGCTCAAGCAGCTTGAAGAATAATAGAAAGTTGGGCGTTGTTGGAAATGTATCGTTGCTAGGCCTTTATTTTCGTAGTTTGCATAAATCATAAAAAAGTAGATTGTGTGGGATTGAATTCCAAGCACCATGAATTGTACACCCAATGTCTAACAGTTCTCTATAGAGGATTCAGCGCCGGTGTAAGTGATTTAACTTGCCTCTGAATTCTGCACATTATCCGAAGTACTTACTACACCGAGAAGGTATTTTCAAACGAAACCTCGATAGCGCAATGTATCGGTGTGCGAAGAAATTTTCAGGAAGTTGGGTTCTCTCCTAATACAGGCAAAGAATGTCGGATAAGAACGGAGCTTATCGACCAGTGCTCGTTTTCAGTGATTCTAGCTAATACGATACAATATATTTATTTTTTGAATTGGTCTCAGTGGTAAAAGACGTTGATCACGGCAGTATTCGAGCTCACGCTTTTAGCAGTTAGGTGGACGGTGTCGTCCCAACTTCGATGAGCAGAAGGAAGGCACGCTTGGACGGATGAACGTGTACTCAGTGTCGACGTACGTCAGGTGCAAGCACAAACAAGCAAGTGAAAACGCAAACACGTAAGCAAGTGCGTGAGTCATCGTTGTATCCCAGCCATAGCGTAAGCCACGTGCACAATCGGATTAGGTCACGCAAAGTCGTTCAACACGTGATACGATCCGATTGACCAGCGCAGTCCGGGATGAAGTCAGGCTAACGTGATCTATGTACGTGGGTGAAGTGTGTGTGTGTGTGTGTGTGTGTGTGTGTGTGTGTGTGTGTGTGCGTGCGTGCGTGCGAGAATGTCTGTCCGAGCTCGAGTGTTCAGGCCAAACTCAACCGACGGGAGGGTTATGTATAGTATGTGCGCTTAGGTGGGGGGAGGGGTTGTTAAAGACAAAGGAATCTCAAGATGGTCTACTCAAAAGTGAGGCACTAGCTCTGCTTGGCTTTTCCCAGAATGTTTTAATTCACCCTTTCCCTGTACTGATCGGTGGAAGTTAAGTTTTAGGTTTCATTCACATCTGAACAGAAAATTACGGTCAGACAGATTTGGATGATCACCCCCTTTGTTGGTTTGAGTCATATTTAATGTTATGTGTTGGTATGAGTACGAATAACTGAAAACGAGCTTGTTCACCAAGCTGTTTTGTTCTCATAAAATAGTCTCAACCCCCGTCCCCCGGCCAGAGCACTCTATGCCTAATCTATCCGGTCAAATCAATGATAAACACTGTGCTGTACTAATCAGGAGATAAGACGAAAACTAGCCTTGTTTGGTATATGGTGATCTTCCGTTCATAAATTTGTGATAGGTGTTTCTTTGTAAATCCGTGAAGTTAACAAATCATTCAATGGGAACGTGAACGGATTATCAGAACAAGCGATTCTTATTTCGACATTGTCCTCAACACAAGTTCAGTTTGCTGAAGGAAAGTATAAGTGGTTCGAATTACTTCTGAGGCCTGTTTTAACCGTCTGTAAATTTTTACCCTGATGTAAGGGACCATGTCTAAGATTTTACCTGTTACGATTTTTGATTAATTTACCTAAGCCAAAAAACAAGAGTACGGAGCTTTCATTACCATCACAATGTCGATGTGAATTTCCGTTTGTGTGTATTTTTTCAATCACAGAAAGCCAAATACAGCTTGTTCTCCATTGTGTTGCACGTGGGTGGAAGCACTGGCGGAGGACATTATCACGCTTTCATCAAAGACCCCTATGGAACTGTGCGGGAAGCCAGCAAGGATAGTGCATCGGCAAGTGAATTTAATGCGGTGAGACTTTGTCTCCAAAGGATAGGCTGTATCGACGACTATCTGCATTAGCTATCTTTTGTCACTGCTTACCGTAGGACTTCGTGTTACGGCTTCAGAGCATTACTGTTAAAACCACAGAGCAATAATCGTCAGGCAGATTTTCCATGTGTATGGTTGGTTCGTTTTGAGAATCTCAAAGCTCAGTGGTAATTCCACAATCATTCGTAATTTGTGGATTCATTCAATTCTAGTTTCATTTTCATATTTCACTGATAAAAACGAGGAATGGGATTGAATCTTTGAATTCCTAGTCATTTAGTGCTTCGTTTGTACTTTATTGGATTAGTTTCTCAATTTTGAGTGATTCTAGCCCAATGATAGAGAATGTTGTAATTTCTCGTTACTCGGGTTCAACAAATCGCTGACAGTTCATCCAACAAACTGTTAAGTAAGACTTCAAGCTGTTCACAATGATCTAATTTTTGAGTCCGGAGAGAAAGTGGACGCTCCTCATAGAAAAACCTGCTGAGGAATCACGACCGTGATTTAAGGATAATTATATGATTTTTAGTGAAAGCTACCTCACAGTCGTGGCCAAGCAGTAGGCTGAGCGGTGACAACAGCCTGACCGACTGTGTGCTTCCAAGAAGCCTTGTCCACCCATCCCAATACTACTTACAAACAGTATGAGTCCAAACTATTCATCGTATTATAATAATAACGGCATTTCCTATATTTAGCACAAAACAATGGTACAACACTTCTGGAAAGGGATAACGACCGATTTGTCGGAAATCTCCCTAAAACACGTCATCCACAAGGTTGCAGTCCGATTCCTTCCAATCCACGGACAAGGTGCTTTGTGAATACTACCCAATGACAAAGCTCGCATATCCCACATAGTACACTCGTGACGCGTGTGCTTATGAACCAACCAGTCCATCGCATGTCACTGTTCACATCGACCACTGACAGACAACCTACTGCTTACCCCACACGCCAACCAATCAGAATTATGACATACTGTGATCCGACTTAACCAATCACAGCTGCGCACCACGTAGCGCAATAAATAGAATGCAGTTTCCGCACTTGCTCGTGGTTGTTTTTTCGCTGGGATTAGACGACCAAGGAATTACTGACCAGGGATAATCCAGAGATTTGGGCACCGACACAACAGATTAGACTTTTACCACCGAATCGACACACAACTCAATTACAACTCCTGTGTTATTCCTGTTGGATATTCTACTTCCGAGTACAGTAGAAATGTCTTCCATTGTTATCCATGTGCACCATCATTCACTATATTAATTCTGATCTGGTAAAGCTTATTCATCTAAGCCAATGTCTGTTGATACTGTTTCTTATTCATTATTACCTATTTGTACTCACCATGGCTAGACGCGTTTAGAATAGAGTTTTCTACTCACTGTGTGGTCGTTCTTATTGTTGCACTTGTCTGCTCTCCGTTAACAATATCATGAAGATATAAAAACTACTTGTCTATGTAATTATGAGAAAGGTTACTCGCGGTAACGGAAAAGTCGACTGACTACCATTTTTCCCGACAACTTTGTGTTGCCGAAAATAAAAACACTTACCCATATCAGTTAACTTAGTTCAGTTTATTTAGCCAATAACCACTCACTTTGTTGCTGTGGAAAGCATTACTATATCACTATTCCAATCACTCGTGAGTGAAATAAACTGAAGCTCTAAACGCAAACGAGCAATCAACAGTAGACCCGTAAGAAAGGCGATTCTGTATGAAACCAACATGAAAGCATGTTTTTTATGCATTTCTGAATTTTTTTGAAAAATAGTTCGTAGCAGAAATAAAATTCCCAAATTTAGTATGATTCAAGGGTGCACCTAGTTTCTCTTTGCATAGGGAAAGTGTTTCACAGTGTTCCGTTGATCTATTCCTGTAATGCGACATTTGGATTGTTCCATTGTTAAAAGACAGACGTGGCTGTGAAGAAATACATCCTCCCTAAATGACGCAAACCACCGCGCGAAACATAATCCGTGACATCGTGGTGTATGTCACTCAGAGGATGAACTAGATGTTTCAGAGGAAAGGTGATTGTGTGTACGGCACGCCCACAGATGCATGCACACACTTTATTCGTTATTCATTCAACCGAGATTAGTCTCTCATCGACAGCTTTCGAACAGCAATAGAATCCTCAGGATACATAGCTGAAGCAGATCACCTGATCAGCTCTGAATGGTGAGAAAGTTAAAGAAACAGTTAGTGTAGAAAGCTTTCAAAAGCAATTATCCAAGCAAGCTCATCATATGCATGTAACATCATACCTAAGTGCTGCAGTCAAGACTAGCATTTTTCAAGGCATCACAGAAAGAAGTGTCATAAATAAAGATGCATAACATGACTTATGATACAGTATTTACGTCCAACTTACCATTGAAAATCGTGGAAGCACTGTAGAGCTCTTTCGTAGAAGACTTCCACCACGAAAGTCGACAACTGTGCGGGAAACGGGTTGTCACAGTTAAAAATTAATAAACCGTTGAGACGCAGTCCGGATAACCCGGTGTTTAGATGTTTGATTAACCATCGTTCACCCTGGCGTTCGAGCCTCAGGGGGGCTCGGTAGAAGTGCACTGCTGCTGATGCCTAACAAGGGTCCGACAACTGCACAGTGCTTCCATGGTTTTCAGTCGGAAGCCGAGCGTTGATACTATATGAGGCACACATCTAGATACTTGAGGTAGCAACAGACCCGGATTCAGTGTGCTATCTAATTGCAGGACCGAATCGGTCCAACCTCAAATCTTTCAGTCCCTGGGGATACTATGGACCAGATAGGCATGTTCTGTTATCCAGGGTAACTATATTTTACCCGGAGGTCGGATATCGGATGAGGTGTCCTTGCGCATACAGAAGGCTCATTTGGCATTTGCCCACCTAAGTCATCTGTGGCGTCCATGTGACATACGTTCATCTATCAAGGGTCGAGTGTACGTTGCAGTAGTGGGGTCAGTGCTCCTATATGATTCCGAAACATGGCCACTATGGGTGGAGGAAATATGCGAAAATTGTCAATATTTGAACACCGATGTCTTTGCAGCACTGTCCGAATATGGTGGGAACACGGTGTAAGCAATGTGAGGTTCGGTGGGGATTCTTAGGTTCCGGAATCAAATCATTAGATGAAACACTTTAGGTCACCAGTCTTAGATGGTTGGGACGTGTTGCGCGTGTCTCCTGACAGGAGTCCTAGACGCACAATATTTTCTGAGGTGGGTAAGCGTTGAAAGATTAATAAGGGTGGTGAGTTCATGACATGGAAGGAAGATATGAAAAATCTTACCAGTGGACGTGGCCATGTAAAGTGTTTCAGACTTCTTGGGCGGAGTCCAAGGGACCTTCCACTCTATGGTTAGATACGTTAGAGGAAATGGCTAGGAGTCATGCTCAGTAGCGCTGTTCTATTCACAAACTCTCCTTATCGACTTGATAATAATATTTGTGGTTCTCTCATTGTTCCTTTTATATCCTTGCTCTTTCTAGTTATTTTCTTCTGAAGTTGTCGCTAGGAGATAACAACCAAGGCCACCGCACCCAGTGCATCGTGAGGGGTTGTCTGAATTGAACTGAACCAGTTGAACGAGGAAAGTCATAGGTCATCAAAACGGAAACGTGCCCAACTAGGTCCGTTTCTGTTTGGCTTAACCGAACTAAGGGCAACGCAAATCATGCTCTTCACCCCCAATTTGCATACCATCAAATTTTTTCGCTTGATTTGACTTACAATTGAGATGTTTTGCATTTTTATTCCTAACTGTAAAGATTGCGATTCAATAATCCAGATTTCCTGTTGACTCATTGGTGTCCATCAATTCTCAAAACTCGTTTAAACACAAAATAGAATAACAAATGGCCTGATCCAACAGCAACAACATCCCTACGAACAAGCAATTCAACAGTGGACAGTCCGGATCATATAATAGATTCGAAAAAGGTATTACTGGATAGTTTTATCCCATTTGCAGACGGAGAACGGGCTTCCATATACGGTGACTTTTTATGCTGTGAACCAGATCCCACTTCACGACGCAAAAAGATTCCGGAGGGTGACTTTCATGCGAACGCGACGCAACCTCATGCACGAAGCCCACGTGGTCCGCCAAGTGCAAGGGACGTCAAGAATAAGGTGCGCACAAACGGGCACAAAAACGGGAAGCCATGTGCAAGTTTGGACCGTCTACCCAGTCCACCTTCACCGTCAAATCTAAACACCTTGGGTAAAACAACCGATCAGATGATCAATCAAGAACCTGGTCTAGGATGGACGAACTTGTGAGTTTGTGCTCGTGAGATATCTGATTATACTGGCTTAATCTGAGGGGGAAATTTCTGAAACAATCATAAGGTAGTGTCGGTTTCGTTCTTATCCAGTACAGTTCTTGTCTTTTGTCGAAACTTTTCTCCATTCCTGATTACTTGACTATTAATGACTTGAGCCAGCCACTGCAGTATCCTCCAGTTGAGCACGATATGCAGAATAAGAGCGCTAATGATAGAACACTCATATGGGCCTTGGTGTGAGAATAGCGAAAGAGGTGAGCTGTACTGTCTCGAGGGTCCACCTGATTGTAGAAGACAACCTGCTAACCTGACTTTGAGAGCGCTCATGACAAACCAAAAACTGCCCAATAAGTTAGGCCTTTTAGTAAGCTACAGCGTTCCATCACCAAAGTTGACCGGATTAGGAAAAACAAACCATCGATGCAAGTACCACACACACCGGGTTTTATGGTTTGACTTTTGACACCATTGGGTCTATTGTAGACTAGCTCGGTGACACGAAAAATGTGGTCTAATATAGGCTGATTTCGCTGAGTTTCTATTAACTTATCCGTACAATTTATGAACTATGCGGTGGAATAGTCGACGTTATTCGGGGTTAAGTGGATGGGTCAATAGCAGGCCTTCACAGTTGATACTCGTCATGACCAATCATGATTCAGTCCGGTTTTATTTAGTCTATTCAGTCATTGTCTTGTGGATAGATCTCATCAGTCGCGGCCTTGTCGTCCTGAATGATAAATATGAAATCATCTCACAGCGTATTTTGTTGTTGTTCGAACCACTGCACCATATCCGCTCCCAGGTGGGTTTTCAAACTTCAACAACGTCAGACTCATCTGAATAAGCACCTCACTACCATTTAAACAGCTACGCCGTAAGTTTGTAACTGAATATTAGATTTATTGTTTGCGTTTTGTAGGCGAAATATATGATCTCTATCTACGATGACTTATATGTAAATATATGACAGTCAGTATAGCACGGTTGTTTAAAATTCCGTTCAATGTGGTCATTCTAAGTCACTGATAAAAACGGATGAACGTTTGGATATACTGTATAAATCGTATGTAACCGGTCAGTCGTACGTAATGAAATAACCTGGACCCGGACTGCGTGCACTGAAAGAACGACAAGAGCAGAAGAGAACAGCAAAGATGTATTCTATCACATTTGGTTGGTGCTCACTCGTTTAAATACAAAAATAGGTAATGTACTCATTGGCAGATAACCTGACCAATCACAAGAGGAATTCGCTGTATCTACACGATCTAACAGTGACGCTCCGACTTTACCCGATTGGCTGGATACTGCAAATGAAGCTATAGTGCACTGGACCGCGTGTAAAGACACTCAAGTCAATACATATACCTCAGTGGAAATCAAAGCCGTGAAGTCGTACGCTTCTCTGGAGCATATTAGACGGACTATGATGGCATTCATTTGCCCACATAAATTATTCACCTGCCTTGTAAGCGCGGATAGATACAGCACAAGTCTGACCAGATCTGAATCTCGGTTTTATGTTCTTAACCGCACTGTTGGCGAAGATCGTGTAAGTATTATTGGACAACGTCTGGGAGCAGCCTGGTTGTGAGTTCAGCCAGGTGGTCTATTGTATATGCTGTCTAAGTTATGCGAAGAGTGAACTGTTCTCTGAATTTGTCCGGAAATGATAAACAGTTGAAATCGTTGTGGGTAAATGTGGTCGAAGGAGAACAGTGTGTCTAGCTTTTCGGACGTGGATGTTTTAATGTTAAATTTGTCACATAAAGACTGATTGTTTGCATTCATGGTAGACTCAACCATCACAAAGATTTGTAGGGTTTAGCTGTCACTATTTCATAAAGTTTAGTCATTGCTGAAGGCCACGGAACAGGAGAATTGCTGAGGCCATCATCAGACAGAACTCCATGTGAGTGGATAGTACTTTTGAATGGTATCATTCAGTGTATTCGGTTACTAGACAAACACATAAACAGACGGAAACGAGAAGCATTGTTAGAACGTTGTCTCGCATCGAGTGAAAAGTTCATCCTTTTACCTGGGCTCTTCTCCCATGAACTATGGTTGTGTTTAGAGAAGCATCTTTTCGCAATTGGGTAGTAGGAGATTAGATTTGTATAATATGATTCATCATGCAGCTTGAACGCCCAACTCACCATTGAAAACCATGGAAGCACTGTACAGCTGTTTCATCCTTGTTGGGAATCATCAGCAGTGCACATCCACCGAGCCCCCACGGGGACTCGAAGCCGGGGTGAACGATTGTGAATCAAACACCTTAACCACAAGGCTATCCGGACTGACTCTCAATGGTTTGTTGAACATCTACACCACATGATATAGCACCCTTCCGTCACTGGCTTTGATGATTCCCAACAGGGATGAAACAGCTCTACAGTGCTTCCATGGTTTTCAATGGTGAGCTGAGCGTTCAAGCTGCATGATGAATCATATTTTAAGAAGCATCTTTCTTAAAGAAAGACTAAGAGGAAGAGGGCATTTGTACTCACCTCATCAAAACAGCAGTAACAAAGCACTGTGATACTAAGCTTTGAAAACCTTGTCCCAGAATCACTGTGAACGACAAGACAGTGCGATATTCGGGAAGAATTTCCAAGCCGTCTATACAAGAAGGCCATTAAGAAATTGTCTTCCGTAATTGCTCAGCGAAAAAACTAACAAGGCCGAATCTGTAACCAAGCTACAGATACAGGCTTATGTATTGTAAAGGTGGTCCGTCCGTTAATGATTTCTCTGTTGATCCAACTTAGAGAGATTGAAAGACCGACATGAAAATAAGTTTTGTCTGCGAGATTTGATGGGAACAGTTGGCTTCACACGAACTTGCAAGCATAATTTTTTTTTTACAAACAAACCACTAGGCAAAGAATCCAGAATGAAGGTTGCTGCGTGATTTCTGCTGCTGTGCTCTGGATTCTCAGTCCCCGAATGGTAGCTTTTCACTGTGGTATTGCTGAATAATCCAATCACAAAGACTACCATATCACCAAGGCTTTTCTCTCTCTCTCTCTCTCTCTGTGGGAGTGCTTGCAAATGGTAAATGATTGTCACCAACAAATTCAGCGCGACAGAGGGTCATAATTTGGCACTTAATCATGTCTGAAACAACATTCACACGTCAAAAATGAATTTAACTTTGAAATAATGACAACATCTAAAGGTGGAAACCGATTCTTTGTTTGACAACTAAGAGGGAATATTAGGTAGCTGAGAAAGTGCTGCTAATACTAAAGTGCCTCGAAAAATCATGATATAAACCAGATAATCTTGTATTTGAAAGTAGTTTCAATGCACTCAAGCAGTACCATGCAGATGAGAGAGATCCAGTAATCAGTAGAGTGTAATATCGATACTCTTCGGGCTATTGTTGATCAGTTGGGATAGTTAACAAACACGGGTTTGAACACGGCTTGCGGCGTATCTGTAAGGATGGTGATTTTTTGCTCGTACTGTTAACATCTTATACTACTTAGTATTATTCCTATGGACCATCATGAAACAGTGTTTGTTGTGTCCTCGTTACAGGTTGTTCGGTTCCCTCTAATAAGCATGTCGGTTTATGAATTAACACTCTCTTAGCAATTTCCGCATGTTTACCATTTTTATTTTGTTCTTTTTATCCCTCCACTAACTGGGTCAAGATTGTCCGAAAATCGGGTGTATCGTCTTTCCCGAACTTCTTTGTGCAGAAATGACACTTCGAATGCTGACACAATGTCGGAACTCGTAGGCCTTCTAAGGACCAACCTTTCCATCGACAACACAACTGACATGGCGGATGCAGTTAACAGAAATACCGGGCAGCTTACTAGTACGGGAAATTCGTCCAAATCTGTTGTGAGGATGAAACGTTCTGCACAGCATTCGCATGTTCGTTCAGACACTACCACACAGCGATCGCGACGTGCGATCAAAGCGACCGATGCGATTTCTGTTTATCCAGTAAAGGGCTTAACATCATCAAGAGTTGTAGAACCACGTTGTCGGTCAGTACATGTTACAAGTTATGAAACTGAAAGAAAATTTTCCCCAAAACAGAACAAAAAGAAAAGCCGGGAAAATACAAAAGGAGTAAAACCAACGCCTTTCGTTCGACAAAATCGGACAAGCTCTTTTCGAGAAAGCTTGCAGAAGGCATCACTGAAAGGTGTCACGAAGTGCCGGCGGCCTCGAAAAGTCCCTTCAAGTGGGCTTCCAGCACTTCAAACCAGTCAACACAACAGTGGACCACGTCAGACCACTTCATCCATGACATCCCCTTCGGAATCACCAGCGGTTGGACGGCCGTTTGAACTTCGGACTACTCCATCAATACCGGCCTACTCCTCCTCTCGTTCTGGCTGGCGATCTCGACTGTTTGACGGCGTATCAGTTGAAGAAATTCATTCTTCAAAGAACACCCAGTCGAATATGATCCACCCCCCGCTATACAGAGGAGACCCACAATGTTCGTCATCACCTGTGGTACGTCAGAGCGAACGGACCCAATTTTCGGAAGACTCATCCAATCTGATTGCAACCGGGACTCCGTACACTATACAATTGTTGCATGAAGACCACGGCAATTTGGATAATATTCCAACGATACAAAGAGTGCACGCTAAATTGCCATCCAAATGGTCTCAGTCTTGTGAGACTGTGACAGGTGTATCCAATGTAAATAGTCACACAACTGTACCTTGTACAGAACCGACCAAATTGAACAGTTCCACTGATCAAAACAAGTACAATCAAATCCTGGAAGGATTTAACCCTAATACTGAAATTTTTGAACAGAAGACCACCAGTAAATCTAAAAACAAACTGATTGATCTCAGTAGTGGTGTGGACCTAATTGTCGAACAGAGAACTGAAATAGAAGGATCTTGCGAAAAAGAAAGATTACCAACAAACGATCAGCAAATTGAACATCCAGAGCCGAATAGCACTCCGGAAATTCGTGTGTCTCAACAAACAGAAAATAATACAGAAGTAGTATTTGGTCGTTGGTTCGACTTTAATGACGATTACATTGTGGAAGTCGATCCAACCATGTTTTCTCGAGTCTTTGAGGGTCCGGAATGTGCTTACATGCTGTTCTACAGATGTACCAATCTGCCTAGTCCGTTGGTGACAACAAGTAGATGAATAATCTCTACAAATCAATATTTCTTTCCGAGTTCTCTGGCAACTTTGCCATTGTCAAAACGCATCAGTTATGGCATCGATTATTTTGCTTATCTGTATAACTCTACAACCAGTTTTCGATTTGATTTCACAACTCTCGATGCACAAAATGAAACCAAACAAACAACCAACATGGCAAAAAATCTGTGATTTCATTCTCACACTGTCATTGGGGTCCATAAATCAGTGAATAAATCATTTGAACTGAATTCACGTTGCACTTTTCTCCATGGTAAAATCGGGCGAATGATGAGAACATCTGTCGCTATTTGAGTCTGTTGTCGCCTTGATTGATTTATGGCTTAGAACTGAACTGGGTAATGATCTATAGTAAATCTGCAGGTTTACCCTTGGCTACCCAGCCTCGCCGTTTCTCATCCGTGTTGAGCTATTCTCAGTCAACAGATGTATTCAGCATAAAATCTATTGAACTGGCCTCCCACAATTGAACTCATGAGTGGAACGCATCAGTCCGATGTCATGCTTGTTTATGGACACAGATACAACAAAGACTAGTCGTCCATTGGTGTTCCAACGTGTTTTTCTCATGAAATCAATTTTACGAAAATTCAGTTCAACAGATTTCAAGCTGAATATAACTATTGGCTGAGAAACGATGTGACAAGGTTGAGCAACGACGGGACTGCATCTTGACGTGGTATGATGGCTTGCGCGCCTCTATGACCCAAAGAGCTATACAGGATGGCTTCTTTAAGCCGGAAATGCAATCATACCTGACAGGTCAATGGGTAGAGGTCAGACAAAGTCCACTCTCCTAGTCCTCCAGGTTGGAGATTGATTTGAGCTGGCAACTCAATCGGCAAAATCAGTGGAAGAATAATTAATCCAAGCAAATGGGCACCCATCAAGCCATCCCGCTGCCTTGCGGATAGGTTCTTGTTAGAACTAAAGGCTTTGGATGAGGACCCTAATCGTTCTCCTGCTTTGTGGCTGGACACCTAAGCAGTACCCGTCCAACATCTCCCATGAACTGCACGAATACAAAGAATTCCATACTGCATCGGTCGTCGCACAGGCTAATCAGGACCGCGCTGCCCATTGCATCGAGCGGGGTGGGTAGTGATAAGTGGGCTACTGCTCAGAGTTCCCTCTCTTTTAATCAACCTTTGTCTTCTGTCCCTAACCACCCCTCTTTGCCCCATCTATCGACCCATAATGCTCCCACTGATAACACGCTCGATACTCGCAACGATTCACTGTCAAATAGTATCGGGAATAATCCTCTGTCTGGTAACTCACATTTTCTCGAGCCCCGTCAGCCTCTGAATCTCGGCTCCTTCAACGTGCATACACTCATGCAGGCTGGTCAGCAGGCGTGCCTAGCGCTCACAATAGATTCTCTGAAGATTGATGTCTGCTGCTTACGTGAAACGCGTATCCAGGATTCGAGCAGTGTAATTAAACTAACTACCCCTGGTATCTCATCGAGGTATTTCCTGCGCACCTCAAGAGACGAAGTAGCTCGAGCTGCGGGTCAACGTGGTGTAGGAATAGTCTTGACTGAGAAGACTGAGGCTGCCCTTTTAGACTTGATCCATGTTAACAGTCGTTTATGTGCTGTGAGACTCCAAGGGTCAGTCGGCGTTCGAAAGGATAGTTGTGTTAAGCGAAATTTGTTTGTGATCTCGGCGTACGCCCCAAAGGACTGCAGCTCAGACTTGCAGAAAGATGAGTTCTATGATAAACTCGCCACCCTCGTTCGCAGCAGTGAAGGTTCTGACATTGTAGTGCTATCTGGTGACTTCAATGCACAAGTTGGCAAAGTTAGTGTGTCAGAAGCCTGTTTAGGTGGGCGTTGTGCTTTGCCTGCTGAGCGTACAGATAACGGGGATAGGCTTTTCCAGTTTTGTGCAGACAATCGATTGTTCTTGTCTAGCACCAATTTCCGACACAGCGCCATGGCGCTCTAACTCTACAGGTACTTTGAGTCGAATTGATCATATCACCGTAAGCTACCGGTGGCGCAGTTCTGTTCAGAACTGTAGATCTTACTGGTCCACGTACGTAGAGTCAGACCATACATTAGTTTTAATGCGATTACCTCTCCAGCTATATGGTCATCGACGCAAACCGCAGACCCGGTTAGCCGTGCAACGTTTGTGTGATCCAGGAGTATGCACCCGGTGTGATCAGAAGTTAGCATATGAGCTAGGATCTACGACGAACAGTAATGTAGATGAGCATTGGGCTCATATCAAACAGGCGATGCACTTTGCAGCAGGTTTTGCCTGTAGTCCTAGATCCGACGTCCATCAAAGACACTGGATCTCGCAAAAGTCGCTGAGTATAATGGAGCAAAAGCGTCAGCTTTCGAACCGTAAGGAGATGAATAAGATGCAGAGAAAGCTGCAAAGGCAAGTTACGAAAAGCCTTAAGAATAATCGCGAAAATTGGTGGGTCAAGGTAGCCGAAGAAATGGAAATAGCAGCTGCTTCAGGTAACAGTCAAAGACTATACAAACTGATTCGTGGCACCGGTGGACGGCGAACTCAGGTCAGTGAAACGATTTGCAATAGGAATGGAGAACCTATCCATAACAAACAGCAAAGGCTTGACCGATGGGCCGAGTACTTCAAGGAACAGTTTAGCTGGCCTCAGGCTAGTGTAGTTACTCACGTGTCAACAGCTGCGACTCCTTGGGTGGCATCACTTGGGCCCCCATCAGAAATAGAAGTACAGTCATGCATTCGATTACTAAGGCGGGGGAAAGCGGCAGGTCCCGACGAACTTCCCCCAGTTCTTTTCAAACTGTGTGGAAATGTTTTGATAAAATCACTTACCGCTTTGCTCCGTGACATTTGGAACGAGGAGAGTATTCCGTTAATATGGAGTGAGTCGTTGGTTGTTCCCATCTTCAAGAAGGGAATACGCAATGACTGCAGTAATCATCGTGGGATTAGCTTAATTCCGATAGTCACCAAAGTATTAGCCCCAATTCTACTGCACCGTCATACACCCACTCGCGAGAGGAATGTCCGCGAACAGCAGGCTGGATTCCGCTCAGGTCGGGGATGTATCGACCAGATTTTTACTCTTCGCCGACTACTTGAAACGCGTCACGCGCACCACCGACCGACAATAATGATTTTCTTAGACCTGAAAAGCGCTTTCGACATAGTTGATCGAACATCGCTTTTCAGTGTTCTTCATCGAAAAGGTATGCCACAGAAGTTCGTGAACCTAATGAGATCATTGTATTCACATACTTCTGGCCGCGTTAGAGTTTACGGTGAACTATCCGGTCGGTTCGAAACGACCAGTGGTGTTCGACAGGGATGTCGTATGTCTCCATTCCTGTTCAACTTCGTCATGGACGAAATAATGGAGAGTGCGCTGCAAAATCTTCAGGATGTAGGCGTCGAACTAGGAAATAGTGAAAAGCTGTGTGACCTAGATTACGCGGAAGACGTTGTCTGCTTGTTCGAATCCACGGAACATGCTCAGGGTGCACTAGATAATCTCTCAAGAGCTGTAGCTCCATTCGGCATGCGCTTCACACCTTCAAAGTGTAAGGTGATGTTACAAGACTGGACGTCAACAATTCCGAGCTTGGTGCTCGATGGGGAGGTACTGTCAGTTGTCGACCACTTCACCTACCTCGGCAGCAGTGTGACGACGGATGGGAGCACAGTAGTAGAGGTGAGCACGCGTATATCCAAGGATCGAGTGGCGTACGCTGGACTGAAGCACTTGTGGCGTCGATCTGATATATCACTGAAGTTGAAAGGTCATGTATACTGTGCCGCAGAGCGTTCAGTTTTGTTGTATGGTTGCGAAACTTGGAGTCTGCGTGTTGAAGATATTCGTCGTCTTGAGGTTTTCGACCACCGATGTTTACGTAGTATTGCTAAGATCGGGTGGAGTAGCCGAGTGAGTAATGCTGAGGTCAGAAATCGAGTATTGGGTACTAATTCAGAGAACGTTTTGTCACAGCGTATGCAACTTAGTAGACTTCGTTGGTTGGGGCACGTGTTACGTATGTCAAACACACGTCTACCGTATCGCGTCCAATTCTCCGTTCCTCCTAGGGAGTGGAAGGAACCACGTGGAGGTTAACAGATGACGTGGCAGCGAGGAATGAGGAAATGTACAGCAGACTTAGGAAAGGTAGGTGCTTCACGTCTTCGGGGTTGGGGTCCAAAAGATCCGTCTACCAGTTGGCTGGAGACACTGAAGAATATGGCAGCGAACCGCGAGCAGTGGCGATCGTGTCGTCACTTTCTGTCGCATCAGAATGATTGGTGAATGTGCGTTTGTGCGGGTGGACTGTGTATTCCGTGTGTTGGCTACTAGGGCATTCTTTCCTTTTCCCACCGGTGTAGGTCCATTCCCTGTCCATCTTGTATATTCATACTTTCTAATTCAGCGTGCAATATAGTGAGAAAGCCAGTGGTCAGTGGGGCTTGCCCTACTGTTTAACGCTGTACGATGATGATGGTGATGAACGACGGGAAACCCTGTATTTCTCCAATAAAATCCACCGCACTTGCTTTTTCGATCCATCGACTCATTCAGTCTGTCCCACTAGTCTTTAGCAAACTACGGTTAAGGAGGACCGAATCCACGGTCTTCCTGGTTTGCCGTTCCAAATCGTTTCTTACAATTGAATCTATGAAATAAAATTAGAAGCGCGAATCTACGACTAAACATGATGATGCTTTGCGAACGCTTCGTGTCAGTTGTTACTACGTCTTGACGGACACGAAGATTATGTTAATTCATGTTATCTAATCTATTCATCGTATCAGCACCCGGAATAAAACAGGAATTCCGGGTTATGTGTATTACAGGAATATTTCCGGAGGCGGCAGTTGTTTCCTGAAAATACATATGACCCATTTAACTCAACAAATTCAGTGGTGTTTTTAGTTCCCTATGTCTCAGAATGAGATAAGAAAGAACGGTATTATTCACTAAATGACTGCAAGTCTGACAGCGATGATGATTCTTTTGGTCGCGTGCATAAGCTGTAGACGACATTCAGTGGGTTAGATTATAAAATGCACTGACAAAGCGCACCTGGGTCACTAGGATCAATTCAGTGCCAACAAAATGAACAACTTCCTATTCCTACCTGACACAACGACAATCTTGAATGGAAAACACAGTAACATGATGCTGCATAATTTATATCCGGCATAATCTCACTATATCTCGTCAGGTACATATTACGGTTAAGTTGTAAAAAGACAGTGAATTTTCAGTTAGCGCTCGTTGAGCTGCTGATGCTAGAAATGTCCGTGGTTATACCAAGACAGAGCATGGGTAACGAATAAATACTCCTCGTACGGTTCAGGTTTCAATCATTTCTGTAAATTGATGAAGTCAAGTGCTTTGTGTTGAGAAAACGTCCTTGGGTCATTGTGATGATCCAGCAGGCATCACACGTGATACGGCCACGTACAGAGTCGTGGCAACTTGCGCTGAGGAGCTTCGGCCAATAAGGATCGCCGAGGTCAGGTACAGCAGAATTACGCTGTGATTGGTCAACTTGTAACCTGCCAATTATTTCCTTTGACCTCACACATTTATGCAAATTAGGTCTGCCATAAAATGAACGTTCTATTCCACAGCCTTGGTCTGCTTATTTCTGGGTCGGAGCGATTTCAGTACGTGCTATCAGTTCGGGTATTGCAAGTAATACCGTCATGCAGTCACGTTCACTCAACGCTTAGTTTCTAATAATTGGCGCGAAATCGGTCGTACGGGTCTACGAGGTTGAGAATGATCTTTGCTTTGATCGTCAAGCTTTGATTTGTTCACGAATTTATTTATCAACTAGGGAGTGTATTCATTCATTTGTTATTTAAATTGCCACCAGATTCTCTCTAGGCATGACCGCGAACTTTCTTAACTCTAACAGCCCAACAAACGATAGCTGAAATTTTATTTTTCTTAAATTCTTAACTGAAGTACGCGCCTGGTGAGAAACATCGAAACTATTCCGGATGTAAACTGTGTATGAATGCCCTGTTGTATTCTGTCTTCCAGGGAAAAGATTTTGAATTTGTCACGCTACGTCATATTAACTCCTGCTCATTTAACATTTACACCACGCGTCATACAACTGAGTGGTTAAAATTTGAAGATTACCAAAGAGATTGTGAGTGATTTAATTAACTGAAATTGAAGATTCCCACTGTGTTTGATCACAATAGCGCAGCACTACTTAGAATTCTTAGGAAATTTTCGAACTTCTGTATTGTATGAATCGTTTTATTTTCGCGCACACGCACAAGCTCACGTACAGACACCAAGTTTCTGAATGATATGAACATTGAAATAGTAGTTAATTACTGTTAGTGATCGTTCTGATCAATATTTCACTACATAATACCGCTTGTCGGCCTTGTATAACCTGGGCCGGGCCCTGGACGTGGCATTGTTGTAGGATTGACAGTTTGCATCGCACTCATTCCACCCGGCTGGTTTGCGGGCACTTCGAGAGTCCGCGCAGCAAATACACCAAAAGCACCACCCATCGTCGGTGGTACCATCCCGTATCGACCATATATGGGATGCCACGCCATCGGCTGCCGTGATTCAGCATCTGCAGCTGCCAATGCGGCCGCTGCTTCCTTGGCAGCTTGTTCAGCCAGTTCAGAGGCTAATTGGGCTTCGCGTTCTTTGCGCTTGCGACTTCGAGTTTTGCATATCATCAGTTTATCTGCGTTCATCACACAAAATGCTATAATGATTCCAAAAATGAGCAAAAGTACAATGATAAGAAGACAAGCAGATAGAACAGATGACGGAACGCGAAGTTCTTCCAGTAGACCGGTGTGTGGCTTTCTTCGACGCACACGCTTCTTGCTGATCTGGGATTTAAAGTGACAGCGCTCTTTGGCACGCAGTGGATCGACACGATCGGAAGTGGTAGGTAACGCCTGGAATAGCGAAGCAATAATTGGTGCTTTCAAAATGAATATAGCAAATTTATAATGAGGGAAAACTATTCTATGGTCCTAACCACTATCGTAGTAAATCATTTCCATTTCGGAGCCTTCAATTATATGGACTCAATAAGCGTACGAAAAATGTACTGGGTAAAGGTTATTTACACCTGAAATGCGGAATTAGTGAGTAGTTTTGATAAGACCGTATACAGTTTGATGTAATTAGTATGGTATTATATCTGGATGACAAGACAAAACTTCCCCGGAAGCACACGGGAATTATTTCTCTATCATCCAGATAAAATACCATACCAAGCACATCAAAAATCCAAACTTTGGATCACATACCCTCGCTCTGAAGGTCAGCCTTGTTGCCAGATGGGATAAATTTGAAAGAATCACTGCGTGATTATAAAAGTGGACTCGCATATATTTAACATGATTTTACTGTCCGGGAAGCTCCTTTCTTCTGATCAAACCAACATCACTATTGACAATATGACGAATGAGAATTTATTGGTTTCATCTTAAGCTTCATTCATCTTAGAATAGGTCTATAATGTTCTAAATCTGACTGGTGAGGTCCAACCAAGTCCAGTATCACGGAGCGAAAGTAATTTAACTGGGAACTCTATATATGTTACCTCAGATTGAAAGAGTGCAACACATTCTTTTTGTGTGTTTTAATATATTCGTCGTCGTGTTCTTTACTACAGTCTGTAGCCGTACTGAACGAAGTACGACAGATTCCGTTTGATTCAAACTTTCTATCCCAGAGGGCTGTCGAATGCAGCTGAGGTACTATTGCTTAATATTTTGAAGTCCATAGATATCACTCAGTTCATCATCACTCACTCATGCACACGAAACGATTCATCCCCTTGTCGTAATGTATCGCATTATATAATCGATTTGGTGGAATTTTCATACTATTTTTCCTATATTAAGGGATTCATCATACCTTGGATCACATAGAATTTTGACTCGGAACGCGAAAATGAATTCCAGAGGGCTCTGTTATTTTACCGGCTGACTCATAAGTTGTCCAAGGACCTTATATAGCTGAAAGTTTCCACCCTTACCAATGCTTCTTAGGATGTCTGCAATAAAGATTGCAATGTTTCCCCTCAACACTAAATTAGTACCAAAATCAGGATAATTTCGCACTACCATTTTACAGTATTCAAATAATAGTTAACGATAATAATCACACTCTTAACATTCGAATTAGGAATGTTAATAATGGCACGTCAAAAGTGAACAGATTCTTAAGATGGTATTTGGTCATGGAATGCTAATGCTGTTCCGTTAAAACGATCATTGTGGCTTACACTTGGTGAGAATTGACAGTCCGTCGTTGGAGTGATGTTAGCCGATTGGTGTTGAACTATGTGAGGACACGCACTTATCTCCTCATCACTTTGAAATTCCGTGGTGTACTGACTGTCCGGAGCTTTGGGTGGTCTTCGATCGCGTCGCAACGAGTCCGTACGAAATACGACTTGTGTTAGTTTATTGCTGGCAAACCGTTCCGTATCCTCAAACGGTATGGACTTGTTTGTCAGTGATGAACCGTCAATGCATATGTACTGCGTCAGCTGTGAATAGAGCAAAAGCACAGAGATAATATCCGATTCCGAATGTTGGACTTCGGTGCAGCCCATGCATTCATCGTGGGCATGTAATTCGAACGACCTGGTTAGAGGGCATTTGTCAGTTCTCTTTGCGGCAACAATGATTACCCCTCTAATCCACCGAGTTTCACGCTTTGGTTTCAATTATAAATTATAAAAATGATTGACAATACCGTGGTTTTTTATTGCTGACTAATTCAGGATGTGAAATCATTCGGTCTTCAGAATATCTTTACCTTTAAACAGCCCATTCAGCGTTCTGTAAAAATCTGACTAACACGGACATCTATCTAGCTGCGCCGGTGCAAAATTCCAGATGAGAAGCTTTATTCACACCTGCCGCTATTCATCGGAACCATGGAACCAGAAGTCATCGGTAGAAGTAACCGAAATTGTTAATGAAGTTTCTCGGGAAAAGTGCCATAGGGGAGTGAAAACCTAAAATCTCCAAGTTAATGGATGGCTGCTTTCGGTTGACTCGTGATTGGTTGGCGGAGTGTTTCATTCTCGAGACGGCTGGCATTTATCCGGTGTGATCTGGTGTGCCCTGACAGTTAGTGGTTCTTACGTTCGAGTTAATTAAGTGGGCATTATTCGCATGTACAAAGTGCACGATGTACATTCAGCGCACCCTCATTTTACTGCGATTTCTCACAAACGCATTTACTTGGGCATCGTGAAATTTGGTGCGCATATGTCTTGTTCCACCTCTACATTAGGATCGTATACGGATTTGATTTTTTACTTAAGAAAATTTATTTTATCCCAAATAAGATGTCTGAAGGGTGCGAAATGCTTTTAACGCACCCACAATCCAATGATGAAAACAACCACCTGGTGATCATATGTAAAGATTGTTACGTCTCAGAACGGAAAAAACATAGATCAGACATACTCACAATCAGATTTCGGATTGCGTCAATTTCGTAGATCTTCCATTCAGTGAGGATACTAGACCTGCACTCGTTTCCATCGATTCACCTCGCCAACAAACCCCAAACATTTTCAATGAGGTCCAAATGGGGTCTGTGAGCGAACCAATCAAAAATTTTGATTTTTCGATAAAAACTAACCACATTTCACTAAACTGGGCTGTCTGTTTAGCGGTAAAGTACGGACTCCTTCTGGCCTTCCGGAATAGCACGGAGTAAGAAGTCACTCGAAGTTTTGCTGTGTGAGTCAGCTATCTGCTTTCCTTAGAGAACTACCAGCTGACTTACCGTCCGAAAAACTAACACCTTAGACCATCACGGGGCCTCTACCGAATGCTTGACGGCCGAATTCAAGCTTGCTCTTGGGCGTACCGTGCAGCAGTACATTATTTCGCTGGGGCCGTCCAAGTGGAACATTTTTTCATCACCAAATATCACGTCATTACCTTCAGCCTCCCATCTGGTGTGATTTCTGACCTATTCGGCTCTATCTGAAGTACGACGTACAGTCATCCAGGGTGCTGCTCTCAACTTTGTATATACCTACATGTGTGCCTTTTTGTCACACTTGCTGTACGCGGTAGACAATAATATTCAATTTCATGAGCCTCTGAAACTTCGATGCATTTCTTATTTGGTTGAAGGCAACATGTAGAAGTTGTCTCTTGGCATTTTCAGAGATTTTTCTTTGTATTCCACGTTTCTTCCTATATGTATAACTGCTTGGATCCTTCAAAAAGTTCCAGGTAAATTTCATTGATATGTCAATTCTTTTGGCGACCTTCCTACTACTAATTCCTGAGTCTTTTTAGGCAAGTATTTTCTCTGTTTCAAACCAGACAGCCGTCGTCCACGCGGCAAATTTTTGTTTTTGTGAATGGAAGGTCAAAAATACAATTTGATACAATGAACTAGATGAGCTTCGATTACTAAACACTGATGCTATGAATTGTGCTCAACGGTCTATCACTGAGCATCACTCAAGCCAACGGCTTTGTGTGGGGCTTATGCCGTCTATTGAATGACCTAAGCTTGCACATTCTTGTCAGTGACCCCGGGGGGTGCTAAAAACATTTCACACCCTTCAGGCATATTAAATCGGGATTAACTCGATTTTCCTACGTAGAAATTAAAATCCGTATACGATCCTAATGTAAAGGTGGGACAAGACAAATGCGCACCAAATTTCACGATGTTAAAGTATATGCATTTGTGAGAAATCGCAGTAAAATGGGGGTGCGCCAAAATCATTTCGTGCACTGCATAGACAGCAAGGCGCACTCACAAGGCGGCGGGCTTAGTCACAATCACGAGACAGGTGCAAGTGCAAATCAAGGTCATCAGTCACGTGAAATCAATGCATATTTATGCGTGTGTCCAGTATTGCACTTGTCGGGGAGTGACGAAAACCTTCTTGAAGCAAAGTTACTAATTGGTTTGAGCCGTGTCGAACCGGGTCGATCAATCGATATTTAGCTGCCACACGGAAGGAGGCTTAACTTTTCCCCTCAGCGGACCCAAAAGATCGATGGATGAGGCTAGCAGGGGCCTTGCAGAATTAATCGACTTGACAAGAAAAAATAAATCTCGTTGAGCCATTGACGTGTTTGCAATCAACAACCCCATCACGATCGATAATCATCCCCGTTGCATTTCGCTACTGATCCCAGTATGTCCACACTTGCGCATTCACAGTCACTCAGTTTTCAGTGTCTGTCTGCCCCGTACTCTGAGTGACCGTCAGACCTTCACGTGACGGGTGAACCGAACTCCGATGGCGACCGCAGCTGAACACGTAGTCTGTGGTTTGTCTCAGTTACCCAAGCTTCCTTGCGCTAAACCTGACTTGTTTACATCCTGGAAGCTGTGTCCTTTCGACCTTCACTTATGAGACACTCTACAGGCCGTCCGGGTATAAATCGTAGAATAGAACGCGAAGGCCCACAACAAGATGATTAGTGCACATGTGTTGACAGGCACGCGGAGTTATTCGTCGGTTTAAAAGGAGTCACTTGCTTATCTACGAACTGGGTTTTGTGATGATCGCAGCTGCTCATTTACCTCGAGTGTGAAAACTAAAAACCACGGCGGCAATGAAATCCGACTCCAGGCACTTTAAATGTCTTAGTGCTGGGCGTGTTCAACCTGGTAGACTCCATGAACAATGAGGGTCCTCTTATTTGAACAATAACTGAGTTTGTGAGCCTTGTGTATGCCAGTCCACATTGCAAGTTTCGGTCACGTTGCAAATAAATCATGCACTTTACTTGTTTCGGTGTGTATCTACCAAACGGCTTGTAGTTTCATCGCCGTGGTTAGTATCGTTGAGTGGGTTGCTTTCGGTGTTAGATCGCAGTCCCAGCACGACTGTAATCATACGTTTGGGTAAGGTCCACAACATGCAAAGTCGTTTGTTCCCATGCATCCTCAACCAAAATGTACCTCCTGACCTGAATAATAACCTAATTTTTATGACAACGCAGAAAAGTAATTGGATGAATTATAGAGAATCACAACTGCTCAGTCCGATCCCCTGAAGACTGCGCCGTTACCTTCCCTAGACAGATAAATCTCACGTTGGTCGAATTCCTACTTCATGTGTTGGGCCAGATAAAGGCTATCACACAGACAAAACCATAGAGAGATTTGATACGGCATGAAAGTAGTCGACTATCAAATGCAACGTCTCGATTTATTCGATCATTATAGCACATGCCTTCACAACGTGATTTCCTCAGAAATTGAGCTCTAGGAAGATTACGACTCACTGGTAATGGATTTTCTTAAGACTTACAGTGTATTGTTTGAACAGTCCCATGGTCACATTAAAAAGACAACATTGGAGAGCGAACAATTGTTTTCAATGATCCCTAATCTTGCTCTTACACATCATATAGGTGACAGTTATGCATTTGATTAGCCGTTGTCTGGGTTGAAGGACATTTTTACAGTAGGTGTGTGGTGTGGGGGAGGGGGAGATGGTGTGGTGTTTGTCAGTTAGTGTGTGGTGATGCTGAATCGACCACTGTTAGTGGGTTTTCAGAAGTCGTTTCTCGTTTCGGATGCTCCGTCTTTGGCCAAGGCAACTGAAGTGCCTGAACCAGTCGCTTTTGCGAGCACAGATCCGGGCTTAGTAGACGTATGGCGATCGCTTCAGCCGTGGCCAGGGTCCGCAGTCGGGCTGCCTTTGATCGGTTGGGGGGACCACGATACACAACACTGAATGAGTCATTCGGGTCAATCCTATGACCACTATCGATTAGATGACTAAGAATAGAACTGTTGATTGTGCCCGTCTTCCCGTGACTCAGCCACCTCGGGTGATGCTCCTTGATGCGTTGAGACAGGCGCCTGGCCGTGCGACCCATGTAAAATGCGCCACATGCGCACTTGAACGAATAGATAATCATGTATGAGGTCAGCTCAGGTAACCGGTCTTTCACTCGCATTCGGATCATCGGCGAAGTGGAAAACACACAATTCAATTTGCAGCTGGGAATGTTGAGTTCACAATTGCTCCAAGTGATCTTGGTAATCGTTCTGTATGCGTATCTCCTTTGAATGGTACTTTCACGAAAAGTTCCTTCTTTGGGACGCAAGAAAATCGTTCTGCGGGTGTAGTTGGTTCAGTATTTTTCAAGATAAACTTCTCTGGATACCCGTTCTCCTGCAGTACTTGTTTTATGAGTTTTAGTTCCTCTTCCAGAGTATCCTGCGAGCATATGCTACGGGCCCTGAAGGCTAGACATCGGACTAGGTTCCTCTTATACCGCAATGGCACAAAGCTATGAAATTTTGTGTATTGGCCGTTCCATGTTTTCTTTCTGTGGACTCGTCGTTCGATGGTTCCATTTTCCCGTCTGGTGATCAACACATCGAGGAAAGGTAGTTTGTTTTCGGCTTCTTTTTCCATTGTGAAATCAAGAGAGCTATGAGCACGCTTGAAGTCTTCTAGAATAGCTGAAACATTACGATCGTCGTCCACTATACAGAAAATATCATCCATGTATCGAATGTAATAATCCAAAGTTTCTATTGTCTTCTCAAGTTTCCCGCTTTCTAATTTCGCCATAAATATGTCCGCTAGCACAGGACCCAGTGGGGAACCCATGGCGATACCGTCTCGCTGGCGGTAGAAGCAGTCATTAAACAGAAATTGAACATTGAGAGTGCAACGTAGTAGCAGTTCCTTCAATCCTTCTACTGGAATGCCTATTTGTGTGTTGGATGTTCTAATGTATTCACATAGAAAGCCCACGGTTTCTAGTAATGGCACATTTGTAAATAACGACACCACATCAAGCGACATCATGATTTTCTTGTGTAAGTTTACATTCTGTATGATGGACACAAACTGAAAACTATCTCGCAGACTATGTTTAGCGAGTCTTATGCGAATGGGTTCCAAGAGTTCTACCAGCCATTGTGCTATTGCTTGGTACGGAGAATTCGTCATCGACACAATCGGTCGGATTGGAATACCATCTTTGTGGGTTTTCGGAAGTCCATAGAGGCGTGGAATGGTCGATCCATTTGGTTTTAGTTTTTCGTATGTAGCATTGTTTATACAGCCCTGATCTCTCAGTCGTCTTAGGCATCCGGCTAGTTCTTTCTCTATCTTTTCGGTTTCGTCTTTTCCTTTGTGACAGACAGAAAACTTAGTCTGGTCTTCCACCAATCTGGAAAGTTTTTCAATGTATTCTCGTTTATCCATGAGGACAACACCGGAACCTTTATCTGGTCTCAATAATACTACGTCCTTGTTCTTACGCAGCTCCTTCAGCGCGTCCAGGTGTTGTCTGGTGATCAGTCCACGACTTTGTATCTGAATTTTACGATAGCTGTAGCAGCTCGCCACAAGCACACTTTTGAATCGTTCTAAATCGATATCCGTTCTGGGTGTCAGGTCCTTAGTTTGACTCAATAAATTTTCAAATTGTACCTCCAAATCAAGTCTATCGTCTTTTCTAACAGGACAGCAGAACTTCCATCCCAAAGAAAGAGCCTCCATCAAGATTGGATTTAGAGTGATACTGGAGTAATTGCGTACCAGCCTATCAGGATTGCTTGGAAAGGCGACTGGTGGTTTTAGGGGATTAATACCACTAATCAAGCGATCACGAGTAATTTGAACGCGGAGTGCACAGATTCGACTTACGAATTCATTAAATTCGGAAATTTCCTCCTCCGGCAGATTGTCCACATAATGTTGTCGTTGTGAAACATTCCGTTCGAATTCCGTTATTTTGGATTTCACTGAGTCACAAACACTTAAAGCATGCCGTCGAAGGGTTTTACTATTAGGGTAAATCCGGTTTCGGCGCAGTTGTTTCCAAAATCGTTTGGGGTATTCATTGATTCTAACACAATTTTTAAGGAATTTCACGTGTCGTAGCCTCCGCAAGTCGTGTGGAAAACTTCAGGAACGCATTCAATTCCTTTACCACAGAGGGTGACTTGGTAGATCTGAATTGTTTGAACAGTCCCATGGTCATATTAAAAAGACAACATTGGAGAGCGAACAATTGTTTTCAATGATCCCTAATCTTGCTCTTACACATCATATAGGTGACAGTTATGCATTTGATTAGCCGTTGTCTGGGTTGAAGGACATTTTTACAGTAGGTGTGTGGTGTGGGGGAGGGGGAGATGGTGTGGTGTTTGTCAGTTAGTGTGTGGTGATGCTGAATCGACCACTGTTAGTGGGTTTTCAGAAGTCGTTTCTCGTTTCGGATGCTCCGTCTTTGGCCAAGGCAACTGAAGTGCCTGAACCAGTCGCTTTTGCGAGCACAGATCCGGGCTTAGTAGACGTATGGCGATCGCTTCAGCCGTGGCCAGGGTCCGCAGTCGGGCTGCCTTTGATCGGTTGGGGGGACCACGATACACAACACTGAATGAGTCATTCGGGTCAATCCTATGACCACTATCGATTAGATGACTAAGAATAGAACTGTTGATTGTGCCCGTCTTCCCGTGACTCAGCCACCTCGGGTGATGCTCCTTGATGCGTTGAGACAGGCGCCTGGCCGTGCGACCCATGTAAAATGCGCCACATGCGCACTTGAACGAATAGATAATCATGTATGAGGTCAGCTCAGGTAACCGGTCTTTCACTCGCATTCGGATCATCGGCGAAGTGGAAAACACACAATTCAATTTGCAGCTGGGAATGTTGAGTTCACAATTGCTCCAAGTGATCTTGGTAATCGTTCTGTATGCGTATCTCCTTTGAATGGTACTTTCACGAAAAGTTCCTTCTTTGGGACGCAAGAAAATCGTTCTGCGGGTGTAGTTGGTTCAGTATTTTTCAAGATAAACTTCTCTGGATACCCGTTCTCCTGCAGTACTTGTTTTATGAGTTTTAGTTCCTCTTCCAGAGTATCCTGCGAGCATATGCTACGGGCCCTGAAGGCTAGACATCGGACTAGGTTCCTCTTATACCGCAATGGCACAAAGCTATGAAATTTTGTGTATTGGCCGTTCCATGTTTTCTTTCTGTGGACTCGTCGTTCGATGGTTCCATTTTCCCGTCTGGTGATCAACACATCGAGGAAAGGTAGTTTGTTTTCGGCTTCTTTTTCCATTGTGAAATCAAGAGAGCTATGAGCACGCTTGAAGTCTTCTAGAATAGCTGAAACATTACGATCGTCGTCCACTATACAGAAAATATCATCCATGTATCGAATGTAATAATCCAAAGTTTCTATTGTCTTCTCAAGTTTCCCGCTTTCTAATTTCGCCATAAATATGTCCGCTAGCACAGGACCCAGTGGGGAACCCATGGCGATACCGTCTCGCTGGCGGTAGAAGCAGTCATTAAACAGAAATTGAACATTGAGAGTGCAACGTAGTAGCAGTTCCTTCAATCCTTCTACTGGAATGCCTATTTGTGTGTTGGATGTTCTAATGTATTCACATAGAAAGCCCACGGTTTCTAGTAATGGCACATTTGTAAATAACGACACCACATCAAGCGACATCATGATTTTCTTGTGTAAGTTTACATTCTGTATGATGGACACAAACTGAAAACTATCTCGCAGACTATGTTTAGCGAGTCTTATGCGAATGGGTTCCAAGAGTTCTACCAGCCATTGTGCTATTGCTTGGTACGGAGAATTCGTCATCGACACAATCGGTCGGATTGGAATACCATCTTTGTGGGTTTTCGGAAGTCCATAGAGGCGTGGAATGGTCGATCCATTTGGTTTTAGTTTTTCGTATGTAGCATTGTTTATACAGCCCTGATCTCTCAGTCGTCTTAGGCATCCGGCTAGTTCTTTCTCTATCTTTTCGGTTTCGTCTTTTCCTTTGTGACAGACAGAAAACTTAGTCTGGTCTTCCACCAATCTGGAAAGTTTTTCAATGTATTCTCGTTTATCCATGAGGACAACACCGGAACCTTTATCTGGTCTCAATAATACTACGTCCTTGTTCTTACGCAGCTCCTTCAGCGCGTCCAGGTGTTGTCTGGTGATCAGTCCACGACTTTGTATCTGAATTTTACGATAGCTGTAGCAGCTCGCCACAAGCACACTTTTGAATCGTTCTAAATCGATATCCGTTCTGGGTGTCAGGTCCTTAGTTTGACTCAATAAATTTTCAAATTGTACCTCCAAATCAAGTCTATCGTCTTTTCTAACAGGACAGCAGAACTTCCATCCCAAAGAAAGAGCCTCCATCAAGATTGGATTTAGAGTGATACTGGAGTAATTGCGTACCAGCCTATCAGGATTGCTTGGAAAGGCGACTGGTGGTTTTAGGGGATTAATACCACTAATCAAGCGATCACGAGTAATTTGAACGCGGAGTGCACAGATTCGACTTACGAATTCATTAAATTCGGAAATTTCCTCCTCCGGCAGATTGTCCACATAATGTTGTCGTTGTGAAACATTCCGTTCGAATTCCGTTATTTTGGATTTCACTGAGTCACAAACACTTAAAGCATGCCGTCGAAGGGTTTTACTATTAGGGTAAATCCGGTTTCGGCGCAGTTGTTTCCAAAATCGTTTGGGGTATTCATTGATTCTAACACAATTTTTAAGGAATTTCACGTGTCGTAGCCTCCGCAAGTCGTGTGGAAAACTTCAGGAACGCATTCAATTCCTTTACCACAGAGGGTGACTTGGTAGATCTGAATTGTTTGAACAGTCCCATGGTCACATTAAAAAGACAACATTGGAGAGCGAACAATTGTTTTCAATGATCCCTAATCTTGCTCTTACACATCATATAGGTGACAGTTATGCATTTGATTAGCCGTTGTCTGGGTTGAAGGACATTTTTACAGTAGGTGTGTGGTGTGGGGGAGGGGGAGATGGTGTGGTGTTTGTCAGTTAGTGTGTGGTGATGCTGAATCGACCACTGTTAGTGGGTTTTCAGAAGTCGTTTCTCGTTTCGGATGCTCCGTCTTTGGCCAAGGCAACTGAAGTGCCTGAACCAGTGTAACAGGGAATGCTGGGGCGAGGGAACGGCGTGAACATCAAGGCGAACGAACGAACCAAACGAGGGTCACAGACAAAAGAACAGGTGGCGAATATGTCGGAGGCGTCCCGAAGCAGGCAAAAAGAAGCACACAGACGACCAGAGAAGAAGAAGCGGGATCTCCGGCAACCAGCAAGATAGCTCAGTTGAAGGGCTGCCGATCGAGCCGTCAACTGAGACAGTCGTGCCAACCGAAGGGAAATGACGGGCAAGAGAAGCAAGCCATCGGCCACAGGAAAATGGACAGAATGCAGCCGAAGCGCTCAAACAGCGGCAATAGCAATCTTGGTGCCGCGCAGTCTGGAAAAAAGCCTATATAAGCGACTGTATGTGTGCCATGACTTGACTTGTATGATCGTGGGAATACAAGTATCCTGCCGTGCATTGTCGTCCTTGTTACAATAGGACTAATTTCGCGCCAGTACATTATAGCAAACCCAAGTTGATACGCTTCGCGAATTGAACTGGCTAGTTCACAGCCTCAGGGTATCAGAATGTTACCATTATAAAATTGTGGTGGGTGTACATACTACTTGGTAAGTAGTTGATTGCTGAAAACGGAACTGTGGCTAGTTGTGGATCACCAACGCCGCTATGCTCAAGAAACGAAACGCAATAAGGTGAACGGCGACAGGCAAATCACTCGACTACTCCTCCGTCGGACCGTGACTGTCTTCAAATGAAGAAGACAGCGAACTTGCAAAGAAGCATGTTTGTAACGTTTGGTTTGTTTTGTCGATGTCCGTACGAAGGCGCGTCCTGTGGAACATGGCAAAACGACTAGCCGCATGGACGCCATTGGACACAACTTTTGACTACCGATTGCCCAATCAAACAGGAATCCAAAAAGCTACTAGTTAAACGCTAGTCGATCATCCACTGAAGCCAATGATATACATCACTTTTTGCGTTTAGACTGTCGAAGCCTGTCGGTCCTGTGTATTTATTGGTTGTTGAGAATGAAGCTGTGGTTGTCGTTTTAATCTTGTAATTAAACAACTCATCAAGCGCCGTCCATGCTGTACCCATCTTTGAAGATTTGTGGAAGCTTCAATATTACCTAACGCACGTCAATAGCTTAGTTAGCCATCTGACTGTTCGGTCGCCTTGTGCATCAAGCTGGCATCAAATGGACAACGAACGACTTCCCACCAATCTGCTGCATAGCTAAGCGGGACACGGCTTCAGCTACCTTCAAGAATAGTCAGCATGTCCACGAATGGACAGGAAATTAACTGCTGGTCATAGTGAATCCCCAGAGTATGGAGATGGCATCATGTATGTCAGTTGCAGCCGAAATGTTCAAGCTTAATATGATAGGTTACCAGTCAGTCAGATTTTTTGAAATAACTTCACACTTTTGATTGATATGTTGACAGGATCATGACCAGCTGATACGATTTTTCATACTATACCAGAACTGTCAGAATCATTCAGAAGTGCCACTCGATTGACTGTTTGAGATGTCCTCCTTATTGGTCTGGAGACCTACGCACCAACCATCCTGACGCATTTTTGCGCGCGTGGCCGCACCGCACACTCGTCGCCTGCAAATCGCACCAATGTATACGATCACAATGACGCACGTGGACCCGACCTTGTCTTAACCGGATATAAGATTATCAGTAACCACGCCTTTTTCCAGCATGCTCCAGCCAAAACCCGCAATTATCTAACAGCAACCCACCATTCTTCAACGACGATCAACAATCTTTGAGCCTTGACGCACAAACTCTATCCATGCCGCTGCTAGCCAGTCAGATGAAAAGTATGGGAATATTACGACGTCAAGAAACGATTGAAAAACTTATTTTCAACAAAGACTGGTGGTTCAAAGCTGACTAGGATGATACTCTGTTTTGTCTTTCTGGATTTTTACCCGCAAAAATAAAAGATATCCTCGACAATAAACCCTAGTGTTTTTTGGATAAAAACAGTATAAGACTGGGTCCTATTTCTGGAGAAACACGGTAATTAATGCTTCATGTCCGTTCATTATACTTGCCAACACCATTTTTCATAAATTTTAGATCGATGGTCATTGAGAGGAGCATGTAAAATGTTAACACCTTGCAGCATTTGGCTTCTTTTAGTACTGACCGATTGAATGAAAGATACTCAGTGCCTTAAGTATGAGAACAATTTGCCGCATGCATTGAGTCACCATTTTTCTGAACTCAAAGCTAATGCACTAAGAAACCATAACAATTGCATGTTTCGTAACGATTTCAGCTCCACTACCTTACTTGAATGTTAACAATCCCAACATTTATGATTATAGTCAGTTGGAAGTGAATTGGCCTCTTGTTGGGTTTTTTGAAGAAATGCTTGCCCATGAGTACAATGAAAGGTGTATACCTCATAGCTTCAAAGACCCACGGTACTATCAGGCAAAGCCGGCCACCAGACCCTAAAACTTGGAGTAGTGAAGCACATAAGATCACGCTTTTCATCCGAAATAAGGAATATAGGAGGCTTCTATTTAATCTGACAGAATGTACAAACTAGGAGGTAGAACTTAGCATCTTCACGTGAAGTGGTACAAGGATTTTCAAATTTCAACGTTAGATTCCATAGGTTACATTTAGTTGTACATGTTGCTTCCTGTTGATCCTCAGGATACGTGTATATGGGGAGCACGGACGCCATATTTTATTGATAACATGGACTAAAGCATATTGCACATATTCTTTACATATATACATATAACAAACACATTTCGTGAGGAATGACTCTCCAAGTACACTGTTTGGGAATTGATGATCTAACCAACTGCTGTCAAACATGGCGTTGTACCAACCTATCCCCTAGGTTAAATTAATTTATATGTTTTTATCTCTGTGTTATGCCTATTAAACGAATGCTGATATTATTCGGAGGCCAGTGTCACAACCTTGCCTACCGAATATTCGAAACGCGTTTGCTAGCCCAAAGGCATCTAACGCAATGCGCCGTCGTTTCCATTATTAGGTTGGATTCTCTGGCTCAGATCACGTGACCCCACTGACCCACTGGACCAATTTCCGTCCATGAACGCTTCGAGTTGCACGACTCCGATCTGTGCCACGTTTGCACGGAAAAAGTATGGTAAGACAGGCGGTCACTACGACCAATAGTCGGCCAGAGAGACTTGTGTGCAGTTGACAAACAAAATGCACTGTACTGATGCGATAACCAACCATTGCGTTCTGTTCTCATATTCAACTTATAGTTTTCCAGAACTATGTGATAATTTCACAAATCGATATGATGGTTTCTCGAATCAGTCTTAGAATGGTATAATTATTGATCGTCTCTTTATCACTGAGTTCAATCACGGGGCGGTTACTGAGACACTTAGCCCGGGTCACTACGCAGTCGGGTTCATGTGCATCTTTATGGCCGCACATATACAGGGTGGTTGGTGCGAATGGCTTCAGACCAATCAGGACATCTCTTACAGCGTCTCGGGTGGCACGTCCAGTTGGGGAATTGATCAGCGGCAGCGTGATTTGAATCTAATTGTTTTGACATAATTCTGAGTAAGTTTGACATGATTCCGGAATAATGTGAAAAATGTTGTAGTGTTGTCTGTCACGTTTGCAGATGCGGGTCGAATACCTCATCATCAGTCAAAATTTATCCTGTTATTTGAATTTCTTTTGGTCCTAGTTTAAAAATGATCCAGTCAAGTGAGTAGAACTTCCGGGTCAGCATCAATATAATATGTGCATTTGAGTAGTAAGAACACTGAAATCGTGTGCTCTTGTCGTCTTCAAAATACCCGGGCTATGCTGCCACGGCGTACTTTACCACAGTCATGTTCACACACAGAACCAAATTGTGACAGACAAACTGAAGCTAGGCTTTCGAGCTTCCAACTGGTTCTTTCAATTCGCATCATCCACGGCTCTTACCCACGAGGCTCACAGCCTGTGTCAAACGCGCGAACAGGTAAGCTAAATGGGTAGACCTAGCGCACCATATAGCAGTCCCTGCATATATTTGAGATGAATTGTTATCACAGGTTCTGAGCTTCTGCAATGTCAGTTCAAAATATGGTCATCGTAACAAGATGTTGCCTTATCTGGTGTGCAATTTCCCGAAGAGTAGATTTGGCATAATTTTTGGTATCCTATCTGACGACTCAACATACGAAAATCACTGATGAATATAAAGCCTTAAAAAGAATTCTGTTGCAAATACAACTCATATTAAACACCACCACTTCTCAATTTATTGCAAAATTACGTCGAAGTGTCCAAGATCATATCAAAAGTAATCGGCACTGTGTCAATACTATATTGACAGAATAACGTCCAGACCATCCAGAATCTTCCTCTAGTTGGCTTATTGAGATGCCATTCTGATTGAACAAGAATCTAACATCAGCCTACCAAACCACGTTAGCGTCAGCCACCGCACTGCCTGCTCGTCCCTGATATCCAGACACGATGACCAAATCAAATATTTATCTGCCATAAGAACTTCTGCAACTATCTGAAACTGTAGTGAGCGATGGCCTGGCGTTTGATAACCTGACTCGTGAGTAGAGGCAGATCGGTTTAGACAAACTGCACCCACGTTCCAAGTGAACGTGACATACGAAACAGCTGGTATTACAATTGGATTGCAGAAGGGTTTAAGGAGTGACAACCAAAAGACAGTTGCGATCCGACCGAACCAGTAGGTATTTGATGACAATAAATTCCATGTTAGGTGACTATGTTGTCGCCTGGCTCACTAGCACGCCTGATCTACTGAGGCCCTATGTGGTTAGCCACTTTCAACCTCAGGATCATGGTTGCCGGTTTCCTTCTCACATTTCGAATCACGACAGTACGAAGTTAAACACGCGCACCTGCTCCGTTGCTCGCCCTAGTCCCTCGCGAAACAATTACGAACTCGTCTCCCCCACTAACCTCCGTGAACTGTACCATTATATCGGTTCTGTACATCAGTTTCTCCAGTGTTCTTCTCCTCTTGCCCTATTATTGACGGAAGCTCAAATCTCCCCTTCGTCGGACGCTATCCACCTTCAGTTCCCCAACTATACCCTTTACTCCTCCTTTTTCACCCAAAGCTGGTGTCCTGCCTTTGTCCAACGGTCGATCGCACGTCCAGATTACAAAATCTTGACTTTTCCAATCGTGAATTTCAGTAAACGTGCCTGAAGCTCCGACTTCCTTATTTTGATCACTACTTTTGTGTTACTTACCGCTCACCCAGCAGTGGCGACTTATCTATATTTGAATTCTTATCTTCGAATATTGAGCACATGTGTGTGTCAGATCCCAACTGTCATCTTAGGATATTTTAACGTTCACAATCGACAATGGTTGATCCATTCATCTCACTTTTCGGCTCCGGAGTGCGAAGCCGAAAATTTCGCCGTGGTCAACAACCTGTGCCAACTAGTTGACCTCTTCACGCGTATCCGTCCTTCCTGTACTTGGCTCATCTAACCACTGCATTGGTTCCTGTCCGACCAATTTTACTCGCCCCGATCCTCCGGCCCCCTCGTGACATATTCTGGTCCTACAGTTCAGCCAACTGGGACAGCTTTCGCGATTTCCGAGCCTCCGATACCTGGAAGGATTGGTGCTGTACTGCAGACGTTTCTGCTGCCGTTTCCAACTACACTGAATCCTTTCATTCCAGGCTTTTCCAAACCGGGAAATCCCGAATCCCCCCGAAGTGGTTCAAACAGACATATGATCGTGTTGTATGCTTGAAGCGTTCAGGATTTTGCCGCTGACGTTGCTCACCCACTCCCGGCTCCCACCACGGTCTCCTGCAACCTAGGAACAGATGCTCTCCAACCACACAGAGAGCCAAAGTAAGCTTCGGCCGGTGGAAAACCGAATGTTCACTCTCATCTGCCATCGGCAGCCACAACATCTGCTCTTCCCATCTGTAATTTCTATGGCGATCTTGCTTGTGAACCACACGAGAAAGCTGAGGATTTTGCTTCCCGGTTTGCCTCCAACTTCACCTTGCCCTCTTATCCTACTCTTTCGGTCCCTTCTCTTCCCTCTGTCTCCCATTTTCCACCTCATATTAGCACTGGAAAAACCCACCAAGTGTTGCTTTCTCTGGACGTATGCTGGCCACCCAGTCCGTACGGTATATCACCCGTCATCCTTAAAATGTGTCTCTCAACTGGCCCCTGCCGTACATCATCTTCTCTCTCTCTCTCTCTCTCTCTCTCTCTCTCTCTCTCTCAACTTTCTACTTCTCCAATCTCCTGCAAACACACTGTGATTCATTCTATTCCCAAGCGCGGTGGTCTTGCTGACCCGAGTAATTATCGCCTTATCTCCCTCACACTTGTTATTTTAAAAGTATTCGAAACTGTCATTTCCAACCAACTGCTTACATTTCTCGAACGCGAACGACCACTCTGCGATCGCCAATACGGACTCCGACCTCGCCGTTCCACCGGTGATATCCTGACTCTCGTCCCACACCTCTGGTCGGCTGCACTCGACAACCACGGAGAAACACACATCGCCATCTCGAAAGCCTGTGACCGAGTTTGGCACGAAGGTCTTCTGACGGAACTGCCCACGTTCGGGTTCTCCCCCACTCTCGTATTGTGGACATCTAGTCTTCTCAGTAAGCAAACCATCTCCGTCCCAGTTGATGAGGTTTTATTCTAGCGATTTCCCGTGAATACTGGCATTTCCCAAGGTTAAGAACTTGCGCTCACCCTCTTCCTTTTATTTGGTAATGACTTTCTATCCCCTACTTCTGACCCAATCCACTTCTTTGCCAATGACGCCACTCTTCACTCTTCCCTTTCTTACCACACTCCTCGCCATGCCAAAACCAACATCGATCGTGACGACATTGCAATAAGTGTATCTTGAAAATCCGACCTCGAACACATCTTCTCCTTGGTCTCCCACAGTCATGTTGTATTTAATGCTTCCAAAACCACTCTTCTTTCAATTTATTTGAAACATCATTCATTCTCCCCACACTCATCCTCTTGACTCAGCTGTGCTGCATTCCACGAATTCTTCCTCTGTTCGTGGCTTACCTATAACTTATTTACTTCAATCCACTTTCATATCTCAGCTCGCTTCTCGTGCTGCATTCAAAGCTGGGTTTTTACTTCGCGCCAGACGCTTCTTCACACCAGCTCATCTTCTGCTATACAAAACTAAAATCCGCCTTGCACTTGAATACTGCAGTCACGTGTGGGGCCGGGCTTCGTCTACCTCTGTTTCTCTTCTTAACCGAGTTCAACGAAAGGCCATCCGGCTGATCGACGACCCTTCTTTAACCTCCAATCTGCAGTCACTAGCCCGTCGTCGGACGACTGCTCCGTTGTCCCCCTTCTATTGGTACTATTTTGAATTTTGTACTTCTGAGCTTGCTTTGGCGGTTCCTCTTCCCAAAACGTTTTCCCGGTCTTTACGTACCCAGGCAGTTAGTCATTTTTATCAAGTTTCTGTCACAAGATATCGTGCTTCTATTTTCCAATCTTCTTTTTTTCGGACTGTTAAACTGTGGAGTACTCTCTTTCTATCTTCCCATCCACTCTCTCTCTTTAAAAGCAATGTCATGAATGTTCCTCCACAACCCATTTTTACATTATTTCTTTTTATACTGGGGTTAACCCGTCTTACCGTAGTCCACTTACGTGAAATAAAAAAGTAATACAAATGCAGCTCACTGCAATTCAATACTCCTCATAATACACTTTGAACGTTTCCCGTTGTTCGGTTAGTGAAAACGGGCAGAATTTCATTGAACTATATGAAAAGAGACACGAAGGGACATACGTATTCCATCGTTACTTACCAACATGATACGTTGATGATAACGGAATAGAAATGGTGGAATAGCTTTCATTCGAAATCCAAGCTCCAATCCGAGCAGCTGTGTACCGTTTGGAATCCACTGTAAAAAGTTTGCGTCCACACAGTCGACTGTTGGCAATGGATTGGATCGAAAACGTGGTTCATAAATAAACAGATAGAACTCATCCTTTTTCCCGATCATGACACAATCCAAATAGCTCACAATCTCTGTTGGAGACGGCAGACTGGTCCAGTGGTTACATGACATAAACAATTTGTAATCCGGTTCGTTTTCCGTATCACCGCCCACTAAGCTCCCTGTTTCAGGTGTCGTATCCACCATTTCTCCCTCACTGCCGTCAGCAGAAACAGTAGTCATGATGATGCTCGGTGTCGTTGGATTCATGGTTTCTGAGGCACTCGTCGAAGGTGTGGTCGATCCGAATCCGCCAGTCGAATCCGCGGACTTTGTCACAGTTCGTCGAACAATAAAACAACCCACATTAGGACAGAACTGACAGATCGGATCATTAGCGTCACGCATGAATGGTAATTCAAATGTGCGATCTGTCTCATACTGACCTCCATTAATGTTAACCATGGCTGGCCAATATCCCATGGGACAGAGCATTCGTGGCGATGAATAATCCCCTGTGCTTGTACATGACAACACAAAATACATCACAGCTAAAAGTAGCCGATCCCAGCACCATCTCATGCTGTCTTCGGGCCGTATCGGAAACGAAACCCGACAAAATGGCAGTCCCCAACTGGATACAACTCGTAACTGCTGTCCGTGGCAGTTAGAGGTCAAAGTGTTGCTGATTGGCCTAAAATGTATGTCCGTACAAATTCCAACCCCGCATCGAGTGGGTAGTGGGTTCATCACTCGTCCGCACGACAGTGCACACGTATTGATTTTGAAACAAGGCACACTATGTGGTAGTCGTGTGATCGTGGTAAAAAGAAGCCACAAACGGTTCGAAATGCAATCAGTTCATTGCTTTGTGGGATTAGGACGATTTCGAAAAATTGCACGGGATGACGTGAAGGTGTTCGGTTGCGGTCGCAAGAGAATAAGCTAAGCTCACAGGTTAGCGAAGACACGAACCGGAAATGGGCACATAGGAACGGCCACAAAATGAATGACTTTTGATTTATCACATTTGGTGACAGTGCTTTTAGGTGAAAAATAAGATTATTTGTCTATAAAAGTAGACCGGAAGCGTTGCGATTAGGTAAAGTCGAGGCAGCCGTGGATGGTTGGACTACAGTGCGTCCCACAAATACTCTCGAGAGCTGTACGCCGCAGACACATGTCACCTAAGGCATATACAAGTGTGACCGACCCAGAAGAGCGGCGCACATGTTTAGCTACGTTCAGTATCGAAATTCCGTACATCGTCGAAAATCTGACTGTCAAAAGGACGACGGAATAGGCAGTACCTGATTGAAGGCTAGGTGACTGAGTGAGTGCATCTGCTTGCGACTATATCCGGAGAGAAAGCCAATAGCTACATTAACAATACGCTGACCAATGAAAAAAATCGAAGAAACTGAATCGATCGAGAACAGAGAGAAGTATCGTCGACCGAAATCGGCCACCGGCAAAGGCTTGTCACATGAGGCTTTGGAAAGCGTTCGAAGCCACTGACAACAAAACGTCCTAGGACAGGCAAGCTACTACCGTCAATCACTGTCGTCCGTACACTGAATTCCACGAGAAAACAACCTAAAGTCATTCAAGAAAAGTCATCTGCAACGATTATGCTTAGAAGATGCAGACCACGGCCTTCACTTTCGCATCTGGTACCCCAGTCGTGGTATTTTTCGGTGCACAATGGTTAGTGATGAGACCATAATACACTCACATGGTATGCAAACTAGGAGCTGTACGGTAATTTGTCGCCGATGGACGTTAATGTAATTCCAAAGTGATGATTTAGGCAGGAGTCCTAAGAGGGATGACTATAGGTCTTTATTGCGAGGATATAGGCCGGCATATTTTCGACAGATGGCCCTGTTCCGGTAGCAGACCAACACCATCACACTGAGTCATGGAATGCATAAGCAGAATCTGTCCAGTGCTAAAGTCATGGTTTGAGACGATGCGAACATTCGAGACCGGACAGCGGATCAATGACGTGGATCGAAAGGATGGGTGATGAGTCCTATGCGGTAGTGCTTAGCTTCAACACCAGCCAACTGGAAGGCTTGGCCGTCCACGCCAGCCGGACCAATACGTTTTTGTGCAACCAAGGAACTCAAGGTGCAGCATCTGATATAATACTTGTGTTTTACGCTAACAAGATCAGATGGTTCAAAAGCAGAAAAGTCCTCTCACTAGAGTTCGTGGGACGGAACAGAACATCTGTTTTTCAACAGGAACTCTAATGATCTGAAATATTCCCTGGTCTCCTGAAACAACAACTCAAAGTCATATTGCACGAACAAATGATAATCAATGGTATTTCCTTAATCTCTGGAGAGGAACGTATCTTTGAACTTCTTGACTGTTGGGCCATAAGATACTTGTAAATTACTATTTTTTAGTTTGTGTTCTGATGACATTCTCACTTGTCCTGCTCATGAGTAGCGTGCACGTGTATCATGGGCCTCGAGCGTATCATGACCAGATTGCTTCGTTTCTAATGCACTGAGGCAGTTTATATCTTATGAAGTATATTGCATGAGCAATCTACGTTTATATTCCTGACTCTGGTGTCCTATGACTGCAGATTTCCGTTTAAAAAAAATTGCTAAAAGTCTCACCCATGCATGAAAACTACCTGCCGGAGATTCGAACTGCCGACCGAAGCCCCAGCTACTGTGGCACTAACAAACCTATTGCCTAGATTGGTCGTTCACGTTGGCATATGATCTCTTCTGTCCTGTTCCAACTGCTACTATTTGTACTTTGACACTGGTAACTCGTTTTTATGTCTCAACTATAATTATTTTCTTATTTTGCGACTGAAGCTATTTCTTCATGGTAGTTTGAGAGCTTCCTGACTTACTATCTGTACCGTGACCGTGCTGCGCTACAGTTTCGTTAGACTCCTTACTGAATGGACCGTTTAGGACTGCACTGTGCAGATTTAGCGGATAACTTTCTGTACTGTCGTTCTTAGTTGCACACCTGGCTGTAAGTCATTTGCCTTTATATATATTGGATTATATAGAACCACGAAATTACGATAAACACGGTTATTCAACTGGAATTTGTTTTGCTGCCTGTAGCCGTGCGTAAAGCTAGCGCGACTGTTTCTGTTAAACTTACAGCCCAAGTAATCGGGCTGGTTGCTACAGTACTTCTGGACAGTAAGCACCCGTTGCACATCGAGTTATCTTTCGGCTACTCATACCCGAAAACATTTTAATTTTCGATGTATCTCCCTCTCGCACTATCATTTATAAGATTTCCCCTGTTTCTTGCTACGCTCTCCTAGTGAAAAACGAGAGAGTGAGAGAGAGAGAGAGAGTAGTAACTGAATGGTGCACTAATCCGGGGAAATCCGAAAGTGATGGTTTTTGGACTGAAATGTAAGCACATGACGATATAGAATTCATTCAATAAAATACTTTTTTCCAGTACTTTGACAAGTTCCCCCGAGATGGATGGATTAGATTCGAAGTAACTTTTGCATAAAGTTAGTGCTCTATGTCCGTTCATTTTAATAAAAACATTTTTTGGCGTCAATTTTAGTTTGCTTTATCTGGGCAATTGGGAACAGTAAGCGAAATGTTGCCTCTTCTCCATAGATTGTCGACTGAAAGCCGTCCAGCCTCCTTCGCATCACGACTGTTCTCAAAAAAGGTGACGAACCAACACTTGGTATCGCTGCCATCGCGGACCTCTGAATTTTATTGTCTCACACACAGCTGCCTGTAATCGAAAACCCACTACGATTGACTATCAGCAGCGCTGAATTGCTCTGCTGTTCGTAGCTTGTGCACATATGTACGCATTAAAATATTCTCCTGAGGTACCTCTCGTAGGTAAATGATGTTTAACCCAACAACCGACTGAGGTTGAACTTTGAGCCCATCCCACTATTAGCTGTACTACAGTTTGTTGTGTCCCTAGTCCCTGTCAACTTGGAATCATTCTCACTGTCAATCGATGTCACCTCGAATTCACGACTCACTGAGATTAACGATATCTTCTCCTTCTCCTGTACAGATGCTGACTACGTCATTGTTAAATGTCATCCATAATTTTCTCCTTTCCAAGGTGCGACCATAGGTAACCTGCACACGGCTCTCATTGGATTTCAGAGAGATATGAAACAGCTTTTTGATGGTTTTATACCCGTTTTAGTCCCATTGATTCCTGACCGTGTATGCATTGCTGTCGGAGACTTTAGTCGGGGACTCACAGGTACATCAAGTAGGGACTTACTTTTGTGAGTGGTTCTTCCCATCGGCGGAACTGCCAAATTTCAGGGTCCTTAATGTTGGTTGGTCAACATTCTAGCAAGTAAGACACAACTTGTTACAAAGTGGAGTCATGTTGAGTTTTGTGGCTGATAGAACTGAACGTTACCGGCAGATTGCTTGTGGAATCGTGAAACACACGATGGACATCTGCCTCCACGTTTAACATTGAAATGATAAGGTTATCGTCTGGCTGAATTCGTAGTTTGTACACTGTCGGACGTGTTGAGGCATCAGCATGTTCGAAGCCATCTGTTCGTACGTACAGCATAGTACAGTCGTAACCAATTAATATAATAGTCCAGTGCTGTAGTCTGATCACTGTTTGGTCAATGTTTGGTCAATGTTTGGTCATGCAGCATATTGTGAAACATTTGAAGGCAAAAATTATTTCCAACCTTTCTTTTTCGATCTGGCTGTACTTTTTTCGACTGCGGTTTAAACAAGAGACACATGACATACTGTTTTCTGACTACCATCTGGAAATTTGTGTAACGGAACTGCGCATATGTTGTAGTCACGAGTATTCACGGCAAAAATGATAGTTTTGAATTGTAATGGGTTAACACAATATCGGATGTATGTATTTTCTTGATCTTCCTAAAGGCCTTTTGGCAGCTTGTCCTCTGTTAAGAGATCATTCGAAGGCGCGCTTACCCGTTGCGTATTTGGTACGGAATTGTTGCAATAAATTACCGTACCTAGAAATGACTGAAACTTTGTCTTTTTGGTGGAAGTAGGCAAATTTTGAATTACGGCTCTCCTAGTGGGATCCAGAGGCCGACAGTTCTCATCTACTATGGTTTCAAGATAATTGATATGCTGTGACAGAAACGCACATTTTCGCATTTAGAGACTAAAACCGTAGGACTGAATGAGTCCAAAAACCTTGTCCAAATGTGCTCGGTGTTCATCTACAGAAGTATGGACAAAAGTGACGCCGCCCATGTACACCATGAAGTAGGAAAGACCGCTCAGCATTGCTTTTATAATTTGTTGAAAAATAGCTGTCGCGCATTTAAAGCCGAATGGAAGCCGACTATACTAGCACAGCCCTATGTGAGGGCTAACTGTCAACAGTTCTTTGCAGGTAGGCTTCTGAGAGGTACAGTTTAGAAAATACACGACCTCCATTTAGTTTGGTAAAGAGGTCCTCATGGACCGATAGCTGGTACTGATGTGCCTGGAGTGCGTCTTTCAAACTAGCTGGGAAGTCTGTCCACGGATGCATAGAGCGCCTTGGGCTTTCCTAACGGCTGCCGTTGGGGCGGCCCAGGTGGAATATGTGACTTTGCTTATTACGCCTAACGGTTCCAAACGATCTAATTCGGCATCGCATTGTGTAATGGCTGAACAAGGAATGGGTCTTTTGGGACGAAAAATGGGCGTGCTCCCTGGAAAGATATATAATCTTGTTTTAGTTTTTTTACACAGGCCTAAGCCAGGTCTGAGAATGTCTGAATATTTTGCTTCTAATACTAATACACTTAATTTGCGTGGTTTAAAATCGGCAGTTGCAATATTAGTGGTGGATAAAAAATGTGGTAAAGTTGGGGTGGATGAATTACAAACTGAACTAATGGAGACACTCCAAATATGCAGTTGATTTAGTCAGTCGGAGCTACACAGTTCGTGGGTTTGACATTAGGGCTCCCAATACTCTTCCATGTTGATTTCGAAATGATGGTAATGTCCGAAGCGGTGTCGACTTGCAAAGACACAGAGGATGCGGTAATCTGAAGAGTGACGTATTTTCTGCATCGACGCATTCTTTCGTCGAACGTATTAAGCAAAAGGTTAGACTGTCGTCTAGATCTAAATGACTGCTTTCGATACGGACGTGTTCGCTTGCGTACATCTGCACAGTAACCTTTATGTCCTAGCTCACGGCAACATTCGCACTTGTAGCGCCGGAACCGAAAAAACCCCACTTAATAACGCACTCCACGGAACCAGCATGCTGAAGGTGGCCTTTGATATTCTGACTTGATTTAACTTTTGCTGCGTGAGAAGTCCAATTTTCGAAATTTTATCCACATTCAAAAGTCTGCGTTAACAGCTGATGTCTGAAGCATTTTTCAGTCTTTCTTGAAGTTTAACAGTACTGGATATTCTGTGATGAGGTCTTGGAAGAAAAGCGGGTCTTCTGGATCCAAGCGAGTAAGCAGAGAGATTCTTATGTCACTGTCATTATGGAACTTTAAGCCTGAGACAAATGTCAGTGGTTCAAACAGATCACCAGTCAGTGGTTTCTACCGAAATCTTTCATACTCACTATCTACTCTGCTTCCGTGTTTAACGACTTCTTTATCTGCTTGTCTGATAATCTTTAAACGGTTGTATGGAATGTTGAATTTTAATGTTCGCTCCCCGAGGACAGAGGTGAGATATGCAACGGCCTTGTTTAGAGTGAGATCTAGCGAGTATTTCGGTGAAATGTGGTTGCAACACTGAGTGTTCTGCTGTGCCCAATTTCTGCATCAACTAGTGGACTTTGGCTGCCTCGTTCCGAGTGGCATCATCTGTAAGAAATAATTTTTCACATCTTTTGTTCCAGGACGAAAAAGTTATTTCGTTGCTTGGATCACAAGTGAATTCCTGGATTGAGGTGGGTAATGATTATTTTAATCCCTGTTCTGGTTTCACTGTGGTCTGGGGACAGCTCATCGACATTGCCGTGATATTTTCAGTCATCAGCTGAAACTGCTTTGTTTGTCTCCGTTCCTGTTCTACTAATGCCTGCTACTGTAGACGAATTTGCTCTTGTTGCCGCTGAATTAACTGGATGAGGTTGTCCTGTTCCTCCATTCTCATTGCCAAACTGTTAAAGCCGATAACTCTCAAATTAGAAATACAGCTGCGCCGAGCAAAGATTTATTGGAAAAATGAAAAGAACTTAGCGACTTATACATATGACCTCGGTACATTACATGAAAGAGCGTGATTGACAAATCGAGGAGCAATCAAAACAAAACTAGCTGGGCTATATTGATCTGTCGATTAAACGTCAGCTGAAAGAAAGAGTCACAGCCAGCAGACAACTACGAAAGTAATGTTTCTTACCTGGTTATGTCAGTGTCTCTGTAATACCCGTACCGAATGCCTCAACTGCATCGCTAATGCTAGCGTGGTTGCCCGTTGAACGGTGCACGGTGAAGATAGGAAAGGGGAGAAATGTGGGGTGCGACTCGCTAATATCAGAAGACTCTTGGGATAGTTACCATTGCTGGATAGGGGTGACGGTTTTGAAACAGCTTACTGTTCCTCTTAGCGCAGAGGAATGAAAACACAGCATCATGCCAGTATAAACTTAACTATACCATTTTAAGCCGTTGTTACTTCAAGCGAATCGTATGTTTTTCCACGTGAAGCCATCAAGTTTTTCTCAGGCATGAACGTGCAAACTACGTGTTTTGTTGACGAGTTCAAAAAACGGTTAGGAAGACGTACGACTGATTACGCAAATACCTAATATAACTAATATATTGCTTTGATGATATGGAAAATATTACGGGGGAGATAAACAGTAAGCTTGGTAAAGCACTTTGAGAACCAAAGAGAAATATAAATGTTGATCTAACGCAGAACTGTCTGAGCTACCGAACTCGGAAGATAAGTGTGGGGATTCGGTGGGCATCACACGTGATACGGTCAGGTACAGCTTCGTGGCTATGCACGCTGAGGAGTCTCCACCAGTCAGGAACACTGGGGACAGGTACAGCAAAAGCTCGCTGTGTTTGGTCAATTTGTAATCCGTCAAGTATTTTCTTTGATTTAACATATTTACACACACCAGTTCTGCAATACAGTTAACGTGCGATTAAGCAGCCTTGGACTTCTTTCTAATTTGGTTTGCGCCCTTCCGCGGGTGGGAGCGATTTCAGTACGTCCCATCAGTTCTGCTATTGCGAATATTAAAATTGGCGTCGCATCTTGGAGCCACTATTGAACAGCTGAACCTACACGCTGATGCATCTAAAATTGAAGGTCGTATTGAACCTTTCGAGTTAGGGTGCAACATACGCAAAGATGTGAAGAAGAGGGATCAAATGGCTTTTCTTTTGAAGGCCAGCGGCCGTTCATTGTACATTGCATACCAGAGAGCCAATATTGCACTTCCTTTCGACGTGTTGAAGGCTGTGCTGCTAGGCCTTGTAGTTCCGACCAGTTTTCAGGTGATTGAGAGTGCCAAATTCCATTCGCTGATTCGTGGTCCCAGCACGAAGTTCCAGATACTACAAACACAGGCTGAGAAAGTGTAATTTCGGTGATCAGTTGGAGACTAAATTGGTGACCGTTTAAGTGACGGTGTTAAACATCCGCAGGTGCAAAATAACTGCTGCAGAAGCCCAACCTCACGCTCTATGAGGCCCAGTCAGCATACGAGCAATACGACGACAAATCCAAAGCGACGGCTGAACATTCCATAGTGTACTACCAACACCTTCGTCCTCGTAAACCAGCCAGTTTGGGCCAAACACCTCAACCGGTGTCGGCCAACAAGGTAGTTCCTGAATGCAAGCCAGTGCAACTGAATCATTGCTTCCCATGTGGCGAATTCCGTCTCCGCTCCACCAGCAGCTTCTGTAATGCGGTATGCCTTTCTTGTGGAAAGACTGATCATATCCACAAGATGTGTGCCGCCAATCTAAATGCAGTGTGGCGAACATCACACCTGAGGATCCGAAAATTGATAACAATCCAACATGCATACTGAAGACTTCAAGTGGTGTCAAAAAAGTCCTGTGTAAATCACTCCGTTTGCAACGTGGCTTGAGAAGTTGACTCACTGTGGATACTGGGAGCAGTGACTCCGTCATTCCGAAGACTTTATTCGACTTTATCCAGCCCAGTGCACCCATACAACCCACAGACGTGTGCATTCACGGTGATACAGGTCATCGACTTTCGCTACTAGGCTGAACTACACGAATAGTTTGGTTGGAGAACTACCATGTCCCGGTACCATTCCTGAGTCCCGTGACAGTTCGTCGATTCTGTGTTTGAAAGCCCTGCCTGCCTTGGAGAGATCGGTAATCCTCAAACGATATCCGAGAACCTGGTAGATCAGCTTGTTCTTCAGCAGCTGATCGCATAATGCTCTAATAACAAAGTTGGCATGGCGGCTGAACCCTCGAAGTTGGAAGTGGATGGTGATCCGAGTGTTGTCGTGCGGCCAGTGAGAGGGTGTTGTGGAGATGCTTACGAAAATGGAGGAAGAAGGTGTCACTACATGTGTGACTTCATCTACGTAGGCGACTCCGATTGTGATGGCAATGACCAGTGACAGACAGATACCACGGATCTACGGTTATTACCGGCTATCGCTGAATCCACGTTTACGGAGACGCGTGGCAACTACGGTGAAGCCGGAGGACTTCATTAAATTTATGCTCGGCAGAAATTATTTCTCAAAAATTGATCTAGCGGATGCAAACCGGGCTGCTGCAGAGGGAGTCTAAACCACTGTCAACCATCAACATTTCGGGCATGTTTCAGTACAGTTTCCTGCTGTTCAGTCTGCATATGTCATCAGGGATATTTCAGGCTGCAACAGACGGGACGATCCGTGGTATCAATGGGGTGATGGCATATCAGGAAGTTTTACTTATTTTGGCACGATCTCAACCATTGTTCTTAGCCCCGTCATCCGACGTGTGGCAGTGGGACGAGCTATATAAACAGATACCACGCGGTCTTATACAAAATATCGTCGACCGGCCGATGTTAGCCCCATTCGCGCCGTCTAAGCCGACCATGCTAATAACCGAAGTGTCCGAAGTGAGGTTAGAGCAGTCCTAGAATAGGATAAGAGTTCAGTAACCTGCATCTCCCATCTTCCTGGAGATGCAGAGAGAGGTTATTCCTAGACACACAGAGTGCAGGTTGGTCGGATGACCTGAGGTTTGCTCGTGAAACGTGAAGTCCAAAAGGACAGTCAACCAAACAGAGAAAAGCATGGGCCGTTTTTTGGGCTGTACGTTGACTAAACAGGTACCTATTTGGACTGAAGCTTACATTGTCACAGACCACAAAGCTCTTCATTTCTTAATAACCCAGACAAATCGGTCGCCAAATTCACGGCTGTCATGATTCAGCGACAGAACATTGCCCTGGCTGCCGATAGTAACGATATTCTGCACCTGCTAGCACAAAGCGGGTAATTCGCACCGTTAAAATTCGAGTACGTACTGGAATTTCATCCGAATTGACAACACGGCGACCTGATTATTTGTTGAGGTGTAGGAAAAACACGATGATATGTTGTCAACCCCTACGACCGACGTCGTATTGCGCAACTGATGCATGATTAACACACTTGCGCAACGCGCTGTTGGATTACGCATTAGCAAACGAACTGTGCACGAGTAGGTGATGTGGTCGTTAACGTCTTGCGGTGCGCAGCCGGGCAACGGACATAGCTGTAACTGTCCATATAATCTGAAGAACATGCGAATTCTTCTATTTGCGAATGTGCCACTACCAAATTGGTATCCGTTTTATTCCGTCCCACCAACTCAAGTGAGAACTCAGATCCGCTCCAGAATCACGTCCGTTTATTAGCGCAAAACGAAGAATATATAGGTTGCTCTTACATTCACCCACTCGTTGCACACAGAGCATTGGTCCAACTGGTGTGAGCGATCTCGCCTTGAGGCTTAAACAACACTGATAAGACTCATCTCTCTCTCTTTCATGGATCCATTCCACCGATCGGCTGTCTTGTCACTCGAGATTCCGTTGTCTCTGGCCTTGGACTTTGTACTGCATCAGTGCTGACTGCCGGCTTGGCTTGGCTGTTTCTGCCGACGATGGGTTAACACCCCCTTACAGTATCTCAATAAGCAATGAAAAAGCTTGTGCCCAAAAGGCTTGTTAAGTGGACTTATTCGAAGGTTAGCAAGATGAATCACGGAATTATGGGAAATGGCTCCATGGCGAACAAGCTCATTTTCGGTAACTTTATCCTCTAGCTAATACGGTCACATATATGTACGATAGGAATGCATATTTTCGGAAGAAAAGGGTGTTTACAGCATCAAATTAAGATTGGATGATCAATATTGTAGTTGCTTGCTGTTCGGAACAGGGTGGGAAGTTAGTTGTTCGTGGTTGGAACAATCCGGTGTAGAAAGTACATCTGGGATGGGTTGGCTGCTTCCTTTCAAGACTGAAAGGTCAAGGTCTAGGTCACCTTGATTTCGTCTCCCATTTTCCGATCGCGGCTAGGGTAGCTGAAGTGATTTGACAAATCGCTTGTGTGAACAAAGCGATGGATTTAACAGCCTAATCGCTACTGCCTTGGCTGTTCCCAAACTGGTTTGATAAACGATCGTCGAAGAATTCACAGGCTGTTTATAAATTATCTTGAAAGCTTCGTTTTCCACCTGGTGCCCTGTGTCGGTTGGGTACGCTACTATTGTACTAGTTACGGTTCTTCTAGTTCTTGTATTCAGCCAAGCTGGTTTATATATATATATATATTAACACACAAGACACAAACTGTATGAGCCAGAGGACGAAGATACCGAAAACGAGCTTGTTCGCTGTCGTGCCTTTTCTAATAATGTAAAGGGGTTATTCAGTGAAATGAAGAATAGGTTCAAGTATTGAAATACTGAATTACAGGGTTTTCCATTGGTGAAGTATCGCATTAGATTGCTGTCTTGTGTGTTAATGGTTAGTGTCCACGAACTATCCAATATTGGTGTGAACAAATGAACCACTTACCGTTAGTCGTATCATAAGGTGCTCACTGTGAACGGATTATCATATATGAAATATTGGTCTCCGTTCAGTGTTCCGGAATTACACAGCTATCATGCTAAACGACATACTGTTATCAGTCCCATTTCAGGCAATAAATATGAACAAGGAGAAGGAATGCTCGGTAATGAAGACATTTTAGAAAAGCTGATGGGCATTGTACAGTGTGGACAAAAAATCTGTGCATGCCCCGGAGAGGTCGAATTTTGCCTTTTACTACTCAAAATTCACATATTCAGAGAGACAGAAATCAGTTCACTCCATTCCATGTCGGGTAAATATTTGTTTACTTCATGAAATCACTCCGACAATGTAAGGGAAAGTGAAAAATTCATTAGATAAACTGTATTATCAGTACGTGCGGTGTGAACAAACAGCGTGAATACACCCCGAAGAAGTCGAATGCTGCGTTTTACTACTCACAAACTTGCTAGTAGGCAAAATGAAGCAAACACCACAAAATAACTAATATAGTCAGTTAAAAGTGTACGCGAAAATTGGATGATGGAGAAGTAAATCAGCGGACTTGGCCGATTTTTAATATTGAATAACGACTCAAGGCTCTACAATAACCTTGAGCGAATAGTTCATAGGTGATATATTCCTTCTAAGTATATGGGGTACTAATGAAGATGAAGTGTGATAAGCTCAGTGGTTCAGACGGGTTTTCGCCAAGGGTGCAAACTGAATTTGCTCGCATTGCATCCTCTGCATTACCATGTTTATGCAATCAGATTCTGTTCCGTGAAAATACTCTGGATTATGTTAGAGTGGCTTCCATGATGCGAGTGCATGTTCACTGACTGGAAGATAATATCGTGCCATCTAATACTCCAGACTTGTATGTTCATAGACTTCTATTGCATTAAACGTCCTCTGAGGTAAAATAAGTGGTCCGGTCAGCTTGGCCGTCGTTACTTGAGTATCCCATTTAATTTCGTTATATGTCATACACTATGTGTAAAGCCTGCTTGTATTTGTATTCGGGACTGTAATTATGCATTCAAAAGTGCAGCCAGAAACTAATTTTCAAATATATTAGGCTTTGATGGTAGCCTGCCTTCTACAGCAGGTCACTTATCTGACCTCTTAGGCAATCGCGAATCACTGACACGTTATAAGGTCACTATACTTCACTTGCAGTTTCCTCACCAAACGCGTTCTCTGGTCCTTCGTACTACGTGGATCACCTACACGTTACTCTAATGCTCTACACTGTACGAATACGTTAACCAAGACGATATTCTGCGCTACCCGTGAGAGCCAGAAAGCGGTCGGGAGTGGTATTGATTAGCTGGCATTTGAGAGCGTGTGCAAGAGCAGTGGTCAGATGGCCACCAAGCTTGGTATTCAGCTTTCAGTTTAACAATAAACTTGTTAAAAGCAAGAACGAAGATGACTATCTCCACAACGTAGTCGTGGTCACAATGTCCCAACTACTTTCAGCAACTGAAGTTCTTCAGGGTATCACTCTATCACTCTTTTTCCATTTTAGACTCCAATGAATAACTTATTTACCGATCTATTTTCTTTCATCATTTAGTTGTAATTCGCCATCTAAAACTTACTCTTTCGAATCGCTTGCATATTGTGTTAACCTTGCACGTGGTTCACCGCACGGCATTTCTCATCAAATCTAGAAGGAACGTGACGAAATATACGTGATCCACAAAGTCCATCAAATGTGATTCATAGTTTATCACAAGATCATCAAGGAATTCGTAATGCATTCCTTCAGCTTAAATACAGACATTCGATGGGGTGAGTCTAACGTCCCGTTGGACACAAAAATAGTTTCTACTGTGCACCAGAAATGACAAGAACTGAGTGAATATCATGAGAACTAAAACTTAATTCATTTACTTCGATCTTTCTTTTCGTGTTTCGAACGACTGTCTGAGGGGTTTAAGGCAAATACATAGGTGCAAATTCTGTTGATCCTTTACCTGTAGCTCCAAGTTTGTGAATAGGTGCTGAAGAACTAGCTAATTATTTCAATTAGGATAGTAATACCGTGGGTGATCAAAACTGTTAACAAAATGTGGACCAGTTGTTTCACACGTGATCTGTGGTCGCACTTCCTAATAATTTAACTGTTAAAGCAGCTCTATCTCTGGCTGATTTAGTGCTGTATGAGCGGGAATACTGATCTTTACCACGTATATAATGGAAGGAATGGTTGTGGACAGTAGCTTGTTCGACAATGTCTTTTAACTTCCGACCAGTATTCTTGGTACCAAAAGTAATACACGTATTTCTGTATCCCTTGTTATTACCAATATGATAGAATTAAAAAACTAAATAACTTTTTTTATTCCGAAACCTAGGCGACTACGCGGTTCACTAGAACTGGTTGCTCTTAACTCCAGCAGACTACCACTTTCCAATTTCCCCGAGTTAAATCAAAATGTTGTATTAGTGCAAGATTTATCACGCAAAGCGAAGCTCATTGCTGTCAGAAAACTGGTTAGTTCAGGAAGGGAGATACCACTGGAGCCTGATCTAACTTAAATGAACCTTTTGCAAAATGACAACCTTTCGCTAGAAGACCGACAGAAGTGATGGGGAAGAGTAAAGCAAAATAGAATTCGTTGACTTGTCCTTGATTCTCCAAAGTTACCTGATATACTCTAAAATAACATTCGGAGAACTGCTCAGTTATGAGGTTATACGAACTACGCCCAAAATTACGCTACGCTCGTAAATGATCATGCACATAATAATTGCAGTTATTATGTATTCTGCCAGAACAAACTAAGCTGATTTCTGTACATCCCTATTTGACAGACTGAATGAGATTATTTGCGATCATGAGACGAAACACTATGGAGATTTAAGCCATAGTCGGATTGTTGGTTGGTTTGAATAATTAGTAGAATACCACTTATCAGAAACTGTTATAAATTCGATACTCCGTAACAAGGAAGGAAGATATTAGCTTTATTACCTGACTTTATTAGGCATGGTAATTGTTTACCCAGTTGCGGATGGTGTAGGCCAGTTGCTGGTGCCGGAGCCTTACTCTTGGCCATTTAGAGCGTGTCGAGCTTCCACTGTGGGTTACACGACAACGAGATCCATCCAGTCAGGGATCATATGCAGGAAGATATGATTACTTAACATGAAAAATGACATTTGTATTTGCACAAATTAGAAGTCAAAATGATACGACTATTATTTATGGTTTTCTCCCTAATTTTCTATTTTGATATTCCAGTTAGGTAGCTGCTGAATCACCACAATCAATGAGTTGTTAGGGGTTTTTACCACAGAATAATCATTGGCAGTGTGACAAGAGTGCATTACCAGCTTCATGCAATCAATCCACGGTAAAATAAACCATTTTTGAACCTTCCTTAGCAAATCTCGTTACCGGTCATCTTCATCCCATGCGGAAAATGAAAAGCACTTATTCGCCGGATGTTAAAATCTAACTGCTGCTATGGTTTTCAGAAGCAAGTATAGAAATTCCATCCTCCCCGGGTGGATCCACTTCCGGTGAACACACTGTTTAAACATGTTACGGCCGAAGATGAAATGAGAGCAAATTCAGTTTGCACCCTTGGCGAAAACCCGTCTGAACCACTGAGCTTATCACACTTCATCTTCATTAGTACCCCATATACTTAGAAGGAATATATCACCTATGAACTATTCGCTCAAGGTTATTGTAGAGCCTTGAGTCGTTATTCAATATTAAAAATCGGCCAAGTCCGCTGATTTACTTCTCCATCATCCAATTTTCGCGTACACTTTTAACTGACTATATTAGTTATTTTGTGGTGTTTGCTTCATTTTGCCTACTAGCAAGTTTGTGAGTAGTAAAACGCAGCATTCGACCTCTTCGGGGTGTATTCACGCTGTTTGTTCACACCGCACGTACTGATAATACAGTTTATCTAATGAATTTTTCACTTTCCCTTACATTGTCGGAGTGATTTCATGAAGTAAACAAATATTTACCCGACATGGAATGGAGTGAACTGATTTCTGTCTCTCTGAATATGTGAATTTTGGGAAACATTAACAAGGGCTAAATAAGCAGCTGTGCAGTTGCCATGGCCAAATTGGAGTGTATAATTCTAAATACGCTGCATGTTCTGTGAAGCTCATGTTGCTCAAGTACCTCGCGGTATTTGAGAAGACCAATATAGCTTGGAGCTGTGCGATTATGAACAGATTAGATGACGCATTGCTTATTCAAATTACGTGATCGAGCTTTATCATGATAATACACGTATGAATCTGCCTCTTACATTTGGGAATGTGACACACCCAGAAAAATAAATGCGCCGTGGTAAAACTGGAGTTCGGTGTTTACAACAGTATCCGTGGAAAGAAAGTTGCAAGCGACCTGTCTGTACGTGGACCGCTTCCCGATAAGTAATTATGAATTTGGTCCCAATTATTCTAGTTCATTGTTTGTGGAGGCAGAAGGCATCTCTCCCGTGTAAGCCTCATCATCACCGCGACTAATAGACACTGGAACTTGACTATCTTCTCGAGCGCCAGAAAGTGTTGTATTTATCATAAAGAACGGCATGCTATTCACTTTCCATGGTTCAGTCCGCCTTATTTCACGTTCCCTACTTCGTCCAAATACGACATCGGAATTCCAAAGTATGAATAACACTAACAGCGACGTCAGCTTTAATTATAATTTGTAGCACTTTACGTTTTGGGGAATAAATTACGTGATTCACGTAATGTGAAGACTAGAATATTAGGGAATAAACCACTGTAGCCTATGATTAAATGTTCAACGGTCAATGAATTCAATTTAATTAACACAACGATAGTTATAACCTCCCCCGTAATGTTTCCTGAATGAGAAGCTGCTGCGTGTTGATCGCGGAGTCTGTCCTTCTGAAAGTACTGGCTGGCAGAGAAAGTTGTGACACGGGATTTTGTGGTGAAGTTGATCAGGTTTCCAATGTGACCTTGACAGTTACTCTATGCACTTTTATCGCGCCGTTCACCAACAGAATGCATTATTTATGTGAAAAACGAAAACAGTTTACCCATTGTGATTATTCATGAAGTAGATGCCACTTTAACTTTTTATGAGTTGTAAGTTCCCAGTTTAGAAACATCCCGTATTTTATCTAGTAATATGAAACAACATGTAGAACACAAGCACGACTTTAGTACTCCACTAGACACTGTTGAACGATAGTCTTAGTAGCATGAATCATGCACAATGGATCATGGTGTAACTGGAATACGAATATCGTTTTTCGTAAATATTTCGATTCTTTAGATGTTAGTAATATTGCTGCCTATAATAGTGATGATTGTTGTATTGTGGAATACCATCGGCAACACGATACTTTCAAGTAAAACTCCCGATTGCGCTGTAGGATTTTGTACTTCAACCACCAGCACGTAACAGACTAAAACACCTTACCCAAGGATGAGAGTAGCTCAGCCGTTATTGACACTGTTCATAACCGGACCTATTCTATAACCTACTGGATAAGAATGTATTCTAAATGTTTACGGAGCCCTTTTCATCAAAATCAGTAAACACAAACTGCGTTACGTTATTAAACATTTTTCTTAACCCACACCTACCCCTTCTGACTAACCAGCCCTATGTGTTTCAAATGCAACAATCAGATTGTTGTATTTTGCTACCTTTACTTCAAAAAATATCAATCCCATCCGTTTGTTTTTCTTGGTTATACAACATTCATCTAAATACGGTCCAGTTGACTAATCAGACAAACACGTAAAACAGACTTGTTTGAGGCCCCAACTTTTAATACTATTACCGTATTTATTACAATTAAACAGCATTTTATTTTCCCTGTCATCACTGTACAGTCTGAAATAACAGACTCTGACAACGGTTATTCCGAATCGGAAACCTAATTGATGTGTGGTTTTCTTAAGGGAGAATGGTGTAATTCTTCACCCAAAGATCTTTTGGTCATGATAGTTTTAACCAACAGTGCTGTAAGAACTAACTAGTCATCTATTAACTATCATCGAATCGTGGAATTCTAAGTGTTCTCTCTCATTCCCAGTCGAACAGATCCGTGATGGTAACGGATTACACAGCGGAGCAGACAGACTTGAACCATCAACAGTTACCAAGGCACGCCACTTGATAAACTGGTAACAGACCTTTGTGATGTTTCGCAAAGTGTATTGGCAGTCTAAATCCTGGATAATTCATGCCTCATACCACAAGCGTGCTACCAGTCGCAAACACCAGACCATTGGTCAGTGAAGTTACAGCCCCAACCAGATGTCCATATGTGCAACGGTTTGTGTTGCACCGAGCGCGCCGGTAGTATGCGTGCTTCCGTGTTGGTAACCTTGAGCTTAGGTTTGTGTCCATTGGCCAAGCCGAGCTATATACACACCGTTGAAATATGCGCAGTGACCCCTGGTATCTTGGTATTTCCTTTGTGTACGCTACGCATGTGATCACAACGTACTGACCTTCCTCATAAACCGTGCAAAAGAACACTGCTCCGTCGATGGCTACCCTGGATGAAACCACACCGCATGCCAGTGACTGTCCATGATCTTATGCGTACCAGCGGACAGCCAAACAAGTGGTCTGAAGAGCCCGCCACATCAACGCCCACGATACCCACGGAAGAAGCTGCGACAGTGGAATAGACGACAACCGGTTATTTTTTGCTTTTAGTTTATGATTAACAGAATCTTTTATAAGTCCAGAGGGCAACGAAATGCAAGTACTCAGGGGAAGTCGTGCTGCATTCCAACTACCAGCCACCTGGATTGATAATTATCTCGAAAGGCATCGACGTTTTCGACGATACCTCTCTCAAGACTACCGGGAATTGATGGGAATCCCTTAAACTTATCTGGTGCATGAAGTTCATCCAGGCTGTTACTGTCTCACTGGGCTTCAGCCGGCCATAGACAAGCTACCGTTTGATGTGCAGATGGAACAGACAAATTCAGTTGAGATCCAGCTGCATACTGATGGTCTGCTTCCTTTCACATTCACAAACACGAGTTTGGATGATCCTTGGACGTGTCGTCTATCCATCAATGTCAAAGCCCTTCCTGGTGGGTGTCTACCCCAGTCCTAAGCAACTGAAAGAAGTGAATGACTTTTTGGAAGAATTCATGAGGGACTTGTTGGAGGTTCGTTGTCGGGGAAGGGATCACCCCGCACGAGCATTTGTCGAATGCAAAAAGCCACACGCTGGTTATTTCAATTGCGACTAATGTATACAACAAGAAGAGTATCATGAACATAAACTAACAAATCCCACGGTGGACGACGTTTTAGCAGCCAACGGTAATTTTCGTAGAGGTCGTAGTAAACCGTCTTCATTTGAAATGTTGAATATAGACACGATACGGGACTTTCCTATAGATTACATACACTGTATTTGCTCTAGTGTCATGCGCACGTGAATCTTTCTGATCACAGACTCACAGGCTTCCGCGGGTTTTCGTCTTTCTAAAAACCTAATTACTACAGTTATTGACTACTTAGGCAGCTTGAAATCTCAGCTGTCGAGCAGGTTTCACCGTGAGTGTCGTGGATGGATTGAATATTTGGGAGGCGGTAGAATTTCGTCAATTTCTTTTGTATTGGAGCATAATTTGTTTAAAAGATGTAATACCTCTCAGTCTTTTTAACCGTTTTCTACTGTTGTCTCTTGCTTCTCTCTTATTCGCTAATGCAAAGAGTCCGGAAAACGTACAATTAGCTTAGGAGTTATTGACTTCTTACACTGGAACCGACAGAACTCTTTTAGAAATAGGTGAAATGTCTATCAGTGTCCACTCGTTAACACATATTGGTGATGATGTTCAACGGCCCGGTCCTCTTGACTATTTTAGTCCCTTTCAGTCTGAGTCTTTTCTTTTCACAGTAAGACACACGATCAAAAGAACGACGAAAATTTTGTCTCAATTGTTTCGAAGAGGTTCTGGAACAACTCCGTCGGCTTCATGGATCAGGGAAGGACTGTGATAAATGAGAACCGAACTAGAGTAATCGCGCTATTCACAATGAACGCAATATAGTTCCTACCCGAACTACGCGCAATTGAAGACCAGAGACACTGACTAGACGGTTGCACACTCGAACTTGTGTTCTGTGCAGTCGTAATGTACATAAACATACAGATACAATAAAACAACACGAAGTACTGTCATTAACAATCGCCACATCCGCCGCAGCTTGAATGAAGTTCTGGGTTTTTGTAATTACGGCTTTCTTTGTTCTGTAAAAGTTCCAATTCTCGGATTGTTTCTGTTGAACTGGAATTGGAACTGGGATCATTTACATCTGGAAAAGACTCGGAAAGATCAGAATTAATATCAATGGGATTACAATCGGAAACAAGATCAAAGGCGATCTGATCTACATGTCTTCGATGAATGGAACCGTCACTGAGATCCAAAATCTAACAAAGTCTTTTCCCAAGTTGCGTAATGACAACTCCTGTTGAGGGTCTAAAATCACTCCCTCTGTGGTAAGCAACTTCCAAGGACTCGAGCTGGAGCAAATTAGTGCTTAACGTACGACTCTTGCCGGACTACCACTCGTGGCTGAATGGACAGAATTGCTATATTGCATTAGGAAATTGTCCACAGTTTTCTCGAGTTCACTGAATGTTCCTGCATTTGTGGATTTGATAGCATTCTTTATCGTTCGTACAAAATTTCCAGCAAGCCATTTGACTGCAGATGACCTGGAGGAGTTAACACATGATGGCAACCCATGGACTTTAACCAGTGTGTCACCTTTTTGATCAATAAAATGACTCCCGTTATAGGTAACCAATGCATACGTTACTCTTTCTTGGCTAAATGTCTTGCGAAGTGCAGTAGTAGTAATATCTGAGCTCGGCGAAGTGGTGGAATAAACTTCTGGTCATGTGGAATGAGAATCGATGATAACGAGGGCGTAGTACTTGTTCAGGAATGGTCCACAGTAATCAGCATGAACACTCTGCCGGGTCTCGCAAGATATGGACCAAGGAGTCCACTTGGAAGATTGGGAATGAATTTTGTGCACGCTGTCGGTGCAACGTTTAGCAAACTGGCATATATCACTGTTCAATTCAGGCCACTAACAGGTAAGTCGGGCCAAGGATTTCATCTTTTCAATACCAAGATGTCTGGAATGCTATTCAGTCAGAACGGCTGACCGCAGTGCAGATTGCATTATAGTGCAATCACTGAAACACAAAACACCATCACCAATCACAGGAATGCCTTCGCGGCGCTTGTAAAACTACGGGAATCGACGTCTGATATCCACTTTCTAACCATGTCGAACACAAGACAAAATGGCATGACAATATTTCCTAGTTTCACGAACTAAATCGGATCGATTTAGAGGAAGTGGCTAGGTTAACAAATAGTCCGCATGAGGAATAGTTCCGGCTTTACCATGTTGAATTTCATAAGAATATGCGCTAAGAGCAGCATTCCATCATTGAACCGTGGCTGCGGATGATTTTGCTAATGAAGTGTGTGGATCGTAAATGAACTTCAGTGCTTCATGATCAGTCACTAACGTGAAGAGTGACCCAACCAAGTATTTGAGTAATCGAGTGACTGCCCAAAACACAGCTACAGTCTCGCGTTGTGTCTGTGAATATCCACGATCTGCAGGACAAAGTCTACGCAAAATGCGCAGCACTGGATGACCATCCTGTTCGAGCACAGTTCCGATGCCAGTGGGAGAAGCATCCGTGGTGAGAGTAGATGGTAACTTGGATGAAAATGCGTGTAAAATGGCATTGATAGAGAGGAAATTGAGTAACTGTCGAGGCTCACATTCATGAACAGGAAACCACTCAAGTGAGTTTTGTGAACAAAGGTCATACAAGGGTCCTGCTTTAGAAGAAAAGTCTGGGATGAATCTGGAATAATACTGCTGTGAACTCAATAACGAACGAATTTCTTCGAGAGACGTAGGTGAACGTGCAAGCGATAAAGAAGAAAAACGGTCAGGATCGGGTTGAAAACCATGTTCGTCTATCAGCTATCCTAAACACGTGAAATGGGTGGTTGAAAAAACACATTTGCCGGGATTAGCAGCAACATTATGTACACAGAAACGTTCAAGCAACGAGCACAAACCTTCGTCACGTAATCCCCTGGCTGGCGCGTGAACAATAATATCGTATTGATAAGCGACGACACATTGCAAACCAGAAATGAGAGAATCAACGGCATTTTGGAAAATTCCAGGTGATACACTGAGACCAAAAGGTAAAAAGTTTTACTGAAATAGTCCAAAAGGTGTGGTGATTGTTGTGAACTCACGGGACTTTTCGTCAAGTGGTATTTGCAGAAATGCATTTTTAAGATCTACTTGAAATAGAATGTTGAACCATGAAACTGATGTAGAATGTCTTCCGGTTCCACTGTAGAACAGCTAGTCTGCTTCAGGAATTTATTCACAGTAATGCTATAATCTCCACTAACTCTCGAATTTTCCCATCTCTCTTTAATGGGGCCACAATTGATGTAGCCCACGATGGCGCCCTCACTAGTGTTAGGACACCTTTCGCGACCAACTAATCGACTGCCTTCTTCACTGGTTCACGCAATCCCAAAGGTAATAGCCGATTTTTAAGAAATTCTGGCAGCCCCGATACCTGGAGATCAACGGGTGCCACCTAGCTGCCACCTGAAGCCTTGGAACACTCGAAAACCAGTTTTCGAAGATTAGGAGGATGACAGTCAGAGAAGAACGACAAGGAAAGGTGAAGTTCCTTCATAATATTAAGACCAGTAATTGAGGACTGTGAGTCAATGACAAGGAATGTGCACTGATCTGTATTGGATTTGGAGTTGGTAAAAGACAGCTGTCTCTATTACCCTGCTAGCACAAGTGGCGTAAAATGTCGCGAACTACTTGCGTATTTACTCACTATTTTCCCCAGTTAACTAATCTGCGATCTGATTGGCCGTTGTGTTGAGCAATTGCTCGGGCTAGTGTCCCATTCTTATACCGTCCACCAATGGTGACAAAATGCATTGGGAACACGTGTGCATTTAGGTGATGCCATGTTTCAGCTAATCATCAACCAGTAAATTGGTGATGCGTATCAACAACTAGTGACACGCTTCCGTAACGCAATATCACCGCACTCAAAGGAGGCGGTGTGACAGCTGTCACGTGCAAGCACGTGTCACTACTATAGTAGTATAACAATACTCGGTGAAATTTTCGACGAGAAATAAAATCCCTTTGTGCCTCAACTAATATATATGGGGTTGAAGGAAAGAAGCAGTATGTGGCGTCCATGAAATTCAAATTTTTTTCTAACACACACAATATGCTACCTTAGTATTATATCAACGGTTGGCGCCATATGTGTGTCACGTAAAAGTTTTTCAGACAGGGTTCGGTCAGATTAACCGTTGCTGAATTGATTGAATACTGGCAAATGGTTTATGATTATCAAAATGAATATGCTGATATTATAAAATAAACTGTTGTCTTACTGTAACTAAAGAGATGGTTCATATTATTTGAACAATCTTTTTTCACTGTAATTTCTATTGTTTCTGCTGTACTTAAGGAACTGTCAGATGCTCCAAAACACGATGATGGAGGATGAAGATTCGCTGTCACAGTTTATTGTATAAAGTGATAATTATTATTACTAAAATAATAACTTCTTATGAAGCTGGCCTTCTGTGAGCAACGGCAAATTGATTCCGCTAAATGATGTATGCTGAATTGTGATTAAAGTAATTAGCTAAATTGCGTCGGAGGACCGCAATGTTAATGGATTATCATGTACAGTACCAAGTATTGCCGTCCAGCTGTCATAAGTTGCACGAGTATGAGGCTAATTGATGATTTACTGTCTACCCCATATAGAACGGCTTAGGATGCACGAAACTAAAAACCTTTCGTAACGAATTTGCGAAATTAAAAATGATATGATGGCATTACGTGAATAGATAGCACAAATTTATCCGACACACCATGAATCTGTCGTTTCTTTCCCCGTGGATAACGTGTTCATTAGATCTGACTAACAGAATTCGTCATTGTATATAATGAAAGAAAGGAAATACATAAATAAATGACAACGAAATTGAGTCCGTGAAAACCACAGCATCTTATTTCATCAGTTAGTATTACGTGTCAATATACTGACACATATGCGTCAGCTAAATGATACTAACGGACAGCGGTAAATGGAAAAATTTCCCTACAGTCTTCATTTGTTCTTCATTTTAAATTATAGTTTTAGGAACAACTGTCTAGTAACCCTCTCATTGCACTAAGGTTAAACACGTAGTAAAAAGTTAGGTATGTCTGATTACCAATAGAATAAAGTGCCTAATTTACAGTTAAAACGAGCTTCAGTTTCAGTATTGAGGAACTGTAGGGGTAATACCGTCATTGAACACCTAACGATTCGTTTCATCTGTCTCTTCGAATTCTTTTGGGACCTCAATGGAATTTCCAAAGGAATTAGCTTACATACCTATACCAGGATGAAAATAAAAGAAATATAGATTATTAAATACGATTATGATCTACCTCAATAGTTCTAAACTGCAGCTTGATAACGCATTATAATACCGAACAACGGAAGCTGTTGGGTCACTTCTCTAGGTTATTCGGTAATCTGTGCACAGTTGTTACCCGCGAGCAAGTGAGCCAACGATAGTGTTGTAACACAAAAAAGTGTCACAAATAAATACTAAAGTCATTATTTGAAAATGAACCACTAATAACAATTCCTCTACATGCGAATAAGAAAGTTCATTACTTCTCAAAAATACCACAGTGAGGTTGTAACTTTTCTAGAAATTATTTAATCCAGCCTAGCAAGAATTAATTAGACCAAAAAAACACGTGCTTACACATGCAAATCATGACCAGTAATAACATTCTCTTAAATGTTAACGGGTTTAATATTTACGAGGGGTTGGAAACGCTGAATAACAGAATTGGAAATGAAGGATTTTACACTGCCGGTATCCAATGTGAATGAATGTCTAATGGAATGGTTAACAACATAGGTGCGAGTAACATGATAAGATGAATGCGAAATGTAGACGGCTAAGGATAGAGACTGGAAATCAGGAGACAAATGAGAGTTAGTATTGGAGCTGTCAGTTACACAAACCCTATCACTTCGGCAAACGGATTGAATATGGCCAATTTAACCACATTTATGACATGTAACCTTACGAAAGCGACAATTCAAACGTGAGTTTTTCGCACCACAAGACTAACAACTATTCCATCGTTGTTGATTTCTCCGTTGAGGTGGGGACGAATTTCTCTTACTGTCTGATTCAGAGAGCGGAGTAAGTTCCTACCTGGCTTGGCGTAATGCAGACCTCAAACAGCTGATGAAATAACTTTTGCTTTTAAATGGAACAAAAACATTGTAAAAGTGTGCTTTATGGAAACGAACCTTATAAAACTATATTGGTATTTTTTGGTGAAATTTGTTTTTCTTGGTCAAATCTCGGTAGTTAGCTCTATAGTTATTGGCATGGCCGTTGTAGATTGTTGATTGGGTTAGTGGTCATATATAATCCGCTACCCTAAGTTCGATGGTCACTTGCCATTTCTTTCTCGCACTGACTGGTTCTAGATATGGAACGAAGAATCGCTGATGATTCGGCCCAGTTCCGTGCAGTAGTTAAGGAGATGTGTCCGAATTTGGACGTTCTCAGATCCGATTTTCGGGACTTCCAATCCACCACTTGTTCGAGTTTTTATTCATACGATTCACGAACGAGAGAAATGGCAATTAAACGTGGTACTATTTTACCACTTGGCACGCAGTACTATTTCATCAAATATCGGAGAAGAAGAAACTGCTCTGGAATAAGACAGTTTGCTTCCTCATTTGTTTCCAGTGGAAACTGTTTGCAGATACCCCAACCTCGGTTGCCTAGCATTCGTCTAGGTGTATGCCGTCGGCTCATCCTACGTAATGTCGCAGTGGGCCATGGTTCATAACCACGACTTCCAGCGCGAGACCGAGGGTTATTACGTCCGTAACCGCCGCTTGACCAGTGACCAAGAGAGTCACGTGTTTAGTATGATGGGAAGTTTTCGTAATACCGCCGAGCTCAGGGATGACACCCGGCGAATGTTTATCCGACGCCTTCGCAGTGAAGACTTTAGCTCCATAAGGAAAAGATTAGGTTTCGTTGACCCCACTAAGGAGGCAACGCGTGTAGGTGAGTTGCTGCGGAATCAGGGCTATTCACAGTCGCCACTGACGGTGGCATGGTTAAGCTTATTCTGTTTGTTCCTCTTGTAAGTAACGAGCTGGTCGGCAGGTTCGGTGATGTGATGTTGGCCGATGCCACACATCAAATGAATTACGGTGGGTATGTCTTGTGACAAGTTATGGTCGTGGACAACACCGGGTTAGGGCACAGTATTTTGTATTTCCTTATGACCAACGAAAGCGGTACTAGCCACGAATCAGCTGCTGAATTTTGACTCAGTCTCTGTCTCAGTCCGGAATGCGTAAAACCACAGTGGTTGATCATAGTCTGGCGCAGTATAACGCTCTGAGGACACAGTAACCGGAGGCCCATTTTGTGTTTTTTAGGTTCCACGTTGTAAAGGATATGCGTCGAAGACGCGGTCTGCTGTCACATGTACCCATCACAGGTCGAGGTAGAATATCCCAGTAGAGGCGCGATACGGTATACAGGGAAGACGATGCAGCATTTAATGGGTTTTAATCCGCCTTTGAAGGTCGAAGTTCTGAAGCGTGGCAGTACTTGTCTGGCCAGATGACCAACGCGGAGGACAAGGTGACTGCTAACGTGGTCCCTATGGGGCCACCACATTTTGATTATGATGTTGCCCTTTTGAAGCCATTTTGTTGTTGCCTTCTCAGTTCTCTCGCACCTGAGTCTTATTACAGGTGCACAAGCGTGGGTATACCAGCTGCATATAGAGGGCGATCATTTGCGTGAGTGTGGTTGTGGTATATAGAAAACTTTTAGGATTCTCTTAAGTTAAATCGGGACCTGCTCCCGAATAGAGTCTATAGCCCCTGGTTATCGGTTCGTGACACGTTAGCGAATATACTCGGCAGCGCGCAAAAGAGCAGAAGTCAAAAAGCTGGGGCTGGACAACGTGTATATTGGAGGAGCGCAAAGGCGTGCAGACGGTGTAAACAGGCGGAGCAAGTGCTGCGGCCAAATTCGGTACTTGTTCAAATAAACAAATCTGTTAATCTTTGTAATCGTGTGTTGTATCGGTAGCACTATAGGGGTCTTCCCCTAGAAGGCGGACGCGGTTAAGCCTCGACCCGTGATTGGTACGTCGGCTTAGATGGCGAGATACGTTTTTTATGTCTCTTGCCGCGATCCTACTCAACGAAGAAGCCGGCACAAGCCGTTCTCCAAGACCCACACTGGTCGCTGCACGTCGATCGCAAAATTGCGTCCCCCTTATCATTTCATCCGACCGGGGTAGATCCTGCTTGTGACTTGCAGTGGTGATTGTGTTGTAAGGTTTGTCGTTGTCCGCCCATCCCAGAGTTCCGTTTGCCTGTGGTTGTTGTTGCCTTCGCAAGCAAGCTGGCGTCCAGTGTTTATTGGGTCCGGTCGCGATCTGATGAGCTTTGTGTTAGAGCCATGCGGAATCCTGGGATTCCATGTGGTTCCGCCCGACGGGACGAGGTGAAGGGCAAGAAACACAAGGAAACTGCGCCTCGGGGTGCGGACGGATATGCGACTGAGGGGATATACCGGCGCAATACAATCTCCCGCTGCGCTTGTCGTGATAACCACGTGATCGTGCATTCATGAATGCTAAAACTATATACAAGTGGAATATGAAGAGTAAACTTAAATATATACAACTGGTACATATTCGGAAAACCTCGTTGGCTGTCGCAGCTCGCGGCCGCTTCGATTTCTCCCGCTGAAGAGTGCAGCCGTGTCTTCCGCAGAGTTTGGTAATGGGGAGTCGTTAGTGGGAGCAACAGGGGCCTACTCAGCACGGTTAACCGAAGGCTGTGAGCAGGTGGGGACATCGGGCGGGTTGTTCGGTGTGGGTTCTACCTCGACGAAGGCTGGTTCGAGGCCGTCTATGCTGATGGTCTCTTTCCTGCTCTAAAGTGGTAGGTACATAAGCTCTGAGAGATTTTTCGCGTAGCTGGGTGGTCTTTATCACCTGCTTTTGGTGTGACAGCCGTTTTGCGCAATCCCCGTAATTAAGACTCACAGGTGGTAATGGAGAACCAACTCACCTGGAAGTCGTAATGAGCAACTGTACCAAGCAAGGCGGATCTGGGCAAATAGCCGGGATGGCGATCAGTCCGAAATGAATCGGAGAAAGATTCGGTGTTAGTATTTGATAAGCAAACACTTAGCTGATATCCAACGCACCGTCCTCTGGCGGCTGACATAGGGAAAGAGCACAGACACCAGCAGAGCTTGTATATCGGGCAAAACTGTGCTACAGTCGTACTCAGGGGTATCCGCAGTTTGGGGAAGGGGGTGATGTATTCAGTGTCAGTTTGGAGTTCGATCACAGGTTCGGGGGTATTCAGCAGTCTCCCGATGACGTCTGAAAGTAACAGAGGAAGATGGAAGTACATTGGTTAGACACCAGGGGGAAATTTAAAAGATGTTCGGTTAAGATACTCCTGTTGCCACTAGAATAGAGGTGTTTGAATCGGTCCGGCTTAGGGGTTGTTGGCTTCTGGGCTTCGGCAGCATTAATCAATATGGATGGTTTCCCATGAACAATTGGGTTCACATCTTGGCGTCGTTCACACAAGAGTTTAGAAGACTACGTTGTGCAATCGGGAATCAACAGGAACTGCCTCCGTAAATCAACACAATTAATTCCGGCCGTCGGTCGACCACATTACCTAATCTGTTGCTGGTCGCCAAAAATTGCACCAAGAATCCTGAGATGGCAGTTGCAAAATGAAATCGCGGATGGGCCGCTTATCCTCACTAACCAATAGAATGAAATTTTGTCCTCACCGAGACTTAGAAATTAGCTGGCCGCAAATTTCGAAGAAGCAAATCTCTGAGGACTTCATACGGCTGAGAAAAGGGGGAATGGGAAAAGCCAAGTTTTTCACAAGAAAATAACCATCCTTCCTGATGACAGATAAGAAAAGGGCAGATTTCTTCTCGGAATCAACATTATTTTGAGTCAAGCACCAGATTTCGAAAGTTCCAGGTAATTTCCAACTTCGCTTGAAGTCCCATGAATATTCAAAGGTTCTATGACACAAGGATCCATGGCTGGTTTTATGAACGCGACGCCAGATGTGATACCTGAGAAGTGAAGCAAAGTAATAGTAATGTTCACAATGAACTCAGTGCAGCATCCACCCAAACCACGCGCAGTTAAAGATCAGAAAAACCGACTGGATGTATGCGCGTATAGCGTGAGGACGGGAGTAGACGGATACAGTTATTAATTTTTGCAGGCACGGTCGTCGCACTTTGCACACACCGAGAACTCACCGGACAACTACATGCACACAGCGGTTATGACCACTTAAAGACCAGACAAAAGGAGAACCTAGTACGAACTGACAACGGCAATTGCATTGCATATCCCTGGGTACACACAAACCTGACATTTGTAAGGCTGTCAGTCTGGCCTCCAGACCCCTTCTTCAGCGTCACGTTCGTACTCCACCTCCGACGTATCTTCCTTCTGTTCTGCTTCTAACGCGTTGAGCCGTCTTTTTCCTGGAACGGATCGGAGAAACAGGTTTTATCAATAACCAGTTCAGTTTGTTCGGGCCATAGTTTTTCAGCGCCTTTACACTTCCCCCCTGATGAGAAAGGCCCTGGCCTCAGCGTTTTTGTGTTCATCGATGACAATGCCTAGCCCTCTTTCCGATGAGATATCGGCATACGTAGCCGGGGTTGGTACAGCGTTCGATGTCAACGGTTCGGAGATCTCTCAGTCAACAGATGTCCTATATAGTTTTGGTTCACTGAAGTGCAAGTTCAGGACATCGGCACTTGGGCCTTGCTGGTTACGAAGGATATACACGTGTGAGGAGCTCTGATAGGCTGTAATGTGGGGCCCTTGCCAAGAAAGGTGGAATTTATGTTAAACACCTAGGGCTGGTCGTGATCGATATAACAGAACTAAGTCACCCTTCGCTTATTGTGGACCCTGAGCATCTCGGCAATATCCAGGATTTGCTGTTGTTGGTCGCCTTGTACGATATCACGTGAAATTCGGAATGCGGACGGGAGATGTTGCTGCAGGTGTCAAGCAAAGGGGTTTAGAGTGAGCGTTTCCACCGGTGCCAGTGGTAGCTGGATTGGCCGTGGAAGACGAAGTTTATGCCCAAAGCAAAGAAAAGCAGGGGAAGTCCTGTAGAAGAAAAAAGTGCGGTGCGATAAGTAAAAAGAGCCATTGGTAGATACGTGTCCCATTCGTCCGAGTAATCGCAATCGACAGTTTCTTGCAGGAAATTCCCCAGTGCGCGACCGGTGCCCTCGAACAGTCCTTTGCCTGGAAGGTGGGAAGGCGTGGTTCGAGTCTTAGTAACGTGTAATATATGGCACATAGATTTAAGCACGTGGTCTTCGAATGCTGACCCCCGATTCGAGTGAGGGAAGTGTGGTGCTCCGGAATGACATTTCCACTCACGAACAATTGCTGAGGCAACGGAAAGCTCATCCCGCCTTTTAAGGGGATCGCTCGGCACCACTTAACTAAATAATCCTCTATCACCAGGATATAACGGTGGCCCAGCTTTGACAGTGGTAATGCACATATGATATCGATACCTACTCGGTGGTTTGGACAACCAGTTGTGACGGGCTGCAACCGCTCTCTCGGTTAAGGGGTAAGAATGTTGACCCGGTGGCAGACGTCGCGGTTTTGACTATGAACAATGACGTCATTGTGAATCGTCGGCCACCAATAGCGCTGTCTTATGGCTGCTTCCGTTTTGCGCTGATCACCATGACCAACGTCGAGATGAGTCTGCGCCACAACCTCGGCAAACAACGCACGTGGAACTACTATCCAAAATGGGCGGCAATGATCGGCGAGCATATATATTACTGCATCCAGCAGTGGAATCTTGAGCCGTAAATTACACGGGGACTTAAAGACTGAAGATTGCCCACTCATCTCCAGACTTGTGGGTTAAGTACCACCAGTCTGTTGGCGATGACAAATGAATTGCAAATCGGAGTCGTTTTCTTGTAGTCAGGCCCAGTGCTCGGCGTCAGATGGCAATTGGCAAACGGAAGCCACTCCAAACACAGAGGACAGTCGACTACATATTGATGATGATAATAATGGTTTATTTCAAGGACACCCGGAGCATGCTTGATTGAATGACCATACGGTACAAGTGAGGTCACGAAAAAGATCCCTGGACATTCAGCTGGGTATGTGCAGCACAAAAGTGTATAGGTTTTAGTGGTCACATGGATGAATGCCCGGCAAATTTGAGTTTCAAGATCAGGTGGACACATCGCCCTGTAGTAGGGGAAGTGGGCTCCGTGGTCTGGATGCGTAATGAAGTAAAGCAGGGATGGAGTAAAAGCGCGCAGTATTTCGGATAGTATCGACCTGAATTCGCAGGGCTGAGTAAACTGACAAAAAAACTTCGAAAAAGCACCGACGAAAAATTGAAGTATTCTTGATGATGACGGACATGCACTTGAGCCAATAGTTCAAGTGACCCGGAAAATAGCTGGAAAAGAGTACTGAAGGAGTCGCGGTGTTTTCTGAGGGGGGAATTGCGCAAATGAAACAGAGTCCGATTCACCACTGAATTAGTACTTACTATTTATCAAGAGGCTGTGGAGGAAGCACTCATAAATAGGTGTATGTAGATGCTCGAGCCTGGGAGTTTGGTGAAGCACAATGACATAAGTTGACCGGTAAGTGAAATACTATTCAAACGAAGGGTTCGTTTCAGGTTAATTGGTGAACACAAGTTGACAACAGGGTGGATAAAAGAGTTGATATACGATGATCTTCTGAGGTCGAATTGGGGTGGTGCATAAACTGTCGAAACATGTGGACTATCGCCTAACGGGATATGCAGGTAAGAATCCGGCTTGGGGCACTGGGAAACAACCGGAAGGTCAGTAGCTTGGCATAGGTATAGTTCTTTTCCAGCAAAGTTTTAGAGAAATTGCATTCGCAGTTTTCTTTGGCATAGATGCCCAATCGTGGGGGACTGATGAAAAAATGGCAATAGGTAATAGGTGGGTGAAACGGTGCTCGACTATTGGTTTATCGGGGTGACTCCAAGACTGACCGATGAGGAATACGAATGTACAACGAAGTGGGCATAATAATGGTCTATGTGTTTAATATCTGACGGAATAAACTGGATTGTAAGGATGTCGATCTATATAGGCTGAGGATATTAGACCTAGAACAGCAACTGTTATCTGCCAGACAACAGGCCCACGAAGAAGAACAGAAGTGCAGACAGAAAAAGCGTGAGTAGAAGACCAAGGACTGTGAATTTTCCGATAGATCAGGGCACAATAAAATAAGAAAGTCCACGCCGGTGGCCGACCATAAAACATCAACTCTACCAACGATCGGTTTGCCAAGAGTAGCACTGACGGCTTTCCACGGGCGATCTGAACGCTACTGCAAGTTTGTCAAGCAGTTCGAGAAGTTCGTCGAAAATAAGGTAACCGACCCTGGGCAACGGCTTCTCTACCTGACTCATTACTGTCGAGGCCGAGTAAGAGAAGCTATCGACGGGTGTATCATGCTCGACCCAGAACAAGGCTACACCCAAGCAAGGAAGATTCCAAAGGGCTTGTTTGGCCAACCTTTCAGAGTAGCCCGTAACCTAATAGAGGGCTTGATGGTAGAGGCAAAGAGAGCCAAGGGCGACGTCTATTCAATGGCCGACCTGGTGATCAAAATGCAGAACTGTTCAACAGCCCTCGACCATTTAGGTTACAGAGCTGACCCAGATGCAATGCACACTTTGGAAGGCATAGTCCGTAACCTCTCTTCCGAACTACAGGGTCGGTGGGCGGAAGAAGAGGAACGGATAAGCCGAAGCGACCGCAAGGCTAACTTTGAAGACCTGACCGAATACTTGAACAGGCAAACCAGGATAGCCGACGGCAGATTTGGCCGACTTATCCGGGACAGCAACCGAGCAAACAAGCCCAGTACTAGCCAGGCTCAAACTACTGTTCGGGAACAGCCGAAATATCAGCCCTGGACCAATGCATAGCCATTTTACGCGATGCTACGGCGCAACCAATTTGCAGGAGTAGTTGCAGTGGGAGTGGTGACCACAACTGGGGTGGCCAAAGCGTTGGCTTTCGTCGACAGTGGATCTGACACTACCCTAGTGAAAGAGCTGTTTGCCGACAAACCTCGGCTCGCTAAATGTGCGGCGTCGTTAGCAGTGAGCACGGTGGGAAGAAAACAAGTAACGACTGCCGTCCGGTTGGGGTTGCAGCTCATCTTCTTAGGCACTAACGAGCAAATCGAACCAACGGAGGCATTTGCATAAGCTGATCTCCCCATGCGAGCTTCAGGGTCGGTGAACGCAATCTTGGCTAGGTGGCCCCACCCGCAGGATGTAACCGTTGTAGACTGGGAAGATGACTACGTTGATCTCCCCATCGGCCGCTGCGTGCCAGAGGCGCATTGGGTACTTGACCAGAGAAGGGGGGACCGCCAGGCACTTTATGCCGCACGCACGGCTCTGGGATGGACGTTATACGGCCCAGTAGGGGGACGTGTTTCCGTGAGTTATTTATCTGCCGAAACGGGCCGCATAGAGTATCACCTGCAGCGGCTGTAAGAAAAGTAGTTCCATGACATCGGAGACGAAGAGCCATCGCTGTCTCAAGATCACTTAGTTTTGCAAAAGGTGGTGCAAGGCACTGGAGGCCTTTAAAAAACAGTTCAAGGTTTACCTCCCATGGCGCACGTCTGCTGACCCGTGGACTGATAACCAAAACTATGTTCGCCAACGTCTACTACGACTGAAGGAACGCTTTGTTCGAGACCAGGATCTGTGGGAACGATACCCAGAATTACTGAAGCGAAATGAAGCTCTCGGCCACATTGAGAAGGTTCCTGCAACCACCGACGGCCGAAAGAGTATCTGGTATCTACCTTACCACACGGGTATCAACCCCAAGAAACCCGAAAAACTGCGGGTGGTCTTCGACTGTGCAACCAAGTTCCAGAGCAAGTCGTGAAACAAACGCTTACTACAAGGACCTGACTGGACCACACCACTAATTGAAGTTTTGTGCCGTTCCAGAGTGGGTAGAGTGGCCTTGTCCGCCGATGTCAGGGAAATGTTTCTCAAGTTTAAAATAACGGTAGGAGAACGAGATGCGTTTCGTTTCCTGTGGTGGGAAGAGAACGACCGGGACAAAGCAGTGATAAATTATAAGATGACCGTCCAGCTCTTCGGAGCCATATCATCACCGTTCTGTACGAACTACGCCCTCCGGGAATCCGCGACTAAACATGGAGGTTTGGTCCATTGGTCGGTGGTAGATAGCGTCAGCAGAAATTTCTACGTCGACGACTATCTTGGATCAATCGATGTTGTAGACTCAGCCCTAGCGCAGTTCAGAGGCCTAACGAGATTGCTAGAAGAGGGCGGTTTCCATCTAACAAAATGGATGTCGAACGCTTCGGAAGTGCTCGAGATCATTCCGTACCACGAGTGGACCAAAAGAATTCAAGATCTAGACGGCTCTCCACTTCCTACTAAACTCACGCTATGGATATAATGGAATGCAGAAACGGGCGACTTTTTTAGCTAAACGTTCCCGAGCTGCCAGTAACCCTTCGTGGTATACTACCTGGTGTCTCTAGTTTGTTCAACCCGCTCGGTTTCTTCTCACCTTGGCCGTTACCCGGAAGGATCTTGCTGCAGTGGCTGTGCGTAAGAAAGTCGATTAAGACCAGACTCTGGACCAAGGAGACCGGCTGGACTGGGAAGAATTTCCGAACATCTTGAAGGAATTAGGGGACTTTAGGATTTCACAATGTTTGGCTCCTGGTCATGCAACACGGACAGGAGAACTACATGCTTTATCCGATGCATTCGAAGTCTGTTTTGGGGCTGTGGTGTACTGACGATGGTGCACAGGAGATGGACACTATACAACAAGGATCCTGTTCGCTAAGGCCCGCGTCGCTCCACCGAAGTTGGTCTCGATTCCACGCCTTGAACTCAGCGCAGCAGTGTTAGCAGTCAGGGCTGTACAAGAGGTGAAGAGATGTTTTGACTTCTACATTTGGTCGGCTAGCTTTTGGACGGACTCAACGATAGTAATTTACTTTATCAACAACGTCCGGAGCCGGTTTAGTACTTCCGTTGCTAACCGACTCACGATTATCCACGATGAATCAGCCATGAACCAGTGGAAGCATGTCAGGCCTGGCGATAATCCAGCGGATCTGCGCTCCCGAGGTGCAACCAACTTCAGGCAAATGGACACGTGGACGAGAGGGCCAAACTTCCTGCAAGTGCCTAAACAGGACTGGCCCGTGTTCGAATTAAAACCCTCTACGGAATTAGAACTGGAGATCAAAGGCGTAGTGATAGCAACCAACGTCGTCTAAGCGACATCCATTCTATCGCGATTGGTTAGGGTTCCTTCCTGGATGAAGAAACTTCGTGCGATGGTTTGATTAGCAAGGTTCAATAGAAATTTGCTAGTCAGGAAAAGGCTACGCCCTTCAGGCCGGATACGGGTCGACCCGATAAGTCCCGACAAGCTACAAGCTGCAGAATACGCTATTTTCGGAATGATACAATGCAAGGCTTTTGCCCGAGAGCTCGAGAGGGCCGAATAAGTGGGACCAATCAACGAGGAAATATCATCTCCAAGGGGCAAATTAAGGTATTTAAAGACCAAACTCATTGATGGACTGCTGCGGGTGGACAGTAGGCTGACCAACTCCCACCCGAGCTTCGACACAAAGTATCCTATACTGCTACCGGCTCGAAAACCTGTGACAGAGCTAATGATCCAGCACGTCCACGCCGTGGAGGGACATGCCGGGGAGAGTCACGTGACGAGCGTCATCCGAAAGCGTCTTTGGTTGTTCAGAGGACGAGAGACTGTAAAACGCGTAATCCGACGGTGTGTGCAATGCAGGAGACGCAATGCCACAGCAGGCAAACAACACATGGCCCCGCTGCCAGAATGCAGGGTGACCGCGGGCTGGTGGCCGTTCAGCGACACCGGGTTGGACTATTTCGAGCCCTTGCGGATCAAGTGCGGGAAGGGATTAGAGGTGCGATATGGATGTATCATGATGTGCGTGAAGTCACGCGCGGTACACATAGAAGTTTCGCGTTCGGTGACTACCGATTCTTTCCAACATGCGTTGCAGAGATTTATCAACCGAAGACGAATACCGGCAGATATACACTCAGATAATGGGTCGAATTTCGTGGGCACCTATCGAGAACTGCAGCTCTGGCACAAAAACATGAACAGGGGCGAACTGCGGGATATAACCGTGGCCTATGGCATACGATGGGTTTTCAACCCCCCCCCCAGGCCAGTCACCGAGGCGGCATATGGGAACGCATGATCCGGTCCGTCAGGCGGATATTGCTGTCGATCATGGAGCAACAGCCGCCCGACGACGAGACGCTGAACACCGTCATGATTGAGGTAGAGAGAATTCTGAACCACCGCCTACTAATTCTAGTAATGAACGGCGACCCCACCGATCTGCCGCTCACCCCGAACGACTTATTGACGTTAAGGTCGAACGAGGGTTCCCAAGGGTCAGTGAGCCTTCGTGGGAGCTACCTCCATGGATGGAAGCAGGTAGTCTATCTTGCCAAGGTCTTTGGGCGGTGGCTGCGGGAGTACCTAACGGCTCTGCAGACTCGACAGAAGTGGCTGGTCAAAACAAGACCATTCAAGGTTGGGGATGTTGTGACGATCGCAGACGAACGAGCACACTTCAGCACCTGGTCCTTGGGGGTGATTATGGAAACCATCGAAATCACTGACGGAGTGATGAGAACTGTGAAGTTGAAGACCACCGACGGAATGCCAACCCGCGAAGTACGCAGTTTCGACCTCCCGAGAGAGAAGACGGACGAGTCGACAGCACGGAACACCGGTAGACTGTTCCTCATACGTCGTTGGAGTTTTTGAATGCACTTCCCATGCGTAGGGGCATTTATGACATGCTGAGGTACTGAACTACACACACCTAATCCCACAAGCACCCGGGACACTTTCCTGCCCCACAGTTTACAACAAAGCTGTCACTGTGTTCACCGTCTCTTGTCTGCCAATGACTTTATAGAAGGTTTTCCCATCTGTGGTAGTAGTCGTGATTCGATCGTGCTCACAGATACACATACGTACATGGAACACGGTCATGCTTCATGATCCCCATCAAACACGTTTAGTGCCCACCGTCCTTCGTTGACGTTACAGAAGGCTTTTCTCATATGTGGTAGTATTTGTGATTCGATCGTGCACCCAGACATACACACTCAATCATACACACTTACAGGAAACACGTTTACGCTTCGTAACCTCCTCGAAACACGTCGCAGCTCTGCCTGTTCCTCCTTTATCACTGACTTTATGAACGGTATCTCCCGTAGGCGGTAGTTGATACTACTTGCCCATATACCAGAATGCGACCTCGCTCATGACACTCACACGCGCACACACTCACACAAGCACACGCAGCCAACGCACGACGGCTCGCCTGAGGACAGCACCTCCGTTTCTCTCACTCCCGCCATCGATCAGCCGTTCTCATGGACGATGTAGAGTAACATCGCGTCAGTGCGGTCACCCGATCAAGTGCAACCGTGAGTGGACCAATGACGACAAGGTACTAGGTACGCGCACTGACAGCGGGGTTTAGGGGGATGGGGAGAATCAACACCTTTAAACTGAACCTTTGACTCTGCTAAGATTCGGAGGGATTTCGGTAGGCGGCATAACGACCGGCCGTGGAAAATCCTCCCAGAAAACATGGAAGTTCCACGTTCCCATAACATCACTCACTTAGTTTCAATATTGGCTTGTTTTATGCACTGGGTTTTATGAACCAACATTTGTTTGTTCGCGTCCAACGCGCTACTCTGTCATATCCCATGTTGGACCTGAGTGACGCACGTGCTCTTTCCCCACACGCTGCTATTTGGTTCTCGTTTTCTGAGTACCTGTGATCGCATAATCGAGGTTTGTATCTGTTTTATGCCATTGTTCATTTGATTATCCAGTATCGTAGAATTTCACGGATAGTCGCGTTCTGACTTCGAGATCCGTTTCAAATTTGGCTGCGTATTGCTCAACGGCCTCCCACAGATGATCGAACATTCGGTCGGAGTTCTGGATTCCAGCTTCTGAGTCATGTGTAACGATGAGTGGTGGTTTTGCCCTCATCCACGATGATGACGCGGCTTTCTTACAACATTCGGTCACGTTCTGACTTCGGGATCCGTTTCAAATTTGGCTAAGTACTGCTCAAAGTTGTCTCACACATGGTGCCACTACTATGACTCACTTTTCACTGCAATATTTGCAGGCTTGTATCAATTCCGAGCAAGTTGAGGCAGAATACCTGGATGCTGGTAAGGCAGGCATCGTGGCTACGGAATGGCCTTTTACCCCAGCGAAGGCGGCGTTTATTGTGGCACAGTTTCATTAGCTATCAACGCAGTTTCCTCCAGACAGCGTTTACGCGTGGCATTCAGCAAGGTTGGCGTGTTCTGTGACAAGCTCTGCAGCCGATGTTGCTCTAAGAGCTGGTCCCCCCGTACTGTCGGGCCTTCCAGAAGCTGCATCTTACGCAGCAAGTCAGATGAATTCGTACCTACAATCCGAAGGCTCTGAAATTGTTGCAAGTTTGGCCCCGTGTTGGGAGGTGTGGATAATGATGGCCTCATTCAGAACCTTGTAGTTTCGGGAGGATATCATTACCAACTTGCATTGTGACCTCCGGTGACGGGTGGCCTGATACCAACCTGAACCGCTCGACATCAGTGGTTTTACGGCAGTTTTCGAATTCTGATTCGACCAACGTGAACCAGAGTTCTGGATCAACAGGTGTGAAGGCCGACTTGCGCTACATGAAGGCCTCAAAGTTGAGGTCTGGGCAAGGCTTCCGCTCAGCAGATGTGACTTGGTAATCAACTTCGAAAAAATGAGGAAGATCAGCAACAAACATAACAGTACTAGAAGCAGAGCAATTTGAAAAAAAGACTAACTGGAAGCCAAAAGTGGAGGAAGGAAATCAAAGGTTGGAAAAATAAACGAGTGTCAACGAAATGGAAATAATGAAACTTCTAATTCATTTCGGTCTGTACGGGATTTTGTGCGGCTACTGGCGATCGTGTCCAGGCAGTGGCTTCGTTGGAACCTTTCCGTAACTGTCGACGCCGCTTGTTCCAGAAGGAACCCGAGCTCGCTTATCCAGATACGGACACTGGCAGGGATTTTTTAGTGGCTAATAGTCCACGGTTTCGTCCAGCTTTTCTGGTTAAGGCAAGTTCGCTTGAGAAGTCTTGCGTGACACTCGGACCGCGCCTGACCTAGGCGCGAAAACCCGAAACGGCGGTTAGTAGGGGAAACTTACGTGACCTGGAGATCACTTCGGGCTCAACAATTTTGTGGTCGCCTAAACTTACTTAGCGACTTCCTTAATAAACCTGTTCTTCTGTCCTTCGTACCACGTGGACCACCTGCACGCTACTGTTCTGCTCGGCTTTTTACGAATACGGTAGTTGAGACGGTATTCTCTCGGGAGAGAGAGTGTTTACCGCGTATCTGAGAGTGTGCGCGACAGAGAGCGCGAGAACAACTGTCATATGGAAACAGCGCTTGGCAGTTAGCCTTCAGTTAAACAATAAGTGGTAAATGCATAAATCAAAATCGCCGCCGCCAAAAAATCAAGTGGAGCGAGAAAAGCGACAAGGAAGGTTTATTTGTTCCTGCCGGGGAATTTTCAGATATTGATAAGGAGGATAACACTAGTGATCCGTTTATGAAGACTGTTCGTGGTCCACCAATTTTCACGGGGTAAAAATAAACGGGATGCCAGTTATTTGGCAAAAGCCTTTCGAGAGTGAGCAAAAGTGTCGTTACAGAATATTAAGCAGTAGCATAATTCAAAAATCTCTCTCGTAGTCGACGTTTATGAAAATCCAAACGACAGAGCTGATCTGGAAGAAAGTCGAAAAAAGCGGCAACCTGGAAGGGTTCCAACAGTGGGTAAATGGCTAACGGTGCAGAGTCAGTAAAAAACCTAGGACAGTTTCACAGGCTTTAACTTCAGTGATGTAAGGGCTGGTAATATAAATTATTTTAGCACCAAAAGGAATTTGTTCTTTGTCTCATCCGCTTCAGCAGTTGGCTGACTCACTTTGTGCTAGTTTGCCTTTCGCCTTAAGAGAAAGCTCACCATTTCTTGACGATCACCTTGGCTGCAGAGTGCGCCAATAAGGATCCATCAAACAACTGTGGTATAAATTTTGCAAATTCTGCTTCCATATATGATGATTATGTTGAATTCAGGGGAATGCCTTCGGGGTAGGGAGCATAAGGCATGAAATCTGGAAATGAAGAATTCGGCAAGTCTCTGGGACTGGTCTCGATGGATCTGATTTTATAGGTATTGTTAGATTTATTAGTCCTGTCAGTACCGTTTCATACGCTTTGTCAGACACTTTGGAATGTAGAGATCCCGATACGCGTAACATTTAAGTAGCTGATCTTTGGAATGAGTAAACATTAGCCGGGGAGCAAGTGAATGCGGTTGATGCAAGGTCCGGGGACCCACCTTCCAAAGAAAATTTTAGAGGATTCAAGGCCAACTGAGAAATAGCTTGGGGAACAGAATTACGTGGATAAGTTGCGGAGGTATTATCAAAAAATTCATCGACAGTAGGTAGCTTCAAGATAGAACTTATATCGTTTAACGGACGTCCGGATCAGTACCGTTAAGTTGTAAGACGGTATGGGAGCTTCGTCGAGTACAAACTTCGGGTACGGGACGATATTCCCTTTATCGCACACTTTACTGACGCGGGCAAGCCCGAGAAGCAAAAGAAGTGTGCGCGACTTCGGATTCTGAAATAGGCAATGTGAGAGCTCGTGGTGTTTGAAGGACCTCTCCGGAAAGCTGTTATGGAAGGTAAGAAGACTGATTGATGGAGTACATGTGGGACCACTTTTTCAAATGGTGAACGCTTCATCAGCATACCTGATGATAAAAGTGCAGAATTGCAGAGTTATGCTCAACCACCTGAACTGCAGTTCCGATCTCGATGCACTACATGCTGGAATCCATCGTTATTTCCTTGCCCGTTGTACCGCAGATCCGTTTGGTCGAAGAAGCAGAAAATACAAGCCTTTACAAACAAGAAGTCACATTCGAAGACCTGACTTAATACACCGGTCATTGACAGCGGACTGCTACCAGCACAGTCGGATGGATCTCCCGTCAGAGCAAGGTATCTGGGACTACTGTACACAGTCCACCAGCTGTAAAACAGGCCCACCAAAAAGCCAACCACGGATGCGTACCTTGCTAGCCCGCAGGAGGGAAAGCTGTAATTAGCCTGAGGCGACTCGCCGACAGTCAAAGTGCTCAGGTTTTCTGTAGTTGGTAGTTGCTGATAGGTGGACGGTAGAGAAAGAGATGGGCACCTGTTTCATGTGTCTGGACGACTCACGTTGTGCAGCTGAATGTTGTAAGAAAGCCGCATCATCACCGTGGATGAGGGCAAAACCACCACTCATCGTTACACATGACTCAGAAGCTGGAATCCAGAACTCCGACCGAATGTTCGATCATCTGTGGGAGGCCGTTGAGCAATACGCAGCCAAATTTGAAACGGATCTCGAAGTCAGAACGCGACTATCCGTGAAATTCTACGATACTGGATAATCAAATGAACAATGGCATAAAACAGATACAAACCTCGATTATGCGATCACAGGTACTCAGAAAACGAGAACCAAATAGCAGCGTGTGGGGAAAGAGCACGTGCGTCACTCAGGTCCAACATGGGATATGACAGAGTAGCGCGTTGGACGCGAACAAACAAATGTTGGTTCATAAAACCCAGTGCATAAAACAAGCCAATATTGAAACTAAGTGAGTGATGTTATGGGAACGTGGAACTCCCATGTTTTCTGGGAGGATTTTCCACTACCCTTCTTCACACCACGCACTCTCACCTGGGCTTCATATTCCTTCACAACGACGAAGTTTCAGCCCTTCAAAAGAAGTTTATTTCGAATACCACAATCACTTTTTTAGGGATACGAACGATGCAAAGGTATACGTTTCCCGGTGCTGATCATGGAAATTAAACCCCCAGACAGCGGTGGTCAGGCAAGAAGCAAGGTTTCCGACTAGCAGTTGCTTTTTAAACGCAGGGGATATTCTTTCAAACGCTGCATTTCTTGTGGAAATCGGTGCCAAATTGGGTGTCATCCCTCGACCGAAAGACGACAATAGTACACCGCAGGCCCAAACGCCACTTGCCGTCACTGGCACTGTCGTCTCGACTCTTGGTCAGCAGAGGCCCACCTTTAGGTTGGATTTGAGGTGTAGCTTCCGCTGGTAATTCATCTTTGCTAACGTGCCCCGCCCCATTCTCTTCATTGACCGCTAGCAAAGATTCGACCTAATGGTTTGTGCAAGGCGCCGTAGGGTGGTGGATCATCGAACCTCTCTCACCGCTACTAATTACAACTCTTGGGATATTCACATGACGCCAGTGTTCAACGACAGACACGCCAACCCCACGGCTCACTCGTCTCCGCCTACCCGGCCGTGTTCAGGCACACCGGATCCCTTAGCAGTGAACAACAGTATCAATCGCCCTGTCGACTCTAGGGGATCCTCAGTGTGCAGTAGGCCACATCGATTAGCACCCGACAGACTCCGTATTGCACAGACCGAATTCCAACACATGTTTAAGATCGTATAAAACGCTCTTCTAGTAACTTCTTTGTCTCCACTCCTTACGTAGTTCCTTAATCTAAGGGCCGTTGCCGAGCCTGCCTTGATTGCAGAGAAAGTATGGAAGTCACTATCCCCGAAAGATACCTGATTCCTTATATACAGGGTTTCATTTCGCCTCCACCATGTAGCTTCATCTTCAGTTTTATCGATTTATTGTCTGCGTACAACCAGAACCACGTCGTAGAGGCCGATATCTCTAAATCTGTCGTCACCACCCCTTTTGGACTGTTCGAACTTCCATGTATGCATTTTGGACCCAGCAATGCAGCACAGACACTTCGACGACTCATACGCGGGTCAACCCGTGGTTTAGAAAGTGCCCGCCTTATGTGGGTAACGTTTTGATAGCCAGTTCTCTGGAGTATAAGGGATCCCCACTACTACGGGCACCCTTCGAAAGCCCCAGCCAGTTTGGAGTGCTAATTAGGTCGGTTTGGTATCCCCCTTATAGGACACTTTCACCTTCAGGTATCCGCCCTGTACCATATTAGGCTTCCGCTATTTGTGGCCTTCCTGAACCCCAAACGTTTGGCCGGTCACGTCAGTTTTCCAGCCTCGTGAACTTCTACCGCCGGTTCATTCCTTAATTTTGAGAAACGATGCAACCTCCCACAGACCTGTCAAGCGGGAGCAGGCGGAAGTTCGTGTTTTTCCATAAGGCACAAGTAGCATTTGCCCCGGTCAATGAAGCTGTCTAGGACGGGGCACTCCCTACTCACCCGGACACTTTGGCCCCTACTTTAGTGGTGACCGGCGCCTCGGGCAGGGCGGTTGAAGCAGCACCACAACAGTCCCATCCGTAATTATGTCCATTCTGTTTGACAGAATTCGTCGCTGCCGTCGATGTATTTATTCTGTTGCACTTTTGTTGTTACTGTCCATATTCGGACTTTGATAGCCAGACGAAGTAATTCGCTGTTATATTTTTGCGTACCATTTCGGCATGCTGTGAGAATGATTGTTCACAACCTTCACCTGTCCAGCTGTTTCTCAAAATAGATCTTTTCGTTGCTTCACACTGATCTCGCGGGGCATCATACCCTTTTCATATCCGCATCCTTCAAGTACCTCCGCCCAGCAACTCCAGCTCTCTGTTTATGTTGCAAGATGCCCACCATAGCAACCACCAGTGGACGTAACTTTCATATTCTTGACCGCTGTAACGAACGTTTGAACAATGCGTAGCCAAATTCGCAACGGATCCCGAAATCAAAAGACGATTATCCGTGATATTCTACGATACTAGAATATTACAATAAACAATGACATAAACAATATACAAACCTCAATAATACGATCACAAGGACTCAACAACGAGAAACCGAATAGCAGCGTGTGAGCAGACAGCACGTGCGTCACGCAGGTCCTGAACAAGGATGTGCCAAAGTAGCGCTCTGGGCGCGAACAAACAACAATTGGTCCAGAAAAACAACCAGTTCGTGAAGACAAGTCAATAGTGTATGGAAATGAGTGATGTTGGGAAAAACACTGAATCGCGAGGGGAAAAGGGGATTTTCCACGACCGGCTGTTACACCGCCCACCAAAATCCTCCTGGATCCTCAGCAGAGTCAAAGGTTCGGTATAAAGGTACTGAATCTTCCTACCTGCCTAGGCCCTGCTGTCAGTGCGCGCGTCTAATGCTCGTCGTCAACGTTCTACTACTGGTCGCACCTAATCCATTGGATACATAGACGTGAGGCTAGTCTACATCTTCCACAAGACCAAACGACCGATGGCGGGCGTGAATGGTCACATAGACGTTGTCCTCGTAAGGGGCCGTCCGGTCCTGGATGTACGTGCTTGAGTGTGTGTGTGTGAGTGCGTGTGCGTGTGTGCCGGGGTTACAATGCAATCACATGTATGACTACACATCAAAGGAGGACTTTCTGCAATGTCAACAAAAGACCGCGTGGCAAGAAAACGAGTAAAATATAGCACGTATGTGTGACCTGAGCTCCGCTACTTCTACATATGCAAGGGGCATTCGGTAGCGTCAACAAAAAGCAAAACAACGAACACTGTCACATGTTTGATGGGTTTACGGGATGTAGAGTGCGTCGTGCATGCGTGTATGTATCGGGATGTACAATGGAATCGCATTCATCACCACGTACCGGAAATAACCTTCTGTAATGTCAACGAAAAGACCGCGAGCACCTTAACGTGTTTGACGAAGACCGTGCGGTATATATGGTGTTTCTTTATCCACCTCGATTACTGGTGTGAAAAGGTTTACTAGGCCTCAGGGTTATCAGCTCCTCCGTCTTCGCTCTCGAGTAGGTTAATACTGCGTATGTCACGAATGAGCACTCCGTTAGCTGTCTTGACCTTCACCGTTCTTATCATTCCGTCGGTGCTTTTGATGGTTTCCGTAACTACTCCCAAAGACCAAGCGCTGAAATGTGCGCGTTCGTCGGCGATCATAACCACGTCTCCATTTTTGAATGGTCTTGTTTTGGCCAGCCACTTCTGTCGAGTCTGCAAAGCCGGTAGGTACTCCCGTAGCCATCGCCTCCAGAAGACCTTGGCCAGATAGTTCGCTTGCTTCCACACGTGGAGGTAGCTCCCACGAAGGTTTACCGGACCTTGGAAACCCTCGTTCGACCTTAGCGCCAATAAGTCGTTTGGGGTGAGCGCCAGGTGGGTGGGGTCGCCGTTTAATACTGGAACCAGGGGGCGGTTGTTCAGGATTCGCTCCACCTCAGTCATGACGGTGTTCAGCGTCTCGTCGTCGGGCGGCTGCTGCTCCATGATTGACAGCAATATCCGTCTGGCGGACCGGATCATGCGTTCCCATATGCCACCTCGGTGACTGGCCTGTGGGGAGTTGAAATGCCAGCGTATGCCGTAGGCCACGGTTTGATTCTGCAGTTCGTCCCTGTTTATGTTCTTGTGCCAACGCTGCAATTCCCGGTGAGCGCCCACAAAGTTCGATCCATTATCTGAGTATATATCGGCCGGTACGCTTCTTCGGTTGATAAACCTTTGCAAGGCCCGTAGAAACGAATCGGTCGTCATCGAATGTGCGACTTCTAGGTGTACCGCACGTGATTTCATGCACGTCATGATACATCCGTATCGCTTTTCTAATCTTTTCCCGCACTTGATCCACAAGGGCCCGAAATAGTCCAACCAGGCGTCACTGAACGGCCACCAGCCCGTAGTCACCCTGCATTCTGGTAGCGGGGCCATGTGTTGTTTGCCTGCTGTGGCATTGCGTCTCCTGCATTGCACACACCGTCGGATTACGCGTTTTACAGTCTCTCGTCCTCTGAACAACCAAAGACGCTTTCGGATGACGCTCGTCACGTGACTCTCCCCGGCATGTCCCTCCACGGCGTGGACGTGTTGAATCATTAGCTCTACTACAGGTTGTCTCGCAGGCTGCAGTATAGGATACTTTGGGTCGAAGTTCAGGTGGGCGTTGGTCAGCCTACTGTCCACCCGCAGCAGTACGTCGATGAGTTTGGGGTTTAAACGCTTCAGCTCGCCTCTTGGAGATGGCATGTCTTTATTGGTCGGCCCCACTTCTTCCGCCCTCTTGATTTCTCGGGCGAAAGCCTCGCGTTGTATCTTTCTGAAAATATCGTACTCTGCCGCTTGCAGCTCATCGGGACCTATCGGGCCGACCCGTATCCGACCTGAGGGCCGTAGCCCTTTCATGACTAGTAAATTTCTCTTGAACCTGGTTAACCAAACTAGCGAACGAAGCGTCTTCATCCAGGAAGAAAACCTGACCAGTCGCGATAGAATGGATGACGCTTCAACGACGCTGGTTGCTATCACTACGCCTTTGATCTCCAGTTCCACTTCCGTTGGGGGTTTTGATTCGAACACGGGCAAGTCCTGTTTGGGCAAGTGCAGGAAGTTTGGCCCTCTCGTCCACGTGTCCAGTTGCTTGAAGTAGTTCGCACCTCGGGAGCACAGGTCGGCCGGATTATCGCCAGACCTGACATGACTCCACTGGTGCGTGGCTGATTCATCGTGGATAATCGTGAGCCGGTTAGCAACGAAAGTACTAAACCGGCTCCGGACAATGTTGATATAGTAAAGTACTATCGTTGAATCCGTCCAGAAGCTCACCGACCAAATGTAGAGATCGAAACATCTCTTCACAGCTTGCACCACCCTGACTGCCAACACGGCTGCGCTGAGTTCAAGGCGTGGGATTGAGACCGACTTCAGTGGAGCAACGCGGGCTTTGGCGAACAGGATCCTCGTGGTATATTGTCCATCTCCTGTGCACCATCGTCCGTACACCACAGCTCCATACCCGACTTCGGATGCATCGGAAAAGGCATGTAGTTCTCCAGTCCGTGTCGTATGGCCAGGAGTCAAACATCGTGGGATTCTTATGTCCCCTAATTTCTTCAAGGTGTTCAAACATTCTTCCCAGTCCAGCCGGTCCCCTCGGTCCAGTGACTGGTCCTAATCAACTTTCTTATGGCACAGCCGCTGCAGCAAGATCTTTCCGGGTAGCAGCCATGATGAGACGAAACCGAACGGGTCGAACAAATTTGAGACGGCAGATAGTATGCCACGACGGGTTATTGGCAGCTCGGGAACGTTTAGTTCGAAAACAAAATCGTCTGTTTCCGCGTCCCATTGTATCCCTAAGGTGCGCTCGATAGGAAGTGGAGAGCCGTCCAAATCTCTCACTCTTTCGGCCTTTTCGTGATACGGGATGACCTTCAGCACTTCTGAAGCGTTCGACATCCATTTAGTTAGATGGAAGCCGCCCTCTTCCAGCAATCTCGTCAGACCCCTGAACTGCTCTAGAGCTGATTCCACATCATCGAATGACCCAAGGTAGTCGTTGACGTAGAAGTTCCTGCTGACGCTTTCTACCACCGTCCGATGTACTAGATCGCCATGTTTGTTCGCTGATTCTCGGAGGGCGTAGTTCGCACAAAATGGTGACGATATGGCTCCGAAGGGGTGGACGGTCATCCTATAATTCACCACTGCGTTGTCCCGGTCGCTCCCTTCCCACCACAGGAAACGCAAAGCATCTCGTTCTCCCACCGGAATCTTCACCTGATAGAACATCTCCCTAATGTCAGCAGAAAAAGCCACTTTACCCACTCTGAAACGGCACAAAACATCGATCAGTGGAGTGGTCCAGTCAGGCCCTTGTAGTAGGCGATCGTTTAACGACTTGCCCTGGAACTTGGCCGCACAGTCGAAAACCACGCGCAGTTTATTGGGTTTCTTGGGGTTGATAACCGGATGGTGAGGCAGATACCAGATACCCCTTTTGCTGTCGGTGTTAACAGGCACCTTTTCAACGTAACCGAGGGTCTCGTTTCGCTTCATCAAATCCGCGTATCGTTCCCACAGATTCTGGTCTCGAATGAAGCGTTCTTTTAGTCGTAGTAATCGTTGGAGAACATAATTTCTGTTGTCAGTCCACGGGTCGTCCGGTGTGCGCCATGGGAGGGGAACCTCGAACTGTTTTTTGAGGCCTCTAGTGCCTTGCCGCACCGTTTGTAGAGCGAAGTGATCCTCTTGAGACAACGTCGGTCTTTCGTCTCCAATGTCATGAAACTCCTTTTCATACAGCCGTTGCAGATGATACTCTATGCGGTCCGTTTCGGCGGATAAGTAATTCACGGAACCGCGTACCCCTACTGGACCGTATAACATCCATCCCAGAGCCGTGCGTACGGTATAAGGTGCCTGGCGGTCGCCCACTCTCTGGTCAAGCACCCAATGCGCCTCTGGCACGTCGCAGCCGATGAGGAGATCCACTTCATCATCTTCCCGGTCTACAACGGTTACATCCTGCAGGTGGGGCCACCGAGTCAAGATTGCGTTCACCGACCTTGGTGCTCGCATGGGGAGATCCGCTAATGTGAATGCCTCCGTTGGTTCAATTTCCTCGTTAGTGTCCAGAGAGATGAGTTGCAGCCTTAATCTACCGGCAGTCATTACCTGTGTTCCGCCCACCGTGCTCACCGCCAAGACGTCGCACCTTCAGCCAGTTGGTGTTTGTCGGCAAACCGCTCTTTCACTAAAGTGGTGTCGGATCCACTATCAACGAAAGCCAACGCCTTGACTATCCCAGTCGGAGTCACTACTCCCACGGCCACTACGCCTAAACGTACCGGTTTACTGGCAGATTGTGAAGTTGAACAAATCACGCTGGGCTTGGTACTCGCCTCGGATATGGTCACTCTCGCGTGATGCAGCAGCCGATGGTGTCTGCCCGTGCAGCCCTCGTAACCACATCGATTCCTTGTTCTACAGGCTGCTGCCCGGTGCGTGGTGTTGAGACAGATGAAACATGCTCCTGCCATCCTCGCCATTCCCCACCGTTCGTCTATTGTGGCGTTGCCGAACTTGGGGCATTCTGGTAGGCCATGGCTAGTACCACAGGATCTGCCATTGGGTTGCGCCGTAGCATCTCGTGAAATGACGTGTGTGTTGGTCCAAGGCTGGTACTTTGGATGTTCCCGTACAGGGGTTTGGACTTGGCTAGTACTGGGCTTGTTTGCTCGGTTGCTGTCCCGGATGAGTCGGCCGAATCTGCTGTCAGCTATCTTCGTTCGCCTGTCTAAGTATTCAGTCAGGTCTTCGAAGTTGGCTTCTCTGTCGCTTCGGCTTACTCGTTCTGCTTCTTCCGCCCACCGACCCTGTAGTTCGGGAGAGAGGTGACGGACTATGCCTTTCAAAGTGTGCATGGCGTCTAGGTCAGCCCTGTAACCTAAATGGTCGAGGGCTATTGAGCAGTTCTGCATCTTAATCACCAGGTCGGCCATGGTGTAGACGTCGCCCTTGGTTCTCTTTGCCTCTACCATCACGCCCTCTATTAGGTTACGGGCTACTTTGAAAGGTTGGCCAAACAAGTCCCTTAGGATCTTCCTTGCCCTTGTGTAGCCTTGTTCTGGGTCGAGCATGGTGCACCCGTCGATAGCTTCTCTTGCTCGGTCTCGGCAGTAGTGAGTAAGGTAGAGAAGCCTTTGCCCAGGGTCGGTTACCTTGTTTTCAACGAACGTCTCGAACTGCTTGACAAACTTGCAGTATTGCTCAGCTCGCCCGTCGAAAACCGTTAACTCCACTCTAGGCAGATCGATCGATGGTGGTTTGTAGTCGGCGACCGGCGTGGGGTTCCCTACCTTATTGCACCCTAACCTATCGGAAGTGTCGAAGTCACTGGTCTCATGCTCTCGCTGTTTCTGTGTACACTTCTCTGCTTCCTGCGCCTGTAGTCTAGCCGATAGTAACTGTTGCTCTAGTTCTAGTATTCTCAGCTTATATAAATCGACATCCTTACGATCAATATTGTTCTCAATAACACATGTACTAGCACTGACAGGACTAGGCGATCTAGCATTAACTAAAGAATCATATGTACCCAAAACCTCCCCAGAGACTTGCCGTATTAATTCCTGTCCGTATTCGACTGCTTTTGATCCTTTTCTTGGCATTTTGCGTGATTTTTCCTCGTTCCAAATTGATCTACTGAGTATTGTAACGAACTTTTGAGCAATGCGTAGCCGAATTCGCAACGGATCCCGAAATCAAAAGACGATTATCCGTGATATTCTACGATACTAGAATATTACAATAAACAATGACATAAACAATATACAAACCTCAATAATACGATCACAAGGACTCAACAACGAGAAACCGAATAGCAGCGTGTGAGCAGACAGCACGTGCGTCACGCAGGTCCTGAACAAGGATGTGCCAAAGTAGCGCTCTGGGCGCGAACAAACAACAATTGGTCCAGAAAAACAACCAGTTCGTGAAGACAAGTCAATAGTGTATGGAAATGAGTGATGTTGGGAAAAACACTGAATCGCGAGGGGAAAAGGGGATTTTCCACGACCGGCTGTTACAACCGCCACCTTCGAATGCTGGCCTACCCGGTAATCGCCACAGCTTTGAGTCCCGGACACGTTTATCACCCACTCATCATTTTCATTTTGACACATCTTCACCCGCTTATTACGGAGTGGTCGATCTTCTGGGAGCTCACCAGCTTTCCTTCGGTAACCACCTCCACCATCATTCTGGTAGTCTCTTTCCACCCGCGGACGTGTCACTCTTCTGGTGTGCCTGATTCTGTCAAAGTATATATATAAATTATTACTCCCACTTTCGTCGACTGGTTCGCTTGTTTTATTCTACATTGATTGTTCCTTCACCGCTGTTACTTCTATCAATCTCGAGCAGTTTGTTTCCGGTCATGGTCTAATGAACAATACTGAGATGGTAACTACCAGATGTACACTTACCTTCTATGTGCTTTACTTGCCCTATCATCACTGTTGCCCATCACTGGCCTCTATGATCGCCGTGGCTACCTGCCCAAGATCGATTCCCCTATATGTTCCCATTCACGTATTCCCAATATGAAGTAATCCATTCACGGATCGAAAACCTGTCCTCTTTTATTCATCTCTTTTTAAATCGCTCTGGCACAACCTGCCTACCGAATGCATTGGCACTCTTTTACTTGAGCTCTGCCCTGGGGACGGTACTCCAGCCACAACGTTTTCCCAAGTGGCAAACATTTCAGGGTCGAATTTCCGGATCTCTTTTACCCCACTACCTATCTGTCCATCCCCATGTCCCGGGCCTGCCAGTGGAGCAACTTTTATACACTACACCCCCTACAAGACAGAAAGTACAGAGCTACCCTAGCCAACTTAGTCCGCTTAGTTCGGTAGGCCCGGATGAGGTCCGCCCTCGAATTCCTAAAGAGACCTCGGTAATATTGGCGGAGGTCTACGCGGGGCCCTTCCAGCGGCTCTAGGAATCTTGTACTCCCCCAACCTCTTGGAAGAGAGCAACAATCAGTTCTATCTTCATAAAAGGAGATCGCCATCAACCAGGGATCTGTAGGTCTATTAGTCTAACCAGTATCCCTAGCAAGATCTTCGAAAGCAAGCCCAAGCTTGCCATACTGAGAACCCTGCTCGGGAATGGCTGATTCTTTCCTGCTCAACATGGCTTCCTGCCGAGAAGGTCATGAATTACCAGGATGCACTCCGTCGTGCATAGTTTTACTCGAGCCTATGGCAAAAGCATGATTCCGCACGCAATCTTCATCTGCTTCTCAGAAGCTTTTCATAGGGTTCCTGCCTATTCCTCTCATACACCAGCTGGAATCCTACGAAATTTCCGGCAACATGCTCTCTCTTTTTCGTAGCCTTCTCACTAACCGGCCTGGCTCAAAGCAAGTCCCTGCTTCTCAAAACCATCCCCAGTACACTCTGGAGTTCCCCGAGGATCAGTGCTAAGTCCCTTATTGTTTTTCATTCATACAAATGACCCTCCAAACAATATATCAGCAAACTTTGCGATGCTTGCTGACGGTGATACTATCTGGGGCAGCAACGCCACAGAATTGCAGTTGACGGTGGACTACAACAGTTGATGGCCCGCCGAATAGAGCCTACCAATTAGTGGCAACAAAAGCTTGAGCATGTCGAATGGTAATTCTCCGGCTCAGCCCTTCCGGACGAATAACTCCACAACGGCCTTGGATTTGGGACAGCACAAGGCCTCTGGATTCTGGCTAAGCAAATCGCTTTCTGTCCCCTACCACCATCAACTAGCCAACAGGTCTGCCTTTCGTGTCCTTAGCACGGCAAGGAAAAACTTTCCTTAGATTATGAAAGAAGGCTTTCAGGTCATTTATGGGGCTTACATCCGACCTCTTCTAGAATACGGCAGTCAGGCTGTACTCTATGTTCTGGTCAAGGACCAAGGCACCTTGGAGAGCTTGCAAGGGAAAGCCACGAAACTAGTCCGTGGGTTTTCAAGCACTCATCCTCAACGGCTGACCGACCCAAAACTGAACTCCTAATGTGCAGCCATTTCACTGCAGGGCTTGCAGGTCAGTTTTTCATGTGCTCTAGCCCGGACACCTTCAGAGGACACTACAGGAAAGAATTCAAGCCTCGTCCTTGTTCAAAAGTCCGGAAGAACCTTTTTCTCACAGGATATTCTTGCTTCGGAGTGGCTTACTGCAGGGGGTTATTGACGCTCTGAGCAAAGAAGCGCCTGAAAAGCGGCCGGACGGGTTCTTAGGGCTAACGTTTCCTAGAACCTTCTTAACGTTTCAGCCGGTTTCCTCTCCCCCTCGAGTTTCCCCCAACCAACTTGTCTCCTTACGCTCTGCCCCCCACAAATATATACGCGTATATAAATACTGGAAAGTACAAATCATAAAAAACTTGCTATCACACTTCCTCCTGTTTTGATGAATAGAAGTTGCGCTTTCGCTTTGCAGTTTTGTCGTACTCTTTCATGCTTGACTCTGAGCACAATATCCATATCGCCCTACGGCTTACTCTAGACTACTGTCTGCACTACCACCGGCCGCGTACTTCACTGGTAGTTGCCCCCTGTTATCCAGCTTTCTTGATTTCAGCGAAACGACTGCTACAGACAAGGAGAAACATCAAGAACTGGGAACATTTAGGCTCCAGCCAAGAACCCTTGTGCTTCTTCAAGACTTCAATGCAAGACTCCTTCATTTCATGAGAGGCATTCTATTCTTCACCCTGTTCCATTACTCCGGTTTTTTCAGGCCATTTTTGATCTCAAATGTGTTTGACCCCCCGTCTACAGAAACTTCCACTTGGTTCCGACGGATTCACATATCTGGCTCTAACTTTCAAGTCGCCTGAAGTCCAATCATTATTCGTCATTGTGTCTAATGCGGCTCTCTACAGTGCTCCATGGCATGCCTACTTTAGTCTACTTTCACCTACGTTATCACTGAACATCCGGTCATTTCATGGTTTGTGTCATCCTGCATGTGCCGAGCATGCCTTGGGCTTCCCGTGTATATATTATTGTTACTATTAATATCATCAGGATATTCGTCCACCCGTGGCAAGAATATGATAGAGACTGAACACTATTAGTCTTCTTCCCGAAAACTTTGGGTGGTCTTACTCGCAGGATCCCAGCTGCGTTTGGTGGGATGCGAGTAGAATGATTTTGATCCGTGTGCCCCTCTAATTAGTCCTTGGGTTTATGCCAACTTTCTACTTTACAAATTTCCCGGTTAGTGGCCTGGAGAATTAGCTTTTCGTGTTTGCGGACGGTGCCAAGGTTGTCGATTGCGTAGCAACATGCCTTATCCAGCGGGATCTAAATACAGTTCACTACTAGTTAACGGTCTGTGGGCTACCCTCTGTGACAATGACAGCGTCCGCCTATTGGTGAGCAGGGATCCTTAACTGAACAGGAAGCTTAGAGTGGCTTTTCAGCTCACACTCATCATCTGGGTGTCAAAAGCTAAAGGACTCGGTATAACCGCATCCCCGCTGGGGGAGCTTTCAGAATGCCAGCAGGACTCTCAACCGGTTGAATGAAGCTGTAGCCTTCAGGATCCCAAGGTCCTATTTCCACCGTGCGAAGCTTTCGTTCTTCCCCACGTAGAGTACGGTATCTCACCTCGGAGACTATTACAAGTCAAATGAGAAAAAGTAACCGGAGCCCCATCGAGCTCCAGTAGGTTTTTCACTAGTCTCAGCCGGGTTCAGCTGGAAACTGTTCCATTCAAAACTAGAAGGATTAGCGGGAGGCCAGCATTGTGCTGTAGACTATAAAACTGGCAGTTGTACAAGGGCTAATGAAGGGAGAATTCGAACTTATAAATGAGGAGGGCGAAGTCCTAAGGAATTAACACTCATAAACGGTAACGAATGACTAGGTTTGAAAGCCAGTTTGATTATCTTTGTTGTGCTTTCACTAGTGCATCTGGTTCGGAAGCTGCGCCGATCATATATCGAGTGTTTAGATATTCTTGCGATTTTGGTACCTTGTGCAGTCATAATGAACTCTTTTTGTCTCCTTTTTCTGCCGAATAAGTTACGGGGCTGAATGCTTCCATAACCTTCCGTGGTGGAGATAGAGTAATTGAACCTTTCTGGGTGGTGTGGCTTTCAGTGAATACCCAGCTTCCCGGGTTCAAAGCCATTGCCTCTTTCTCGTACTTTCCCTGATCGGATATTAACCGCTGTCTGTATGGCTTCTCCGCCGCTAAGAGCAACCGAGTCGCAGCACTCAGCTTTTTCCGGATAGCTTGGGTGAATAGTGATTCTGTCGGTAACTCATCCGTGTAAACAGAGCCTTATTAACCGAGAATCATCGTCCAAAACCTTCCAGCTGGTTAGTTTGAGTTCTTTCCGTTGAGGGCCAGCTAGGTCTCGATGAATCCACGAGCAGCCTAGTTACACAATACTGTATTGCAGTAAGTCACGGAGTCAGCTTTCAAGAAGTCCCAAAAATCGGACAGGCGGGGTAAGGATCGTTGTCACCCACAACCTCATCGGTCGGCCCGGATCTACTTGGCGTGTACTTCAATTATCTAACCGCGCAAACAGCATTCACTTCACCGGAAGACTAAACTTCAGGCCACTTGTTGTAGGAGAAGGCAGCTACGAACAGGTTCCGGTGGTGAGTGGTTGTGTTGCCGGAGGGCTCCATGATGTCCGTAGCAAGCATGGCCCCTAGTCCTAAGGGAAAGTCTGCTGGTTGAGTTGGGGTCCGCATCGGACTGATTCTCTTGTCCTCTCGCTGACAAGCTGAGCGATGAAGAAGGAGGGCTCCAACTGTGGACGACACTTCGGGCCGTAAAAAATATTCATCAACTCTACTTTTTGTGGGTAAAACCGCAAGGTGGCCATCATGAGCGCAAGCAACGACCTGAGGAACTAACTGAGAGGGGGGGGGGTTTGAGGAGTATCGCGCATTAAAAACAGTCAGGGATAGAAATTTCATTTTTGATGGACTACTATAGGTGCAACTCAAGTGGTACCTTGTTATTTGGGGGTCGAGACTCGAGGAGGTTGTTTATTATCCGCTAAATTTGGAGATATCCTTGGCTTTCGATTCCCAACTCGTTCTTGGTCATGACCCGAAGCCCTTTTCGTGAACTGCAGATATCATCATTCGGCTTCCTGCTTCTTCTTTCACATCAGCTTCTTCTGGCAGTGGTCGTAGGAGACCTTCAGTTATATGGTTTTACCATTCAAGCCTATAAGCAATAGAAAAATCAGAAGCCAGAAATCCAGCATACCAGCGGTCACCCCGAGGCAGGCGATGGCCCTTCGACCAGCGGATAAGAAGAGCCATCAGAGCCCAGTGGTCTGTGTAAAGCTACTCCAATTATGAGTAGGGAATGGCCAAAATGATAGATTACAAATTCAGAGCTCAACTGACTTACCAATTCCACAGCATGAGGTCGACAAATTGTACTCACGCAAGTTTTATAGAAACCTCCACTGTGCTTCCATGTCAAGTAAAAACGCGAACCAAAGTTCGCTAGCCCAGGAGCAGGAAAGCTATTCATTTTCTCCGGCACGGCTTTTTGGCTCGGCTTTTGGCGGTTTGCCCGAAGCACGTGCCACTAAGTTTCACAACCGACCGCTCTTGGGAACGAAGCTCACTGAGTTTTGGTTCTCAAGCGCTGGTGTCAAGGTAGGTTGAAAGCTTGAATTATAATTCGCCAAAACCAGTGCGGAAGAGTGTGGTGGTTTAGCTGCTGTCAAACATTAAACGGCCAGATACAGCTTTGTGGCCACGCACTTGCGTGAGCCTCAACTATTCAGGACCACCGTGAAAAAATGTCCGACAAGTGCTCCCTTCGGTAGGTCTTCTTTGAGTCTACCAGTTGCTTTCTCTGATTTACATATTCATACAAACCGGCTCTGCAATACAACTAACGTGCTACTTCGCATCCTTGATCTTCTAGGTGCTTTCTTTTGCGCTGTTCAGAGTGGGGGCGGTTACAAATAGTCCTGTTAGTTCAGCCCATTGTGACTACTGAAACTAGACCCTCTGTTTCAGTGTGGTGGGGGCTTGTTCGTGTTCGGCTCAACAGATGAAATTTCTTGATGTTTTGATGAGGGCTGGTAGAAGTTCAGCAAATAAATCGAACTGAGCCCTTGATTGGGCTTTTTGGGAATGCATACCGAGAATGCCTTTGACTGGTCTTGCATAACTAACGACTGGAGTATGGATTATGATTCTTTTATTCTCTTGGCTCAGTTTGAAACCTTCGGCAGGTAGACGCCTCGAAAGTAGCACCCGTGACGAGTTCACCGCGCGTTTTCTTTGGCTAAGTCGTAGATTTGATTGCCTGGGTCTTCTGGGTACGGTATCGAGTCTTTCATCACGTTCTTCCCGATCGTTACCAAACATTAAAGCGCCACCCAAGTACATGACCAAGCCGGGTGACTCACTCAGATTCTGCGTCATAAACTCTCCTTACAACTACGGAGCGGATCCGATTCCCTCTAGAGCAACCCTGCACTAAAACACAACCTCTTTTGTTAGAAAATCAGCTGCGTACCCGGGTCCCCCGGTGAAACTGTGTGAAAGAGGGCAGCGCAAAGAGCAGAGTTAGCGAAGATTCGGGCTCCAGCCAACCAGGCAATGGGTTTCTCGGTGGAGGGCAGCACGAGCTTGTTGACCGAAATCTGTTTATTCCGGGCTGAGAGATCATTTCTTTTGCCTCAGCTTTTACCCATATTAACAGTAGTAGCCTCCGAGCACCCCATTCCCGAGTAACCAACGGTTTCTAACAAATAATTTATAGGCCTGTCTTCTGAAGCTGCAGATAATGAGCTGCGATTAGAAATGAGAATCTGGCATGGCCGAGTAATTGCCAGTGGTTTGTGCCGTGGTTTCAACAAAACGCGATTTTTTCCGATGGGAATATGCCCTGTTATTTTTCCAAATAACCTCGAGGAACTAAGTTTCTGGAAACACAAAAAAGCGCTGACCATCATGTTCTAGATATCCAGAACTACTTCAGAAGCCACCTTTGCATTCTGACCCATCAGCGGACTGCGATTGGTTTTGGATACACTGATAGTCACAGGGGCGTGAGATGTTCGGCAGGCAAATCAAGCGGTTGTGTAGTGTGCATGTCGATACTCTTGGTCTAACTTCAGAATGTACAGGAAGTGATAAAGGTGAAACTCGAGAAAGCAGGTGGCATAGCAGTTATAGGCGACGTGAAACCCAGTTTTATGGGTAGGGAAACGTCACCGCAATGTGTGTGTTCGAGACAATTTGGGCTCAGTCAACCGCAGATCATACAAGCCTCGAATGTGTGATCCCCAGTACCCCAAATGAAAGCCAAGTTCACGGCGTGATACTAATTAGCACGTGGGCCATGCCGGTTTGAGCGGAGCTTAAAAGACTGCGCTTTTGAGGAGAATGAACAAAGCTCCTTGGACAAAGGTAAGAGAGGTAAGAAACGCGCAAATAATGTATTTAATGGAGTACTTTCACAGAGCCAGGGCGCAAGGTATTCTTGGAAGATTTTCCACTGCTATTCGTTACATTTGTCGGCAGGCATTAAGTCCACCGCCGCTGAACCAAGGCGGTGTAACGGACACAGGGAGAACTGGAAAAAGCTGGCCAAGGAAGGTCAAAACTCACTTGTTGAAAAACCTCTTTTATGCTTTCGGCGTAAGCTACCGACCGACATAATAACAGTTCCCCAAGGCTGTGAGTTTTAAGTAAAAGCTGCCCCGTAGCTTGGAAGGTGAGTTAGCAAAAACTAACAGTCGAAAATACCGCTTCATTTACTAATAGCAGTTTGTCACCCCTTTTTATTACCACGGAGATTCTTCCTCGTATCTCTGTCATTATTTTATTTTTATTTGTTGGTTTTTTCTACCCCTGCTAGTTACTTTGTTTCCTAAAAGCAAACCTCCCTTTCTACTCTGCTGCTTCTTATCTTATTTTCCGCATTCAGCCACCAGCACTGCCTGATCTTAATCTGCTGTGTTCCCTTTGAGCTATAAGGACGGCGAACTAAAACTCATCAGTGAAAGCGATAACCTAAGGTCCCACAACTACCGAGGGTTTTCCCCCCATTTCGTCCCCAACTACTATATGAAAAGACTTCAAAGTTCACCGTGTCGCAGCACCAGGGGAACCTAGGAGCTTGAAAGGCAACCAATTAGACAAAAATTGGCACGCTAGCAAGAGTTTCGTTTTCGTCGTGCTCCACTAAACTGGCAACTAGATACCACGCGCTGACCAGGTCAGAGGCCGAAATATCAGATAACGCTAAATCGGGTGCTAGAAATTCAGTTCGTGAAAGGTCTTACTTCCCATAGCCTTCTCAATTTTCCCTCTAAAGAGGGATAGTAGCTGCTGTTTACGATCGCCCTCTTCCCTTTACGTGTAGCCAACCAGTTTTCCTTGCTTTGGAAGGTTGAGACCACACGTAAGCACGGCAATACAATGTTTTAGCACCGTTTCCATAATTTTATAAGCTAGTAATTCCCTTTAGATCGGTCAGTATTACTGTTTAACAGCCTCCCAAGCAATATGAAAGCAGCTGAAGTGAAAAAAGACGAATTTGCACGGCTTGCTTTCGTCCATAGCGTACTCCTAGTTTTAAATGCATGTGCACCTTCCTCAGCAAAAATGTCAAACGGTTCGTTTGCTTTTTCCCACATTCTGTAGTGTTATATTTTTACCGCCCCAGCCCCTTTTTCCTGTGAAACACGTATATACACCCCTGGTATTTTTTGCAAGCAACAAACCCCTCTAAATTGTGCAGGTTAGGCTGCAGGCGGCCGCATTAGTGTTTGACTAATGTAATCTTAGATTCCCTGTGGCAACTTACTTAGACTTGAGGTCATTGAGTTTGTGTGCCTCCTATGTTTTCCAAATGAGACGAGTTCAATCCGTAGAATGGAACTCAAGCACTGCTCACTACAATTTGGCGGCCATGCGAACGGGACCTCCTAGAGCAGGATACCTTGTTACTCAAGTAATTTTCTTCATTGTCCTGTTGACCACGATCTCGTGAAGGGGTCTTTCCGGCACGTAATCCCGATGATCCAGACTTCCTATATTTAGGTGCGGTAAGGGAGTACATACCACTGCGACTAGTTTTCATTCGTTCCCGGGAGCTGTGCAAAGCCGGCTTTACGCTGTCATGCTGCTTCATTAGTTACATGAGTTCATTGGTCTTTTCAGTTATGCGTGGACCGCCCACTTGTCACTATAAAGCTGTGCTTAACGCCGATATGAAGACCACTGTATTGCCCAGGGGATGGAGGACACTGGTAATAGAGGGGAAGTGAATGGCCTGTATTTCCGGTGTATGCCTGTGGCTTGCATGTACTACGGTCAGGTCGCCACCGTACTCGGCCGCTGGGGTTTACGATGACGTTGTGCTGAACAAGTGAACAAAATTGGTTCATTCTACTGCAGCTTAATGGCTAGTTTGTAGGCAGCCACATTACCGTCAGCATAATTTGAGTACGGGTTGCCGACGACGCGGTTGCTGAGCCCATCAGTCTTCCTAGCTTCTAGGACAGAACATACCCAGGCCCAGGGTAAGAGACCACTGGACCTTGTCTACAACAAAACATCTTTTATTACCATCAGTAGAGTCAGTTTCATAAACGGAGAAAGACTCCTAAAAATTACACTCAAGGTGGCCTTCCAATGCATACAATATAACATGGTCTCCGGTCTGGAGCCCACCATTTCTTCCCAGAAATGAAAACCAACCTGGTGACGGTGAGTGCCGTGCCATTTGAATTCACGGTGCCCTGGCCTTTAAGGCGCTTTTTTGAATAGTTTTGTGGATTAACTCAGCTGAGCTGATCAGAACAGCAAATAAGGTGCGTTTTATTTGGAGGATATTTTCAATTCTTCTTGCAGTATGGCCGAGTAGAACTCGGTGGTTTTAGGGGTCAGTCTTTTCTTGTTTGGAGTATTTTTTGTGCTTTTGTGGTAAAGCGCTGTACCTGCAAGTGTCAGAGCTTTTATTTTGTGTTTGTTTAAAGAGCATTTGAGCCATTTCTCCTCGTTTTGTGATGTTTGGTATTCCACGCGTTTCTGACCCGTGCCTCGCATGTAACTGCAAAAACCGTGTGGTATATGGTATAGATTGCGAGGTGTGCGACATGTGGGTCCACCCAAAGTGTTCAGTAATAACAAAGGACAACTGTGTCCCTTATAAACAGAACCCGTGGGCTGGGTGGGTCTGTGCTCCTTGGAAGGAGGCGGCCGGTCTGGCCTTCAAACTGCAGGTCCAAGGGCAGGACCAGCCCTCACAAGTAATACCACAGGCACGAGTCCCGAAATACCGCAATCAGGTTGCGGGAAGTCGTTTGCGGAAGTAGTAGGCACATCTGAGGGGACGGTCATCAGAGCGGGTGGGCCAGTTCAAAGAGCCTGCCATGCGGTCTTTGCCTGAACTTCACTGAAGCAAACCGACGAGGGCCAGTGAACTGAGCAGAAGCTCAGAGGGGTAAGGCAGTCCAAAAAGAAGAGCGAGAATAATATAGAGAAGGATGGGCCAGCTAGGGCGGACCGCCCTGCACTCCTGGTGTTAGAAAACAAAGTGAAGGATCTACAAAGGAAGATTTTGTCGATGGGCAGGGTCTCAAGTCGCGGGCTCCTGATCCCAAACGTAGAAGAACCTTTCGTCAGGGAATCGAAAGCCAGGCGGGACATAGAAAAGAGGGGATTCCACGAAGCTGTGAATTGCAGGCTTTCCGTACCTCACTACTGTAAGAATGGTGCACAGATCGGGGACATAGAAGTCACCGCTTGGGAACAAAGGCGAACACGGAGCGAGACCAATAATAGCAGAGTTCGCTGATGAGGCCACTCGTGATAGACCGCCGGCTAGGGCAGCGGTGGTGGCTGACTCCTCCAAGGGTAGATATCAGATGGCTTCAGACGAGTATGGAGTAAGGCCTGGTGGTATAACACCGGGTGGTAGCCTGGCTAGAACAGTCGGGGCGCTAGTAAGAAACCACCAAGTACAACAGAATGCCGTACTCGGCTCTCAGGCCCTGACCCTGACAGTAGTTAAGAAGCAGCCTGCGGAGTCGGAAGCGGCTGCAATTGAAGATGTACTGGAGGACGAAAATTGACAGTACTGTTCGAAGGCGGAGGACAGTTTGTCTGGGTGTTATGGCAAATCCTATAGAGGTGGATTGGGATTCGTCGGAATTTCTGGATCATCAGCCGGCGTCATACACACCGGTAGGGACGGTCGATACGAAAACTCGCCACCATTTCAGGAGTCGCGCCTGAGAACCAGAGAGGAGTAAATAATAGGAGAAACCAAACAGACTTAACAAACGCTGCGGAGCTAAATACCAGCGAATGTAGTAGTAAAAGCAAATGGACAGAACCCGCCAAAACTGCTGGGGAGCCCGGCTCGTCAATGGTTGCCGATAAGCTGCACCAGCATATCAGGGAAAATACCAAATATAGGACTGGATGCTTTCCACCCCCCCTGGATCTGGCGATAACAGGTCTACCCAACAATATGTCTGGGCTGCATTGCTGTTCACCTCTTGGAAAGAGTGGCCACGTGTGTGTCAAAATCGCCCTACGCATGCGACAACCCAAGGTACCCTCAAAGGTGGTTAGATACTTCGGTAGTACGAACTTAAATAGGCTTCGTAGTAGGGTGACGGGTTTGACCTGGGACGTGATAGAGGAGACTACTGTACCGGAGCACTGGCAGGTCATAAAGGGATCCTGATTGCCTACATGAAGAGTTCGCACACTTGAAACAATGGGGTGGGGAAGGCAAACCCATGTGGTGGAAGACTGCAATAGCCAAGGCCATCAAACGTAGAAACAGCAGCTGCAACCAGTACAAAGCTTCCGGCCGTCGGCTAGCCTGGAACCGCTATACAAAGCTTAGAAACGAGAGTGCATGCCTTCTGCTAACTTCCAAGCGAGAACTTAAGCTCAGGTTGGCCGAATGCGTAAGACAGCGGCCGGAAAAATTCTATAGCTATGTGAAGTCGAAAGGCTCAACAAAGAATGCCGTAGGCCCGCTACCCGCTCTGGATCAGGGTGTTGTCACCTGATAACCAGGGCAAGGTTGAAGCGCTGGGGCATACTTTTTCAGCGAACATAGGATAGATAATGGGGTACGAGTCGATCTGGCTCTGGTGTATCCTTCTCCTCAGTTAAACGAGCTAGACCTCTCAGAGGAAAGCGTGCGTAAGTACCTACAGGAATAAAACAGCCATGAGTCAATGGGCCCAGGTGGCATCCGCCCAGCTATCATCAAGCAGTCGGCGGATATCATAGATCCATCGGTATGCAAGCTGTACAGGTCCACTTTGGATCGGAGTAAGCTGCCTCATGACTGGGAAGTTACGGCAGTCGTGGCAATACATGAAAGTGGACCTAAGTCGGCTATGCATAACAACAGGCTGGTAAGCCCAACTAGCATCCTACGTAAAGTCCTTAAGAAGATCATCCGTGCCCTCATCTAACAGCACTTACTGGAGCACTCCATGCTAATTCCGGCCCAGCATGGATTCCTGAAAAATAGATCTTGTCTGACCAATCTCTTGTGCCTCTTAGATGAAGTGACTCGATGACTGGATGAAGGTAAGCAAGTTGAGGTATGCTACCCCGATTTTAGCAAGGCGTTCGACTCCGTTAATCATTTGCTATGCAGGATGTAGACGTTCGGTATAGGTGGGCCAGTATATAGGTGGCTGACGGAATCCCCTTCCCACAGGGCGTTTTACATCAAAGTAGGGGACAGGTGCTCTAGTTCGGTGAATGTCACCAGTGGTGTACCTCAGGGATTTGTCCTAGATCCAATGCTATTCTTGTTGTTGACCAACGACCTGACATCCGCCCCTCAATCGCCCAGCTTTATTTTTGCCTACTATGTGAAGATTGTTGGACCTGGGGGTAGGGTGCACTTGGGCATGGATACAGGTATCATCCTGGACTGGACATACAAATTGGACCTGCTCCTGAAGGCTGGAAAAAGCCATTTGTTGCCAGGGTCAACAGAAATCCTAACTGTCGCCCGTGACCAAATGCTCTTCGCCATAGAAGCAGTCAGTAGAGTTAAAGACCTTGGGGTCATCATGAGTAGTGACTTTTATTGGACGCAGCAGCGCAACGCCGCCTCAAAAAGGATGGTGGTGAGCTCACTAGGCTGCGATCAGCTTTGTCTTGCAGGCAGCCGTGAATGTTTGTATCTATTTACATGGCTATAGCACGCCTTGACTTAGAAGATGGCGTGCAGGCTTGGTCACCCTTCTACAAAAAGGACGCGGCCTGCTTCGAGAAAGTTCAGCGTCTCGTCAAGCGAATGTTTGAAGAGCAGAAAGTACGAGCACAGACTCTATGACCTGGATCTTTTCTCTTTGGAAAGGAGGAGACTTGGAGGGGATTTTATAGAGACGTTCAAATCAACGAAGAGCTTTTCTGGCCTTAGTCCTTATGGTCTGTTCCAAGTGGCTCTAGATTGCAGAACTAGGGGATACGTGAAGGAGCTGACGAAAGTCCGAGCTAGGTTGACGGCTAGATCGCACTTCTTCAGCAACGAGGTAGTGAACAGTTGGAACTGTCTGTCTGGGGGAATGATAGATCTGCAGACAGTCCAGTCCTTCAAAGGTGCCCTAGATTGCAAGTGGTACGAAATATTTCCTTGTAATGACCGTTAAGTATGTTACCTAGATGGATGACGGGTAGTACTGTGGGTTTCCTGTAACATGTTCTAATAGACGTTTTTGTCCAAGCTCACGATGTATATTGTCTCTCGCAGTTGATGTGCGATCAGGTTTTCCGTTTCCCTCTCATTTTTAGCTTGGATTGGACGAAATACACTGTGCAATGGTGGGGCTTAACTGGAGTGCGTACCGTCGAAGGAACTGTGGACTCTCAGATGGCTGTGGCCATTACCTGTCCTGTGCAAAATGAACTGAACTGATTGTTTTAATTGTCAACTTTTTGGACGCTCGTATGAGAACAGAGTTACGACCTTGCGCGTTTTCAAATGCCAAGAAAGTCAAGGAAAAGGACAGCTCCCAAGAAGGCGGCTGGTACTAAGAAAAAAAAGTAATGCCCATACAGCTAATACAACTGAAAGCAATGAGAAAGAGAGAAAAATCAAACAGCTGGAGGATGTGAGGCGTATTTCAAAGGCAAACGCGTCTATTTGGGAGTCTAGACTGCGCATGTCTGAAAACGTTCAGAGAGAGCTACGGTATGAACTATGAATGATCGATTGGAGATTTCAAGGGAACGAGTCAGACGCCTAAACGACGAAAACTATGCAGTTTCTGATCTGCTAGAACATAGTGAAAAAGATAGCCTCGAAGTTTTTGGGACTCTGAAGAAGAACGAAGAAAAGAAAGATGGAGAAGTACACATATATTTTGAAACTCCCTAAGAATTTTGAAACCAGATTTGTGCGTTGCGCAAAAAACTCTGTCAAACACTTCAGAGTCAAAAAGAAGAGAAAGGGGAATTGGTAATTCGAATCTTGTCATGAACCTCAGACCGTATATGACCTGTAGATTGTGGACCTTGAACGCAGCCTTAAAAGAATGGAAGAAAATGTTCAACAAAAAGACAACGATATTCAAAGTTTGCAGAGTAGTTTGGAAAACCTTCAAGATTTCATGGAGGAGCGTGATGAATACCAATCCGAGTTACGCCACGTTGGTTGATAAATCTTTTTAAGAACATGCTTTAGCTAAAAGAAGAATTGAAAGAAGAAGGAACACGAAGAAATGATCTTTTGGAAAAAATGGAACTAAAGTTTTTCGAAGAAAAGGTTGTTCTGTCTGTCCGTATTGTTGATTCTTTCATTAGATGCGGATTAGAAAGGAAGCCTTACAGAACATACAAATGTTGGCGCTGGAAGCTCACAGAGCTGCTTTAGCGTATTTATCTTATGGGTTCTATTCTAATCTACAAACAAAACTAGAAACTTGAGTTCGTCCGTAAAATCAGTATATAAACAGAACGTGGATATGCGGATGCTGCTGAAACATTTCAAAGACCAGTTGCGAGACTTGACAACGAATTCAATGGAGATCGAAAACCATAACCAACATCTGATTTTGGAGAAAAAAACGCTGGAGTGTTTGTTACACAAATTAAAAGCCGACTACAAGAAATCATTGCAAAAACTAACAGAGGTCAGTGGAATCAAACAGGCTTATTGAAATTTAATACACTGAAGTTCCATCCATATATATATATATATATATATATATATATATTTGAATGGAGCACCAATTTATTTCAACTCTATGATCAAGAACAGTACGTGGCATCCCAAGCAGCATGACTGTCATCTGAGTGTCATCTGAATATCCCCTTTGAACCAAAAAAGGGACACTCAGGGAACGCTCAGGTGACGGTCACCTAAACTGATTAAAACGAACCCTCTCACTCCCAATAATTTTTAAATACTTATTTTGACGTAGCGCACCTAAGTATATGTATCCCGCTTAATCATTGCACAGTTATTCCATGGTACATTGGTTATTTTCTATTATTGTAATAATAATCTCAGCCATTATTCCGCGTAAACCATTTAAGGGAATTAATTCCCAGAGTGCTTGCAAAAGCCCGATTTCCTAATACGGTTGTTGTATTATGAGAAATGTTTACATACAAATATACATTCACTACTGGTAATGAATTATCTTGTTTTTTCTGCAATAAGTTCCAGCTGGCATTTTCTGAAATACAATAGGAAAAACGGAGGTCATTTTTGAAAGCTTGTGAACATTACCAACAGGTATTTAATTGTATGAATCACCCAGATATTTTAGTGCCGCATTTTGTGACGACGTACCACCGCCTTAATTTTTACTTGCCAACAAACGGTATTCGTATGGCAACGACTGCAAATGGTGATCCGCTGCCGATTGCGGCATTCAGTGTGTATCTTTGCATCCAGTTGTTTTTCATTGCTGAATTGTACAGCGGCTCCATTTAACTTATAGTTTATGGCAGAATCTCTCCGTAGGAAGAATAGTAATATATCACACATTGCTTGTAATCGTCATGAAGCAAATCTTAGTATTCGCAAATGACTGCCGCTCTTGGACTCCTCCATTTTACTTATTGCAAAAGGCAGTCCGGAATTAGGTGCAGTGATACACCGGCACCATTTTTCCTCCACAAATGTTCTTTTAATTAAGACGTATCCATCTTGTAACACATATGCTGCAATGAGTCACTGTCAATCTTGTATTTCTCCACAAAAAATGATGAGATAAACTTCATATCCAAAAGTCAACCAAACACTGTGGAATATCAACTAATGAACTCCGTGCAACGACATAGGACGAGTACCGCCTGAGGCTGACAGCCATAAAAGGAATTCATTAAAACAAAATACCTCAAATTGCTATACACAATAAGCTGGTCTTGAAAAGTGATCAGTCATAATAACTATGATCTTTATTTATGGAATATGATATCTGGAGTCCCTATATGTTCACGAAGATAGGGACTTTCGTGTCTAAATACAGTCGGAATTAAACAACTAAATGTTCCAAAATATCGCTTATTATAAGCTTTCATGGAAGGATTATACATTTTTTACCTAATTGTTAGGCACTGATGTGGACTTTGTATGCTTTTGGGTGCATTGGAATGATTTTCCTTGACCGTCCCCCTTGTGCTGCCTGGGATGTTCATAATCCTAAGCAAGCGGAATACAAGAAATAAATTTCGTTTATTACGCGTTTAAGTCTCGTTCTTAAGTAGACATCTGTGTAGTCAGTGCTGCAAAATTGGAAAGTTATACAGCGTTGCCGTTTATTCGGAGATGGGATATGTGAGAAATATTTTTTGAGATTTTCCACAGTAAAAAACAAATATCTTTAATCCAGTTCATCCAGGATTTTGTTGTACTTCACTTTGCTAGAAGAACTCGAGTCATAGTCTGCTGAGAAAAGAAGTGAAATTCCCATTACAAGTCATTGCACATGTGTTCCTTAGGCAGACATTCGTTCTTCTTGTCTGCGTCAGTTTTCCATTGCGTTAAGTTTCATGTACAACATAACAATTTATTATATTCTCGGTGAATTCAATTATTAAATGTTATAGTGGTTCTAACAGATTCAGTCCCTTTTGTTGAGTCTTGTTTTGTTGGCATTATTTGAGACATTCAGTAATCAACCAATATTTTGCTATGGATGTACAAGAACTGTGGGAGAAAGCATTCCACGAACTCTTCTTACCAACATGCATAGAAAAAGCAGTCAGTTAGAGATTGGTCTATACTAGCACTACCTGCACAGAGTTAGCCCGCATCTTTTTCCTCAGAGATTTCGTGTGAAAATTGTGTTTCTGGAACTAGCTAACCAAAACCTCATACAGATTTTCTAACCCGTGAAGGCTCAGGGTCTCGCAATTCAGTTCAATTCTTCCAACTGACAACCTCAAACTTACATGTTCAAGTTTTGGTAGCGGCACTCCTAGCCAATGGCTTTCTACGATGTTACCAATTTTTACTCCAGCGTCGAAAATATGCAACCCCTGTGGCAATTCATGCTCAGTCAGTGTATACCCGATCAACTACTCGATGTTGAACAACCTGTGGCGTTGCTGTGACATCCGACTGTCTTCCAAGGGACGGGTGTTTATCACCGCGATTTGTGGTGTTTTACTCTGTGGTTGCAAAACCAGGCCAATTTGCTTTGAGGATAGTTGGCATTTTTCTACTTGACAGTCGATATCTCCAAGGCATTGGTTACATCTGGTGAGAACGTCGAATGGTTATGAAGAGGTGCGTCATCGTGTGCCGGGCGCGGATAACCGATCACTGATCGAAGTGAAAGTTCTGCATCACCTTCGATGGCTCTGACATCTTTTGTTAATGCCTGTCTACCGTTTACCTTTCCATAATCTATTTGCACATGCGGCTCAGGGCCAGAAAAATCGATGCGACATCCAGTCTATGATTGGCGTAGAGGTGTGAGGAAGTTAGAGTCGGCATTGGCTTTAGTTATTGCTTCTTGCGTTCCCGGTTGTTGCCTGAAGTATGTAGAATGTCATTGGTCAGGGGCATTGAAGAACATGGCTCAGTATAGAAGTAAGTGGCGCGAATGCCGTACGGTATGTTTGTTGTACTCTCGTGCTCCTCAGTCGCAAGAAAAGGAACTCAGACGAACAAGGGGGCAAAAAACGTGTACAGGAAGGAGCAAAAGAAATCACGGCATATACATTTTGACTGGTTGCTGCTTACACACTGTTGAAAATTCTTCCCAATTTTGTTATTTATATTTTTGTGTTGACGTCATGCTTGGGTCTTACACCTACATATATATATATATATATATATATATCAAACGACCGAAAAGACTCGTTTGCATGATGTATCCGGGGCCATTTCGCTGCATCTTCACAAAGTATATACTGCGGCCACTGCTTATATTGTCCAGAAAAACGGATATGAAGTGGCAAACCTGCGAACAATTCCTAACGACATGAAAGAACAGTGAGAGATTAATCATAATGTTTGTTGCCAAGGCAGAGATAGAGATAAACCATTCAAGTTGCTTACATAAATCAAGATTTTGATTTCGAATAGCTAACTCATTTGCATTATTGAGTAATCTACCATTGCTGATACAGTAGGCGTCGTCTAATACATTGTATGGAGTGACGTAATGCCTATTCTCCCAAAGATGATGCGTGATCAAGCGATCTGGGGCATTTTCGTTCCTTAGTGAAGTCACTGGTATGAAGTTGTTATTCATTGCTTCATTTAACTACACCGGGATTTTTCCGGCTATTCTGTAACGCAACTGTCTCTCTGTTCTGCCTAAGCAGAAAACTGGGAATTCACACTTGGAACGATAAACGCAATTTAATTTAGCTCAAGCGAGGGAGCAGTAGCTCTTTAGCCGGTGGTGTAGGTATCCGAGTGGCTCTGAAGACAATTTTCGGCTCAGCCGCGTAACTGATGCATTTGATTGCAGATCTCAGGCACTTGCCTAATAACTGACTGATATAATCACTTTGAAGGGTAGTTCTAGGAAAAACGCATTTTCGGCACATCAACCACCTTTTACTTTCCGCTTTTGGATTAGAGTATTTGTTATGATATACTTACAGAATGCAGGAAATAACAACTTCATACCAGTGACTTCACTAAGGAACGAAAATGCCCCAGATCGCTTGATCACGCATCATCTTTGGGAGAATAGGCATTACGTCACTCCATACAATGTATTAGACGACGCCTACTGTATCAGCAATGGTAGATTACTCAATAATGCAAATGAGTTAGCTATTCGAAATCAAAATCTTGATTTATGTAAGCAACTTGAATGGTTTATCTCTATCTCTGCCTTGGCAACAAACATTATGATTAATCTCTCACTGTTCTTTCATGTCGTTAGGAATTGTTCGCAGGTTTGCCACTTCATACCCGTTTTTCTGGACAATATAAGCAGTGGCCGCAGTATATACTTTGTGAAGATGCAGCGATACAGCATGCAGAAAAACTTTTTTGGCCACTGCATTCGACTTTGTGTCAGAAAACATGTTTCCTCTGTAATTCAAACCCTGAATGAGAAAATTTACCTTCGTGTAGATTTATTCCCTAGGTTCCGAATATTTCCGACTCACATTGACCGCATATTATTTGAAAGGCGTGACGGAAACAGCCTTCTTAGAAGGACCCAAAGTATGTGGTACAAATGATTACGTTTGTGGCCAGAATATACTAATCCACATGCGCGAATACCGATACTCGAAAGAAATGAAAAAGAAAGCCCGCTGTTAACTTGTTTGCCTGAATAAAGCGGCCCATAGTCATCTCGGTCTCTGTTTTACACATTTAACGACATACATTTGAAGGCTTTCGGTGAACAGTCACCGTAATAAATAAAACAAATGCTTTAGGAACGTATTGTTTGACTAGTATAATCCTTCTTGAAATAATCCAAAATTACGCTCGTAATTTATCGGGAGTTGCTAAGTTACTCACAAGTAGCTAGCTATTTGGAAGGTATGTTTGAGAGTATTACGCTTGTAAATATTTTGTCACATTCCAATATTTCCCGAGATAGATAAAAAAATTATGCAGTGCTCTTATTATAGAGCTTACTCTCAAAGGGTGGTCATCCCCTCAGTGTGAACACATTGTGCGGCTTCGAGTGATTTTACTACTGAAACCTCTCGGGAGAAGACACTCCGTGCGGACGAACACGTCCATCGGGTTGTTTACCTATACAACGATAGAAAACGCCACTTGGTCATGTGCTAAGAAAGCTCAAAGGTCCTCCTGTTTTGACAAGTGTCAAATTCTGCATTTGAATATGTATCTATGAATATAGTAGGCCCTTCTGGTAGTTCACCGAAGGTCATTGAAATCATTTGACAGTGTCAGTGGATATTCAAGAATTCCATGCGAGTCGTGTTGCTGTGCACACAGGTGTTTGCGACAGCCATTGGCATCTGCGGTGGTGGCTTTTGCAAGTGTATTTCTAGTATTTGTTCTCATAGCCGTCAAATCTTCTGGGTTTACTCGATATAATCACTGCAACGTTCACACCAACGCAGTAGAGCTCTCAAGCTCCCAGAAATCGTGATGGGACGGTCAACAAGAAAGACATTGTCGACCCTTAGTGATAAAGTAACGGTTATTTGTCCCCACAGTAGTAGAGATATCGGTTGTGGAACACAGAGAGATGCCAAAAATCATTACCGCGAATTATCTAGGTCTCTCAACCATAGAATGGAACACTACGAACTGCGTCGACATACACCCGTTTCTTTAGAGAGGGCTGAATATTACGGCGACGCCACAGGTATAGCAGGTTTGTGAAAGCTGCTTCAGCTCTCGCTATACGCAAACCAATCTTCTCTCCAATACCATCTTCAGTTGTATTTAAGCTCCCGAGGTACTTCAGTTTTTAACTAACTCTGGCTGATCATCACAAAGTGTGAGCGTAAATGCGGGCTTCTACCAATCTTGCCAGAGCACTTTGCTTGGAAGGCGCAAATAGCATTCCATGTTTGAATATCTCGATCGCCAAGCAATTCCGAGCGTGTTGAACTGTCTGTGCATTATCACTCAGCAAAGCGATATTATCGGTGGGTTTCAAGTCAAAGCTCTAATTTTGGTTAGTAGTTAAACTCCAGCGGCTGGGAGACCAAACAGGGCACTCTGCAAAACATCCTTTATGGCAGAATGCTTCTCCAAGACTGGCTAGGAGATTCTACTGCACTCACTCTTAGTGGGGAACGTTCGGAAACTATCAGCAGCTTTGTGTAATTGGGAAGTTTTATTTCTACTGGTGGAGGTATCGGAGACTAGATCTCGCTGCTCATCTCTAGAGCCCGTTCGACTTTGGCCAGTCTAAGGCACTGTGGCATCGTCACGACATCAGGCTCTCCCTAAAGGTAGATAGTATAACGCCGCAGTTCGCTCGGCACTACTTTATGGATGCAAAACATGAACAGTTTGAGAAGAAGACCAGAGCCTACTGACCGTACTAAATCACCGGTGTCTACGATCGGTCGCATGACTGTAGGGGCAGCATCATGTCAGTAATGACGAAGTGCGAAGGAGGGTATTTGGAGTGGATTTTTCATCACCCAGAGTAGTTGTTTCTCTTCATCAGCTACGGTGGCTAGGTCAAGCCTTGAGGATGCCCACCCATCGTTTGCCTCACTACGCTATATCGCCGCTCTAAGGACAGGATTGGAAACGGCGCCATGCCGGACAACCGACGACCCGGAGAAGTTTAGAAAAATTGATTTCCATCTTAGCCGCAGTGAGGCCATGTCGCCTAAGAGGTTCTAGCAAGAATAACTCTGGAAGCACTTGATTAGAGATGCTGGTCAATATGGCACAAAACCGAAGTCAGTGACGTCATTGCTGCATGGAGTGCTGTGTCGGATCCCCATTTTTCCCTTCCACTTATCAAATCACAAAATATGCGAAAAAAGAAAAATAGTGTATGGGAAAACGCGCAACGTAAAACCTCTTCAATGCCATTATTCTCTTCCTTTTCGTAAAGTTTTCCTACTGTATTATGGCCTCGTTGGAACGCTGTCTGTATCAGACCCATGTTCATATATATATATATATATATATATATATATATATATATATATATATATATATATATATATATATATATATATGGGGTGATCTTGTCGTACTCCACTGGAGACGACAAGGGGGGTAAGGCGAAAGCTGACCGTAGACCCCAACCCGACCTGAGGTGTGGCAACAAAATTCTTTGAGAATTGCACATTTCTCAGGTACTCCAGATGCCTCAGTATGGTTGGGGGTGGGTATCTCTGGCTCCGGGACAACTAGTCGCCCTGATTGTTTCTAGAAATGCTTCCAAACTACCGTGCATCTCAAATAGTCTCTGTCGAGGACTTCCTGCACACTGCCTTCTCATGGCGGAGGTGTTTTCACTAAGGTGTTAGAATGAAGGTGAACCTCCGGCGCTCCACTGGGTTGACTGATGTTCAGTCTATGGGATATGCCTAGAACCCCTATTTCAAAGAAACCACAAACGGCGTGCGAAGCACATAACAGCTTTCTCACCGGTATCTGGAGGTGCACTAGGAACCCAGGATGTTTGGCCTCATCCGAATTGCATATTAACTGAGAAATCAGTCACCGGCTCTCAGTGGGTTACGGATACCGCGCTTTGTTCCGCTGCCTTGTGGTTTAAGCTTTGGATAGCTAATAGCGCCAGTTACGGACCCCTAAGAAAACCACATGCTTTGACCTGGGGAGCCTGGAAGTATTGTGCTTACAAACAAATCATGGGATCGGACATCCCCCACCCCTTCCTCCCCGACTGCGCCAGATTTTGTTTAGTACACAGCCTGATATCATCCTGATGTCATATATATATATTCCATTTCTAAAAAGCGGTTCCACAGTAGAGTTCCGTCGACAGTCAAAGGCCTCGCAAATGTCTAGGAACAGGATAATCGTTGGTCTTTGGGAGGTGTGACAGTGCTCCAGCAGCTGTCGGGGGGGGGGGTGAGGATTTGATCGGGACATCCGCGAGTGACGCCAAACCGAGCCTTTTGCTTGAAAGCCCGCTCTTTATGTGTTTGGTATAAACTGCGAAATATGAAAGACGCAAGCAACTTCGACGGTACTAGGATAAGGCTCACACCCCTATGATTAGCGCAGTCACTGCGCGAGCTTTTCTTAAAAATAGAGAAAAAATTCAATTTCTCTCTCAAGCAGGGGACCTGCTCAGAATTCCAAACCTTTCGAGAACAAGGAGTGTAATTCTCTAACGAGCTGCACCCCACCAACTTTAAAAATGGTTGTGGCAAGGCTACCAGATCCCCGCGCTGTGTCAAATTCCAAGTCCTGGACTTCCTTTCGGATCTCTGCCTCGGTAGGTGGATCTTTCGGAACGGGCCACTGGACTAGTGCCAGAAGAGCTATAGGAAAGGCTAACACTAGGGACCAGCTAAACTGCGTATGAAATTGTTCCATTCAGCGTTCAAGACGCCACCGTTGGTTGGGAATCGGAGAACCGCCAGCTTCAAGGATTGTTTCACTCACACTCAGTGGCTTACTACGGGTGACTGAAATGAGACAGGACAGCTTGCGAGAATTTCCCACGGTCCACCTCTGATGCACGTTATGGCCACCGACTTTCGCAGTCCCTACGGAGACTGGCATTAAGTGCACCTCGTTACGAGCCGTGCTTCGTTATAATCGCTTCCAGCCGGGATTGACTGGTGTGCTTCGAGAAGGCACATTGATTCGGCATGAATACAGGGCCCCACGACATGACGAAATAGGACACAGCTTACTAGGCCAGCGGAATATAAAGCATTCTTGATAAGCGATCAGGTGGGGGTTACATCTAGCTTTTCAGCTAGCGTGTTTTAGTAGACGGATAGGCGAGCTGGATCGGAAAACTTATCGCAATCTAACCATCATTTTGCCACGCGCTTGAAAAGTCCTTCGAAACACACTGAAAGCTTAGTGCAAACTGGTGCGTGGCTAAAGTCAGGAGGGTAATCAAGTACAGTTGACGGTCTTGAATACAATTCCGTCATTTGTGGCTTGTAGCGATGTGGTCGACCTGGGTTCACTACTGACTGGAAGAGGGTGGGCGCCACGCGGTGCACCAGCGATTAGAGTGTCTGGAGCTTGCACTAGCAAGGAAAAGGCGATGGTTGAAGCACACGGCCAAAAGCCTTTTCCCGTTTTCCGAGCGACAGGAACCTAGCCCAAAAGGGCCTCCTAGAAGCGCTTCGTTCGATGGCAGCTGACAAACTCTAGCCTTCGTACCCCCTGCCTAGATCACGATATCAGCCCGGATTGCCTTACATAAGAGGCCTTTGGGCACTTGGTAAAGATGGGTGCATATGGCGAAACGACAAACAGGTTGCGTTTATCAGAACGGCGATTGCTCCTTTGCATGAATCCCTGAGTCTCACGGAGCAAAAATGGCTTTCGACTGGGACCCATCCTAGCAGTCCCACTTCAGTTTTTCACCGAGAGCAATGCAAACGCCAACAGTACCAAAAGCCGTAGCCTCAGCTTCCCCGGAAGGACGTACGTGAAACTTCACGGGAGGATCAGGTAGCGGCGGCAATAGAATGACTGAACTGGAGTGTTCAGTGCGAGTCTCTTGAGTGCACTTCACATTGATGACAAGGGACTCAAGCGTATGAGCTAAGCTCGCCTGTTTTCATGTACGCATGAGGGTGCGCAAGCTGAACGTGGCTATTTTACTTGGATATCGCGAAAGAAGGAGGGCATCGGCTGGTGGAAGCAGGTTCATTAGGACACGGAAGCTAGTTGAAGAAGGACCAGATATAACAGCCGGGATTTCCATCATTGGCACTACAGATGACAAAGTCGACCAAAATTCCCGTCGGGTTTGATAGGAGAGAAGAAAGTGGGAAAGAAGTGGACACGAGAGGACAATTTGTATAAACTGTAGGAAGGTAACCGTTCGTGCGCGTAAGAGAACAATCCGTCATTTCATTAGGCGTATCGTCCATCATTTGTTTGCGTTGTGGACTGTTGTATTACTCGGTCCTTCCGGTCAGGAGTAGGTATTTTCATTCGAGGATGCACCTCTAGCCTTTGCGCAGCTATGCACATCCTACAGAGCTGCAGCATTGTTCCAGGTGAACCGGTGGCCCATTGTGCGGTTAATTCGCCCCTTCTGGAAACCTCTGAGAGCCGGTGACTGATTCCTCAGTTCATACCCTTCAGATGAGGCTAGACAATTTGGATATCCTGTACATCCCTCCCCCATAAGTGTCGGTGGGTATAGTGTTGTACACTTCACATGCCACCCGTGGTTGGTTTGGGATCATTGTTTAGCCATCTCCCCTAGAATGACTACCAGTCAGTCAGGTTGAGAGCACAGAACATTGGCTTCCGTCCTGACACTTTGATGGGAACATCTCCGCAACGCGAAGGCAGCGAGTGGCACTTCTTTAGCAGAGGCTGTTTTCCAAGAAGGTATTTCGAGAGATGTTTAGGATAAGTAGCAGCTTGGTTGTGTAAGGTGATCCTTGCATTCGAAAGCACAAGGAAAAAGTGGCAGTTTTGCTTGTATACAGTGCTGCTGATGAAAAGCTCAGACCGTTAGTCACCAGCAAACACAGGAGTCCACGATACGTTTAGTACGTAGATCTGGCGCCGTTGGTGGTTCATTGTCACGCGAACGGACGAGCGTCGATGACCAGGGACATATTTCACAAGTGGACTCAGGAAATCAATAAACAAATTCTAATGGAGCGAAGATCAGTTCTTTTCTTATCACATAGTTGCTCTGTTCACTCCTGCTTGCAACTAAGCAATATAAAGTTGGAATTTTGCAGCCAAATAGCGGCAAATCTTCGGCCTTCAAATCTATGCGTCATTTAGCAAATGAAGTTGAATGGCAGAAGGAAGCTTCTGACAAACGCAGCCAATATAGTGGATGACGGTACTATCAAAAAGGCCTTATTTCAGCAGACAGTCTACCTAACAACCCTGTATGGAAGATGCAGAGACATTAGTCTCGGATAGTGCGGTAGACGAGGGAATGTCTGCGTACGAAAAGGTTCCAGTGGGGATTAATTCAAAGATGCGCAACTACTGCGAACATATGCACTAGAATCGTGAATAGAATTTATGCCCCGAGTAGAAAATTTGGAAAAGAAGCTAGCTGTTTACTGGAGACAATAAATCGGGATATAAATACAGATGGACTCCTTTTTAATAAAATTAATTGCAACTAAAGGTTTGTTTCGTGTCTTATTTCAAACGCGATAAGAACCAACAAACTCACTTGAACCCTTCAGAAGTTTGGTCGGTACTGACAACTTGCCTTCGCGTTTTGACCATGTCTCAAGCTATTTCCTGAACATCTTTCCCAGGAGCGAATAGCTTCGAGTAGCGGACAAATTTGGTCGGTCCTGACGATGTTCTTGCCATAAGGAGAGCACTCTATTTCTGAACCAACATTGTTTAAACAAACCATTTCAGTGGAGTATGAAAAAAACTCTCAAAGCCTCATTCGGTTGATTGTTGTTCACAACTTTTTTAAAACAGCATTCGCACCGCAAAGCTCAGTTGGAACAGAGGCTTGCTCGTACGGAACAAGAGTTTGCAATATTTAGAAAATCGACTGCCGAGGCCTTAAATAATCGGGAATTAGAAGTTCAGAAATCCATCGAAACATCAAATCGGATCGTTCAATTGGAGCGTAAACGTACTGCTCGTGTTTATGCTCTAGCCAACCGGATTCTTGAACACCGCTCTGATGTCGAGCAGTTCTTTCTCACTTCTCTGGAGGAAGTGCGTGATGAAATTGTGACAACACAGTAAGTGTGTGATGAAACTGAGAAAATTTTGCTGTTTGATTGTGTCCATGAATGCACTCTTTAGTCCTAGCAGTCACACACAGGCTTACGATCGTCCGAATTATTCTGATGCTTTCGTGGATGATCTAATGGTATACTTTGTGTTCGTATGCTGGGATGTATATATGATAGACGTTTCGACTTACAGGTACGTGAAGGGCACGCAGATCATAATTAAAACCCAGACTTCAGTTCGGTTCATTTTACTTCTGTGCTCCGGTTTTAGTTGCTGCCTGACAGAATCGTTCGGATGAAGAAAAACTAATCGACGCATGAAATAAAAAGGATCGAAAACAAAGAAAGAAAATGAAAGAGTCCGAACGCAACTACACACCACTGGTAGCGACACCCAGTTATGTCACCTAATGTTTCTCACCATCTGAGAGGCGGGTCTTGTGTGCCCCAGCCCGGAAGTCTCACGCGTCCTAATTGACCAGGTCCATTGGTCAAGGCTTGCACACCTTTTTGTCCCAGCATGGATTGACTACCCAGACTTAGCTGCCAACCACTACGCGCCTCGAGGAACAGTGTACACCGGCGAAGTCCGTTGGTGGCCATGCATAACACATGTCCCAACCACCGTTACCTACTCAGATTCAGTACTTGCTTCAGTGACTGAACACGTTCCCAATAACCTATGCCTAACCTAATTATGAGTGATATGGTGTTCTCGCCATATTGGAGCAACACTATGAAGACATCGATGCTCAAACACCGACAGTCTTCACATACCTACCCAGGTAACAAAACTGATCTACTTCAGCTAGGGCTTCCCCTGACAGGACAAGGTTTGGTATAGAACCTACCCAATCCTGCAGCTACATTTTACAAGTTAAAGATACGAACCGCATCCCCAAAATTGCTACACTGTTGCCTAGAATATCTAGAAAACCTCGCAGTTTACCCGGATATTTATTCAGAAGAATAATATCGTCGACTTAATTATTCTAACTTTCTTCCAAAGAAATCTTTCAATGTTTGCGGGTAAAAAGGAGACCTTTCAGTAAGAGCGGAAACTATTTTGCCACTCAAGAAAAACAATATCACATTTACTTGGTTTTCAGTGTGCCTTACTGTGGTCGACCGGCTTTGCCAATAACTATTTGGTACACGTCAGGTTTCTAGACGAGAAATCTTTAATTGAATATTAGCACAATGTGACAATCAAATTTGGTCTTCCGTGTCCTGAACCTACTGTTGTATGTAATTATTGATGTTATCTTTCTGCTAAAGATAAAGATCCGTTTCACGTACCATCCAGATTACGATCGGTAGACTAAGTGCTAAGGGCCGGAGAGGGTGCCAGAGGTAATTTTATCTAATCACATTTGTAGCCGACCTTTAAACTATTATCAAACAACACGTTTGGTTTTGCTTCTATCCTGAATGCATTCTAAAAGGAGCTGAAGAATATGTGTATATAATATATATAAGATGTGGCTCAGTGGTTATCATATACAATTGATCCTTGGCGGGTACATGCTTCTTACGACAGGCACTGTTCGTTCTCATATGCAGCTTGTAAAATATGCGGCATTTTGGGGAATATACAACCGCCCATTTGGATGCAATTCACTAGGTTAAGCAACCAGCTGAGGCCAGAAAAACAAGTGTTCGTAATTGGGGTAGTGAAAGTATTTCGGTTGCTATTCGCGGACTTAATTCGACTTCTGCAAGCTACTAGATTAACTACTCGGTAATCGGTGGGATGCTGATATTGTAAATTTTACACTAAAATACTAATGGACTTGATTTAATTATAACGAAATCTTCCCGTTTTGTTTTCCAGTTAATCTACTCGCAAATGTTTGAGTTCGTGCCAGTTTAGGTTTGCCGTGAGATTTTGCGGCTTGTACATTCCAAATGTCTGACGAGCACTGCAGCCATGAAAGGAAGCTTGACGTTTATGTGTTCATCCTAAAGGACAAAGTGTTGTACATTTGTCAGAACCACAATTCATCCATGAGAGATAAACTCAAAATCATTCTTACTGCAGAAGGTTAGACAAATGGATGAACTTGTTTGGTAATTAGTATCCTTATTTGCATAATCCATGAACTAGGATTCATTCTGTGAAGAGAAATCCTCCATTTGTGAACCCTTCACCGTGCGTTCCACGATTATTGCTGGAACGAATAACAATCGCTAAGATCGCGTCGGATGTTGAAGATAACGAAATTGGAGAGAAACGTTTCAGCTAGATTAGTCAGCAGAAGGAACTAAATGGGTTTACATTTTAGGATTGCAAATACTGCTGCAAAACTGAGTTCGTGAAACGCCAAAACAGAACATCTCAGGGAAAACAGCCTAAGCAACGGTGTTTCTCTTGGAGGTTAGAAATCAGATGAAGTGTCACCAAGCGCACAAAAGACACCAGTGTGTCAGAGATTTGTTGACCAAGGGTCAAGTGTAAAATGCAGAGGCTGAGCAATTTTTTCTGCGTAGATAGGAAAACTGGCATCTCTAGAACGAAGATTCACAACAATGGTCAATAAATAAACACCGATGTCTTTGAAGCTGGTGCGAACATCAAGTTAGCAACGCCTAGGTTAGGTATACGGCTATGAGTGCGGGATGCCAGTCAATAAAGCAAACCCTAAAACGCCACTAAAAGCTGGGACATGTGCTGTGCGTACCTCCACAGACGAACGTCCCTGATTTGCAGTGTTCACTCGGGCGGGTAGTGATTTAAAGGTGGACAAAGAGAGCCAGTTCATGACACTCAGAAACGGACTTAGCCATGTGAAGCCTGTCAGTCTTCTCAGGAGATTCGAGATGCACCTACCAATGGTTAGATGCATTGGGAGATATAGTAATATACAGTTACTGTTTTATCATAATTCTGTTATATTCATTTGTAATACTCCTTACTGTCCCCGTAATCCAACTCATTTAATTTTTAGTTGTGTATTCTAAGAGGTAGCAACCAGGTTCACCGCAACTATAGCATCATTGTTGACTTTTCAAATGCAATTGGAGACAAAAAGATCTTCACCCTGGTCTGTTCTAACGCAACTTATGATGGTTAACTGTTTAGTTCCAAGAGTTAGTTTTGGAGAAGTTGACCAAATTACTGGTATGCATGTTTTTTTCAATGGGAACATTTTTCTCCGACTAATTATTTCACGGGAGCATATTATGTACGTGAATATTAACGCTCCATTAGGGGTTAAGGTACACAAATAGTTTCGATGACGGTTTTGATATCACTGGATTATTCACGATGAAATAATGGTGATTCCAACAGTATTCAGAAGCTTGATATTTTATTCTCTCTATCGGACTATCGATTTTTTGCTTCATGTGCAAAAATGTGTTTTTGTTAGTTGTTTGTTCACAACGTTCACTAGTCACGCGTCAGAACGCAGCAAACTCAATTTCTCGACAGGTTCACGGGAAAGCGTCGAACAGTCCAGAAGTAAATGGATTAGGTCAAGTTCGTATGATGTTTGACTTATGTGGAGATTTTGGGCCATATGTCACATTCTATAAATCTGGTAAGCTCATGGGTGATTCAAAAAGAGTAAGCTACAATTGAAAAGTTTTGTTGTAATTTCTCGATCTTAGATTTGAATTGAATGACAGAAAAAGTAAACTCTGCTCTCATATAAGCATGCAAACACATCCGCTATGGATGAGCTACTGTCACGACCTGGTTTTTTTCTACACTTCGCGTTCTGAGAATGGGTCTGGCGCCGTTCTAATGAATCGAAATGATTACTCGAAGAAGATGGAGATTTTTATGGACGATGCAAGCAAGTTTGTGCCGTGAAAATAACGGCGATAACACTACGGTACTAGAACAAAGCATATCAGCTGAAGTACAGCTTCCATCAGAAGGAAGTCCCAACAGTGAGGACACAGATCACAATCTGAAACCAAAAATAACTCGAACTCAACGGCTGTATGGTTTACCGAAACTGCACAAACCAGGAGTACTATTTTAACCAATATCATCCGTAACAAGTTCGCTGGAGCATCAGTAGTCGAACTAGCTAGTAAATGGGTTAACCCCGTTCATACATCACTGGTAAGGAACACTAAATTACAGATCAAAGATGGTAAAAGCAGACCAATGTGAGAGAAAAAGCATATGACCTCGTTTGACTTTCAATTACTATTCACAAACGTTCCCATTAGGGAGGTCATACACATCAGCGACCACGTGGAGCAAAAACAAGTTGAAATAAGCATGCCTGTCTCATATCTCAGACGATGGCTACTACTATGCGAAACAAACGTATCCTTCTCCTTCCAAGGTTAGGTTTAAAGACAGATTAACGTTGTTGCAACGGTAAACCCACACGGTCCGGTTTTGGTGGACTTAATAACGGCTTATCTTGAGGAAAAGGTGAGCAACATCTTGAAAAGTTCAGTACCTCACAAAGGTATGCTGACATTATACTAACTATCACGAAAATCCTGGAAGAAACGATGTGGATTATACATGAAATCAATCGCCTGCATCTAAATAAGCGCTTCACAATGGAAAATAAATAAGCTAATATGCTATACTTTACTGACATTATCATGATTAGGAGGAAAGATGGGACAGTTGTCAGTTTTTTACTAAAAGAACGCTTGGACAGAACAATATTTGCATTTCAAGAGCAGTATGCATTTGGAATATAATTTAACAAAGCACGGCGGGTTTACACAGAAGGCAAGATTGACTGCGAATTACAACAAGTGAAAGAAGCATTGGCTGACTTATCCGGATTCGTTGATTGAGAGATAGCAAACCTAAAGTCATCAGACAAACGATTGCATTGATGGTAAAATTACAAATCATGTTTTGTCTTCCGTTCAAAACTGAATACGGTAATTGTTTGCCCAAAAGACGACATGAATCAGTGGTTCCTCAAACAAACTATGTACCTGATCGCAGAATTGTTCATTAAATGATTAGGATCTCCACACTCTCGATGAAACACCAATATCTGTTCTTGTACACCAAATCTAATCTGATTTCAATGTAGGTGGGAATCAAACTTATTGGGTCGAACAGAGTGACAGTTGCATAACTGAGTGATTGGGTGTACTTCAAGTTCGGTCCAATACTTCGTGACGCAAACAAGGTCAGCTTAAACGCATAAAATCTGCCTACAATTTCCACTCTTTATCCTCTGAGGACACTTCTAATTAGCCGGAACAAACCGTTTAGGGTCATATACGAAACAACGAATGTAAAACTATTCAGGTTTATCGAGGCCATCGATATTCATCGGCGGGAAATTCCGATGTCAACAAAAAACTGCTTATTGGACTTTCTTTACCGTGATGATGCTATTTAACTTCCCTTCTTTGATTCTCATTATTTTTGGACAATAATGTTTCACATGAACCTATTCCAGCACTACAGTAAGCACCGTGTTCAGACGATCGGTGGCCGTACAGATTTACAAGAAAAGCAACAAGTCCTTCGGTGTAAACCACAGAAGAATGAGTTTGGTTAGATTATCTGACGTGTTTCGTTTGATCATAACGTGGGAATAAAAGTTGAAATCTGGTTGTACACACATTGCGCTGACTTTGTCAAACCTGTTGTCTTTTGACCTTTTTTCGCTTACCATATAAACATAGCATCTTAGCATAATTGGTACTGTTTATCATCTGAAACGCATGCACAGAAATCCTCACGGACCGAATAGCAACCCAAGTTCAAGCACACAGTTGTTATGGAGAATTCATGTTCAAGCCGAAAATATTTATATGACTAGAAAAAGTGACAATAAAAATTTCTTCAGTATATTTGTAAATAAAAAAAGCAAATTGACATTTTGGTTAAATTTGTTTTTCATCCAAGCTCGCCAGGCAAAACAGTACACAACATATGATTACATTATTTGGGACGGTTCTGCAAACTGCTTTGTTCATCTTTATGGACAGAGATTCTGGTATGTGATATACACTTTCATCAAACCGCTGATAACCAACCAGCTTAACCTAGAGGTAACGTGTGTGAATCACAGTTAGGCGTCCAGAGTTCGAGTACCGACAGGGATTTGGTGAATGTTCACAGCTAATAAGCATAAGATATGTGCACAGCGCTTCCCTGGTTTTTATTGGTGGGTGGAGACTTTATTATTTTTAGAGCGAGAAATTTTCAATTCTATCTCACGCATACGACATGATATACCTAAGCAAAGCTTAACCCTAGTTACAATCTTCCACACGCAGTCCCACGCTAATGTTTGTGATGCGTTCTGAGCTTAACTAGGCTTAAAGTATCACTGCACTGCTCAAATGATACAAAACAAGGGATGATCCTTTTAGTCTAACTGAAAACCCGGGCGTACAACCTTCGCTAACTATGGTGGGAAGTCCACAGGCCATCACGAAATCCGAAAACCCCTGTAGGAATTGTCCAGATTGCTCCAGTCGTCTTAGGTGCTGTGGATGGGGTCTAAAATGCTGTCTACTAAATGGTTGAATTTTTCAGGTGACACATCCAAGCTCTATATCCACGTTAATTTCTTATTCAGTGCAGCTTCAACTGGTATTCGTATTTCACCGAATTCATTTTGTTGTAGATACACGCGATTCAGTTTATTTCGTCACCATTCATTTGTGTAAATCGCACACCCCATTAGATTTCCACTTTTACAAGAAAATTCAGACTTGAGACCATTTGACTGTCCCAGTTATTGTTAGATAATTCAATTTTTTTCCTAAGGAAGAATAACACGAGATGGGAAGTTTAATTTAGTCTGTCGCACCGTTCTTGATTAAATGACTATGCCAATCGGTCTGAACAGCAATGCGCCTACTGTACTGTAAGCCCTCCGAGTTATCACCGCAGCTTAAAACATTCCGTAGTATCCTTTTGTACTTATATTGAAAAAATAACCATTTCGTTCAAATATTATAGATTATGCGACTGGTTTGATTTATTTCGCATGCTTCAAACTGAACACAGAACAATACGAGAACTAATCGGGTAATGGCTTGTTTTTTAATTCATGCAAACTAATCGTAAGACATTCCCATTCATATGAGGAAAACACTGAAACGATTTCGTTTCCACATCCCTCTTTAGATATCGACATACATGGGTTGTTAAGCATTTGGATTCTTAAGCAAGTTATTAGATTGCGTGTAACAGTGGGCGCGACTACAAACGAATCAAACAAATTAAATGGGGGACCTGTGAACGATTACTGACATAATAATTCTGAGAGGAGCGGGGGGGGAGGGGGGCAGGTGCAGGAATTGAACTTGAGAGAGAAGATAAAGCTTTGTACAATCGATTGAGGTTCTGGTCTTTTTTGTTCAAGGCTTTAAATGCACCGGTGATTGTATTTATTTGCATATTTGGGGGGAAGTCGTTTAAGTTCGGTTATGATCAGAACTTCTCACGCACGTTAACCATATATTTAACTTGATCACGATTGACGGCCCTTTATTAACGCACAAACGGATACGGAGATCGGGTTTCTCGGGATATCTGTTATTTATCCTAGCTCATGGTCCTTGGTGTTCACACTGCAGATACTCTCGGCTCTGTGGGCTGGGCAGTTCACTATGTCTGTCTATGGTGCAATGCGACCAAGCTCAGAAGAGATGTACACTGTCCCAGAGAAGTCAAATACAAAAAACATTCACCCTATCAGTCTGTAGGTTGTCCTCTCTCGGTCCAGTTCGTTCATATTCTGATTTATTAGAAATACCAATGTGCACATTGTTCCACACTGCTCCTCTTCTGATAATCATTAACTCAGTTGTTCAGTTGTAGATTTGCACCTATAAGTTGCGTTTCTCTTTTCACTCATACATACTTTTGTAAACATTTCATCGAACAAGAAGTTAACGTCATACTTAGTCGGGTTATCTCTATAATCTATGGTCATTACCGACTACCAAGAGGGTCATCTTACTAGCAGTTTGTCTCACCAAGCACTAACAATCACCAGTAAACTCGAGTTGTCCCGAAGAATCCGGGTTCACTGTAGACATTTTGACTTCCCGTAAATCAAAACAATGACCTGACTAGCACAACCGTTTCTTTGGTATTTTTTACTTGGCAAATGAATTTGCAAGCGCCTGATCGTACTGAATAATTGACAATTACGTTACATCTTTTTCTGACTACCGTTTTCAAAACTCCAGTGATCATGCAATCCAGTCATAGCCCCGCATCTGTAGTATATTGGAGTGCTATGCATATTTATCCGAAATTTCCAAATGGGAAAAATAACAGTCTAGGAAACTCCCATTTTCTAATTAAAACACCTTTTTCCGATGCAGTATATTTCGTTCACGGAGAAAGATGAGTCATATAGGGGTAAATAGTCCCATTCTGGGGTTTAATGGACGAACATAGATACATATTATTAGAATAGATGTACATTTTCTATGGCTTATATCAGATTGTAACAATTTTTTGACTGGATAAGGAATCATATTGTGTACAAATCGGGTGCATAATGAAAGGAGAAAAATTACCGAGAAAAAGTATTGAAGGTAGCATTTATCACGGTTTGATATTGTTATCATATGAGACTGGAAATTTTGGGGTTAAAATTACGTTCTAATGACAAGCGAGGATTTTTCTTTGGAAAGAATGTGTTTTAAAATTTTCACCCAGGGTAGTCGTTTTGCATTAACAGGTAAATGAATTTCAATGACATCTAGGTTGCAAACATATATGATTCTATGTCATATTAATATAAAACAAGCTTGGAGTTAAGCATGGTCCAAAAATTACAGGTACAAAAAGCGGTACAAAAGAGAGGAAAATGCATTGGAACAAACTGTTTTGACTGTTTCACCTCCAGAATTTGTGTAATATTTCGAAAGTTTTACTCGATATCTGGGGGACTTGAGAGCGTCTTGTGGATGCTGCACAGCAATTGCACCACTTTCTTCGGTTCAGATCCAAATCCCTCAACGTATCTAACCAACAAGAATTTACATCCCTTGGGGCCCAACAAGGGAGTTGAAGTGCACCAACTAAGGCCAGTGCTGATGTCAGCTTCTTCATACCCCTAAGCCAAGTCATGGTTTGATCATCATATCATTTGTTTCAGCCACACCCAGTAAGATCAAACAGAGCATAGAATGGTAGACGATGGAAGGGTATACATAAAGCGTGTCAAGGCCACCGGAGGTGGCGTATATAGTGATAATTTCTGTTCCAGGCGGCTATCCACACCCAGAAAATCACGACGAACCTCGTCGTTGCTCACACGCTGTTCCCACCAAACACGAGCAATGGTTCGGAGATAAAGGTGGTGGGGTACAGAAAGTCGTCAAGCGTTCTCATCGCGGAGCGCCAAAGATTCGCAGCTGTAGAGCGAAACACTGCGCACTCTGGCATGGTAGAACCGTCCCTTCGGTGAGAGACGGATGTTGTGGCGGCGCCGCGAGTGACGCATTTTCACGAAAATCGGCCTGACTTTTGTTATTCGTGATGTCGCCACTCAAAAACCACCTCCAGCTCCCGAGGTACTTAAGACTGTTGACAAGTTCTAACAGCTCACCACAAAGAGGGAGTGCAGGCGCTGACCTTTTCCAGTCCTGTAAAAGCACTCTGCGCTTAGGCGGGGCAAACCACGTACCATATCTAGACACCTCACATCACCAGGCGGTCCAAAACGTGTCACATAGCTTATACGTTATTAACTGGCCCAAATAATATCATACCTAATCCCGCAGGAGTGTAAAAATAAGACCATTTATTTTCAAAACGATATAGGAAAACTTCAACTAAATATCCTGTAATTTAGTCACAATAAATGCTGGAAAAAATAAAGAAACGCGAATTTGAGCAGTACATTATTATTCATCACGAAACATCGACGTTCAACTCACCATTGAAAACGATGGAAGCATTGTACAGCTGTTTCATTCTTGTTAAGAACCATCAGCATTGCATATCCGCCGAGCCCCCACTGGGGCTCGAACCTGGGGTGAACGGCTGTGAATCTAACATTTATTATCACCAGGCTTTTTGAACCGAATGGCCAAATAAATAATACAACAAATTTAAAAGTTTTATCAGAATGCCTACCAGTCGCTCCCAGATCTCACAATGAGTTTTCTAGTTGAATGGATTATAATTTATTCGCAACTCAGTAAAAGTCTCATGTGAATATGAACTTTGGCCAGTGGACTTGGCCAGGTGGGACTTGTGAGACTTCCGGGTTGAGATCCATGGGGCCCATCTCTCAGATGGGTGGGGACATTAAGCTATATGGCTAGGTGTCGCGGCCAGTGGTGTAGTTGCATTCAGGCTCTTTCTTTGTCTTCGTGATGTCCGCCTATTTCGGCTCTTTTTCGCTTTACGGTTGGACCCATTACGTCCTCAACTCGACCAAATTATGAGGTAGCAACGAAAGCCAAAGCACAGAAATGCGTGGTTGGTGGTTGATTAACCTGAACTAAACTGAATCAGTTAATCCCAAAGTATTCGGAATCAGCTATCCGATTGCGTACACAAGCACTCAAATGCTTTTGGTTAACAGTCACAAGCCTCCGTAGATCAGTATCGGTCTCACCGCACACGTTATAGACTGAACGACGACATATTTCATCATTTGCCTGAATTAGCAGTTTTTTCTAAACTAAGAATACTAATCCGATTCCCCCATCAGACTCGAATATTATGTCGAAGACATCGGTTTTGGAATGAGAACAGTCTCTATGCATAAATTGCCATCGAAGTTCAGGTTCTGGCACCGTACGATTTCGTGCAGTCGGTACTCGATTAATGAACAACTGTCTTACCGATGTTAGAAACTCAGTTCCTGCATGTACGTAAACGAATCACCCGGGATTCCATCACTGGGTGACATGCAGTCATCTTGGCAACGAAAATCCTCCACCTGATTTTTCGACTCATCTATAGTCCAAGTGTTGTGATGGAATCCTACAATTTTCAGGCTCAAAAAGCAACTCAAAAATTTACATGACTACTCCAGTAATGCGTGCATGGTAATTTAGGATGACGATCATGCGCTACCGTGAGGACAAGTTCAGTAACGCTGTTTTTCTGAGACGTGATGATTTTCCAAAATGATTTCATTGAGTAGATTAAAACAAGTTGGATATAAGATGCAATAACGTCAATCAGTGCTTGTTAATGAGCTGGGCCAAAGATTACACCGGAACCCCACTTCGTTTTACTCACGTGTTGATGAGTCAGTTAAAGACGAATTCAGGAATGTAAGCATTCTAACGAGTTCAAGACAGCTTTTGCCTCATGGAGTACAATGATGGTAGATATAGAGGTGTATTTCTTTCCTGACATCTGTAGAATAGTGAATAATGAACACGACGAGTCATTTAGAGTCAGCTGCTGAGCTCCAGTTAACCTCATGAGTCAGATCAGAATTGTCATTTCGTTCTCAGCCGTGGCAGTTGTAATGTACTGAGTAGTTCGCGAGTCTGAAAAATAGATTCACGGATCAGCACGATCAATCACAGGGCGAGGTCAATCACGATAGAAGATAAAGCTCGAGAACAAATGAGCTTGTATTAGCATGAGAAAGAACAACGGTCGGTACAGATCGAAACCAGAAGTGAGGTCAGTCGGGAACGTCCATGGTTTTTTAGAATAGATTCTCGGGGTTGGGGTCAAGGCCACTGCTCAGGAGGGAAGGATGATGAGGTGCCAGCCGCACTTGGTGGTTCTGCTTCATGGTAAGCAACGACATCTGGAAAGAAGGTAGGATTATGTGCAGTCAGAATTCATAATACAGCGGTCATACAAATCCATTGTCCTGTCCTGTGCAAACAAAAATGCTCGCTTTACAGCCTAAATCCACCATGGCCACAAAGCATGGCGTATTCAAATGCCTGATGAGAGGCGTAATCGCTCAGTGCTAACAAAAACAATGCGATTACAACGAGAATGGAACGGTTATGTATCCTATATTGGTGAGCACTTCCTCTTTATCCTGTGTGAAGAATGACTGTCTTAATCACTCGGTTGACCTGTATTATTGTAGAGGCTTGAAAATAACTCTTCTTTTCATCTGTCGTCTCAGCGACTGGTGGAAATTTTTCATGAACCGCGATCATCCAGAGGCCCAGTGACCTCTCAGAAACTCACTGAGTAGTCAAAATTTTGTGCCAATCTCTTCGGGAAGTGAGAACAGAGATGGTATTGTACGAGGAGTGTCCATGTACGAACCGTTATTCGGAACAATTTTGGAAAGTTTTAGAACATAGCAGAATCAGTCCTACTACTAGAAGTCTGCGACTGATGTGCAAAAGTCATTAGGATGTGATTCATGCTCACATTATCGAACTCCAGAGAAAGGAATCCGTAGAAGGATTCAGATGATGGAAATTACATTAGAATCTGCCACTTATTGCTCAGATTTTCGTTGCCATTCAGTAGTTTATTACATTTGCCACACCGTTAACCGCAAAAGCTGGCGCTGAAGTTATTGATTTCAGAAAAGTTTTCTAGAGAAATAATATGAGTTCAGAGAACACAGTTTGGCAAACAAGCTCGTTTTCAGTGATTCATAATCATGCCATTACATCACAATATATTACGACAAGTCAAAGGTTTGAACCAATTAGATAAGCGGGAAGTGATAAAAATTAATAATGAAAGGGGGTGGGTGGGGGGACCGGCTAGTTGAGAAGATAATGCAAGTTAAAGTGGAAACCCCAAGGAAGTTCGGGGTGGAAAGAAAGCCGATATACATCTCTTTGCCATTCAAAGGTGATACGTTGGCAGAGAGTGTGCAGAGACGATTGTCAGGGGTAATCAGCAAAACTTTCTACGCAGCTAAGCTCTGGGTTTTGTTAGAATCCCGGCCGGTAGTGCTTTTGCGGTTGAAAAACAAAGGGCCTGATTCTGCAGCCTCATTTCGTGTTTATTCATTCACTCGTTCCTGTGAGACAACGTATATCGGCCGCACGACCAGGCGTTTGTCTGAACGCATCTGCGAACACCACCCTGCATGGTTGAACATTGGAGCTGTTAAGTCACTCACTAGCGCTGTCGTTTCACACCTTGCCCAGACTAATCATGCAGTAAACGTGACTGAGGCCTTCCGTGGGCTGCATAAGGTTCGGGGTCGGCAATTAAGACCGGCAAGGTGTCGCATGTTAGCCACAGCTGAGGCCGTCAGCATCCGTCTCCACAACCCCCTTCAACGTGCTCAAAAACAGTTTGGATGTACCCTCAAGCTTCCCTGGCCCTTCCTCCACCCTATAACAGGCCATAGACCAGATGAAAACTGAAAACACACGAGAAAAACAATACAAATCCGGTTTTCATTTAAGCCCGGATTACAATTGTTTTCTTCCCCTCCCCCACCCCTTTCATTATTAATTTTTATCACTTCCCGCTTATCTAATTGGTTCAAACCTTTGACTTGTCGTAATATATTGTGATGTAATGGCATGATTATGAATCACTGAAAACGAGCGTGTTCGCCAAACTGTTCTCCAAATGTGTTCATTGGGAATTTTCCGACAAATAATGTGAGTCTTTCTGATGTAAGTTAGAAAGGACGAGAAAAGGGTTTTCATATTGTTTCACAGGCATATGGTTTCGACTGATTTGAACATAAATCCAAAAGGAACATGTATTGCTTTAGTAATTCGGATGCCTCCGCACGCTGTCAGGTAAAGTCGCACCTTGACAGTCGGATAGTGTAGATAAAGCGGAATCGCTTTGTGACTGGTCAATACGTTACCTGTCAATAACTACATACCCCGTTTTGTGCATGAACGGGCTTGTATCAACCCAGTCCGACGGAATACATTCCCCTCTATTCTTGTCCAGCCTTATTGTTTCCTAGTACTCGTAGTCAGGACACGAGCTATTACATTATGTACGATTAGCCGGGCAGTTACAATTCTCACAGTTTCACTTCACAAAAAGAATAATAAAGTGGTTAAGGGTGTACACGGTAGTATACAGGAAGTCGATTGATAATAATTCTAATTTGGACGTTTTCTTCCCACAGAGCCAACTACAAACAGGACGCTAAAGCGGCTTACAATACTCGTCTCCGTTTGGCCTATTATGGGGCTGCTGATTATCCTCGAATCAGAACATTTCAGCCGGGGCTACCAAGCACGAACACCGTATATGACGATTTGAAAGCGGCCAACTGCATGTGAGTTCATTCCGAATACTGAAAATAGTCTATAGTGAGGAATCAAAAAAACAGTTCAGTGGCAAAAGACGTGTAGTCACGAGGTGCACATCCGTCCGAACGACAAATGATCTCTTCAGGCATTCAAACGTATCTTACATCATAGCTCAGTTGTATACAGGGATAAGTTGGTACACGAAGACGTCCATTCATTTTTTTCGTTGACTAAATTAGTAAGTTGTAGAAAAATGCTCTTAGGATTTTCGAGAATGTTCGCAACTAGTGGTAGTTTTGTTCAACCCACTAACTTTGGTGGCCGAAGTCTAGATTTATCACTTGCTTAACTGAGTGTGGCGTGAGTAGTGAAGTGGAGTAAAGTACCACTCATCCAAGTAATAAGAAGTTCACTGCTCAAAATCAGTTATAGACCACGGAGCGACAATAGAGGTGATTAAATCACGTGGGCTGAGCGCAACGAGATGAAGAAAGGCATACGAACCACGTGATGCCATCCTCCGACCAAATAAGAACGGGTTGGATATCATTGATGCAAATGATTGTGTGGTTGTCCGAATGCATGGTTTACTATGAAAGAACTGTTTGCCCGACACGTCTAGTGGATTATTGCAGCTGTTAGCGACAGACAGGAAATCATTTTCGACTGAACAAAATTTTAAAGCCCAGTATAAGTAAGTGTTGTTGAACGTTTGGATACCGCGAATAACGGGAGAGCACGGAGGCGGGTGGATTTCGCTGGTTTGTCCAGCAACTGAGTAGCCAAGGTCTGGGGTTTTGAGTTCTAAACAAAAGTTGCCGCACATTATTCGGTTCGAATTCGAACTGCACAACCATCAGCACGAATGCAGAAGACGAGTATTTTCAAATAATACATTTTTCGAGACGGCACATGAGGGAGGTTATTTATTTGGTTTGATTATGTTGCCCTATCTGCTTGGATCTTGTATTCTTTGATTGTCCAAATCCATAAATCAATAAGCAAATTTATTCACAGTTTCCACAGTCTGTGTTCAATTACCCAAAAATGTTTGTTTTTCTTCCTCACCAACGAATTCGACCGATGTTTTTACTTCTTTTTCAAGAGTTCTTATGCACATTTGACTTCTTCGAAAGCCACAGATAAAGAATCTGTCTGTCTCTGATTGGAATGCTTCCAACTCACTTAATTTCAAGGCCACATTTCTGTAATTTGGCCAAATATTATTCAATAATTTCTCGTTATGAACGCTGTTAATTGGGTGTAACTTTCTGATTTGGAACTTCAGTCAGTATCATTCACCATTCACTAGTAGTAGTAAACCACTACCTAATTCATTTTATTTGTTCACAACAACGTAATCACGAACCTAAATAGACATTCTTGGCGGATGAAACACAGGAACATTGTGAAGCACTCTTCCCACCACTCCCGTCTTCCGTTTTTTGTTTAGTATATTTTTCACCCGTTCGGTATACCAGGTAGGATTCGTGAGAAGGGTCCATGAGATCGATCCACTCAGTGGTAAAGCATAAGAAGATTTTGCCAGGTGTCATGATCGGTGGCAATCTTGCATTTAAATGCTTCCTTGATCAATTTGTTAGTCCTATTTGTAGTTATCGTCCTACTGTTTTTCTACTCCAGATTTCTTTTGTTTCCATTTGAAATTCTCACCGAGAGATGGAAACCAATACCGTCAGACCAAATGTATGACTTATGATCATTGAAAATGAACTGAACGGAAAACTTAGCGATTGATATTTTGAACGTAGGTCGATGTGGCCAACCAAAGAAAAACAGATCGTGTTGGAATCGTGAAATAAAATACTTAGTTGTGTTTGGGAGAGCTGTTTTCTGGTCAAGGTTTATTCACTGTTCAGAACTCTGGGCCGCACATGCGGGTGTTACAACTGGTTATGCATATATCGGCTTATTTCGGTAATTTCTCTTTCCATATCTTTTCTCTCAATCCCTCGATTTTGTTGTAATGATGTCGTTTACCTTTTCGAGTCTGATTAAAACAGATCGCTCGAATGAAACGTCAGGGATATGGTAACCCAGAAACGGAACGTTTTATTTCATTTTAAGAAGCCACTTTTGCAGTCACTTTTGTTCATCGTAAAAGGCTCACGACAGATCACTACACTGGTGCTCTTCGAAAGAACTAATTTCTTGTGACACCGTGGATCTTTATGACATTAGAAACCCCGAATGTTTACTTTAGAATCAGTATGATATGGGAGGTAAATAACCTTTCCATACTGAACTCTTTCTTTTCTCCTGAAAAAAGTAAGCGAAAGGAGTCAGATCCTTCTGAATGTGAACTGATTGAGTACTTGCTTGCGGTAGGAATAAGTAACATACGAGAGGGTTTGGGTTTGTTCTAAAAAATTTTAGGTTGAATCTACTTCAGTCCTGGTACTTGACTTGTCTGGGCTCATTATACTCATAGAAATACAGTTCATTGTGTAACATATCAATTCAGTTGGTGAATTCTAAAAACACAACCACACATTGATTGAGCCTGGAAAGAATGGAAGTTCACAAGCTCAAAAGCGGCAATAATGTGCACTTTACGGGCAGTTTGTTTTGTGGCAGTTACTTTAGGCAAACGATCACGCTTTGTGGATACCACCGATGCTTTCCCTCGGTCAGCCCTGGGCCGAATAATGGGGTAGGACCCAGTCAGTTCCACATTCGAATTCCAAAAATCATACAGTAATGGAAAAACTGAATGAAGAGTAGCGTACGACACGAAGTTCTCGTGAAAACCATTACGAACTATGATTCAAATGTATACTGATAGCAACACACCAGTTTGATGTTTTTCTTACTCCGAACATCCGGAAACACTGATGTATTGACAAATTAAGTCAGGTTTTACGACCGCAAGAAAAAAAGGCAGAACTCGTGAAATGTGGCTCCATCAAAATATTACTCAATGATTCACCGTCACGTTATTGAATCATGGTATTACACAACAACAAAAATTTGCCTTATTCATCGACTAACTGTCTAGTTTATTACCAGCGTCTCAAATGCTGTTTAAACTCGTTCTGAGTAGTTTTTGGTGGACACGGAAGCTTTCCATTGCAGAAAAGTAATAAAAATTTCTATCAAACTGTATACTACTGAAAATTATCCAACTATGATAACCGACACATTGTTGAATTTAAAAATTAAAAAAAGAAGTTTCGAGAAACATTTATTACTAATTGGGTTACTTTATCAGATTGATTTATGTGAGATGAATGAAGCAAACAGTTGAGAGCGTTCATCCGTCTGGATATCAGAAATGCCAGCTTTTCTCTTTTTTAGAGGGAGGTGGATATTTTAATCCAAACAAAGAATGTCCTCGTGACTGCTTCGTGGAAATTGGTTACGTCATCCTGCCTATAAGACCAGACATGGTAGACATCTGCACGGATAGTTATCATAAGTGTAGTGATGTGTAGTGACTAATTTCCTAATAACCGGTTATCACGTGAACTCAACATGTTGCTTGATTTTAATCATAAGTCTGATTATCCCAGGATGACACTGTCGTTCGACAATCCTACGTATGAAAATAAAGCATATACGACAAAATAAGCAAGCAGCCGATTTTGGATACATAGTTGAAAATTTATCGCCTGATCACCCAAATATTGAAGATGATGTTGGCGTGAACGAACGACAACTCTAAATAGTGCAATGAGGGCAGGCAGGAAGACAAACAGGAGTATTAAGTTGTTTCTCTGTGCCTCATTGCTTACGTATTACTGGAAAATATGAAGCCTGAATTGCTAGCTCCACAAGGGAAAGTGCGGCTGACGGGAATCGTGAACCATGTACAGTATGTTTCTCGTTCCGCTTGCATTTGCACCGTTGCACACTACCGTAGCAATATTTCAGCTCCGGTGGTATTCTTCAGAGTGGCCCATCGAAAGTTCGGTGGTTTGACTGAGGTAACTTTTTTATCCAAAGCGTCAAGCGCTGAATTTATCCATTTTTTTCTGACACCGATTGGTGTAGTTTATACTTTGTAGGTTTGGGTCAACAAGCGTTAAGATTGTTATTTTTTCAACGGCAGTCTCTCACACCTTGTGCATAATCAATGGTTGATCAACGTGAACTGCACTGAACTGAATGAATAAACCGGGTTTGGTTTACCGTGTCGAAAAATGGATTACTTTGCTAACTCGCTTACCTCTAGTGACAAATTTTTCTCGTGCATATGGTCTGGAAACATAGTTTGATAGTTGAATTCAAAATAATTTAGTAAGAGGACACAGATTCCTAAATTGTTTTGATCAATAATAAACGGTGAATGTCCGTTTGATTCACATGTACTACTATTAATATATCGGGCCGGGAGAACAAGTTCTGCTTCTGGAGACCTTTCGTTCGCACAAGAAACAAATCAATAGATGAAGCACTAAAGGTCATCAGGGTAAGGTGATTGGTGCATGTGTTGTTCATGCCCCCGGCTAGGATTCCTTGGGGCCCAATGTTCACTGATGGCTGTATTGGTTGAAAGCTGAGTAGGGGTGGCCAGTTCATGATGTGGAAGGAAGGTATGCAAAGCGTAACGAGTGAAGTTGACCACGTAGGGTATGACAGACTTTCTGGGTGTGGTTCAAGAGATCTTCTTAGAGGGTGGATACATTACAGAATATGGCTAGATGTCGCGATCAATGGTGCTCTTGTATTCACAAACCACTACCCACTTCATACTGCAATTTGTAGTTCTCTTATTGCTGCTTTGACACTCTTGTTATTGTACTATTTGTTATTCCGTCAAAGGCAAAGAGACAACATTTTTGTTTAAAGTGCTTGAGTTCATAGGTGCTGTCCACGGCAACGTTGTCTGTGGAACCCCATACTGGAGGTACCCTAGTTTTCTGAAAGTTCGTTGTTCTCCATGAGATAATTTGGCTTTATTTTACACTAGAAAATGCACTGTGGTTTTCCAGTAACTTTTTATTGTGTTCTACCCCGATCCCGTATTTTTTCTAGTTGTTGTTGCCGCGTTGGCACCATGCTTGACACAAAGCTGGTGCATTATATATATATATATATATATATATATATATATATATATATATATATTGGGAAACCACTATTCGATAAACGCCTCCGTCCGATTCCCATGCAGAGTCTCACTTTTGTCATTCTGGTGATCTGTGGGCTGTGGCTTCTGCTTTTTTGGACTTCGTAGTAGCCTTTAACCGGCGGATTGAAGCCGTACCGCTAGACCGGACTCTTGACGATATACGTATACAAATGACATGAGTATCTCAATCTGCACAACGCAAATGCATGAGTTTTAATCAGGGACTCACAATGTATGAAAATTTCCTCGCGACTATTTTCACCATCGAGTTCCGTCCACAATGATGAAAATGTTACAAAAATTTCCTACATCCTCCAGAAAAGTTCAGAGTTCTAATGGCAGGTGATAATTTACACTGGTGAAAATATGCCCGCATTATATATATATATATATATATATATATATATATATATATATATATATATATATATATATATATATAATGCACCAGCTTTGTGTCAAGCATGGTGCCAACGCGGCAACAACAACTAGAAAAAATACGGGATCGGGGTAGAACACAATGAAAAGTTACTGGAAAACCACAGTGCATTTTCTAGTGTAAAATAAAGCCAAATCATCTCATAGAAGCCACAGCCCACAGATCACCAGAATGACAAAAGTGAGACTCTGCATGGGAATCGGACGGAGGCATTAATCGAATAGTGGTTTCCCAATACCCGCAGCACTTGATCAGCTAAAAAGTAGAAGATATTTTTCCCTTTTGAAATATTTGCAAATTATTTGAATGAGCAAAACGTAATGCAGAAAGATTTTAGTAAATGTGTCGATAAAATAGAAGAACTAATTTGTTCATGTCCGAACCATAAAACAAAAGTCTGATTAACACACGAACAAGTCTTGGTTACTGTTCTTTTATTACAGGGGATGATAATTTATTTACTTTTTATATTGTAGTAATTGTACATCTGGAGTAAGTAAGTAAGCAAGTCCTCGATGCTGCCTATCTCGGAGTACTAATTTTCGTCGTTTCACCGTTTTCTTTGGTTCTTAACGTGTGGTAAACTTATCACACAGTTCTCGTGAACAAATAAAGTAGCGACATGCATAACAACTTTGATTTTGATTTGTTTGTTCCCATGGGAACTTCGACCGTTGCCAATCGCATTGAAATCACCGAAGCGTCAGCAGTGGTACCCCCACAAATGAAGACTAAACCGTAATACTGGTACTAATACTACTACTGTTACTATTACTACTGCTACTTTAATAGTCTACAGGACATGCCGGGTGTATAGGTTGTTTACTGGGAACCACTTGTTCGGCTACGGCAAATAACAATCAATTATAACAATGCTTATTTATGCAGCATCGGTACAGTCCACTTGAAAACCGTCGTTGTCCAATCGGAGGATGTAATAATGTGGTTCGCATGCCTTGCTTCACCTCATTGCGTTCGGTCCATCTGACGTGGTTGTGTTCATTGTCACTCCAAAATTGTGCTTCGAGCAATCAGTTGCTTGCTTATTCAGTGCGCAGTATGCATGCTCCACCACTGCGCTAATGCTGCTGCAATAACAACAATAACTACTACTACTACTGTTGCTATTATGTATTTTAACGCCTTCGGATTACGTCTCTTGTTTTCCGTTCGCGGTACACTTGAAAAACCAGTTTTAAATAAAACAGACCTGTTTTCGATGTTCTCATGTCTAACATCGATGACGTTCCTTTCGGGTTAACATTCGGTTTCTTTTTAGTGTAACTAAATAAGTAGCCATTTGTTAGATAATGGTTATGTTCAGTTTTGTTGGTAGGAGATTCGAATCGTTCATGGAATGAGTATTGTCACATTGCGAAGTTTGATGGAAATGCCACTGAAGCACTGTGGCGGGGTCAAGATAATGGGTGTAACTATATCCAAGACTGAATCAGTGTATGTGCTATCGAGATGCTTGTGGTGTGTTTCAGTAAAGCCGAGGGGTCGCGTGTGACAAGCCATTTGGAGTTGTTGCCGAAGTTCGATTTGCGAATGTGATCTCATTGAAACGCGACTCAATAACACAACTTAAAGGACGAAGTCCCGAACGTTTGCGTGTCAAAGAATCAGGTGATCCTGAGTACCTACGAAGTTTTTGTTAAACCGTGTTCCCATTACTGGTTGTTCTACCTGATTTGTTCATTCATTTTGCTTGAGGAACAATTTTTTTTAATTTAAATGCTTTTTTTTGTTGAGCAAAAGCTCTCCAGGAGACGAGAAGTAACGATAATAAGGTTGGCTCTATAACTCAGTCCGTTCTGAGGCAGATTAAAATGTTTTAAATAATTATTTTGAGATGTCTTTTATCTGCTTCATAGTAAAGGATTTTCTGGTTGAATATTTATGAAAGTCTTCTGAGCGTTTTGACTCAACACTTGCTAGACTCTGGGTGGAAATCTATTAGACCCAGCTTTTAAGTAACACACTCGGTCAATCAAAGGGAGCTGGTTCAGCAACTCACATCGACGGACCAACACAAACTATTTTTTACGGAGTATCTCGATGTGTGACAAATAATCGTGAATTGCAAACCTGTTATGTTTCGTGGTCTAATAGAAGAGGGTTATGCAATTCTTTACCTCGTCTAGTTAGATTCAGAATGCTTAGGGACAGAAAGACTTAATTAGATTTCGCTGAGAAACGAAATTGAGCAAGTTGTTTCAAATGAAATTAAGCATAACATTTCCCGCGTTTCGCGCACGGGTTGAGAGGTGTGGTGAGAAACGACCAACTATTTAGGGAAATGAGACTGGGGTGGCACTGTAAAATGAATAGGGTCTGCTATGGAAACCGATCGATGGATTTTATCGCCCCTGAATTATTCGAACTCAGTTCAGCTCACTTCACTTCATTTAACCAATAATGTAGCAGTTTTGTGCTCTGGTTTCGGTTACTACTCTCCGGCATCGTCGAGTCAAAGGCAACAAGAAAAGAAGTACAAAGTGAGAAAGAGCCGAAAGCAAAGTAATAAACAGAAATTATGAAAAAGAAGGGAGAGTTGTTACCTTTGAATAAGGGACTCCTGAATGTCTAAGCTGCTTCTAATCTCCGAAGATGAAACTCAGTTATTCGTCTAGCCCATCAATAACAAGGACAGAATTATTCATGACTAATTTTTCTACTTATGTATTGTCCTATCGCCTCCGATTAACCCAACTTGGCATGACTGAGGGTAAATTACAAAAATGTCCTACGATTACGGTTGTCGCTGCAATAGTTTTTGACTCGTGGTGCAGATTAATGAATTATGCTTTCTAGGTAGTTGCATTCTATCCATATATTAGATACCTTAAGAAATGTGTTCGCTCATAAAGAAACCATTTTTCACTTTTAGTAACATCGCTCATCTATGATGTCCACCTTACATGTGTTTGTTCATCAATGGTTAAGTGTGCGCTGCGACAGTTATGCCGCAGCAGGTAAAGGATATACGAAGATTATCGCTGTTTAATGACCAATTTCTTTGCAGCGTTGCTCGAATCTGGTGGGAACACCAAGAAAGAGTGCAACACCACTATCCTCACATTACTAAAGGGCAGTTCATCTAGTTAACGGACTCCGTCACTGATGTTTTGGAGCAAGCATATACTACTTAAGTAAATAATTGTTTGATCAAAAAGAGTTATGAACCACGGAGCGACGAGGACGATGATGACGTCATGCAGACAGAACATAATGAGCTGAGGTAGGACATACAAACCATGCTATTGCGTCCTCCTACCTACCGAGCACTGGATTATCGCTGAATTAGTCGTCTGCGCTATTAATAGTACCGTATCACTTACCTGTTTCATTTCTCATCGGTTTGGAATTGGGACTCCACGCGTCACCCCATTGTTTGGTCAAGACCGGGAATCTCAATCGTTTGAAAATCTATTTCCGTGAGTTGAAATATATATATATATATATATATATATATATATATATATATATATATATATATATATATATATATATATAATAGTAGTATATATTAGTATTGGTAAATCAAACAAAGCATTCTGTAGAACGTCCTCGATTACAAGGTTGGGGAGAAATGGGAATATAGGGTAACATTGACGCCCTCCACTGAAGGAGACAAAATAGGGCGAAAGCTGGTCGTAGGCCCAAACCCGACCTGGGGTTTGACGATACAACTCTTTGAGAATTGGTGCTTACTTCTCAGGTATTCCATTTCTTAACAAAGGATTTTATAGTGCAGTCCTGTAGACAATCAAAGACGGGGTGAATGTCTAGGAATACGATGATCCGTAGTCTTTGGAAGGTTTGGAGATGCTCCAGCAGCTGTCGAAGGGTGAAGATGTAACTGTTACCCAGCCTGCTCCTCGTGAGTCTGCTATTCGCTCGTATGGTGCAACCTGCGAAGTATGACAGATGCCAGCAGCTTCGACGTTATTAGAATGAGGCTTATACCCCCATGCTTAGCGCGGTCACTGCGCGAGCCCTTCTTAAAATGGGGACAATAATCGACTCCTACAAGATGGGAATCTGTTCTAATTTCCAAACCTTTGAGAACAACACATAAAGTTCTCTAACAAGACTTTCTCCACCATCTTTGAACAAGGATTGAAAAAGGCCATGGGAGCCCGGAGATTTGTGACGTCATAAAGCTTGGATTTCCCTGCGGATCTCCGCCCCGGTGGGTGGATTTACCAAGACAGACCACTGGACGTGTGCCGGAACAACTATCGAAGAGGCCGACACTAGGGACCAGCTGAACTATATCTGAAAGTGTTCCATTCAGCATTCGATACACCGCTGCTGACTATGAATGGGCCAACTGTCAACTTCATAGATCGTTTGGCTCACACCTAATGGTTTCCTACCGGTGACTTGGATGAGATAGGACAGCTTACGGGAATTCCCCGTAGCGGCAGCACGCTTCATCTCTGATGCACGTTGCGACCACCATATTTTGCGATCTCTGCGTAAACTTGCGTAGAGTGCACGTCTCGGTACGAGCCATGTCTCATTGAACTTGCTTCCATCCGGGATTGACTGGCGGACGTTCAGAAGGCCCAAAGCTTCAGCAGAAACCCAGTATGTCACGACGCAACATGACCGGTCACAACTTACTAGGCCAGTAGAATGTAGAATCTCATTGATTAGCGACCAGTGGGATTGTATTTAGCCTTTGAGCTAGCTCATTTCGGGAGACGGATAGGGGAGTTGGTAAGGACAGCTGGTCGCAGTCTAACCGTTGCTGTAACGTGCAATTGGAACGATCAGCTTTGTGCAAACTAGTGCGTGGTCGGAATCAACAGGAATACTCCAGTACGATCGGCTGTCTTTTATACAACCCCACCCTTTGTTGCTTAATGCGATGTGGTCAGTGTGAGTCAATTACAAACTCGAAGAGTACGGACGCCAGGTGGCAAACCTGCGATTTGTGCGTCTGAAGTTTGCAATGTTGAGGAACAGACGATGATCAGAGCAAAGAGCCGAAAACCGTTCTTTCTCCGAATGACAGAAATCTAGCTCAGAAGAACCTCCTAAATCCCTTTCGGGTAATGAAAGCCCACCTATTCTAGCATTCAGATTTCCTGATAAGATCACGATATCATCCCAATTCGCTTCGAATAAGAGGGCGTGTAACTTTTGGTAGAGTTCATATTCGATTGTTTCTGGGCTGCAGTCGGTGTGTGCATACGCAAAGCGACAAACAAGTTCTTTAATCAGGATGGCGACTGCTCGTTTCGCACGAACCTGTGAGTCTCACTGCGCATAACTGACTGTATACAGGGATCTAGTCTAACAGTGTGGCTTCAGCCCTTTCGCTAAAAACCGAAGCAACGCCATCAAGACCGGAATCTGTAGCTTGAGAGTCCCCAGAAAGGCGTACGCAAAAATTGACGAGGGGGTTAGATGGAGGCGCCAATGGAATCATGGAACTAGAGTCTTGCACGTGAGTCTGTTAGATGCAACATACATAGATGGCGAGGGTTTTAGGCGTACTAGCTAAACTCACCTGTTGTCCCATACGCATTGGGGTTAACATACCGAATGTGACTATTTTGAAAGGGCATCGAAGACAAAGGAGAGAACAAGCCGATGGTAGCGAATTCAGTGGGACTCGGAAGTCATTCGAGAAAAGATGAGAGAGAACACAGCTAGGATTTCCATCAAAGACACTACGATCAATACGGTCACTGGAAATGATAGAATGCTTGAAGAAGAGGGTGGGTTGGGGATACAAATTTTGTACGGTGTAAAAGAGTTTGCGTTCGCTTGAGAATAAGCATTGCACGCGAAAGAATAGTCAGTCATGATAATGTCATTGTTGTAAGCGTTGTAGGCCAATGTACTGCTCAGTTGCCCGGCCCAGAGTAGGCCTTTTTACTTGAGGATGCACCTCTAGCCTTTTTGCAGCCCAGCGCGTCCTGCAGGTCAGCAGTTCTGGTCCAAATGAGCTGGTGACCAGTAGTATGGTTCATTTGCCTTTTCAAGGAAACCTTTTCGGATACATAGAATACGACAAGGAGCCATGGTTTTATCTAGTGATAGACCACACTCAGCTCGTCACATTGCCGTCTGCAGAGCGGTTATCCACAAGTTCGACTGATCCCCTATCTGCTACCTGGGGACGCGCTGGGTAGTATACAGCTCTGCTATCCGCAACCGATCCCTCGGTTATGGGCTGGGGAGTTATATAAATGACGAAAAACAGAGAGGAAACAGATACGCTTTTAATTACTCCCTGTTCGTCTCTGTGTTATTTTCAAAGTTCTACGCCGGTGGTAAATTCATTGGTTGTGAATTTAATCAACAACCAGAATCGTTTCACGTCTTACACTTTTCACACACGTACCAGAGCATACAGCGCAACAGATTGTTGGTGGTTTGCTGTCAAATTTCAATATGTAGTTTGCCAGATTTGTTGGGGTTTGGTCAGTGATGACAGTGACAAAAACATTGTGGTGCAGTAAATGTTGATGTTCACTTCGACAATATGCTAGCTTCATTTTGATTGTTTCATTAATAATATTTATTCTGTGAACTTAAAGTGCACTTTGAGGGACTAGCAAGTATTTTGTTTTTCGGATCGGACAAATATCACGCTATATAAAATTGTTGATCCTCATGCGTCCAAAACCCCATGTGGCGAGCGGTCACAATATTTCATCCGTTTTTACATCGGACTAACACGACACGATCCCTCTAATCCTATAAAATAATCTGATTGAGTATTACAAAGAATCCAGTTGGGCGCAGAACACAACCGCGAAACGCGGGGTTCACTCAGGCAAGTAAAACACTTGCTCAGCAAGATCACTCAATGACCGTTGGCTTCACTAGTTTTATTTTGAGACATTTTGCTATGCACGGGAATTCCCACCCCCCACCCCCCCGACGATGATATGTTGATGTAATCTGTCACATGTGTCACAGCGAAGGATTGAACAACGAAGCTTAGATGATTCGGCGGTTTTGCACAGATTGACTGTTTTATTCTGTCTAGCAGGTTTTTTCTATACTTGAGAATTCAAAGTTAATGAAGGCAGAAGTTAAAAATCCCATTTTTTGCTCGGTTCCAAGTTTTAATGGTCGGTTTCTCTGCTTGCTACGTTTTATTGTAAACATACGAAATCATTCAGCGTTAATTATTCTGAGCTATTGTTACTCACTGATTTGTTGCTGATCAGTGACAGCTAATTAACTATGATTGTAACACGCCAGAGAATGCGAGACAGATTTAATGTGTGTGTGTGTGTGTGTGTGTGTGTGTGTGTGATGTGTGCGTGAACTTCGTGATCACTAAAATTGGATAGTCAACAACAGAAAGCTCTTAAAACACAACCATGACCGATACACTTCAAACTGAGAGGTGAGGAGGGCTCAGAAATTTGACTTAAAGTTTGTGGCTCATCATGGGAGCGTATTGCTTAGACGATGTCAAGGATGAACAGCAAAAAGCTCTTCAGTAAGAAAAAACTAAAATGCTTAAATAAATGTAGGATTTCCCAGTCATATAGATGAGAAATGAGACAAATGTCCTCACCTATCAGGTAGGATCTGAATAGTTTGTCTTGCATGCAGAAAAATGTACCAGTTTATTGTTACTTTCACTCAACGATTCTGTTAGTTTGTCTTTAATCTTTTAGAAGGCGACATGTACAAATTTCTTTAGTGAGACTTACCTTTCAAACAGGACATTATTGATAAGGAAATTGTGTTTCATTATTCGCATTTTCTTGCAGGCGACGCAAGCGACCTTTAGTCTGTTTGTTGACATAGTCGAGCCCGTCACAGAACAACTACTGCAATAAAAGTCAAGGTGGATTATACATCTCTGGATACAATTTGATTATGTGAAAATGTTTTGAAAGTGTCATCTAAAATGGAAAATATGCTAATTCTTCGTGGTTTTTTTACCAACTAAGCAACGTCTGAAATCATCATTGTTTTTTTCGTATTTTCCCTCGCTGATTAAGGCCGAGTAAAGCTAAAGTCCAATTCTTCGAACTAACCTGGGAACAGAAGGAACGTGTTCTGGCCAATTTGTTTGCTCGAATAAATGCCGGTCGCAAGGTGAACCGTCGGTCCCCGTCGAGAGTCGAATCAACTCCGGTGCTGTGCACACCGATCGAAATGACGCATCATTCAAAAGAAACTGACAGTTCTGTTTTGTCAATCAGTACTCTGGAATTGGAGAAATGTGCCGGGAAAAACTCACCGTTGAAAGTATCCAAAGGCTTGTGTTTCAGTGCTCCTGGTTCTCTCAAATCGGATCCAGAAAACAATGAAGATTCGCATAGTTTACCGGAATTGCACAACGTGCATAACCTGAAAAGTCAAATGCTGTTACAGACAGCTGTAGAACAAAGGTAACTTCTAAAACAGAAGCCGTTCGAGAATTTCGAGCTACATTTACTGATTATGATCATGTTCTGGATTGTTCGTTAGTTATCCCATTGGAGACAGAAAACAAATAACAAACGCGCTGCTTTTGATTATTTCAACTAGGAACAATTCCAGTTGGTGAAAAAATGCAGTGTGAATAATGCATAACTTATCGGAAATTCCTGACGATTTCAAACAAGTTTTTAGTATTGTCTTTAGTTATCAGCTAATGGAAGGTGTAACGCTACCTCACGTAGCGTGGACGTTGAACTACCTAGTAGCGAATGTGTAAGAGATCTTATTCTGTTTGTCAACGTTTGATGGTCAGTTTTGATTTTATTGTCCATTGGACTCCATTTTTGATGCACAGAACCCAGATCATCCGATCAACCCTGCACTCGGCAACACCAGACTAGAGTTTCGTTCCTATCAGAGGTTATCAGTGTTGCACATCCACTGCCGCACCCAGGTTTTGAACCCGGGCCTTTTCACCTCAAAGGTGTGTGTGTGTGTGTGTGTGTGTGTGTGTGTGTGTTATCACTGTTCCACTCCGCTCCCGTCCGATCCGATGCGCATCACCGAGTTAAGCTTGTTCAAATGATGTCCGCTATGGCAGCCAGCAATGAATGACAACTACAAAGGGAGATGTGGTCACTGTGTTGTAAACTCCAAGGGAGTGTCTATTTTCGGTAGTGATGAATGCACTGCCAAAAGCTTCCGTGGTTTTTCAGAGAGTATTTTAAAGGACTAGGGACAATAAACAGTAGGACGGCAAAATCATTGTGAGCAGGTCAATCTCTGGACAAAGATTGCGCATTTACTAATTCCTATCTAGAAGATGAGCTCCAGTGTACTCTTGGTGGAAGGCACGGCCTGTGACGACGTGTCAGCATCATACCTGTAAGAGTTCTACTTCACTTCCAGCAGATGAGCTGACCTGGACGAGATTCGCGGAATAAATTACTTGGTATATGCCAGTTTGGATGTAGTGCCCCGGGTGCGATATTTGCTCGGTCGTTTGAGGAATGTGAGATGAAACAAAGCATTACGCGGAAAATTTGGCATAAACACATACCAAGGTTGTGTGATCTTTATACAAACCAACTAAGTTTCAATTTCGCTCTAGACTTTGGGTATAGCTTACACGTGAAACTTCGGATTTGTGAACAACGCACCTGTCTGATTTTGTCTTGAGATATTGTTTATATTCATTTTATCCCTAGGAAGCAATCTTCGTACATCGGAGGGACCATGTTCAGTATTTTTCTTCTCAGTACTGTTTTGGAATTCTCAACTCAAAATAGCTTAAATCTGGGCGTATCATTTGCAAACAGTTTCGTCTGTTCTAGATAACATATTGTCTGAAGTCTGAAGACGTTGGTTGAGAATAACATGCTGACAAACTAGGCGTTTACAGTCCTTTGGAAGCACTTGTTTTCCAGCCCTAAATAATTAATCAATATCATTTCTAAGGGGACTATTCTCTCCTTCGATTAATGTGAATAGGTTGCCATCTTTTTGTTTGAGTTTCCCATTCCGCATGTGATCAGAACATGTGATTGAACCAAATCACTATGGACTTCTATTCCCGCTTGAAGTCACGGAAAACGTGAATGTTATTTTGCATATTAGACGGAGCTTATTTTTCCGATCACCGGGGTTTTCGTTTCAAAATGAGATTCGCGATATGAATTTACATCACGGTAATGTTTTTACTAGTGAGCTCAAGTAAATGAGAGAAAAAAGTGGTTGCATTTGAACCCCCGTGTTTGTTGACTTTCTCGTAATCACAGAAAGGTAGATTTTACGCATAATTAATTTGGTCTTTCGGAGCTGTATTGATAAACAATCTTAAATTCCTCGTATCATGTACTTGTTCATAATTTTAATTAGTTTCCAAAGTTTCGGAAATTATGTGATAAAAGGTTCTAGAAGTAAGAATTCAGATGCCGACCGCATCGTGCATGCAGTCGCAGTGAACTAGGCGTGATATTAAACCCATTGACTATTGAGTATATTCTATTTACCACCAGTTGTATAGGCAAGCGTTTCAACATGGGCTAGGTGTTGTTTTTGCTTGTTTAAAATGTTTGAAATTCGTTCAAGAAACAGCTGACTTCCTATACCTTGTGGGCTTCCACACTCTAAAAAGGCCAAATACAGCCAGCTGACTAAGTCCTCGAGTTGCACCCTTCCCGTTGTCAACAAAAAATGTGAGTCCTACCTGTTGTCAACTTATCCGGTCAAAAACGAGCTAAGATTACCGTGTTCGCTTCGATGTGAGCCTCAGCTTCAGACCTGATTGACCAATAAGACTAGAAATTTTCTGAACTTGTGTGACTCAGTTGCATCCCTTGATCTCAGCCGAAGTTACTGATAAAAAATCATTTAAGTGTTCCATTTGTACTCCCGTCTCATTCATATCGTTGGATCGGAGGTGTTTAATGTGGAAGAATAAATCAGCATTCTGTAACAGTTCAAACTTCAATGTAAGTAGCATTTTATCATACCTGGATGACAGGACAGAATTCCTCCGGAAACACTGCCGGTTTCGTGGTTGTTGCCGTTCATCAGTAATGCGTACCGTTACTCGACTGCCCAATCATCCCTATGCTTGAGCATTCCATATTAGGCTCATCACCTTAGTATCATTTGAATCGTGAGGAGCATGCATGGACGAGGAGTTTGTGCTTAGAATCACAAGGTGATTCTCCGAAAGCTTTTACATTGGCTGGTCAAGGACAACATTCAGAATGAGGACATATGGTCCCAATTTTGGTTCTTTGATGTAAGTGGTATGTTATTTTCACCCAGACACAGTAACATACTACTTGCATCAAAAATTGAAAATTGGGACCATGTGTCCTTGTTCTGAAGGTTGTCCTTGACCAGCCGATGAGAACCCTTGTAATTCCAAAAATAGGCTCTTCGTCCATGCACGCCCGTCACAATTCAAGTATGAATAGTTTTTAAACTACTACCGCTACTGCCACACACGTTTGGTCACTGGTGAGTAGGTACTGATCCTGTCAGGATCGATTCTGGTTCCACAGTATCGAGCTTGTGTGTGTGTGTGTGTGCCTGGCGGAAAGGAGCAGAAACAGTACCAACGAATTTGAAGAATCCTAAATCATTTCGCCGTTCAACAGTAAGTCCGCCGTTGATAGCAAATTCAAGAGAAGAAGCTGTCGGTCTGTTTGGATTGCGTCACTTTTGCACCAATTTCACATGAGCATCGTCCAATGGACGTCACTCTTGTTCTCGCGATGATCGAGAAAGATGCAATCAGAACCCAAACAATTTCGCTCTCTCAATAAATAACAGAGGAACGAAATTCTGAAAGCGCATCGGGCAACGTGTTTCTTTGATAGACATTACTCAGAATATTTCCTTGACAGAATGCACATTTTTCGTTTTTTATTGTAGAATATGGTGTTGCGACAAGACGCGGTAGGTGGAACCCAACACATCCAACTTGGTTAATGATGTTTTTCGCTCAAGAAACAATTGAAACTCCCAAAAGCATTAACCTAGCCCAGCCAGACTTCTCGGTAGATTCCTATAAACCACTACGAAATGAATGAAGGGTAGTGGGCTGTGCTATCGTCCGGCCGATCTCAAGCCAACAATAAACACCCAACAAAGGTGGTCATCTGTTGGAACCACGGAGTTCCAGTAGCGTTGCTAATCGTTCTGTCTATCAGTTTACCTAGCATGCTCTTTGGCGAGACTTGAAGAACTCAGAAAAACGTGTCTGATGATTCAAAATCCCTATGGACACTCATTTTAATGGCTTCGAGGTTGTAAAACGCAATACGCTTGTTTATATGAGATGCACTTAATCATAATCAACCTTTTTTTTTGGGGGGGGGGTGGAGGGAGTTGTTATCAGCGACAACCCGAAAAACGCCAAACTCAACGGGTTCAAAACGTGAATGTTTTCAATCTGTCAGATACTAAGCTTTTTTGGGAAGACTATATCGCTGCCAGGTAGTGGGTCAGGTTATTCCTCACAGCCCGTTCACCTTATAGCCATGTGTATACCTATTCAGTCGTTATGTTTTTACAGTTGTGAGAAAATGGACACCTCGCGGCTCCAGTTTCCACAATTGCCTCATTACAGCCTTGATTTTCTTTTGACGGAAAGTTGGTTTTCGGTTTTGGAGATAAAAGTTAAGTCAACTTCTCCATGTGTGACTTTGGAGGCGAAAATGGTGCACACAAAGGAGCACAGGATAACTAGCGGTTTTGTGACTGATGAATTATACGTCCAGGAAGCTAAAAATAAGTAACCGAGAATAGAGACAAGTTCACAAACTATGCACCGGCGAATGATAAGCACATCGCACATGATGATGGATGTTTGCATGCAAATGAATGTCTCATATTTCACCATTTGTGAATCACATCACCATATGTTTTGTGGATCGATGGTCCCGCGCACAAAATGACGAACATGCTGTATTTCTCATTGAGAAAAAAGACAACCTGTCCGTGTGTTTAATAATCACAGAGTGGTAAGATAAAACGATTGTGTTTGAAGTGCTACCCTGTTTGAGGAGATACAATAATTGCAAAAACAGTGTCGGACAAATTTTGAGAACACCTGTAGTGTGTGATTTTCGGTTTATTTACACTTTATTTGAAAACCCTGTTCTCTTTCAAATAGAAAACTCATTGCATACGACATTTCCGTGCTGGTGTTCAGACCGGTTCATTTTTTAATATTACTTCGAACAGACTCAACTGTCTGTGTAAAAGAATAAGAAATTTCCCTATTTGTAGAGCCGTCTATATATCATACAGATATGTGCTTAAATCTGTCTGCTTTAATTATTGCTTGTTCAGTGCCCGTACTTGCCTTCGACTGTATGGGTAGCGTGCGAATTGTTGTATGATTTGTACACTGACAAAGGTCCCTGATCCATTGTTTTAAGTACCAATTATCCGGCCCAACTAATTTTAAAAACACCCGTGATAAACGGCTGAGGTTTTAGTCATTATTGCAAGGACTGTGGTCAAGGATGTTACGATCAGTTCTGAATTATTTCTATAGATCATGATAAAACAACAGTACTTGTATTCGATACAAGAGTCAATTTGAACAGCATACAGTGGTTTCATTGTAGCGGTTGTGTTCTACAAATACCCCAAATCGGTGAACAATGAACAGCTTGATGAGAGACGGCCGTAAGATGATATGTCCGTGCTTTACAAACCGTCATTCTACCGGAATCTGATTGAGCAGATCAGCAATATGTCACTTGAAGTCAAACGAGTTGTCTACAGCATCAAGTGTGAACAAAATGTGAAAAAGAATACGACAAAAAGAAGCTCAAAATGTTAACAAACTGTTCGTTTTCTCTCAATTACACTCTTGTGGCAGACGTCAAAGAGACGAGTTAAAGTTCTCCTTATTGCAAAATAATGAAAACATGGCCCTGTATTTAAATTATGAGAAATGAATCTATTTAGTTTTTATTTTTTGTTGCAGAATTGACGCGCAAGAGCAATCAGTCAACCTAACGACAAAATGAAGATAATTCAAAAATCGTGATGTTCGAGAATAATTCATTTTCCGAAGCCTTAATTCCCCTTCAAATCAAGTATCCCGAAACTGACAGCCGATTGTGATTCGGTTTATTCAAATGATGCTCTAAAATGTGTATCACGCATTAGTTATATTCCTCAGGTATTATTATGTCACACTGATTATTGCTGGTTTTTTGGTCATCCGTGAAATGTGATCGGAGAAAACGTGATAAGGAAGCAGTTCAGATACCTAAGAGAATGTGCTTTCTAACCAGATGGCATTGTATTCAAAATTTGTGGGACTGACTATTCATGACCGTTGTGCCTCGGTTGGGGAATTTCGCGTTTCAGGTATAGAAAATGAGCTCAAATGGCGAAGTGTCACGAGCGTCGTCCTGATAAATTTGTAAAAAAAGCTGGTTGAATGCAATCATGTTCACATACAAGCATGGACAGCACACAACCGGTGATTAGAAAGTTAGTAAAATATCCATAGCATAGTTCGAGGAGTTTTTGATATTCTGATTGCCGAATGTCTTTTCGTACGGATAAACCAGCGATTGTTCCAAGCAACCCGTAATTCAGTGGATGTAACAAAAAGTGAATATTCCATCAAGAAATCAATATGCTTGAGGGCATTTTACTTCAGAATAAATAGTGATCGGTCAGAAGCTTTTTTGGAACACAAAACAAGCGAGCCTCAGATCAGACCGCTTAGTTATCTTCGAAATGTGTCACGGAAACATTCGAAACCAATCATCAACCGTTTGTAGTTTGGTACCATAGCTAGGGCTTAGCCACCAATGTAAGTGACTCGAAATTATTTGCGTGAAAGCGTTGCATGGTGTAAGCTGCGTATGAATCGTAAGGCTTCGAATAGGGGAAAGTAAACTGAGGTGACTCTTGTGACGATCTGATCTGTCCGTTGTGGTTTTTCCCCACCACGTAGTCAGTGGCGGGGAAAGAAGTCACGGAAAGAAGCAAATGATAACCACAATTACTCAATCAATGGCAAGGCTCATGCATATCACCCGAGACCAAACAGGACAGGCTGGAGACACTCTATCCGGCCACAGTAGTATGTTTTGCTGTATTGTCGACGGTGGCACGACAGGGTGAAGTGGGAGTCTATGAATCTGAGATATACCGATCGGCACGTTCGTCTTTCGTTCACATTCCACGTGTTGGGATATCTGCACTATATCGTTCAGGATATAAATGGGTTTCATAGTTGATAGAATCCATTCGTTTTGTTCCTTCAAGCACGTGGTTTATAACTGATATTTCACCATTACTTCCCTTCTCGTTGCTCTTGATTTGCCTGAAAATTATCAGCATTCAATATCGTCACCATCTTATGATTACGTGATATATTTGCATACATATATGTGATCACTTAAGTCAGTACTCATCTAAAGGAAATACTTAGGACAATGTGTTTTGCTTTATGGCAGTTTTCCCCAAGCGCTTGATGTTTACAGTTTTGAGAAATTTCAAACTCTGTCGGTGGTACCGCTGCGTTCAAAATATATTGTGAATCGTAGTACGATAATTTTAGTCAAATCATCATCCAAAAACGTCAAACCAGCTCGGTAAAATCCGGTCGGAAATATTTCGGTTTCGTTTGTGGTGCATGAACCATGAAATTTACAATAAAACAAGAAAAGACCGAGGCTTCCTTCGTAGACGTATAAAAACAATTATAAATTAGGGTCTAATTGGCCGAAGGTGCTGAATAAAAAAAACCGTTGTCAATGCTTCAAAACAGTTCTGCAGTAATGTTTCAGTCTGCGACTAAAGGCAGCGTAATGATAAAGTTCAAAATCCGACTGTTCGTTGAACATATCGAGATCAGTGAGCTGTACGTAGGCCGCACAGTGAAGGCGACGTGGAATATTATTGAGAATTGCATGGATCCCTTCAACGTTACACAAGTATACAAAGCGAAATATATCCCCTTGTAATCCACCTTAGTTGATCGCCTTGTATTACACGTCGAACACGACCCGGGAAATTTCAAACCGGGAGACGGACACGCGCTCAAAGACGTGACCTGTAGACTACAAGGTTTTGACTGGAAGTCAATACATTCCATATTTAGGATTTTCGAGATTTTCGACAGTATCTTAGTGGATCTGAAAACTGGTTTTACGTCGGACGGTGGTAAATTGCGAGATAAATCATTTTTTCTTCGTAACGACTGATTTTCTACCCACCCAACGTTTTGGTCTTACCGAGTGAACTGTAAATCTGCGAAGACCAGTTGATGCAATCGATTATTATTTGCTGGCTCGGCGTCCGACTACGGCTTCATCGATGCACTAATGTTTGCTCCGGAACGACTGATAACTTCCGGTCACATGACAGCTTGTGTTCTGATCGACTTGATAGTCGAGTCGAAGTGTGCTTTGATATCCGTCTAGTACATGTTGAAAGCACTTAAAAGTCCATTTTCGGAAGCTACCGATATTGGATATTAGATATAAGAGAAAGTAGAAAATCGGAGTGGAAATAAAATGAGTCTTGTTCATATGATCAGATGAATAGCGAAGAGTTGCGCAATAGAGGTTCTGCTGTTTTTCTGTTTCTTGCTAGGGATTTCGGCTATTCGAATAAACTCTTCATCGTCCTTAAAACTAGACAGTCTTTGGACTGTGAGAAGCACTTGAAGGAACACATCACATGACAATCAAGAGCTGGACGAAAAGGAGTTCAAATAGATAGTGTGCGAAATTCAGTTAAACCCACCCTGTTTTTCTGCGATTACTTTTGAAGCAAACCATTGAAGGTGAATAAATCTAGCATGCTGATGTGTCGACCCATTACTAAATCAAGTACTCATACGGATTTTACGTAGGAAACAAATCGATTTATCCTGAAACGTTTCCTAAGAGGGTGTGAAATGATATCAAACCCCCCTTGGACGGGTCGCAAGAACACCGAAGTGGTCTAAAACGCAACAGTCTTGGTCGGTAATGACTCATTTTCGAAACGTAGCGATGTGTTATTGATCCGTATTCATGTCACACGTGATTCGTGAGTGTGGTTTACTCCAGCTAATCTGATTGGGAGTGGGGACCCCTCATTTACCAAAACAGAGGTATGACACAAGGTTCAAGACTGTCTGAACCAGAAAATGTGTAAGTACTTCGATCCAAAGACTCGGGGATAAGCCCGAACCATATTCTCAATTAAATTCCGGATCGACAATAGTTATTGGCAACCTTTTGAGGGATTTGGGTTATTATTTCACCAAGAGGAAACTTGGAACTCCAAGAAGAATTTCCGACCAGGTCAGGCGAAGATTTGTGGCGGGATCCAAATTCGTTGTTTTGCTTAACACATTGTTGTTTAACTGAACGCTTGCTGCCAAGCGTGGTGACCATTTGACCGCTGCGCGTGCACGTGATCGTGATGGCGTAGTCCGGAGCTTTACAGTGACGGAGAGGTGGTCAACCTGTGGAAGGAAGGATAGACGAACGTGTGCAATAGGGAGACAGCGTGGTAAGGTTTAACCTTACAGCCTCTTGTACGGTTCTTCGAACCAACTTACCAGTGAATCGAAACTGGAGAGGTCCCTGCAACTGAGTGTGCGCATTGGGTGTGTATGTCAACTCCTAGAGTCTGCACCATATCTGCGATACAAAAAGATGAGATCAATTCCTAGCACTACTGATCGTCTTTTCAAATTCGGGATGAATGGACCCTAAGTCACACTAAGTGGAGTGCTAAATCAAATAATGCGATATTTTGCGACGAGAAAACGTTTAACCTAGACCATCCCGATTGAATCATAAATCAGGAGAAACAGGCTGGACCTCGTTTGTCGCGCCTTTGCTAGTGACTCTCTAATGGTCTTTAGTGTGGTATATGAAGAAGGAAAATCTGAGCTACCACTTTTCGAAGGAGAGAAAATGGCTGATTCCCACATCAGGATAGTGAACGAATTTTTGGTCACGATGATTCCGGAGAATCAGCTGAGTTGATTGATATCTCAACATTACAACGCGGCAAAGCATGCGGCCACCCCCACCAAAATTCAGTTATTGTACCGGAACATGAAGTTCGCGGTCTGGCTCTCCCACAGTCCAGACTTGAAGACGATTGGAAATGTCTGGGATCTGAGGGCGATGTGTGGTGGAAGAGTCTTTGGTGATTTGCACGAGTTAACGTCCGCCATGCTCAATGAACGGGATGGAATTCAACTTGAGACCATGCGGGATATAATTGGAAGAAGGCCTTAACATTGTGTTTCAGTCAACACCAGTGTATTTCGTAATCAGCCAGTCTAGGATTGGGTTTATTAACATCTTGCAGCCTCTTAGGAAATTTTTCTGGGACAAACTGACTTATCTGTTTCCTACCTAAAATCCGTGTACATGTTTGACTTAATGCACGAAATGCTATTAAACCCACCCTGTTTTTTCTGGTTTACTTCGACTACATTTGATCCAGACCACTAACAATGATCAAATTTAGACATGCGTACTGCGATAATCGATATCCACGATTGGACCAAGGTGAGTCATACGCGCACAGTGTATTTGTTAGCGTGCGGAAATATATGAATACTTATGGGAGTGTTCGCTGAACAGATGAACACTGATTGGTCCAAATGGGTTATCTCATACTGCATGTTAGTGGGGCAGAATTAACACGGTCACACGTAATTTGTGAACGAAGTTGACTCAATCTGTACACTCTGATTAGAAGCAGTGACCTCTCGATTATGAAAACTGAGGGATGGCGCGAGGTTCAAGGCTGTCTGAGCTGGAACAAGGAAAACTAATCACACAGAGGGACTAAGGTATAAGCGTGCGCCAGATTTCCAAGAAAATTTCCTTATCTGTAGTAGTTATTGTTAACTTTTTGGAGGACTAAAATCATTATATCGTTAAGGAGAGATGTGGAATTCGACAAAGAATCTCCGAGTAGGTCACGAGAACACTCCTGCGCGGTGCTGCGAACCAACTGACGAGTGAATCAAAGCTGCAAAAGGCTTCGCAGCTGAAAGTAAGCGTTCAGCGTCTACAGCACCACACTTGCGGCAAAAAAGATGAAATCAGTGCCTCAGATGATTGAACACCATTTCGGAGGTCAACATAAATGTGTCGGAAATGATGTCACTTGAAGTGCTGAATGGATTAATGTGGTGTTTACCCATATGGGAAAGTTTAATTCCGACGATCCTGATGGAATCACATACTACTGGCACGACTTCAAGGAAAGCAAGCTGAACCTTAGTCGTTGAGCCTTCAGCGATGGCTCTGTGATGGTCTAGGTTTTGGTATCCGAGGATGGAAAGTCCCAGCTTGCAGCCTTGGAAAGGAAGAAGACCACTGACTCATACATAAGAACAGTGGGGTTTTTTACTACCGATTATTCCTGGAAGTTGACTGAGAACCACAGAACATCAACGTGACAGCGCCTCCTTACTCGCAGCCATCTTCACCAAAATGGGTCTATTGTACCGAAACATCAATACCAGGGACTGGCCTACTCAGTTCCCGCTTGAACCCAATCAAAATTTCCCGGGATCTGTCAGGGAGGCGAGTCCATACGAATGGTAGAGTCTTCGCAAATGTATGGGTTGACGTCCACCGTCCTGGATGAATGGGATCGCGTATAACATGAAACTATCCGGAATACAATTGGAAGCGTGCCGGGACATTGTTTTTCAGGCATCCACAATAAAGGTCACAATTTTTCTGGTAGCTAGATGGTTGTTTTAGCCATGTTTCTGGGGTTGGGTTCAATAGTATATCACATCCTCTTGGGAAATTTTTCCAACCATCTGTCTCATACCCAAAATTTGTGTGGATACTAGATATCGTAATGAATAGAAAGTGATAGCAGAAAATAAAAGCAAAACAGGGTGGGTTTGATAGTATTTCTAGCATGGTGTATTAATGGGTCAACATATCAGCGTGCCCAGTTAGGTCACCCTCAATGGTTTGATCCAAAAGTTCTCGCAGAAGAAGACGGTGGGTTTGATAACGCTCAGTGCACTTTGCATAAGATGTACTCCATAATAATAATATTAATAATAATAATCGACTGAACCACTGCAAACAGAATTTGACTCTCTATTCATCAACTAAGTTGTCCGGAGTGTGACTACAGAGCTACTTTTCTCACGTGCTGTACTGAGTTGAGGCTGCACGGGGCTGGACCACAAGTACCGTTAGATCCGGTTAAGCTGTCCGGGCCCCCTTTTCCACATGAGGCAACTGTAATTTAACGTAAAATTTCCATACACCCCTTTTAGACTTTAGGCATCAGCAGCAATAATTGCGTCACATCGGCATATATGATAACAATTTTACATAATTTAATAAAAACACACTCGTGTGATGTAAAAGAGTCCGCTTAGATTTAGCAGCGTGCTTGTAGGTAAGTAATGTGCCGTGGCCGAAAGAGATTTGAAGTGTATCGAGAAAATCGAAGGGCCATATTGTATCGACTCAGTAAATTGTAATGTCACTAACCCACTATGTTGTCGATGTTAGAATTTTCTCGTGCAAATAAGCAAGTTTAATGTAGCCAAGCCGATGTTTTCCAAAGATCATGATTCAAATATCTCATAGTTCGAATGTTTTCCTCAGGTATTACAAAAGAGGCAATAAGATAAGCATTAAAGGTGGTTTCTTGTTGCAAAATATTCACCAGATGGTAAAAACCCAATACTTCTTACACCTAGGATTCGCAGGATACAGCTATCCCCACTGTCAAACATTCCGTTGTTCTTCTCAACAACGTGAGAATGAAGATACAAATTCAGGAATGATAACGGACGATTCACATAAGTCTGTCATACTCATTATGAGCAAGGTAAATCAGATTTTGTGCAATTCAAGAACAGTTAATTTGTGGCCGTTCTGTGTATGTGTGTGCGTTTGTATGATAAACTTTTGATTGCATGAAGTGATTTCGGCGATTTGTGTACATGACCTCCTGTTGACCCTAAGCAGGGACACAAAGGATGAAGTTGTACTCAAATCATGCTGGAACGTTTTGCACACATCTTGTCAAATTTGGTCCAATTTCCGTTAGTTTCGACATCCACGTCGATCCGTTTTAATTGGAACAGAATGAATGTGTTGACCCTGATCGGGGTCCGACATCAGTTTAGTGTTGAACATTGTCTGAACTAAAAATTATTTCTTGCTCACCTTTGCGATCTTCTTGGTTTGATTGCTCAAATGGTTTTGAATTTATCCCTAATAGAGCACGCTTGGTATGAATATCTAACAACTTTATTGTCTACATGAAAATGACGGAGGTTTGCACGCAACGGGAAAGTTGTAACTGCTAACGATAGCCATTGAAAATGGGGCATTTTTGCGGGTTGCTATATTCCAACTTTCATATCATGTCTAATAAATCCGTTCGGTGCGAAGGTTAGTTTAGGCAATAAAACATCAAATAACTACTATTGCAAATGGAACGGGAGTGGAATTTTCGTTTATTCGATACTTTTTCTTTGGTTAACCATATGCTGACCCCTTATTAAGACCAGAATAAGTAAATGGCTGATATTCACTTTGATAGTAAGAAAGTCAAAACATCATTCACATGGTTGTGAGGAGCTGGTAATTGTGATCATGTGATAAGTGCCCAACTTCTGTTCCGTTGCTATCAACTGACTTGTTACAAGATTGATGAGTGCGTTATGTCCCAGTCTAATCAGATCGAGGAATACTTAAGAACTTGCATGTGCAGATGCAATCTACTACCACCATATTATCATGCAGGTCAGGTCACGACAATATAGGATGAACAAAGAAATTCGATCGATCCGCGAATCGTCAGAATTTGGAAGGCTTTCGACATGGCCTAAATTGTCCAGAAGAAATGACGGGATAACAGCGCAGGCGAGATTTTTAAAACGCACACGTTTAATGATGGAACACAAAACTGACCTTGGGGATGCGATAAAGCGGATAGTCCTAAAAATATAAATGGCAAATCCACAGACATGAGTGCAACTCCCAAAGAATGAAGATACTTCTCTGTCGCATAATATTCACGCTGTTGGCTCAATTTAACTAGTTTCTTCAAAGTATAAAATCAATGTAACTCTGGGAAATCATGGATTTGTTCATGGTGGAATACTTTGAAATATTGGGTTTCAAAGCTCAAGATATACTTTAATATGCATTTTATAGCATAACTGACCTACGGTATAATCAAAATTCAGAATCGCGGATTAAAGCACACCTTATACTTGTCTAATGGCCTTTACCGGTATCCAATTGGTGGCTCTACACCTCAGGATCAGTTTTGACTGTTCTCTTTTTTTTCTAGCGGTTAAGGGAGCCCCTTGTATCATCCAATGTGCCTGTGATTGCGACCGAATTCAAGAAGTGACAACTGAATGAATCGGACTTCGGTGGAAATTTATCAGTCGGTTTGCGAAGATAAAGGGCCAAAATTTTGCCCCCCCCCCTTTGAGGACTAACGGAAATATAGGTATAACGTTTTCACCTGTCTCATTCGAAGTAATCATTTGTGCAAACACCACACATCTCGGTTGGTCCCGAAATTCAGGCAAGCGGTGGAATGACGTTTTCATATGAACCACTAGGCTGTAAGAGTTAGCTCTCAGTGGCTTGCTCCAAATAGAAACACATCAAGTGATCTGAGTGTGTCGTGACAAGCATAGGTAGCTTGTATGAAAAGTCATTGAATTTCCAGGGATGTATACCAAATGGAAACAAAATTGTATATCTCTTTTTCACTCCATACACTTCGACGATTTATCTTTAAACCATAGAAAAACGTATAAACCACAAGTTGAGATTCTTGGGATTGGTTTGACTTCATTGAGCTCAAATGAAGGTCTCTTGACCATTCGATCTACGAAACAAATTTTCCGACACATGAATGTTCCACATGCTATGCATTAAAATCGAAAGTTCCGTTCTGATCAACGGAATTTTGCGATGTGTAAAGTCATGGGTTAATACTGTTGTTAAAGCATTTCGATCTGAAATCGCCACATGTTATTCCAACTTGAGTTCAACAAAAGGCATCATGACTGATGGCCCCGTCAGACTTTTGTCCTTCCAGTTGACAATTAGCAGATCAGATAGCTCCATTAGCAACTGATCACCGAATCGAAATCGTGAAGCTTGAATCCACATCTGGTAGTTCCCACACCAGTCCGGACTGAAATACCTTTTTTCAGATATGGCTGTTCCAATTCCTGCCCATGAACTGTGACCCATGACCGTTTTTTATTACCGGGGAGTATGCTGACCAATGCAGATTGATGCCTAGTCAACTCTATGGGTAATGTACCGTACTATTTAGATAAATGTATCTTTTTACTTAACAGCTAGATAATTACGGTTTTGTTAAGCTCGAACTGTTCAACACACTATCTGAAATAATTTTGCTACCTAATTTTATGAAATTATCCTACGCCCCAGTCATCCTCTGGTTTTTATTCGAGAATAAAATCGCGAGTAAAAACCACTTGATCGTTTCCAAACTCATTGGATATTTGATTCGGGAATGGTTTATGACACAGGTTGGTTTTTTCGACAAACAAAGAAATGAATCCAGTTTTTGTTTTCTCATCAGCTGACACAGTTTGATGGCTAGCGAGTGTTACATCAAGGAAACTTTGAGGACAAAACCCGTGATAGGTAAATGTGGTTAGTTCATCAGTGTGCCAAGCTTCCGAAGGCGCTCCGAGCAACCGATTCCAATTTGTACTGATGGAAAGAGTTAACCCCGCACCAGGCAGAAATGTGGTAGCATCGCGAGACCTAAGTTCATTCCTGTGTGCTGCGTTCTACCTTATCTGCTCTGTCAGAGTTGTTTATCATTTCGAAGTGCGCGTCAGAATTGCAAGTTGTTTCGGACTCCAAGGTTGAAAGTCATTAATCACGCTGAGCGGCGTCGAATATGGGCGCCTTTATAAAACGCAAACAAACACACGGTGTCCTGCGGGTTATGTGACAAATATCGCAAAGGTCGGTGTTGAATGGAGTGTTGCAGCGCTGAACAAAAAATCGGGTCTTTACGTGGAATCGTAAAGTCGTCAGGTCTTGAATTATCGGGTTGGGTGATGCAGATTAGCAGAAGTCAGTGTGAGAGTCGAGTCATTCAACTTGTTATTTATGGAAATTTATTGGTTGATAAGGGAATCTATATGTGCAAAGCTGATCGATATATTCTCGAATTGTTATCAGTTTCCGGTTGTATTTGTCTGGGTATTCCTGCGAATGGACTGAATATAATTCGCTTATATGTATACGACGGAAAACTGTCTTAAATTTTTCACCAGTTGCTGTTAAGCTTTCTGTCGACCTCTGTGTTCCTCTAAGCCTTACACGCAAATATTACTATTAATATTACGATTATATTATCATCATTAATAAAATCGTTAGGGACATTTTGAACACAAAAACAAATATGCCTAAACATTCGCGGCACAATTGTAGATGATGGTTTCAGCAGAGATTTTCGTAGTGATAACTACTTGTTATTACCTCAAGATCTTATGCTCAAACTTTTGCTTCCCTTTTAACTGACTTTATAGCTGAGGACAGCCACAATTGAAATCCATAATATAGTTACCGCCTCAGCCCTTGTAGAACTGTGCGATCTCGAGTGAATACGTTGTAATATACTGTCATGCCACTATGCTATTTCTGTGAACTGACAAGCATAACAGACCCAGTGGCTCACGTAATACATGAAGTCGTTAAGTTGATGTTGTACTGGTTTTTACTCAGGACTGTTCTATTTTACACACAAATTCCCCGAAATCTTATTTATTTGCAATAAGTTGGGGCAAACATTTCATGCATCATGTTTGATTGCCCCATGATCTTCATACAGGACATAGCTTTTGAAGGGAATCCGTTTGGTGATTCACTTAGGGAAACACGTGGAACTGAGGAGTCAGGCATTCAATTTGGATTACTTTGTCACCATTTCACGGGACATTTTGGTCAAAATAAGAACAACTCTGTGCCTTTCGCAAAGAGGGAAAGTGATCTAATTCAAGATATGGTTTAAATCCTACGGCGCTATATTGGAAAAAATATCCGTTGAAAAAATTGCAAATTTCTTTTCTGTGGTCTGTGCGTTATCACGGTTCGCGATTGACCGTGGGGATTAAAATCGAGTGTGCTTTGTCTGCATTGGACCATGGTCATGTTTGATTCTATTTGTAGGTGGAAAAAATCTTAGTTAGCGAATGGAAGCGTACTAGTCAATAAGTGCATGAGTTCTGTTTCCGCGGAGAGGTAAACCTGTTAGCCCCGGTGAATAGTGCACGAATTCTAATTAAGATCGCTGTCATCCATCAGATTAATCAGAAGTGTGTAGCCCTCAAAGGCTTTATATTACGTACACCTCCCAATGAACTAGTCTCGCCGTTGACGATTGATCTTACAGAACTAGCTGCAACCGGAATGTCCAATCACAAAAACCATCGACATTTTTACGTGCGTTGCATTTACCTAAATGTTAGAATACCTTCCTTCGGTGGAAACTGCAGCCTAAGGATAGATGTCACCTGAGAGGTGGTACTGCCCAATGCCACTACTATTACTACTACTACTACTACTGGTACCACTGTCGATGCCAATACTAGTATTACTACTACTACTACTACTATTACTACTACTACTACTACTGGTACCACTGTCGATGCCAATACTAGTATTACTACTACTACTACTACTACTATTACTACTACTACTACTGGTACCACTGTCGATGCCAATACTAGTATTACTACTACTACTACTACTACTATTACTACTACTACTACTGGTACCACTGTCGATGCCAATACTAGTATTACTACTACTACTACTACTACTATTACTACTACTACTACTGGTACCACTGTCGATGCCAATACTAGTATTACTACTACTACTACTACTACTATTACTACTACTACTACTGGTACCACTGTCGATGCCAATACTAGTATTACTACTACTACTACTACTACTGCCAAACAACAACAACAACAACAACAAACACTACTACTACTACTACTAGGTTTCTGAAGTTCGTCAAATATCCGGAATGCTCCGCCTAATTGGCGGGTGCTAACTTTTTCTATGCATATTGCCAAAATAATAACGAAAACAAGAGTGGAATTAGAACAAAACAACCTTCGTGATTGTCTGACTTCGAGCTAGATTCGACAAGGAAATCAGAAACGGGTTCATATTTTGAGAACACATCATTCTTATTGAAAGTAACTTAGTTATCAGATGACCACTGGTTAATCAACGTCTGTCAGCATATTGCTCTGAAAATGAAAAATAACTGTGTTTTAGTCTGATTTTCGTAAGTGTTTTCCACTTAGAATCTGCACTGTCGTGTATTTTACTTTCAGTTGATTAAAGTCGAACTGATGCAGGAGACTAAACCAATGAGTTTGCGAAAAGACACCGAGAAACGTTCTGGACAATCCCTCTTGTGTGCGACTTTGAAATCAATAATCAGATTCGTGTTTTACAACACAAAAAATCTATTCACCTCAAACAGCCAAATGTTTCTAATTTATTTAAATTGATTTATCTTGAATATCCCGATTGCCTGCAGGAAGCTTGAGATAAGACAAATTCATTGCGTCCCGTTTATATCAGTCATATAGAGTCTGCCTTTCCATGAAGGCAAACGGTGAGAAATATAATAAAATGTAAATATGTCTGTTAAATATCTCTGTCACGAAAAATAACAGTGAGAAATAGATGACACACGGACAAGTAGAACAATGCCTCAAAGTATCATAAGATGCACTGCTAGAATCGTCAAGCGAAGGCCTAAAATTTGGACGTTTCTTTGCGGGATACAAGTGAACAAAAGTGGAATATTGGTTGTAATCATTCATGCGAAAATCCTGACTATCTGTGGGAATGTGATGTTCACTCCCGTGATATGGGCGATATTACCAGTTGCGTCAAACTGCTGCCTGGGCGTATTATATCAACCGAAGAGATGGACAAGATTCATGAAGGTGTTTTGCGCAATCTGCTTCTTTTAGGGCTCTTTCGTAAGCGAGCAATCAAAACTCTCCGCGAAGCTGTCAAAAGATGCCATATTTAACAAACTGTTTAAAAAACAACTAACGTAATGAATACCAGAGTTCCATAAGGGGTGATAAAGTTCAAATACTTCAGAGAATAGTACAAATCCGGTAAGAAGAGTACAACAGCACCACTTCCAATAGAGTTGAAAACTAAACTAGAAGGATTCACGAAAGGGGCCTGAAAATCACTGGGTCAGAGACAAACAAATGAGGCACGTAAAACCGTCTTCAGTTAGAACTGTAGCCGATGCGAAGTCAGATGCATAGGGACGAATAAAAGGGGTCTAAAAACCACCACAGTTGAACATTAGATAAATGGGAATCGCGAAAGTCCGAAGATTCAGGGGAAATGGACAATTTGACGTTTTCTTGATTAGCATTTTTGAAAGAGGAAAAAACCGGCATAACAGAGATGACTAAAGTCAAAGGACTTTGAACAAAAGTTTACAAAGCCAGTAAGATCTGGCACAAGCCTCGCTGGTTTGGAGAAAATTCAATTTAAAACATTTGCTAAAGAATATTTTCGCCACCATCGGATGTTCCCCCTACCCGATAATTAACCCTTTTACCGGCACCTGCCTGTTAATTTTCCTTCCCCGTGGGACGTTCTTAAGTAGTTTTTCGATATGTAAAAGAAAGTCAGACAACAAGACGTAAAACGACCAAGACAATGTGTGTTTGTCGAACTTTCTAATCATCTTGTTTGTGTTTTTCTCGTTCCACTTCGTTTCTCCCGCGAGGTCTGCAGACGTGGTCAGATGTGAACTTCCGGACGAACAGACAACCGAAAAGCGAGAGAAAAATGCTCGCGAGGAGGATATGTTAAGAACAACAGACAACGAATCACAAATTGTAAAATAGGGCACTACAGATGATTATACTCACCGAAGATGCAGAAAATTATTGTCAAACCTGCTAGATTGTTATCGTTCAAAGTGTGCTGCTATTCATTCTATCGTACAGTGATAGCTTCAGACATTATTGTGACACATTTGGTGGCTAATTCAAAGAAACACTACTTCAAATGGGGCAGTCTTTATACTAAACGAATGGATTATTAAATTTGGACCGATAAGTGGATGTGTGTAAATTTTCCAAAAGCCGTAATAACTTTGCATATCTGATTTTCATCTTCGCTTCGCATTTTCAAAACCGCACAAGGCATTTATCCGAAAGGATTCTTGGAGGGGCCCGGACAGTTCTCAACACATGGGGCAGTACTGAAATCCCTAGTCATGGTTCGTGAAACCTCAGACTTATTGGAGCTTGTAATCGAATCTAGAACGTAGAGAGGTTTCAGCGCAAGTTTAAGTATTCAATCGGTTTCTGTGTGATAAATATTCAGTTGGTATATCCTGTTCTTCAAACAATTCTTCCTTCAGCATAACACCAAACTACAACGATTGAGAGAACACGATTCATTATTCACGTATCTGCGGATCAGGATGGGTGTTTTTGACTTCAAACTGTTGCTGACGCTCGACCGTTGTAGGTTCATCCACTCACAGTTTCTCCTCAGCTTGTACTCAGGTTGACTAAGTGTCAATCGATGAACTGTTTCAGCTGGACTACGACACACAGAAAGTGACCGGACGGATTTGCGAAGCGATACCTGTGCAGTGAGTGATCAAGCGCAACCTGGCCGAGCGATATACATATATACATTATATATATATATATATATATATATATATATATATATATATATATATATATATATATATTCACTAGAATCTAATTTGAATCGTCTGGAGTGCGAATGGATACTTTTCATCGAAGAGCCCACAAATGAATCACAACTGTGATTGCTCATAGTTATTCGTGTCTGAGACACTGCTAACCCAACTATGAGAAATCACAGTTGTGATTCACTTGTGGGCTCTTCAATGAAGAGTATCCATTCACACTCCAGACGATTCAAATTAGATTCTAGTGAACATATAAGATCGGAGTGTACAAATATGAGGATGAGTGGGCAGAGGAGTACAGGGTACGCATACCTGATGAGCGGTAACAACCGCGAAACCGGTCGTGTGCTTCCGGGGAAATTTTGTCCGCACGTTTACATACTACTTACTATTATATATATATATATATATATCTATAATGGTTCCGTTAGCTTTTACCAGTTGGATTTATTAGTTTAGTATCGGTGAACAAAGCGCCTTCGGAATATAGTATTGGCATAAGAAGCCTGACTCTTACAAGCCCTACAAAATTCACTTCCATGTCATGCATCCAACAGTTCAAACTGAAATGCCCATTACTGGATATTCACTTGCGTTGTTCCAGACCAAATCGTCGTATTACAATAGCCCAATTGGTGGAACATCTGCCCGGTTTGATTCTCGCTTCTGGCTTTGGACTACTCTATGTGAAAAATGCAAGTGGATTACATATTGTCCATTGAAGTATATCCTTAAAGTTATGTTGAAACTTCAAGCAAATGTTTGTTGTTCAAGACAAATACGGCGAAGTGTAGGAACAGTACTCGATTGGGCCAGTTTGTGTGAAGACTATCAGTGTTAGCTAAGCGCATTCCACAGTGCTGCGGAAACGGTACCGTTACAAATAACAGAACTAAACGTGTCACTAATGAATATAAAAACGTTATCTGTGACTCAGTATTCCGTGATATTCGTTTTTGGGGCAATCGGCCAGAAATGGTGACAGGCTTTTAAACGTAACCTTTTGTGCATCATCATTTGTACAGTATAGCAACAGAGTGAATAAAACTCAAGAAAGAAGTAAAGACGCAAAAGGAGCGGGGGCATTAGGAGTTTTACTTATAAATGAAAAAATGACTGAGTTTTGAAACCATAGCTGAAACCTTGTTTCTCATGTCACAAATAACCAAATAGCTCACTAGTTTCGAGATGAGGTTGTATCAGTCCCTTTTTCAAAGCCGTTTCTAGAGAAATCGATGGAAACCGGTTTTGGTTGGTTAGATGAAACTAAAATAGCAAATTAGATTAGACGCATGACAAAATGCAGATCACATGGTGCTTTTAAAGGGAAGAAATGCAGATTGAAGTATTGCTTTTGGATCACATTCATTTATAGACACATAACGTCATCGTTGGAGATATGTAGAAGTGTGACATTTATTAGCTAACTTCTATCTGATTAAATGTTCACCAACACTGTGACGATGAACCATCTACTGGTCTAATCATGTAAAATCGCCGGGGTAATCGGGTTCTAAACTAGAAGTGGCAAACAAAGTAAGGTTTACGGGAGAAATGCAGAACAATTCTATAGCCTCAGATGTTTAAAGTGCCTCCAGGCTTATGACATTAACAGTAGTCAGATCGTCTACCGAAAACAGAAGAGGAAGGAGACGGTTATTTCTGCTTTCCTGCTTGTATTGAACAAATGACGTGCAGTCCATTTACTTGCTCAGTTCCAGGTAAACACAATACAGTAGTGACAATTTACTATCCATTTCAAATCGAATGACTGTTCGAAATTTTTCTCGATTGTTAGTCTGTAGACAAAACGAATCTAATCTCCTACTACTCAATTGCAAAACGACTATAGTACTGATAAGAAAGAATACTTGGTGGCACATTACTGCGCTATTCATTTTGTCATAGAAAGCCAGCACACCATGTTTCATTCTAGTATAACCGAACTGTTCAGAACCGCTTCATTTGACCAAAGTAACATCTCCGACAGTCAGCTGCGCATTTGACCTCAATTAGCCATTGCGGACGGGTCGGTCGATGAACAACTCGTGTCATGTGTGATTTCATCGATTGGTCAGGACTATTGCCACCGCCTAACTTTGCGTAGTCCAGCCACAGATAGACCCAAAGCACTAGCTGATACTACATTAGTCAATCAGTCAATCACATCCAGTCACATTCAAACGGTTACACGACGAAGCACAGACACTCGGTGAATTGCATGTGCTCTCCGCCGGAGCAAGGTGACTCATAGACAGATCACAGTAGACAGCAATTTGATTCCGCTGTGAAGGTGATTCACACGCGCGCACACACACACACACCCACCCACTGAAGCACACACACACACACTCACAGACGAGCGTGATTCACAACGGACTGTAAAGTCGGCGGAACAAAGATAGGCACAGCTTGGCTCGAAAGCTTCGCTCATTTTCGAGCTTCTTCGGGACAAAGAAATATTGATCTTTTTGGAGAAAAGACGGAAAAAACTTTCAGATATACGTATAGAATGACAGTAAAAATATCAATAATTTGAAAAATTATTTTCGGTAAAATATTCAGATATTCCACCGGTGAAGCGGTCTTCGAAATGAAACGGTGGTTCACAACCGTTTGTCTGCAAATCCTATGGAATCAGGGAGAATCCACAATATTTACGCACCCTGAGCTGCTCCAAAGCACACTATCTGATGAGTTTGAATCTTGATAGAAATAGAAGTGACAATTGTCACCTGGAACATCTTTGAGATATTCCCTTACGAAATATATCAATGAGCATTTCCTTATATGTGGACTAGAGTCGTCGTGGAAAGCAACGTGATCCCAAGCGAAAATTAGGGGCGGATGAAGTCTCTTTCAACTTAGACTGTGCAAGCCGTAGGTTTGACGGACAATCAGACAGTGCATCATGTAAAAATCGTTGGGTTCTACTCGCACCGAAGGATAATCAGTTGTGGCTTTCTAAACAGGCATGAAATACTGAACAAAGAGAACAGGAAATCAGAATACTGAGATTCGGTGACAAAGCTCAATAACAGGGATGGGTGTTCTACGGCTAAATAACTTCTTCATATCCTTGTCACTGAAAAAATAAAACATAGAACTGCTTGAAGACAAGTGGTGATGCATTGCACTCATTAACGGTCACAAAACTGACGGCCATACTACTGTGACCGTACAAAGATGATGATATCAACAACCTACTCAACAGATGCCCCAACTGTGCCGTTAATTGCAAGTATTACTACGCAATAATCGCCATTCTCTCCACAACCTCCCGGATGAAAATACCATCGATGAAAGAACTACTGTATCACCACGTCAAGTCTAATTGCATTTCCCAGTTGAAGTTTTGGTGAGCAGCCATCTGCATTGGCTGAACGGAGAGACAACGGCCCAACCCGTTGGTTGAACCTATTCCGGTTCGGCTACGAAGAGTGATGAGTGGACAAACCCAATTGGAGACGTAATCCGGGGTGGGGGGGGGGGGAGAAAATCGATCAAGTCACCCATTACACAGCCAATAGGGGCGAAAAAGCACTGTTTAAATCCGAGCACGGAGTTCACCGTCATTAACGTCACAAACGATCAAAGACTACTGAGTTATGCGAAGGCACTGACAATCAGCCATCAGCACACCCAGTGTGCAAACAGGGAGAACGGCTAATTACGTCAACCTTGCCTTGCTAACGTGTTTCTAATTGCTAACACGTTGTATGGTTCAGCATGCGTTTGTATATCGTTTATTTATTTGCCCATTGAGAAAGCGTGTTTTCCACGCGAAGAAATATGTATGATGCTGAAGCATTAGGTTTGGACTGTTGATATATTTCATTGGTTATTCGAGAAATTGGTGTTTTTAATTTAGAACAATCGTGGGATCCTTGATTTACCAGAATGTACATAAAACGCAATAAGCTGTGCTTTCTTAATCATAACCGATGTATTTGGGGTGATACTGACAACTTTGTTCTCAAACAAAATTTCTGGGGTACTTGCAGATAAGCGTCTCTGTTCACTCCTATGAAGGGAATCGTGTTGATATACTGCATACTTAATGACCCTTGTTACCAGCTGAATCGGGGATTATAGAGATTCGGCGTGGATAGTATTAGTAAAAAGCCCGATTAACGTCGAATGTTTAAAAACAGTAATTGGAACAGTGTCCAACGATTAGTCAGTCGATTTTGGTGATTGTACATGTGAATTTAATTCCTGGTATTTTATTCAACCTCCGTATTTGTGATACGAGGGACAAATAACATTTTATAAGAAAGCATATAGACCGTATAAATTACCGAGGGGACTATTGATCGGCAGTGCACTGAGTCGTAAATTTGGAACCCTGAGATTGTCCAACCGTAGCCTACAGAGAAAGCATTTCGAGTAACACGGGTGCTGCATAAAAGACCTAACTGCAAAGTGTGGTAATCGTGCTCAGTATTTCTTTAAAGTTCCACTGATATCCTGTCAAAAGGCCAATTCAATATGAATCAGTCATTCAGTTGTCACCCCGCACGTAAGGGCACCACTGGCGTTGCCTAAGTCAAGGTGGATCCGTAACGATTTCTAGCTTAGTCCTTGATCATTTGATTGACACTGGTTGTCGAGTAGACCCCACTCAAGCACTTGAGATACCTCACTGAATGCCCCAAGACCGATCCAAGCAGGTCCGAACAAGCATTGGCTATCACAAAAGCCATCGGAAAAAGGCGGATAACACAGGACCTTTGTGCACAAGAGCGATTATCTCACGTCCTCCATCTTTTATGGCCTACGATGCCCTCGATACACACATCACAGAAAAATTCTCCATTTCCCTGCGGATTAGCTGAACTCCGGGTCATTCGACCACATTTCTCGGTGGGAAGGCACTATGGCCTTGTCCACTTCATTCCTCATTATACACACACACACACACACACAAGCTCCGACTGGATATTTTGTCAGAGAATTCTGTATTCCCTGGGTTTTCAGTCGCATCAATTGTAACGGCATGATTATGAATTTTTGAACACAGCTGTTCCCCTCGAAGTACGTTTTTAAAGTGACTACGGGCTTTTTCCACCCATGGCGTTTATTTAAATGTCCAATTGTAATTAAATATTGACCGGGTTCTTCTAATTCCACTTGCAGTTACCTTTTGATCTTAGAGACCGTCGTCTTGTTATCAACCCCAATAACCGATCGTCTCATTAGCGTATCTGACGCATGCAAATGCATAAGCACACACCTATTTTCACTTCCACGAAGCCTCTCAGCACTTCTGAATCACAGTACTCGGATGAAGATTAGGTCAACAGAAAAAACCCATTCTTGTTGAGCATTTCAAAGAGAAGATCAGGTAGCATGTGGCTTGCCTAGGTTGTTCGCTGTGGTTCTATCTTTCCCTCGTGGTTATTACCCTTGTCCGCGTTTCCGTTGCAATAATATCTCGGAACTGGTTAGGAAAATTGCTCTTTTGCGAGCCACAATATAGTTCATTCATTATGCAAAGCCATCAGCTCGGTAGTAATAAGTAAGAGGACATTTGCGAAAATTTTAGGCTAGTGATTCCTCTTAAGATTTGTATTTCCTAGGCAGCAATCCTTAGTCACGATAGTTTTTGTGTAGATTGACTGTCCACCTTCAAGCACTTAACCTCACGTCATCTCGTCCAGATAGATATTTTTGCTATTCAACTTGACGCTTCTCCAGTTTAGGAATGGTAAATTAAAAAAGGAAGACAGATCGACTGAGAATTCGTGATGTAGCCTTGAGGAACGCAAGCAAAGTACTGCTGGTCCCGTCAGTTTAGTTTCTCTTGCTGACCCCTATTTTCGATTTCCATTTAATCCAACGGGACTGTGGACCTGGCCCCTATTTTATGAAGAAAAAGTAGCGCCGTTGTTCTGTTCAAATGAGATACTCCATAATGTGGAGAATAATTTCGAAACGAGTTTGTGACTTTTCCAATCAAAACGATGCACAACCACTGACTGTCACTGACATCAGTTCGTCATTTACTTGATTCCATGTGTTGTTGATCGTCTCAAAGTGGCAGTCATTATCGGCCCTTGGGGACATAACTCAGTAAGTTGCAATTTGCATAACGTTTGGGGAATTGCAACTTGGAAAAGCACCGTTTGCCTAATTTATTCCGAACAGAATCAGTAGTTGCTTTTTCATATATTAGTTTGTGTGTTCCTTATTATTAGGTTCTATTATAAGTACTACTATTTCGACACTTAAACATAAAGACAACTCATAATGGCTGAAGATGAGTCACATTGCGCATTAAGGGATAAGCAGTAGAACTAAAATGTGAGGTATAGAGATGAGATGAGATTTACAAATGACTAAATCATACTCGATTCAAGTAGTATCCAGATATGTATAAACATAATCTCACGGAAGCGTACGACCGGTTTCTCGACCATCGCCACTCAGCAGGCAGGCTTATCCCATCCGAGTTCATTGTGTGACACCCATGAGTAGTTCAGTGTCGGTTTGCCGCTTGCCCCACAAGTGACCGCCCATAATCAAACAGTCATCGCGGTGGACTTTGGACTCATCCGTTCCGGCTTGGAATCCACGGCGGCCGGTCAGTTTCCCCAAATGGCAAACTCCAAGTTGGTCGCTCCCCTCTTCGCGAAAATAGAAGGAAATGGATGATAATTATGAGGCAAAAAGTAAAAAAAAGTCTGTTTCTAAATGTAAACGTTTATTCATAGAAAGATTTTACAGTGGACCAAATCGAGTAAATATTCACAGTGGTGATATTAATAGTAATATGGGTGGCCAGCAAGTGAAGTGCCTTGGTGATTATCTTGATCAAAAGTATATTTTCACGTACCCTAGGACTAATGGTAACTGTATTTTTATAAAAGAGTGTCAATAAGGGACTATAATCTTAGAAAGGCTAGCTGTTATCAGACACCCAGAAGGGAGCTCAGATGGAAAACTGGCAACAAACGAGTTGCCTGGGTTTTTACTGACGCTCCAAAGAGACAAAAGAAGAATGATGTTTGAAGGCACCACGTGTCAAGGTGCCCTATCTTAGTCCGGTCTGCTATCGCAAGCAACTGGTGCACATTTTTAGCGAGGGATTACTGCTCCCGGCTACCATACAAACAAAATGAATCCCGTAGGACAAACCCGTATTTATTCATCAGATATCATGATATCGACCTGCAAATTGACCTTGAGGACGATATTCCCGGCAAATTTAATTAATGAGTACCGAGTAACCGGGATATAACTTGGAATTGCAAATTTTCTGAATTTCGGGAAGAGGAGGTGTGCACACTTTCCACATTGCCAGAACTGTAAAGTGTTTAGTCCTCATGACAAGAAGCTTCATGCTTAATTTTTGAGATGCAGCTGACTCTGTAGATAACCTGCTGAGTGTAGGAGATTTCCATTCGGAGAAGTTGGCAAGCGTATAACTTATTAAAAAATTTGGACAGCATGAAACGGAACTCAGTCCCTTACGGTGCCCAACCTACCGAGAAACGGGGTTCCCTGTGAAAATGCTAGAATCGTCTAGTTGCTGAATTGTGTTCATCCGATTTATCTCATCCGGGCACTGTGCATTGCAATGGCATCACATATTATTGATCAAGTCTACCCGTAAGTTTCGGAGGTATATTCCTATATCCATTTAATTCTCAATATTCATTCCTAATCAAGAAATCAATCAAAATCTTCAGTATTTTGTAAACAAATATATTTTATTTGCACAATTTTGCTTATTTTTGTAGGCTACTACCTTTGTATGTTGGTATTCGTCATGTGACAACAGCTCGAGGCTTCTGTGGGATGGACTTGACCAATAGAGGGCTTCCGACAAGCATACTGACCGGAAATACTGCGATCGAAAATCGCCGACTTAAGGTGCACAGCTTGTCGTAATCACTATTTGACTATCAACGGTTGGCTTAGTATCTACTCTAGTGTGAATCACCACTTGGCTGCATAGTGGGATTTATCTGAATGGAATTTCGAAAATGCGTCGATCGACTGAATCTCAATAAGTTAACTTAGACGAAATCTGTTTTTCAACTAACAATCAAATAGGTTGGAGGAAACACAGGTAGAATGCGAAACCATTGCGTCACTGATCGATATTGTGAACGAGCAAAATCCAAACGGGGTGAGCATAATGCTTTGGTCTCAAGAGACGATGAAGAGATTGGTTGATTGAAGTGTCCTACATTTTCGTATATCAAGGATAAATTCCCTTTTGTGAACCTACTTTGTCTCACTTAACCTCTGACTAAAATGAGGATTTTTGTTACTACGGCGGAACTTCTATATGTAGGTGTAAGTTGCTCAAGGGATTCATATGAAGAGCATATAATATGCGTAGTATGGTGTTGTATCTAGATGACAGGATAAAGTTTCCGTCGATGCAACCGAGGTTGATGCAGCTCATCATTTATTTGTACCCGGCACTCTTGTGCTCAGTCATCCCTATGATGATTGGGAATGACTGGGCACAAGAGCGCTGGGCTCGCGTGACTGATGACCGGCATCAACCTCGAAACCAGTCGCGTGCTTCCGGGGAAATTTTAACTAATCTTCCAGATACATACTGCTCATACATACTACTCATTGTAAATCCATATTTAGGACCATTTTTCCTCGTTCTGCACGTTAGCCCTGTTAATCGATGAACTAACTTTGGATCATCATGTGATTCCTAAAATGGACTCCCCACCCATGCAAGCTCCATACGGTTCAAATGAGATCAGGTTTGTAGAAGTGCATGCAATTTCAGTTGTGCAGCTGACTTAGAACACATCTTTGAGAAATCCCTTTAGCTGAAATGATTTTACAGTAATATGACATACAAACTCCTACTTTACTTGAGTTGAAAATCGTATGCTTGTTTTCATGAACTCAAGAAGAAGTGCTGACTTATTCTGAAGGGACTGAACTTTTCCAGTTATCTGGTAAACATACCCCCAAAAAAACCTTTATGAAAAAGGATGTTAGTAAGACGTGTACGTGGGTAAAACAGAAGGATGCCACCGCTCTGTTTGCGAAATAATCCACACCCCATTCAGCGGTAGGATGAAATGTATGCTAATCCGTCATCCGTGTTCGTGAGGTAGCGAGTTTTGAGCAAATTAATGCGTATGCTTCCTAATCGAGTGAAATTAGTTTTATAACAACAACGCTATCTAACACGTACGCTGGACGAATAAAGGCTGTGATTTGTTGGAGCTGAAGTAAAAAATTCGTTAGGAAGTGAAATTTTTACGCAAAATTCCGGTGTGTATTATTTGCGTAAGTAAATTTGCATGGACTTTTGGTTTTTCCAATTCGAACCCCATTTCAGCATTTATTGCCTGGACAGAATCAACTTTGAGGCAGGTATAGGTGTGACCAAATTATTTATTACGATTCTGATTTGAGCTTCAATGATTCGCTTTCCGGGCAGTCCATTGGTGTTTGTATTCAGAATTTTGGAACGTGAAAACCTCTGGGCTTTTAGAGTACAGCTGCTCAGAGCATCACTTGTTATTCACAACGGATCAAAAGGTTCACAAGCTGAACGTGGATACGCACTGATTTCCCCCCTGAATGCACGACTAGATGCCCTGGTTACCGAAGAAAAACGCGTCAACCTCTTGTATCAGTTTATATTACAAGAATTCTCGAAAATATACGCTTTACGAGTTTGGTCTTGGGTCATATACCTTAACTTTATTCGAGGATGCTCACCAAATTAATCCATCAATACACTTTTTCACAAAAACCTGTGGCCCAGACCACTCAGTAGAATAAGTACTTATGCCTCTTTTTCTCTATTGCGGAATGTTTTCGACTTATTCACCGTCTGTTCTTCGGTCTGTGGTTCTCGATTAGTTGGCCCGATCGGTCTGACTTTCACATGGTCCTGTTGCTCCATCATTCCCCGGTACAATTTGATGCAAGAAACTGCTAAACGGTTTTCTCCCACGAAAGCAGAACAGCACTCAAATTTCGTGTGTCACGGCCCAAAGAACAAAGCTAGTGATAACGGTACTCCTGTTTGTGTGCTTACTTCAAAACAGTTGAAAATAAAAGGTCTTGTGGCAAAAAGTGAACTTGAACTGAACGATTTTCACTGGATACTTGAAATTTGCTCTAAACAAGGATACATTTGACGACAAGTAAACTTGCTATTCTTGTAACGATGTAGTAAGCAAGAAAGAAATTTATCGGAAGAGCTCTCGTTGTACAATTTTGCTTAATGTTATTTCAAAAACGCCCTGGTGATAGGTCTCTACCCAAAGATTACACTCGGGAAAAGTCTGTGCCTATCATAAACTGACAATGTCGACGTCATCACTTTTGCCGGTTATACACATCCATCTTCATACTTTTCTGCAGCCCTTGATATCCCGGACTTCCAAATCTAATTTGTCGTATAGGCAAAACCAAGTAACAGATCTCATAAACAACTGCCTTTCTACACTGAAAGTAATTTAGGAAATGAAATAGTTTAATGATGACTAGTGAGTATTCATATTATGTTTGTTCAAGGAAAAGCTTGACTTTTTCATTGGGATATGATATTATACCTAGAATTAGTTTGTTTTATACCTTATCAAGTTTTAGAGCAAGAATTGCAGTTTACTAAAATAAATTGTTGGTTACTGCAACCGTACTGTGACTACGTATGAGCAAACATCACAGCAGGTGATTTTACGCGGATAATATTCTCTCTGCAATAGGTAAATCAAAGTTGATCCTTTCAGTTATTTATCCTAACACAATTCTGTGAAGAATATGGACAAAACAAATACACTATTTCCTACTGATTATTCCTGAGACTTTCTACATACACCGTGGATAACTATTCTATATTTTCCAGTTCATTCCTTTTCTTCTGTAGGCATATACCCGATGTGTGCACATTGGCCATACCTCGAACAAAATGTAATTTGCTTCAAAGCGCCACGTAACTGTGCTAATGCGGAGCAATATTTCGACTTTTCCAGTCATTCAATCAAAGATCTATCTGACTCATCCCACAGTGATATGGAATGTGCCATTCTGAGCTGTAGTTTTAGACCAGATTCTGAGGAAAGATCGAAAAAGATGAATTGGACAGCAAGTCGAACTCGCATGATGGTAGACGCCACTGTGTGAGTCTTACTTGAACCTATCAGTCCTTTGATTGGATTATTTTTTTACGCTGAGCTTTCATTACCGTAAAGAACCGTTCGTGAAATAAAATGGGTAATCTGTATAACGGTCAACTACTTTGCGTGCTTGGAAGTTCCTCCGGAGCATGGTTAATTTATCAACGTTTTACCTGTGCCCGACCGACGCCTCCAGGGGAAAGTATTGGAATCGTATAAATTGTTGAACATATTATTGACAATTCAGTTAAAATATATACAAACAAATCTCCGTTGGCTTCCACGTACGCTAATGCTGCGCTGACCGCGGAGAGGGAAGTGTGACAGTCGAAAGCCAATCCTTGAGGTTGTACAACGGATCGTAATTTGCTTTGAACCGTGATAGGACGCATCTCAAATGCTGTACGGTATGCATAAGCTAGTCGAAATAGAACTTCAAAATTTCCAATCCTGTTAGTTGTTATTCCCATGGTTCGTCTGATTCTCTCGAGATATAACAGATTAGCAAAACAGAGCTACCAAAAAGCACTCAAATAAATTGGTAGGGGAAAAATAATGATACTGTAGTTTTTTAAAAAGGACCTTTAAATTAATCTGTATTTCCGGCATATTTGTTCATGTTCTTCGAATACAATGCGTTGAAATTTGAGCCAGAAGTTATTTTAAACTGCGTAAGCACATCTACTAGTCCGTGTGCTTTGGGGTTGAATTTAAGGTTCACAAAATCTAGCATTTTCTCCGAAAAACGCTAGAGGCTAATAACACCCTAAGCAAAGTCTTATGTTCAGGTGCAATAGCGGTCCGATTTTTTCTTCCACACGTACGAGGTTGACCAGTTTCGCACTTATCACTTAGCACAAAATTTCTTTTTTTCCGGGACTTAGATAACATTTAGCGACGCGCATTACCGGTTAGACAGTTTGTCACATTCCTGTTCAATAGATATTCATATGTCCTGGGTTCACAGTGAAAACAACGTACGTGATATCGGCAAAGCAGCGTAAATGACTGTTTGTCTCGTAGGCACTGGGACCGTCTGAGGACAGATATCCGTGTGCACTGATTAGGAAGTGCTTCTTGAAAATTAGAGCATCGAGAACAGTTTTGTAATGGGTAAATGATAAAGGTGGTAAATATGAGCTCCGTCAGTCAGCTCTGTTCTCAACTGGACTGAATCCATTTTGTTAGAATGGAACACGTTTCCTTTGACACCTTCCGAAAAGGAACACTCGTGTGAAAATCAAACATTGTTGCAGTCATGAAAAATGTTAATTCGACTCAGAGAGAAAACTCTTGGTAGACTACAAAAGGTTTCTATGGCTGGTTCTAATTCTTCAATGGAATACAATCGACTTGCTACCAGTGATCTCAGCCTGAATAAAATTCATGTTCAAGTAAGTGAGTGTACCGATCTCAAGACGTTTGTTTCGTCGTATGAAAAAAAGGATATTTTTTCAGGCCTTGAGCAAAAAAGCAACGGTTCTCCTAAAAGTTTTTATTTTACCATTTTGCAAAAATAACCTTCCCCTAGCTTCCTCCGATCCTGTTTTTCACCAATTTTCAGCGAAGAGCGCCCGGTTTTCGGATTTACCACAAAACCTGGTACATTTGGACTTATTTTTCAGAGAGTCTTCACTTCCAGGTGTCATAAACTGTGACTTCAACTTATGTCTTCAATAAAACTAGAAATATGTGCTCCATGCCTAAAATACTAGGTGCATATAAGCCTCAAGCCGCTGGTTAGATTCACACAGTCTTCCACAGGGCTCTCTCCAGACTTTTTCAAATTAAATTAAGTGTTACTCAATGTTACTTGCGCTCAATTATTCCCTCACTCAATTTTTCAAAATTTCACTCAGCATCCCTCTATTGTCCACACTTTCATCGAAGGTGTATCTTTTCTTCAATTTCTTACCCATCCCGTGCTTCTTTGACAGTCGCCGTCAAACGTTTTCTTTCTTCAAAGAACTGACATTGAAGTTACTGATTCTCGGATGGCTAAAACCGAACCTACACTGAATGCTCGGAAAACTTCCTTTGTTATTCTCTTCTGATGCCGAAAGAATGGACAGAAACTTGCCAGCTTTTGTATTCATGTTTTTATGAGCTTTCTCGTTTCAGGCACACAATCATTCCACAGTCGTTTTCCAAACTGGCATCCTGAACATCAATTAAAGCGAATCCAGTGTGCTGAAACTTCTAGCCTTAACAATTTACAGAACGCTTATTCTACAGGTAGCGTTAAATTTCGAATGAAAAATAGCTTGTGTCAGGGTTAGACATTTTATGCAGGGTATTGGATAATTCCACAAACTAATTTAATTCCAACTTCAACACTTTCCTGGTGGTTAAATGTTAAATCGATTTCTTGCGAAACTTTATCAGATGCTAGTTGAACCAAGTCAGATAAACAGCAAAGTTTATGTAGATAAGCCTGCGGAGTATTTATTTTCAAACTTGCTTTGTTCTCCGTAGTTAAAACGGTCAGTTGAAATTGAGGGAGATTTTCTTCAATCCCCAATTGAACGAGCACATATAACTGGTCAGAATTGACATCTAGCAAACGCTTTCGGATTTATACACGATGGTACGGGTTTGCAAAATGCAGCTTTGCCAGCACAGATTTCCTCATCCCAAAGGGAGCACGGTGTAGCATACAACAGAATATTGAATATTGATGTTTAGTTTTTGAAAAAATTCTCGGAATTTTGATCAATTGTTTCCGCTTTACCGGTGGACAATGAGACAGATATTTGACCTTCCTTACCATGACAAGAAAAATCCATCTATGGGTTTTAAAGCAAAAAAAGGCAACTCACATTGCTGCGATAAACGAAACTGTTTTGCGCTAAAAACAAACATTACATTGTTCGTGACAAGCCGATGGGGCACAAACAAACAGAATTGAAGTGATCGAAAATAAAAATATCACACTTTTATGCACAGTGACAAATATTGCCAATACGAATTTGACCAATGAAGGTTTGGCGGGTTTCGCAAACAAACCCGCGAAACTGAAAGGGAGAGTTGGGAACGCATTGTAAAACATTGTCCTTTTTAATGATGATTATCCCACACTGCCAAAAACGACCGTAGTTGTAGCAGATAGACAGGTTTTCAAAACACACACACACAAAGGAACAAATTAGCAACCTGCTTGAGGCAAAGTTGAAACAACGGGTAGAGTACGAGGGCGCAGATGAAACTGTGAATGATAACGGAACATAAGCACAAATACGGAAAATTGTGGGACGCAAACGAAATGGATAAAAGGGCCATGTTGTGTGAACAGCCGGCCAAGAAACAAATAAGTATGCGCACATGTATGTGATGACAATTGTAATACCCGGAAGTGTATTTGCCGCTCGAATATAAATAATACGATACAGGTGTCATTACAAAATGCAATCCATTTGGTTCAAGGGTGCGGGTGGATGAGAGGAGTGGGTTGAGCCGGATCGGGGGGCAGAGCTGTCTGTGTACTTTTGTATATTGTGCGAGTTACTTTGAAAATAGTTTGCCTCTCCCGTTATGTGAAAAAATACTCATACAAGTGCTCATTTATTTGTTCGTCTTGCTCATCAGTTGGTAGTCAGATCCGAGGAGTTCTTTGAGTTGTTTCTCATAAGTGTCGAAATTACGTTGCATCACTTCTTGGCAAGGACCCATTAGTCGTTCGAAACTGGCAACATCCAAAACTGTGAAACAGATAAGGAAACAAAAATAAAACAGTTGATACGACTTGAGGACATGAAAACGAGTTACATGCAAGCGGAATGCACCAATAATTACAAAAGTGATAACAATTAAATAAGAATGAGTTGGATGTATACTGTGAGTCATCCTTCTCACTCTAATCAGTGGATTGTTTTGACTCAATATATGTGCAGTAAACCGAACATAGCAAGATTCACTTGTAGAACCATGAAGTAAAATTGGCGGAGTGATGAACGTCCGCCCTGTCATCGTGGAACAAACCACTGATTTCCAGTCCTCATCTGACACTGAGCTATTACTTGCTCCTTAGTATACTGTTTCTTGGGGCAGCGGTTATACCCTGACAAACCGCTCATCCAGCAGTAGAAAGAAGAATAGAGCTAAGCCCCTTGAAGTCTCGACGAGACCGAGTGCTCTTCGAGGGCATGGTATCAACTCCGGTGTGCAGTGGGCTAAGAGTCATGTCGAGATCCAGATTCTATGAAGACGATCATGATATGAAACCCCGGAATACACCTTCCGACTAACTTGTGCTTGATTGTACAAACTCACGAGGTACTTCGTAAAATATAAATGCTATGATGAAGTTCAGCTAAATATTCTCCTTATCTGAATTGGATTACACGGTAGGGTAACTTTTAGTAACATCAGTGATGACGAATGGTGTAAACTTCGACCTGAATGTCCCCCTTTCGTGATCCTGGTAATATGCATAATTTCTGGTCGATAAAATGAAAAAGACAATTCAAAATTAACTCATTGATTCGCTACTCATAACTGAACCAGTGTGTTTTGCGCACGATATCAGTACATCAAACCATAGTTGCGATTTTTCGAGAGTTCCGAAAAATTTTAGTCAAACTAAATGACATTCAGTCCAAACCACTTTTTGAGCTCCATCGGATGAAGACGCTTTAAAATACATGAGCATTACAAACAGCTTTCCGTGAGCATTATTCGGAAAGGTAGTAGTTGTTGAAACAATATTTTAGAAATTATGAGATTAGCCTGCGTCTCAAGTGGCCTTATGCAGTAGAATTAGTGTAGACATATCGGCAGAATTGATAAATGCAAGGCACTTTGTGCACGCAACTTACCAGCAACACGGGTTTTGCCAACCGCGTAAACCGTTGCCGCACGTGGCTTCTTGGCGATTAGCGCCAATTCTAGAGACAGATTCAAAAAAGAAAAAGGGCCGCTTATAAGGTGGCTTCTGGGTGCTTTTCGACGAAGAGCGTTTCCGAAAACCACAATGTTATAGATGAAATAGAATAATTTACACATTTTTGAATGCACGGTCAACTCGTTGTGACGCCTCGGCGTCCGGTAACCAAGGCATTGCCAGTCGCTATAAACAAATTAAGTTGTAGAAAGTCAAGTCAGTTCATTATTGATTCGTTCTGCTTCTACTGGTCTCATACAACTGCGGCGGTGAACAATATGTTCCACGTGGACAATAGGACTAAATAGTCATCATTAGCGTCGCGTGAATATTTCCCCTTCTACACATCAAGTACGATGAATGACAATGAGAAATGTTCCTTCATGTTCCACAATATCTTACCTCCAAAGTAAGATCCTTTCTCCAACCTTGTTACTTCAACTTCTTTGTTCTTCTGGGAATTTTAAAAAACAAAATACAACAGAGTTTTTGTTCAAAAAAAAAAAAATCAGTAAGAAGAACAGTTGGCTAATGAGGTTTTCCCTGACTGTGATTTTTTCTTTTGTTCCTTCAATGTTTTTAGTCTATTTTTCAGTTTCAAAAATAAAACAGTCTTTCTGTTCGTGCTTGAACAAGCTATGAAACTTTTCAATTGCAAAACGTAGAAAATTCGTCTACTTTGCAATAGTTTGGCAAACTATGGTATAAGTGTATCCACGAATATATATGAGCTAAACAGGATGAGTAACCTTATCCGGAGCATACGGTTCATCTTTCCAATCGGAATAAATGTTTTAGATTAGTTGGGCTTTTATGTGCACCATTTTTCGTGTAGTTTACATTTTATAGAGGGGCTATGCATTTCACCAGCGAGTGAGTGACAATTCACGGGCCTCTATACTACATAAATATCAAAGTTCCGTGAACCAGTTCGAGGTTTCGTATTTTATCCATTCATTCCAAGTGCCCCAGAAGACGTACGCGCATTTCTAATAGCATTCTGAATGAACCCTGATTCATCTGAAGAGAGTACCCGTTTTCGTTAAAATCAGTAAACAATGTCACTGAGGCAGATTGAGGTGGCTGATGAGAATATGCCCAGACTATTATTGTGGTTCAAATACATTTATTCTGGTGTGATGTACTTTGAATTGAACCGTCCGACTGTGCAGTTAGGAAAACACAAGGATACAAAACCGTTCCGAAAAGACAATGCATTGTAGAGTGAAAAATAAATACGTTCAAAATCGCTCGTTCTTATTGCGCACCTCACGGACAACCACTCTTACGGAACCGGATTCAATGAAAAACATCTCTTTTCCTGGTTCGCCTTGGGTAACAATTGTCGAGTTGTCATTGTAAACGCGGGACTGAAGGGCATCGGCCACACTGATCCGCTCGTATGAGCTCAGTTCTTTTAGCAAGGGCACCTCCTCGAGCAAGTTCTCGTAAAGTTGACGTTTAAGAAATGCCGCTTTAAGTACTATTCTACGGAATGTTTTCCGATCCATGAGCCAAAGTATTCCGTCCGTGGTTGCCTTGATTGTGGCTGCCCGAGAGGTATTGTACATGAGAGCCAATTCACCGAAAGATCCATGATCTACGTATGATCCCACTTTTTTCCCGAGTTCTGTGGGAGGATCAGACGAAGATCTCACATGGATATCGTAGGTTCCGCTGGATGATAAATAAAAGATTTTACAATTATTAGGTAAAACGACGTATTGGAGAATAAACATTTTCTTCGGAACGATACCGACAATGAAACAGAGTTGGAAGAGGGATTTTTTTGAAGCAGGTTTCAACGGAACACTCAGTTCTAATAGGTTATTGAACCATTCAAATGCATTGAAGATGAACGGCGAAGCTTGATTTTGATTCAGAATCTGGAAGGGTAGCAGACGAATGCTTCTGTATTTCAGGTATTCAGAGTAGGACGCCCGTGACCTGATTGTTTGACGAATGTTTCCTAAAAAGTGTGGTATGATTCAAAAATAACCAGGCGCAATACTATTTTGTGTATCAAGAAACTGAAAACTAGTGGGCGAGATTTTGGTTCATGGTTCACGGGTCGGCAATGAGGTTCAAAATTTGAGTGTCTGATTTTGATTAGTATTATCATTAGTAAAATTTTCCCACTGGCTACGTTTGATCGGCTGCATTAACTGTTTGTGAAATATTGTACTCCTCTTAAATGGGTAAGATGATACAGAGCAATGGAAGATTGGTGATACTGTAGCGGGGAATGCTGGGGCAAGGGAACGACGTGAATGTCGAGGCGAACGGACTAACTAAACGAGGGCCACAGACAAAACAGAAGGTGAATATGTCGGAAGCTTCGTGAAACAGACAGAGGGAGGCATACGGACTAGCAGAGGGGAAGCAGAGGGATCTCCGGCAGCCAGCAAGATAGCCACGGTGACGGGCTGCCAATCAAGCCGTCAACTGAGACAATCGGACCAACCGAATAGGAAAGCTGCCCGATAGAAGCAGGCTATCGGCCACGGGCAACTGGCCAGAACGCAGCCGAAGCATTCAAGCAGTGGCAAGAGCAATGTTGGTGCCGGGCAGTCCGGAAAATGACCTATATAAACGAGTGTGTGTTTCTTCACTTGACTTGTTTGGCCGTTGGAATACGAGTATCCTACCCCGTCTTGTCATCCTTGTTACAATATAACAAACTGAATGCATACATGAAAACTGCACATGACGGGAGTATATTGAGCCAGTTTGGCGTTATCTGAATAGCTCCACTCATTCGCAAGTTATCTTTAGCTCCCTCAATACGAACGTGAAGCGTCTGAATTAGAGAAATCCCACCTAAATCTTCATATATCTCACAATTACCGGCGAGTTTTGTGTGTTGATGATAATTTGCTTGCCTGACTGTTCTTTGGACTCCGTCTTTCGCATACAAACCTCAGATCATCCGATCAACCCTGAACTTGTGACGCCTCAGACTCGAGTTTTGCTGTTGTTAGAGCTGATTTGTGGTGCATATGCTCTGCGGCACCTAGGGTTTGAACCCAGAATTCTTTATCTCGAACGCGTGTGCGCTGCCACTGCGTTGCTGGCTGCCATAGGGGACCACATGCTGGAATTATTGGGAACGTATGGATACATATCTACACACATTATTATAGTGATGAGATGTATGCATGGAAACAAAAAATTTCACACTATGGCTACAAAATAGTCCGATGTGTTCTAAGGTTCGATTGCGATTTTACTTTCGTTGTTCAACATGTACAAGTATATCTTACAAGTTTTAGTTACATTTATCTCTCACTATTGCTCAGCACTGACTTATCATACGTTGTTTCTAGAAACTCCGGCTAGAAGATGTTTCTACGGGGTGAGCATCATAACGTTTGCAATATTTCGTCTAAGTGAATCATTCATGACACGAGTAACCATGATGGTGACCAAAAATGTACTGGATCAGTGGTCTTTTTGTCAGGGAGCGACTGGTTCAGAGATATGCTGTCACACAGCGGCTGGTTTTGCGTGTCTTGTACTGTTATTGATTCTGTAAGCACTTCCACGCCGGCGCGAACACACACGAATGGATTAGGAAAACAGGATAGTTTCAACAATACAACTGAAAGTTAGCAATCTACACGTTGTTATCTCACAGGTGTGTGGTACAAAATTTCAACGCTTTTATCAACGAATAATTTCGGACAGCTGAGTCGGTTGATAGTTGAATATTTTTTAAAGTTCTCCCAACGCCTTTAGTATAACTTATCGGAGTGTTGTGCTTGATAGCGGAAATCACGTCGCTTGTATAAATCAAACATATATCTCAAATTTTCGCTGTACCATAGGTCTCGGATCCGATAATTGAGATAGTGAGTAAACTACGAAACAAAGTTCACGTCCTTTACCGCTGAAATATTTTCTCCTTGACCGAAATGGCTTCAGTTTTGTTCGGACGTATTTAGACATTGTTGAACATTCTAATCTGTCCCTGTGTTGCTTTTTCGATAGATCAGATATCGCTATTTATTCAGTGTTCTATCTGACATGCTTCTAGCCATGGTAACTATTTGTTCTACCTGTTAGCATATTCGAGAAGGGAAGAAATTCGATTATAATACTATTTTTTGGATAGATCCGACCACTACGGATTATCAGAATTAGTCTGAACTTCTCAGGCAGTGAAGTGATTTCCGCCGACATCTATTCTTTTTTAATATTATAAAAATAAGTACGCCATGAACTTGTGAATAAGGTTCCTTCTGAAAACTACGAACCATTTGCTAATTTCCAATTGACTGGATGACAGAACAGACTGGTAAATCATATGAATAGAAATTATGACTATCTGCAAAGTCCAGTGATAAAGCGAACAGAGATGACAAATGGCACTAACACGTCAAGCACATTGCAACCCGTGAAACTTGATGTCACACCCGGCCAGTGTGACACCATGCACCGTTATAATCAGAGTGCGGGTTGAGTTATCAAACTGAATTCATACGATTTTCTGTCACACTTGGATATAGTGGAATGAACTAGATGCCGTATGACCTCAGAGTGCATCATAAATTGCCACTGTGATCATCAGTTTACAGTAGACCCCGAAAGTCAGTTTTAACGGTAGTTAGGCGTGGCTTGTGCACGTGTGTGTACATCTGTGTGTGTGCGTTTTAACCGCATGCAAACATCTGGACACACCCATCCATCGGTACGTTCACTGTGGTCAATCCGTTCAGGTTAATATACAGATTTGGAAACGGACTGTCGAAGCAATCATTTTGTTCAATTGCTCAAACCACCGGACTGCTGCTGCTGCTTTATGGTCGTTTCAGATGAACAGATGGATCAAACAAAAACTCCCAAGAGACGATGACCTTGTCGTCCAAATGTTTGCTGTTTGACGATTTTGCAGGGACATCTGTTAGCGTCCGTTACTAAATGGATTGCTTGATTTTGCTTGTAGTTCCTAGGTCTATGCATTTGAAAACAAAAAAAAGATCAGTTGGCCCAACTTACGATTCAACGACGTAGAAATTGTCTCCATCATCACCCTGGGCGATCACAACTTCACCGGCTTTCACGTGTTTCTCTTGCATGGCGTCGATCACATGGGACTTTTGTTCCTATTTGAAATTTTCAGGGGAAAATAGTAAAATGGCACAACTCGAATCTTTCGCATTGAAGCATGGGATTATCAGTCACTGGCTGAATATCTTTCATTGAAGTAACATGCATGTTTAGACAAGCGTGCGAATACCATTCCTATTTGGAGAATACCGTATACAAATGAGATAATGCCTTGGACACCTAGGCGCTCAGACACAGAGTGCCATCCTGTAGGCCAAATTCAAGTTAGGTGAAATCACAATAACTTCATCGACCTGTGTATCATCCCAATGACTGATAAGCTGATTTGACTGTTTCATATCGCCGATGGTTAAACATTTGGACTTTTACGCATAAGCAAGATGGTGAAGTCAGGCGCATGCGCAAATGTATCCCGGACTTTTTCGCTGCATCTGTACACGTTCTTGCTGCATTCACCATGATTTGTATATGGTCTGTAAAATAACCAATGAAACTGAAACAACCTTGGAGTGAACAACAAATAATTTGATAACTGTTTGTGATAGGATTAGTAAACCCTGGTGATGTAATGAGTGTTCGTTTAAGAATGTTTGATTTGAAAATATAACCATGAGGCATTTTATTTTAGATTTCTGAACAATTTCCATGATTACCTGACTCATCTATCAAATGGTTTCACATTACTTTATTGGAAGAGGTACACTCCATAGCCTCAAAAGCCCACTACTGTACCAGGGATAAATGGAAACCGCATCGTAAGACTGGCCGTGGATAACCACACAAGATCCCGATGGGCCAGGTGTAGTAGCCCGCTGTATAACACTAGGGATTTCTGTCGACCGTGAAAGCGAGCAGCGGTGCCCAGGATTCGCACCTCTGACCTTCGAGGTGATGAGTAAACTATCTAAACCAGTGGAACAGCACTGGCTAGAACAGTTTCACTCACATCGAACAATTCAGTGACAGGAAAGTAAATATGAGTCACGTCCATCAGTGGACTACTATCATATAGGCTGCTTAAGATACCTGTTATTATTAGTAAAGTGCGATAATCAAAAGTTACTAGGTCCCTAAGGTCTCAGTTAATCAAAACTTGGAAATATTGGGAAACGGTTCTACTGTAGTAACCAAACTACTTTGGTCGTCACCTATCGTCTTTTATTCTCTGCTGACTGAGCGAAGCATCAAGTATTTTTTCACGCTGAGACATGTTTTGAAACCTACTGTCTACATGAATAAAGGATAGCACGTGGAACAATCTTTTATTGGAAGCTGTTCACAGAAACGGAGGTGATCTACTGTGGGAGATGCTTGTCGATCGGCCGGTTCTTTTTGCAACTTCTATCTTTGTTGAGCTTGTCTTCATTCAGGCAAAACAAACACATGAAAGTCCATCCCTCTTTCCCTTCGTGTGTAGCAATATCTGCAAATTTTCCTTCGTATTCCTAAGCCCAAGAAATTCTATCGGTGCTATAGTTTAAAGCATGTACCTCTGAACCATGACGGTTATTCGTTTACTTTCATTCTAGGGCACTTTCCGACTGTTTGTGAATCAGTCATATATGGTACCCTTGGGTCGCATTTCACCGTTATTGTTTTCGGAAAGGGAGCTATAATACTGACATTTATAAGGGGATATAAGTTTGGAAGTCACGTATTCTGGAGTATTGCATCGTACTTGTCCCTGGGCGATTTCACTGCACCATAATTTGATGTTTCTTACTCACGAAGAGAAAAGCTGTGCTGAATCCGGCTACATCTTTTGACTCAGCTTAATGTTGCATCACCCGGAGATACCGAACCATCAGTTCAGTTCAGTTCATTTGAGGCAACCATTAACCATGCACTGGGTGCGGTGGCTTTGGTTGCCATCGCCTAGCTTCAACTTCAAAAAGAAATAATGAAGGAGAAAAGAGTATGAAAGGAGTAAGAGCAGAACTAAATTAATGGAATTAAGTAGATGAAAAAAAATTGTGGATACAAGAGCCCCACTGATCGCGGCATCTAGTCATATCTCTCAACGTACATAACCATTGAGTGGGAGGGTCTCTTGGACCCCACCGAGGAAGTCTAACACGCCATACATGGCCAAGTCCACTAGTTAGGCTTTTCATACCTTTCTTTCATTTTATGGACTGACCGCCCATACTAATTTTCCAACCAGTACTTACCTCAGCAAACGTAACACGCCATGGGATCATGTCAGGGGACATGCGTAACACATGTCTTGACCATCTTAGCCTGGTCAGCTTAGGTGTTTCATCTAATGATTCGATCTTTGAACCCAAGACTTCCCGCCTAACCTGACTGCTGCTCACACAGTGTTCCCACCAGATTCGAGCAATACTACGAAGACATCGGTGTTCAAATACCGACAATCTTCTGTCCTCCAACGGCAGTGGCCATGTTTCTGACCCATACAGAAGCACGGGCCTAATTGCTGTAACGTACACTCTACCCTTGATAGGTAAACGGAAGTCACTTCCACGCCACAGATGACTCGGGTTGAAAAATGCCAAACGAGCCTTCTGTATACTCGAAGACACCTCATCCGATATCCGACTTCCGGGTGAAATGCAGCTTCCCAGATAACGGAACTTGTCTACCACGTTCATAGTTTCCCCAAATACTGAAAGGTTTGGCGTTGGACCAACCCAGTCCTGCAACAGCGTCCTGCACTTTGAAGGTGTAAAACGCAACCGAACATTGCTATGCAACCTGTCAAGCTGTCTGGAAAAGCTTGCACCTTACCTCGATCTTCACTCAGAGGAATGGTTAATAAAAGGAGTAACTATTTGCCCTCCTGAGCCACGGGGACCGAGCAGCTTTTAACCGAGTGTGAAATATATCCAAAAAACCCAGTCATCAAACAGCTGCTCTGTTCAACCCATATGGATAGATTCGTAGCCCTATGGGTAATTGTTGATGAAATTTAGATTGAAATATGGAGATAGTCCTCTCTTGATCGACTCTGTGGCTGTTCGATTTTCAATATTATAAGTGTTAGGTTAGGTGCTTAGTAGCTCCGAACTACTACTAAATCGTATGGCCAGGTGAGGTCATAAGTTCCACACAAAGGACAAGCTGTGGCACCCTGTTTTTTATTGCTCGTGCAGCCAGTTGATTCATGGCTACCCGTTTGCCAATCTTTCCAATCTGATATTTTCCATTGGGTCTGCGGTAAATATTCTTCCATTCGGTTAATTTGTTTTAGGTACAGAATTGCTGTGGGTATCGACGTATCAGGAACTTCATACATCTATATGGGTCAAATCGATGGCAAAGTAAGTACGCGTGCTATCTGCTTATGTTCCCTTGGTAAATGAATGGCCGGATGTAACTTTGATGGCGGAGAGTAATCCCCACGATCGTCCGGCTCTTCAACACACCTAACCTGTTGGGACGTTATGTGGTTCTCTGCCACTTCAAGTCTTGGGGTCTGGTTGCCGGTTATCCCCCACAGTGCAGTGGGTCTTAGTGGCTTCGGGGTATACCCCTTCCACTGCACTCAAGCGCAAGCATATAAAAAATAAATAAACGAAAGAAAACTGACTACACAGGAGTAAAAGCTCATTTCTGTTTCAATAATGAAAGCCTGACCTTAATATACTGAACTGAATGGCTTCTTTCTTAGATGACAAATAAAAGTGGTTTTCAGAATGACGTAATAACATCCTTAATCCCGCTTACACTTACCTCATCCAAGCAGCGGAATAGTAAAATCTCTTTGACTGCACTGCTCAGACGTGCGCGTTGACCATCTGTTTTAGGATAGACAGGCTTTTCTTCCTCATCCGTGAGGTCGCTGTCCTTCTCTGGATCGAAACTTTCGGCGGCAACTGATCGCCGATTCGGGCGTAATTGGAAATTCATGTGGATACAGAACAAAATAAAACAGAAGCAGTTAGATCAAAGAGTACTCGTTCTCTGAGGCTCTGAATAGGGAAAATGACCATTATTTACTTTTATGGAAGAGTCACTCGAAGGTAACCTCTAGTTTATTTTAAAGGTAAGCGTTTGCTGTTCTAATAACTATGACATATCTTACAATGCATCTCTTTTTCTCGATACACTTCGAACTGATCTGGGATACAATACATCAACCGTTCTATTTTATTAGGATTTTCTAAGAAAGAAGATGCACTAGCCCAAGCTAGTTGAAGAAATTTTGGTTTACACAACAGTAAATGGGGTATCCATCACGGACCGCGAAAACCGGTTAGCGCGTATACCTCTTCAGTGTAATCATAAGGCACCTGAATGATCATTTCAACGGTCCAACCTTTTCGTCTGAACACTTTAGTCCACAAATTACTGTTTTTCCTTTCACTTTTATCACAGATGCACTTCAGTCACGTACATGGCGAATAAACTAAGAGATCTCGGATGAAAATCCACCGCCATCTCTTATTTACACATACAGTAGCAGAAGACTAGATTTTAAGTAACGCGATTCATCATACCACATCAGCGCTCAACTCACCGCTAAAAACCACGAAAGAACTGTAGCGCGGTTTCACTCTTGTTACGAATCATCAACAGTGCACATCTGCGGGATCCTCACCTGAACTCAAATACTGGGTGAACGATTGTGAGTCGAGCACCTAATCACCAGGCTATCCGGGTTGACACTCGACGGGTTTCGTTGAACATATAACACCCTTCTGTCACTGGTTTTGAAAGGTAACAGACCGTTGCTGGCACAGAACTCGACTCTTGTGCGGGATGACTTCTCTGTGGGAGCCCAAGTGCAACGAATTGATTCCGTTAGGAACAACGTACGGAGGTTGGTTGCTTGGTTTAGAGCCAGATCTGGTAGCCTGATAGTTAAGTATTTGATTTGCAATCGCTCACCCTCAGTTCGAGTCCCAGTGGGGCTCGGTGGGTGTGTTGTGCTGAGGATTCTTGAAAAGGATAAAAACGGCTGTACAGGATTCCGTGGTTTTCCGGGGTGACGAGTCACGTAGTGACCAATAACCTTTAGGCGTAAAAGTACCAGGACTATCTTTACTGCGGGGAAAATTCCCAGCGAATTCCCAATGAATTTGGCATTTGTCTGAAAGCATCCGCAAAAACCACCCTGCACGGTTAGAAACAGGAGCCAAAAGATTCCTCACTGACCTGGGTGTTTTCACACCTTGCTCAGTCTAAACACACAGTGAGAGTGGCTGAAGCTTTCCGTTCGGGGTGGGAGATCAAGACCGGGAAAATGTCACATACTAGCCACAGTACAGGCTGTCGGAATGCGCCTACTCAACCCCCCTTTCTATGTGGTCGAAAACGATTTGTGTTCTTCATCTCCCCTGGCCCACCCTCCACCCTAGAACAAGTCTCAGACCAGATGAAAACTGATAAACTCATGAAACTATCCACACCCGGTCTCGAATTAAGACTGATCCACTGTTTTGTTTGTGATTATTAGACCTAGCATTTCCGCCTATTTGTTTAGTTGGTCTGATCGCCTAGCTTGTTGTTATATATTGTTATGTAACCCTTTGAGTATAGACCAATGAAAACTAGCCTGCTCGCCAGTCTGCATTACTAAAATATCCTTATGTTTGTGAGGTAAAATCTATTAAAGTATGCACCTCATTTGGAACTCTGATATGGTTTCCGATGATCAATTTGAACGACATACAGGGTGGAAACGGTTAAAGGTGCCACTGTCCCCAAATCCATGCGCTTTCTACCCACAAACGGATCCATGAACACGGAAAATCTCGGCCGGCTGATCAGATGGCTGATTGGGAAATCTCTCTTCCTCTCTCTCACACACATGTCACTTCACCTCCAGGAAGAGTCGCGAAAATGATCTAGTCACTTTATTAGAATTTAGTTCAGGTTGATTCGGATCTGGAGTGGAGCACAGACATCCATCTCCGAGTTATTTTTCAATTAATTTGGTTGCACAACGTCTAGAGAGTGTTACAAATACACTCCAGACTGAGAGAGGCTGACGGTCTGCAATTTCAACAGTAAAAAGTAGTGCTGTTTATGTGGTACTTTACCTCGTCTCATAGAGCATCTCCGAAACTTCTCGAACCTCCATCTTCAATATTGTCTGGTCAACTATGATGAGTAAATCAGATCGGGTCACTTTTATTTCTCGGTTTCGAGCTGACTAAATTCAACTAGGTGCCTCATAACGAAACTCCAGTGTCAATCACGTTTGACATTAGCTTCGTTTGCACACATAATCGGATCTCACCAACGCCACTGACACAGAATGGAATAGCCCACAGAAACTCGGAGTGGAGAACTGCAAAGGCCCGCATAAATCAGGCATGGCAACAACTCAAGCGACAATAAATTAATCCTACTGAAAGACATGCTAATGCCAAATTTGACTTCAGGTACACTTCAATGAATTCGTCCGATATCAAGCTACCAAAAAGAGTATAAGTTCACTTTCTTACCATACGACAAATGCCTGGAAAGTTGAACTTATACTTTGCAATCCCCGAAAGATTTTAAATATGAGGTATTACACGTTGGACCTTGGCCAACACTGAGAAGATCAACTTCCATATAGAAATGGTCTCCGTTTGATGTTTGAATCCCCATTAGCTTGTGACTTACCAATTTATACGACAGCAAAAGTACGGATTGATGAGATGACGGAGCAGGTAATAAGCCTCGCATCTAGCATGTAAATCAGAATCTAATGGATACATACAGGTGTTATCAAAATTCACTAAAGGAACTTTTTCTTCATAGATCGTTTCTCTTCCCTGAATATTTAGCATTATATCAAAAGACAACGTTGAAGTACAAAATCCTTTAGAACCTGATGTTGGTCATGTTAGTTTTGCTGTGATCCGTTGATGGCTGAAATTGTGTGACCTTGGTCATCCTGATTAATTAGGCTGAAGTTCAGAATTCTGAAATTATTTGAATGTTAAATATGGCCCATTATTAAACCGGCGAAGGTAAAACTCATCATGGGTGGTTTTCATCTTTGAGAAATAAATGCTGATCGTACTGGAATCGTCTCGTTTTCCTAATTTCCCTGTCTGATTGCTACCTAGCAGGAACAGACAAAAGAGAAGTGAACATGTACTAGGAATACTATATTGTCTAACAGTTCAACAGCCAACTCCAAGTTGAGCGTTAGCCTCATAGGACGAAAAGTTGTTATTTTAAGATGCATGACTTGAGCTTCAAGGTTATATGAGCTGGATCTGTTAAATACTCATTTGTTTTCACAATATTGAGGAAACATTTGAAGAAAAATGGAAAATTCCAGTTCTTCGTCAAAGAGGGCAGGGATGACACTTTGCAAACCCATGGGACCCTTGCTCCTGTTTTGAATATATCTTCTATTCTTCCCATTTTTCGCGTGAAAAGTTGCGTCATAACAAGATATAACGTACAGAATCGTGTATATCGGACTTGGATAATGATGTTAGCCGCGTTGGGACAAAAGTACCAGTCAGAAAGCAATACGTATTTGTCCCGGGAGAAGGTTTAATAAAAAAAATTCACATTCATCTTTTGCAAATAGGTATGAAGAAAAGTTAGTTGCCGTGGCCTTTTGCCGATCGAAAGTCAGTAATATACTAACCACAAAGTTGGCTAGATGTTGCAACCATGAAAGTACTCGAACAGCTCCGTAAGTGGCTTTGGGCATCGACTGAATCTGAGTGAATCTTGGTGAGATTTAAGGAGCTTATGAATACTTTTGCCAATCAAAGAAATTTCTCATCAAGGGGTCACAAAACTCACCACGCCGTTTGATCGGAACTGCAAAAATCACGGTCAACCTTGTCGATAGGGCACTAGCCAAGATACCCTGAACATAGTGGGACACATCGTGCTCAAAAGGTGAAAACCTCCTGTCAGTTAGATGGAAATTTATTCCATGAAAGTTGTCCTATTGTTGAGTGATGCACCAGGTCATGACTCACACAAGGCTGTACGTCTCATAGACACGGACAAATCTACACATTTGTTATAAAATGTTTCAGTAGCGAACCAATGAAAAATTTGGCGTTTTGACTTGCTCAATTTTCTACTAAAGGCCACGATTTGAATAAGATTCTGAATTTATTCCTTGTGCGTAAGCACGAAGTTATCACAAGCTTCTCATGAAACTCAGAAAATTCAACTTGGGTGCAACCTTGTAAGCTGGAGACTGGCTATTTCGAAAAACCCTGACATCTGGGGAATTCCGACAATTATCGCATATGTTAAGACCAGGTCTTCGTTTTTCTTTGATTCTACCGTATTTCAGCGGCTTTTCACTGTTGAATAAACTTGTGTGATGATTAGTTAGGTTTGAGTGGGTTGATTCTCCTAATTACTATAGTATGATCCTCATTGTAGCAGCATTGTTGAAATCAGTTTTTTTCTGTTTTTTTCTCTCACTACAATCTAATTTATGTATCAGCAGTGTGACTGAAAGCTGCTATTCGGATAGTCCACTGAGGAGCCCCAATGGTGGTTCGCTGATAGTTCCATGTGGATAAGGTGCAGCTAACCTCAAGAACAGCGACACGGTGGTCTCTAATTGGCATTTCTAACTATATAACCTCTTTATGAATTTCTGTGAGACCCAGGTAGAAAAATGCATATTGTCTTCTGCTTTGTTACCTTACTTTTCATAATATGAAGATGAGTTTTGTCAATAGAATGGGACCGTTAGGCTGCTTGAAGTGCTTACGTATTTCTGGTTGTCTGGTCAGTAGTCTTTTATTCGGACGGCCTTGGTTCAGACACATTTACGATCATCCATTTGATTTTATCGAAACCCTGCCTCATTTTTGCCGGAGCACTGTGAAAGCCAACACACACCCGAAATCTCCCCAAGAGTCGCAAGTAGAAACAATACAAGCATCATAAATGCCGCCTATCTGGATAAATCCATCTTCGATGGTCCGTAGTACAAACTTAGATCAGTTTGGCCCGAGGTTTGTCGAGGTGCATTTTGTCAGCGCCACGAATGCAAAAGTCTAAACTACGAATACCAATCATACTTGACGGAACGAGATTATTTATACGGATGTTATAACCAGATCTGGCCATTCGAAAATTGTTGGTGCAAATCTTATTCTGATGTGAAAGGATACTTTTCACCTCTGTGAACATAAACGAACAATAATAGATGCCATACTATAGAAGATGCACTGCATATTTGTAGTCAGTGCACCAGTGCTAATGACCTTCTGAAATGCAGAGGAAATGCTTAGAACCCTCAAATAACATCGATGACACTGTGGCAAGTAAAATCTAACAGCACTTGTCAACGTATGTTGCATATTCGAAAATTCAGCACACGATCTTATCAGATCGATCTCGCTGCCAATCACATAACCAGAGCAACTATCAGGGTTTGGCTTCCAAATACGGGAGTTGAACAATTTTTTGCGTTGTATCCGATTTCTTTCTCAACAAATGTAAATATAAATCAGTGGTCGAAAAGATTTATTTTAAATCAGCTCAATCATTATTTAAGGTGGTATTTTTGTTTATGTCATTTCAGTTAATACGTAGTTACCTGGGAACAAAGTGAACGCTTCTGAAGTAAACATAATCGCGCTCTCCAGAAGAATATTTAAATTAAATGGCGTACTACCTATCTGTGTCCGTGTAATTTTTCCCGGACTCGGTAAAGTGACAATTTGTGACGAATCAGCTACGCGTAGATGTAGATAAACTTACCGGATTCAAGCAGATTTCAGATTTTCATGCTTCATTGTGGTTGAGCGCGCTTGACACAAGTGAGTCCCGCCAACCTATTCTTTCCCCACGTATATTGAAAGATTAGCTCGATTCAATACAGTCTAACTTGAAATGATGTGAGAGAATATTCTGCAGTCGAGTTTTGTATGTCTGTGCAACTGAGCTATATGTCTCTCTTGAATCGATCTACATGATGAATATCCATCACAAAATAGCACGATACCCGGATCAACAGAAGTAGGGAGATAAATAAGTTCGTAAATTGGACCATTCAAGGAATTCGGTACCCGTGTAAACTGTGCCTGGCCGAAACATTGTAATCGTATTGCAGAAATACGTTGGTTATACGAAAGAGCCTACATCAGTAGCTTAGAACAAAACAACCAACACCCAAATGGACAGCCACGGGAAGTCCCTGGCCAGCCATAAAGAGGACAGTATTTATATTTCAAGTCACACGAGCGAAAATTGGATGTGTCTTGTAGGACTCACCACTTTGTCTTCGGTTCAGTGAATTCCTCGGCGGGCCTGTAGGAAGTAAAAAAACACAGGAATGAGAAAAATGACTGGTCAGTGTATGGAATGATGTAAAACGTGTTGGGATGACATGGCTAACGTCGCCATTCTGATTTCGCTGGCCTCCGAAGTTTAATGAACTAATCAACCAACATTAACTGGGGCGTTTCATTCAAAAAATATTGAGGAAAAATTTAATTAAAACAAAACTTCGCCTCAGTCAGTTCCGTTTACTTATTTACTCAGCTGATTTCCTCCAAATGTCAGTTGTGCGGAGATGCAAACAAACGAGGCAACCTTGCCGATCAAATATTAATTAGTGGTCAGAATCATTCACCTTACAGAGGTTTCTTGCGGTACACAACGGCGAGAATTATTTTCCACTTATCATTGGCGCAACTAAGTGGTTAGATGTAATCTTCAAATTGTGTCCAATGATTTTTTCAGTCCTCTCTTTCGGCAAGTTCCTTTAATTGAGCTTTCAATTTCCAACGATACTCAAAAAACTGTTTGCATTTCACTCCGCCCAAGGGAGAGGATAGCACAGTTAAATTTACTCGGTGAACAGGGCGTGTTCTGAGTGAGATCAAGATGTTTATGTAAATGAGTTCCTTATTTACAGAACAAGCTGAAGAAAGGAATCAACTGCCCCCCGTGTGTTTTTCTGTTTTGTACTCACATGGTCGGCAATCAACACGACGAAAGCGCCACCCGAATCCACTTGTATTCAGGTCAGCCTGGCTGGACGGCTATCAGTATCAACCAGGTAAAGGCTTTATTCTACTAAAAAACGCAATATTTCCCAAATACTTTCTGTTTGTAAACAAAATAGAACATAGAAACACTTTTGAGTTGTTCATCGGATGGATGAGGATTTCCCGTTATCACATCATCGGTAGCTTTCGAGCTCTAATGACACAGTGCTCGCAAATTTCTACTGAAAAGATTCCGATCCTTACAACGAAGATCCTATACGGAAGCTTTGTAGATGCATTTTGGTGCTAAACATATTCAACGGCTTCTGATCGCTAAACTTGATGTTTAGGTCGCAAACTGTTCATTGCTAGTCAAGGTGACATTTCCAGTGCGCGGTGAAGATAAATGTTCGTAATAAATCACGGTTTTAGTAAGTGTATGATGTCGCCCATCAGACAAATGGAGAAAAACATGAATTTGTATAACTGTTTGTTTCTCATGAAGTGTTGTATAAAGCGCGATAGGAATTGCCCCCACAGGATTCGTCATTGGTTAATAAGTCAGGGTGCAAAGCCTCAAACCCGAGAAATACCGGTAGGCAGTTTCGTTAGCGTGTATGGTTGATCTTCCAAGATTTGGTGTGTGGCTGGTGGCGTTAGTATGTTGAATCGAAAGCAGTTCAGTTCCTGGCTATGGTAATCAGTCATTGCATTTTAGTGGATAATTTGTTGACAAAACAACTGCAGTTAATTAACTAGTTTTATTGACTGTAAAATCCTTGGGTTTCAAATTGAAAAAGTCATCAAAATGTCTAGTTGGTCGATCGATCGGGAGTAGTTTATTCGAGTATTGTATTGGAATTTTACTTTGTGCTACTGCTTTGCTTTGCATTGTACTGTATTTTTGGGGAATATTCGTTCACATTTCAAGCAAACATTTGTGCTTCGTCTGTCTCCATTACTGATTGGAAGAATTAGTGGAAATTGTAAGACAACATTTGTGGAAAACGTGACTGTGCCCCCCCCCCTCTCCCCTTGTTTGTATGTATTCGAGAAAGCTAAAAAAAACAGTTACCTCTGTAAATATCCTTTCACTAAAAAATGAATGGAAAATTCGACCCAGTGGGAAGAGAAATAGAACGGAAGAATAAAATAGCAGCATGTCGGGCCTAAGAGAATTCGCAATAGATTGTGTTCGTCGCGCTTGCTGTTTCGGCGATGAACGTTTCATCGTATCGTCAGTGAGCATGTCACCTCGACTGGTGATAAAAGTTATTGCTATCTGAAAGCCAAACAGAGCTTTCATAGTCCCATGGAAATTCCCAACCTAGGCTCCAATCAGTACCATTTTTTCAAAAACAGTGACAGTAAATGTTCATCCGTAAAGAGTTTCTCTTTTTAACTAGGTGATATAGCGTCGTCACTGTGAGATTCCCAAAACCAAAGCAATAACATGGGAGTGTTTTCACTCCCTGCATGGTAGTTACATTGGTACTGGTTACATAGGTCGTCGATGTGTTCAGTTTTGCTATATATTTTGGGCTGAACTTATTCATCGCTTGGAGAGGGTCTTGACTACAACCACTATAGGTGGTGCAAGCTGGTGGCAAATTTTAGGTTTACGGAAGATGCTATAATCAAAACGTGTATCAGAAACCACTTTTTATTTCGTTATTTTTCAAAGGCTAACGTGGTAGTGTCGTTGTGGTCACGGTCACTGATTATGACGGTCACACGAGTACTGCGTCAACGAATGACTAGCTGTTAAAAGAATTACAGAAATGGTATCTACACAAATTGTTCATTGTTAAGAAATTCTTACGTTGAAAAAATGGCTAATTTCGATCGATCTAATTCAGGCATTTCATATACCAACCAAAACTTTGGGACTGAAGACATGATACAGTCGACCGCGTGGTATCAATCATCATCTATGAATTGTCTCAAATATTTGCATCTACTCGAAAGCATTTAATGAATTTAGTTCTAACTTTTGACTTCGTATACGTCAGTCAATTGATAATAGACTTTTGAATTTCTGTACCAAAGAATAAGCCTCGTCGAAATGGCAGCTTTAGTGGTAACAGAACCCACCTTACCACCTATGAAGTCTATGACTGAATATAGTTCTGCAAGCATCATTCGTCACACTGAGTCGAGTATTAATAAGGTACACTTGGCCTGAGCTTTCAGGCGATCAAAAAGTTGTCTGGTTCATCAGTTAGCACACACTGGTTCTTCTACCACGGATCGGAATCGTGGTTTTCCTTTTGCGCTTTCCATGTGGTCATGCATAATATATGTGAGGCGTGGAACGCGGAAATCCTTCTACAATAGTGATTTACTCCTCCGGAGACTTTGTACAACCAGGGAGCTTTGTGTGATAGCCACAAATAATGACGCGCCGATCGCTGGCGCATCCGGGTAGATTTTCTGAACAGTTGGGGAGTTTTTGAAAGAATATTTTGTTTCAATTATTCACTTGGTCTGAGAAGCATGCAGTTTATTAATACAGCAATTCCTAAGAGACACGAGTTCCGTTCGTAGGTATGGGAATAAACATTTGACTTTGAAAAAATTTGCTGGAATGCATCTTAAAATAGGAAACTGCGGATACCCCCAAGAGTGTACAATTAGCAGAGCAAGTGGGCGGGCAAAAGATTACCAGATACGCATAACGAATGAGTTGCCATGTCCGTGAAATCGGTCTTGTGCTTCCGAGAATATTTGTCCACCCATCTGTAGACAATACTTACATCATAACGGAGACGAAGTTAAGAAATAATTAGAAACTGAACGACTTACAATAGAATATCTGTCGCATTTTTTTATCCAATGACTCAAATCTAGACACTTGCCACTGGAGACAAAGCAAGAATTGCATTGAAAATGAAGTCATAAAAAGCGGACTTGTGGAACGGACAGAGACAGCCATCCAGTTTGAAGGGAAATGAACGTAAAAAGGAAAGCACTTTCCTTCATTCCATCTTAATTTCTTTTATTGATGTGTGTAAAATCCACTGTGAACCTAAGACCAGTGCTAAGTATTTTACCCTTAATGAACAGCCGATTCGTTCGACTAAGTGATCCGTTTAAATGAAGTATGAATGTGGATTAAAAAGTTCGATAAAGGTATTTCATGGGAAGAAAGCTGTAAAAGGGAGCATATCTAGTGGCTGTTTTGTGAAGGTAGCGTAAGGTTTTGGGTGATCATTCAGAAGAATATGCTTCATTTGTGATTTAAAATTGTAACCAATAAAGGTTAGTCCTATTTCGATGAGAATTGTCCCGAATTTTACTTATCTGTTCGAGTACAGAAACTCAAAACAAGAAACTTTAAAACCGCAGCACATAAGGCGACGTTTACCGCATTCTGGCACTCAGGATATTTTCATGTCGATTGCAATCCATTTTCCAAAGTCTAACAGCCTTGTAAATGTGCTTTTTTCACGGATCGATATAAAAAACAACACAAAAGTGATCATTATATCAATTGGAGTGCTTTGATTTATAACCATCCCAATAGAAATCGAAACCACCCTGCTTGTAAAAACATGAGTTGTGTACGCGTGCTACCAAATACTTGCAAAAAACATTTCATTATACCGTGTAGGTGTACAGTATCACTATGCGTATTCCCAAGAATTATCTTTTATCACCTAGTTCCTCAAATAAACTCCAGAAAAACTGCCTGATCTGCCTTCGAAGCAAATAATCAATGTTGAAAACTTATGCGTGAATACTGATTTCACTTATTTTGCCACCGCATAATTTGTTTAGTAAAGTGTTCAATGTTTAGTAAAAATATTCTTCTTTATGCATTCACTTAAACAAGTACTCATTTGTTTGTGTAAATCTTGCTGAAAAGTGGCAGCGTCAGATAATCATTTTTAACTGAAGTTTTGTAAAGCCCTTTATCCGCCGTCAACTACTGGTTGATACAGTTGCGCACTAAAGGTAAAATATGCAAACTGTAACGTGTAATCTCACTCGAATGACAAAGCTTTTCCACTATGTGCAATATTTTCAAAATGCTCAGATATATTTATATCTCTGATCATTCGTACCTAAGCTGATTTTAAGTGCGGGACGCACATGAACTTTTACCTCGAGATATTTTTAAACAGTATTCGCAAAGCTAAAAAAGGATGTATCAAAAAATGTGCACGTATCATGCATGACAATTTTGGTAACGGTTTTGGTAAGATCTTCACCGCTTGTCGTATGATCAGCATGAATGAATTGTTTTGTTTGCCCCCGTGGTTGGATAGGTTCTTGAAGAACTATTTGTTGATATATATATATATATATATATATATATATATATATATATATATATATATATATACGTCAGCCATATGATCAGAATCTCATGAGCACTGGCCACGTGAATAATGAAGCTGGTACAGTCCGACCAAACATATTACCGGAAATACACATCTCTGTTTGAAGTACATGTTTACGATAAAATGGAAGATTTTGTCCTTAGCACGCCGCACACGAAGTTGTAAAAACATTTTAAATTATATAGAAGTCTATCATTTAATCTTATTCCAGAGATATTGATTAGATCCTGATTATTGACCGAATGCTTTCAACCAAACGCGTAGATTTTATCATAAACGTTAACTGCGTATTTATCGATTGCAAACTGGCCTTGAGAAAGGCCAGCCATGGTAATCCCAAGTTTGACTGGCTACCATCATTTCTAATGGGGCTTTAACACCGAACGTCTAATGGTACACATCAATTCATATAATAAAAGTATCTATTTTTTAGTCGACTTTGAAAATGGTAATAAAGTAGAGAAACGGACTACTTCCTTTCAAATTAGCTCACATTTGAAGCCGTATATGTTTTGTAAAAATTAATCTGTGGCAAGTTTGCGTGAATATTTGCTATCCATATGAGCAAACTACCAAAAATGTACAGGGATAAAGTCCGAAAAGGGGAAAGATTAATAATTTCTGGTATTTCCAGAATTTCTCGGTTGCTTGTACCACATAACAGCTGTTTAGAATCATCTGTTGTAGATTAGAGATCGTTTATTGGTGTTTTTATTGTTCATCCACACCATCCAGATATCCGGAGATTGAAAAAAATGGGATGAGTTGCTACTGCTTAAGCCAAAACAGAAAAAGCAGCTAGCTGATATTCTCACTGTAATCCGCTGAACCTGCAGTCTTTACTAAGTCGTTCACCAAAGTATATCCTTTGTTTCGAAATTTGGTTATTCTTATATTTCGGTCAGTTGTATTGAACACAGTTTTACCTTACCGTAAGCCAAATTACCAGGTGCCAGACACCACAGATGACGGGCTGTGTTCAATTACCACCCCCCCCCACTCCATGGATTTTAACTCCTATTACTTGTACGAAGAATTTTAAATTTTAGACCGACTCGGTTGCGTTTATATGGTAACAAAAATTGTAGAAAGCTAATCAGAAGAGTTTAAAACGTCTCAGTCAGTGTCTAGAAGAGGAAGAGGTGTGCAGTAGACGGATGAGTCAATTTTGACCACGTACCACCTCGAACATTTCGAAAGCTCTCAACTGTCAATGCAGTTAACATCCCTATTTTGAGGCCAGAACTATGGGCGCAAAGAAAATGGGTCCAAGCATTCCAAAGGCCCTGGCCAAAAGTCGATTACTTCATTCATGAGCGTGGTTTTGACGTAAGATAATTACCATCTGTTACGGAGCCCAGTCATTTGTGTACGTGTTACAAGGTCGAAGTTGACTCATCCGCCTGTTTGTCAACCCTCCCTCTTCCCAACACGAACTGAGACATTGAAAAACTCCTCCGATTTGCTTCCTACCATTTGTGTGACCATATAAATGGGATTGCAATGGTCCAAGAATGAGATTACCGACACTATATTTGCCCCAGCAGCTTGTGTTCCAATTGCCTAAACGGGCTTATTTCGCGGTTCAGCGAACGTATCAGTCTGAAATACGGTGTACCGTAAAACGCAATAGATCCAAAAGTATGGAAGCGATCAACGAACCGAGAAAGGTTACTTGTTACTGGTTGTTAAACAGCTTTCAGCCGAAATGGACATCAGTGAGTAACCATTGAGCTTATATGTCTATAAATTGATTTTGAAAGCTGTCCTGGATACGTCAAAGTGGACACAATTACCCTTTTGTTAAAGTAATTTGGATTCCAAAACTCTGAAACTTGCTTAACGAGGCCTCGCAACCATTTCAGATAGAACGGAAGCATGATAACATAGTTTGTCACTTGGTCCAACTGTTCGTTTGTCCTCATGGGACTCTGAAAATTAGGAGGCGATGCGTACTTCGTCCAAACAATGTGTTCAAGGATCCTGGGTGAACATGAATACTGACGATTCTTTGGTACGCATGGGTGAATTTCAGCGGTGTCTTCAAGATAAGTTCCTTAGCAGGAAGAAATACGGTGGTGATGTGGCAGCCTACGTCAACTCATCCTGCTGTGGCATGTCTACTGATGTACTCAAGTACTCCTTAAACGGTATTGACTATTTAGTTGCCAGGTGTTTTACAAGATTCACTCATTTTAGAGGTACAAAAATAACCAACATGTATCGCCCCGTTTCGTTCACAGTCAGACATAAATTCTTTCTACAGTGTACTTATACCAATTCTAGTTAGTTTTCTGGAGGAAAATTCACATGTTACTATTGGTGATTGCACTCACGCTAAGGTATACCCACTACTTTCTTTCGGGTGAACATATATCAGTGACTCTTCTACGATAGCCAATTCCGTGTCGAACAAAGTAATCATCAGCCTTCCTCAGCTATTCTCCCCTAGATTGAAGGCATCCATTTATGCAAGCAACCATAGGTTATTTCTTCTGAGGTCGAAAATTTATTCACACTCCGCTCATAAATTCTTCGCAAAAAAGAATCAGACAAAATTTCGCCTCCGAAACTTTTCACCCAGTAATGTCTCTCTGCTGAATGAGGTCATCAGGTCTGCCTTTTGATCGTTTCCCTTCTGCACACACTTCCGAGTTGCTAAACTGAATACTGATACTCTGTGTACTATCTTCAACCTCTTTTGCCCAAATGAAATTCCTTTTGCTCCCGATGGTAGGGGAGCCTCTCCACTACTGAAGTTTCTCATCAGGTAAAAGCAAAGTACCTACAACTCACTGAGGTTTGGAAGGCAAACCCTATTCGGGCCTAATTAGGGCAAAGATAAAAGCGGTGCATTTGTTGTTTGCCACACAGTCCCTAAGAACCAAGAGTCCTAAGCTTCTAGGGAACAGTGAAAAGCTACTTTGTGGTCATAAAAATAAGCTCTGTGACAATGACTTTCATATATACCACATCAGCACGGCTTTTATACATCCTTCTTGCGACTGTCCTCTTCCTTATTCTCTGTGTCTGTAGAGACTTCGAAACATTCTCCGCTTCCGACGTATTTGGAATCCTCCTCAAATCTAAAGATTCGTCTTCTGCAGGTCAGGAAGTTCTCCGCCTTGCAATTTTCGGACATGGGGTTGCCCATCTTGCGGAACTCATGGCAATTTCGTTGAATGAATCCCTGTCCAGTTGTTCAGTTCCTGATTTTTGGCGACCATTCGACATCGTCCCATTTCCCAAAGGCCCCAGCAAGAACAACACAGAAAAGAGTTTTCATCCGATAGCTTTCACATGGGCAGCACTAAAAGTTGCCTGGAAGGCGACGCGTGATTTTCTCCAAATCTGTTTGAAAGTACCTCCGGGCCCATGTCAGCTTGCCCACAAACCCAAAATGTTCACTCGATGCTGTTGCTTCCTTAGTCCAGTTCGTTGATTCGGTGCCTCGTTCCTGTTCTCGTCTTCTTCTTCTTTTTCTTTTTCTTTTTCTTCTTTTTCTTCTTCTTCTTCAGAAGCCTGAAGCTTTCAGTTGTCCCTCATAGATTCTTCCCTGGCTCTCCAACTATTTCCACAATAGAAATCAAAGAGCCAATGTAGAGCACAAATGTTCCGAACCGTTTGTCAACAATTCTGAAGTACTTCAAGATTTTGTGTTGCCTTCTTCTACATTTTCCACACGAATCAGCAACCTAAAAGTTTGTTCCCCATCCGAAGTATTTAAATACACTGACGACATTGTTCTTTGTCAAATTATTTCCGACCCCTCCGACTTTAGGATCTTCGGTGGGAGTCTACCGTAAATAAAACATTTTCCCACCCGATCTGGTTTAAGACTGAACCCTTTTGAATGTCTTGAATGTGTTTCCAGCAACTTCCTTTTTCTCTGCCACATAGATTTTGTTCTCCTTCATTCCGAATCCCTACCTAGACTGAGGTCTACCAAATGCCTGAGAATTACCACTGAGAATAATTTACCATGAACTGATCATACTCAGAACTGTACTGGAAAACTGTGACATCTCTGCTGTCAAGTACAGAAACTGAGACAGTTTTGGACCTAGTGGTCAGCTATTTTCAGTTTCGTGTACCAATGCATTCTTCCGATTTTGCTCTACTGTCCACCTGCCATTTTTGCCCGGCTTTCTGAAACAGGATCCTAAAGCTTTGCGCCGTGGCTTGGTGATCGTAAGTTGTGTGTCACCCAATACCACATATATTCTTTTGATTAAATACATTGATCAGCAAATATTGAGCACCCTACTAATCCTGTGAAAAAAGACTTGTCCCTTTGTCGCTCCAGTTTATTCAGTGGTTCTGCGTTTCGGCACCTTTGCTAGGAGTAAATCGGTGTGGAACTCTCCCTTGCCCCCAACCTGCTAGGGATTTAGCCAATGAGGAGAAGATAGAGACGGAGTTACTGAAACAACTCATTACTTACTAACTTTACTTTACTTTCTGTTACTGAAACACTTCAATTGTGAATTCTTGCTTATCTTTGCTTCCAATGACTGAAAAGTTTGTATACAGCTTTCATAAGTCCTTGTTACAAGAAGAAACGTTTCTTTTGGAAACCCATGTTAGGCTACGTTTAATTTTTATGACATTCATATATAAAACTGGTGAAGTATACAAATATATACTGAACTATTTCCGACACCTTAAGTGAACATCCGGAGGTAAAAAAAGGTGCTATTCTTTAGCTGATCCAGTTTTACGCATCATTAGGTTCATTATAGATGGGTAACACATGCAGAATTCCACTCTCAGACAAAACGTACCTTTTATTAGAATGTTCAGGGGAAAAGTACTCGAGCATCTGGGCGTATACAGAATTCGATCAACGGAGAAGTTTTAATCTCCTTTACAAAGAAAATAATCTGAATGTGATTTATAAACAGAAGCATCCTATACTCTTGGTGAGCAAAAATATCGAGATCACGTGCAAACCGAATTTAAGTGATAAACATTTTATTCGATCTATCCCGTGACATTCGATTGGTCCCCTAGAGCCCCTACGCCTAGTAGACAATTCGGCATTCGTATTGATACTAACATTATTCTTGAATTTAGATGCTAACACCATGATTTTAAGCAAAAATTCAAATTCAGGGTTAGTTCACATGATGTCTGATCAATTGCAAGAGGAAACCAAAAGGTGCACGGAATATTGAGGCCAGTGGATTTTCCTGGAATCCAAGGATTTCACTTACCATCAACGTCGAATCGAACTGCAGAGGGAAGTTGTGTGTCGCTAAACCTGCGAGCCACTTTATTAGCAAGTGCGCCTAACACTGAAGCCATTTCGATTGAGGTATGCTTTTCGATTCCAACACACAAAGGGGTATATTATCGGTCTCTTAGGGATGGAAACGTATCATTCATTTTCAACGTGGCTATCAGACACGAGTTTTGCACAGATGGTCAGGGAAGAACACAGGACATAGAACTAGTTGTCCGTTTCTTTTGTATGAACACGTTTATGCTGGTTTCCCGGAGTTGGGTAAACTCTGTCTAACAAAGCGGTGACCTTAAAGTGGACGGAGTATTCGGATTGGTGCACTTGCACGGTGACCTGCACTAAAACAGCCAATCCGTGTTCTCCGTGGTCTATTTCGACTGCGCGGTGTTTGAGTAAATGCGGCGCGTTCAATAATGGAGAACGGTGTTGTCACTTAGCCAAAAGACTGACCTGCGTTTGCCAATATAGACAATATAAATACTGGAAAATGAGGACCAATTTCGAAAGCATATTTGAAAAATATTTACAAGGATAGCATACAAAATATTCCAACTTCCTTGATTGGAAGAATACCTCTGACAGAAAAGGACAAATTTGTCATAAATAATAGAATCCCATTTGATTATAAAACCACGAGGGACGTGAAAATGGTTCATTTCTTTCTACACATAATGTTGGCTGTAGAAAAATATTTTATTCTGGCGACTATTTTTCATATTAATTTAGATGATTCGAAACACAAATCTTTCTAGGGACATTTATCGCGTCAAACAAGACCTCAGAGTTTTGACTTATACATAAGCTAGATACGTATCCTACAAGTCTCGTGTATAAAAAGGGATTGAAAACAGTCCTTTTTTGACCGGCTTGAGAAAATGAATAGTTTTCCCGAATAGAATTTGGGTTGAATACACTTTCTGAAAATGAAAGAGGGCATTAAAACGGGAGTTTACTCTCACAAATATAATTGACTCTGTTTTTCATTTGCTGCACTGCCGGAGACAGTCTTTCGTAAATCACCTAATTAGTTAATTTTCCCCAGAAGATTCAAGTACTGGAAACGGAGTGCAACTTTTCTTAAAATCATCACCGAAGTGTTATTTTAAAGGCAGCCGTAGAAACACTAGTGCTTAGGAGGAGGATTTTTGTTTGGGCGAAATATGGCTTTCCGAAATACAGCATAGCCTTTCGGAAACAAGTTTGAATCTCTGCACCCTCAGCGCACAGTCCCGGAGGACAAGAGGAACATAATCTGCCGATGAGTGCCTATGGGTGGGTTTACGCTTAATTTTGCTATTTTAATTTCCCATGATATATGTTGCTAGAGAAAAAGAAAATAAGGACCTGTCACATGGGACAAACGAGGATATTTTATTGACAATATTTCGAAGCCCAAGTAAAGTTTCATCGTGGATATCGTACCCTGCTCGTATAACCGTCCGTTATTTGGGGCAAGGTGCTGTATCTTATTCGCTGAGATTCAGATAAATATGTCTTATTTGTCGTATTCAATGCAAGAATGCACGCTTTTTGGACATTCAGTCAAAGTTATCGGAAGAAGCAAGTTTTTCCTTGGTGTTTAGTTGTATACTAGGAAAAAGTGACTTACTGTAGCGTGATCTTATCTGGCCGCTTGTAACATGCAATAAACAGCGAGTTTTAGGTCTTTCAACGGACGAGGTCTCATTGACACACATTTACATGGTACAGGAATAGGTAATCGCAAGAACATTCAGTACTTTCGAGGGTCTAAATCTGTAAACTGGATGATATTTTACGCGGCTTTCCGTTTATAAACGTCTGTTTGTAATCAGTTGGTGGGAGAATAAACAATTTTAGTCGCCTGATGTTTTATCGGGTGTAAACGGCTGTGAGGACGTTTTGAATACATTCAAAAGATATTAGGTTACCTTCCGGGCTTTTAAATTGTTACTCAACATAAAGAATGTCTCATGTGTGACAAATCGCTCTTCTCGATGATCACAATACTCTAAAAATGTAATCCGTATCAGGTGTGGTCTTGTCGAAAACGTATCTAGCGTATATTTACCAAGTTAATTAATTAAAAAGAAAAGGATTATCCTCCTAAATCACGTGCTAGGCCTAGTATTCTTCAAGCATTTAAACCACATTATCAGCTATTCACTTCAGATTCAGTTTATTCAAATATTAACCTCGCAATTCAGTTCTCTGATTCCGGTTGCTACCTTTCAGCGTTGTCCAGTAAATGGCAAAAAGAATAGAAGCATAGTGATAAAGATCTAAAACGTCGAAGTATCAAGGGGAAATCAAGCAGACAAGGGAAGAATCCGAATGCAACTATGCCACTGGACGAAATACCCAGCCATATCGCCTAATGTTCCCAGTAATTTGGTAGGCGGATCACGTGGACCCCAACCTGGAAGTCTAACACGTCCTACTCGGCCAAGTCCACTAGTCAAGGTTTTCATACCCTTTTGCCATGTCATGAACTGACCACCTCGACCTACCTTCCAACCATAACCTGCCTCAGAGAACAGCTCACGCTGAGGAAGTCTATCTGTTGGCAAGCGTAACACATGTCCCAACTACCTTAACCTGTTTAGGTTTAGCACTTGATCCAGAGACTGACCGCTGGTTCCCAACGCCTTAAGCCTAACCTCAGCATTGCTGATACGGTGTTCCCACCATACTCGGACAATGCTATGGAGATATCGGTGCTCTAACACCGACAGTCTTCGCCTATCTTCTACCCTCAACGGCCATGTTTCGGAATCGCATAAAAGAATTGACCTAACCACCGTTAGTCCTATGAGAAATAAGCTTGTTTGAAAGAACACCAATGGAGACTATAGCCCAAAAAACTGCTCATGTTCCAATGAATTCATGGAATAATCCCATTTCATCATACAAAAGACTCGGATGGCAAACAGGCTCATTTCCGGTAAATCATCCAAGTGGTTAATGTAGTCACGTTTATAGGTTAGAAACACATAATTTGAGAACAGTATCTTGAGTCAGATTCGATCGTTAGTCATGAAGACCGGTGTTGGTTAGGAAACAGGTTGAGGTTGAGGTGGAGGGGGGGTTCGGGGAATTGTTGCTGCTCCGTGGACATGACATAAATGAAGAAGCATTGGAAATAGTCTACAGAGTTCCTACGAAAGCATCAAGGGGTGCTCGAAGACAATATCTAACAGTGACAGGGGGTGTAACGACCATTGCTTTGTTCTGAAAAGCGTTTCATTAAAGCACTCCAACTGTTCTAGTCGCGATCCGAGACCGACCTTCGAGCTGAGCGTGACCCAGACAACGACCATTTGGTCGACACCGTAAGTGCATAATCCCCGATACCCATGTTCGTTATTTCATTGATCATTTCCCAGCCACATAGCAACACTTTCCCCTCTATCGTTTTCTGACTACGTAACACCAATGGTCATGACTATCCCATCATTTTCTGACGAATAACGTTCGTAAATTATGCTTTTCTAAACTATAGATGCAACTGCATTAGCCACGGGGGTGATATTGCCTAAAACGAACTTGTTTTCCACTCGTGTTTTCCCGCCTAAAAAGATATCACAGTTTGGAGGGAAGAGGGATATTTCTAGGGTTAGTACCAATAGGAAAAAAAACGTTTTGTCTCAAACATTGTTGTGCGCAGAAACTCTGAGAGACCCATCAAGACAAGCAAATCTGGATTATGTAAAACAATTCAGAAATATTAGGTCACGTCGATTCCGTCCCCTGATGCCATTCAGTGCTTTGCCCTCGAGGAAATGTAATTCGAAATTTGTCCCTAAACCAAAGTTTCAATCAATATTTTGAACTTTGACTGGATTGGTTCTGGTATGATAAAGTTCATTCGAATAATGTGGGCCACGTTTTACCTAATTACCTTTCTGCGCAAGGAGTTAAAATACCAAATAGAAAAGAGGTGCATCTAAAACACGTAGATGCTGCACTCTATTTTACACTTACAAGCTAAAATCACAACCTCAGATACATAGCAATATATCTGACTCTGTAACAGTGGGATAGAGACTTACGCAAATTATCATGTTCATCGATTTGGTTGTGAGCAATCATTACTCGTTTCACACTTTATACACCGGGACACAAGCTGATGAGATAAGGAATTGAGTGTATGATAACTAAGTTCATTTATACTTCGATCGCTTGATTGATCGAGTCTCATTTGCATGCACAATTGGTGGTTGGGAAAAAACCAATGTGCCTTCGCGCATGGGTGCGTACGGGTGTGCATGGATGCGTTGGTGCACTTTTGCTTGCCTGTTTAGATTTGTGCCTAATTGAAACTCCTTGGTGTTAGCTTCATTCGAGATTGGGTGACAAATTTGGCGGAAGTTGTCAATGGTGTGGTCAAGAGAAAATAAATAAATGGTGTCAACTTTCTCGAACGGGGCACGAAGTACCGGCATGATCACTGACGCTAAGAATCTGGTTGGTCTTTACTGTGGACGTGTGTTTCCGACACGTGTGTGTGTGTGTGTGTGTGTGTGAGTTTCGGAAAACGGACGAATACCCGGGGGCCTTGGGTATCTACGGCATGATCTGCACACTGTTGCGAAGATCCATCGTGACGTTTTCTGGGTACATCCCTGGTAATGGTGAAGTTGGAATGTGATATGAAATTTTGGCGCATATCTCATCCATTTAAAACAACTGATCTAACCGGCTTTAGGTAACACTTTGAGGTAATCCGAATCCAGCTAGTCGTCCGCTTTACTGTCTAACCTACTATATAGCGAAAGCCATTCTTCAAGCCCTTTTCTTAGCATTGTAGAACGTGACAAATATTTCGGCTAGAATGCTTTCAGGAGCTTTTAAAAAGAGATGAAAAACGTTGAACTCAGTTTACATCAGCCATATTTTCTGCTGATTTCAGTCCACACTATCAGAACCGGCTGGCTCGTGTTGGCAAGGTATTCCAAATTTATGAAGTGGTTAGGGAAGAGTGTAAATGACTCGACCGAAGGAACAAATATGACACTGCGGAAATAATTTTGGCTAACTTTAATTTCACATTTTGAAAAACAGTTCAACGTTGTTACAAATTCAAATAAAGAAATCAACCAACTAACCATCCTAAGTCTATACGGGATCGTTAAACGTGCTTAAAGCACTCTCGACGTTGGCTTATATAATCAGAAAAAACGAACTTCAAAGGCGGCATAGTTTTGAACCAGGAGTGGGTGGCGAAGTTTTGTCAGCAGCTCGTGGCTGAACAGATAGTTCTTTTAAACGGTCTGCCTAGATCACGGATTTCATTGTGAATAGCCAACGCTTGTATGTAGCTGCGTAGTCTGGCACTAGTACCAGATAAAGGATTTGAAAGGCTCTATAGTGGCTGATGCGGCACCTCTTCTCCCCCCCCCCCAGTGATGTGCTATCGATGATCAAAACTGTTTGTTTACTTGGTGGTTTAGTTGTGGCCAAGTTCTCTCCCGCTGCCTCATTCGACCAAACCGGAATGTGTTCGATTAATTGATGATCCAGCCGTCTCTGTATACCGCCCACGTGAATGAATGAGGATCCACGCTGAGACCGGTAAACCCGTCCGAGGATGCGATGAGGGCTGGGGTGATCTCGGTTTTGTGTAACTGAGCGCGGAGCTCTTCCGAATAACTAAACTGAGGCTATTATCACCGTAGACAGGAACCATATAAAAACACAAGGCAATATAAAAAAAACGTAAAATATTCGTGATGACTCGCAATTGTCCAAAGAAAACACAAGACCGAAGTTGTTACAACTTATTTTGCAGAATATTTTCTATTGCTTCCGTCATTAATCCAAATTCCATTGTGTTCAAGTGAGACAGACCAACATTTATAATATCAAGGTAAGGTATCATGGGACTCCAGACACATAACTTGTAATCACGTTTAAGACTGAAAAGTTACCATCTTACCAATTTAGAACAAAATATTTTCCAATAAAAAAACGGATAGCACCATTCATATTTTGTTGCAGTCATTTGTACATATTCAGAACCAGCCTTTATTTTGTAGGTATTTCGAAAAACTTTTATTCTTGACTGATTTACTATTATCTGTAATTCAACTTATTCAGTGGTTTTATTCTAAATGTTTTTATTTATTTATTAGATTAGTCAAGAAATGAAGAGGAATTTCGGCTTTCCGTGAGATATTCATATTGTTTTCCAAGCAAACGTATCAGGATTGGCAAATACTTTCAAGGCTGCATGCGAAATATGAGCCTCTCAAACTTGCCCGTGCAACTGACGTGTGGTGAGTTGATGGACAAATCCATCAACAACGCAGAGCAATTGTATTTTTGTATGACATTCCAGTTCTGTCATGTGGCCGAATTACTAAATTTGTGTTTTGCTGAGAAGGCTCTCGATTTTCATGATTTCCTGTATTATCAGTACCCGGTTGCAACTAGATATCTTGATGGATTTGACACTTTTGCACGCAAAAATTGGAGAAGGCCTGCCATCATATAGGAACTCCGATGCAAAACTTTTCAGATCTGATTTAAAAGCTTTCTGGTGACAAGCTGTTACAGATACCGCAAGGTTGTTCTCCAAAACCGTGGTCCACTTACCCGATATCATTCGATGGCATTGAGAGAACTAAGAAAAAGAAAAGATATATCGATACTCACACCAGATAAGGGTGCTATATCATGTAGTGTAGATGTTTCCGGTATGGATTAGATCGTGAATACTGCGTGATGAAATACCGTATCTGAATGGTCTATTTAACTGCATGGAGGTTGAGAGCCAGCCCGGATAGCCTTGTGGTTAAGGTGTTCGATTCACAATCGTTCACCCCGGGTTCGAGTCCCCGTGGGGGCTCGGTGGATGTGCGCTGCTGGTGATTCCCAACAAGGATGAAACAGCTGTACAGTTCTTCCATGGTTTTCAATGGTGAGTTGGGCGTTCAAGCTGCATGATGAATCATATTATACAAATCTAATCTCCTACTACTCAATTGCAAATAGTAACCAAGCTCTGTAGGATGTTCATAACGGAATGCCTTCGTTGTACTTAGGCCCCTACAGAGAAGCCATCCATCATGGGAGTCGATCGCTGTGTGAGAAGCGGGTTGTTACCGTTGTTGTCCTTATGGACAAGCAAGATTATCTCGAAAAAATTTTGCGATTGATTCAAGACCCAATGAAATTCTCCACATGCCACACAGGAAAAGATGAAACTGAGAAAATAGAAAACAGACTAGCTGGATGTTTGAGGAAGTTAAAAGATCATGGCTACATAAACAACGGTACCTACGAAAGACTGAAACTAAGCGGGTCGACCATTCCACGTCTTTACGGCCTGCCCAAAATCCATAAAGAAAGATTTCCCATCCGACCAGTTGGGACCATTATCAATTCACCATATCAGGCAACAGCTCAGTGGCTAGTAGAATTATTGGAACCTGTTCGTGCAGAACTTGCCAAGCACAGCTTGCGAGACAGTTTTGAATTCGTATCCACCATACAAGACTCCGGTATTTAGAAGAAAACTATGCACTCGTTAGCCGTAGCACCACTGTTCACGAACGTTCCTCTTTTGGAAACCGTGGACTTCCTATGTGAACACATAAACACGTCCAACATACAAAGGGACATCCCGACAGAAAATCTGACGGAACTATTGCTACTTTGCACGCTAAACATCCAGTTTCTGTTTAGCGGATGTTTCTACCGACAAAGAGACGGCATCGCCATGGGTTCCTCACTAGGCCCATTGCTAGCGGACATTTTAATGGCGAAACTTGAAAATGGAAAACTAAAGCAAACCACTGAAGGTCTTACTCATTGCAGTTGGTACATGATATTTTGTTTATTAGACCAAGAGTGCAATGTACCCAACGTTCTAGAAAAATTTAACAACGCCCACGACTCGTTAGCTTTTACGATGGAACTGGAAACCAAGAACAAATTGGCTTTCCTCGACATACTACCAACCAGAAGGGAAGATGGTTCAACAGAAATCAAGGTCTATAGAAAAAAGACATGGAATGGCCAATACACTAATTTTCACAGCTTCGTGCCCCTGTCTCGCAAACGAAATTTAATTCGATGCCTAGCGTTCAGAGCCCTAAAAATTTGCTCAACGGAAACTTTGCAAGGTGTACTTAGTTTCGTTCAACAAGTTTTGCCAGAGAATGGCTACCCCGAGAAGTTTATCCAAAAGAATTTAGAACTAAAGTTACATGAACAGCTGTCTCCCTGCGTACCGAAGAAGGAACTGTCCCTTATGGTATCGTTCAAGGGGGATACACATGCCGAGAGGTTGACAAAGACACTCGGGGCGGCTATAAACTCAACGTTCGCAGCAGCTAGACTGAAATGCACATTCTCCACCTCTCCTGTGATCCACATGCAGGTAAAAGACAAACTGCCTGAGCTGACCTCCACCATGATCACTTACTCGTTCAGATGCGAATGTGGCGCATCCTACACGGGTCGCACGGCTAGGTGTTTGTCTCAGCGCATCAAGGAACATCACTCAAGCTGGTTGAGTCAGGGGAAAATCGGTGTGATTACCAGTTCGATTCTAGGTCATTTGGTGGACAGTGGCCACACGATCGACCCTGAAATAGCTTTCAAAGTCATATACCGAGTTCCACCCAATCGATCAAAGCCAGTCCGACTTCGAACCCTGGCCACGGCACAGGCAATTGCCATTCGCCTACTAAGCCCTAATCTATGTGCACAAAAGCGACTAGTCCAGGCTCCCCAGCTGCCTTGGCCAAAACTGGAAACCACGGACCGCCGACCGAACCCCAAAAGTTCACTATCGATTACCACTCGTGGCGGTGGGAGTGAAACTCTCACCACAACACGCACACGATAGAGACACCTCTCCCCACCAATCCCCCTTTTGTCCTAACGCCACGACAATGACCTTTACTCCGGTCAATGGCTAACCCATCCCAGTGTTACCTCACTCATATGAACTGTAAGAGCACGTATAGGATTCACTGAAAACAATTGTTCGCTCGTCAGCTTCTTGTTCTTAACCTTTCAGATTGTTTGATTTAGCTATTTCATTATATATTCCCAGAAAATCTAGAATCGTGTGAAAATCGATTCGCACGATCACGAACTTAACAGGATGAAGCTGTTCGTCGAATGTTTCGGTCAACTGCACTGGAGCCTACAAAATGCATTCAATGGTAACAAACTCTCTTAATAATTGCGCCGATTACAAGTGAAAAAATCTCTTCCCATACACATGATTGCCTTCACCATCAGAGATTAAGAAGCATCAAGCCTGGCACCGTACATAAGAAACCTTTAAAAATCCTCTTAATAAAGATAATTCTGAAAAGGCAAGCCACGCACGCACCACGGGACCGGCGAGCGCGCTGCAAACAAAGTGAAGTAGCTGTAATTTTGAACCCTTCTTTCCTGATCATTTCTTCTAGAGACCTTTTCGTTCCTAAAGAAGACACATGTCACTGATATCTGACGCGTACGGTAACAGAATAGACAGCTGACAAACTATGCCATTAATCGTTTTGCAATTAAGTCACTGATGAACTACCACTTGAGTAATTACGGGTTGGCCTGGCAGTAGATAAATACTCGAAACATTACCTGGGCTACTCATATTCGTAGTCAGTAGACGCACACAAAAAGAAGATATTAATAAACAGTCCTACTTGAAACCGGGGAATTGATTAAAAGATGCAGGAACGGATAATTTCAGTGCAAATCTAGAATAAAGCAAAGCATCATTTCTGTAATGAATAACCCTAGGAGGAAACCGCTCACACCAGCTGTCCACTTAACAGACGAGTGGAATGGACGTCAAAGGTTCTGTGGGTTACCTATGAAATGGTTACTGAACCTGGCGTCCTCAAGCACTGGATACGAGCGTTTTGAGTTAACAACCAGGGAAACAAATTGGATGTTGTATTCATTTTGTGACCAAAATACACCGTATTTTTTGATAACCATGGTCACTATTGAAATGCTGCAAGAGCTTACTGAAAATCATCAGCTTGTATTATCATGATGTAATACTAGCTGGAGTAACATGCAATGAGGCGGGATTTTTGTGTGCACATACTACCCCTAACGTATCCTAGGACAAAGCACAACAGTAATTATCTTGAGTAAATTAAAATTTTGTTCAACTTTGGTCTGGGTGAATGGAATCAAAATACGATAGAATATGCTTGGCTATGCTTATCCCATTTGTGTGAAAATCCTGATTTTCAGCAGACCCTTTTTATAAGACAATTGATTTTTAGCTAGAGAGTGTAGTGCTCGGAACGTGTGAGTATAAAACAAAAGATGCTTTGTTGTTCAAGTGCAGTATTAACTCAGATTTTACATATATACGAATATATATATACATATATATATATATATATATATAAATTATTACTGTGCTGCAAGATATTTATTATTTTTTTCTAATAAGTAAAATTTCCCCTTTTGAAGACTTTAGTGGGACTGAACTCAAATGCCGTTGGTTCACATGACAAGTGTTGTTTGGTAGCACATTGTGAGTGATTTTAATTGCTCACAAATACTAACCAAGTAGAAAAACTTCCAGTGGAGCCTAGAACCAATAGCATACCTAAGAAACGGTTTCCACATTCTTGTGAAGTTTTACAAATCCAACATTTCAATTTCAGTGTTATTAGTCCTCAGTGTCTTTTTCTCATATACATTTTTTCTTCGTACAAATTATTGTTAGCTCATCTCACAGAATTATAGATTCCTTTTCTAATGAAAATAGGGAAGATTTTCCACCGTATGATTCAGCTGTTCTAACAATAAAACAAAGCCTGTGGAAAGGGATTTGAAGTTGGTAAATTGAGATGCATCCGTGCGCATGCTATTGGCGGTTATCACCAACCCGACTCAGATTTGGAAACTGCTCCGTTTTTATTTGCGGTTTTGTTGGAGACAAATACAAAGGCATGGTAACGCTATTGGATAGCTGTTAGGGTCCATTTTTAACAGAACTCCATAGTATAACATGACTGGAGGAGGTACGACAACTGATATTAAACCGATGGTACGTAAAGAACACCGACGCAGAATAGACAACGCAGACAAAAATAACAGGAAACAAAGAGCCATTAACTTTACATTAGAGACCGAAATAAACTACAGGTTGGCTTTCGTGTATGCCGCAATACACGTGAAAGTCGGTGGAATAGTCGAATCAGGGTGCAAATGGATTGGGGACTTCACTTTATTGCACCTTCAGGTTATTTAGGAAACCTAACCCTATTACTGGTTTCGCTCACAGAAGACTCTTGAAGAAGAATTTAACAAGGTCAAAAGCACTTTAAGGGAAAACGAACAAGCTGAGCCTTTCACATTAAAAACTAAAAGGTAGGCCTAGATGCAACCGCAGTCATGATGTCTCACGACAGAAATGTTCTTCTGCTTGCCAGTCACGGGAAAATCAAATCGGTCTATGTCAGTAGGCGTTCAACACATGTTATGAAAGGAACATTCAACTCCCTTCGGGCATCACGCATGTCTACCAGATCTCAGATGTTCTGAAATTGTCATGTTGTCAAAACTGATCACCTCATTGATTATCCACCATAAACTATTCGTTCAGTCACTCATGTAACGCTATCTATTTCGACTGAATAGCAAAGGAACTACCCGAAAAAAGTAAGCGGCCTTGTGTACGTTATTTCGAATTTCGAGTAAAAGAAACCATGGGTAGTACCCATTTTGGGCACCTGTTGGGCACAGGTCATTAAGTAACACACAGATTTGGTATTCCAAATCGTGTGTCAAGTATCTCCTAATCCCCGAAAACACCCATTTACACAAGATGGTTAGTGAAGTGCTCAAAGCTCATCCATTCACACCTACCCTACTCTTCCGTTCTCAAAATTACCGTAACCGTCGGTCAAACACTCCCAGCCTAACGTCTCAGATCCAAACTGTGTGACTACCCCAATCTAAGTTTGTATACAAACACACCGATCTAACCTTATTACCAAGCACAACCACCTATTCAATCCGAATGACCCTCGATCCATGTCAAAACAACAGCTTGCCTCCGAACGCGATCTTGTGTCGCAATGTACATGTTTCTTAGTGTGAATGTAAAGAGACAAACTGTTTTTCTGGTTCACGTTTGAAATTTCATTTCTCTTCATTTCGTGAGCTGTATCATATGGAGCGTAAGTTCAATAAACCGATGAGAGCCAGCCCGGATAGTTTTGTGGTTAAGGTATCCAACTCAAAACCGCTCATCTCGGGTCCGAGCCCCAGTTCGGATTCGGTGGATGCACACTGGTGACAATTTCTAACAAGGATAAAACAGCTATACAATGTTTTCATGGCTTTCACTGTTTTGGACGCTCACACTACCCGATGGGTTGTATTATGTAAAACTCTCAGCTCGTGCTATCAGTACTAATACACATAAATATCTGCGTTAGTCGTTTTGTTTTCATGTCCTAAGGTCTTTTTCAAAGTCTAGGTGCAAGTGCTTCTAGCTGAGAATAGATCAAAGACTTTGTTCCTAAAACACCTTCCCCGTATTCTGCCAAATGCAGTATGCACTGTCATCCACAAAACAGATAAGTTCGATAGCTAACACAACATTGGGATTGCTTTGGCAACCTGTAATTATGCTTCTGAATGATGAATGGCTCAGTTTCCACTGCCACCCCTAAATCCAACGTGGAGGAGGATTTGGTAATGGATTTGAACGAGCGGGTTTTTTTCGGTAATTCTACAGATTCTTCGCATATAGACGGGGTACTGATGAGCAGTGAATTTTTGGTGGCTGTATTTTCCAACCTTTGACAGTTATCCACCGAGTGTTGGCGAACAACTGACCCTGCGCACATGCCTCGTTACATTATTTCCTGCTCATGCTATGATTCTTGATCCGAAGATATTCGTCACTGATTGCCTCTTGCTTTGTAGGCCAGACAGCTAATTCAATTTTTTGCCATAGAGTAGAAAACTGTGAAACTTTTGTGTATTGCTTTATTCATATAAGCCTCGCAAAATAATCTTTATATGAAACTTCCTCAGTTCACCGTAACCCGGTAGGTCATCTAGGAAGGTAACGCAAATTTCTTACTTCATCCGAGCGAGTAACTATATGATAAGAATTATGGTAAATTCTGCAACTGTTTTTTCACATCTCTTGGTGAATAGGTGGTTGAGAAAATCTCATCTACCCATTTAGGACTGATTCTCAAGCTGTAGGCAACGATTCCCGGGCAAGTTTCCTAAACAGGTATGTTAGTCAACGGATGACGGATGACCAGGTGACCTGGTTGCTATTTCTTCTGTTTATTGGGTTTGGGTCTCGTTTCACGGAAGCCGCACGTTTGACTTGCATCAGAGAACTAATTTTTTTCACGTCTCGAAGCGGAAAGTCAACGTCTTTATCATTTCATGACATATTCGAAAAGTACTCGCATCGAGGGAACATTTTTGACAATATGTTCACTTGAACGTCATCATTGTGAGGGTAAAGTCTGACACATCCTCCGATAGATGGTTTGGTCACACTGACGGTCAGCGCCTTAGTACCTGGCCAGTACAGAGCTCTCGAAAAGCTGGCTGACCGGATAGCCGATTGATGGCGCGGATCGGTAGAATGAGAGAGACGAATCTTGTCAGAGGTGTTTCAGATTCGGGGATTGGTCACCGACACCAGTTAGACCAATAATTTGTATGCAACGAAAGGGGAGATGGACCAACACCTTATATATTCATTGTATTTTACACTGATAAAATGAGTTGATACGCAGGCAAAAAGGACTTCTCACTAGAGCTAGTGGGGTGGTTTAAAACCATCATGAAATGTTATCCAAATTGGACAGAGGAGATCTTTGGTATTGTGACTTTCTAGGAACATCAAAACTGGTTCAATATTTCCCCTAGTTCGTAGTATGGCGAAGTGAGCCACTTATCTACGCCGGTGGTGGTCGGATGATTTAGAACTTTCGCTTACCAACTCGGAGGTCGGAGGACCGAACTTCGCTGCTGCCGGTCACCGTGGTGGTAGACAATTCCCCACAGTCGTCCGGCTGATTTTCTATTTGAAGTCTCAAGCTCTGGTTCCCGACTATCGCTAATAGTGCAGCAGGACTTTGCAGTTGAGGGGTATATCCATTCCAATGCATTCATGCGCAAACATGAGATAAAATATCAAACAAAATGACCTAAAAGGTAGACTAGATCAATTTGTTTTTTTTTTCGGGTGTCTTGACGAAATGAATTTCACTGACTACTGGTGTATTTTGTCTAGGTCTATCCTTTTTACCCATTATCCAGATTTGGTAGCCATAATTTTGGAATACTTTGAAGTTTCTGGGTGATCTTTTCTGCTCTTCTTGGTTCGAATTCCATTTGTTGCAGGTGTAATTGCACTGTGTATTGAGCACTGAGGAAAAAAAACGTATTCGTAGACTATTGACCAATTGAAATAATGCCGGGTTCACGAGTGTGCACCACCAGTTTGTAAGCTGAGTTTCACTTGTCTCCCGCCGTTCATCTGCTGGCAACACACAGATTTAAGGTTGAATGTAGGAAACCCCGGAACAAAATTTACCGAATATGAAGTTAAAGCTGTTGCGGACGTAATAGCCCTGATTTTCTGGAAACCTGATTCGCTAGCATCTGTGTGGTCACATGATACCGGAAGTCACATTCTAAAGTGAGTTACAACTAGTGCAACCGATCGTTGTCGAGTCTATCCATAATTCTGATTATATCAAAAAATAGACAACAGCACGGAAAACGTTTTGAACTGCTACCAATATTGAGAAAATCCGCTGATGTAGAAACGATTGGTTGTCGCGCAATTTTTTTCTGTTCAACTGGGATTTCAGCTTCATTAGGAAAACCTGACAACAAATTTGATCATCTTTGAAGTTAAAAACACACGCCAGTTGGTTACCTCTTTGTGTCAACTTCAAGCAGAAAGAACAGGAAAACCGATGTGAAATATTTTTCTCCCGGGATAAGTCCGTAGGAAAATGAAAAGTTGAATTTGAAAACCGACTAGCAGAATTACCATAGGTTTAATTTGTCATCAAATACAACCATGATATTGATAAACAATGACATCGTCATGATTATAATAATTTCTACGATATGATGGAACATTTAATCAACTAACATCAACATTGGTCATTGTTTATAAGAATTGGAAAGTTAAATGAGAAGTTTGTGAAGCTTTCAAGCACTAAAGCATGTTGAATTGTAACCAGGAAATCATTTCAAGAACTAAAAAGTGCATGCTTTCCATACTAACCTAAAATATATTCCCGTACGAACAATTAGTTTTGTGTTGTATTGCATAGGATCACATTCGTCAGTAATTCAGAGAACCCATTGGTCTCGTAATTTCAAACGAATTTGGAACTGTCGACATTCTCCTTGTATGATTCGTTCTAGAAGTATTTTCACTCTAATCTCTTACTTAGTGTTGATTTATCATGATGCAGTCGTACTATAGAGGAACGTTGGTCGGAAATGGTGACATTCAAACCTACCACCTCACCGTATAATTTTCACAATGTTTCAATTCTGGTCCAAACTGGTTCGCAGCTTTTGAATTGATTGAACTGAGAAGTGTGCAACATTCGTGGAAAGATTGACTCTTCTAATCCAAAGCTTTGGTTATTTTTAAATTACCACTGTGGTTGGAGATAAGAACTGCATCAGCAACCTTTTGACACGTGGAATAAACGCTCCGCTCACTTTAATGAATCCAGGAAAACATCGCAGCTATTTCATTTAGCTGGTAAGGAGTCGTCAAGTGCTACCCCCATCTACTGAGTCCTTGACGGAAGCTGAACCTGCCATACCTATGCTTGAAACCCTAAATAACCCACTAGTAACTTCTGTCTAGTCCCCCTTTTATCTTTTATGCTGTAATATTTACTATATTTGTATCATGGAATATCGGTACAACATTTCAGAAACGGGTTCGCGACCAAATGGCCATTGACCTGAGGCCGCGGTGACACGATTCGAATCCACGACAGAAACGTCTAAAGTTTACCGTGATGGCCGTTTGATGACAGCCGGTCAGTGGATTCGACGTAGTCCATTATCCTGATATCAGTGTAAAATATTGCGTTTTTTCTAAAAAATGAATGGCCTGAATTTATTAAGTTCAAATGGTATAAGTAGGCCAAAGTCAGTGCTCTTACATTCATCGTTTTCAATCTTTTGTCTCAACATTCTTCACCTAGATGTGGTGACGATTTGTTCGGGATGGTGACTGACTCTGATTTTTCCAATTTTTTAATCCCGTGGTTGAGCATGAGTGCAGTGGAGAGGGTATATGCCCTTTAGCCGCCGAGGTCCTCTGCACTGTTAGAGAAAGATGGCAACCAGACCCTGAGACTTCGAGTGGAGAACCGCAGAAGGTCCCAATAGGCCAGGTATGACAATGAGCCGGAAGACAGTAGATTACTGGCTACCATCGTTGAGATATTCAAGCTGGCCCTCAAAGTCAAGCTTCACGTCAGAACTGCATAATATAACGTCATGTAGTCACTGATCACATAGTAAAGCTTTGTTGATGATGGATTCGCTTCACTGTAGCCTCTCAGGAAGAAGACGTCCATTATTAGAAATCGATCGCTGTGCAAGAGACCGATGGGATGCTATGTCATGCGTTGTTAATATCAGGTGAACCTTTGGAAGCCAAACCCGGTAGCTTAGTGGTATTTGATACAACAAGAATCAAATCACTGTGCAGTACTCCCATGGCTTTCATAGCTTATTGTTGAGCCTTAAAAAGCACGGGGATCGTTTAGTAAACAATACTAGTGGAAATGCCCGTAATGCATCTAGTTTCTCGTATGATTGGCAGATAATCCACTGTAGCTCACCTTTCACAGACTGACTACTTTTTACTTGCAATCAAAACTTGTCTACACAGCCCTGTTTATTGGTCTTGGTGGAAGTTCGAAGTGTTTCCAGTGGATATGCAATCCTAATTAATTGTTCGTCACATTCTTGATGCTAGATTTAAGAGTGGCTATTCCGAGTCTTCCTACTGACTTGCATAACTCAGTTTGCCGGTCCGAAATGAACAGACGTGTTAGTAGATTGGAATGAATTGAAGTCATAACAAAAGAAACCGCCGCTGAAACAGAGTTATTTCTTTCTGGATGAGGCTTACACTAAAAAACAGTTTGGAAATGTTCGGATATTACCAAAAAGAAAAGCAGATAAACCTCTCCTTACTAGGTTCAGCAGCTGATTCAAGGTCAGTTCCTTCTCAAAAGTATAGCACATCCGCGATGAGGAAGATGAACCGAATAACGACAGGTTTAAAGACAACGAGAGAAAGTGCCGAATGGCAAATCATTGATGGCAAGGAAAAACCTGCCCTAAACAGACAGTGAAACATCCTATCTTCAGTATGGACTACCCACAAAAAGGATAAAATGAAATGCATTTCCTTTATTGGGCTAGTGGGCTGCAATTAGCAACCCGGTGAAGTTGAAGCATTAAAAAAGGCAAAATACAATATACTTTTTGTAAACTGTTATGTACAAAACCATAATACGTATCCAAATTCCCACCTTCACCCGAAGTAATGCAGGTGAACAAGATAGAATAACGCTGCCACTTTGACTGTCTATAAGGACTCTGCAAGTGACAATTTCATTTTTACCATTCCTAAATATCGCTTAGATCATAGAACGCCTTCAATTTGACAACAGTGGAAAACCTCACAAAATCAATTTGTTCGCCTCATTATCAAGAAAAATCGGAAAAATATACATTTCCTCGGCGTAAATTTTTCATCGGATGAGAAGGTATCAAGTAACATTCATCTAATCATAGATTGATTCGCTTTCAGTTCTACTCGATCGGAACAACACTACACGAGTTGGATAAATGCGTTTTCACCCACATCAGAAGTGAATGTAATTGATCGGTCACTTACACGTGTCACGAGCTTCTGAGTGTGATTGGTGGGGCTGTAGGTGTGAAAAATGATCTCTTTGGACATTCGATACCTGCATCATGTCCTCGCCCATATGATGGTCTGTTTGACGTACGATGACAATTAGCACGAATGGATAGGGTCAGATGCACAAATATGCCTTGCCTGAATGGAAAATGTCTTAAGAGGACATTGGTGAAAACTGATGTGAAGAAACCCAAGGTCACGGTCAGTCGGTAGTTGGTGTGTGGGTGTATGATGTGTGTGGAAGAAATAGGAAAGCATAAAGCAAGAGGTCGTGAATGGAATGGCCATGTCCCCAGCTTTTGACCCATTGATTCAACCGATTCTACCATTCGCTGATGAACATGTCATGGATTCAGACGAATGCCGCTTTGACAGAAATGCTCTATTCGCTAATTAGAGAACGTCGTTGTAAAGGACGTATCACTGAAGACACCAACTTTGTGGAAGTTAATTTTCACTTTGCTTGGTGGTACATCTGGATTATGATAAAAATCTTCTGAAGACAAGAGCAGTCAATGGAGTTAAGTTGGCGTTAATAGGACACTAGGTTTAGCATTCTTGTATATGCAAACATGTACGTACCCCCGCCATCTATTAATAAGAATTACAACTTATCTCTTATAGGACGGCACTAGTACCAGATGTCTAATTGTGCACAAATTATACACTGCTAGTCTGTAAATGTGATTCAATGAGCCACGAAGATGCTGTTACCGAAAACGAACTCACTTGCTAATAGAGTTTTCTCTATATGATCAAAAGTCTATGCATGCACTTTTGCTCTGAGCGCACCTCTTTTCCAGCGAATAATGTTGATTATTTCCGAGAAGGAATTATAACTGGCTATTCCGAACCTCCCAACTAACTCTTGTGAGGGGGCTTCTCTGCCTTCGAACCATCTCGGTTTATTAGCACAGAACACATTGTTTATATGGGAAGAAACAGTCACTGTCATCAGTCATTGCAGCACAAACTGACTGGTTTCATACTCGCATCAAGTAGTCTGCCTTTTGATTGGTTGGTTGGTGATACGATCAGCTAACACTTGACAGAAATCCATTCTCGACTTATCGATGTGCTACCTCGTCGCTTGCTAATCCGCTGGCTTAAGCATTGACCTGGATTCTGAACGGGCGCTGATATGTTGATTGCTAACGGGACTTGGCTGACTATCGACCATGAGTCAACACCTTCACACTGGTAACATGATATAGTACACGAAACGTTACCAAACTGACTTCGTTTTTATGCAAGTTCTTTTGAGCCAAACTATTCACCGTGACCATATTGGATATGCTGATATGCCAGCCTATCACCTCAACAAATATGCACATTTTTCCTCATGAAATGAATAGATTAATTTATCTCGGAAGATGTGCCCACGAGGGCGCGAAATGCTAGACTAACGGTGAAAGAAGTAGCTGGTTAGGAAATACTGTGACTTTTATTGGTGTTGACTGAAACACAATGTTAAGGCCTTCTTCCAATTATATCCCGCATGGTTTCAAGTTGAATGCCATCCCATTCATTGAGCATGGCGGACGTTAACTCGTGCAAATCACCAAAGACTCTTCCATCACACATCGCCCTCAGACCCCAGACATTTCCAATCGTCTTCAAGTCTGAACTGTGGGAGAGCCAGACCGCAGACTTCATGTTCCGGTACAATAACTGAATTTTGGTGGGGGTGGCCGCATGCTTTGCCGCGTTGTAATGTTGAGATATCAATCAACTCAGCTGATTCTCCGGAATCATCGTGGCCAAAGATCCATTCATTATCCTGATGTGGGAATCAGCCACTTTCTCTCCTTCGAAAAGTGGTAGCTCAGATTTTCCTTCTTCATATACCACACTAAAGACCATTAGAGAGTCACTAGCAAAGGCGCGACAAACGAGGTCCAGCCTGTTTCTCCTGATTTATGATTCAATCGGGATGGTCTAGGTTAAACGTTTTCTCGTCGCAAAATATCGGATTACTTAATTTAGCACTCCACTTAGTGTGATTTATGGTCCATTCATCCCGAATTTGAAAAGACGATCAGTAGTGCTAGGAACTGATCTCATCTTTTTGTATCGCAGATATGGTGCAGACTCTAGGAGTTGATGTACACACCCAATGCGCACACTCAGTTGCAGGGACCTCTCCAGTTTCGATTCACTGGTAAGTTGGTTCGAAGAACTATACAAGAGTCTGTCAGGTTAAACCTTACCACGCTGTCTCCCTATTACACACGTTCGTCTATCCTTCCTTCCACAGGTTGACCACCTCTCCGTCACTGTGATGCTTCGATTCACCCAAAAATTAGTTTGAAGAACCGCACAAAAGTCTTCTCCTGGCCTGGTCAGAGGTGTTTCTTTGGATCCTACTTTTTCTCGTATCAACGTAATAATCTGGATCCTTCAAAATCTCACCAATAAATACGGTCGATCTGAAACTTTTCTTGGGAATCCGGCTCACGCTTTTCCTCGAGTCTTTTTGTATGACCAATTTTTCCCTTTTCCAGCTCAAACGTCTTTGAACCTCGTGTCTTACCTCTGTTTTAGTGAACGAGACATCTCCACTTCCGGTCAGAATGTACGGCTTGAGTGAAATCCGTACTCGAATCGCTTGTGACATGAACACTGATAAATAACACATCACACAGCATTGAAAATATGTGTAACTGCCGGCCTTGGAAGCTAGTTTTTCTAAACCACTTTCATATTTTTGCAATTTGTCCAGGAGTGGGTTTAATAGCATTTAGCACACTGTCAGACACCTTTTGCGGGATAAATAAATTTATTTGTTTCACACCTGAAATTAGTAATGGTTAGACACATTAGCATGATAAATATGGCGATATCCCGAGTACTTTGGTTCAAGTGTAATCGCAGATAAACAAGGCGGATTTAATAGCATTTCGTGAACTACCCATCCAATGCAGAATAGATGTACTAATGCCTAGCAAAAATATCAAACTGTTCATTTAGGAAATAGACTAACCCGAGTTTTCAGAACATAAAATCAATCGATAAGTGTTGGATGCTTGTTTTTTGCGAATTGCATCTAGTTCATTCCAACTCATTCCGTTTGAGGGGGTTGATCGCTCTGCTGAGAAGAACATTTTCGTCTCACGCTTGCTTTCGTGTCAGGGAATATTTCACAAATTAGAAAATCAACCGAATGCGAGCAAATTGGTGGAAATCTGGGCCAAGTGTGTGTGTGTATCAAAAGGACCAGACATTGGTAAGATTGCAAATTCAGACGGGGGTACAAGTAGAAGTTCCGCAGCCCAGGAAATGAGAACCCTAATTAAAATGTGATAAAGATATTACGTGTGTATCAGACTGACCGCAAAACTAGGTGATTAACTAGTTAAGATCATCATATTTGAACAATATCATTGCTATATATATATTAGACTTTTATTCACAAATTATGAATTTCATAAGCCTTTCCACTTTCTTACCTACTTAGGATTTTACATAGTAACAGGTTAGAAACAAACTAATCAACCTTAGATCACTGACCCATTTTATTGATCTTTACAAGTAAGGGTTTTCAACTATTTTGACAGAGTCCTGTTTACTTAGCAGAAGTGAACTGATTTGACTATATCGGTAGAAGTTAAGCACAAAGCACTTCCAATAAATGAGAGAATTTTGCACGGTTTTGGCCCGAGGGAATTGAATGATCTTCTACCGTATTAATGAGAAAGACAAGTGACGAGGAAAATAGTCCTGTTTTAAGATGGAAATTTTGACAGCCAGGACAGTTGTGGTTAGACGTGGAAGATTTAGGAAATGTGAAATGTCCGGAAAAATTATGTTGGAGTGTTATGAACAGATCGTCCGGAAAAGCCGTTCCTCGGAGAAAAAGTTCCGTTACCGTGGTGAGTCTGTCACCTTTGGGTATTTCATAGTTTCCTGCATAGCTGATCATCTAGTTTTAACAAATCACTACATATTTTGTTATCAAATTCGATCTGGTTATTTGACTCGACTTTTCCCATTTTAAGCGATACACTTGAACAACATAGTCTCCGGTACGCTTACATTCCTTGTCATCAGTTAGACAGATGAAACACTCGGCTTCAAACAGCCTTTTCTCTTCACGAAAAATGCTTCGTGTTTGGTTGACAGAATACATACTGAAAATAAAGTCTTCCTATTGAGAAAAAGTGTCCCCTAACACTGGTCATTATCACCAATATTGAATCTGTGTTGCCGGTCATCTTTACACAAGTTATAACACGAAAGCATTTCCTTCCTGGTGAAGATTAGTGTATGAACTATTTAGCCTGTAGGTTTTTGCCCTCTGTCCCTTTTCTTGCTACAATTTGCCTCCTTTTGTCACATTGATGCAAAATTTCAAGAGGGCAGTCACGTCCAACTACCGGTCACCAAATGGGAAATTGGCCGGCAGCTGGCGCGGCAGGACTGAATAGATTGTGTGTTTTAAGCCACAACAAACATACCCACACAGTCTAGATAGATTTCTTTAAACGACTTGTACTTGCACTGGTTTTTACAGCTGCCTTGAGTCTTCTTTGCCAGCAAAGTGTAACTCATTGGAATTAGCAAAGCTTACGGCCACAAGCTATTAAAAATTGTTTTTTCTGTTGAAATCGGAACATTCCTGTACAAGTATTTACGGACTACGTAAAAATGTAACTGCTGTAGCTCTCGTTAACCCCGTAATCCAAGTGTATAACAACTCATTAGCAAATATGTACAAGGAACACCTAAGTTAATCGATCGAACTTGTTGACCAACACCTTTTCATTTAGTTCATATGCCTCATGAAAAGCTGGTTCCGATATGTCTTGCGGTTCCTCTTTCCGTGGTGGCTACTCATTGTAGTTCAAGTTTTAGTTCGTTGATAACAGCTCACAGTGTGAGTGTACCAAACAAATTTAAATAAGTATGTGTTATCTTCACGATGTTATTCATTTTGGCCAATCATCAAGCTAGAGCCCAATATTTGTGAATAAGCTCAGAAGACATTAGGCGCTACTCTAAACTGCGGATACTTGTGATTGTCCATGATACAAATAGAGTGAGAAATTCCTTTGAAAATTTTTTTCCCTATCATCAGATGAATCAAACATGGCAGAACGGGGCTTGTTGCTCAACGATCCATCTGAAAAAACCCGTGGCAGCATAGTGCTCATTGTTCTGATGGATTTCATGAAACCGTGGCCACAGATGTACGTCACACTGTAAATTGTCTTGAGCAATTACAATCTCTTTAGTTGTTTATGGCAGCTAATGCAATGAGTTACACATGAAAGAATTCCATTCCACAGTCGGATAGCGTGAAACCTATTGAATTCTAGTGCACCGGAATATCTGGTATTGATGTTCTGTGCAGTATCTGTCTACTTGAACCTATCTATCCTGCTTCCGTATTGTGTATCACACTAGAGTGTTAAGCATACATTTTATGTGTTTTAATGAAATAATTTTCCCCGAACAAGAAGAAGTTACTCCAAAAAAACGTTAAAAGGTTGCACAGCTAGTCTCACTATCGCGCTTTCGTTTGTCAGCGACTTATTCGTCTTTTGAATGTGAACAAAAAACAATTCACCTTTGGAATTCCCTTGGTTCCTAAACTGCCGTTCTCATTTGATATCGTTATTTTTTGAATACTAAACAGTTTTTAAATTCTCTAAAATAGGTTTCCTAAACTATACTGACAATAAATTATTCATCACCATTTTTGCCTGATACATCAGCCAAAAATGATTCACTGTAACGCAAAATCAGTGCATTTATGAAAATCGATAATTGCTGGAGAACTGCTACATCGGGGACCAAAGAGATGGCAAATATTTTTACTTTTTAAAATCCAAATACCAGAAGATATTGTTCCTTTTAGTAGGTAATTATGCTAGTAAATAAAGAATTACTTGCGCAATGGAACCCAAACAAACTGGAAACCGATTTCATATGAGCATAATTCAGTTTAGATAGATTATGAAAAAAAGTTGAGAATGTTTTTTAAAGGTCTGGCTAAAGTTTCGGAAACTTTTCACTTTCGAACTATTAAAAAATCATTGAACGCAATTTAAGCGGATGAATCGGTTTTGAAACACACTGGTCTTTGGTTTAGTCTATCTAAATAATTATGTGGTTACTTGATGAGCATATTTTCCAATACGCAGAACTTCTCCTACAAATTATCTTCCTTCTCGGCTAGGCATATTTACGTTCATCTTATTAGATTGTTTAACTATCCTTGTATGTGTGTGTGCGTAATTTTTTTTTTTGTAGTAATTTCTCAACTCTTAGATGCCGCCTACACATATATAGGGGACGGCTTTCAGTCGTCATGGCTAATTGCAGCTTAGAGATGCTGTATTTTCGGGACCAAATGATGAGAAACATTACTCGATACGTCATAACTTCGCCTTGCGATGATGATTATGATTGTGATAGGCAAGATGTTGATGATAATGACGATGACGGCGATAATTTTCCGATCAGTATGCCGCGCGAGAAAATAGACATCCTATTAGTCTAACGGCATCCTACGACGATATGCACTTTGGAGTCGGAAGTATATTACCCGAGAGTAGAGAAAAACTTTATATATATATATATATATATATATATATATATATACAATCTGTAACTAAAAAAGTAGTAAAAACTCGAAGGATTGGTTTCTCGCTAGAAATCTTTAGTTATTTGACACGAAGCGTTACGCAGTATCAGTGCTCAGCTCACTGTTGTTAGAAATCATCAAGGGAGCACGTCCGCCGAGTTCCACTTGGGACTCGAACCCCGGGATAGGAGATTGTAAGTCAAACACCTAACCACTAGGTTTTCCACACATACTCTGAAAGATTTACTGAACATCAAAACTACATTATACAAACCACTTCCGTCAGCGACTTTCAGTGGTAACAACCTGTTGCAGAACGATCCAATCCTGTGATGAACAACCAAGATGAACGTGTTGTAGGGCGCTTCCTTTGTTCCCAACTGTGAGTTGAGTTTCATAGTTATAATGATTATAGTAATTATTTACTATGAATATAACGAAAAAGCCTATCTCGTGTATTATTTTGTTGGCAATAGGGATAAAAGATGAACTTGAACGAATGTGGTTACCCAACTTGATTTCTTAGCATTTACTTGAAGGATCACTGTGTTGTCCAGATAATGGGATAAATAATGTTCATAGTTAAAAGTAGATGAGTCATTTTTCTGATACTCAAAATTCAATGATTAGGAAAGCTTACCGGGCGAAAGCTCTACCAATTAGGCTATCGCAGTACGGCCAGTCGAGTGTGAATAACGCAGACGAATGTCCAGTGATGCACAAACCATTATTCCCATGCATATATTTCAATTTCCTTTGGATCACGTTCCGCCGTGTGCCGTTCATCCATCTGGGAAGTGACCAACGAGGCTAGTCCAGTGAATAAAACAAGGATAGTTGCTATGCTGCTTTGGAATAGTGGTTCGCGCATTACTGGCTATTCTCTTGGGTCATTCACACTCGACTGGCCGTACTGCGATAGTTCAGTTGGTAGAACATCAGTCCGGTAAGCGGAATGTCACAGTCTCATTTCGGGCTCGTGGCATTCTACTTTTGATGTAAAAAAACAAGTGGACTTCGAATTATATAAGATTCAGGCTTCCTGTACCAAGAACACGTGCTTTGAATCAGGAAAGCCTTTGAATTGAAGCGGCAATATGGACTGAATTGTTGGTCCCTTTTCGGTCAGTTACCTAATTCAGTTCACTAACCAAAAATATCAATATCACAGGCAGAGATAAATGATCAATCTGTCTTCTCGTCTGACCTGATGACTCAGAAATGTTCTTACGAGATACACACTTCATGTCTCCCATCAACACGTTTCTGCTACGGGGGACCAATTTGACTTGATAAAGCTTTCCGTTCAGTGTTTCTTATGATAAACTGGAATAGAAAATCGAGGTATCGAATTCACTAACGAACTTCAACAGATTTACAGGTGAAAATTTATCAGGTGAGTCGTTTTAAGAATCTCATATATATAATATATTAGTAAAGCAGAATTCAAGTGAGCAAAGCCGGTGATTCAGTTATGATTGCACTATATATAACCTAAATATTTTCAAAACCAGTAGGTGTCTACACTAAGCTCCACAGTGTTAGCATCCGTGTTGGCAATCGTTAACATTATTGATTGAAATTATCCGCTTTGGAGGTTTCGAAGATGAGACATTCAAATGAAAATGCACACAAATACCGGCAAAACCGCTTCCATACAAGACTATGAGGTTCTATTCCAATATGTTTATGAGTCTCTGAAGTAATATTCTCACGCACAGGACACTACCAAAAGTGCTACTGAACTGTTTCACACCCAATAAAACTGATAATGATTGTTACGCTCAATTAGTCAATGCAGTGACGACACTCGTAAGAAGTCGGGTCCTTGTAGAAGCATAGTTTGATTTCGAACAAATCACTTTTCGGCCAATTTAAGGTCACGGTACCTGGAGAGCGTAGAACAGCCATCTTCGTGCACAGAAAATAAACACAATCAAGTAGGTTCTATTCATCCGTGCGATCACTAGTGTGTGAATATTAGGTGCGGAGGTTTGCAGCACGTGGTTCCAGATGTGATAAAAGACCAGTTTAGATTCTCATCGCTGGTAGATATTTTTCGGCTAACACTTTCAACAATGCTTATCCCTCTAATATGAACTGTCCACGATTGTTTTCCACAGGAACACGTTTACCACTCCTTCTTGTTTTTGTTTTGAATTAACAACACGACATCGCTCGTTGCAAAAGAAAACAAAAGTGCGAGAGAAGCGCGTTTACTGAATCAGTTATTATGACCATCTTCCTTAACCCAAGATGAGCACAAGTTCCGGAACTGCATACAACCAATAGACATAGTGAGATGTTGGTTAAAGTCCAAAAAACTTCAAGCTGGCACGGAAATGAAAATTGTGTTCCCCTATGCATAAAAGTTTAGCATTTAGGTCCTGTTCTCACCAAAACCTTGTGTAGACAGCTGAAAAACCACTATTATTGTTTGCTCAGAACGATCCATTTCGATCTTGAGTTACCATAATAGACGCTCTAGTGAAATCTGAATTATTCTCCAAACAACCTTGGTTTTTTCGTTTAAAACGTAATGAAGAGCTTTCACTATCAACCAAAAGTAGATGAACGAGTACAGGGCGAGCTTATGGCTCTATTCCTTATGTTGTTGTAGTAGTGATACTACACCCCTCTCAGAAGAGGTTCACTCAAAACCACAATTCCAAGTTTGAGAGTATTTTCTTCATTCGCAGGCACCACCCGTAACTGAACAGTTAAAAGAGTCTTCTGATATTATCCTATTCCTCGAGTACTGCAAAATCTGGCACTTTTTCCTGATTATTTAGGATAACGTGATCACCCGTTTGTTGGCAATCGAATAAGAAAGTACGACATTGATGAATAACATCTACTACCAAAGTATACAGCAATGTTTGGCCCGACTTATTATATCACTTGGAAAAATTAGAAATGATCCTATTCCAAAGTGTATTTGTCGGTTATTTCCAAACTACTTGTTATGGCTCTCTCAAAGACGAAACCTGGAGACAGCTATGCAGAAGTCAAAAGAACTTTCGAAAAACTCAACACGTCTAACAATCGCTCACAGTGAGAAATGATGTTTTTCGTCGACAACAAATTTCTATCTTCCAAATTGCCTTCCTATTTTGCGTTTAAAATTAGTTTTCTTTGTCCCCTAGTTTTTTTTGTTTTTTGTTTAACAAACGGTTTTATAGTCACAGTTACGACCTGGTGCCCGATTAACATGTGTTTTCAAAGTGGGCCCCACTGCCCGTATTGCCAGCACAATGTGGACCCGGTTTTTGATCGCAGACGAAGTATCTGATCAGACCAAACCTCCAACACTGGCCATTAGAAAACCATATGTTCGAAACACACCCGCACTTGTCTTCCATGTACCAATCTGAGACACGGACAGAACACGAACCCTGATTCAGCCCACGGTCCAGGTGCGCAGCAGACGTGTTACGAAATAGTCGAATCAAAAAGAGGGCGCCAAACTATCAGAAGGTGCGCTTATCAAGCATTATTCGGAGCACGTATATCGTTATCGATTGACACAAAGTGTGAGGAGGGAAGCATGTACAGGTGAACCAGAGTGTTCGTAGATTACAGAATGGTATGCGATGAAAGTTTGGAAATGGCAGTCTCTATTTTCAAGTCTATTCTTCTGATAGTATCACACTTATCACCAACATTCTTGTGTAAGTCAGTCCCCTGTGAACCATCTGGTTCAGTAATGCATCTTCACATTGTGAGAGTAGACAAATACTAGCGACCATTCCTCGGAATCCACACCGTACACATAGTACTCCGTGTGGTCCTGTATATTTGACCCTGTGCAAGTAACAGGTATGTCGCCGTTTCACGTTTTCCTAAAAACCCATACGTTGACCATTCTGCGTAGTTGAATGAAACGCGTCAAAAACTCCACTGAGGTGCAAACGGAGAAATTAGTACGAAAGTCAAACACAGTTAAAAGTACCCATTATGGATTTACCCTGAAATCACTCCTTTTCATCTCATTTTAATTCAGAAGATCTAGTCAAAAGCTGAAAGAATCAGTCATTTTGAAGAAAAATATTCTGTATTTTGGATTTTTCCAGTTTCGCGGTCTCCAGTTTATTCATCAGCAAAATACGCAAGCTTTTTGAGGGGCAGGCAAGACCAGGACAGGAAATAAGTATAAGAGTAATTCTCATAGGTGACTTTCCGAAATACGTATTCTTTCATCACAAAATTCTGAAACATCAGAATGATGCACTGAAGAATAAGAGAGAGAGAGAGAGAGAGAAAGAGAGAGAGAGAGAGAAAGAGAGAGAGTTTATCTGGCTCAGGAACGGGTGAACTCATTCGGTGAGTTGGGATTCTCTTCTAATGTAAGTAGGGCGGCTTTGTACTTGGATGACAGGACGAAATTTTCCCTGAAGCGCACGACTGGTTTTGCCATTGTGGCCGCCCGTCAACTATGCGTACCCGGTACTCCCTTGTCCAGTCACCTTTGTACGGGAGCACTTCACAGCACGGGTAACAGCTGTAATCTCACTGGAATCGTAAGGGGCATGCATGGACGACGAGTTCAATTTTAGAACCACATGGTGATTTTAAAAGTGAACCCTTTGCCCACGCGCCCTCCTTGCCATTCTTTCATTGCAGATTGTCTGAGTAATGGATAAGCAAGAATCCATGGCAATCACACTGCCTAACAAAGAGTGACGTCTAAATACAGAGTCACGTGCACGCACGCACATACACACGCACACAAGCAAGCATACACGCACATACAAACAGATGAACAAATCAAACGAGAGGTGGATCACACTTCGCCAGGTTATTTGAAAAACGAACTTTGGGAAGAGGGGCATTTCATTGAACTTCCATCCGGCAACAAACAGGGAGCTGCATCGGAGGAACGCAATACTAAACACGTAAACAAAATATACGAGCATCTTTGTTGAGTGGAACAAGTACACAAGGAAACGTCTGCGACAAAAAAGTAACCCTCAAGAACATGTGTTTGTGTATAATTTATCGTTGCTTTTCGAAAAACATATCACCTTGAATTCGTGGAGCATGCCGCAGAAGCGAAGTGCAAATATAAACAGTGACAATAATAATAATAATAATAATTAATAATAATAATAATAATGATAACCACGGTGTATGACTTCATAGTCGCCTGGCTTCCTACCCCACTCAGTGATGACGCGAAATAACGAAATGATTCCGTTATTCCTCTCCAACCTGTTTTGGCCTATGATTGTCCTGCATATTCAAAGCTTGTTCCATAATGGCATAATGTGACGAGTTCAGAGTTGTTGGTCGAAACACTACTTCCAACTGTTTCGGATCGTTCCCGAGAAAAAACCCCGAGTTTTAAATTGACAGTTTGTTAAATTGTAGCAATAACTTCATGAGTCTTAGTAGCCAGATACGGATAATTGGTAATAATTTCACGTTGATTCCAACAGTTAGGTAATTGGATTGCCCGGAAATTGACTGAACCTGTGGTAGCACAGCTCCACTCACCACTTAAAACATGCAAGCTTAGTACTACTTATCTGGTCAGGAAATATCATTTGCGGTAATTACCGAACAAATTCAAACCGGGACTAACAGCATGAGTGTGAGACACGCACGTTAATCAGATGTTTTCCAGGCTGTTTCTCAAAGGCTTCTTTCGCGTTGAGGTTGAACGAGAGGCTTCAGTTATTTTTGTACAGAATAAAATTGATCAAATTTCCTAAGTAGTTTCTTGTTTATTGTCTGCAGTCACCTGTGTGCTATTTCCACCTTCTCGGTTTATTTCAAAAAATTGAAACACGCATTGGTAGTGACTTTTGAATTGAAGAAAACGATTTTCAGGTTGAACAATCAATGCTATCAAGAAAGGTAAGGACTGTTCATACTTTTTTCTGTAATTTACTTGAATCAAAAGATATATTCAACAAAGCAATGATACAAATGTAGCTTTGATGAGTTCAGACTTATCTTAGGACCATTACATATTATAAAAGCTTCAAGAACAACAATTTGGTGATAAAGCTTGGTCTCAGCGCTTCACCTACTGAACAATTACAGCAGACTATATAACTCGGGGAAAGGAGAAGGGAGACAGGAAAATTGGTTGTTAACGTTAAGAAGACAACTCGTTCAAGGTGGAGTAGACTGAGGTGGTGATTGGGGCTGTGAATGTTCACTCACCAATCGTCTAACTGGTGATAATCATTTGCGCTGTGAGCTGCCATCGGAAAATTAGGTGGGAACATTTCGAAAGCATGACCATCGAAGGACAAAGAATCTTACGAACTGCGCAGTAGATGAAGTACTGAAAGCAAATTTGTTCGCCAAATTGTTGTTCTTCAAATGAACCTATGGCGACTATTTACTCAGTATAAAAACTGTTGACTAGCACCTGTTTTTTTGTGTTCACAGATGAGAATAAAAATGATATAAATTACTTTCGCCGCCTAATGGGGGAGAAATTATCTAATTTTCAATGAGTGACGCGAACGGCTCGTTACCAACATGTCCCACTAGATACAAGTAAAACAGACGTATTCGAAAACAGAATTTTGGAAGGTCTGCAGGTATTGGAAGTGGTTTCTGTGCGATGGAACGGTAACTGCCGGAAAAACAAGCCCCGTCCACATTCCTGCTTATGAAATTATTCTTCCCGATTGAGGATTTCGTCCTCTATCCCCGTACTCGTACCTTGGCAACTGTAGACATAAATTGAAAACAACTCCAGTCCCTTTATATGATTTGGTTGATAACTGATTGAGATACTGACGGTTTGTCTGAATAAAGACAGTCAAATTTGTTAGTTTTTCGTGTTTTACAGTTTCTAAGTTTCATCCGGTTGGTCTCATTCTCATTCCTTTGAAAAACGTGTTGAGTTGACCCTCGTTGCACACGGTGTGCGATGTTTATCAGATCAAAAATACCTTTCAGGAGTCGTCATTTTTACTCTTATTCCTGCAATTCACGTACAAAAAGATCAAAGATTATTGTTGAAAAATAACCCACCGTAGCACGAAAATCAGTTGCCCTACAAAAAAACCATTCTGTACACTTCATGATATAACCTGCAGCGTTTGACTTTCGATTCAGTTTGATATACTGTGAAGCATTTGTTGCGAGTTATACCTGTGGAGGGTTTTTGCTCATGTAACTGCTCTATTTTACCACGTAAAATTCAACACCAAGGATTATTCGAATGTTTTTTGGCTATACGCTAATTAGGTGCTAATTGAATAGGCTGTGCGAACAACACGGATACCCTACCATCCTACTTTTCTCCATTTCCCTCATATATAGATTATCTTTCGTAGAAGAAGTTCTCAGGTTACTTTGGACCTCAAAATCGGATTCTTTTGTGAGTCCAAATGGCTTATCCTCTGTTACTCTCAAACTTGCAGCAATTCACCTATCCGGAATTATGACTTCCCGCATCCGTCAGTCTTTTAACACTGGCGCTATTCCTGCCTCCTGGAAACCGGTGACAGTGGTGCCTATTCCCAAACACTTCAAGTCCAACATTTTGTCAAAATGTTTTCGTTCCATCGCCATCAATTCTCCTGCGCTCAAGGTGACCTGGCATGCTATCATTAGTCAATCGTGTTCCTTTTTTGTTGTCCCAAAAGGTTCCCAATAATTTGCGTACAAACCCAACACATGAACTCTGGATACAATCACTTCAGTCTGTCATTTAATTTCATAGAATGTAGATAGTTCCATGAAATTAGTCCATAGTATTTTGCTCGACTACTCCTCCGCTTTTGATTCTGTTTCCCGTTCTCTTCTGCAAAAACTGGAGTCTTATCGTTGTCCCACTTCTTTATTCTTGTGGTTGACAGATTACTTCTCCAACGAAACTAAACATACTGAAGTTGATACAAGTTTATCGAATCCTTTGACTAATAACTCAAGTGTTCCCTAGGGTGCCGTTCTCTCCTCACATCTCTTCACCACGTATATCAGAAACCTGTCCCTTGCACCACCTGTACGAATTTTACGTGAGCCCATGACTTCGTACTCTGCCAACCTATCTCCTACCAACCAGACTTTAACTCTTTCTCCGAGAACTTATATAATGTTCAGAATTTTTCGTCCCGTTCTGGACTACATCTCAACAGTTCCAAATCTTTTGAGTGTACTTTCTCTCTTTCTCGTTACTCTTATCCCAACGAGGAATCAATCATCAACAATGTCCTAATTTCCAGGACTGACTAGGTCAAATACTTAGGCGTCACAATCAGTGCCTATTCACAGTGGTGTTCTCAGATTTTTGATTGTGTTAAAAAACTGCCTAGACTGTCTTTTCAAATTTGTAAGCTAAGGCAGTTTGGTGCCACACAAGCTGTCATTCTTTCTATTGTCCATCAAAGTGTTCTACCAGTCTTACTCTACTGCTCTCCCGTAATCTTTCCTGGTCTATTTAAGAAACATTTTACCATTCTACCCCGCGGCCTAGCCATTATCAGTCGTGTCTCTTTGATTTCCATGGGCTGTCTTATCTCCAAAGTTTTCGATTTGCACATTATAGCCTGTGGAAAATTCGCCAAGAAGATTCTAGCTGACCCCACCCATCCCCTGTACCGTGACTTATCTGCATGCTGTTGGCATCCCATCCACACGTTCCGAATTTAGACTTATCCCATCCCGCATAATTGTCTATCGTAACTCTACAGTGCCTTGCTTAGCACGTGTTCTGGTTGACAAAATAAAGTCACAGAGGAACTTCGGACTAACCTCGATGGCTGAACCAGTTTTATTTCTAAAGTACCCACTGTTTTGCGCATTTAAGAGTGTCAATGATCAGTTTTCCCTCTGTTTGGCTGAAATGTGAGTTTTTGTTAACTTGCTAAAGATTTCAATACAACTCAGTGCAATCGAATGATGATCGCAAATCAGTCCTCATCACACCGTAACCCAATGTTTTTTCGCGTTGTTTGGGTCGCAAATGACTGGTCAGAATTTTCTGTCGCCTTTTCAGGTGTTAGCCAACCCAGTGTTTTTTCACTGATTTGTAAGTGCTCTGAATTTGCCTTGCATAAAAACCTTTCCGCGAAGAAATCTCAGTAGACCGTCCTGGTCCACTGGGTCGTGTTTTGTTTCCCGACTTAGATAATCAGACCTTGGGTTTTCCGTTAGAACAATTATTGCATCTGGTGGGTTGTAGCATTAGGCCAGAGATAAAACATTTTCCTTGTCATATCAATAGCCAGGCAGATCCTTTTAGATATAAAATTATAATTTATATGGTTATCTACCGCCGGACAGAGTGCACATGCGAGAACTGATGGCACAGGTATTCAGGTCCTCAACTGGAGACAATGAATGATCATTTGCTCAGGGCAGCTGATTAGTTTATCGCCTCCACAAGAGGCAATTTAGGCACAAGTGGGACTTTAAGGTTAATCAACGGGCTTTTTCTCGAGCACCAAATAAGAAACCGCTGAATGTTATCCATGAAAGGTAAGTGCCCAAGAAAGTAGTGCATAGAGAAATAGATAAAACCAACAAATGGACAACTACTAAAAGTCTGTGCATGAATAACAGCTCTGCTTGTTTCGCTGTTGCGTAAGTCGACCACACACGCACCTAGAGTTGAGATCAATTCAAAATATGATTGTTATTTGACTATTCCAACCCATTCAGGGAATTTTTCTGTTACTTGGATGGCCATAGCAGAAACTGCTCAAACGATAAATTAGGCTTACTGAGCCTCAATTTCGCGTTTCACACACACCCACATGGGACAAGATGGCTATATGGGCAGCAAACTGAAAACCTTAGATCCCTCGCCTGACTTTGGTTAGTCGTACGTCAAAAAAAGCTGGTTCCCGAAAATCATAAGCAACCCTCTTGACCACCTGTTGTATTGCCATTACTAGCGAAAAGCACTATCTCAAGTCGTCATACATTTCATAAACTGTCCAACAGTGTCATCAGAGATAACGTCATTCAAGAAAGCCACATCCTTCTGTCTCTACCGTGGTCGTATGACAACAAATCGAACACGAGTTCTTTGTGACTGATTATCCCTAAATCTGTTCCGTTTGAAAATGTCTAGCTAACTTTTAAGACCCGGAATTAATAACTTCTTGCTGTGGCCGGTTCCAAATATTCGCAGAAAATATTGCTCGTTCAATACAGGTTTCTTTTGTTGTGGTAACATAATTAACCTACTTTCCTGCACATGGCCATTAGCCTATTTATCCACTTGACGCCTCCCTCCCTTTATCCAAAGATCCCCAAGACACCTTCATGGAAAAATGAGTATGCTAGACTAAACGAATGCTCCAGCTTTATCAATTTGAAAGTAATAATTTATAATTAGTAATGATGTGGGAAGATTAGATTCACGGAACTTCCACAGATAAATTATTGTTTTTTGATTTGAGATGAATGTTTTGAAATCATTATATTTTTTCAGACTCGTGAATGCGGAATAAAGCACAATATGTTGTGAACAAAAACGGCAATTTGTACTATGTGATTCAGTGTCCACACCAACTTTCAGTGTTCACCTTGTATTCTAACTCAAATGAACCATCTCAGACAGAAGTTCTTTTAAACTCTTTTGCACTGACTGTTTCGGGTTAAATAACACGTCACTTTCATCTCGGTCACCCGCCCCAAAGTGTCTCTCCCATTTTTCTGTCCTGTTCCCTTGTAGATTTAGTGGAATTCTCTAGTCAGATATGGCGCTTCGCCTTGAGCTGCATCAGTCGAGCTCTGGTATCTTTACAAACTCTGTTCTTGCCAGACAGTGTGAATCTCCTCTGACTGTGTGCGAGACGTTAATAGATCCAAAGCATTTTGCATCTCCGTGTCGTTCTTACCTTCTAACCGTTTCTTGAACAAGAAGAGAATCACGTTATCCCTTACGTAACCTGCATACTTGTAAACAATGTTGTTGCAACGCAGTTCCCCATTAAAATCACAATTCGACAGAACCACTTTTCCTGAGTCAGTTATTTGTAATGTGAATAAGGGGAATTTTATGGATCTAACTTAGGCAATTATTTGTGAAAGTAATTAACTGCAATAGAATGCAAGTTTGAATAGACAGAAGTGTTCACTAAGTGAGTAATAAAAACAGCAACATTCAGTACATGGTCATCAGATTAACTCACCTCTATCGGGAAGTTCTCTTTGCCCCACCCCGCCTCCCTGTTGCGATCGTCGAGATGAATGAAATCCTTGTCCAATATGTACGAAAAATGTGCGTATATTGTCAATCACAGACATTATTGATTCAGTAACAGGAATTCCCAGGAAAACAAATAATACTATTGTTAATGCTAAAAGCAACTCGGCGCAAATAAGTTCCCAAGTACTACTCTGCTAACTTGGTCAAAGTCGGCAGGTGCACAGTAGGGATAATAATTGCCAGTTAGTAGAAGTATTGGCAGACAAGGCTAAGATTGTGATGAATGAACGAATGACTAAACCAATGACTGGTTGGATAATCACCTCACACGGACTGAGCCCCGCTTTGTCATCTATCCAATACGATGAATCGTGGTTCGGTGAACACGAAAACAGCGCGCTAGCTGACGGTATCGTATCACTACCTTGGTCAGTAGTGTCGCACTTGTCCACGTGTCTGTCTGTGCACGGTATTAGACGGCTTGTGCGCATGTGCGCGCTGTTGCGTGTGTTTGTGTTTGTGTTTGCGTGTGTGTGTGTCTGTTGTCTGCGTGTGTGTGTGTGTGCGTGTGTGCGTGTTTCGTGCTTGCGTTCGTATCGCTACACGCTCTCACACTCAATCCTGTAAGCGAGCATTCTGTTGGTTCAGATGCTACCAAAGATGAGTTGGTAACCCATGTTACCTCGTCGGTTGGATCATGTGACGACTGTGTCGCCGATCTATCTTATGCATTCAGTCATAGGCTTTAATTACGCACGGAATCTGGATGGCTAAAAGCTCTTCGTTGTGGTTCTGTAAAGAGCGCACAAAACAAAACTAGCACAGTGATCCGGCATCGGATACCTCGGTGAATGTAATGCTATCCACACTGTGACACATACGACTCACTATCCGATCAAAGCACAGTGTCGTCTATTTAATAATAATGTGAGTGAGCATTGGACAGGAAGATAAATTTCATGCATCAGATTAAAAAAACCTAGTCTAAATTAACTGTAATTACGTAATACGCTTCGTCGTGCAGTGTGAAGGCTCAACTCGTCATTGGAAACCATTGGGCCACCGTACAGCTGTTTCACCCTTGTTAGGACGGATCAGTAGTGCACCTCCACTGACTCTGAACTTTACCCGAACCAGGGTTTTCATTCGGTTAGTTGAACCTTCCTAACGCATGATGAATTATATTGTGTAAAATCTGATCTACTACTCACGCTCATCCGTCATTCGCGTCGTACCAAAACACGTTTGTCAAAAATATGTCCATCTGTAGGTGTAATTCCCGGAGAACCTGAAGAATCTACACAGTCGCAGTGTTTTGTTGATTCTTCGATGGTGGTTGTGAGCATCAACCAATAGGAAGGTGGTGTTGATAAAAAGTATTCTAATTGTATCACACACACTTTATACGTTCCCAGAACTTCTTTGGTCAGCTAATCGTATTTCGGTCGAAAGTAAACTGAAAATACGGCTGCAAAAGAGAATACAATCCAATGAATGTTTATTAAAACAGACTTTTTAATTTATTTAATTTTCCCCCATTTGACTTTTCCCCGCGTTATGATGATGACCACTATCCTAATATAAACACTGTTAATCACTATGCTCAATAACTTAGTAGTAATAACTCTAGTGATAACTATGATAATAGTATTGGCAACGAGGAAGGTAATAACAATCGTAAAACTGCTCAGTCAGTGAAGTCATTCAAAACTTTGGGAGGACCTATTTATTCAGAACCCTGAAAAACATGAAATGTAATAGAATTTCACAATAAAGCTTCACACGAAAAACCTGAACCAAACATGTTGTTTTCTGAAAACTGTTCGAAATATGGGATAAAAGAGTGATCAGTGCTTTTCAGCTTAACATCCAGTGCTATAATTTGTTCAAAATGGCAACTTTTTTCGTAAGTTATCCTCATAAAATCAACCCCTCTCTGAATGCCAAGTTCCGGGCAGACCATAGCACAGGCTTTGGTTACGCTGAACCTCAGAATGTTAGGAAAATAAACCCCTGCGAGAATATAGCTTTCCCGAATGAGTTGTCAAGAAATATTGCGATTCGAAGCACCGAAAATTAGCTTCCAAATCCAGTCGGTGAGGTCAACGGTTGCGAGTCTCTGAAATGGGTACAACAGAGCTCAGCATCCAGCTAATCATGACCTACTGGTTCAGCTTTATCTATATGAATTGGTATGGTGTGGAATTACATATCATGAGGCTTATCTGTTTTTTTTCGCCTGAAGTCTTCAACACCAAGCATTTCAACATTCTTTATTCACTCTGAGGTAATTACCACACACATTATCAAGTTAGTGAGATAACTTGTACGAACAGAAAAGTGCTGCCACATTCCAGTGGAATCTGTTAAATTATATGATCAGAACAGAATCAATCTAAAAATAAGGGCAAATCGAACGAATCATGTAGCACGGGCCATTCAACACTACCAAACCGGAATAACTGTAAATGTTTCGTTTTTTCAAGGAGGTTTTTTGATCGGTGGAAAGTGCTCATTTGTAGCGTTAAATTGTCAGGATTTTGCTCAGACTAAAGGCCCCATTTCAGTCAAAAACGTATACTTATTACGCTTTGGAATTTTTATTATCAGGCGGATGAATTTTATACGACTTGAAATTTGAGATATTGGGATAGTTCACCTATCCACTTGATGTATGCGTACTTGCATTTGTGTGTGCGTGTGTGTGAGAATGTGTATGTGTTGGTGTTAGTGTGAAATAGACAATCTAATATGGTGCCGAGATAAGTTTTTATATTCTATTTCTGTACATAAGTGTTATGGAAGGGGCATACCTCATTGGCTTTAAGACTTAGCACACTGTTGGGCGAAACCGACGGCCGCACTTTGAGAGCTGGAGTAGAGAGCCATGTAAAGCCTCCGTAAGTCACTCGTGGCAACGAGTCAGGCAACACTGCACTCATTTCTGCCACCAACGATCAAGTGAAGTCACCATTTTATGCACCCAGAGGTGAACACAAAGTAGTTATACAGGCCGTCTTATAAAAGGAGCAACGAGAGTAAATTGTGAACATGAGCATGGGGGCCGTGTCCGACAACAACCCCGTTTTCTTTGGGTCCGCGAGGAACCCGAAATTATTGTGAAATGTCGAATATTTATAAATTTTGGTATGATCAAACCAATGCGGGATATGTTGAAACATATTTACTGCGGTCTGTCGGGGAGGGTTATGACTGGTCATGCGAAGTGGTATTTAATTGGTCTGCTCTAATCAGAAGATTAGACAGTTCTTAAATCCCAGCTACAGCTAAGCAGTGGAGCAGCAATGCACATTTGATTTGTATTGAGAGTTCGAGGGGAAGAAAGAATAAATGTCTAAAGTATATGGATATATTCCAAAACCATTTAACGAATTGTTGAACTAGTAAGCTGCTCATGAATACTATTGAAAGCCGAGAATTGGATTCACCGGTGCATTTGATGAATCCTAGGTAAATTTAAAAAACTATCAAACTTTCTATCTGTCCGTCTATTTATTTGTGTTGTATTACCATAAACACCGATTCATTTCCTTGTCATTTTATGACAATCACTTATACAACTTTACGGAAAAATAGAAAAAACAGTTCACGTATGGAGCATTTACTCATTCGAAAAATTTTAATAACAGTGCTCGTTTCACGGGTGGTCAAATTGGCTTTACACTGACACGTTGAAAATAATAAGATTCGAGTAATCTAGAACAGAAGTTATTCTACGAAGATCATCTTGCTGCCGGAAGCTGTTCCAGAATGTTCGATCGACATTCAGTTGGACTCCAAAGTTGCTTACCAAGCCCAACAAAACTAGTCAAGAGCAATTCTCCTTCGGACGCCGGCAACCACCGAGGGATTTATAATGCGCCTTTTGAAACCTGAGCTTTGCGTACTGGTTGTAAATAGGTCGCAAAAATTCTGTTCATATTAGATCAGGATGCTTCAGATTCAAGAAAATGCTTGTACAAATATCTATAGAAAAACAACTGAAGCTTCAGGACTGACTCTGCGAAATTTTGCCTTGTACACATATTGTTTAGTATTTTTTTTCCAAAAAGCATTTACAATTCTCTTCAAAAATTACGTCTAAAATAACTGTGAATGATAGACAAATAAACACAAGTGCTCTAGGGAATGACTTGGATAACTTTTGAGCACTGATGAACCAGATACATCAGGTAATGGACACTTTCCTACAGTGTACTGTTTACACACTATTCACGTAGGCTGTTTGGGCTCAGCGGATAACTCAACCGGTAAAGCTACTGGGCAAAAGGTGTAAGGATGCCGGTTTGATTCCCTCTTACCGAGTAGTTCTTTGAATAAAGCTGATGTCATTAGTTTTTCTAATTATCTATAAGATGAAAGCTCTTCAGCTCAATATTAAATTCTACTAATTATCGTATATTTCTCAATTCTTACTCCTTTTCGGGAAGAACATATCAGCATAAACAAATACATTTCGACGCAGTCTCTGTCCGATTTACTGAACCTGACAGTTCTGAGAGCACTACTTAGAATAACGTTCCCGGTGCGGTTCCAGATTTGCATGTGAAAGAAGTCAGCTGGTCTCTTGTTGAATAATTTACACTTTAATTTCTTTAGTTTTCATGAAAACCGAAGAGTTTCTGAGGCCATCGCTGGAGAACGAGGATAATGTTCAGATTCGCTTCTTGGTTGCCAGCATGTCAGATGATGTTCTTCGGGGCTTTGCTATTTTCCAAAGCTGTTTCATCAACCGACTCATAAGAATGGATTCCAAATCTGTCAGGTAACCTCAGGGGACGGCAACTCTCAGCAGTTTTTATTACGCGTAAAGTTAATTCCAGTTAATTACAGCATAAGGGGTAAACTTCATATTCGAAAGACACTGTAAAAGTGGGTTTTAGGGAAACCTTCACGTTAAAGCCAGTGTTTAGGTCCTGCTCTTGAAAACCAAAAAAGAGCGAGTGGGCGGAAAGGTAGAATGGAGAGGAATGTACCACTTAGTGTAACGGTTCGAGTGAAAAAAAGATTGAAAGGTAGAAGCATAATATCAAGTAACAGGAATTTGATGAGAATGACCAGCTGCCTGAGCACGTGATGATGGGGAAAAGTTCTGGGAAGGGTCTGCCGAAACAAGCTCAGAAGAACAAAATGCAGAACGCTACCGGTAGAAGAACGACAACGGAATAACAGCCCCATGGTGGGCTAGTGACTGCAGATTGGAGGTCAAAGAAGAGTCTTTGATCATCCTAATGGCCCTTCTTCGAAAGCGATCATTCAAAGAGAAGTAGACAAAGCTCCATCCCACTCGTAACTGCAGTATTCAAGTGCAAGGCGGATTTTAGTTTTGAATAGCAAAAGATGAGCTGGTGTGAAGAAGCGTCTGGAGCGCAGTAAAAAACCAGCTTTGAATGCAGCACTAGAAACGTGCTGGGATATGAAAGTGGATTAACGTAAACAAGTTGTAGGTAAGCCACGAACAGAGGAAGAATCCGTGGAATGCAGCACAGCTGAGTCAAGAGGATGAGTGTGGGGAGAATAAATGATGTTTCAAAGAAATTGAAAGAAGAGTGGTTTTGGAAGCATTAAATACAACATGACTGTGGGAGACCCAGGAGAAGATGTGTTCGAGGTCGGAGCCTCAAGACACACTTATTGCAATGTCGTCACGATCGATGTTGGTTTTGGCATGGCGAGGAGTGTGGTAAGAAAGGGAAGAATGAAGAGTGGCGTCATTGGCAAAGAAGTGGATTGGGTCAGAAGTAGGGGATAGAAAGTCATTATCAAATAAAGAGAAGAGGGTGAGCGCAAGTTCTGAACCTTGGGAAATGCCAGTATTCACGGGAAATCGCTAGGATAAAGCCTCATCAACTAGGACGGAGATGGTTTGCTTACTGGGAAGACTAGATGTCCACAATACGAGAGTGGAGGAGAACCCGAAAGTGGGCAGTTCCGTCAGAAGACCTTCGTGCCAAACTCGGTCACAGGCTTTCGAGATGGCGATGTGTGTTTCTCCGTGGTTGTCGAGTGCAGCCGACCAGAAGTGTGGGACGAGAGCCAGGATATCACCGGTGGAACGGCAAGGTCGGAGTCCTTACTGGCGGTCGCTCAGTGGTCCCCGTCCGAGAAATGTAGGTATTCAGACGGGGGTGACAATTTTGAATGCTTTCGAAATAATAGGAGTAGGGGAAATTGGACGGTTATTATTCGGGCCAGAAAGAGAGAGAAGAAGTAGAAAGTTGAAGAGAGAGAGAGAGAGTGGGATGGAGAGAGGGAGAAGACCATGTACAAAAGGGGCTAATTTGGGGGCCCTTTTTGAGGGCAATGGGTGGCATGCCATCCGGGCCGGTCGGTTTGCATGCGCCCAGAGAACAGCGCTTAGCGGATCATCTTATTGCTAATATAAAATAGAAAATGGGGAGAAGAAAGAAGAGAAGGTACCGGAAGGGTAGGATATGCGGGTAAGATGGACTTAAAGACGAATGGGGAAGAAAAAGCACTAACTTTCCTGTATGGTTCACAAACAAGATAACCAGAGGAATTAAAAATGGGAGGGAAATCGAAAGGGAAATTGCTGCTGGAGACTGCTTTGGCAAGGGACCAAAATGTTCGGCTACAGGTGACAGATGAGAGTAAGCTTTCGGTTTTCCAGCAAATGAAGCGTTTTTTGGTTCTCTGTATGGTTGAAGAGCATCAGTTCTTGGCTTGCACGAAGCAGAGGTGGGAGTCGGAAGTAGGCGAGTGGCGTCAACGGTGCCAGCGGAGAAACCCTAAGCGCTTCAAGCATGCACCACAGTCACATGCGTGGTCGAACCACTCGGGGGATTCGGGTATGTTGGGTTTGGAAAAATGAGGAGTAAAAAGTTGCATACCTTGAATAACAAAGCCAGTAAAGTTAGAAAGGGAAACGTGAACGTCCGAAGTAAAACAGCAGTCATTCCAAGGATAGCGAGCTAGGAATTCGAGAACTGTAGTGACAAAATGTTACTAGGTGGGTGGACGATAAGGGATAGTAAAAACCCATGGAACAGGAAGCAATACTGTGGTCAGATGAGCCAAGTGGAGGAAGAGCTAAGATGCCTGAGAAGGGGAAAGGAACAGAAGTGAGAATAAGATCACGGGTATCGGCACAGTCGTCAACTCGATCAGGGGTACGTGTGAGGAGGTCAAGTGGTTGGCACTGGTTGTTAACCCCTGCGAACTATTCGGCTTCGTGCCCCAGAGCCAGTGTCCTATAAGTGAATCAACCAATCTCGATTGTGAACATTAAAATATTCTAAGGTGGTGGTACGGCAGCTGGGATCAGACGCCATCAAGTGCTCAATGTTTAAAGATAAAAATTTGAGAATGAATGAGTCGCTACTGTTGGGTGAACGGTAAATAACACAAAAGTATGGATTAAAGTAAAGAAGTCGCAGCTTCAGTTACATCAGCCAAAACTCACGACTGGAAAAGTCCAGATCATTTAGTCTGAGTGTGGCGACTGGCTGGCCGACAAAGGCACGTACACCAGCTTCGGGTGAAAAAAAGAGTGAAATATATAGTTGGGTAATTGAAGTCGGGTGGTATCTGATCAGGGGAAGATTGGCGTTTCGGTCAGAAGTAGGGTAGCGGCAGAAGAATCGATATTATGGTGCATTTAGTGAATTTTAGTGAGGGTGATGAGTTTTTGATTGATTTGCTTGTGAGCAGAGCGGGCTAGAGAGTGAGCACGTGTGTGACTGTGTGCTGTCATGATTCATATTGTGAGAAGGAAACCGACTACCATGATCCTGAGACTTAAGGTGAGAAACCACCCAAAGCTTCAACAGATCAGAAGTGGAAGTGGGCCGGGCGATAGCAGGGCCGTCCATCACGCGTGAATAGTTTATATTTTTACTGGTTCAAAAGGATCACAGCTTCATCCGAAAACAGAAGTCGGAAGGTGCACAAAACTTCACCGTATCATTTAGTACATGAAACGAATCGCATCCCCAAAATATCATACCATTACTAGATGATGCTTGCAAGACGTAAAAACCCACCCTGAAGTGTTGAGCCATACCTGATGAGTGACCCGGAATTTACGTACAACTAATGAAGCACAAATGAGACTGTCTGTTTGCAAAGCGATAACCACCGGCGGGGGTTTTAAAGACAAATATCTTGCATGTTGGACTTTTGAACAAGCTGTCGTGGGAAATAACGGAGATTGCAAGAAAATCGTAAACAGTACTCTTCACACGATGAATTTTTCGGCAATCAAGTCCAATCTTTTAGTACATGAATTGCCCAAGATCAAATGTTTAATAAGAAAGCAAATCTTACTTTCAAAGAGTTACTGATTGATCACTATTATCGGAAAAACTATACTATGGAATGGAAAAGGAAGGCAAAATCCGTCTTTCGTGGAAATGGATGAAAAATTTCGACTACTTCAAAAACTCTCCGTCAAATGTGGCATATCTGGAAGTTTTGACTAACAAAGAATACTATGAAAGCCGGAACTTATTTTCTATATTATCGAACAAGACTTTAGATAGGTACCACGATTGCAAAAGCATTTAATTCTCGAATTCACTTTTTATTACGTCATATGATGAATTATTTGACAATAAATGAGGGTAAGCTTCTAAGATGTATCTTTAGAAAAGATCTGTCCTATGATATAGAGCAAGTCGGAGGTGGATGTTTACCGGGACCGATTTAGGTGGTTTAGGGAATAAATGAAGGTCACCATTTGATCGTGTCAAATTAGTGGGTGGAGATCAAACACCCTCATAATTTTAAGCATCCAACCGGAATTAATTGGTCCTACACCCGAATATAGTAGAAAATTTCTAATAAATTTTAAGTAAGATGGTAATTCAGTAGTGCTTGTTTATGGTAACATCCGGTTGAACATTATTTTTCACACAAAAATCGGGGTTAAAGATTTCCAAAATATACCAAGATATTAACGCTGGCAAATCAAGAAAAACTTCGTAGGTCAAAATATCTAAGCAAAATAAGATCGATCAGATAAAGTAGTTTATTGGATTAATCACTTAGTCAGAGTTGTACTCAAACTTGTAGCTCAAAAAGACAGTTTACAATTGCTCACACGCTTGGAACACGGCTTACTAAAATCGGCGAGTTCCTGCCACTTAAGTGATCAGTGTGAAGCTTTTCGATAACTTAAGGATTTTTCTGGGTAAATTAGAGTCAGATGTTTTGCTTTAGAAAAGGGCTGAAATTTTCACGTTTTTCATAATGAGGAACTAGCAGTTATCAGTTGCAAATTAGTAATTGCCCGACGTTTCATCCGAGCCTGCAAATATGGATTCCTTGTTGTTGCAAGTCCCCCGAACGGTCGTTCCGTGCAGTAAGTACGGTAATGTTTATGGTAAGATAGTAACTGCCTGATCTTTTGTGAATGACTGCGGAGATCCAAAAGCGGTATAGGTTCAAGTGTAGTCCCTCGAAGCGTTGGATTATTTCGCCTACTCGTAACTCAACTGTCCTATACATAAAGCAAATTTTCATATAATCACCAGCAAGTTGGGGGCCACCAGAGAGGTGTTTTATGCGAGGCCCGATGAACGTGGAAAACTCGGAGTTCAACTTTCAGACTCCGCGCACACAGCCACTACTCACACGCAAATTCGGAACACCGTCACGTAAAGCAACAACATATGTTCGTGCAAATCCAGTATGGCTTCTTTTTGTTGAATTCCGGGACTTTTTCAGTCATAATGGTGAAGATTTTCCCACTGTTCGAAAAGCCTCTAACTGAAATTTACCCACCAAGCTGAACATGTTTTGTTCTGATTCAAATCAATGCTGTTGGTGGATGTGACACATCGGCATCCGGTGGGATTATATTGAGGGGGAAATTCCTAGGCCAAATGAGAAACCTCATGAGTCGAAGCTCAGTAAGTGCATTACAGGATCCTACGCTTACTCTAATCAAACAACAAAATGACTACCGCCAAATTGCTCACTACAGAGGTATTGCCATTTTGGGAATATTATCACTGATTTCCTGTAGCATCAATATGACTAAGTTGCTGTCATTGATCGACTTAACATTATCAACTCACGAATACTGTTCTTCTGCATAGGATTTTCGGTGTAAACCAATGCTAAGAAATTCCCAGTACCAACAGATTGTCTCTGATACAATTAGGATAAAATTGAATAAACGTGACAAAAATGGCTAGAAATGGTCGATAATGCTGGTGATGTAATTTTCTTTTGCTAATAATGGATTTCAGTGCAAGAGAGCTGTCTGTTGAAAGCTTTTGAACAAAGTTGTTGGTTAAACGCTTCCATGATTCAATATGAGAATATTCAAACTGAATCAGTTCCTTCAGAAGTCGATAATTTAGGAAACTCTTTTTGTTCAAGGGAATCTCAGTAAATGCGAAATGGCTTGACACAGGTTATCACTAGCACCATATACTATGAAAAATTATCCTGTTTTTATCCGTCTTATCTTTTTGTTTTCCTGCTTTATTATCGGAGGTTTTCAATTGAATTCAACAACCTCTGCTCGAAATACTAAACAGATGAACCTCAAGAACACAGGTCTACTCCAAACTCACACAGGAGAACGATGATATGCATTTTGCTGACATACAGGGCAGCTTAAGTGCAGGTCTATAAGTATATATCAATGGTTATTAGCAAGTAGTGGCTAGGTTCTAGGATAACAATTGGTGTAGCCTGCTTCAATGGGGCGAGTAATTATGCTCAAAATTCAGACGAAATTCGGTTTTTGGCCACGACCAGTAGTTCGCAACTATGACGGAATGTGGTCCTCTGAGAGAAATACAAGGAAGATCTATTCACTCTGAAGTAACCGACATATTAGTAGGAACGTAACTTTCACGAACAATAATAATCCTTGGATCCTCCTTCATTCCTTAAGATCTTTCAGTCTCTTTGGCGTGGAGCCAAACAAGTTGGCAGTTAAATCGTTTTCTATCTCGTATTCCATCACTAGTTCCTTTTCGACATCGATGGACAGTGCGCAAATAGCCCGCTGACTTCTCTATTCAAAACAGAGAACATTTTCGATTAGGTTTAAATACGGGTTATTAGGCGTAATTGTAAACAGTGAAACTTGAAGTTGTGCGAAAGTGCACAAGCCTAAAGGTGAATAATAAACAGACATTGATTTACGTGAATATACTTAAGAACTACTCTTGAAGCTTGATATGAAACATCATCCACAAAAAAGTATTGCCTAGCCAAAGGGCATATTTTCGTTGAATTCGGGAAATTTCTAGTCCTAGAGGTGGAGGTTTTCCCGCTATTTGAGGTATTTCACTTTGAAGTCCATCAACAAGACTGACCACGATTTACTCCGACCTAAATCAATACTTTTCGTCAGTGTTGTCTTACTATTTAGCTGAATACTTTTTCGACTGAATTTCTTGCTACAGTTGACCTTTTCTTATCCTTGCACAGCCTAACACACAGAAAAAGCATTCGCCTGCAAAACAAACTCATCGTCAAAGGGTTAGTCTTTGTTATTTGAATCCCATAATGAAATCAATACTCTTCTTCTTTTGCTAGGCTTTCGATGAAGCCTTCAAGTCATCTGATACTAGACGCGTTTGAAATTGCAGCTTTCTTTTATGTAACAATTTTTCTTGGATACCCTTTACGGAGGTGCCGAGAAACTTCAGTTTCAGTGGATCATTTTGTCGCTTTCCCAATAACCTTATAAGTAATTGGCAAAACGCACCAAATCGAACTTGACTTCAATGATTACATTGATGCGAACTGGAGTTTCTTTTTTTCAGTAAGTTTGCCGTCATCGTCAGAGGAACTTTTAAAACATATATAGCTTTGAAAACCCCGATTATGAGAGAATTTCTTTTGACATTCTCCTACAGGTACAATTACAAAAAAAGTATGATATGAAAAACCTACTTCACATGACTTCTTCAAAAGAGAAACCTTTCTGAATATAGCTGAGGATAACTACTTTCATCCTATTCAAAATTTTATTCAAATCCCCATACCTTGGCAATTCTTGGCTTTCATTGGTTTTGACAACCTAGGCCACACACGTTCAACTATCCATAGCGCCTTATTGAATGAACTTCTATGACAGCTATCTTCTATTCAATTCGCGTCATCTAAGGAAGCCGCTCTGTACCATAATTAGATCAGGAAACTCTAATAATATAATGAGAACAATTTCCAGTGCATCACTATCGATTACGCCTCTATTTTTAGGGCTTTCAATTCAATCAGTTCACACCATATGAATGCGTACATGTATGCGCAGCCAAATACCCGTAACGTGAATGAAACACTAGTCGCATTGGCGGACCTCTTGTTATCATTGGAGTAGCAAGAAATTTGTCGGAAATTTCTACTTGGAAGGGCCAATATTTGTGACTCCGTTTGCCACTTACTGTCGGCACCCATCATTATAGAAGGATACTCACTGAGACTGACAGGTGTGTATGATATTCACGCAGAAGTGGTGGAGTGCAATTTGTAATTAACACTTGACAACTAATATTTAGATTCTTTCCTCGATGATCTTGAATTGTCAACAAAATCATGGAAACTTGAAGAGCAGTTAAGGAAACCGCTGACTAAACCCTTCGCACTTCCATCGACAGGCGAGTTGCTCAGAGCTTGTGAACAGCTAGTTCGTCTAACACACGGGCATTCACCAATTTTGTAACCCGCTTGCCCTAAGGCTTCGAATTTCGTGTATATATTCCTCGGTCAGTTTTGATGTTAAAATTTGAGGAACAGTCTCTGGTTCACTTGCAACCAAAACAGGTGTGAGCCAACAGTAAATAGTAACGTATGCAGATAATTATGCCCATGGTATTTCAAAATTCTAAAACCTGAGATAACGGTCCAACTGTCTGTTATCAATATTGATTAGTACTTCATTCATGCTGAATTTTCAAACAATTTGTTGTTATTATTATTATTTCTTCTCAATACTAATGGAATTTTTTTCAGGAGTGAGGTCGTGACCAGTTAGAGGCTGCCAATGGGAGAAAGTGACCGACCGCTGCAGCGAAGCCCGGATACACTCCTGAGACAGATTGGACTAAAGCAGACAATTATGAATATTTGACGACCCTTTTTTCATAGGTTTACCCAAAAATTACCAACTTTGAATAAGATTCCATAATAGAAACTATCAACCGTCTGTGAAATGGACCATAGGCTCTCGTTGAATTAGACTACTGAAATAAGCATTAGAGCGGGTTCAATATACTATATATTTGAAAAACCGTTTTCAAATATTAGAAAGTCGCAAACTATATCGTGTTATATAGTAGAGGTTTCCGCCCTACATTGTCTACACTTCACTGAGATCAACAAGACCGTCGTGTCGTCCGAATCCGGGTCGACTTTGGTTGACTTGCAGACACAGTAAATGGACATTAGGTTTTAAATCCGGAAGTGCAATCTGATAACAACCTACCCAAACCTATTGCTGATGGAATGACTATGACTTTCAACAGTGAGTTGAGCATCGATACTGCATCAGCGAATCGTATTAGGCTAAGTTTGATCTTTTACCGCTCTTGCATACACATATTTTTGTACTGATCAAAATTTCGAGAGTCGTGAACTGCAACAGGATTCAAACCCACGCATGTTTGTCACCCATGCGTTATAACCGCTTGTGCTCCATTAACTGTGCCACGCGGCTGTGTCGTACTCCGCTTGGGTTGACAGCTAATTCCTTAACACAAGAAATAGGTTATTTTGCACTTTACGTTCAATGCATCTATCATAGTTTGCTGTTTGGAACTCGAAAATTTCCGGTTCATCTTGTAATCTCTTGTAGTCTTGATAATGCAAATGAATTACAGATAACGGGAAAGCCTCTAAAGGAACGTCACAACAAACGGTCTTGGACTGCCTAGTTGCGTGCCTGTTTCTGATTAACATGCTGTCCAATCACTTTTATAGCTGTTAGTCAGTGGGTGACAACCGCATCGACAATCGGGTCAGAAAAACACAACCTCAACATTTTTGTGGGGTAAAGTTGGGAGATCATTTTTATGTTTCTGCGTAAATAAGTTAAAAGGATAATACATCTCTTTCACGAATGTTATTCCGATGACTACCAGAACTACTTTCCTGAACAGACTGAACTACCGTATATTTCTTGCAAAGAATATTCTACTTTGTCTTGTCTCCTAAACGGTGGAATAAAAATCCACCAACTGAACGAAGATTTGGTCTTGGGTTGCACCGATAACACCACCTTAGTGAGTGACAATTCAAGGCACGCACTGGTTGGGCAAACCAACGATGTTTCGCATAGTGGAGTGCTTTTTACAACCGACGTAAGTCGCCAGTGGTGAGGTGTGATCCTCTTGTCAGACTTCCCACTCAGAGGCTTATACCAGTGGACAGGTAGGCTTCAAATTGGTCAAGAAAAGTAACTAAAAGAGAGGTTGAAGGAAGAGGTTCCGTTTTCCCATAATTACCTGTTTACACTGGCCTCCTTAGGGCTGAGGTTTTCTACTCCAACAACAAACCGTCTCCAGGTTCTGAAAAGCCTTCAAAATGGGGAACCAGATTAGGAACTTTATTATTCTCGGAGAATGTGGCATTGACACGAGGAGCCTGGATCTTACATAACGGAAATTCCACTTGCTTTTTTCATGTCCAAAAGTCCAAAGCCGCTAGCCGGAATCGAACCAGCGACACTGAAAAATTGCCAGAAGCCTCGTCCGACTTCCTAATAGTTCAAAAGATTTTCTACATTTACCGGAAATTTACCTATGCTTTTCGTGTAGAAACCGTAATTGACCACGACTGAAAAAGAAATGTTTCATCTCCTGACCTCAGAAAAAAATTTATTAACAGAATTGGATTTCGTCCCAGGCGAAAATTATCCTGAAATTTTGGAAATTTTACATGACCTATATATTGTTTTTGAGCTGATTCATTTACCGAAGACGTGAACGCGAGGGTGATTCAAACCTGTGCAAGAATGCAAAAGGCTCCACGGTACAGCGTCCGTCTTGATCGCTCAGCCACGAGGCCATAGCAAGGGTTTACACATTTTGCAATTGCTTATGATGTGTAGCCAAATATAATATAATATATATATATATATATATATATATATATATGATGTATATTTATATGTGTTCCATTCACCATAATGAAAGTTCAACGTTGCTGTTTGGGACAGAATTCGTCTGTGTATCAACTGGGGTCCATCAGATGATTTCTCAGGCACTGCTTGATTGTAAAACTGAAGTGATAGGCCGGTTCAACTTGCTTCGAATCCTAAAACTGTAATTTGTTACAAAGCTTCTAGTCCTCCTCTCTCTCCCCTGATTTGAAATCTTGTCCCGGTCCCAGCAGCATATTTTGCCGTCTTTTTCCAATTGACAAAAAATCTATTTTCAGAGGATGCGACCACTCTTCCTGGGAAATATTTCCACTGAAACTCTACGTTAGCCTGGTTTTCTGAACTTTACAAATAATTGTTTCGGCTGATCGACCAATACGCAATCATTGTTAAATTGGTTTGTATTCATGAACCAAATTTGAAGTAAAATTCAAAAAACTGGAAAGAACGAAAGCATGATCAAACGGTGGTGAGTTACATTTGGAACACACGGTTCAGCGCAGGTACGTGTATCTTCAGAACTTCCATCTGAGCACATCAAAGTAAACGAAAGTTTATTACACATAATCACATGTAAGACAGTCACAATTAAATTGTCTGTTCTATAAATTACTGAACGTGCTCGACCGTGAACCTTGAAAGTTTTCTCTCTTTTCAACCAAAGTGTATATATTGGTACACTCTTGGTGTGCATCTCTACCAAAGTGATACATCGAGATCCAAAAGACGTGACTCGGACCGTATCTTTACTAAGCAAGCAAGCATAACATGACATGATTTCTAGCTATCGAGTTTTGTTGATTTCTCGAAACGTTAAACGAACGTGTTTGATGATGCCCACTCTTGGCCTAATCGTTGCTTTAGTGTACGGTAGACGAGGACAGTTGGCATCGGTGCAGGTCCAGATGTGTTCAAGATGCGACGAATAGATTTTTCGCAAATGTCTGTTAATATTAGGTCAAATGGATGTTCAGTGGTGAACGGATAAACTTGTAAGATCTTCATTACCAGTTGAAGTTGCCCTAAGCTTGACAGTCAAAAAAGTACAGGTTTTTCTGTCGTTGAGTAGCCTCTTACAAAATAGATCGATTACCTAAAACGATTTCGGATTTGATTTAAATTGCTTGACAAGTGTAACACGTGACTACTGCGTTCAGGTACGCGATGCTGGCCTCAGATCAGTGTAAAGCTGACGCAGCTTGCTCTACTTTATCCTTCTTCACAATAGCGTATGAGTAGTCATTGGAAAACCTTCTTACTGGATACAAAGGATGCGGTTTTAAATTTTTAATTCAACCGCAGATAATAGCATTATCTTGATCGAATGTACTGATATTTTGCCCACTACATTTAGCTGTGAAGCGATATTTTGAACATAAATAGTCCGGAAAAATGCGTTGTCATTCACGGAAATGTTTCCAGTTACATCTATCAGAGAAACACATGACCGGATGAACTCGGGAGAATTTATTTCGATCTCCATCAGTGAGAAAAAAGAATGCCAATGGGAATCATGTGTACTTCTAATAAACCGTTTTGTTTTCAGCAACTTAACACTCAACCGCAGTCTTGCTACTGAACAGCGAGAAGATATAGTATTTTCCAGGTGCTTTTTTATTGTCTTTGCGTTGTATCCGATGGATACACACAGACGATACTCTGCCAAAAGGAATCATACCCGCTGAGGTAGGAAGTTACTCAGCAAACATACCGACTACATATGGGGAAATTCACCTTCATAGTTTTGAAAATCAGTCACATTCAACACTTTACTATAGGTTTTCCTGTCAGTTAGCAGCCACCATTAGTTACGTAGGGATCACAACCTAGGCCGCAGTAGCTAAACCTTTCCCACGCCCTCCTAACGTGCAAGAACGCATCACTTTCGAGAGTATGGCTCCGGGTCAAGAGACTTGGTAGCCTTGTGTGAGTCACCATCTTTGATAGGAAGGGTCTACAGAGGATGGTCTCCAAGTAATTCAGTAAACACATTATAAAATTAATTACCACTTTGAACCAGATTTACTCATCCCATTAATCTGTGGAAGGTTCAATGAAAGTAGAATGGTGTCCTTTAAATGCATCACGTAAATCGGGCAAAATCCGATCTAATGTTTATCTGTATACCTGCACCGACATCCCTGACCTAAGTTCTTTGATGGCTAGACCTTCCGGAGCTTTTTCAGTCAGATCCTCACACGAGCCTAAACAGGGCACAATTCACTGAACCCCGGAATTGCCTATAATTTCCACTTTTTAGAGCGAAAATCCAATTGAACTTCTGCTTTGCTGCATGACCATAAATCATTCCAAGTGCCGGAAAAAGTTGGATACCCGTAGTCATGGATGTATCCCTTTAATTTTCAAGAGTTTTTCAGAGGCGAGACCGTGGACACTTCAGGGGTTTAATTTCCTCACGTTTCTTTTAAAACACCTCAGATACCCTCGTGAATTTATTCTCATTGTTATAGAGATCGGTTAATTTAGAGGCCAGAGTTCAACTCAAGTCAAGTGTGTGTTTTACGTAACCGAGGGTGGATATTCAGCAGCTACAAAATCTCTGTCGGTTACCAAATGATACAAAGGGTGAAATATAATACCAACTCGGTGTTATGTTTAGTTGTGCACTGAACACTTTGGGGTGAGTAAGGAAACGAGTGAGATATGGTACTGCGAAGGGACTTGTAGTTCTTGGTACGAGCATATAGGTGCTTATAGGGGAATCGTTTAGGTGATGTTGAAATACTTTCACTGAGGTCGAAGTAAAGGGATGCGATTTGTCAGACAGTATCCTGCAGGAGAACGTTGTACATGAATTGATATGTTGGTACATTATAAATGGACCAGCTGATTTCAGTGCGTACCAATACCTCTGGATAAGTGCTTTAGGGAACGGACAATTAGTTTGAAGTCCTTTTGCAAGCCATCTAGGGAACAATTGCAGGAGAATCGTAGAGTAAGTGAGATGGTATGCAAGGGCAAACAAATTTTTGGCTGACATGAAGTGATGTACCAAAGGACTTGAGTCTCGAAAAATAAAATGAAAGCCGCCTTATCTTCAGGAAGTCCGCGGCGTGTTTAAACCAAGAAAGGTCAAGGTTGATGAGGTGACCAAGATAATTCACCAATGAACTGTTCCCGAAGCACTCACTCTTAATGAACAAGAAGGGAATGGATTCCAAGAGATTGGAATACTTAATCCCTTCGAGAAGAAAAAACAATATTTTGGAAGACTTCGACGGATTCCTTTTCAAATTGTCTACGGAAGATCAGTTAGCAAGCTCCGTTATGCTTTTCTATGGAAAACAGGTACACTTATTAGGGTATGGTATATCAAGAATCACGTCGTCAGTATAATCATTAGACACACTGTTTCCCCGGACAGGTATGAAGGAGATACACGTAGATATCACAAAAACGGAGATAGGATTGCCCCCGGTAAGACGTTCTGGGTTAATGGAAACATAAAGGAAGTTTTATCCCGAAATTGCATAAGCTGTTGTCGACCTGAAAAGTAATTTGACAGCAACTGTAAGTCCTTTAGTTAAATTCTGTTCCCCGTCGGGATCTGTGGTAGCTCGGATCTGTCCAGGCAGTTGAATGCATCAGCATCACCAAAGAAACAAACTTTAACCGCCATACATTTCTAACCGAGTAACGGTAAGGCAGAATGTGTGAGGCATGCGAGGGTGTAGAGGGTCGGAAGTGAACGACGGTAGGCGAATTGGTAGGGGTCATGAAGTTTATTGGTAGGACATGTAGGATATATATATATATATATATATATATATATATATATATATATATAACAAGGGACCGGTAATGACTCAAATGTTTAGGCTTGCTTTGGGGAACAGAAACACTGATTTGTGCTGTGAGTTGAGCAAACAAATTTCGCGATAACCAGCACCACCGATCGCTGACATAAACGATGACTCCACCATCGCGATTTTCGTAGGAAACTGGACGGTCCAACCGGAAGGGTATGAGACCATCAATATTGACGGTCTGATCCTCAGTGTCATGGTGCAGCTAACTTTCTTGGGCCAAAAGTATACCCAGATGTTTGTATTCCCGGCTACAAATATCGTAGGATAGATCAAACCGACTTCCCAGCAGCGAGCCTCTGGCGAAACTCATAGTCGTGGGTATACTCACGTCAGAGACGTGCTGTATTTTTCAAGAGACTTTCCAATCTGCGCGATGCTTCTTCGTAAGGCCCTTAGATATTCCGAAGAGATTTTTTTTATTTCGTTTTATTTAAACCTACTGGAAGGAGTTTTTGCCACAATGCTAGTGAATTTGTGTGACCCCATTAGGCTCCAAGTGTATGACACAAAATTTGGTATTATGGTTGATGCATAACATTTAGTGGCTCAAGACTCGCACCACTTTTACTACGGAAACAGGAGAAGAGTGAAGTGAAGAACGCAATCAGTGTGAAAGCTACCGTATAGCATAAAAATCCAGAAATGGAGTGGACAACAGGGCCGAATTCGCGAGACCCGCGTTTGGAGCCGAAGCCGTGAGCTCAAATCATAGAGCCCCTTATGATGTGCTGTGCCGCAACCACATCAAGAGCTTCGAAGATTCCGCAAAAAGATCATGTCGTTTTTACGGTCAGTTCAATTCGGAGCTTGGCATCAGTAACAGGGAACTTGCTACTTGACTGCGTGTAGAAGCATGTCCCTTTGAATCTACCACTGTCCATCAGTTCAGTACCTTTAATGTTGAAACAAGGTTTGAACGATTTGAAAAGTGTGGATTTAGTCGAAACATCGAAAAACCTAACTGCTTTTGCTATTCTTTCACAAAGTTTAACTCTCTGCCTCGGACCAGTTGTAATTCTAGAATTTGATTTACGTCTTCCGTATGGGTCTCACAAATGCAAAGTATCTAATTTCCCAATAAGCATCAAGTGCATGATTCCATGTAAATGCACCAAAAGCCGCCCGAAAACGACATTCAGCAAGAGCAGAGACGGTAGTGATTAGATTACTCACCCCATCGCTTTGTTCACAAATGCATTTCGTTAAGACACCCGAAACACCGTGGTCTTGATCGGAAACTGGCTTTGAAACTCAGAGTGAACTAGAAGAAAAGGATATTCATTGAAACCCTCGTCCGTTGTTTCGCCGACCCCTTCAGAACCATGGAACACCAACAACAACTAAACTCCCACCTTTTTCCTAACTGCCCAAAACCAGTTCTTATGGCCACCGGATCACATCTTGCTAAACAGAAGTTGTTCGTAAACTATACGTTTCTACTCCATAAATTTAACTGTATTACCCACGGGGATCTGGTTACCGAAAATGAGCTTGCCCATACACTACTCAAAAATGGAAATGGGTAAAAGTAGTAGGAAGTAAGCTTTCACTTTACGTAATTCCTGGTACGTCATCAACGTTCTACTCACTTTTGAGAACTATGAAAGCACTTCTGCAGATTTTTCATCCTTATCAGGATTCGTCACCAGTGCCTATCCACCAAGGCCTCACTGGTACTCGAACCCGGGGTTAACGGTTATGAGCTGAACACCAGGTGATACTGCATGATAAGTCATATTATTCAAAATTCACTCTTCCAATACTTACACTCATATAGCAACTCGGCTCCGTGGATCTCTTAAAATGGAGTGCCTTCGCTGTACTTGGGCACTTTCAGAGAAGACGCCCACCACAGAAGTCGATAGCTGTGTAGGCCAATGGCTGTCATCTTTCGAAGACATTAACAGAAGGTCAACAGATCACGTGGAGTTGACGTCCAACAGTCCTTTGAGAAAGTCAACCTGATTAGCCTGGCCGTTAGGTGTTCGAACCAAAATCTTCCACCTCAGGTTGCAGTCTCGGTGAGGGCTGTGTGAATATGCGCTGGTGATGAATCCTAACAAGGATAAAACAGCTAGACAGTGCATCGGTGAGTGTTGATACTGCGTGATGAATAATAACTATGTTGTTGCAAGGTTTTGCAACCGAATACTGCTGAGTATTAGAAAGTTGGCATTGTCCTGCACTCATGTTGGCGAAGGTTTTCAAACGAATGCGGGGTAATATATCATTTTACGACAGTTGGACATATGATTTTCGATGTGTTAAAACTATCAGGTAGATATTACGGGATTTTCTTCCTTGCCTTATCTTTTATGTAATAATAGGTTATATTCGCGAAAGAGTTCTCTGTTGCCCAAATCGTTACCACAAGTGATTATTTACGCTCCTATAAGATATTCACATGTATATTTGTATATGTAAAGAGGGAGAGAGAAAGAGTGAGTGAGTGAGAAGACAAAATATTTGTATTTAGGACGTTATATGAAATTGGTAATTAGTGCTGCTTGATAACAACCAGTTTTTCTGCAGATATGCCGAAAATTCAACCCAAACGCCCAATATGTGTTATACTATTGTTCCAAATAACAATGTTTTCTCAAAAGATCGTCATGACTCCATCTTTGTACTACCGTTGCTATTATTTCACTTTTGTTATATTGATACCGTTGAACTTTTATCAGTATATTATGTCTTGAGATTGCGAAACATATCTTTTAAGGTAGGCAGAATACTGGAGTAGGCGAACATGTGCTGTCGATGTTTTCATTTATCGGCTATTACCATTTGATTTATATGTGCTTTAGTTACTGCCCAAAGAAACTGGGTACTACATGGTAGAACCTTAAGTTTGAAAGTGAGATATTTATGTTTGGCCTTTTGGTATTCGTTTCAGGTAAATTAATTGTAAGTGGTTAACGTACCTATGAGTTTATACACAGTGAAAGATCGCAAGTTTTCTTCTGTTCTTTTACATTTTCGAATATTTTGAATGTTTCTGTTCGTTCGGTTCCAGTTGGCATTTTGCAACTTCGGGTTTTTGTAAAAATTCTAATTTCAACAACCATTGCACAGTTCGATTGGCAACTAGCATCAAGCTCTCGTGGGTCAAAGCTGTCCAAGTTTGCTTGCGTTCAATAAACACAACCCGTGATAATTGCTCCTATCTTGCCGTTTGACGTCTAGTTCACTGAAATGCAAGCAGACCTAGTTGCCGACAAATTTAAGACCGATACAAAAACCGAACAAAGTACACTACTGTTTTGTGATAAGGCAACAAGCACATTTGGGAATTTTTTGATGATGACTGAAGGATGATTGCTAACAAGGATGGAACAGCTGTGCTGAGCTTCGATGTTTTTCAGTGGTGAATTGTGCGTGCTAGTTGCACCATAAATCCTAGTATATAAAATGAACAACATTTGATGTCGGCTATTTCACATAAAACGTTGATGATTCGGCTATAAATCGGCCTGAGTTTCTGCTAACTCAAGCGAGGCATCTCCTGTTTGCGATTGATTGCCCAACCCTACTCGTTCCGGGACAGCGCTTTCCAATTACAGTTACGCCCCAAATACCACAATTCATCAACAGATACTGACAGAATCAGGTCGATAACCCGAATTAAATTCATCTTTTGACAAGAAAATGAATCAGATCTTTGAACAAACACAAACATAAATTATGTAAAAAAATTGGAAAACTGATGGAATCAGACTTGGGATTGGTGTATGTGAGGTGATTAGTATGTTGAATTCAATGGTCATTCTACACAAATCATTCTCGACCATTCAGGGGTTAATAAATTTCAGCAGCGAATAGTGAAAAAGGTAGATTTGTACTGAGAGACAAACGAAACGCCTTTTTTCATTTTATTGATAAGCCAAAAGGAATCTCCGTTGTAAACTGGTGTCAACCACTCTGATGCAAGAGAACGTGGGTAACACATTAGGAATGAACATGTTTTCCTCATGAACAGATAAAACCAGTTCCAATAGATTATCAGTCTCCATGATCAAGCTAAAATCAACGTCTACACTATTCCTGGACAGAAATGCAGGTCCGGTTATGAGAAAAAATATCTTCATGTATACAATTGTAGACCAAATTGGATAGCGACGTGTTCCTTGATGTCCATCTTTCTGTAGGGGTCAGCACAGGATCAGTTTACTCAAGGAACTCCTGACTGATACGAGATTACAAAACGAAAATTAGCAAAGTGAGCATAAGAAATCGTCATTACTGAAGATGATAACACTCGTTATCTTCAAAAACGAACACGTTATTTCTAATGATATTCACTCACCTAACATCAGAAATACCAAGTAGCTAAACGAGTTCATCTATCATAAACTTTCAAAGAAAAATGTATACAACACTGGACCCGTGAAACCAGGTCGTAGAGTATGAGAAAAGACACGGGTCAAATTCAAGGGTCCCTAAATATGCCCTGTAGAAGGCTATTAGCTACAATGCTGTAAAGTGCAGGAAATTCTGTTTAGCCCCTTTGACATAATCCATTTGAACCTTGATATAGTATAAATAGAATGGGTTTACTAAAATGTTTCGGTGAACGCGGATGGAAGATTTTGATTATTCAAAATTTGTATTGGTCAACTAAAGACCCACCATCACATCCATGATGATCACATGTTGTGATCCGCAGTATGCACACAGAATAAGAACGGACAAACTTGATGGCAAGATTACATTTGTATCAATAACACACAAGAACCATATCAGTTTGTCAATTGTCCTATTCGTAAGCGTTTTCCTGATCACAGTAATGTGAATATCATGTGGGATAGGTTTTTCTCTTCCCAGTGTAAGCGGTAGAAAGCTCTTCCGTCAACTTAAATACACAGCCGTCGTTTGAAGCTCGTCCGGCTGTCCACAGTTATTCGAGCAATATAATATAAAACTGGTCAGTACAGGTAAGATCACATTATGATTGGTGATGAACACTATTCGTTCGCGATCTGTGTATCGATCGTAATTCACGCTCTCTGCTGCCGAGCATCCGCACATTGTACATTCTGTGACCTTGACCCTCACTGGTTGTTACGTCTTTATAAGACCATGTCACCGTAGTCCATGTTTAATATGCACGGGTTGTCATCTGTCCTCGCCCATCTTAGTCAAAAGTGCTCGGAACACAGAATGACCGTGACTATACAATCGTTCCGCTTCCCTGATTGCTTGCGAATAGAGCAATTAGAGTAACCGATGCAAGCGCATTTGCACTGATATTTCCAGGCAGACGCGACAGACAAAATGTGGTGCTATCATGCGATTCCCCCGTGCATAAACCCACCTCTTGGCCTACTTTGCACTCACTCCATTTAAAGTCTAATAAATTGTTCATAGCAAAGCTTTTCGTAATAGTCTTTTTGACCCTTGTTCAGTCTCTAATGGAAAGTGGATTACTGGTTACTTCTTCGTACAGGATAGCGATTTATCGTCATACAAGTTTTTTTTGCAGATGTACAGATGAGGGAGCATCACGTTCCAATTACTTTGTTTCCTAATACTCCACTGTAACCTCTAAAGCGAAGAAGAATAGTGAATTAGGTGGGATGGTTCAAATGTGCTTTGCACACAAGTTTACCCCCTAAAAAACCACCCATCGGGAGATTATTTGTTGAAAGAAAAAACTAAGAATTGTCGAACTTAGTAGTTGAACATTTTCCGTCGCAAAATCTCTTCGACTTACTTTTGCCAATATAAAAGGAAAATTTCAACATGGCTTCTACCATCGACAATAAGGATGACAATCTCAAATGACCCGTTACAAGTCTGAGGTCATTCGGCCTCGTCTATTACCGTCAGTCATTCGAAATAAAAAACTGAATAATATTTACTTTTTTAAAAAGATTATTCTCCCTATAACAGAAAAAGGGGTTTTGAAGAATGCAAGAGAAATATTGAGCAAAACCAGTTCCGCCTAACACGTGGTCGAAATGAACCGTAACGTGAAAGTAGTAGTACACAACTTGACTGGATGGATAGCCAGCGCAGCCTATCGGTGAATGTTTTTCCCCGTAATTTTATCCTGTTCACTGAAAGCCAGTTTATAAGTCAGTTGATTTCCCATTTGTCTTCTAGGTCAGCACAGATTCAAGTTCAGTTGTCAGGAGCTTGCAGCTGGGCAAGCCCGGTAGTCATCAAAACTCAGGAACCGAAGCTTCCAAAAGTTTGATGAGTCCAAAGTGATATCTGGAGCGCAATCGTTGCTGTCTCGAGAATAATAATGGGAATTACTCACGTTCTGCTTCATTACCACTCATTTGGCATTTCTACTCCGGTCTCAATATATTTTTAACTTTTAATGGCTCCCGTTAGGTGTCTGTGCGATAAGTTCGTCTCCGACCTAATCGCGCTGGATGGATGCAGGAACACAAATTAATATCGTGTTGTGCATTCTGTTACCCTTCCTAGTCTCGTTCCCTAGTCTCTCTATTAGGATCAGAACTAGCTAACTGGCAGTACTCGTTGTTCGTCCGCCCAGGACTTATTCAGAAAGAGAACTGCCCGGGTTTTGCGAGGAACGTGAAGTAATGTGTACATTCAGATTCTGACCACGTGATTCCCCCAGTACAAATCAAGTTTCTACCGCGTTCCTTGCACTTTTGTACCATATAACTTGTGCACGTGAGGCATTGAATAACAACAATGGTTTTGATTTTCGATTGGAGAGTAGCACACTCCAGAATGAGCTTGACGCTGTCTCCACAGTACCAGTTTCAGAGTTTGTCTGTGTCCGAAAAAATTCAAATGACTAATGAATTACTAAGGAAACTTATTCAACCCCACTTTAATTTTCAAGTTTCCATCTCGCATAACAAATCGGACGGAGAATATCTTCGATGGAATTTTATGTAACGAAAAGCATGCTGTTTATACAACTGTTTGAGTATACGGGCAATGGACGGTAACCACAAATGTTGCACGTATTGATTTTGTTGCTTTATTGAAACAATTCAGGGAATAAGGAGGCTTCAGAACCTTGAAATAGTTTCGTGGAACAGAGACTGTGTGCCCTCTCCCGCCGTTGGACGTTTCATAAACCCTATTGACTAAATTGTGTCCTCTTGGTATAGGTACCCGTGCTTGATCTCATACTGGCCTTGTTTTCGACCATCTCAAATCAACGGATCTGACTTTGTAATGACGGAATACAAAAAATTCTTTCAATGTGAAGCCTCGTCATTTTATTTCGCGCCAGTCTTGAAAGCTCGCAGTCACCAACTGTTCATGGATAACAATAACAAAGCATCTGGGTAAGAAATGTTAGGTTGATATAAGTGTCTTTGATCGCTGTTAACTCCGATCTCACGAGTTAGCACCCCGTGCGATCAGCTAGCGGAGGTACGTGAATGTATGTTTAGCAAATCTACCCACTAGTGGAGTCCGAATGCTTTAGAGCGTTTGCCTTCCACTTTGTAGGTCAGAGGCTCAAATCCCAGCCAAAACGGACTACTTTGGTGACAGATTGTAGTCCACTGTCCTACGGCACCTAACCACACTTGATCTATTTGTACCATTTGTGATTCTCCATTTCCGGCTTCGGGGTCTGGTTGCTGACTATACTTACTAGGGCAGTGAGCCTCTGCGATTATGAGGTGTACCCCTTCCACTGCACGCATAAGCAAGCAAGCAATAAACAAAACGATCAAATTCTGATCATTTTCCAATGAAACGTCAGCCAAGTTTTGAAAAGCCACTTAAGAGCAGAGTAGATTTTCTCAGCCGGTTTTTCAGGAATCATCAGCACCACATATCCATCGGGTCGGAAATGGGATTGGGAACTTTCAGGACAGAACAAGTAGCCTTTTACCACTCAAGATCACTTTTCTTCCTAGACCAGTAAGAATGAGCTTTAAAGGACAGCACGCATTATCGATAATTCGGCCACGTTTTTAAAATGCAAGCATGTGAAAGTCGTAGAACATGATGATATACGAACCTTACCGTCGTATAACCATCACCCACAACTGCGAAGTTTTCAGCTTCCTGTTCTCAGTTTCTGAATGTAATCATTACTATTAGAAGAGGGCAATCGGATATAGAATACCTGTGAATTGGATATTTCCAAAGGTTTCAACTTTTGGCATTGGTACGTGAAACTGTATTAGTTTATTTGGAGGAAATATGAGTAAGGCAAGGTTTGAATAATTCCACATATTTCGATTTGCCATCACTGGTTGAACGACTCTCATGAGAGAGTTTTGAACCCGGGTTCCAGTTCCAACTTTGTCGTTTACTTTCATTACAGTGACCTATAGTCTTACACGACTGCCTTCCTGAATTGCAGTACCACTCGTGTACTGTATATAGTGGAAGTGAAATAATTTCGTTGGTCACTATATGACACAGTTTAAGTATTCTTAGTATAGTACTTCCTCCGGTCTGTCCAAAGTACTGCCTACTGGGTGGACTGTGGATATCTACGTTTGACAAGCAGACTAATGTTTGTATGACTTTCACCATTCTCTTCAAAATTTGAAAGGTCCCTATGATTCACCTTTTTGGTCATCTGTTTTTATAAGATAAGGTCTGCTTCTGGTACATTTACCTCCTGTTAATTAGATCGAACACGAAAGCACACCAGACCACTGTGTTTGGAGATTGTATTTTGCAAGCCGCCGGATAGACCTGCTCCAAGTACAATAACTTTTTTGTGGGTAGCCAATGGAATCTGAGTAAGTGTGACCTGTTTGTAAGGCGGAATGGAAATAGGAAAACTTTCACTGAATCTGGTCATGTACACATGTAGGGCTTTCCGGGCGGGGTCCAACAGACCCAGCCACTAACTGGGTAAAACAAGCAGGTCTGAGTCGGTTCAGTTCATTTATTTCAACCACTGACCTCATGCTTCTGTAATCTGGTTTCGGTTGCTACATCCTAGCATATTTGAGTCAAAGGCAAACACAATACAAACTTTAAATGAAAAGGAACGGAAAGAAAGATTAGATGCAGAAATTAAGAAGACAAGGACCTAGTTCGGATGCAACTACGCCGCTAGCCGTAACCCCGAACCGTATCGCTTGATGTCTGCAGCTGTCTGGTCGGCGAGTCACTTGAACCCATACCCGTAAGTCTAACATGCCCTAATTGGCCGAGTCCCCCGGTAAATGTTTTGATTCCTTTCTTGTCATGTCACAGGGGTGACTATCTCGACCTATCTTCCAGTAGCTGCCTGCCTCACAGAACAGCGTACCCCGAGGAAGTCTATAGGTGGAGGTGCGTAACACATTTCCGAGACACCTTTACCTGTTTAGATTCAGTAAATGATTCAAGACTGACCTCTGGTTCCTAACACCCTACGTCAAACCTCAGCATTGGCATACTGTCTTCCCACCATATTCGGGTAATGCCGTGGAGACATCGATGCTCGAACACCACCAGTCTTCGCCTAACTTCCACTCTCAACGGCTATGTATCTCAGCCGTATAAAAAAGCGGATCTAACTGCCGCAATGTACACTGGACCCCGCAGTAGGATTTCCTACAGAGGCCACAGGTGATGGATGTTGGCAAAAATCAAACGCGCCTTCTGTATAAAAGGTGAAACTTCTAACGATATCTGTCCAACTGGTGGGATGAAACTGTCCAGGCGAAAAAATGATCTCCTTCAGCTACAGCTTTCCCTGCCAACACAAGGCTTAGTGTAGCTTCAACTCAGTCCTGCAGCAGCAAGTTACTCTTTGAAGGTGCAAAACGCATCCCAAACATTTCTACGGTGTTGTCATGGCTATTTAGAAAAGCTTGCAACTTATTTGGACCTCCGCTCAGGAGAACGATATCGTACGCGTATTCCAACTCAGATAGCTTACTGCCTGAACAAATATCGATGCCACCATTCTCACACAAGGATAGGGCTATCTCAAGAATCGATTCCATTACAAAACTGAAGAGGAGGGGCGAATGGGGGCAACCCTGACGAACATCACTTCTCGTGGTGAACTCGGGTGAAGGATCACCGAAAGCACGAAATCGGCTTTGGATGTCTGTGCACAACCATTGATGATGATAAATAAATTTCTCTGGCTCACCTTCAATGACAGGCAGTGCCACAGAATTGTGAGGTGCACTGAATCGAACTCTGCTTTCTAATCAAGACAGAGAGAGATTGTGGGCCTAAGGGAGATGTGTCTGTGTTCTATGGTTTGCCGGAAATTAGAGATGTAGTCGATAAAACCCTGACTGGGTTTGAAACCAGTTTGATTCTCACGTGTATACTGGATAATCGGTGGAGAATAAGACCGATGAGCAATTTAGAAGCGATACTCACCAAGCTAATTCCTCTGTGGTTTTTACGAGAGGATCTGTCACCTATCTTGTAAATCGGTACAATCACCAATTCATACCATTCCCAGGGAATCTGCTCACTTCGAAACCAAATCTTTGCCTCCATTCTTGAGAAAAGATGGAGACAACCGATCCGGACCAGCGGTTTTGTACTTTTTTCAAGTAAGCTATCTCCCACATAATCTTCATTTCTGATAAAGGAGTGATACCTACCTGCATCGTTTCTCTCGCAGGATTATTCGGAAGGTCCTCCGTTGGAGTTTTTCAACTGAACTAACTGCGTCACACCATTTATATCTGACCAACCATATCTTGTTATAAATTTGAAAAAACACCAACATAAGAAAGAAACTGTATTATTTTATTTGTAGCTGACACAACTCGAAGCATTATCGTGAAATCATGCCATCCAACATAGCGACCGAGGACTGAGGGAGTGTGGATTCATCTGAAAGTTTTTTTTGGCAAAAGTCGTGGTATTTTAGTCCTAGCAATCCCTGTGTTACTTAGAAATGCCGGATCAGCGCCGTTTATTCTTCGGGAAAATCACCTCCCAAAGATTAGGCCACTGCTAAGTTTTTATGTATAGATTTGTTTTGTTTTCTCGCCCGAATATTTTACAATCGATTATCAACTCACATTCTGCTTTATTGTCAAGTTTTTTGGTTGATTGTGAAGTTGCATGGAGCGGATTTCGTATATTCTCTCACGTTTACTGTGTAGATGCTCGTGGTGCACCAGCAGTCATGTCTACTCGTTATTCCCCTGTTATTCACGCAGTATTACAGCGTCTGACTGATTTATATTTAACTATGGTAATCCAGTTACCGTTCATGAAAACAACGTTCAAGTGGAACAAGGACAGAACGCTTCCAAATATGATTGAACAGAAACTGGGTAAACATTTGTCACGTATACATCTGACAAGTAGGTTCGGTTCGTGATGTCGTGTTCAACTGAGATCAATATAATCAAATGTCATTCAGTATTTGTTTGAATAAAGTTAATTTGTTTATGTGAATACTTGAAAACACTCGTGTCTCGAATCGCTTGTGCATTGATTGATTCATGGTCTGATCGATTACGTCCGTGCAGTTTTCTCCGGCAACCAAAACGGAACGAAAAATAACGTCTCACGGCCATGCGATTTGTTTCATTGCTGCATACCTATCTATTTATTACCCGTAGGTAACCGAACAATTTTGTACATTGTGGTTTCAATGATATGAATCTCATTATTTCCCATCGGCCTGGACACGTCCAGTCGCAGTGGAGGATCTTCTCCGACAATGGGAAATATTGTCCAATCCCTCACACCAATCAGCGATAAGTACCACGTTTCGTTGATTGACTGATTCAACAACTGATCTTGACGTTCTGCGTGCTTGAGACTGTGCCAAAGATCTGTGAACCAGAACCAGATTCTTAGAGGTATATATACATGCTGAAAAAACTTCGTATGATACGTCAAAACTATTTACAGAAAAAGTACTTGATGTAGTACGTAATGGAATACATGATGGAGATGTGATTGAATCTCTCGTCTGAAATTTAAGAGCAGTGAGAAGCGTTTAGCCAGTGGGATAAAAATACATCTGTCAGCTGTATTCGGTATTCATGTTCTTAATATCTGTATACGCTTAAATGTTTGACTGTCCAATACCATTCGCTGCACAGAATAGAAATATTCCATGTAACGTAGTGGTTTAGATTGATCTTTTCTATATGATCGTGCATTGTGTATGCTCAAGATTGTCCACCTGGCCGCACCATGTTTTCCGCTTAAATTTCCGAAAGACGGGTATTACCTGGAAAGTTGGTAGACGACATGGAACTGCGCAATCGGTTACAAAGTGAAATGAGTAACTAAAAGAGTATCTGAGCTTTACTCCGATTGAATCTCATAACTTTCCCGACACTAATTTGAGCACAGAAGTCAATAGCACTAGATTGCATCATGTATTTTGGAACTTTTCGCTGCATCTTCACTAGTGCGTACTGCAACCAAGGTGATCATTTATAAATGGTAAATTGAACGTTCTCATGAGATCAAAGACAAAAGCAAAAACACACACACAGCTAGTGATAGCAAATAAAAACACGGTACCAAGGCGAGGCTAATTTAATTGTCCATTCTCGCTGTGTGCACTGTTGGGGCTGATGACGGTTAAGTGCTAGTGCCTCCGTGTACTTCCGTAGTCGTTGATCGTTTGTGACATAAGTGACGGTGAACGCCGTGCTCAGATTAAAACAGTGCTTTGTCTCCCACACGTGCTGCGTAGTGGATGACTTGGGTGTTCTGTGTGCGCTCGATGACGTTACTGATTGCGTCTGTCCGCTCATTGTTCTTTGTATCCAAACCGATTAGTTAACATAATTACATGGACTGTCTTCCCACTTTGTTGAGTCAAACAAATGCGTGAATACGCTAGATATGTTCGAACCTGACTCCGAGGTTTTTCGACGCGTAATCCGGACGGGTGAAAAAAGTCCTGGTCTATCTAAAGCTGAAATGGTAGGTCTTTGTCTGGCTACCTTATCCTCAATAAACGATCGTCTCGTTAGCAGTCAGCCATTTAGCCTCTGTCTGAAATCCAGGTCAAGGTTTGAGTGATCGCAATCATGAATGACAGAACGAGAGATCGATAAGACGAGAGAGGATCCCCGTCCCACCGGTGGCTGTCAGTTTCATCAAATAACGAATCAGAATAGACGTTACCCAAAAGCTGCTTGGAGCAGTTTGTTTGTGGTGCAAGAATCGGTGACAATAAATCATACTTATATCCCACATAAACTACGTTTTCAGTTAATAAAATAAGATTTTTCGAAGCTAGAAAAGTATCTCACTGGAGCCAGTGAGCAGCACAGTTTTTGCACCCTTCTCCTTTGTACAAAGACAAATTCCGCAATTTGTTTAGTTATCCTAGTGCAGGTTGGTCGGATGACCCGAAGTTTGTGCGTGAAAAGTGGAGCCCAAACGACAGTCAACCAAACAAAGAGTTATCCTAGTCTTTTCACAAACATAAAAGCAATATTGGTCGATGAATCTGGCCAATTAGCGAGTGAATAGGCAGTTCCGATCGAAGGATAAATTTAGCTTGCTGTTAGTCATGACGTCTTCGACCCATTTCGCCCACCATACACCGTTCCAACCTAGTCACTTGATTTATTGCCATTACCATGAATTACTAAAAACGAGTGCTTTAGTAATTTTCTTCACTGTCCATTTGTGACCTACGTCTGTTCATTCATTCATTCACGTTCGATGACACCGGTATGAAAAGCCATGTTCAATGAGGCATTTTCTTTGACTCAGTGGGCTACTAAGATGATATTTGAACCAACAGTGAATACTTTTGCATGCAACCTATCCTTATTTTCTGACCTTTCTAACTGCGTAAACTGACACGTAGTGGGTTTTTATCCTCAGTGCAAATTGGTTGACCTGAAAATCATGTGGCTTCACGGTGAACTTTTGGTTCGATGGCCACAAACAACTGCGTCGAATGTCATCAAGCAGCATCAGATTGTTTGGTTTTACTTGACGATTCAGCGAGGGTTCTCAGTTCGCCTCGCATATTTCGTACTTTCAGTCAATATGTGGGAATATTCTGTTAGAAAATATTTTTGCATCGCAAATGAAGTAATTTTCTAGACGTTTTTGAGGGGTCTTTCTTCAGAGGTTAGGTTTGTATTCAACCTGTGGAAGTTTCAACCATATACAAACCAGAACTTTCCTTCATGCTTGCACAGAACATCAAGGGAATTACTGTACAAGAATTAAACAGCATAGTTAGTGAACGTCCTAAGGGGAGCTTGTGCGGAACACTCACGTCGAAACCAGTTTCTTCATATTGTTTTGGGGAAGAGAAAAAGTTTAGATGCGCGGAGAGATAGAGTCCAGAAGGTTATTCCATAACTTAGCTTTCCAGGATTAGAAGATTGAGAAAATGAGGTCCTGTATATATATATATATATATATATATATATATATATATATATATATATATAATGAGCATGGTGCCATCGCAACAACACCGAAAAGGGCTACGGAGTGGGGGAAATTAGGGCCAGTTTGAAGATTAGAACAAGTGGAAGCAATTTTTTCTGATGAATTCGCCGTATATGTTTTGTAAAATATTTTTTCTGTTTTTCCATTGTTTACGGGGATATGGGGGGGGGGGGGGGGGGGGGTAAATAGACAAGCCACACGGTTTTCATTCCATTGGATTCGGTTCTGAGCCGTATGTCTCAGCGTCTCTAACCAAATGTCATCCATTTCTCCTGGGTTCCAGCTAACAGCTTCTGAAAAATCACACAGTAACGAGCCATCAAAGACACGGTGTTCGTGCATTAAACATCGGACGTAATTTCGAGGCCAAATTGTAAAAGGTAGGAATACGTGACAACACATCGTGATGGGGACGCTGTGGATTGAATTAAAATGTCTAACTTATTCATTTATCCAGTAAGAGGACTGTGAAAAAGTACTTTAAGACAACCGGCAAGGTTGACTTTCTTTAATACAAAGCAGCCAAATGATACCATTGATACAAAACCAATGGTGAAAAATCATTAGCCATCTGAATTGAGACCACTCGAATTATTCACACTGCCGGAAACTTTAAAAGATGGTGTTTCTAATAGATTTTCCAAGGTGATAAAGTGAAAATTCGTTCTGGAGTTGAGGACTATTTTCCCAGCTGAATTGGCATTCCCATAGTACCACAGTATATAGTTAGACAAAAAATCAAATTGACAAGTTCAGTCGATGTTCTCAAGAGAAAAGCGTTTCGAGCGCTAGAGAAATGTTCTACGTGTTGTCGGTAAATTTTGTGTTGCGCCAATAATCAGTTCGTCAATTTTATCAACGAAAGAGGCACCGAAAAAGTTTCATTTCACTCCATTTGCAATATATCTCATATCCAGTCTCTTTGATGACTAGAGAAGTTTAAATATGGCACGCAGAATATTCCAGCAAAATATCGATCAAATGCCAAACCGTGATCCAGATGTTTCCGGGACGAAGTGGAAAGTTCAAATGACATGGATAATGGATTCCGTTTAGTTGTGTCCGCAGAAGTCGTCGAGGGGGATCCATGAGTGCGATTTACACAGTGTGTCTGACGGAATCAAACATCAAGAAATAATGTTGTGACTCCTAAATCGCAACTGTTCTTCTTTTCTGTTGTTTAGGCTGTCCGTTGTCAATGGTAAAAATCCGAAGTTGCAGGTGAAACGATTCATCGCGCCGAGTCATCTCTGTTCACTACGGAGAAAAGTGGAAGTGTGACACATTCAATTTATCCGGAAGTGTACATCCGTCAAGTCTGAGTAGAACTTTGACCTAGGGGTGCATGATTGCGAGTCCCGCACTTTACCATTACTGCCGGAAATGGTATGTTAGCCAAGGCAAGCTGTTTGGAATTTATACTTTTGTTTTATGCGTGCTTCCGCTGAGACGTCATCCCTCAATAGAGTTGAATTTTGTTCGAAGCTGGGTTGCTACCGCTCAGAGGTTGTGACCGGCGGACAGCATACCCCTCATGTTTGACGTAAAACGACTCGTTGAACCTCTTCTCGGATTTCCCAGTGGTCGTGTGTGCGTGATTCTCTGTCAAGCTTCCGTGGTTAAAACGGGGCGGGTATGGGCTACTGATAATTCCTAACAATCCGGACGTAACACTTTCGCTTTGGTTCCATGACTTACGCTTTGTTTGGTCTCCAATGCTTATAAACCATAGATCTTTGGATCTGACGAAGCATCGCGCAAAGCTTCCACACAACAAGACAAATATCAATATGCAGCAGCATTCTGAATCAACCTTTCTGCCAGATTCAGTGACTAACTATTTTGCACAAAATGAACACGATGTCTTAGTGCGGTCTAATGGCTAACCATAATGATTTCCATACAAAAATTCCTGCGCAACTAAAATCAAACGGGTTTGGTCGTAAAAGGATCCATTACACAGGCATGTTTCCTAATTAAATGCATTATTCGCTCATGGAGAAACTCCAGTAGAGTGTTTTTGGAGTTGGTAAAGTCCATACAGATAAAATAATACTCTCGTTAGCTTAACATTCCTATTTACTAAGAAGCCGCAGATAGAAAAACAACCCTCATGAAACAGTGGCTCATCAAATAACTACATATATACATATATAATGCATATATATATACATATATATATATATAATGCATATATATATATATATATATATATATATATATATATAGCATATGGTGGCATAGCAGCTACAATGGTCACAAGAATAGCGGAGGAGGACTAGAACACAATAAAAGAGGCAGTTAGAAAAAAAATCAGTCGGAATTTTTTCTTTTTCTCCGTACACTTTGTTGATGTTTTTTGTCGTCTTGTTTGTCCGAATGACATGTTTGTGTTTACGGGGTACGAGAGTTCGAAAACCAAACCGTACAGCCTTCGCACCACTGACTTCTGTTTTCAGCCAGGTCCCTCATCGTCTCTAACCAACAACAATCCTCGTCCTTAGGGCCCCTACCACGAAGGCGGGAAGCATCAGTCGAAGTCAGTGTGGCAGCCAGCTTCTTCATTCCTCTCAGCCAAGTTGTAGTCTGGCAACCGCTTTCCTTTTTTCAGCCTTTCCCGGCTTGTGCGAATAGAACGCGGAAAGGCAGAAAATGAGCAAGCATTAGCAAAACATTAACGAGTCACGAGAGTCGATGTAGAGCGATCACTTTGTTGAGAAAGTGGCTATCAGTGCCCAACCCACGACGGTTCACCGCATCATTACCCACTCGATATTCCCACCAAACACGAGCAACGCGTCGAAGACGTCGGTGGGGGAACACAGAAACACGCCGAACTTCCTCAAAGCGAAATGGCCAAGTCTGGTAACCGTGAGGCAAAACACTACCAACTGCGGCGTCATACACTCGCCCCTTAACAGAGAGTCTGATGTCACTGTGATGCCACAGATGACGCGGGTTTACGAAAGACGATCTAGCTCTCGCTGTGCGTGAACCGATCTCCCCCTCCCCAACTCCACCTAGCTCCAGGTGAAATTTGGAGCCTTTGGACTAAGTATTCCCTACACTCATCACGGATACTGATTTTTATGTTGAGTTTGGCCGTTGTGTTGAACATGATATTGTTTTAGACGAAGAGGACTCTGCTGAGGAAACAGACATTACCCATACCGTGGAAGTTATCTCTGATGAAGAGGGGGAAGGGGAATTTAGCTTTGGTGCTCTGTGAGATGGAAGTAGATCTCGACACAGCTGTTATGGCTGATTCCGAAGAACCAACAAAGTAAACCTTTTTCTAGTGCTTCATTGGGATAAGAGTTATCACCCTAGCACTATAGGGGTCTACATTCTAAAGATGGAAACAGTAGTGCGAAAGGAAGATGCCTAGCCTCTGACTCCACCTTTAATTGAACCTATCTGTCATAAAAACTTGCTTACCCAGAAACCAACATTCCAGGCATTACCCACGCTTCTGAGCTTGTGTCTGGTTTGATGAATTGCCCAGAACTGATTCGTGATGTTGTTCTTTGTGATCATCATTATCATGGCGAAACCTCATTTACGGTCCCTCTAATGGAACAGACAAGCCCGGATATTTGCATAGGAGAAGATACTAATCTGAAATAAACGGGTATCTCGCATATCGAGATTGAATGTGACCTCAGCATCAAGCCGATACGCACCACACTGACGCTTCATAATGTACGCGAAAAAGCCCACCTTTTCAAACGTTTCCACATCCCTGGACATGTTAACTTATCAGACAAAGGAATGATTATCTTTAGAGCTACTAGTTGCTTCTGCCTGGTAGTCAGCTCGTCCAAAGACGAACTTTTAGTAACGGAACTTCTGTTTAAAGCTCCTTTTAAGAATTGTTGTCATTTACCTGTCTTATCGTTGAGCTCTCAAGGTACTTATATTTGTCGAATGACTTAATTTGGTTACCACAAAGGGTGAGTGGAGGCACCGGCTGCTGTCAATCTTCCAAAAGTGCTTTGCACATAAAGGTTCAACTTGCATACCATGACTGGACACCTCAGTCGTCATGCCGTCCAAAACGTGTTGCATTATCTGTGAATTGTCACACAGTAAGAGGATATCATCGGTGTATTCCAAGTCCAAGTCACTGTTCCTTGATAGAAGTTCGGGTTCACCTCCGAGTAAATCAGACAAGGCATTCTGTAGGACCTCCTCTATGCTAAAGATAAAGAGAAACGGGAGTGTAGGGTAAAATTGACGCACTCTACTGTCTACGCGGTCATCGATGCAGCCAGATGTTCAGGACCTAAATGAACTCTGGAAGCAGATCAAGGCAGCTTTGTGTGCCACTTCTAATGCCACCCCCGATTCTGGTTCAAGTATGCCTCACAAAAGATGTATATCTTCAACATCAGTTGCTCTGTTGGATGCTCGCAAATCTGTCCCCCCGGATGCCACGTTCAATGAAGCAAATAAATCCCTGAGACGTCAACAGACTAATAGCCTGAGAAGTGACCGCGAACAGTGGTGGATTGCGAAATGTGGGGAAATGGAGAAGGTTGCATCTATTGGCAATACTCACAACCTTTACCGTTTGGTTATAGGCACCGGTCCAGGGGTGACCGGTGTAAGTAAAATTGATCGAGGAATCCAAGGGCTTGCTGATTCACACTCAGAGACGTTGTCTGGATCGTTGGGTGGAGCAATTTAAGGGATAATTCAGCTGGCCCACTTTACCAGTGGACCTTCTGCATATACCTGCAAAAAAAATGATGCAGGTTGATACCAGTCCTCCATCAGAAATGGAGGTAATGTGGGAGATAGCTTACTTGAAAAAAGTACAAAACCGCTGGTCCGGATCGGTTGTCTCCATCTTTTCTCAAGAATGGAGGCGAAGCTTTGTTTTCGAAGTGGGCAGATTCCCTGGGAATGATATGAATTGGTGATTGTGCCGATTTACATGATAGGTGACAGATCCCCTCGTGAAAACCACAGAGGAATTAGCTTGGTGAGTATTGCTTCTAAACTGCTCATCGGTCTTATTCTCCACCGATTATCCAGTATACACGTGAGAATCAAACTGGTTTCAAACCCAGTCAGGGTTTTATCGACTACATCTCTAATTTCCGGCAAACCATAGAACACAGACACATCTCCCTTAGGCCCACAATCTCTCTCTGTCTTGATTAGAAAGCAGAGTTCGATTCAGTCTACCTCACAATTCTGTGGCACTGCCTGTCATTGAAGGTGATCCAGAGAAATTTATTTATCATTATCAATGGTTGTGCACAGACATCCAAAGCCGAGTTCGTGCTTTCGGTGTTTCTTCACCCAAGTTCACCACGAGAAGTGATGTTCGTCAGGGTTGCCCTCCTTCGCCCCTCCTCTTCAGTTTTGTAATGGAATCGATTCTTGAGATAGCCCTATCCTTGTGTGAGAATGGTGGCATCGATATTTGTTCAGGCAGTAAGCTATCTGAGTTGGAATACGCGTACGATATCGTTCTCCTGAGCGGAGGTCCAAATAAGTTGCAAGCTTTTCTGGATAGCCATGACAACACCGTAGAAATGTTTGGGATGCGTTTCGCACCTTCAAAGATTAAAATACTGCTGCAGGACTGGGTTGGCCCAACGGAAAACCTTGTGTTGACAGGGGATACTCTATCTGAAGCGGATAAATTTGGTTACTCGGGTAGTTACACCATACCAGTAGGACAGATATCGTTAGAAGTTTCACCTCTTATACAGTAGGCACGTTTGATTTTTGCCAACCTCAACCATCTATTGTGCTAGTGTGATATCCGATTGTCCATTTTGGATGGAGTGTACAATGCGGTGGTTAGATACGTTCTTTTATACGGTTCAGAAACCTGGCCGTTGAGGATAGAAGATAGGCGAAGACTGTCGGTGTTCCAGCACCGATATCTCCGTGGCATTGTCCGAGTATGGTGGGAACACCGTATCGGAAATGCTGAGGTTAGGCGTAAGGCGTTGGGAACCAGCGGTCAGTCTCTGGATCAAGTGCTGAATCTAAACAGGTTAAGGAGGTTGAGACAAGTGGTACGCAAGCCAGCCAATAGAATTCCTCAGCGTGAGCTGTTCTCTGAGGCAGGTTATGGTTGGAAGGTAGGTCGAGATGGTCAGTCCATGACATGGCAAAAGGGTATGAAACCTTGACGAGTGGACTTGGCTGAGTAGGACGTGTTAGACTTCCAGGTTAGGGGCCACGTGATCCGCCTACCAAATTTTTGGAAACATTAATTGGTATGGCTAGGTGTCGCGATCAGTGGCGTAGTTGCATACGGACTCTTTCCTTTTCCTCTCGATTTCCGGTTAATACTTTGACTTTTGTATTTTTTTCACTAGCAACCAAAATCAGAGCTCTGAAGTGCGAGGTTAATATTTGAATAAACTGAACTGAACTGAACTCCACTGGAGAAGACAGAACGGGGCAAAAGCTGTCCGTAAGCCCTTAACAGACCTGAGGTGTGACGACACCATTCTTTGAGGATTAAAACATATTACTCAGGTGCTCCTTTCCACAATAAAGGATTTTATAGTGAAGTCCTATCGACAGAGTCAAGGGCGGAGCGAATGTCCAGGTTTGAAAGTGCTCAAGCAGCTGTCGGAGGGTGAAGATATGACCGATACACCCAACATTGGCAAGAAACCCAGCCTACTCCTCAAGAGTCTGCTGTTCGCTCGTTTGGTACAACCTGCGAAGTATGACAGAGGCTAGCAGCTCCGACGCTATTGAGATAAGGCCCACAGCCCTATTGTTAGTGCAGTCACTGCCAGAGCCATTCTTACAGGTGGATACAACAATTTGTTCCTCTCACAAAGCGAAAACCTGCTCAGAATTTTGAACTCTGGAGAACAAAACACGATGCTCTCTGATGAGCTGCACCCCACCAAATTTTAAAAGAGCAGGGAGAAGGGCATCGGGGCTTGGCGCTTTGTGACTTCCTAAGGCCTGGATTTTCTTTCGGATCTCCGCCCTGGTAGTTGAATCTGTCAAAACAAACCACTGGAAGTGTGTCGGAAGAGCCATAGAAAAGACTGACACTGAGGGCCGGCTAAGCTGTCTCGATGGGCTTCACCGAGTGTTGGAGACACCGTTGCTGATTGTGAATCGGGGAACCGTCAGCTTCACTGATTGTTACACTCACAACTAGCGGCTTCTCACAGATAACTTGAATAAAATAGAGCAGCTTGCGGAATCTTCCCATGGCAGCATCACTTTCCATCTCCGATTCACGTTGAAACTGCCAGATTTCGCGGTCCCTATGAAGACTGGCACCAAGTCGTGTCTCGTTATATTCGTTTTCAGCAGAGATAGACTGACATGCGTCAAGAAGACGCATAGATTCAGCAGAAATCCTGGGTCTTACGGCTCGGCAAGCCACATCCAAATCTACCAGCGGAATACAAAGCATTCTTGAAAAGCCACCACTTCTGGTTCATGTTAGCAAGTGGGGCATCAACTAGCTATTCAGTTAGCGAGTTTTGGAAGGCGGATAAGCAAGATGGATTGGAAAGCTTATCGCAATCTAACCGTCCTTGTAACATACATTTGCAGCGCCCGCCGAAGCACTTGGACAGCTTAGCGCAAACTAATGCATGGTCGGAATCAAGGAGGGGAAGTGTGCTCTCGTTACGAAGGACGGTCTTGCATGCAATCTCTTTCTTCTTGGTATGTAGCGATAGGACCGATCTGGGTGCAATGCTGACTCGAAGAGGGCGGACTCCCCGTGGTGTACCGGTGACTAGAGTGTCTGAAGTTCGTACTGGTGATGAACAGGCCATGGTCCGAGCACAGGGCCAACAACGGTTCCTCGTTTTTTGAGTGACAGGAATCTAGCCTAAAAAAGCTTCCTAGATGCGTCTCTTTTGATGACAGCCGACCAACTCTAGCATTCATATCTCCTGCTTAAACCTCTATATTGTCCAGTTTTCCTCTTTGTAAGAGGTCGTGGAGCTTTTGGTAGAAGTTATCTTCGATTGCATCTGGGCTGAAATTGGTGGGTGCGTATGCCGAGACGACAAATATATTGCGTCTATGGAGTGGCGACTGCTTCTTTGCACGAATCCCCGAGTCTCACAGCGCACAAATGACTGTCTACTGGGATCCACTTTTGCAGCACCGCCTCACTCCTCCCGCTGAGAGCAGTGCCGACGCCAGCAAAACTAGAAGCCGCAGTCTCAGCCTTCCCAAAATAACGCAAGTGAACCATCACAGAAGGATTAGATGGGGTGTCAATCGAATGATGGGAACCGTAGGCTTGAATGTGAGTCTTTTGAATACAACACATATCGATGCCAAGGGATTCAGGTTTGTCAGCTAAACCGGCCTGTTGTCTTATGCGCATCAAATTTCGTGGCTAGTTTTAATGGGCATGTAGGACGAGGGAGAGCATCAGGTGGTGGTAGCGGGTTCAGTGCGACTTGGAGGCTAGTCAGATGAAGACGAGAGAAAACGTAGCCTGAATTTCCTCCAGTGGAACTAAAACAGGCACAGGCAGCCGAGAATATTGTGGGGTCTGATAAAGTATAACAATGAGGAAGGGGTGTGGGTTGGCAATGATACATTTACTGAGCTTTACGCTCATCGAGTCTTCTGCTTTTGTTGTTTTGGATCAAAAGCGATCAACCACTATGGAAGATCACTGATCATTGATGTGATGTACTGGCTACTCTGTCAACGGGACTGAGTAGAATGGCAGGCTTTGGTAACTGAGTTATTTTGATAATTTGTGTGACCGACTGCGATATTACGAAATGGCCTGTCCAATGAGTTGTCTCGGTGAACCGAACATGCCTAGTTTATATATGCGAAGGGGTACATAACACTACGGACAGTGTTTTTTCTTTAGGAAAACAGTGTATCAAGCAGGCTGTTGGCAGCCATACTGGTGTTCTGTTGATGTAAGAGTCGATGAACCTACTTGGCTTCGGCTCATGGAGTATTTCGTGTTGTGTTTTTACGGACTGGCCACACGCACTCTCCTGGCGGAAGAGCACTGCTTCGCATATTACATATTACCGCAGCAAAGCCACTGTTCAGAGTTTGGAAAATCGGTCTTACGCGGATTTTTCCTGGGGACCTAACCCTATGTCTTTAGCAGGTACAATCGCAGTTATATGGTGCCTTTTGGCAAAATATTCTTCTTCTCTTATTTTACCATTTCTAAAATGAAAAATATATAGCTTGCCAATTCTCTTATTCACTTTATCGGCAATTAGGAAGACTTTTTACTTGGAACTTATGATGTATCAATATTCTTAGTATGCTAGAGAAGACGCAAAACAGCCATAGGGAAAAAGGTTGCTAGTGATACTGAAACCCCCGAATATCACATAAAATTAGGTTATTACTGTGTTTCCTCTGCTGATTTCAAAAAAGACACGATTTCATGAATTACCGCGAAGAAGCTAACGCTAACATTTTTCACTCCAGTACTGTTGAGGACGTAACACTGCGGTACCGTCTACGAGAGTGCGTTTGTGTTTTCCCCTAAGGATGATGTATTGAGAAAAGGTTGAAATGAAATTGATGTGTACTGAGAACAACAATGAAGTTTACTTTATTTTTTTTTTGATGAACTTATTACATATTCTGGAAGAATATCTATCGCTTGGTCAGAGTAAAATTCACTCATTTTGTGGGCAAAATTGTTGCAAAACAATACTTACCAAATGCTTCATGGTGTCCTCGACGATAGTCCCAGTTCCATATCATTTGAAGCTTGAATATAAATGTACAACAGAGCGAAGCCTGATTATCAGACATCATATACAATTAACCCAGTAGCAATTGATGAGAGCGAAAAAAGTTAACGAACAGATTTCAAGTAGAACTAGAGTGACCAAAATAAAAGGTCGTACTGAGGTTCCGACGTAGGCTATTGGGGATCAGAATTCTGACTATGGAGTATTTATTCAATACTAAAAACCTAAGATGGTCCGGCATATGTTGTGCTTGTTCGTAGGTAGATATTCTCAGTGTCCATGTTTGATTGATACAGTTAGTAGTTGGTAAAAACGTCAGTTTGGTCATGCATTGACCAAATCCTTTCAGCTAAGGTAAGATGGGCTTGAGGAAGTGTGATCTTGAATGACGAGCTGAAGTATCGCGTGAGCTGTGACTCAACGGATTTGGCTGATCATTTCCTTCAGTGCTGTGCTGTAACTCATGGGGATCGGTGCGAACAACACAAAAAACCGTCCATTGTAATGGATCCTGTCTCTCAAAGAAAGAACTCAAGGTTATGGTTATACCCGTTGTTTCTCTGTAGCAAACATACGGCCAGCTGGATTGGGACGCGTGATGTCTGCGTGGTCTCTGACCAGGCTGCCTATAATGGTTAGAAATCCAAACTAGACAAGTACTCGGTCTCTTCCGTTGAGGATGCGATTCGCTTCGCTCTGAACAAACCTTTGATGAAGCTCAAGCACAACTCGGATATCTTCTCTAATCGTGGGCTCCTGTAGAGAATGTCTAGCTCTGGTTTGCTTTTTCTGGGTCTTGGTCGTTTAGAGCAGGTAGAGGGGTATCAAACTGTGGTATTTGGTTCGTTCAAATCCTACGAGAAGTGTATGAACGATATTTAATTTTTGCCCGGTTTTCCCGGTTAATATTGGATAAAATTCGCTTATAAAGTGTTGTGCTTGAACCTATCAGGAGTACAGGACCAAAATGGAAGTTTCGTTGAATGTGTATACGTCTCTGTCCTGTCAGATGATCACTGTTTCCTCCCTCTCGTTCTTCTTTTCCGTTACTTTCTACCCCTTTTCCGTGTTGCTGCAGTTACTGATTGGACAATGAAGGGTAAAACGATTATGACGACCTTGAAGCATTTGACCGAGCAGTACTTTATAGGCTTCCTAGATCGGATCCACGAGATCTGTTCATTGGATTGTTGCAGACACTCGGTGACACGGTTAGTTGAAGCGGTCGGTGGCCTAGTTTCATTCGAGCTCTTACTTCATCGAACTAACTTTTAGCTACAGATTTCTTCTCATTGTTTACTCAGTACGCTGCAACTCGTTTTCCCGTCAGCAACGCGAAGCGGCGAGGAAATCGCCCAAATCAGAGCACTGACAGGTGAGGTTGACCGTTGAAAAAAGTGAAATGAACAAAACCATTGTTTGAGGTGACTCAAACAAAACTGCCGGTAAGTTTACCCTCTAAGAAACCTGTTTCTTTAACGGCTCCGAGGATCCAAAATGATTAAGTCGGTGTTTTTCACCATTCCGTCGTAATGAGGATGTGTCTGACATGAGGATTTCACAGAGAATCAATGTAGCTAATATTTTCATGAAATAACTAAGCTACGTAAACCTATTTCAAAACAAAGATCATCTTTTACTTTTCCCACTGAGCTGTACTAGCGCGTGCCACTGCAAGTGCGCGTCAACTCTGTGTGCAGAAACCAGGAAATATTTCACAGTTTGAGGTGATTCTTGACTGAGCAATATTATTGTAGAAGTCTTTTGTTCTCTGCTGCTTCTCGTACATAACATGCGGAGGAAACAGTTGAGATGCTTGTAATGCAATGTTCGGTAAGGTCATTTCTTGTACGTAACCCATTATATTGGGAAATCATACCGAACGTGTGAACTAGGTTGTGACCCTAGTGTACAAACAGTGCGGGACGACGGGGGACGGGCGAGGATGGTCCATAAAATCAACTCACTTCCGGGAACAAAACCAGCCACTGTATGTAGGCTTTCTCAGTGTAGAGAATGATTGCAAACGTCTTGTAATTTTGTAGGTCGACGTCTTCCTGTGAATGGAAATATTGTTATTATTACCACGTGTTATTTACCGAATTGTTCAAGGCCATGCCTAATGGTGAGGAAAGTGAATGGACTTCGTTTTTGGTTTATTATGAATGCATGTATGTAGTCCTAAATGCACATGCCTCGTTCCTTGGTCTTCCAAAAACCACGAACCAAGACAGTTCGTCTTTCCTATCGAGCTAAACAACTTCACTACTGTGATAAATATGATTGTTGCTGAACACATTAATTGCAAACACGGTTCGCTATCATACGTATGGATGGTTGTATTAGTTCGTATACGTATTGTCCCTCAAGTGATTTCTGTCTTGCTGCTAATTTGGCGACTGATGGTAGATTCTTCTTGTTGGGGGAATTCCACTTTAGATTACGGAAATCGGAGAATAGAAACATGTATTTTGTTTTAACTGTAAAGAAAACTCAGAAATTCGAGGAAAGAATAGTATGGAATGCCCGAGCTCAGTCTGGCTTCATTAAAAAACTGAGTTAGTTTGTTATGTCAATTCGTTTAAACTACGAAACTACGCATTTGAATGACAAGAAACTGCGTATAAACCGGCCTTGAGAAAGGTCATTCGTGTTCATCGAAATGCTGCCTGACAACTGTCATTTACCACAATACAGTGTTACCGTACATCAAAAGCTTACATTTACCAATGAATAAGATTTTAAAGTTAATTGGGGAAAAGTTGTACAACTTTCCATGTTATCAACGACATCACCGAATGCATTAGAGAGCAAACTAGTTTCCTCTCCTCCAGTGCGTTGTACTACTAATGTCAACGAGAAACCGTGACATTCTCTTGTCCATGTGAGAATCTTGACTCTGTAAACTGATATAAATACAACGAAATCTCCAGCTAAGGAATTCTCGAGATCATGACGTGACAGCTCAGTAGTATCTCTCAAAGACAACAAATAGCTATACGATGAAGGAAAGCTGTGCTCCGACTTTGAAGCAATCATCTGGACTCATGAACCTTCCTTAAACTGATGCTTTTTGCGGCTAAATTTCATGCTTAAAATCAAAATTCACACCAGAATCAAAGTAGCGGACGAATTCCATAGTTTTCGCAGCCCTGGTGATACAAACTTTCTTCCAAATAGGCAGTCTTCCAGCTTGACACGTTTTCTACCTAGTAGAACCAAGGTTGTGACTATAGATTTCATGTGCTTGCTGTTTTTGTTACCGTATAGTGATCTCCGGGTCCTTGCTTCTAGGTAGTCGAATAGGTTTCCTATGGAGTAGTATTACTCTGGCTATATTTGACTTGGTAATTCACATTCGTTTTTTGTTCGGAGGATGTCATCCAGAACACCTTGTTCGGCCTTCTAGACAGTGGAGTTAAGCTCCTCTCACTGAAGATATTATTTGATTTGAAATACGATGACAATATCGTCATGCTAGGTAACGACATACAGGCAATGCAGTTTCTTCTGAACCAATTGACTATTGAGGTGTCGAAATATGGCATGTGCTTCGATTCGCCCAAGAGCTAAGTGTTCATACAATACTGAAAGGATTCTGTGCCTGCCTGGTCCTTTGTGGCGAGCATTTAGTATGAGTCCATGGCTTGAAGTGCCTCTGGAGCTACTTTACCTCTGGAGGTAGTGCTGGAGAAAACATCGGTTCCCGGATCGCAAAAGCTAGGCTGGCTTCTGTGAGCCTGAGTCACTTGTAGTGTCGCAAAGACTTCTGTCTCCCGTTGAAGGGACGGGTCTATGGTGCCACAGTAGGCAGTGTTGCGCTCCACAGTTTCATATGCTGGCTTCTCCTTACTGAGAATGCTTGATGACTTCCTGTATTCGATCGTCGATATCTCAGGAGCATTGCACAATTTTAGTTGGAGCATCTTGCGAGCAATGAAAGGATTCGTTGTCATATGTTGGGCGTATATAGTCATTCCTTGACAGAAATATTCACTATACGAAACCTCCAGGGAATGGCACACATTTTAGGCATGCCTGTGCATCGTCTACTATTCCGTACATGTGTTGTCCTTCATGGATCTGGCTAGAAGTGACGTGGCTATCAAGCCACGACTTGGCGTAGGAATATGAAGAGTCTGACATCAGTTCCGTTCTCAGTTGATGCTTTGCAACTCCCTGGTTTCGACCGAAGGGATCGAATTGTCTTTGGTTAGAGATGTTAAGGGATTTGGCTCAGAATACCATGGGTCTCCTCTTTTTGTACTAAACATACCCTCCGTAAAACCTGTAAGGAACAGCCATCGGGTATTAGCATCCATAACGTAATTTATATGGGGCTTTTTATGTGACCTATTGTCTTCGTGGTACTCTGTTTTAGGAATAACTGCCAACATTCACCATAATTCTGTGATCTGCTTTCTCCACGCCTGGGTTTCATTTAAAGCGACGGTTGATTAGTACCCCGGGGATTGTCTGAAAGTCACTGACAGAGGTGTTAGAATCTCCTCAAGTCTTCATGTGCCTAAACGGTTGTTTTCTGGTTTCCGCACACTGATAAACATTGCCAGCGAGCTTGCGTTGAAAATCGGCCAAAATTCAGTATTGTTTGACAAGCCACTCGGACAGCTCCTCCGATTCTTCAACATGAGACCCCTTCGGAATAACTGGTCTTGTTATCCAAGATGTCCCGCTGGTTCCACATATTCAAGCGACTTCAATAACAATCGAGACTAATTATGATCGCAAAACTACACTATCGACGATGAAAACCGACAAGGTGAATAATAGAATTTAAGTGTATAGAACTATCTGGATAAATTGGGAATCTTCTCGATTCACTATTACTTCCGCCAGCCTATCCTGATGAGAAAGACTGATTATACCTCTCCATGAAACAGAATTTCCCCGATTCCTTTCCCGCCAGTTTTCACTGACCATCTGTGATACTTTGAAAGAGCTTGAGTATCTGTTTCTAAATATCATTGTTTGTCACTTTTTTGTCCCGTTTTTGTGATCTTTGTCTACTTAACAAATAGCTTTGCATTTCGCTTGACCAACAGGCCCTATTGTGGGCTGAATCTTGAATACCTGAGCTCTAATTTCTCTGAAGCAGTAATAATTAACCGTGTATGATAACACCCATCTTCTTTATCTGATCCACAAAACCCCAACAGTGTTCACAGTACACTTTCCAAGTCTGAAGATTGCATTTCCATTTTTATCCCTACTGCCTATGAAGCGGTTCTTTTTAAATCATATTTCACCCTTATCTGCTAACCGTTAACGGCTCATATTACTAGTTTCTGGACACAACCGCCTGCTAATTCAGTTGATGATCTTGTTGCGTCACCATGCAATCTTACCATTGAATGATAATTACTCGAATTCCCCTTACTTCACTATCACTCCGTCCTGGTCGCGGTGCAGCTTCTCATAAGCTCCCTTCGTGTTTCAACGCTGGACGTCATATATGAGTGGCAGAGGCTTCACAATAGCCCTCAGTATCGTTCGGGCTACACATGAACATACACTGCAGTCGTAAGACTCTAAACCATCCAGCTACCGAACTGATTTGTTTCGTAGGTTACACTTAGAGAAGATCTGCCTGAAACTGAGAAGACTCATGAACGGAAATAGTTAGAGCGACAAATTACAACAACTATTTGTATGAATGCATCTGAAGTAAGAGTATCAAGTGTTATCTAGATATACATTCTTTTAGACTAGGTTGGTATGTTTGTTATTTTAGAAAATCTGTTTCGATACCCTATCAGTCGCTTACCTGCTCATACAGAAAAGGATCACTGAAGAGAAGTATTTTCACCATACCAACCTGCGATGAAGAAACCTCATGTCGTTCAATGTAATATGTATTAAAATGGGTACCACAGTTATTTTTACTCATTAACAATATACGAGCAATCCGTTTCCGGAATTGGTAAGCCGTAACCTTCAAGTTTTCTTCTGATTACTCACCTTGTCCAATGAAGCGATGCGAATTGACAGTGTTTTCTTTGCTCTAAGCTCCGGTGTCAGTCTCACGACAGAGCCGCATGCTCCGAAATCAAGAATAATCAGATTATCACATTTTTTTCCGCAACTGGTAGGGAAATATTCTTCCCTCGGCTGATTAGTAAACGGGTCTGCAATGACCACTGGGATAATCAGGATCCTGAAACAAGTGGCAAACACTCGATCACGGTTGAAGTTGAATAAGCAGGCAGTCATTTTGAGCTTTCTCCAATCAATCCGAATCACGAGATCAGGTGAATGAGGCGGTATGCAGTCACGCTGCTGATCGCAGAGGTTGGTTGCACGCAATGTTTTGTGTATGTATATGTAATAAAAGTCATACTTTTGCCGAAAAAACTGGAAATAGATGTCCCTACGAGGGAAACACTCGTACAGAGTGTGTGTGTGTGTGTGTGTGTGTGTGTGTTCGGTTCGTCCAAGATGTTTAGCCTACGTGTGACCAGAGCAAAGCGCGCAGCCATCTGATGGACAATGTGATAAGTAAACTGATAGCTACATACTTATTATGGGCACAGAAGTCACGAATAGTAAACACGCAGCAGTTTGGACTAATCAGTGTGAAAATTTGGACGCACGTTTATTCACGCAAAATCGCAGGTTGCATGAATACTATCTCGAATGAACTAAGAAAAACAGTTAATCACTGCATATTGGTATTATTGTTTTATAATATGCATTTACCTTGTTGCAGAGAAAGGTATACCTAGATTCAGGTTTTTGTGCTTAGGAAACTGAGTCACAGGCAGCTGGTGATGTGAATCCATGATCTGATGAATATTCGTTCTATGTGATCAGTTCAGAATAGTGCGATGCGGTTTATGTCGCTTGAATTTTTCCGTAGCCTGTTGTGTACTTCCTTAGGTCGAATTTGTACGGCTAAACCAGACTGTCATGCAATTTGGTTCTCACAGGCATAAACGGACACGTCTCTAAAAATAATGTTGCCATCAGTTGAGGAAAAAGACCACGTATCTCCTGACATTAGCATAAGCATCATTTGCAAGTTCGCCTTTGTCTGTGAATGTAACTAAAAGTACAAGGGCAGAATCAAGAGGTAATTTAATATGAGAGTTGCCGAAAGCACCCTGAAATGGATTACAAATTCACGCCCAAGGCTGAACGAGACCCCTGATAACCAAATGTCTAGACGAGAGGGGTAATAGAGTCAACGTCCTCTACGTGTGCATCAAATCTGGTCGCTCTAGGCAAGACCAGAGTTTTTGCATCGTTTTTATGTGATAGTTTGGATGTCTCCCTAAATTCGTGGCATTCAGACTCAGGCTGCCAGTTACCTATAGCTACCTTGTGGATATCCCTCACACGTAGATAAACTGATCACCGTCACCCACAGTTTCCTAGGTTTTCAATTCGTTTATTCTCCTTTTCAGACATGTAATCCCATTAGAACCTCTTCTCCTGTTTCAACTGAGCTTGGGTCACTTTTTCGTCACGCTAACAAAAGGCTATTTTCTCGTGTCGACTTCTTACCTCCTGTGATATTTCCACATCATCTTGCTGTCTGTTGATAAAATCAACCATCGCGGGCAAAATCTACCATAGATAAGTGTTTCGAATGGCATCTTTTGCGAATTTCACTCAAAAATCGGAATATAATTTAAAGTATCTGTCACCTGGTGGAACTATCAGAGCGTAGTTAGGACTTGCATTAGAGACGACCGGCACGAGTTCGGTGAGTGTCTTTCCCAAATTATTGCAACATAAACTGGATTATTCATTCAAGAGACTAAGGAAATCTTGATAAATAGCCACTTCTGTAACACAGCGAACATTCTTATTTCTATATGAACTTCCGCTTTACGCAAATAGAACGGTGGTCCGGTAAAGAGAGTCGGAGAGAAAAGAGATTAATATAGACAAACTAAAGCTGTAGCATTTGTGTCAAAGAAACTAGTTCTTTTATACTATTTTAAAAATGTTTATTTAGTTAGTATCAATATTTTCACAAGTATGCCCAGCTTGATGCCGTGACAGTGATAGTTAGAGCATTCCGTAGCTGATAAACCCGTACTGTCAAGAGAAGACTAGCAAGGAGCATCAAAGGCCGTCGCCGGTGCGACTGCAGTCTTCCTGAATAACCCCCGCAGTGCGCCCAGAGACAATATGCAAGATCTCCTATTCCACCGCGGTCATCGAAGCAAGATAACTTGACAAGATAACAAATCCCATGCAGCCAACCTGAAGATTTTCAAAGCACACCTAGGGAATTTGTCATTTGCGGTCACTGTGATTAAAAATTTGAAATAAGACCGATTTGTTAGTCTGCACGACTAGCTTGTGATAATTACATGTTTCGGCTCATAATCATTGGGCATATATATATATATATATATATATATATATATATATATATATATATATATATATATAATGATTTCGGGCAGTCGGAGAGCTCGTAAACACTCAGGACACAAGAGATGAGTTGAATTTTTCACTCACAGCACAAGGTAAATACCCGAGGATGAGGCTTGTTATGTAATCGCCTTTGAGTGGCTAATGAATAACATTTTTCTTGAAAATGTCGTAACTCGGATCGTACCTTGATCTATCCTTTTTTTGCTCTACAAAAACTCAGGGTAACCATCTTCTTCACATGTTTTCAACGGTCTAGTTCTTCTTCTGCGGTTTCTTGTGAGTATTTCTTTTCTACCTGGAAGTGCAAGCATTGAACCGAGTATTTTGTTTTACAGGTAAAATATCGTAAATTTTGGTGCCCCGTTCGGTTTACTCCGGTTTTCTATGTGCCCTCCGCTCGAGTATCTCGTCGATACCGCTCTGTGTTGCGACATCCAGGAAGGCCAGTGTGCCAACCTTTCCGGTCTACAAGACGCACCTTATAAACTTTAGTTTTAATTTTGTGCCCGCATTCATTATGAAGGCTGATTGTCCCATCTGCTTGTCGTCATACGGGGTTACAGACTGGAGAGTGAATCACCGAACACAACCCGTTGCCTCTGGCAACGTGTTCTCAAAACCGGTATCAGTGTGCATATTTCCGCCCCTACTAATATGAACGGAATTTTGTCACAGACATTTTTATTATATTATAGAATGAAACCTGGATGTGATCCAAGCCATACATTTATGACGGGCGAACGACTATCAGATCGAATTTTCTGTCATTTTTATTCTTTGTTATTCGCCACCTTTTTTTCCCAGGGACGCTAATGTTCAATACTCGCAAAAAAATCCTGTTTGTTTTCACATATCCGTTCCTTTCACTGTTTGTCCGTCGGAGGCAGTAGTGCGGAACACTGAACATTTCTATGGGGTAGGAATGGAGAGGCGATCACTGTTTTGGTGCACTAAACTACGGGCGTTGTCAAAATTTCCTAGTAATCAGGGTTTTCAAGATAATCAGCGTCTAACTCACAATCTTGTGAAAATTAAATAACTGAATTTCCCAGGTGTTTTGATAATGTAAAATCTTATAACAAATGGGTAAATGTGTCCAGTTCTATAAGATGTACAGCCTCATGTGGGACATAACCTGGAGCATCATTCTACAATGAGTCAGGTTTCTGGGAATAGCACTTGGTCTAAAGGACAAGGGACTTTCATCTTCTGAGCACGGTAAACTTTACTTTGTTCGGGGTATCTTTAATAATGCTACATCTTGTTCGTGATATTTTGGAGCCCGTGTCAACCGGCGTAGTGAGTTTTGTGTCATCAAAGTCACTGAAATGAGTTTGCTTGAAAATTTCTTTTTCCAGTCGACGTATTCATGAACCCCCTAATTCTCGCTCCAGCTTGCTCAGAGTAAATCAGTATGGTATAATTGAGGTATTTTTATGCATGCAACTTTCAGTCAACTTTATGGTTTGTATAAAACTGACTTCCGGTTGGTGGAGGGCCAAAGGATCTAACTTTTCCCCACCGTTGTTTGTCAAGTAGCGTGAGAATTGTTTATCAAATCCTCTTCCAGACTAGGTACTCATTGCTCTTCGGGGTGTTAATTTTACCCCAATGCAGCCAGTTGGGAATGTTTGTTTTTGCACACCACACCCCTTTGTGTCATCATCTTTTTCACACGAACAGTGAGAAAGTAAGAACTGTTGTCCACACGAATATTAAGAAATAAATGTGCTGCGGAAGCAAGTGTTCCACGGGCTCACACAATGTAATCCTTCTCCCCTTTAATAAATCAGTGAAATTTTCCCGTTTCCACTGAAAAAGTCTTTAACGTAGAGAAAACGAAATAGGCGTGTAATCGGCCGCGCTCGTATGACTTAACAATTCAGGTTACGCAATCGAAGTAAACGAAAGGTTTCCCTCTGATGAGGCTATCAATCACCTTGGAATTGGCTGTTGAACTGTTAGACAATATAGTAATCCCAGTACATGTTCACTTCTCTTTTGTCTGTTCCTGCTAGGTAGCAATCAGACAGGGAAATTAGGAAAACGAGACGATTCCAGTACGATCAGCATTTATTTCTCAAAGATGAAAACCACCCATGATGAGTTTTACCTTCGCCGGTTTAATAATGGACCATATTTAACATTCAACTAATTTCAGAATTCTGAACTTCAGCCTAATTAATCAGGATGACCAAGGTCACACAATTTCAGCCATCAACGGATCACAGCAAAACTAACATGACCAACATCAGGTTCTAAAGGATTTTATACTTCAACGTTGTCTTTTGATATAATGCTAAATATTCAGGAAAGAGAAACGATCTATGAAGAAAAAGTTCCTTTAGTGAATTTTGATAACACCTGTATGTATCCATTAGATTCTGATTGACATGCTAGATGCGAGGCTTATTACCTGCTCCGTCATCTCATCAATCCGTACTTTTGCTGTCGTATAAATTGGTAAGTCACAAGCTAATGGGGATTCAAACATCAAACGGAGACCATTTCTACATGGAAGTTGATCTTCTCAGTGTTGGCCAAGGTCCAACGTGTAATACCTCATCTTTAAAATCTTCCGGGATTGCAAAGTATAAGTTCAACTTTCCAGGCATTTGTCGTAAGGTAAGAAAGTGAACTTATACTCTTTTTGGTAGTTTGATATCGGACGAATTCATTGAAGTGTACCTGAAGTCAACTTTGGCATTAGCTTGTCTTTCAATAGGATTAATTTATTGTCGCTTGAGTTGTTGCCATGCCTGATTTATGCGGGCCTTTGTAGTTCTCCACTCCGAGTTTCTGTGGGCTATTCCGTTCCGACAGTGAAATGCATCCACGATATATTCTGCCCCCCCCCCCCACCCTCTATACACTCGGTCAAGGCACTTATTTCCGATGTGGAACAAGAAAACTTAGCACGAGCTACAAGAGATCGGCGAAATTTTCCTTTTTATCTTATTGCTGCTCATCCTGTGACAATCCTTTGAATATCTCGAGCATTTTCAACAATATAACGAGAACGTGTCATACGTATGACCATACTCGTGGTTTATTATTTATTTGAACAATAGGGGATGAGAGATATATTCAGCAACCTCTGGTACTCGACATTTCTAACCGCATCCGTGGTAGTGGATCTTTGTGTCTCACTCACGTCATTCATTTTTCTTTGGAACGAACGCTATTTTGACGGCTTATTTTGAACATATGCTTCATGCTATTACACTCTCGTGCACCTTGTAATCGGTAGATCCAGTATAGACAGAAAGCAAATACTTGATCTTCTCCATGGCCTACGTAAAACAATCAGAAATCCATACAACTGCTGTTGATGGCCACAGTGAGCTGGCATGAAGCGTAAATTTTATACTATATTGAACTGCAGTTAGGCCATCGGCGAACGGGCTCGGTTAGCGGTGGTGAGTACTTTCTGCGAGCAAAGAACAGGGTCCCGTAATCCGATTGGCATAGTTGGGCTTTAAATTACTATTACGCAACAGAGGATCAGAAGTTAAAATTGGGTGGGTTCTGGTTGTCATCAGATACTTTCTCAAAGATGACCGTGGATTTTGATCTGGATGACTTCTGGATATGTTTTGCGTCTTTGATTTTATCACCCTCTTGGAGATATGTTCTGAAATGAGTTGTGGCAGTAGTCGGTTGGTTCGGTCGATGTAAATCTCAGCGCCACCACAGATCAGTTCATGAACTATATGTGGAGCAGAATTGAGCGGCTGACTAGATTCACAATTGTTCACACGAATCATTCGCTTAATCGGTAGAATGCGCAGTTGTGCAACTGGTAATATGCTGTTCAAGGTTAAGTTTTAGAGGTGCTTTATTGATTACGTGGTCACCTTTGAAGGTTAGTGTAATGCAGGAAAATTCCTCCGTTGCTTTGTGGACTAGGTTGCTCTCGGTCTTTTACGAATATGATTTTTCCTGTGTAATCACTGAGCACAAATTTTGTGTGAATTAAACATACCATGAATGTGGGAGTAAAGATTCAAAAGATCAGTGATCGACCTAATACATAGTTCATGCTTCTGGTCTAGACAGAAAACGTATTAAATGCTTAGGTCAAGGAAAAGATGACGGCCAACATGTTTTCAGTGGATTCGCTATGCTCGTATTTGCCGGTGAAGGAAAGCAAGGTGTTTGTGCGGTAGAACTTACTTCCGTGCAGGGTTGAAGAAACAGAACAGAGAGGAAGGCGTACGAACGAGGGCTTTGTCGGTTACTGGATACACACTGCAGACACTGAAGTTACATAATCAAAGCTGATTTAAATCCCCGTAGTATACTGATTTTGTACTGTCGTCAATCTGTGGCCATACCAATTTGATCTATGAGAATTTGGTCAAGCAATTCATCTGAGGGCACACAACAACACGCTACCACAAGAACACCTCTATTCTTATCGCCGCCCAAGAATGATGAGTGGATGATTTTGCGAAATATATTCTCATTTGATGTTCATAGTCAACACTTTCTATTCATCTGTTATTTTGACCTACTATCATCCATGCCTGTGGATGACTAATCGGTGATCTGTGGTCTAAGTCGGATAGTAAAATGTTTGGTACCACTGAATTCTTGGAAAAACAAAACCCATTCTGGTGTTGAAGCTCGTCGGCAGGTAAACGGCTCACAGCTGCGAACAAATCTGAGCACTACGCAGCATGGATTTGTATCATTTATCACATTTTTAGTGCCTAAATACCACTACATGTCCTCTAACAATCTCCTTTTCCTTTTTCATATTTACTCGTCATTTCAATGGGAGGAACAGATCGTACAGCCAAATAGACTGATTGCCTTGTTACAGAAAACTGGCCACAGTGAGTGTGAGATCTGACATGAAGACCCGCACACAGTTGCAATAGGCAGGCTAAAGAGCTAGGATATCGGGTCGAAGTCGGTTCGGAGTGTATCGATGGTAAAACGATTTTGAGAATGGTTATTTGCAGTAACCAAAAAGTCGAATGACTACCATCATTTGTGACGACACTGTGTTACCAAACATTATAAGTTTACATATAAGATGAAGAGTCGTTCGTCGAACCGATTATTGTGGAATACGAGTTCGTTACCTTAGACTGAGCAGTTTGTAACACAAACCACTCAACTGGAGCCATTCTATTTATGCGATGGTTTCCAAACTCTGTTTTGATAAATCAAAAAGCAAGTCGCAAGTTGCTTACGTAAGCTTAATTCAGTGCTTCTTAAATTAAGTATTGTTCTATACTTTGGAAGCAACAGTGAGGTAATTCATCGGCAAAGTGTTAAATGTTCCATTTTGGTTCGGGGTAAACACATTTATTAGACTACTTGATTGTATGTGCGAGGTCATCACCACAAATTTCGTTGAATCCGTATTTCGGAGAAATTTCGGCGTTTTCTAAACCCCGGTGTCGAGTAAACGGTCTATTATCGATGCGGCAAATTCGGGTTATTAAGAACGTGTAAGTACTGAGAAATTTACCCTACTGAAGGTATGTGCAAATGGGGTGAAAATCATTCTACACGCTCACGCTCAAATATGGTACCAACTTCGGTGAGATTTGGGTTATAGATTAAAACATTTCTCATTCGAATAGATGAACCAAACGAACGCAGTAATACCTCCCGATTTCAGTGATTAGTTGAGAATTCTTTGTTGGTGATCATAGTTTTGGTTGTACGGTATCGACCGTAGGATGCCCTGTGTTGTCAGTTGGTGTTCTACTATGACGTGGTTCCGTTAGAAAATACATGCTGAGGTTGACTTACGTCATTTGAGAAATCTGTATGATGAACATTTGAAGTTCGATTGCAATGTGAGAGTTGTTTTATCAAATAGATAACTGCTACGTGTACCCCTACCGGCTGAAAAAATCACTACTCAAAACAGAATGTGACTGGTCCTTTGACGCATTATGATCAAAGTCGGACAACCATACCCGTGATGATCGAGCATTGCCCATCCTGGCACTTCTGAGCTACGAAGTATGACCTACTCCACACCACCGCCGATCATACTGGCAAAGGGCAGTGATCTGCTTTTCCCTGACCCGGTCGTTTTCCACACTCGAATGAGCCGGGTTATGGTGCTCCGTTATCCTTGACAGTTCCGAGGATCTTTGAGATCATAAGGTGTGTCTCTTCTACTGTGCTCTAGCGAAAGTAGAGGACAAAAGTACTTCCAGATTCCCCGAGTCACTTTGGTCGGGATAGAGGAACATCTTTGTTTGTGGGACACAAATTTAATGACAAATTTGGAATAGATGGAAATTCGAAAACAATGAGCAGAACACATTGAGGTTTTCAATAAGCATATGCTGGAGTTTTGATTTCATTCAAGTAGAACATTTTGGAAGTACAAGTGATCAGAATTTTCTTGAAGGAGCACGCTATTTTGCACGAAAGCAAAGTACATCTTTTAGAGGGGAAAAATCTGAACGAGTATAATTGATGGTAGAAAAATTAGCAACGTTTTGCTGGCGGTCAAATTTTATAAACTCATGTCAGACATACGGAAATCTATGGGGCTTATCTAGAAAAAAAGTCTCCATCGTCTCTCAGGCAGTATCGCATAGGATGAATCTGGAATGCACGGTAATTTTTTAAGGTGACCGACTGGGTCACATGCAGACTGAATATACTAATATCACAGTGTCCAGTGATAGGATGTGTTTTCTCTTGAGTCGAAGCAACGTATATTCTGCGTGTTATGCGTAAAGATATTTGCGACCTGAACGCATCATGGATGTCGCGTATAAGTGACCGTACCACCACCTTTTGAGTTCCTGTCGGAGAGGGTCTTTCAAGCCGTATGCAAGTAAATCAATCTAGTTTTGATTAACGGTCATTCATTGCGGAATGTAACCAGAGTTCTGGAAAACATGAAGCACCACCACACAATCATTGTCATGTTTGAATTAAAAGGCGAATATCGGATCTTGTGGGGGATATCTGATCAAAATTTGGACTGCAGAACGGTCGGCAGTCTCAATGATTTATAGTTCCGCCTCCCTGTATCAGTTTTCCATCAGGTTCAATATTTTGAAAATTTTCCGAATGCTTGTTGTCTGATTCTCTGCGCATTGTTTCTTAAACAACGACAAAAAATGTCTAACTGGATAAAGTTAATTGATTGCACAGTAAAAATGAGCAAAGTCGAACTCCGAAGGAATCACCGAAGTGAATGTGCAGTCATGTGATTGAGGTTATTATTCGCGGTTGAGTGTGTATGAATTACACAAGAGATTCTTTTCGGCGTCAAAATAAACAGATTTCGTAAATTTACTTGCTATTATTCTCTAAATAGACTGAGTTGCATCGCTGAAATTAACTTGTAAAAGCGGAATGCACGTATTTGGATTGACAGTGGCCTAGGTTTTCTGTTCTGGTCCTGCGGAAATCATTTGTATTTTGAATTTTGTTTCAGTCTCCCCAATGAGAGACCTTTTGATGTTCAGATCACTGGAAATATTACTCGAGAAAGGTTAGCCATGGTAACCGAGGGGTCGGCTAATCATAATTTTTCCATCGATAACGCCGTGTTGTCGACATTGTATTTTCTATTTTTGCTCAAATTCGCCTCTATGAAATACAAACACTTCACATTTTAATTAAATTAAATTACTTGAAAGCTATCAATCAATAAATTCACCAATTCTTACTCGGTCGATATTCACTTTCGAGCTCGTTTTCAGTCAGGCTGTTTGTCTTAGATGTGACAATAATCTAGCACTATAGTAAACATTAGATTTGAAATCTGATAATACATATGGATCGAGGTGTTCCAAGGATAAGAGAACAAAGTAGCGGCGTGCGAAAAGAGCTAACAGTTGTTGTGACATCATTTTCCAAATGGGTATTGCAAGCTATCATACATTAGAAGCTGCTATTTATATTATTTTTCTATAACACACGTGTATTTTTTACCACGGGAAAGTTTCCAGAACACCGGATAACCTTTTACCACTAAGTTTGATTGAGAACCAGTTCTCACAGCATGCACAATCCTCGTCTTTTGTCCCGAAATATGGGGAGAAAACACTAACACCAGAACCAGCGCTAGCTTCATCGAACCCCACAGGCGATTCATGATCTGGATGACACACTGTTTTTTCCAAGCATTTTCCGCCGCTTTCGAATTGACCACAACGTCGTAGACTGTGAGCAGGCATGAGGGGAATCTGACTAACTCATCGAAGTCAGCACGTTGACTGGCTATCCGCATCTAGAACACGATAACGAACTTAATCACTGTTCACTTGGTATACCCCAAAATGATGATGCAATACAGAAAATTGGCTAGTCTTCTCAGCGTGGAGTAGCACTGTCTGGATAGCTAGCGCCACACAATCTGGCATCGTAAGCCAATCAGTGAAAACTAAAAAGAATTATGGCCATAAACATCTGCCACGGTTGACTGAAAGAACTATTAAGTTCTTTGTCAAAGCTGGAACAAACCATCCAATACAATATGTACGGAGTTATCGTTCAAATCTGAACCAAGGTACAAGCCACGTTACCAATTAACAGATACAACGGGATAATTTAATGGCCATCGGCTCCATGTAAGACGATGTTTTGATGGCAGAATTGGTAGGGGGTGAGTGATTTAGAAAGTAGATAGTACAGCCCGTGTGTGGTTACAACGGTGATCTCGATCTTCTGACTGTGCCAGTGCCAAATTTCAGAGGGTGTGTCATTCCCTAGCAGTACAGTTGGCCATGACAACAGAATTTAGTTACAAGCACAACCAAAATTCAAGTTGCATCAAGGTTAGCAATGCCCAAATGAAGAATTGAGTTTTCAGAACTATTTAATGATTTCTATTTCAAAATTGTTTATTCTTGCTCCACCTGTTCCACCAAAACGTGTCTACTGAACGCACCCTACCGCGTCACCGAAAAATCACTTTCGAGCGAGATGGTTCCCTAAGCAGAGAAAAAGATCCAAAATGTATACTCTGTCTGTAGTAATTTCAAGGTTGTCAATCAGTGCGCGGTGCAGAACTGCACAACTGGCACCTGACACGACTCTGTGATACAAAAAATTTGTTAAATGATCGTTGTATTGTGTTTGTCGTCGCTTTCGTTGAGTGCGAAACGAGTTACTCCCATACGAGAGCACAATATAGTTTGGTGTGAACAGTTTGAAAAGACACGCGAACAATAATACAAAGTGGCGAATGAACTCGTTTTTGGTAATTTGTATCCACAGCTATATATGACGCTGTGTGACTATTCTAAAATAAGATGGGGACTATACGTTGCGGGGGTAAGCAAAAAAATATGCGTGTTTTTTACCCAATAAACGGCACCATCCATTGCCCGACAGTCCTTTGAGAATAGTCATGTATGATGCCGTAGTAAGTATAAAGACGAATTTGTTTATGAACCTGTGCAACTGGAAGCTTCATTGTGCAATGCATATAACCCAGACTGAAAAGTCGATACAAGTACGTCATACCTGGGCTTGTCCGAACGTTTCACTGGGTATAACACACACATCACCACTCCGTGGTGTATGCAAAATGTATTTAGAAACCACAGTATATCTTTTTTGGTACATGCTTGCGCATATGTGCAATACAAGGGATATATACCCCATGGCCACAATGGTCCACTTCACTGTTAGAGATAACCGGCAACCAGACCCTGAGACTTGGAGTGGAGAACTACATTAGGTACCAATAGGCAAGATGTGGTAACGAGCCGAATGACAGTGGATTACTGTCTACCACCAAAGTAGTCGGTGATTCAAACCTCTGACCTCTCACGTGAAAGGTAAACGCTCTAAACCACTCTCTCACCACCAGTCAGCATACAGTTGCATGCGTTGTCATGTATGTTTCTGTATCATGTTCAACTGTACGAAGGTGTGGAATCAACTGCTGAAATTACTAAATGAGTTAAGTCAATGCATTCCAAGTTTGTTTCTTTTCTCAAAATGCTAGTGAAATCCACTCATAATTCAATAATATTCTACGGCCAGTTAATTGAGATGGGTTTCAGGGACAGCGTACAGAGAAATCCTAATAATGCAAGCTTATGACCCTAGTCTGACTACTTCACATGAATGCTTTTCAGGGTAAATGCTAGAAAGCATTGAGTACGGAAACAATACTAAATCGGGCGGACACAATCTGATGTTACCATTTCCGCAAATCCTCAGTGACGGGTAACAGAAAATCACCATGACCGTGATAAACATAGTTTTAAAAAGTCCCACTAACTCTAGCGAGAAGACTTTTCTGCCTCCGAATCATTTTAATATAAGGGTAAAACACGATGAATATATAGTTTGTTAGTCCACGTACCCACGCGTTGCACACAACGTATTGATTCCACTGGTGTGGGCGACCAAATCTTCAAGCTTAAACAGCCCTGGCAAGATTCATCTCTCATTCTACTGGTCCACGAAATCGATCGACTGTAAATTTAACTCCATCCCCATATGGTTAGTCACAATCGGGGAACCCAATCAACCGGCTATCAGTAGACAATTTTTACCCCAGGCTATCGTGCTCAGAATTCATCACCTAGACGATAGCAGTGTATCCATTTACTCTGAACGAAATACTGTTCGAAGCTTAAAGATCCTCTCCCAACTGAAATTCAATGCCATCCATCATGCTTTCTTCAAAATATGGTACTTCTTACGTGTTATTTACCCTCATCAGTTATCTCACCTTTCAGAATGGCAATTCGAACTCTATAGTTAACGTGGTAATCGCGTGCGGTTTTCATGGTATTTCGACGCAGACAAAGATGTTTAACCAGATCAGTTGATTTGGGGCATAAGGCAGTAGTGAACCATTAAATGATATTGAAACAGCGAGCGTATTATGCAGGCCATTCCGGGAATAACAAATATACTCTCAAACAAAAATGTGAAGATGGTCAAGGTTGTTTACTTACTTATACAGCCCTTAGCCGTGTACTGAAGGAGTAGGTTTCCGTCACCATTTGTGCTGCATCAGCTCTCAGATCACCTTATAGTAATAGTTCATTCACTGTACCACAAAGTCTACTAAGCTGGATAAGCTGCAGTAAAACATTCTCTGAATTAGTACCCAATACTCGTTTTTTGACTTCAGCATTGCCTACTCGGCTAATCCACCCGATCTTAGCAATACTACGTAAACATCGATGGTCGAAAACCTCAAGACGACGAATATCTTCAGCACTCAGACTCCAAGTCTCGCAACCATACAACAAGACTGAACGCACTGCGGCACAATATACATGACCTTTCAACTTCAGTGAAATATCAGGTCGGCACCACAAGTGCTTCAGTCCGGTGTACGCCTCTTGAGCCTTCGATATGCGCGTGCTCACTTCTACTACAGTGTTCCCATCCGTCGTCATGCAGCTACCGAGGTAGATGAAGCGGTCGACAATTGCCGGCACCGCACCATGGAGCATCAAGCTCGGAATGCTCGATGCTCTGGTCAAGTAGATATTTTCTTCCGAAAAACACTAACTCATTTGAATACGTCGGATTCGATTGACAATGGATATATTTGAAGGATTCATCGATAGCGTGAGGAGCCAAAATGGTATAGATAATGGAAAGCTTACTTGCATTTCTGGCATTCAAAAGTCCACGCCGGGAGTCGGACTTTGACCGATGACCCTCCGCCTACCGGGCACTTGTTCTGTCAGCTGATCTATTGCGGCACGACCATTTGGACGCGAATAACACAAACGAATATCTAATGTGGAACAACCACTACTCCGATGATAAATAGCAACTGATCTGGTTTAATCGCTGGACTAGCCAGCCGTATCCCAAATGGGAGAGACTGCATGCGGCTGAACGAGATTTATGTGATATTTTTAACTATTTGAAGGATGTATGGATGACATTATTGGATATTGATATCTTTTTTCAAAAAGTTCAAATGACTGTTTCTTAAGTGAAACTGGCAACAATCCAGTCCCACGGTTACCCCTATATAGCATTCAGAGTTGGTGCTTTTAAATGACTCGGCATATGGCGCTACCAGCTACTCGTACGTGTATATTCTACAATTTATTGAGACAAAACTAATACCGGATGTTTCTTATTCAAAGCGCATCATTTTTTGCATGAAAGACTCCACATGAAAACAACTGTCCTCATATGGGTGACTACATACTCTGCACCAAAAATCATTAGGCAATCCTGTAATGACCGAATTTCCCGAAGTGGAATAAGAAGACACGCCAACTGGCACTGAATTGTGTTGGTCCATTAGCATATAAAATACGGCATTTATATAGACATGAAATACGTAACGCAACGCATATACATACAGGAATCGATCCATGAGCAATATGACTAGTGGGCCCGAACTTGCCAAAAACTGTCACGTGTTGTGGAAGCAGAGCATGCGCGTGAGACGTGCGTACTGCGATAATCAATATCCAGGGTTGCACTAAGATGAGTTATACGCGCACGGTGTATCTTTTGGTGCGCGGAAATGCATAGATGCTGACCAGAGCGTGCGCTGAACAAATGAACACTGATCGATCCGAATGGGTTTTCTCGAATTGCATTTGAACGGAACAGAATCACCACAAGGGGGTTCGGGCCAGAAGGTGAGCAGGAAATGGCCAAACTGAATTGATCTGTACTACGCTTATTCTAATATGTACATCACACAAAACAAAACAGGTTATTTTGATAGCTAGGGCAATATTTCATTACTTTTGAAACAGCAAAGGTCCCTAGATGATTCGGCCATTCAGCTTCATTGATTAACCCGTTACAAGCGCTCCGATTGGATTATTCCTGAACGTATTCGCCACTGGTCTAGATCAAAAAACGGTCATGACGTTGATTAGGCCTTAGATACAAAATGTTCCTCGGTTTTCCCACACCTAACTTGTGGATGGGATTGATGGAATCACCAAACCAATGAGACAAGTGTAGAGCACGTCAATTTCCAAATAATAATTAGAATCCTGACAGAACGTCGGGTCCTTGATAACCATAACACAAATACAGGACAACCAGTCTCACCTCAGCCTATCAATTGGCTCGACAAACGGAAGCACACACATCGGGGAAAACCATAACTACAATTTGTACCAATTCGAACGGTGACTGATGTTCGCCTTCGAAAGGAAAATCAAAAGAGTGCATGAAGTATACGGCCTGCCCAGGACGAAATGTGAACTGGATGTAGATCAAAAGACGACAGATGCACGGGAACGATGAGTGAACGATCAAAGATTGTGATGAGGAATTCCGGACTGAATGAAAAACCACTAGTTATGACCAAAAATCAAAGGACAAAATAATGGTTCATATACAAAGTAGAAACGAAATAGCACACTCTGTAGTGGAAGAAAAGCTTTTTCGACTCTCTTCCCACACGGCTTTTATTGATCACTTTGTCAGAACGATATAGTTGCGGAAGAGAGCTAGCAGATACAAGGTGTGTGCATGTGTGACAAAGCAAAATGACCCGACGAAGAGCAGGTGTTCAGCACGTAAAAGATTGATCAGCGGTTTAATCAAAGCTAATGAGAAACGGATGAGATACGAATGAAATAATGTGTGAATAAACACATCAGTTCTGTTGGAATAAACAATGAATGACAGTACATGAACAAATCTGTTTGAAATTCGGTCCAAACTGGACAAGTGATTTGCCACCGCGTCCCGGTTTGAAGAGAGCCAAAAATGGTCCGTTGAATTAAAATGCTTTATTGCGGTTCCGTGTCAATTACCGAGGTAGTAACAGACGGACAGTCCTGATCGACAAAATGCAACAGGACTGGAGCCATGAATACTCGCAGGGAATTTGGTTGGTTACCCGACTCCGACATTGAATTGAGTGCGGAATGCACAATTTGGGATCCATGAGCTGAAACAGCTTGTGTCAAACCGGTTTCAAAGTTTGCTGATTGGCTGTAGCCAACTTCGGTCAGTGCGGCTTCTTCTCTTGCATCAGCAGCAACCACGGAGCCAGAACGATTTGTGTCTTGGAGATCGCCCGCCTATGCAAAAGCGAATGAGGGGAAAATTCAAATCAAAGGATAGGTGCCCTGACAAGAAGGCAAACAATGAAGCCTTATCAGTGAAGAGTACCTTCACCATGGTTGTACTGAATGAGTGTGGAATCATATCGGATCGCATGATTAGGGACATAACTACATTTTCTGAACTGAAAAATGTCATACTCGAATTTCATCACAACTACGCTATTGTTTATTTAATTCAATGTCGTGAAACATTTTGTAGCTACGCTGTAGAACAACATTCGCCGGACTCGGTACACCGAAAACGCTCGGAGGAAAAAGTTGCGAAATCTTCATTAACAGCGTCCTAAAACTAAGCCAGTCCATCCATATCTTCTTTTGTACACCAATGTGTATTTTCCGTGGTCTCATCCTGCTCCCCAGTTGTTTTTCCGATTTACTGAGGAACAACTAAGTCGAGTTTTGTTGTGATTTGAACGGTATTAGTTGAGCTACGGCATCGGCCACAACATTCGTCATTCCTACCAAAAGAGTTCGTTCCGATCGTTTATATTCCCTAAAAGTAGCATTATTTTCCTTTGTCAGACAATGTGACTGGGTCTTGTTTTGTCTTCTTCCTGTTGAACAAATACAAGACAGAAATTATGCAATTCCGATTCTGGTCCGCGTTTCAATCAACCGGGGGAAGGGAGGTTGGTGTTATCTGAAACTGTAACCTTAGCTGGAGTCACCCGCTGACGACTCCTTTCTATAAGGTTGAAAAGTGTTGTGGAACCATGCACAAGCAAGCATGATAATAGCACTAATAGTCGGAACTGATTAACCTATAACTTGCGATTTTACGGGCTGTAGTCAACCATCCAAGAGCACGAAAAACAGGACAATACACGTGCCCGGACAAACCGTTCCATTGTAACATTCCGCGTTTGTGAATGGAGACAATGAACAAAATCACTTGCTCTCAGAGCTCATGTTTGTGGTATCCGAAGAATGATCTTGTTTAGATATTGACTTATTTGTGGTCAATGCGGTCAGGTTTTCTTGTACAAAGGTGGGAATTGATGAATAGCACGGTGTGGACACCATACATACTGGAGTACCAGGGCTTGAGGAACAGGGTAAGAAACGTCAGTCAACCCTTCGGAAATTGGACTATATTCTTAAAGTTTAATCCTCCCACGCTTAGTTTCTATTTTGTATCCACCTCAGTTTCGCTATTATTGTTCTTTTATTCCGTCGTCCATATTGTTTTCAGAACTTATCGCTCAGCTGTTAATCACTTGAAGACTAAATTCTAGACCTCAGTCTTCTACCAATCTAAACCGCTCGGACTTTGTAAGCAAATATATACCTGAATTTGTTCGATATACAACTCCTTTCAAAATGGAACGCTATATGCGCCCAGAGCGATTCGACACAGATCAACCACTAAGTCGGAAATTTAGCGATACCAGTGCGGCAAGTTCGACAGACTTCTCGTCAAAGTCAGCGCAGACGATTCTGAGAAGCTGTACCTTTCTGATTATATACGACCACGTGTCTGGATGCACTCTATCCTTAGATGCCATTGAAACCCTAGAAGAATTGTTTGTCAAGCCATCGAGTGAAGTCTTTCATGCGCTATCTGGTTACAACATACAAACGGGAGATGTCTAAGGATTTCGACACATTCTTATAAAGGCTGAAATCCCTGACTATTGTAATTTTCCGGCAGTATCAGCTGAGCAAAATCAAAATAATGCTATTTGGAACACCTAAATAAGCGGAATACAGTGAAGCATCGCACGGCACCGAGTTCTTGAAATAAATGATTCGATTGGCAAACTGCTTTGGAACCAAGCCGGTCGCTCGAAAATGCTTTTCAGACACCATCGATATCGTACTCGGCTTCAGCTTAGACACCCACCGAATCAAATGACTATTATTCCTTCTGATCTCAAGGAGGGCAGCAACTTGATCGCGCAAACAACGTTAGTGGCAGTTAAAACCAGATGCCACTTATGTGGGAATGACAGACACTGTCAGTCCAAATGTCCTACTAAGGATGCGGTTTGTAGTAACTGCGCAATGAAAGAACATTTCAAATGTTTCTATCGATCACCTCTAGGGGAATGAATAAGCTAGGCCACAACACCTGTAGTCCCAACCACAGTCTCCGTCACTCTTTCGGATTACACTTCAAAATGATTATTGTGAACAGAATCTCCACGGAGGCTATGATAGATACGGGGACTTCAGACGGTTACATATCCGATTCTGTAATACGGCGTTGGCATCTGAAAGTCACACGATCATCCAGCGTCATCTCCATGGCCTCCACAAGACTAACTAGCAATACAAGAGGCCACTTTCTTATACATTTAAGTCTCAAGGGCAATTCGTACAACAACTTCAAACACTTATTCATTCGATCGGAGATCCAATGACTTCTGAAAGACAGCAACACTGAGACGCCAACTTTGCCCCGCAACGCGCAAGTCCCTGTAACTACAAACGAAGGGTACAAAAGACACACAGCAGTTGGCTACAGTTCACTTCTTAGACCCATACGCCCAATGGAGCAAGTGGAACATAGACACAGCAGCATCCTTTGGACCGAGGGCTTCGCACCTCAGGCGGACGATAGCTGTCCAATGAAGTGCCATGACTTCTTCCACCATCCAGAAAAAAAACCCAGGTTCTCCACTCCTACGTCCTTCTAGTGGAGCTTTTTAGATTGGTGAACTGCTCTATCTGTGTTCATTCACTGGAGTGTCCTCTACAGTGACGCAGGGGGTAGAACCAGATGTAGCCCATCAACTGGTTTAGAGATTGGACTTCATCTGGCCTCTACCCATCGACCTGTGATGCATGATTACATCTCCAGCTTAAGCAAATCAACCCGTGTATTTCCTTGGGTCATGGAGGCGCATAAGCCATTACACCACATCAGATTGCCGTCTTGTCATCGATGCAGTCAAATGCCGAGTACCAAGAACAGCGATGGACAGAGATCTAGCGGGCTTTACTTGAGGCCAGTGATGCTGCCCAAGGTCCAACAACCGGACATACACAGACACAATGGATATCTGCATCCTCAGTTGCATTGTGAGATGCATGTAAATTGATTCCTGCAGATTACGGATATGATGAGGTGCAAAAATGCCTTACATAGCAACCGATTCGGAGCCTCAAAAACGATCGTGAGCAGCGGTGGATTGCGAAGTGTATGGAGATGGAAAAAGCTGTCGCGATCGGCAAATGCCGCAACCTTTTCCGTCTAGAAATACCGGTCCACGAAAGCCAGGCGTTGGCGAACTGATCAAAGAGGCGGACGGCTTACTGATTCAAACTCAGGAGTGTCGTCTATTTCGCTGGGGGGAGCATTTCGAGAATTAGATTATTGGGCCTTTATCCTAGAAAGATTTGCCAAGTACCATGATGGTTACAATTTTAATTGCAGATACGAATGCTCCGTCAAAGGCAGAGGTTCTCCATGAGATGAGTATTATTGAACGACATAAGGCTGCCGGACCGAATGGGTTGCTCCGTCTATTTTCCAAAACGGTTGTGAACCCTGTGCTAAATGTGAACCAGTTTTGTAAGTTACCTCCCGGTTCTTAAAACCAGTCTCGAAAAAGGTTACCCGTGGTGACTGAAACGTTGACAACCCACCAACGATTTCGACTCCGCTGTGTTATTGAACAATAAAATTGTACTACCTACCAGAAATCAGATCAAAGAAACCTCATCGTTTGAAGGATTAAACAACCATTTAAGGGGACCACATCCCTTCGTATCCATTATTTGATACCCACTGACTATCGCAGATGAGTTCTCCAGGTTTCTTTCTGCTTATTCTTGCTCAAATGTACCAGTCATCACAGTCGTCCGTTGTCTTTCCCAAGTGTTCTCGATTTTCGCCATGCCATCCCATATCCACTCAGATAGAAATTCTTGTTGCACGTCTGAGGAACTGAAGAACTTCCTCTACCATAAAGATAGTGTAACTAGAGAAAAATGGCATATAATTCTCAGCCAAATGGAGATCCAAACAGTTAGCGGAGGTGAATGTAGCGTTCAGTTGCTACTTTGTATCCACCATAGTTTAATTATCATTGTTCCTCTAAATTCTCCTCATTATCGTTCTCAGCTCCTATAATTCAGTCGTAATTCAAGCAACGCCCAAGTCCTAGGCCTCAGTCTTCTGTTAATCTAAACCGCTCGTATTTCGCAAGCACATAAATCTCAAATCCTACTCATTCACACCTTTCTGTTTCTTACGAATATTTAAACAGCTTACGAAGCGATCAACTGAGACATCCCAACTTCTTAGCCCAAGGAAATTCACAAGGAATAACCAACCATCACATCCTTTAATCCCTGCCTGCACTGCTAATCAATCGCGAAAAACAAATTTTCCCAACACGAATATGAACGCAGAAGTCAAGAGTACTAGATTGCGTCTTTAATAGTGCAAACTTCAATTAAGATGATCAAGTTTGGGTGCTCAGCCATCTACGTTGCAGAACGGAGGGACAACTGCTTACCTCAATGGTTGAACGTATTTCGATCTGGCTAGAGGACAAACATGCACAATCGGTAACGTCTTGGTGAGGACACAGAACACTCAAAACGTCCATTACGTAACACGTGTGAGAAACGAAGCACGGCGTTCATCGTCATTTTACGTCACAAATACCCGAAGACTGTTGAGATACGCAGAGGCACTAGCCATTATCACCCTCAACAGTGCCAACAGCCACATTGCCTGATTAGGTTTGTCATGCAGTGGTTAAGCGTCTCTTATTGTTAAATGCCCCCTCGTTTGGTAAAACGAATTGAATGACTGCTATTGTTTGTGTATGTATTTGGTCTTAGTAGAACGCTCAATTACCCATTTAGAAAACGATCACTTTGACTGCAGAAATGTACCAGCAAAAACGCAACAAAACGCTACCGATTACATCGTGCAACGCTATGCTCTTGACTTCAGCATTCATAACTTCATGATTCTTTATTCACCCGATACGATTAGGGAAGATTGAAGTAGTCTCACAAAAGGACTTCTAAATAAGCAGAGACAAGGCTGCCGGATCTATAAGACTTCGTAAAACGTTATCGTGCACTAACCCTCAAAGATGACTATCTACCGAACCCGAAGAAAGATGTCAAAAGATAGAAAACGTAGCGATCGGTAAACAAGAATGTAACGGATTTCCTCGACTTTGCACAATTATCAAGGTTGAACTGATGTGCGTGAAGCTGACTCGTGGGAACAACAGTCACTCACGAAATCACAAGCGCAGAGATGAAACAAATTTACGAACGTACATGAGTGGCCTGTTGCGCAACCGGGTCCGATGGGCGAACACTGTAGTGATATTGATCGACGGTAAACGGCTCGACTCCGTTTGTGGCAGATATTGCATGCTCTCCCGATCGTGGTGTGACAGCTGTCCAACGACTGGTTGCTAGCATCGGATGATGCGACCCGGGTCGAAAACGATGCTTGTTAGCTGGCGAGCCGAAAAACACCCAACCGGTCACAATAGTGGTCAACCACATCAGAGTAGAGATGACTAGACCGCAAATCGCAACCACGCTCAAAGGACTACCGACAGGACCCAGCCGGAGCGCGATGAACATGAACAAATTTAACTGTAGCAGAATGACCGCGAACAGCATGAATGTCATGGCTAGCCAGTGAATGCGAGCATCAATTCGACTGGGCAGGTAGGCGAAAAACAAATTGTACCGGTCCACGAAATGTTTGAAAATTAAATAGGTAAGACCTGTCGTAAAGATGTGAGGGAAACAAGAAGATGGTGATGTGAAAATTAGCAGCAGACGAAAAACGAAAATGAAAAGCTGCTCTTAATGAGAGTTTTCATAAAATCACTAGATGGAACTAAAATTTATGAAATAATTTTGGTATGTTAAAAGCGGCTGCAAAATTAAATCCAGAAGTAAGTTCCCAGATAGAATTTTCGTTCTTGTTGAGTAAACACGCTACTAACTAAGATAAAAGTCACTCATCACGAAGAAAATATATTCAGTTGATGGATAAAAATCAAATAATTACGAAACGATGAGAAAGGCTAACAGTGTTCCACACAAGCCTTCGATTCCACTCACTGTTCACACACGCACACACACACACACACACACACACACATACATACATACACACAAACGCACACGCACACGCAAAGTTCACCACGAATCCCACATCACAAAAGAGGGACAGGTTCGATGTTCGAATGTCTGAATTATTTTTCCGCATAGTTTTCACCAGTTGCCTTAGTGAAGTCTAGAAAACAAATGGGTACCCATGTAATTATATTAGGAAAGTGTATTTGTATTTTTTCGGCCACAGCTCAACTGCTGTGACTGATATTTTCTGCATTTTCAAAATATGACTAGGTATATGGATAGACACTTGAAGTCGTGTGTGTGTGTGTGTGTGTGTGCGTGTGTGTGTGATACTATGTGCAAGTGTACAAATGCAAGTCATGAGTTCATTACCAACCATTACATCGTTGGATAAGCCGCTAGTACTAATGTGACCGACCGTCAAGTTTGATATTAACCAGCATAGATCGATCACCATCTCAGTTTTTTGTGTCAAATAGCGATTAACAGATCCATATGGGGCGGAAGTTCGGGTTAAAGTCACTGTCTTTTCATCATGAAAAGATGACAGATAATGGGTATGCAGGAATCGTCAACAACGGAATGGACGCACACGGCGTTTTGAAAATGGTTAAACGTAACTGTCCAATATAAACACTCATGATTAGACAGTATATATATATTGTATGATCAGTGAAACGTTTCAGGACCGCGACAATAATAAAGGTATAGCAGCTATAAACTCATAGGTTATTAACCTAGTTGTGAAGTAAAACTCAGGAGAGTAACTACACAGAACCTAAAGATTAGGTCTACCTGCCATCTACAAGGGACAAAGCGAGTCTCGTTCTAAGGGGTTCCATCACTTCCATAGCGCTTATGCATCTGTAACAATGAGGTGTCCATATATTTGAATGAAAATAATCGTGCATGCAACAGTATGAATATGTAAAAATGATTCATCCAAAAATTTAAGACACCTCCGATGCACCCACACAGCCATATATGCACGCACCGTTTAATACCCAGCGACTTTCGGTTATACCAGGATCATACGATTGTAAACCAATATTGAGAAAGATTAGCCATGGTAACCAAAAAGTCGACCCACTACCAACGTTGTCGACAACGCTTGCATATAACACGGCGCATGGTTTTGTCGATATATTCCTAACTGAAGTCGGTTCCGATACACCTTGGCAAATGTCTCAACAAAATACTTGAACTTAACAGGATCGAATGAATCAGCGAAGGAGCAAAAACGAAGATTGACCAGGGTGCTAGTACCCAAAGAAACGTTATATTCGTGCAAATCACGGGGTTGATATGGGTGTAAATTGAGTAGGCCAACAATCGGGCTTATTAGTCATAGACATCAGTTCTTGTAAGGACTGCTGCCGTCAGCCTGTTCAAAAGGTACAGAACCAGTCACAATCACAGTCAGCCACCCATAGGGTCAGTTCGGTTCAGTTTATTCAGCCATTACCCAGCACTTCTGTGCTCTGGTTTCGGTTGTTACCTTCCAGCATCGTCGAGTAAAGTGAAAAGAGAATAGAAGCATAAAGTGAGAAAGATACCAAAGAATAAAAGCAGTAACCGGGTATCACGAAGACAAAGAAAAACTATGCCACCGGCCGCAACACCGATAATGTCTTCAACCATTTGGTAGGCGGGTTGCGTGGACCCCAACCTGGAAGTCTAACACGCCTCACTTCGCCAAGTCCACCGGTCAACGTTTTCAACCCTTCCTGTCTTGTCATGGAATGACCATTTCGACCTACCTTCCAACCACTACCTGTCTCAGAGAAAAGCGTACCCCGAGGAGGTTGACAGTTGAGCACACGCAACATATGTCCCAGCCACCTTAACCTGTCTGAATTCAAACTGCTTCCCAACACCCTACGTCAAACCTTAGCATTTCTGATACGGTGTTCCACCCATATTCGGGCAATGCCGCGGAGATATCGATGCTCAAACACCACCAGTCTTCGCCTAACTTCTACTCTCAACGGCCATGTTTCTGAGCCGCATGAAAAAGCGGATCCAACGGTCGCAGTGTAAACTAGACACTCAACAGACAATCGGATGTCACACCAACACCACAGATGACGGAGGTTGGCAAAAATCAAACGCGCCTTCTGCATTCGAGATGAAACTTCATACGATATCTGTCTAACTGGTGGGATGAAACTGCACAGGTAAAAAAAACTTATTTGCTACAGCCAGAGCTTCCCTGTCAACACAAGGCTTAGTGTAGCTTCAACTCAGTCCTGCAGCAGCAAGTTACTCTTTGAAGGTGCAAAACGCATCCCAAACATTTCTACGGTGTTGTCATGGCTATTTAGAAAAGCTTGCAACTTATTTGGACCTCTGCTCAGGAGAACGATATCGTACGCGTATTCCAACTCAGATAGATTACTGCCTGAACAAATATCGATGCCACCATTCTCACACAAGGATAGGGCTATCTCAAGAATCGATTCCATTACAAAACTGAAGAGGAGGGACGAAGGAGGGCAACCCTGACGAACATCACTTCTCGTGGTGAACTCGGGTGAAGGATCACCGAAAGCACGAACTCGGCTTCGGCTGTTTGCATGCAAAAACTGAAGATAGAAATAAATTTCTCTTGCACACCACTCGACAAGAGGCAGTGCCAGAGAACTGTGAGGTAGACTGAATCGAACGCCGCTTTCAGATCAAGATAGAGAGAGATTGTGGGCCTACGGAAGATGTGTCTATGCTCTAAGATTTGTCGAAAAGTAAAGATATGGTGGATACAACTCTGACCAGATCTGAAACGGGCTTGGTTATCACGGCTTTACATTTCACGGGCGCTGAACAATCAGTGAGGAATAAGCCTAGTGAGCAGTTTAGAAGCGATACTCACCAAGCTAATTCCTCTGTGGTTTTCACGAGAGGATCTGTCACCTATCATGTAAATCGGCACAATCACCGATTCATATCATTCCCAGGGAATCTGCTCACTTCGAAAACAAAGCTTCGCCTCCAGTCTTGAGAAAAGATGGAGACAACCGATCCGGACCAGCGGTTTTGTACTTTTTTCAAGTAAGCTATCTCCCACATAACCTCCATTTCTGATGGAGGACTGGTATCAACCTGCATCATTTTTTTGCAGGTATATGCAGAAGGTCCGTTGTTAAAGTGAGCCAGCTGAATTATCCCTTAAATTGCTCCATCCAACGATCCAGACAACGTCCCTGAGTGTGAATCAGCAGGCCTTTGGATTCCTCGATCAATTTTACTTACACCGGTCACCCCTGGACCGGTGCCTATAACCAAACGGTAAAGGTTGCGAGTATTGCCGATAGATGCAACCTTCTCCATTTCCCCACACTTCGCAACCCACCACTGTTCGCGGTCACTTCTCAGGCTATTAGTCTGTTGACTTCTCAGGGATTTATTTGCTTCATTGAATGTGGCATCCGGGGGGACAGATTTGCGAGCATCCAACAGAGCAACTGATGTTGAAGATATACATCTTTTGTGAGGCATACTTGAACCAGAGTCGGGGGTGGTATTAGAAGTGGCATACAAGGCTTCCTTGATCTCTTGCCAGCGTTCATCTGGGTCCTGGACATGCAGCTGCATCAATAATCGTGTAGACAGCTGCGCCTGAAATGCAGATAGGCGGTTATCGTCTAGAAGCAACTGCGCAAGACGGATGGATTTGGTGGGGGTGCGACCACAGACGAGACGTAAACGGAAGCGAGCACATACCAAGGCGTGATCTGAGTCCACAGGCGTAGACAAAAAGAACGACAATTTTCAATGGATCCACACCAGCGGTGACCAGTCACAATATGGTCAATCTGAGTCCAACGTTATGAATAAGTAGGAGGGCGCCATGCGAGTCTGTGCCGCTTCTTGTGGCAGAAGTTCGTACTCGTCAGAAACAAGTTATGGTCAGAGCACAGCTGGATGAGACGATCACCGTTATCACTGCGACCGACTGGGATAGCATACGGACCTTTGATGCGCCTTTCGGAAATTCCAAAACGGTCATCTTGGGCGTTGAAATCACAACAATTTCCACCATATCTGTTGGATGCACGCTTCGAAGCAGCTGGAATGAATCGTGATAGAACTTGTTCATGGTCTCAAATGAACTGCAATCAATGGGTGCATACAAAGGCATGACGAACAAGCATCGGCGCTTCAGTTTGTTACTGTTGACACGAACAGAACCGTCCAACCAAACTGCACACAAACGATCGCTGACTGGAATCCAGTCCAGTAGTACACGCTCGGCTTTCATGCTCAAAGCAATCCCAATACCAGCCTGACTACACTAGAAACCGGATCACTCGACACACGAAGAGTAAAGCGAGAGACCGAGGCTGTACTTGGGGTACGAAGAGTGACCACTGAAGTGGGGTCTTATGTGCCCGCTTCGAAGATGCAGCATATATCCAATTTAAAAGTGTCGAGAGTTTTAGTAAGGGCAGACTATCTGACAGTGTCCAGACGTTGGAGGCAGCCAAGTGAAGTGAACGTTAAGGCCCAAGAAGTGCGATCGATTTAGTCCCGACTACTGAACTACTGCTTTCTTCAGAGCTGCAATTAGCCGTGGCGTTTTGCATCGAGCTTAAATAAAAAGAGGGGAAAACGGTAAGGCCCTTTAAACGAAAAATGCTTGAGGTTTCGGGGCAAACTATACTTCGCGGCTGCCCACATCGCAGAAGGGGTTTTTCATTGGGAACCCTAATCGGAGATAAATGTGTCAGAATCGCGGTCGATTCGGAGTGTATCGAAAAATCGATGCGCCGTGTGAAACGTTATGGTTAAAAAATTTTATTGTTCAGCGTGGTCGGAATCATCAATAGGTTACCGACGTTTCGGTTACCACGGATAACCTTTTACAAGACTGGTTTTACAGGCGAATGTGAAACGGGTCTTAAAAAATCACCCGCGGTGACCGAAACGTCGATAATCCACGAACAATTTCGACTACGCGGTGTCAGTGGACAACGAAAGTTTTTTACCCTGGTTGAAGGCTTTGATTCAAACGTCTGAGCTACAGGGTGTTAACCCAGCACAGGAAAGTGAGCGCAGCACGCGTGAAGGAACTCCTGGTCTGTCACGTGGGACCTGATGGTTGCAAGCCTTCTGTCTTGTCTTCGCTGGTGCTTTGTATTCGATCCGCTATTCGGATTCACTCCTCAGCCCCATGCGCCCAATAAGACAAGCGAAACAGGGACAGAGCAGCATCCTTTGGGCCGAGGGCTGCGCACCTTAGGCGGACGATAGCTGCCCAATGAAGTGCCATGACTTCTTCCACCATCCAGAAAAAAAACCCAGGTTCTCCACTCCTACGTCCTTCTAGTGGAGCTTTTAAGATTGGTGAACTGCTTCTATTTATGTTCATTCACTGGAGTGTCCTCTACAGTGACGCAGGGAGTAGAAATAGATGTTGCCCATCAATTGGTTTAGAGATTGGACTTCATCTGACCTCTACCCATCGACCTGTCATGCATGATTACATCTCCAGCTTAAGCAAATCAACCTGCATATTTATTTGGGTCATGGAGGCGCGTAAGCCATTACACCACGCCAAGGTGCAGCCTCGTCGTGACTGGTCACATCTAACCTACCGTCTTAGTCTCTGGACCCCTACATGAAGAGTACGAAAGTGTATAGATGACATTCAGTTGCCTGACTGAGTGACTTACCGAACGGTGTGATCAGCGGACACAAAAGACTGTACGATGTAACCACAGCAAAGACGCACAACGTCCACGCGTAATATAATCCAAAGTCGAATTCCCACTGACTAGCCTACAAAATGGGACACGAAAGATGTGGAAAAATTGTAAGACGTTATTGCATGGATGAACGTACACTGGATGTGTGTGTGTATATACGTATGACTGTGTGTGCGCTGTGTGTGTGTGTGTGTGTGTGTGTGTGTGTGTGTGTGTGTGTGTGTGTGTGTGTGTGCAGTGCCCAAACACATTCCGCGAAGCAATCGGAAAACGAATTCATATTAGGAGATGACAGTTGACACGGAGAGCGATAGGAGTGCAAAGTTTACACATCAAAGTCACGAAAATTTCAAAAGAGATGAAAATTCACGTGTTGCAGAATTTTACAATGTGCTACCCCAAGTTCATAGATGCTGCGCACGTAAGGCATGCTACTTTCATTTGATGAAAAAACAATTTTCGCGTGGTTTCTCTCGGTCAACAGGTACGTGTGGGAATTATCAGACTCTGCGTCTTGGACCGTCAAAACGGTTTAATTTCATCGGATCCAGATGTGCGATTCGAGGTTGATCGGAAGCGTGACCAACACGAATCACTTTACTTTACTACCCCAGATTATACTGGAATGTCCAAGATCTATCAGAACCCTCGAACGTACCGGACACGAACTGAAAAAGCGGGTCTCACAATTTTAATTCTCCAGAGCGAGTTGTCAATATGGATGAATTTTGATGCGTAGAATTTTCGAAAAAACAGCGGTGGATGGTGAGGGGTTACCATAGAAAACCGAGTCTTGAATTCGAATCTTGCCACCGATCGAGTGACGAAAGATGGACACGTTGCCTGGTAGTTTGTGATTAGGTTCAGCTGTGTAAAGGAATTTCAATGCCACAAACTAGGACGATCTTCCTATTTTATCTCTCACAGGTGATACGGGGAACCAACATTCGATGTCCGGCCCAACATCCGATAGGTTGCAAAAATTCTCAGTCCTGCTGTACTGAATTATTACTGAGTAAATAATGGTAATAATAAAACTAACATGGTGTCAGTTGGGCCAAAGACATTTATTTGATTTCACACGAAAGCTACATAACTAATCCCCCTTTCAGGTTTACAAATCGTGCCTACCTGATGAAGAAGTACACTTCTGCAAGTGTTATAGTGAAAGAGATTGATGGGATAGTGAGTGTCAGAAGCAGACTCAACTGCGACAGAATGTAGTCCCGTAACTATGCGGTCATCGCTCAGGGACCTGCCAACCAATGGTAACCGGAATGAGAAGAGCGCGTGATGAATCGTTTTTTGAGAAATAAAACCTGTTACCAGTCAACCGAACCAAGCATTTTAAGCTGACTACTGAACTGTAGTAGACTCCTTTGAATAAAGCAATCATCATACGAGTCAATCCTTGTGCAACAATGGCAGTCAGTGTCCGATCAGCGATAGTCAGCTTGTGTGAGCCTCTGTCTATCAAGCCTGTGGTGAAAGATGTGTATAAAGGAAACAACGGCCAAATTTGGTGGTACAGAGAGTACTTTACTGCCATCCAGATTATCACCAATTCGATTCAGAAACATGATCGTTACAGGTAGATGAAAAGTGAAGACTGTCGGCGCTTGAGCATTGAAGCCTACGCAGTGCTTTTCGAGTATGGTGGGAACATCAACAATGCTGAAGTTAGACCTTCGGTGTTGGGAATCAGAGAGGCAAGCGTTTATTCTGAAAAGCTTGAGATGACTGGAACATGTGCTACGCATGCCAACAGATAGACTTCCTCAGAATACATTGTTCTCATAAACAGTTATTGGCGGGAGGATGGGTCGAGATGGTCAGTTAATGACACGGAGAAAAAGTATGAGAACCTGAACCAGTGGACCGAACCGAATAGGACATATTAGGCTTCCGAGTTGGGGTCAATGAGACTCGTGAACAGAATGGTGGGAGGCATTAGGCTACATGACCAGGTGCAGTGGTCAGTGGCGTAGTCGCGTTCGAGTCCATCTTTAGTCTCTACGATTTTGAGCTGCAACTTTCTTTTACGTTCGTTTGTTTTCCATGCTCCCGTCCGCTTTGCTCTCAACTCGACAACCCTGCGAGGTAGCAAGCAACACTAGCGCACAGAACTGAACAGAGATGATCATCTGCCTTGTGTGGTTCTCCAATGCAATACTCAGGATCATGGTTACCGGTTGTATGTGATTGTGCAGTAAGCTCCTGTAATTATGGCTATGCCGGCATAACTGTCTTCGAGAATCCCGTGATAGATGGGTGCTGTGCTACATCACATAAATTCGCGATGAAGCAAAACTGTCAATTACCCTTGTCAGACGACCTAGTGGTCGCAGCTCACAATCCCACAGTTGGTGCACCAGTCAGGGACACGCGACGGATGTTCTGTTATTAACTGATTTCAAATCATCCTAACAATGGTTGAACAGTTGCCAGTTGATGCTGATTAAAAGCTACCACCAATCCTGTGAGTCACTGCACTCATATTATTTCGCTCTGATCACTTTAAAGGTATCGATAATTGACATGACGGGGCAAATCGGATCACCGGTTGTCACAAAGAACTTCAAACGACAGCCAAAGAGACTGAAAAGGTGGTTAAAATTCCGCTGGAGCACCACAAAATGGTAGATAAACCATGAATGTTTATGACCTACCTTTCTCACTTCAGCCTTCTCAGCCTGTGATCGGACGCACATGATCCGACACGAATAGGTGATTAGTTCTGGTAACCGAACCAATTCCAATGCGGTACCAATAAACGAGGAGGTGATCACGTAATTCACAAAAAATGCACCATTATCCGGCATAAATACACACTCCCAACGAAAGGACTGGGAGTCATTGGGACTGAATGGTACCGTCGTGATGGGCGCATGTGTGGCTGTTTGTGATTCGGTGGTATGGTTAACCGGACTGTCTGTGGTACCGTTTACAGGCGGCAAAATAGGGATTTCCGGGATAACGGGGAATAACCACTGCAACAGTGCTGGAATCCTTGTGAATGAAAGGAGGAAACGAAAACAAATTGCATATGTCTACAGCAGTATAACGAAACAACAAGCTACTAATAATTGCGAACTGGAAGGTAACGATGTTTGACAACGCTATTGCTCAACAGTGACCCCGTCAAAGACGGTCTTGATGGGTTCTTGATGCCGGTCTGCGTTCACATGAATAAGCCGTACTGCAATAGTCTACCATCTATCATTTGGCCTTCCGCCTGATCGGACCACGGGTTCAAGATGAGCTGAAATGTATGGAAAACGTGATTCCCTACCCCAAATGCGCCGCGACAATTGCTCTCGCCGCCGAACGGGCTGATCAGCATTTGCGCCGATTTGTGAATCGGTGTCAACAACGCGTTGACGCCAAACTGCTACTCGTCGTCGGTCCGGGCATTTTTATTTTTTGCTCCATTAATTGAGGACTCATTGGTGCTGTAAAGATCTCCCTTCACGGTGCTGATGGACAATAAACGATCGCTGTCATTTCCATTTTTTAGGAGAAAAAAAAACAGCGCCAACTGATCAGTTAAATTACGACCAAAAAGTCTCCTTCAACACAACTAATATCAAATGTCACAATAGCATCTGTGATAAGCTCACCCTATTGATAACCGTTAACCATAACAAGGGAGTTGAATGCGTCTTAGCTGTTTTTTTTTAATCAAAATTCATGTCAAATGAAAAACGTTTCAATGTCACTGGCCTTCTAAACACCATCGGACAGTATCCGTTCCGGCTCTAATCTCAAAATGGGCAGAAGAAATGAATTTACGCACGGGGAATTTGTGCTATACTAGGCTTCCCGGAAAAAAGTAGACAACAACAAAAAATAGTATGCACGCTGCGTCTACTTTACAAACACCGATTTCTGTCCGATCAGTGAAGCAAAACAACTTTCGACCTGGGTCAGTTTTACATGGCTGATCGCATGGGAATACCGGATTTTGCGGTTATTCAGTCTGACCGACTGAGTAGTATAAATTGATCAATACTGAGCTTGAGGTGCGGGTTTCAAAATCCTCATCATCACTACTGAAGTTCAGTGATAGATACATAGATAGGCAGCTTTAGTCACTAATTTACTTCGTTACCGCCCCTAATCACGTGGATCACTACGCTAGGCTTCGGAATCGCTGCTGCCGGTGCAGCAGACTCATAACTGTGCAGTACGACCATACACGTACATCATCGTTCAGTATCAGCGTTTGTAATCTAAGCTGGCCATTATCATGAGCTCCTTCCTCATGCGATCCAAACAATCAGGGGTACACGGACATGTATTAATCTCGTTTATTTGATCACCTGAAACACGATCATAGAACGCCTGTATTCATATATGCAATTGACCTCACAAGCAAATCGTATCGAAAAAATGCAGATAATATGAGTGAAAAAGAATTGGTTTAAATCATGAAGGCAAGGTCAATTTGGTTTCGCTACCTAGTTGGAGTCACGTGATCCGTGTCCGTTTCATACGAGACGGACTTTTTTCTCTACTTCATGCGCATAAGCGCGGCAAACGTGGGGCGTAGGCTCTCAAAGACTCATTACACTGTCACGCAGAACTGGCAACCATGACATTGAGACGTTTGTGAAGAGCCACATAAAGCCCCAATAGTTGGGCAACAATGGATTCGTGTCTATCACCAACGAGTGCAGAAATGCGAAAGAGACTGCAACCCGTGGAATATTAAAGTGCAAACTTACGATGTTAACCCCAATGAGGGTAAAATCAGAACCATCAAGATGAGCAAGGTAAACGTTTTGGCCATCACGGTCAAATGCAGGCCGGATTTCGTCCATTGACCAATCAAACGATCCGAATTGTGCACAATGTAAGGTAGCAGAGCGGAAACACTCCAAAGAATTATGGACGGAATGAACTGATTCACAATCGGGTTCTGATGATCGATTATCACCAAGGCAATGAAGAAGAAGAAAAAAGATAAAAGAAAGTTAGAAACAGATGAGCACCTAGTTTGGGAGAGCACCCTGGTGGCGAACTGAACTGTTTTACTGCAACTTTGGCTTGCAGGTTAAACTGTATTTCATCAGAAAGTGGATTTTCAGAATACAGTGAATGACACTGCGGCATTCAACAATCCCATAGATCTGGGAGTTCAAATGTGGTTTTTTGCTTGGAACGGCAAACATCTAGGATATTGTGCATTACTCAACTATAAAAAATGATTGAGTTCTTAATAATTCAGATCAAGACACAATAAACAGTGCAGACAAAAACTCATAATCTTAACGATCAGTCACATACCCGAGAAGACTGAAATCTTAGACTCTGATGTGACAAGATTTTTTTTGTTCTCATTGGTCGTCCATGCCACTCACTCATTCTGTCTACCTGCATCGCCCACATTCGGTATGTGTGCCCGATCAACTCCGGCTCGAACGATATTCTGTCCTGTGTATTAGTACATTGATTGTGTTTCGAGCAACTCGACTGTCGTCCGCGCGACCAGTGCCACTTAATCCATAAACCACTTATCGAGCAATTTATGAGATAAAAAACATATCCGACTATCGTAACTGTAACATGCCCAAATACTCATTAGGTCTGTCAATCCCCGTGCTTAGATTTGCGTTACGAAAGGCCAGTCGTGCAGTACAACATTAGGACCATTCTGCTGTATCGCTTAAATTGTACATCACAGTTAAAGAATAAAAAGGGCTTTATGAAACAAAACGCTGACGATTTGAAACATCGCACTGCTAAGAGAGTTGAGACAATATTCGTCACCGAGGCAGGAAGAAATTGGCAAATCAGCCACGCTTGACCATGATTGTGAACGGCTAACGCTTCAGCGCAATTCTGAAGCATTCCGTTAGTGTTGGGGTGAATGACTTAGAACACCGAAACCAAACAATAAGAACACTCACATCAATTCGCAATTTGTCCAGGATACCGAGACTGTTCACCAAATTCAGCACATAAGTGGGTGTTGTCATGAAGAAGACAATCAGGAATATGAACAAATTCACGGTAACCGCTCGCATCCACCACACTGTGCGGGTTACAGCCAAACTGGGCCTGAAACGGATGTCAAAGAGAAAATTGGTTAGAAGGCGAAGGAGAGAACAGATTGACGCCACGTGTGTCCGGATAGTCTAAACAACAACGTAGCAATGGTTTAATCTCTTTTGTGCGTTCAAAGTGTACAATACTGCTGCTGGACTGGGTTGGCTTCAAACTAAACATTGTTCTGGCAGGAGAATCCCTAGCTGAAGTTGATATGCTTTGTTGCTTAAGGAGTTACATCACACCAGGTAGTCAGATGTTAGATGAAATGCCATTGCGTATGCAGAAGTCGCTCTTGGTTTTTCCCAACCTCAGCCATCTGTGGCGTCGGCGTGATATACGATCATACATAAAGGATCGAGTTAGATCCGTTCTTTTATACGCCTCAGAAACTTGACCGTTACGCGGAGACTGTCGGGGTTTGAGTATCGCAGTACTATCCAAATATGATGGGAACACCGTATCACCAACGATAAGGTTAGGCGCAATGTTGGGAACCAGAAGTCAGTCACTGAGCCAAGCGCTGAATCTAAAAAGCTACGTAGATGACTGGGGCATATGTAACGCATGCCCATCGATACACTTCCTCAGCAAACGCTGCTCTCAGAGGCAGGTGGTGACTGGAAGGTAGGTCGAGGTGGTCAGTCCATGACATGACAAAAAGGTATGTAAATATTAACCACTGAACTTAGTCACATAAGACGTATCAGATTTCCGGGTGGGGGTCCATGAGACCCGCCTACTAAGGGGCTGGAGATAACAAGTGACGTGGCTAGATGTCGCGGCCAGTGGCGTAGTTGCATTCGGACTTTTCCTTTGTTTTCGTGATTTCCGCTTATCACTTTGCTTTCGACTCTTCTTTACTGCATGCTTCCATTCATTTTGCCCTCAACTCGACAATGCTGCGAGTTGATGGGTGAGTGAACTGAAATGTATGTATTTATCAGAAGAAAGTGAAAGCTATTTCCATTTGTTTATTTTATGCTTACTTGTGAGTACAGTGGAAGGAGTGTGGACTCAGTAACTTCAAAGATCCACAGCAATCCCTGAGAACTGGAGTGGGGTGCTAACGACCTAGGTGACAACGGATTGCTGTCCAACACCAATGTGACCGGCGGTGGTGTGATCTGAACCTCGACCACTATCAATCAAGTCAACATATTTGAAAAGCCGAAGGAACATCTAGAAGTTTCAGGGAATGACAGAATCAGACCGGATCAACTAACGGATGAAGCAACACCAACCTAGTTCGTAGTTGGCTTTCGCATACTATTGACTATGGAATTCCACGCGGTCCATTTAAAACCTACCACGTTCGTGAATTATTCGCATTTCATCCGTCTCGCAATTGTCTGACAACGAAGCGCAATCAATATTTCGTAAACTTGGCAAGATGGAAACCGTGTGAAAAGACAATGAGAGAACTTCGTTACCTATGACGGATTGAATATGTACAGTATAAGCTTCTACAAACTGTTAAGCAATGTTACTATGACAACAAGGCCTGTCATTGGCATGGGGGAATGAAAGATGTCGTGAAACGCAATCGCAGATGTTACATCAGCAATTGCAAGGACATCATTGCTGCATGTACCCAGATCAAACACCGATAATATTCCAACCGAGTGCAAACCTTTTTAAGTTCTGAAGCAAAACATAATATGCAATACAATCAATGGTCAGACGATTTCGAACAAACTTCACTAACTAGGGCATAGTGTGTGTGCGTGTACGTACGTGTCATATATATATATATATATATATATATATATATATATATATATATATATATATATATATATATATATATATATATATAGTTATTACAGAGTCTAGTTAATTTCGCCTCTCTTCGTCTGAAGTGTGATTATTCTGTTCATATGGTGCGTAAGTTAACAGAAAAAGCGCACGTAAACAGCACGTACCAGATAATGTTGCTCGGTGTCGGCGCAAACTGCACAGTCCAGGAGTTTGAACGTAAACCGGGGGAGAGCGCGGAGGCTGGTGGACGGGCAAGGCATCCAGATGACCACGGCGGGTGATAGGCCATGTGCACGCTAAAAATGACCGCCAACGTGACAGAGAATGAGTTGCAACGGATAATCGAAACGCAACTGTGAGCAAAAACAACACGCAAAGGGGAAACACGGAACTGATAAGCCCAACGTCGTTGCATCACTAGTCAATTTCAGATTAGGAGTGAGGAGAAACCGACAGAGGGAGGTAGGGCCGTACAGATCGCCGAATGCCTGGCAGCGCGTGTGAAACAAGTATTTATTACGGAAGAAGCTTGTTCTGGCGATATGACAGAATATTGCATCCATCACTGTTTGATGATGGAAAGTCACCCGAGCATTTGTTGACCCCAACCAGAAGTGATTTCAAAAAGGGCGAAGTGATGCTCAGTGGGCGTAACCAGTCAATGTTTATTTAAGGTTGAACGAATACGAATTTTTATTTCATCAGAAAGGTTTTTTTCTGCCAATTCAACAGATTCCGAAAAAGAAACTCTATCTTCCATGATACCTCTTTGAATCACAGTTTTGATATCCGTCGGCCCTCATGTTCAACTAGACTGGATGAGTCTAAATAACTACGAAGTCAGCGTGCGCTCAAATAATCATGTCAGTAAAATCCCAAAACTTGCCGAATCACCTTCATTGTGGACACCCATCGGTGATCGATGCAAAAATCAGAGATTGGTTAGTTAACCACCTTTTTGCCCATTTTATCGAAAATTCCGAAGTCAATTTCAATAGTGAGCTTATCAGGTTACTCCCAACGGCCCCACGTCATATATATATATATATATATATATATATATATATATATATATATATATATATATATTCGCAGAAAAGACTTATCAAGAATGCGATAACTGTCTGTAATGTTCGGTTACGTGAAGTTGATAAATGAGGGCACTGGGACTGTGATATTACCATGATGAGCATTCACTCCGTGTGTATGAAAAATTAGAGAAAATTTGCTGAAAATCGATTCGAGGCTCAATAACCTTTGTATACGTGGCAGTTAAATCTCTCCAATAATATAGCATTTTGCCTAGTGTATAACGCCGCTAGTTTCAAATCTGTTCAGTAATGCGTGCAGGCAAAGTCTACGTGTGAGCGCATGCGCGATTAGTTAGACAGACATACATGATCAAAACAGAACATATACCGCAAAACAAAAGGTTGGAATTAAAACGGGGAAATCAACGAGAGCTTTCAAAGGGCAATTCTATCGAATTCAAACTACGTGCAACCAGGAGAAAAGAACCAGAAGTTTAACTGACCGCGCTGCGGATTCCCGAGTGTGAAAAGTTACAAACGCAATACCAATTTTCGTTTTCACCGCCCGAGCACCTTCCAAATCTAATTTGCGCCGCAAATCCTCCGATTCTTGAGTATAATAATCAATAGCATCTACCGGAGCAGGACATAGACAACAAGCACAACAATCCCCATGGGTGTCGCTCTGGACCGAATTAGCCGTAGACTCCGCGGACACTGGTACCGGAACAACTGATTGAAATGCACCATTGTTCGTCATGAGATCGTCATCACCTGCGCGATTCCGTGAAAGCCGGGGAGCGGAGAAACAAGATCTGCATCGACCGGCACGATAACACATGGTACAAGACCAACCGCAACAACGGGGAATCATCACAGGCCGCCGACCTTTGGCTTCAAAATGCGCCTGGGAATAAGCAAGCGCAGCTTTAGCGGCTTCCCTGAAACCAGATTTTACGGGATGAAAATTATGTGGACACTTACGAAACGGAAGAGAGCATGCAAATAAACCGATAGTAACAAGTGTGGTACAGAATGGTAATGCTTAGCCCGAAATTGTAAGATCTTGTGAAAAAACGCACCGTAGAGAGAAACTGCTTATCAGTGAAAAAAGTCCAGTTCAGTTCAGTTCAAACAACCATTAATCATGCGCTGAGTGTGGTGGCTCTGATTGATATCTCTCAGCGGGAACCTAGGTCGGAAATAATGAAAAAGAGTACCAAAAGGACTACAAGCGCTATCAAGTTCACAAAGAAAGTTTGTAAATAAAAGAGCACCATTGATCGCAAGAACTAACCATATCGTTCAGTGTGTGTGTGGGGGGGGGATCTCTCGAACCTCAACTAGGAAGCCTTTCAGGACTTACGTGGCCAAGTTCACTGGTTAGGCTTTTCATACCAGTCTTCTATATCATAAACTGGCCAGCCTTGATCGTTTTCCAATCGCTAACTGCCTCGGAGAACCCTGCGTGCAGAACCGCGATCAAAAGACTACAGGCTAAGCAATCAAATGAGTAACTGACTAAGTTCTACTTCGTTGTAAACATAAGTGAGCATAGAACAGCTTAGTTTAACAACTAGAGGCGTCTATAAGTGGTGAAAATTGCCTGACGTTCAGGAAATGTTCGAGTAAAAATTTGCTTTCTTGGTCAGACTCACACCAAACGACGCTAAACGAAGGAGCAGCATTGAAATTTAATACGGAATGTATTACTAAACACAACAGATCATCCGGTGCTGCTTTACAACGACAATGTTTGCAATATCCACTTTAAAAATGTAATTTACCCGTATAAGCATAACTGTTAAAAGCAATCAGATAAAAGAATGGCAATCAAAAAGTTGTTACGCTTTCAATTTTCCCCTCAGATTGTAACAATAGAATGAATGCGTCCAAGTGCGACAGTCTGATTCTCAGCGTTTTCCACCAACTCAAATATCAAAAAGTGAACCCGATGTCTTTCATACAATAAACACGCTCAGTTAACTGAAGTATCGCGCGGTGCGACACATCCGGTCTCAGGTCAAATATTTCCAGTTACCCTTCATGACACAGTGGGAAATGAAAAAATGGGTTTTATGAATTTCTGTTCCCTTATCCATGGTGTTTCGATCTCCGTTTCAACCTCTGACAAGAATGTTTCCCAAGAAATGCTTCTTTTTATTCAACACATTTCCAAAACTGCGATCTCCTGAATGGTTTAACCACGCGAGTAGTGATAGTGCTGTGTGCTTGAAGAACTGACCACGCAGATGGTCGTGCCGCTGCTCCCCTACATCTCAAACTCGTAGTCCTTTTGGGTAGGCTGGAAATAAATGTTTTTTTTTCATTCAGAAAGTCAAGGACTGTTTCACCACCACAAAATCCAACGTCAGACATTTTCTAGTACTGAGAGCCGAACATTTTGATTATTGGCTAGCGAACAGAGATAGCACAAATTTTGCGTCCTTCCGCTAACTTGATGCCTCTACTAGGTCTTTCGTTAATCTGTCCTCTATACTGGTCTTTGCACTTATATGCGTTTGCTTTTTGTGCAGCGCGCTAGATTGGTTTTCCATTCCGGAATATATTCCAAACCTGTCCAACTTCTCTTACTATGCAGGGCTCAAATGTATTTTACGCTTGAATACTACATTCAAATGTGAGGCGGAACTTCGTCTTTTTTTCTCTTCTCGACCGGGCCCAACGTAAAACCATTTGCCTGATGGATTTCTGAGCTTCAGTATCTAATCTGGGGTCGAGGGCCCACCACCAAGCAGATGCTCTATTGTCCTCATTTCATTGCTATTATTTTGGGTTTTGTACCTCCCATTATCTTTCAGCGCCAACCCCGAGCACGTGTAGATAGACCTTCTAATTGGGTGTCCACCCCTAGATGTCGGACCTCAGCCTTTCAACCTTCTTTTGGTACCCGGGCAACTAGGTTACGTAACACCTTTCCCTTTCCTGTCTCCCCACCCACCTAAGACCTTCCGTTTTTTTTTAAAAGAGGAAAAACGAACTGATTTTGACGTGGACGTTCCCACACGAACGCCTCTTACAGTATGTTTTCTAACTACGAGATTTGATTCTTTTACAGTAATTCCCTTCGTGTGTAATAAAAAAATCAAAAATGCCCACCCCGTTCGATTGTGTGCAAACTGCACCATAAAAAGTCAGTGGAGCCCTAACCAATTCATTTGTTCAGGCGTGAAACGTATGTTGCAGCGAATAACCTTCACCTCAGTCTTCGTATTAAATCGAAACAAATTTGCCAAGTTAGGGTAGTTAACTAAACGCCTTACCATCGATTATCCAATTTAACCAGCTTCCGTATATCGTAGCATACTTGGATGTCTTCAACCTCGAGACGTGGATATGCCTCTCTGTAATCGGAATCAAAGAAATTCACGTTCATACAAGAGAACAGATACGACTAACTGATGATGAAATCGTCGGAACATTTAGTAAATGAATGGGAACAAGGAGACGAAATGTTTCAAATACCAATGAAGCCTTCGGTTGAAAAACGTCAAAGAGAAAGAACGAAAACAAAATCCAAAATGTACATCGGAGTCAACGTGCTTATTTGCATCTTCGGAAAATTCGCAAACCATGTTGAATACCAGAGGTCAGATAACTGACGAAAACAAGCCGTACATCAGCAGTTTCATTGGAGTAGGAACACAAAATCAACTGTTCCTCGTTTTCATTTACCATTCTAGATATTGCAGTCCACATGTTGTACTGTGTTTGTTCAACGATGAATCTGAGATGCTTCAAAGAACGGTCCCCTGTGAGACCCAAAGCCCCGATCGTTGTTCGGACAAGACAAGCCGTTGTCAAATGCGATAACACAATACTGGACCCGACGGGGCACAGATTGGACGCGGGAGGGAACAAAACTTTACGGTCAACTGATCAAACACATTTGCATGAGCCGATGGTTTGATACGGTTGTTTACGAGGAAATAGCAGAAAATCGAAAAATTGAGGAACTTAAATTCACATTTTCGACTATTCTGCTAAAGGTACTCAATTCAGAAATAACAGGGAATCAACTGTCCTGATTGGATTCATGCAAATTGGCAGTGTTTTGCCATTTATTGCTTTTAGCACAGTCTGCGACAGATCAGTGATATTGCGTCAGGCGTGAACGCGTTTCGAGAGAGGGTAGCAGAACAGCACTGGACAAAAATGCATCGCACGGAACACCGAACCTAATCTGTGGTTCCAGGGAAGGTGAATTCTGAATAGTCCGCAAATCGGGTGTACTAGGCACTATGCGGCAAATCTAATGTATAAATGAGGAAAACGTAAAGAAAAAACTGTAAATAAAGCCAACCCAGTTACAACTGCTCAAGTTGATGCGCAACCGAAAACGACTAGCTGAGAAACTCAAAGTAAGAAATTGGGCGTCCAATAGAGTGAGTCAATGAGCAAACCCAGTGCTTTATAACCAAATTAAACACCCACCTTTCATGAACTAAATCATTCTTTTAAGGTTTTAGGGATCCAAATGCACTCATTAATCTGGGTGTTGTAGGTTGGGGAAAAAGCCCGTCCAGGAAATTCTCTCCAGTGTGGGTTGAACCGTTGTTTGTCCAGAAAATTCACATACACTTCAGTTCGTTGATGAGTGAGGCTGCATTTATTAGAGCATTCCAAACTGCTTTTCACTGCGCGTCAAAGACGAGCGGCCAACAGGAGGTGACCCAAAAGTGCAGGATTAGAGAGATTTTATTGAGAGATAGCAAATATAGTTGTCCGGTTTACTACTACCTATGACCAACCTGGGACTTTTAGTGATTGTATTGAACTGTTCTGGTCATTATATGTTCCTTTTATTGTACTTAGTATAATGTAGTAATAAGACGCTTGAAGGAAGGCAAACTCTGTACGTTTCATAGAAGCTCAAAAAGAATGAAAAAAAAATAACAAAAGTGGTTCGTACCTAAAATGCCTCAGAATAAAGTCACGTTGGCAATGAGATCTCGATATTCCGGATATCATCAGAGTTCGGTGAGACTGAAATCAAAAATTCGAAAGTGTTGTTTTCAAATTATTATGTGAAGTTTTACACAACACATTTATGAGAAACCACAAGTCGATATTAGTTTTAAATTATTTTCTTGGACGACAGTTATCCGTAAGACTATTTGACAGGTAATAACTGCGCAAATATCGAAGGTCGGAGTATTTTGAACTGACAAACTCAAACCATGCGTGGTGCTGAGGATCCATAACAAGGAATAAAACGGATGCTTCACATGCAAAGAATTTTTAAGCTATGCTAAGCTCGTCCTCTAACTAATCGCCACGGTTATTCCTTCTTTTCGTGTCCGAACAAGACAGAGGTAAGGCATTTAGATGCTAACTTTACTAGGGTTTCTGCAGACCAAGAATCTCAAGCTTCTTTGGCAACCCACAAGACTTTCATTTGACTAGAAGACTAAGACACACAAACGAAAAGGTCGATGTTAACCACCCTAACGCTACACGCATACATCCCTCCAATGACAGCCTTCCTCGGTATGCCCCTTGTATTTTTGCAAATCGTAAACCTTTCTCTACTGCAGACAATTTCGAAATTATGCGTTATTCCAAAGCGTCGTTGGCTGCTGGTTCTGATGGTCTTCCTCTAGCGATTTTCAAGTATGATGCTTCCCAGCTTGCCACATCAACCACAACTTTGATTAATGAGTCTCTATCCAAATGTCCGGTTCTTGGTTTTTCGCGTCTAGTTGTCACCAATCCCATTTCTAAAGGCTCTGGTGTAGTTGAACGGTTCTGCCCGATTGCCCTCATAACTGCCAACCTTCAAGCCACTGAAAAAGCTGTTTTTACCCGGCTTCAAACGCATTTGAATGTATCGCTTACCCTTTTTCAGTTCGCTTATAAACCCAAAAGATCCGCTCTTGTTGCATCGGCCTGCTTGGTCCGTTCTATCATTAAATCCCTAAATAACTTTGGGCGATCTGTCCGTTACGTACTCCTCTATAATTCTACAGCCTTTGATTCAATAATCAGAAGCTTAAAGCTTTCCTTTGTCCCGCACAACTTCGCTCCTGGCTATCGAACTATTCTCAAAATAGATTTAAGCAAATTAATGTCGGGCAAAAAAATTACTACACCACTTGTTAACAATTCAGGTGTACTCCAGGGTGCTATGCTATCCTTTTTTTCTATTTTCGACTTATATCACCGATCTTCCGGTTTGTTCTCCATTCAACATATTTCAATATGCTGATGATGTTGTCCTTTATAAAACTAGTCCTAGTCTCACGAAATTTGATGAAAACCCATCTCGAATAGAGTTTTTCTCCTCTTAGTTGCGTCTAAAACTGGATCTATCTAAATGTCTTGACTGTACTTTCAATCTTTCTCGTTCATCTTTCTCTACAGATTCTGTTACATTGAATTCCAAATGACTACTTAGAGTTAGTTCCGCCAAGCATCTGGCTGTTAGTCTGGACACCAATACAAGATGGATATCCTATATTCAGTAGTATGTTCGCAAACTGCAACGCCTATCTCTCCAAAAACGGAAAACTCAGACAGTTTCGAACACCACTAACAATCGTTTCCAGATTTACTCTTAAATGTGTTTTTCCGGCCTCATAATATTGTTCACTTGTAATTCTCCCCGACCTTTTGAAACAAGACTTCAAATCCCTTCGCTGTGGATTGGTAATCAGCAGCCGCGTTTCATCCCTCCCCTTTGATTTTCTTGACTGAACTTGTCAACCAACATATTGAATCTTGCGTAGCCCCAGCCCACAAGATATTACAAGATCCAACGCATCCATTACGCCCTGACTCGTATCTTTTTCGTTCTTACTCATCCACCAAATGTGAATTTCCGCATCTTTATTCCAGAATTACCGTACGTAAAAACTCGCCTGTGCCTTACTTGGTGCGGGTACTAACCAACGAGACCAAGGCCAAAACGAAATTACTTTCTGAATTTGGTTAATATTTTTTTCTTCACTATTATATACACAAGGCGCCCATTTTTGCATTTTTTAGTGTACCTCGGTTTCGTCAGTTTTTTACTGAAATGTGAGTATGTTGCTTGTCAAAGTCTGTCATAAAAAGTACAAACTAACATCCAGCATCCTGAACAACGAATGCCTTTCGAATATAGGTGCCAATTTCTCACGAAACTTCAGAACATCACGTACAATAAAGAACTAGGTCCTGTAAGAAAGATGCCTTGTCTGTTTATTCTCAGCCAAAATCCACCAATGACAGTGGTTGAAAATACTTGGCAAATGAGGTATGTTCCGTGATTCTCTGCCACTTGAATTAAAATTATACATGTCGAAAACTGACTACTACACACAGTCTCAGTAGCCGAAACTCGTATTATAAATTTTTAGTGATACATATTGTTCATCGCATGATGTTCACACAGGGAAACCCTAACCAGATTGAGGACGACGGCCAATTTGAATGAACAGCGGTCCTTAAACTGTCACCTATTTCATGTGTAGCACAAAGAAAGATTCAGGGACTATCTCAATTGAATCACCGCCCGCGTTGTGTATGTGGACGGAATGTTCAGTGAAATGTTCAATCCTCAAAACTGATTAAATACTGTATATGTCGCATATATCACGTGATCAAACGAAAGGTTTCCGGATTTGAGAACTCTATGCTAATTAATAACAATAAGCAACATCCCAGCTATTGAACTATATGAAAAATGGCGTGGTTTAGCATTGTAAATCGGTTAAAAGTATCAGAAAGAAAAGCGGTACGAAGAGGTAACGCACAAATTGTCGCTGTTCAGACGCTTCCTGGCGCAGTTGTTTCGCAAAGTGTTGCATCAACAGGAATGCCACCATGAAGAATAGAAAACCGATAACCACATGGGCCCATAACGAAGGAGATTCACCAGACAAATTGGATATTGTAGTCACGCCGAACTTTTGCAAATCAGGAGCTGTGGGGTCGCGAAACAGAATATCAGGAAGCAACTAAGAATGTTAATCCGTCACATTAGACTTCAACAGCAGAACGATTGTGATGATAAACGTGAACAACCTGTGAGAAAAGAAAAGTGCACAATCCATTCCCTTAACTTGTTCCACTGACGTTTTTATGGATACAGAACATGCTAAATTTTCCATTTTATCTTTTTGAAATGTATTCTGTTTAGGCACTTATAGTGTGGAAATCTAGCTGTCGAGGGAAATCATTATTTTCCACAACAATACGATATCGTAGATTTCGGTAGGAAAATTATTCTTTGTTCAAAAAGGCTGAACTACGGAGAAATTCAAAATTCCTACTATTGCCAAAAATTTAGTTTTTTCCGCGGTTATAAAATTTCCTGTTCCGCTCCCTGTGCTACATTGATGTTTTGACACTGTATTTTTCTCATCTCTTATTGGTTGAAATTCACATTTTTGAAAGACCATCTGGGAACATCAAGCACTGTCTTCTGATCGGTAATAGACGTTTGGTCGTGACGGTGTTCGTCTTCACCATCTAGCTAGCTGGTGGGTTGGCCCTTTCGAATTATGCACCGTTTTCTTCAGTGTGCCTTCGTTCGCCTGCCATTCTGTTGTGCGAACACGAGCCTAGGGAGACCTAGTCGAATTCTACTGTGGGTATCGTCAGTGTCGTATGCGTCTTACGAGGACGTAGGTGTCTTGTACATCCTGTGTTATGTGCCATCGTGTGTTGTGCACCTTGTGTTGTCACCGTATTTTGTCTTGTGTTATCTGTGTGACATAACATTGCCAATCTGATTTTTATCTCGTTGGTTCGAGACTCCGGTGTGTTAACTGTGTGTATGATCTGGCAACACATTAGTTTACTAACAAGATATTAATAGAAAAAATGGGGTCATGGAGAGTTTAGCTCGGAACGGTACCTTCGCTTCCAAATCTAAACTTGAAGCACCAACAAGATGGAAGTATAGAAATGAATATATGTCGTGTCATACGTAAAATACTTGTGATAAGAACACAGAATCAAGCAAATGAATCTGTTCAACATAAACCCTTTGATTTTGAAGGTAAGGGGGATCCGTGGGAGGAATCGCATTCTCTGGAGATCATTTATATGACTTCCAAACGAATCATTAGGGCAAATAAATCGTAGTCAATCTAAAATATCCTAAGCTAGTCTCGATGTTCCATAAAATGGCTCTCGTTCTCAACGCAGTCAATCAAACAGTTCTAATAAGTTCCTTTAGCCATCAACCTCGCATTTGTATTCTCTGGTTTCCGTTGCTATCTCAAAGCATTGTCGAGTCGAGGGAAAAATAAATAGGACCGTGAAATGGAAAAAAGTCGAAAGCACTAATAGGCAAGAATCACGAAGTCAAATAAGCAACTCGAATGCCACTTCGCCACTGTCCGCGACAACCAGCCATAGCACTAAGTGTCTCCAACCGTCTGGTAGGCGGGTCGCGTGGGCCCCAACTCGGAAGTCTGGTAAAAGTTTTCATACATTTCTGCCATGTCATGGACTGACCATTTCGACCCACTTTCCAAACACTACCTGCTTCGGAGGACAGTGTACGCCGGGTAAGATATGTCTCAACCAACTCAACCCTTTTAGACTAAGTGTCTGTTCCAATGAATGACCACTGGTTCCCAATACCCTACGTCAAACTTCGGTGTTGCTGATATGGTATTCCCACCATATTCGAGCAATAGTATGGAGAGATCGATGCTCAAACATCGACAGTCTTCACTCACATTCTATCCTTAACAGCCATGTTTCTGAGGCGTATAAAAGAGCAGATACAACTGTCGTAGTATACCCGTGTCCTTGGTAGATAGCCGAAAATCATGGCGGCGTCACCGATGACTGAGGTTGGCAAAAATCAAACGCGCCTTCTGTATACGCGATGAAACTTCATACGACATCTGTCCACCTGGTGAAATGTAACTGCCCAAGTAACAAAATTTGTTCCCTCCAGTTAGAGTTTCCCCTGCCAACACAAGGTTTAGTGTTGTGTCAACTCAGCCCTGAAGCAGCCTTTTACGCTTTGAAGGTGCAAAACGCAACCCAAACATTGCTACACTGTTGTTTAGGCTATCTAGAAAAGCTTGCACCTTATCCAGATCTTCACTCAGAAGAACAATATTGTCCGCGTATTCTAAATTAGACAGTTTACTGCCTGGACAAACATCGGTGCCACTATTTCCACACGAGGATAGGGTTACTTCAAGAACCATTTTAATTACGAAGTTAAAGAGGAACGATGAAACAGGACGGCCCCGGAGAACACCACGTCTTGCGCTGAACTGAGGTGAAAGATCGCCGTAAGCAGGAACTCGTCATTGGCTGCTCGCATTGAAGCATTGAGAAAGATAAATAAATTTATGCGACACACCCTCCGGTGAGAGGCAGCGCCAGTGAACCGTGCGGCTGACGGAGTCAAATGGCGCTCAGTCTACCAAACAGTAAGAGTAAATCTGATTAACTATACCAACGAAAAGCTTACAAGGGTGGAGATACCCGAAATGAACTAAGAACAAACCGGCTGGCCCCACGGTGAATAGAAATTGCATAAGCTTGGTGAAATGAAAATGGGGTTACAAGACTATCTGCTACGCTGTGAATTCGCGAACAGCATTCACTCCCAAACCCGTACAGAACAGCTTCCAGATAAAAGTGTATCAAGGTGGTTTAAATCATCATCTCTACTCAAGTTCTTCCGCTCGTTAAGCAATTTAATGGCCTCTTTTGTATGCTACTAATTCCCTTGTCCTTCTAAACGCCACGGGTCGAACGTAAAGACGCCTGAAAAATGGCTTCCAAATATATCAATGTGCGTGAAAACAAGCGCGCACACACCGATTGACAGGTGATAAACGGAATGACGATAACTCTTGCTCAGTTGATCAGAATGAATCATGAATCTCATAAGCCATCAATCTCCGTGACATGCAGTTTGGCCTAGAAGCCACTTCCCATTGATCAAATAAATTCCCAGAGCGTTTCCATAGGACAGAAACAGTACAAAAATATAATATGTCCTGGATGAACTGTGATTCTGATTTGAAGAAAACAGGTAGCGGTCATCACAAGGAATCATAACTCTGATCGATCGCTCAGATTCGCAGTGGAATCGATGAACCCAGTTTCAATACAAATTTTTGGACACTTTTTATCTACTGAAATTAGTCCTGGTCAGTTCAGTTCAGTTCAGACAACCATTGACCATGCGCTGGCTTTAGTTGCTATCTCCTGGCGACAGCCTGAATCGGAAAAAATGAGAAAGGACAGGAATACTAATGTAAATGAAACACAGAGAGCACGCGTACCTGGCGGTAAGTGACTCTACAACTTAGTAATGCTAGTTTTCTGGAGTACAACTTGGTCCAACAGGGAAGACATAGAGATCTCGGCATTTTACAGTCCGCATATGGGCTGTCTGTATAAAGAATGGCTTGTAGTCAGCTTTGTGGACAACACTGCTCTAGAATGACTAGGGAAGACAGACCGGCTCAGTAAAGATTGCATGTCAGCGAAGACTCTATAGTCGTGCGCAGAAGCCAGTGTAGCAAGTAAGAATAAAATAAAGATCCAATACAACCAGAGAACCTCCATATTCTAGATCGATTACGCTGAAAGAAAGGTTAATTTCCACATGGTGAAGAAAATGATAGCATAACTGGGTATGGAATTTACTTCAACAATCTTCACAGACATTTGTGATGAACATGGCATACACTGATCACTGTTTCACACAGTCAGACGGTCAAGCTGAAGCGTGAAGTTAACAAATTAACGGAAGATTTTATAGGACGGACTAAACGGCGTTTACTACTCACCAGATAAACCAAAATGTGCCCAGTGAAATGTCACCAGCTGAATTGCAAGAGTAGCAAGATCAGTCTTGTTGTTGAGTCAGTTGGTAATGTAATGCGCCTATGGAGCCACAATTTAGGCTCTATGTGTGACGGGACACGGAGGCAGTGTTGTATATGAGGCAAAAACCGGCGCACCCCTGTGGACTTGACACACACACCAATGAAGACCCGAAAGTATTAAAACTACCCTGCCTCAGGTAAACGAACTGGAACCGTGATTACTACCGGACAAGGCTGATCTTGATAGGAATGATAATCCTACAAGAACTTTGACAGTACATTTCACGGACCAGACGCAAGGCAGAAACAGCTGACAGGCCTACGAGGCTCTTGCAGGGGAACATCAGTTGTAACCGCATGCCAAGAAATTATGAGAGGCATTGCATAGATGCAAAAGGTTGGAATGCGGACAAATGATCCAACGCACGTGATCGGACGAAAACATTGTTCGACGCAGAAGTTTCATTGATCTGTATCTATTTATTACCAATGAACCGATAGACGGGATTCATCAAGTGACAAGGCCAGTGATTTCATCACCTCGAGCGTACTGGAGCAAGACGACATTATAATAGAAACCAAAAGCAGATCCAATCGTTTACAGGATTATTCCTAGCTGAGTAACTTTATTATAAAACCAATAGGTCGTCGGTTTCCCTTTACTTCAGTCATAATTTGCAATGGAATAAAATGAGCCGAACGAAGTGCAACCTTTTTGATTGCAGTAGATCAGGCCAGAATAGAACAGTAAGATAATACTAAGAAGATAAAGGTACTGAGTCAGGGTACGGGATAACCACAAATAGTAATAAACAAGCATGCTATTTGACATCTGCTATCGACGAACTACTACGTCTCATGCACCCAACTTGAAGATCCGATGGTCAAGATGGTCATCGCATTCTAGCATCCTCCGGGTTGGCTATCCAAACTAAGATTTACTCCACTTAGCTCTCAACATAATACCAAGAAATCATATCTCAAAACAAGAACAATGCACAGTCTGTCCGAAAAATTCGGGATCATCTTAACACAGTCGAACTCCCGACATTCGGTCGAATTTCAGTCTATACAACTGATGCTACTCTCAGTAGCGAAAAATGTACAATAAACGCTTGTTTAACGAGAAAGAGAGCAATATCAGTAGCATAGATTGAAATTCGACCGAAACGAGGTGATCCCAAATTTTCTAGATCGACCGTAAAGCTCAGTTTCAGTACCAGACCACCGCTGAGAATAGGTCGATGCAAAGATCTCAAGAACCCTTGCATGCGTTCGAACTGTGAAGATCAGACTTATTTGATAAACTGTGAATGAATTATAAATCCTGCATTAGGAACCGAAGGATTTCACGTTGACACCGCATATGCTCCAAGCTTAAAAACATTATTCGGGCATTCTGTACCGATGATATTTCATCTGATATCCGGCTACCAGGTGAAATACACCTGTGGAGAAAGTGACACTTTCCTATCTGACCACTGTGTATCGTGCGCAGTTACTTTTGTAAACCACCAAAGTATTCAATTGCGTTCGTGGAGACGAATAAACATTCTTCTATGAAATCCTCCTCCACAAATTTAGAATGAGACATCCGTGTTATTCTATTCCCACAGCCACTGTAACTGCTGCATTAGAACGGAAATGAGTCTAAGGCAGGTTTTACTTCTTTCTACTGTGAACCTTCTTTACAAAACATTTCTGACGAAGAACAATCAACAAATGAATAAGTAAACGCAAGTAAATTATTCAATTCAACGCAGTAGCTAGATCACGAGAGGTTAGCACACTAACAACCGCATTGATTATAGTAGTTTCAACCATAAATCAGCATAGCAGTTCACAAATCTAATTCAAGTAACCCGGGTGTGGTGTTGACCGACAGTTCTAGTACGTGACTGGAACTAGAAATCCGATTAGAACTTTAAATCCACTCAGTGCATAATTCAACGCGTCCGAGGTTCAAAATTCCGCCGCCGGAACGTTCCTTGTAAGAAAATAAAGGCTAATTAGGTGGGTCCTGTATAGATCATGCAGTGGGCATTGGTTTGGTGTGATAATGAAGTGCCGCAGTTTAACAACCATTGGAACCATAACTCACATACGGAAATGGTATTAAAAGAGTACGATATGCCGATCCCTGCCACGTAGTCAAGTGACGAGAAACCTATGCGGTTTGGTCGAGCAGTACTGAATCGCAATACCGGCCACTGGATTTGACAGTAGTAGGCCCCATTGCGTCCACGATAAAAGGTGATTCTAACGAACGTGATTTAATGGATAACTAAATCCTTGAAATGAGGAAGTTGGGTGTAACAAGTGTGGAATACACCTGTACGTTTATGGTAAACAATTTCCCCTTTACCCCCCCCCCCCCCCCCCCGCCCCTTTCTGAGCACAATTCGCGCGCGCATTAAATGGACTTTGAACCGATCGCGCGAAGGGCATAAAACTGATGAACTGGAATATGGAGATTAATTCGGAGATGCAAAACAGATAGCTGGATGAATTCCACGAGCTGCGACTATGTTGTTATATACGCAGATTTATTTATTCACGAGTATCCAAGTACATAGCGCAGATGCGTGGTTTCAAGCGGAACATGAATCAAATAATGAATTTACAGAGGGTGGAAAACAAGCTTCTCAGAAGCTGGAACTTAGATTTGCAAAACATAACCACCACTGACTAAGGCCTTTAAAAATTTCAGGCAAGGACTCCAACCAATCGTGCCGTGGATTTCCAGGTCTCCAAACAGGCAGGCGTGACGGACCGAGAGACAAGTGTGGACGTCAACGCTTTGACCGACTGGTGTCACGTCATAACTTTACGAACGAAGTAAGACGAGGGTGTCTATGGGGAGGTATACGTGATACGTGTCCCAACCAACGAAGCCGGTAGAGCATACTTACTGAGTGCGCGGCACGTCCGGTTCCGAAAACTCGTATACGGACAGTAGAGTCACTTATTTAGTATTGCCATCAAACTCGTGAAATACTTCTCAGTCAATCGTGAACGAAGCCAGAGAACCGGTCAACATCGACCACTCGAACAAACCAAGTGTCGCAAACGTACAGAAGCACACTGCGTAAAGCAGTGCCATGCACTCTATCTTCCAAAGGGAGGGAAATGTCTCGCCGTCTCCGCAAGGAATGAAGGCTGCAGAAAACCGCCTGAGTCCTCGCTATTCGGTCGATAACCTCGTCTCCAACTCATGCAAATTCTCAAATAGACAAAATCTCGACACTCTTTAACCTGTCATCACTGAGGGTGAGTGTGGAAGTGAATCCTGCTGATCTTATAGTAGTACTTTACACTTTGAAGGTGAGAAGTAAATTCCATACTGCGAGACGGACAAGGTTAGGTTGTTCGCAACGCAATGTGCGGCAGCAACGTCATCGCAAACTTGCACAATGTCGAGGAACAGTCTAAACCCAAAAGTCTATCACCAGGTCAGAGCTCAACATCTTCGTTCCACCGATTCGCTCGTGCCTCTCTTAGGATGCCATCAATTGTAAAATTAAACAGGAAAGGTGAGAGTGAACAGCCTTGACGCACGCTCCCAGCTGAAAAGGAATGAAACGATGAGCCATATGCCTGCACTCAGTCAGATGTCTAACGACGTAGGGCTTGGGTGATCTTGCCATACTTACCAGGCACTCTTTGTCCGATGAGACAATCTCGGGGGGCCATCCTGTCAACGGAGTCACAGACTGTTCGTATTTTCAAGAATATAACTACCGTTGGTCTGCAGTATGTGGCAGAGCTCAAATGTTTGATCGATAGTGAAAATTTGCTCAACGCACTCGCGACTGGGACGAAAACCTGTCTGTTCCGATATTCATGTAGAACATGTGGACTGGGTACTGCCCGGTTGATCAAACCGAGGTACGGAGTCATTCTAGGAAGCGCTGTTTCTGAAGCCTTGGATTAAGGATCTTCTTACATGGTGGCGGGATGAAACTGGGAGATCGCGTCCGCTGGAAGCCGGACTGGATCAAGGGTCTTCGACGTACTCTTATATTCCAGACCATCAGGTGGCCGGTAGCGCGGCTCGTATGACTTTTCTGGGAGACCTTGTCAGATACAAAGAACACAACAAAGGGTAGTGGCCTGATTTAATGGCGAGCCACAACCGCCACGTCACAGTGCCGTCTGCGGATTTATGTTGATTGTCCACGATCGTGAGCACCCGTCCTATCCGCGATTAATCCCCAGAATAGCGTCCGGTTCCATATCCGTGACATGGGAACGCGCACGGTAGTATGCAGTTCTGCTCCAGCTATAACCACTCTCCCTATTCGTAACTTCGTTTGCAATTCGGTTTTTTGTCACATTGTCAATGGTAAACGAAGCGCACTTGCACATAGACATTATGCACAACTATGTATATTTCCGGCATTAGTACATTTTTAGAAAACATCTTTCTCATGATGACAGTGGCGTCAAACTTTCTCCCAGCTTGCAGGAACAACACTCAGTGGTCCGCATAAACCCGTAAGTAGTATATTCGTACATACAGAAAGTTCGGTGATCTTCGCTTTTACGAAAGATCTACGGTGATGACATAACACGTTTGTCCACCTATGGTCGAGTGTATGTTGGAACAACGAGGTTAATTATGAAGATTCGGAAATCAAGTTGTTGCGAGTCGAAGCCCGTTGGTGTCATGAATGGATGCCTTCATAGCATTTATCCAATAGGGCTTAGGTTGCTAAGGGGACAAAGTGACTGTCAAAATAAACGATCGATCTAAACACATGGCATGGTGGTAATTTTTGATACCACTGTGCTCAGACAATTAGGGATTTGCGGTGTTCCAGTTTGGTTGGATTTGAATAAATATTAGCCAAACGTTAGGCACAGCGGTTTCGGTTGCCAGCTTTCAGTAAAACTGAGTGGGAAAGTACGAAAATTAGGATCCAAAAGACCACGCTCATTCTTGTATTTGCAGTGGGCACTGCAACAATCAAGGCTGGGACCTCACGAGACGATACTGACATCCCCTTCCGCACCCGTGCCGTCCGGTCGAGGATGGTCAAATGTCATTGTCGCAGAAGAGGAAAGTGAAAAATGTGTGGAACGTAGTCGGAAAAGTGAATATTCAAATATGATGGGTCAGCTGTGACAGACGAAGATCACTCGTGACTGAGTGCATAAATTTGGCAAATTAAATCCATCGTGCACGCACACCGTGTCCAACCTCGTGATCGCGTATGCGCAGCTGAAACCATGTCTTGTTTGTAGATACACTAGTATCTGTCTCGCACCTAATTTAATTGGAGCTGCACCTGTTTCACGCGAATCGTAAATCGTAATCGACCAGAAACCCGTTATATACTCATAGAGTGAGTAGAATTCACGATTCCCACCAGTGCAGCTTAACACACTCTATATGGTCAAGTCCTCCAGAGTAGGCGAGGGTATGTTCTCGAACGACAGCACACCGTCTATGGGGTGCGTCGTCAAAAGCATCAGTTGAGAGGTCTTATTGACTACCTTCGTGAGGTGAAGATGTTCACACTGAAGGGAGAGGGCATAAGCAAATGAATGGATCATTAGCATCCCGTTCAAGGATGAATGATTCTACACCCAAAACGTGCTACACAAACCGTTGCTACGATGGTTACCGGCTACCGGGTAACAGGTTGCACTGATACTTTAGGATTAGTCAACAGGGTCTAAAGGACGTATGGGTCGATGAATTAGACGCTAGCTCCCAATGAAATGTAAACGGTCCTTTTCCCCTAGTTGCTCTGTAGGTCAATCGTTTTGATAATGTCTCGGGATGAGGTCCAGATAAGCAATATTCTACTCTGATTCGAACAGCTGAGTAGCAAAACCAGTCCATAAACTGGCAGAATTAATTGTTGGACCCAATGGGTTAAAATCTGCGCGATTCACCTAAACTGCATGATTGCAATCCCAGATGAAACTGCTTTCCAAGACGTCAGAGTGTAGCATTCGGCTGTTCATTACGACTGCAACTCAATACAGCCCAGAACTGCCTGTTAATTCGATACGAACACTCAAAAATATTCGTCTACAAAGAGAACTTGGATTCGCTAAGCGCCGAAATCGGGTGGATGCAACTCATACAGAAAGCTAATATCAACCTCAAGGTCCAGTAGTGTGTTCATGGTAATACAACAGTGTTATTGAAATCGGTCAGAGAAAACTGGAACAAATTTTACTTAGAGAAACAGATAACCTCGAGAACGAAACCGACTATAGAACACGTAAAGAAAAGGTATGTAACTTGGTAACTTTGACTGGAGGTATCACAAACTCAATACGTGCTTTCGGTGCGATGAACACAGCACAATTAGGTGATGTAAATACTAATCCTGTCACCTGAGACAATTCAGTTTAGTTCAGTTCGAACAACCATCAGCCAGGAACCGGATGCAGCGGTACTCGTTGCCATATCTCAGCCGGTACCTAAACTGGGAATTAAAATCCCCAAGAGTATGAAAAGAGTTGGACGAGAACTACAAATAATGGTATTAAGCCGACGACGGTTTGTGAATACAAGAGTGCCACTGGTCGCAACACCTCGACATATCTAACCACTGAGTGGGTACATCTCTCGGACCTCATTCAAGAAGCGTAGGACACCCTTCATGGTCAAGTTCATTGGTTAGGCTTTTCATATCTTTTTTCTATGTCGTGGACTGGGTACCTTCACTCATCTTCCAACCATTACCCGTCTCAGCGGACAATGCGTGCCGAGGAATCCTACCCGGCAGCATGCGTAACACGTAACAACCATCTTGGACTAGTGGGTTTAGGTTTCTCATCTGATGGTTTTTTTCGCAAGCCTAATACAATGCACCTAACCTCAGCATTGCCGATACGGTGTTCCCACCTGGTTTGATAAATGCCGCGGATACATTTGTATTTAGGTGCTGATAGTTTCCGTGTATGCTCTATCCGCAGTGGTCATGTTTCTAAACCATAAAGAACTGGTATCGATGCTGTAGCGTACACTCGGTCCTTCAGAGATAAACCGGCGTCCTATCAACGCCACAGATAGCTGAGGTTAGTAAAAGTCAAACATACTGTCTGTATACGCGAAGACACCTCAACCAAAATCTGATCTCCGGACAAAATGCAGCTGCCCAGATAACAGAACTAATAGACTTATCACCCTAGATACCATGAAATTTGGTGTTGGACCAACCCAGTCTTGCATTTTGCCACTGAAGGTGCAAAGGCAGTTGTTCAAGCTGTCCAGGTAACTCGGCACATTAGCCGGACTTTCACTTAGAACAACGGTATCTGCACATTCAGGGTCGGACACTTTTCAATCCCGGAAAAGCTCAATATCGTAGTCCTCACAACATAAAATGGCGGTCTTTAGAGCCATATCAATTACGGAGTTATACGGAAGAGGAGAGAAGAGGAAAGAGAACACCACTCCTCGTGGTGAACTAAGGCGAAACATCGCCACAGGCGTGAAATCGGCTTCGGCTGTTGGTGCAAGAATTTGGTGATTAAAATAAATTTATCTGGTACACACTTCAACGCGATGCTGCGCCAGAGAACTGTGCGGTCAACTGGGTCGAGCTCTACCCTCAGACTAAGAAAAACAGAAATGGCTAGTCTACGGAAGGTGTGTCCATGTTCTAAATATTTTGAAAAGTGAAGGTGCGATCAAAACAACCTCCACCAGGTCTGAATCCAGCAAACGATGCTTGCAAGCGCTAGATAACCGGTGGAGAATAATACCAGTTTAGATGCGATGCTGAGCAAACTTATTCCCCTGTAGTCTTCACAGGAGGACGTCAATTTTCCTCTAAATCGGAGGGACTACCAATTTACACTAACTCTCCGGAAACTGTTTTCTCATCCATATCAAACCGGAGTTTGGTCAACTCCAGTACCAAAATTGGGCCGCTGTTATTGAAAACAGACGGAGGCAATTCACCCAATCCAACAGCCTTACGTCAATCCAGATGACTTATTTCACGGAGAATCTTCACCTATCACGGAAGATTAGTATTTAAATCTGGAATTCTATGCTCTATACTACTGAGGACGATAAATTCCATCGTTTTCCGTTTGTATGATGCAGATAACAACTGCGAGATGCCTGACAAAGACTGTGTAGTAGTAAACTGATAAAAGATATTTTATGCACTGTACTGTGTGATTCATGTCTTGGGATCGAAATGAGAATGAGAAGGGAACCGAAAAGGTGAGCCTTATCCTGCTACCATTTATTATAGATTATTCCTTGTTGATTGGTACAATGTACAGGCAGACAGAGATCTCTGCATAGAATTTCTAAACAAAAAGTTAGAAACCAATTGGACCCTAGAATGGGGTTGAGAAAGAGTGAGAATAACTTACATTTCAATATTCCGCCGATATTCAATGGTAGCACAACAGCCAGTGAGAAAAACATGCATACTGTCATGAAAACAATCACGTGTTGCTGAAAGCGCAAATACTGAACGGCATCAGTGCCTGCTTTACGTTCCAGATCATCGGTTCTGAAATACACAAGAGGATAAGCAAGAAAGCACCCAAAACGTACACTTCGCTTACGAAAATTAGAAATGGTTCAGAGCTTTACTAGATACGAATGTAGAATAAGTTTTTTTTATCGTATAAGAGAGCACTTTTATAGGTGTTGTGTGTCTCACACGGAGAAAGCCACTTCAACAGTGTGAACCTCCAGTATTGTGAATTACTATGAAAACTCAGTTTGCACCCAAAGCGCACGTCAAGCATGGCCATTAGTGGATACAAGAGGGATTTTAACGAACAGCACTTTCACGCGATGGCGTGGGCGCTCAGCTACTGGCCTTCAATGGGTCAACGACCTGAGTAAATTCACTCACCTAGGGAGTTGTGCTCCAGCCCCAGACGGTATCCATAGATGTGTCTCGATAAGAAATATAAGTCTGTACTGATCGCCACGGAGTTGAGGCCGTCGTGGGGCTTAAAACCATTACCAGTTACTTTGGTGGTAGACAGTAATCCAGTCGTCCAGCTCGTTACCACACCTGACCCATTGGGATCTGATGTGGTTTTCCATCACTCCAAGTCCCAGGGTCCGGTTTTCGGTTATCCCTGATGGTGCAATGGACCTTCGTGGTTATGGGGCATACCCTTCCCATTGCACGCACGCGCAAACATGCGACAGAAAAACAGCACAAAAGCGAACCCTGACCACTTCCCGCTAATTCGAGAAAACTGGCGGCTTTCCGGAGTACCGCCCAGGTGAGACGTCACCAGTGCGTCAATAAAGCCAAAACTTGTAGTGGACGGAAGTCCAGAGAAAACCATTTTAATGCAATTGTCTTCAGTGGTTAATATCTGACGCTGTATTCCAATTCCATAAAAAAGATCAAGGAAGAGGGGCTAGCATCCGCCCAAATACTGAGTTGTGGTGTTTGGGACTTGAACGAATTAGCAGTAATAATACAGATGCTGTCGAAATGCGTCAGATATCGTCGTTTTGAGAATTATTCTATCCCTTGCATACAACATTTCAGCCCGGTACGAACATTTCATGTTACCTAAAGTAACCAATTTTTGAATAGTGAATAAAAAGCCAACCCCGGTTGTCTTTTCTCTCAGCAAAGAGCATAGGACGATAAATTCAATAAATGTCACTTTATATGTGCCATCGACCCCAGAAACCTAAGTGAATGGCGGCCCGGAACAGAAAAGCCAGAGGTTTTTGTTTACATGCAAAACTTTAACCACAACGCTCAGTGTATATCACTTTCCGGTTGGTAATATGCTGAACCGCCTTATTCTCGATTTATTTCAGCCTTTTGCGTACGGAGTTCACCAACCTAGGCATGCGATCACTAGTCATCGCGTGCTGAATCACGTAACATCATTTTCGCTTCTAAAATCCAATGTGGAGAAACTGCAGTAGCTTTCTTCTCCAACAGCAAAAATAAGTTCTGCAAAAGAACCAAACTGGGACTGCTAAGGGGCGCCTGTAACAATCGAGCCTTTAAAGTCTTCATTTTTCGTTGTCGTAAAAGTCTATTACAAATGCATGAATTTCTTCACGGTCATTAGGTTTCCAACGTTTTGTGGCAAATGACACGGCGCACTACTCTGCAGTAAAGTAGAGTTCAAAGAACTTCTGGTCTGACAGACTGGAAACATTTGTAGGCAGAGTTTGATGAATTCCGTTTTGTTCACGGTTTTCTCGATAACGCTTCCCCGACAAGGCCAGACCATGGTTTAATGAGGTCAGAGGTTCGAATCCTGCCACCGCTGGTCATCTTAGTGGTAGACAGTAATCCACTGCCGTCCGGCTCGTTACCGCACCTGACCTATTGGGATCTTATGCATTTCTTCATTACTCCAACTTTCAGCGTCTCGTTGTCGGCTATCCCTAATAGTGCAGTGGGTCTTTGAGGCTATGGGTACACGAACTTTCCATTGCTCTCATGTGCAAGCATGTAATAAAAAATGATTTAATGAAGCAAATAACAACTAGTATAGTGGGTTTTGAGAACTCGAAGACATGAGAATGAACCTCCAATCACGAGTCACGATTTTGCGAGCCCTCCACCATTGTTCATACAGAACAAATCAATGGCCAAAACGAATTGCGATACAATCTGAATTCCTTCGCGATTTCAATACGTGATCGTCTTTGTTGGACGCTTAATGGCAACCTAAAGTCGGCCGAAAGCTGACACAGTGCGCATTATTTTGTCGTCCTGCACAATGGGGTACAGATATTTAATGGAAAATTTTCTCACTGGACGAAATTAATGCTCTTTGGACGTTCTGTTCTTATCAGATTGCAGATAACATCTGTATCTAAATCGAACGTGTTGGTTTTATGCACGCTGCGTTCTGCTGCCCGATCCCGTTTTACATAAAGAATGCAAACGTGCTGTCGTTTAGGGAAATATTTGTGGACTGTCTATCACAGTAACACGTGCCAGATGAGCTCTCGGAATTTCACCTCTAACTCATTCTTCACAGTAGTGTGGTTCTTAGGTTTTCATCTTACCTTTCTTCATCGACGTGTGTACAAAAGGGATATTTACCGAACCACGCTCATATAACCTAGATACCAGGGTCATGTATTTGACATAAACCGATTTTTTCCTTCAGTGAGCCTACCACCGATATTCTGCAGATAACTGAGCGAAGGAAATAAACCGTCCAGTGAATTTCGACATCAGTAAAGGATTCCGGTAACCTAACCTTAAGAACATTTAAGGGTTCCCTTACCAGTGAAATCGAATGAGATGCACCATACTTAGGAAATTTTGGGATTAGGATCCGACACGCTATAAAGTACTGTTATACGAGCAATAACTGCGAATCCGATTGTATGCTTCGGGAAAATTTTGTCGACTCACTTCCATATTACTGACCATCAATGTGTCAGCTTGCTACAGTGAGAGTGTCTGTATCAACTACCTCCAAATTCATTGCTATTTGAATTCAGGAGAAGTTCAATGGTTGTGGTTCTTCAGTAGACTCTTCGAATAGGAGCTTCCAACCACACTCCTGATAAACAAATTAGATTGTTGTGAAGTGGGTGTGAATTTTAGGTTAGCGACACCACTTTTCGTTGTGACAAACACGAAATGTGTAGGCTGGTGCGTGTTTGCCAATAGTTGAGGGTCCTTAGACTAATACCAAACTTCGGTTGATTGATTGATCGTGTCTAGAAAAATCACAACAAAGTGCTAACATGTCTCGATCACGACAAAACAATATGGCATGGTCGTCGATTTACATACTTAAAGCTGAATATACCGGCCATATTCACCTTTTCGCAGTATTTGGGTTACTGTGTTGAAGAACAGGTGGAAGTAATTGAAGAATACAGTCAGAAAAGACGCAATTTGGACGAACTCTCTACTGACCGCGACAGCAGATTAGCTCAAGGTCTAACAGTACCTATTTTGTAAAATCTGTGTCAAGACAAGCGGACGGTCTTAGGTTAGTACAGGGTTAGCTATCCGCAGACGGTCTATGAAGTCTGGTCAGAGAATTATGGGCTGGTGGGACGCTACTTGGTCATCCGGGAGAAACTGGTAAGTAAGCGAACTGGAAAATCCTATTTACATATTCAAAATCATGCTTTCTGGTCAGCTGACTTGACTAGAGTATTATATTTTATCCTTGCCCTTGCTGATGCACCCTGGTTTGTTAGGAGGGTTGGCGTCATGAGTACCGCGGTTCTAAGCGATTGTTCCAGGTCACTACATATTTCACATCGAACGTTGTTGACGACGAGGATGATGATAATGATGGCAATGGTGAGTGAGCAAACAAATCCAGCGAATTGGTCGGTGTTGAATTTGAAACCTTCCGCTAGAAAATTAGTTATTTCGCAGCACGGGACATGAGCGACCAGTGTGACACTGGTCCGATATAAGTGTATCCATCAGCAACAACCTATTTCGCATATAACATAGTTCAAAATGATTTCTGTTCACCTTTGTGGATTCAGGAGCACCCGAAATATCGCTTGCACAAAATGTGACTACATAATTCCAAAATATCAGACTACTTTTTTGTGGTGAATTGAATGATCACATAACACTAACGGCACAGACTTTGAGCTTTTAAGCAAGACGCTTTGAAAGAAACGGAATTTATTGATTTCATAAACAGGATACCACTCGAAATCCGGATCTATAAGGCTTCAAAGAGATTCATTATATCCTTCCGCAAAAAGCGCTGAGTGGATTATTTTTTCTACGTACTTGCGCATGGGTGCAGTTGGAGGGGTATATCCCGTAACTTTGAACGCCCACTGCCATTTTAGAAATAGCCGGCAACCTGACCCTGAAACTTGGAGTGGAGAACTACATAAGGTCCCAGGAAGTCGGGAGTGGTAGCGAGCCGGGTGACAGCAGATGACGGTTCAAACATACGGATTCCCTGAGCTGACGTTACTGTACAATCATGACGAAGGCATTTAAGAATGCGTCTCTTTGACCAGTTGACTATAATCGAACCGCCAAGTGATCATAAAACCAAAGGGTGTCACCTGACTGGAACGTAAGTCAATATTTTGGAGTACGTAGCAAAAGGCATTTGATTATTGATGGTGTTGATGCACTATTTTTTAAGGAGATTTGAAATAACTTTCGATTGCGGGGGCGGATGGTTGAATAATACAAACAGAGAAGCGGAATTACCAGGATTTCATTCCTTATCACAGAATTAAGATATGCCGCGTTCGGTGATAGGAGGAAGAGAAGCAAATACAGCCTGAAAATGTAAACTCTAGATTCGGTCACAACGACAACGTCCGATAACGTTTGGATCTAGACTCTATACTCACCCATTATCTGTATTAGCCCGCTGCAAGGTGAAAAAATGAACCTAGGGAAAACGGGTCAATGCACAACTACCCACAATTTCTCCAGTGGTTCAGCATTAGTCGAAAATTTCGGGCGTTTTTTGATACGTGCATTAGTATTTTTTAATTACAAAGAAGCTACCGTTTTCCCACTTAACTAGATGCGAGGGACAATTTTAAAGAATTCCTGAAAACATAAATGTTAATGGACGTGGAAAGTCGGACATTTCTGCAAAAGAAACAAGTAGAGGTTTTAGAAATCAATTATCAAAGCATAATGTAAAATCTACTTGCATTTTTCGCATCCAAAAGTTCAACGCCGCGAGCCGTAAATAAACGGCGACATTCCGCTTACCGGGCAGATGCTCTACCAACTAAGCTGTCGCAGTACATCCAGTCGGGTATGAATAACGCAAGTGAATACCGAATGATGCGCAAACCACTATTCCAATGAGTATATTTCAATGTTCATTGGATCACGTTCGGTCGTGTGTTGTTGGTCCCATTGGGAAGTGACCGACGAGGCTAGTCCAGTAATTCAGACCAGGACGGTTGATGTGTATCATTGGAATAGTGGTTCGCGCATCATTGGATATTCACTTGTATTATTCACACCCGACTGGCCGTACTGCGATGGCTCAGCTGATAGAATATCTGCCCGGTAAGCGGAATGTCGCCGGTTGCGGCATTCTACTTTTGGATGTGAAAAATGCAAGTAGGTTCTCCAGTATATAAGATTTAGGCTCCTCGTGCCAATAGTACATTCTATGAATTATTAAAATCTTTCTTTTGTCGATAGCACGGATATCGACCACTAAGAACCAATCAGGAATGTACTAATCGATTTGAAGCAATGATTAGTTGGTTGTTTTTGGATGGAAAAATGCCTTCGAATTTGTTAGCCAGATTAGTGATTTAGTCTCTTAAAAGGGCAACATTACCATTAATATGCAATCGATAGGCACTAAACATCACCAGAATGGATATTCCACCTTGGAATGTAACCGTATAAAAACCGGAGGGTGAAGTTACTCGCAAAACTCATTTATGACTTGAAACGGATCTCCCGTCGAGGAATCACCGATGCGATTTCTTGGGAAAGAACTGAAAACCATTTTGTTTTTGGCCAAGGAGTTCACCAACCTTGTTAAAGCCTGAACTCTGTCGACTACGTGCATATCACAGCAGAAAAATTAGCACGGTGATTGTGAATAGTGAGTAGTAAGTATTAGGGTAGACTGGATATTTTCTGATGCATATAGAAACATGCACGCGTAATATCACTAACTACAGAACCGTGAACGATCAAAAGGGGTTGCTGGCAACTAGAATTCTACAAAGACCCAGGAGAACTTGTCGTCGGCTATATCGGACGATGACGGGCTGTTCCCGAGCTGTTGTCCTGTTTGGAGATTCCGATTTACAGTAGAAAATCAACTCAGTAAATTTCCCGAAAATTGCGGTTATCGTGAAAATAACGGACCAATACGAATAAACGATCATAATACTAAACCTTCAGGAGAAAAATCCCCTCCGGTCGCTCGATAAACAGGGGCCATAGAAGCCAATTGCAATATCTGTCAGGCGCCTTCCAGATTATCAGAAGCAGTTCGACCATGCCGTTTAACTAATGCAATAATGATGACAAGTGAATCGACTGACGCCACTGGTTTTTCCCCCAAAGGCGCTTTGTCAAGCTACTTCTCATCCATTAGGAACCTTCTTTGAAAACATTTCAAAGTGAATGTCGTCTTACTTGTTTTTTTTTGTGACCCTGTGATGCAAACTCCAGTTTCCCTCGCGATATATCGTACAACCCTATTGAACCACAACTCAAGTACATACCAATTGACCGGATGTGGAACCAATTATTAGTCAATGTGCCACTGTACGGTTGTACGGTGTCATAGTCCTCGATACGAACGTGCTGACTGAACAGAATAAGACGGGTGACAGAAGTCCCAGTTTAGTGACACGATGTGATACGTAGGGGAACACTGACCAAACTAGGCAATGCCGCATACTTTGCGCACACTCGGACATAAGAGATGACATCAGATAATCGAGCCTCACATTACATTCCTTCGTATTTGTTCGGTATTATTAATCTCATTTAATCCCGTTGATCATCTAACACCAGTCTTTGAAGATGAAGAAGGAAGCTTCAAAGTTTATTTTGTGTTGGGAAAACTCATCAGGTTATCCAGACGTGAGTCGGAGGTTTCAGTGAAAACATTATTTTACGAAAATGTTGGACTTTCTAGATATTTTTCAGTTCCGGTTTCACCCTATCTAATCCCTTTAATGTGGCAAAATACATCAATAGATCACCTCCATTCGTTCCTCGTGGGTCTATCCCGTACATTTTTGGCACTTTTGCATCAATTCTCTCGGTCGTTTTAGTTACGAGACCAAACACCATATAAACGTTGGAGCATTTTTGTACATCTGACCTGTTTCTTGGTTGGCTATTATACACGTTGTTTTGATTTGAACCTGATGTTCTCACCTTAGCTAGCGATCGCGCGAGCTATCGCATTTCGCATCCTGTTCCATTATTGTGCCAGTGTTTAAGACCTCCTGCTTTGTAAGATACGAGATCCAAAGTCGGTTTGTGTTTTTTGTGTGAGTGTTCTCAATTTGGTTGACTGTTTGTTAGTCCTTGTAATTCAATGTCTGTGTGAATCTATGGAAACGTTACTCGCTCCATTCTGACGATACAACAGTTGAAGATGTTGGATATGTACTACTGATGATGATTTCGAACCACTATAATGTGCTTCTGGGTGTCTGATGTGGTAAACAACCGGAACATTACACCAGAAATCATACTGTGACAGCGGAATTATTGCCAAGTCGAGCAGATATCTTTCGAATCCACACTTTTCGTTTGCATCACCTAATCAGTCTACGGCTTCCGACTATAGACTTACTGGCTTTCATTTACATATTAGATTCTAATTGACTACGTAATAGATTAGTTACCAGCCAAACCCTTCGTGGTCGAAAATCGAGATGACGCTTATCTTTCATAATACACACCGAATATCCTTTTGAAGAATCGAAATTTTTTCAGGCTCAAACTGGTCTATACAGACGATAGGAATGAAAATCTATAAAACATCCAACTTATTTCAACCGGGTAGAAACACTAGTCGTCAATGTGACAACTCCAACCACAACCATAACTATTATGGAGTTACCCAACAAGAATGTGTCTGTGAATGTGGATGTGCTTAGAATCTCCAATTAGCACAACAATGTGAGAATCCACCAGGTGTCAGACTGCTCATTTTCAGTAGATTAAATGGTACAATAGAGTGATTAAGTACTATTCGTCAAATCATGAGGCAATCCTCAGTGTAAAAGTGACTTACTTGAGTGTGAAACACGTTCGGACCCAGGAACAGAATCCCTATATATATAAACGGAAATCAGAGCTATTAGCCATAACGGAGTACAGTGGACTAGGATGACATTTTCAAACCCACAAGAAACTGATAACTAGGTAATATGACCAGATGAAAACGAGGATGGGCATGACATTGCACAGTCAGAAAAGTAATGGTTGGGTTTATAAGATAGACTTACGTGATCGTGCGCAGCGTACGTTATCTCCGCACTGTTCAGAGAATCGTTATCACTAATTGAACGTCGAACCTCGGAGTAAAAAAGTGAAGTCCACCTGTTCCGCGGCACAGAGAGAAAAAAAGCAACAATAACAAGATGATGAACCAAAATGGCGAAGTTATTAGTGAACTTGTTTAAATATTCTGCACTTTATTAAAATTTCCGTGAAGCATTCGAGTTGTTAAACTTTCCAACTCATGCAACACTAATGGGTTGGAGTCAACTAGATGTGGTGTGTGTGTGCGGTTCATCTGATACGGCTTTCCAACCAGAAAAATACGACCTAACCTACGCCTGCCGAATGTCAGCTTTCAACTCCAGCGTCTCGATATCGTTGATTGCCAGATGTTTTGCGAGCCACTGTAGAAGACACCCGAAAGTTAATACGACCCGCGAAATCGCCATTCTACTCAGAAATTTTCGTCATATTTACAATTCTATGGTTGAAATTACGGAATTCAGTGATGCACATGAACCAAGAGTTCTAACTTGCTTCTCGATAAACAATGAGTGCAAGTAATCTCGATCCGATGACCAATCGGCGATGATGAAGATAAGTACGAAATGGCATTTTTACTTAGCTCAACGCAGTGTCTAACAGGTCCGAGGACGAGGAATAGAGTACCTGTAGGGATGTGTTGGTCCTCAAAGGGTTGCACCGTCAAACCTCAGGTCGGGTTAGAGCCTACAGTCAGCCTTTATTCACTTGGCGTTTCAAATGGAGTACGACAAAACTGACCTATATTCCCAGTTTTCTTCAAATTTATCATAGAGAATGCTCTAAAGAATGCCTTATCTGTTCTAGACGATGAAGCTCAAATCCTATCAGGTAACAGTTTGACTTAGAATACGCCTGTGACAGTGTCTTGCTGGATAATAATATAAATAATAATAATAATAATAATAATAATAATGATAATAATAATAATAACAACAACAACAATAATAATAGGTATGTGTTATAACAGGCATTTCGACCAGTAAATTTTAATCCTTACGAAGCTGCTTACAATGTTTTGCTGTGTTATTACCACACAGTACAATTTTGCTATGCTGCCTGTTGAACTTCAACCTAGCGATAAAGAACGCGCCGTTAGTTTTACTGGATTTCAGATATACAGATTAGTTTTTCATATAAGTATGTGATATTAGGTAAGACCAGTCGGATCAGTGGTCGAGATACAGAGTACTTTAAGGCAGTATTTGAAACGACTGTGCGCAAATTACCACGTTTCTAACCATTTTATAGAACCGTATTAGTTCATTTTGGTTTAGCCTGGAGATGTCTACCAAGGAGTTGACTGCCGTTGCTAATGACTATTGTTTCAATGCGATAGTGAAGTAAGCGGCGCCTTAATATGCAACACTGGTGATTCGAATAGCGTAGGGCTTTTTTCCAGTGGCGTAATGGTACACACGTTAGACTTCTTGATTTCAACCATCGAGGCTGAGTACCTAGGTGGAAAGCTCCTGGAATATGCATTGATCATTCTCCTTGACAAACTTCGGCACAAGATATTCTCTAAGACGGGCAGTGGTTCATGGACTAGTACGGAGGGTTACATCAGGATATGTAAAAAAGGTTGAAAATACAACTAGCTAACTTCAGCCCTCAGGACGTGATAAACTTCTCGAGTAAGGTTCACACAATTTGTCAACTCAAATTTTAAGGACAACGCGATATGATATTATACCTAAACCAATAACGTTGTTGTATTTAATGTACTTTTCCCTTTTCTTGATAGTTTATTTTTAGCATTCTTCTCTGACTGTTCCGCTCTTAATCATTGATCTTCTGATGCTCTTACTGGTCAACGTGCCTCGATTCTGACCACGCATTAGTCTGCTGTACGATATGCTTGCCGTTTGGGGCTAGAAGAATTCGAATCACGTTCACCTAAATACCGACGGGTTGAACAACCCTTTAGTGCTAAAAGCTTTCCAGACTACGCTGGCCCAGACACTGTAATCCACCGCTCGACCTGATGTCGATGAGCGCTGAGAGGGACTGAAGGAAGCCTTACTGAATGCCGGCCTGACCAGTTGTGGTACGGTCCACTACAACCAGAGAAGTTGGATTTCTTTGAACTCCTTGTTATTGCTTGGGGGCCGCTGAGATATCTCTGCTGATGCAAGACACAAAGAAGCACGCCGTGAACTCCGTTCGCGTTTGAACGGATCGTGAGACGTGGTGGACAAAACGTGCCCTTAAGATGGAAGCAGCTTCTACTTCTGGCAACTCCAGGAAGCTCTTTCAACTTATTCGCGCCACCGGACCGCGAAAAACAGGTGTTAGTGAGACAATCCGCGAAACCACTGGGACACCAACCACATAGCTGTCGCGCAGACTAAACCGCGGGGCAGAACACTTTCACTCCCGATTTAGCTGGCCACCAGTTGCTTCCACTGCATCTAGAACTCCTACACTTTTTGTGTGGCCTATTCCAGACGGTTCCCCGACAGTAGCGGAGGTCTGGAAGGAACTACAAACCATTAAGCGTCAGGAGGCACACAGGTCAGATTGCATTCCTCCTGCGCTTTTAAAAGATGGCGAGATGGTTCTGGTGAGAGAATTGACAACCCTGTTCTCAAAGGTTTGGACGGAAGAAAACGTTTTTGCATCCTGTGGTGAATCGACGATTGTGCCCATCTTTAAAAAGCGTAGTCGCACCTTGTGTTCTCACCATTGGGGAATTAGCATGATCCTTATCGCTTCAAAACTCAGTGTCCATTATCGTCCACCGACTTTCTCCCTTGTGCGAGCTCCACTGTCTTGAAGGAAAAGCTGGGGTCCGTCCCGGGTGCGGTTGCACGGGTCTCACCCCTTCGCCTTCTGCTTGAACACCGTCATGTGTATCAAAGGGCAACTATCGCTGTGTTTCTGGACATTGAGGCCGCCTGTCGAAGGGACCGCTCTATGGACTTGCCTGTTGAAAAACGGCGTGCCTGAGATGTACGTTTCCATTCTGAAAGCTCTTTCTCGGCAGACCTCGAGCAGAGTAAGGATCTATGGACAACTATCCGAGTCCTTTGTCGTCTTAAGTGACATTCGGCAAGGATGCTCTTTTTTCCCGTTCCTCTTTAACTTCATAATGGATGATCCGCTCCAAAGAGCCTTTAATGGTGTTGCAAACGGTGGTGTGGAACTTCTACCGGGCGCCAGAGTTGTTGACTCAGATTATGCTGTCGACGTAGCCTTGTCGGGAGACGACCCCGAAGTCGTCTAGGATGTCTTAAACGACTTGGCCGTCGAAGTCACCGAACATAGCATGCACTTTGCCCCATCCAAGTGCAAAATGCGTCTTCAATACTGGCAAAGAGACACTTCTGCACTCACTCTTCGTAGCTTTGTGCACCTGGGCAGTTGCATTTCCACTAATGGATGTATCGGAGACGACATCTCGCTACGCATCCCTAACGCCCGTTCGGCTTTTGTCAATCTAAGTCACCTGTGGCGTCATCACGACATAAGCTCCCGCTAAAGGGTAGAGTCTATAACGCTGCAGTTTGCTTGGCACTGATTTATGGATCCGAAACATGGCCAGTTCAGGAAGATCTGCACCGGTTGACCGTATTCTACCACTTTTCTGTCCTTTTCCTTTTCGTACACCGTTTTTGGACTACACAGTGGTCTCTTTGGCACGTTATCTGTACCAGATCCGTGTCAAATAAATATGAGATAGAAACGAAAACGGCCATCCTCAGTGCGTGACTGATGGCTACTTGAAGTGGATTGAACTGAACTGTTGATAATTGATAACAGAAATGAAACACATGCAAAGATCTCCCACGGCTTTTTAATTGTGAGTGGATTGTTCACTAAGCGGATGTCACGTTAATTCATTTACATTTTGTGGCTTTCTTTAAAATGAGGTATTCACGTTTCTGCTTTTGCGTTTCAGTCAATGTGCGCTTTCACTAGTAGAGTGAAGCGTTATTATCTGAAACGGAGCACCGAAGTACTCTGCATTTGCTGCGGTTGAAATAACATCCAGATGTTACAGCGAACTCAACACTTTCCAAAGTAAAACAAAAACACGTGGCAGAAAAACCGGACATTTTTTGAGACTGTTAAAACTGTGTGGAACATCAATTTGGTGTCAACCAGAACAAGTACGTGGCTATGGGAAGAGCGCATTTAAATCAGTCCAAGCTACTCTAACACGAATGTAACAGAGCGGTAAGCTGAAATTCACAGCAAGAATCTTTGAAATTTCCGACAACACTTTATTTGATTGTTTGTTACATATGAACACAAAGATTATTATGGAAAATAACTCAGATATCCGCTACAGCGAATCTAAACTCACATGTTTTTCCTGGGTTTCATCAACGCTATCCGGCCATAGTCCCAGGCTAACTTGCGTAAAACAGAAAAGAAAAATAGAAGGACCTAACAAGTGAGCTTTGAAAGAGGGCAATAGTACCATCCATGACACAACATTGATCAACAAATTTTGGGGAATCCCTTCGTAACCAGGAATAACTGCTGTCTTGTTATTGTACGTAATAATTCGGTCGCACACTGGTTGGGTAGACATCATAAATTAGTTTGTCTGAAACGCGGTCTGAATAAATGGCTTCACTCCGTCTTCTGACACCGTATACCTAAAATAAGTGAAGGACCTCGTGAAAAAATCGCGATATTAGTATGATGAAACAAAGACAAGAGGTAGTAAAGAAATCTCGAAATGCCCACCATGTTAAGTGTGGCATTACTACTTTATATATATATATATATATATATATATATATATATATATATATATATATATATATATATATATATATATATATATATATATATGTATATATATATATTTGCAGGCAGAATCCACTTTTACGGCAGAATTGTTTGCAGTAGAATTTTATTATTTAATAACACAGCGTAGTCGAAATTGTTGGTAGGTTGTCGACGTTTCAGTCACCACGGGTAACCTTTTTCAAGACTGGTTTTACAACCGAATGAAACTGGAATCTGTTGCAGTCCATGTTTCGTTTGACCAGACAGAATCTGTGAAAACGGTGTGCACTACAGCGTAGACAACGTGACGGCGGCTTTACCTAATTTGATTTCAATGAGGCAAATGAGTTTGATCTTGATGAGAAACGATTTTTCGCCGTTACCTCGTTGATCAATAGATGTGAGCTGTCGGAGCGTTGTATCGTGGCAAAATCGTGCTTCAGGTTCCTTCAGCGGTCACGTTCATCGGAAATTTGTTGGAATATTTTGGGCTCTTTTTCGATTTTCACTAATAGTCCGATCTGCGGTTCTGAGTAGCGGGCTGATCGCAGGCCACATAAAAACTTAGCACTAAAATTGGTACTTTGTCAGTGGTCCCAGTTTGAAACGACCACACTGACGACTGACTGTGCCATCATATGGCACAAAATCATCCACGTCGTCTAGCTATTTTCAGGCACTCATAATGTATTATACGATGAAGAAGCATCAACGAAACGTTTTGAAAGTGTTCAGTGTGTCCACGAAAGACCGATCGCAACGTTCGTTAGGGAGGATGAAGTTTGTGCAACGGACATGTTTTGCGGGTTCAAGCTTATGGAGTAACAGATGGACCTTGGTCTCGTCATCTTTTTGTGCCAGTTCTACGGTGAATGTCTTTATATATTTCGAACGAGGAGTGGAAAAAGACACCCGTATTAAGAGCACAAATGAAATCAGAAACGTTGTGGAATGATGTTGGATCCGCCTGGGCTGAAGTTGTGTTTGCGTTTGCGAGTTGAACAGCCAAAATCTACATCGGTACCAACTGGGACTGAGGCATCTTCTTGAGGTCATAATCGTTGGAAGATACTGGTAGAACAACTAAGTCGTCAAATATATTACGAATAGGAACTCCGTTACCAGATATGTTGTGACCCTGAAGTTTTGTCCCGCGATTTGTATGGACGGCCTGCCCAGTTGACCTCCGCTTGCAACTCCGATCACTCCAGCACGCAAATGACAATCAAAAGAAGACAGCACAACATGTCACGTGACTCTGCGTTTACATAGACGAAAAACATTCGAGTTAAAGCGAAAATAGAATATTTCCAAACTCGAGCGTCCAGCCCAATTTCTGCTTTATCAGGCCGAATGAACTCAGTTCAGTTCATCCAGCCATTAACATCGAACATTCGTTCTCTGGCTCTGATTGCTACCTCGCAGCATTGTCGAGCCGAGGGCAGAATGAATAAAAGGATCAAGTGAAGATCCGAAAACAAAGTAATAAACGCAAACCACGAAGACAAAGAGCTCAAGTGCAAACACGCCACTGGCTGCGACGCCTAACCATGTCATATTACCTACTTTTGTGGCTAGCTCCTGCGAGAGGATGAGTCGGCTTCATGGATGTCCCGAATGGCACTTGCCTATGAGCGTGTGTGTAGAACAGTTCATGAAAAGTCTTGGGAATTAGGTACGAAGTGACGTCCCCAGTATCACTCGGCTTTTTGCTCGAAGTAGCAACTCTAGCCCGGACACAACCAAGTGCTACCTGTCGGGCAACTGGAAGTTTGTGTCATGAGCCGGTGACCGAACGAGCAGCTCATACGACTTTTGGATGTTTGTCTGACAGTCGAGGATGCCCAACCCATCTTAGCGGGGTGTATGGGGTAGCTGAGAGGAGTAGCACCTCTGAGTCATGCCCCCCCAGGGTATTTTCCATCTCTTTGGTCTCCATCATTTATCCAACTCTCACCTGTGGCTGGACGAAGCTGAAGCATGCATCGGCGGCCACACCCCGGAAAACCGTATGACAGGCGGGCCAAACCAGGTGGAGGGTAACCGAGGCCTAAAAACCTCAGTGAGACGGCGCCTAGCATGGGAAGATGAAACCTCCTGCATATGCGGATGAGATCTGTCAGATCTAACGGCTACCGAGGAAATCCATCCAATCAACAGGGTTTCATGGACCCCTGGGTCTAGGTAACCTCTACCGAATGGCGGACGAGCTCTTAGAGACCCACCGGCAATCATGCCCCACGATCACTTGGACGCGTTTGGCATTCCCGATTGGTAGACCACCATCCAAAAGGCGTATAAGCTGCTCGATTCGCCAACGGCTCTCAACACAGAAACTTCCTGTTGCCTGGCAGGTAGCACTTGGCTGTACATGGGCTAGAGGTGCAACCTCGAACGAAAGCCGAGTGGCGATGGGAACGCCAATTCTTATCGAATTCCCAAGCCACTTTATAAATTTTGTCTCTATAATTAGCTCTGATCATGCTACGGCGTCCCCGGTAAGCGACGCGCCCTGCGCTCTGCCAGTGGTTGGGGTGACCCAAACACGAGCTGGGAACCTGAACCTGAACACAAGGTCACCAGTCCACGTAGCCCGCTGGAACGTAAGAACTCTTCTAGATGTAGGTAGCCAACTTGAAAGTTCGACCGGTAAAGCCTAAAACATACCTGAATATTCTCTTGGAAGTGTGTCGCCCGCATGTTCAAAGTCTGAGTTCAATACCACTATCCTTACCTGACAAGTCTGGCGGTCACTAAGACCATACCAATCACAAGGTTAAACGGAAAAGGAAAGAAAACTCGGAGGTACGCCGGTTTTCGCGGTAAACTCAAGTAAAAGGTCAACGTAAGCCCGGGCTCTGTTTCGGCACTGATGGTGCCGAAGGGGGAATTCGGCTTGCGACCGCTGGTGGTCGAGTTGGTTGGAGCGTTTGCTTATCACGTCGGAGGTCAGAGGTTCGAATCTCGCCACCACCGGTAACCACGGCGGTAGACCGGAATCCTTTGTCTTCCGACACGTTATTACACCTGACCTATTGGTATCTTATGTGGCTCTCTATTCCAATTCTCAGGGTCTGGTTTCCGGTAGTATCCCGTATGAACCTCGTCACGTCGATGCTGTGGAGATGAACTCAGATATACTTGTCCTGCCAACACGTCTTCAGAAAGACGTACAGGCTTCGCTTGAAAGTGTGATCATTCTCTTTCACTACCGCTGGCAAAACATTCCATAGACTCGTCACCCTCCTTGAGAGGCGGTATACAAGCGGCAAGTTCACTGATCTTTGACTCAGAAATATCAGTGGGTGACCTCGAGGGAAAGTGCATCGTCAGGTCCGGTCTTAAACCTCCAGGGAGAATGCGCCTAGTGTATATGAGATCGCCACGAATCCTACGATATGTCTGCGGAGACAGTCCGGTGGCTTGAAGACTATCTTCGTAACTAATCCAACGTAATACAACGACAAGGCGAGCGGCGGCCTGCTGTGCTCGTCCTAGCTCGGTAACTTTCGCAGCCGTACAGGGGAATGTGGTAGGTCCACCGTATTCCAGTCGCATGTGTTCATGGAAAGTAAACAGCACTCTAAAGGAATTCATAGGCAGTTACCCAAGAGACCGACGTGTTGCTCCGTACATAATTCAACCTGAGTCATAAACCTCGTCCTTGTTAGCTTTGGTCCTCAGAATTGAGACCACTGCTACCCCAAGATCCTTCTCATAATTCGACGTGCGGATGGACGTCCCGTGTATGTTGCAGGATATGCCGCTCTCCGCTCTCCTTTCCACATTTACGGCGAGTTTCCATGGCTCGAACCAGTGCTCCAGTGCGTCCAAATCGTCCTGCAAGACCTGGCAATTAACATCCGGCCGGGTAGTTCTTCAAATTTTAAGGATCCGCCGTAGCCTGCTGGGTCGGGATAAGTCTTGAAGTAATTCACGGGTACGAGGATCAAGCCAAAATTTCCCGTACTTTACATTTATTTTGTTCCTGAATATTTACGGTGAGCTAGACCATAGTTCACTGGGAAACGGGAGACGGCCTTGGGGTAAACCATTCCTTTTAAAGTTTGCTAAGTAGCACGTGGGTTCAAGGCTCAAGTTCAGCTGTTTTGAATCTCGTTTTGCTGCTAAGAGTCATCACTGTTAAAGAGAGATTGCTGGGTCACAGGGGCGTACCGCATTCATACCGAAACCGCCCGTTGACGCGCCGTTTCTGTTTACCATAACCAATGGAAGAAACAGGGAGAAACTTAATTTAAACAACAACAAAAGAATAGCAATGACCATAGTAATATTACAGATGAGATTTTGAGGGTAGAGTAATTGAAGATTTCAGTTGTTTGTTCAGCTTTGCTGAAGTCCTCCTACGCGGGATGTCATTGGACGGGTACGCAGTCACGTGAAAGGAGACGCGAAAACCTCTTCCTCCATAAAGATAGAATAAAAACGTTTATTGTTAACCAAGGCTCGACAAAACTAAAATAACATGCAAAAACCGCCCAGTCGCAACGGTCAGACCTAAACAAGTGTAACCTGCGATTAGCAGTGATCTTCCGCCGGGGGGTTGAGCGTCTTTCATTTGCAAAGGCATAAGAGAAGGAAAAACTCCATGAGCCGAAGCTCAGTGAGTGTATCAACGGCACCAACACTTACATTACTCGAGCAACAAAATGGCGGCCCGCAAACTGATCATCACACAAGAACGCGAAGACTGCACTCTCATGAGTGCACCTCAAACCGTCGACCTTGAAGTCAGTTCAGTTCAGTTCAGTTCAGTTCAGTTCAGTTCAGTTCAGTTCAGTCTGCACAGGACAGGTAATGGCCACGGCCAATCGAGCGTCCAGAATTCCTTCGATGGTATGCACACCAGTTATGCACCCACCACTGCCGAGTGTATTTTGTCGAATCCCCGCTAAAAATGAGAGGGAAACGAAAAACCTCATCGCACATCAACTGTGAGAGACATTATGCATCGTCAGCGTTCACTGAGACAGTATGCAATGAGGGAAAAAGTCTGCTAAAACATACTCCAGAAGGACCACAGTGCTACCCGTCATCCATCTAGTTGATATACTCAAGGATCACTACAAGGAAAGATCTCGTACCACTAGCGATCTAGGGCACATTTGAAGGATTGGACTGTCTGCAGATCTACCATTTCACCAGGCAGACCGTTCCAACTGTTCACAACCCTGTTGCTGAAGAAGTGCGATCTAGCCATCAACCTAGATCGGGCTTTTATCAACTTCTTTTCATGTCCCCTTGTTCTGGAGTCTACGGCCACTTGAACGAACCTGCGGCAAGGCCGCGCGCGGCGCGCGGGCCGAAAGCCTCGCTGTTTGATGTCCGACAGATTTCCCACGCTTGAATCTTCCGTGTCACTCGAGTTGAACGAACTTCAGCAAAGCTGAACTTCTCCCACAGTCCAAAGGTCCATCTTCCAGATCCCCGACAGTTCGAGACGCAAACTGCAGTCAAGACTCGTGTCCTTAACCCTTTCGCATTGTCCAGCGGTCTATCTTCCAGTTCGCCGGCAATACCAGATGCAAGATACTGTCAAGATTTGTATTTTGGACCCTTTCCGTTTTACCACTTCCCCACTATCTAGTGAACTATCTTACAGCTCACTGGTGACATTCAGATGACAAGATAATCACAAGATCCGGGAACATTTGGGCTGTAGCCTCGTACAATGACCGGTGCAGTGGACTGCGTAACTTCCAGTGAGTTGAACTCGTGGGCTATTGGCTTGTTGTGCGCTTCTAAGCCCAAGGCCGTTCCCGGTTAAGGTCTTTCCCTCCAGTTTGAGCCAAAGTCGACGCTGTTTGTGCCAGTCTGCAAATGTGATGGACGATCTGTCCAAATCAGCTGTTGGCAGTGCGGGATCGACGACCTGTGATCTCCGCTGAACCATCAAATTAAATTCCCATTGAAGCATATTTATTCTCGCATATTATTCTGTCCATCGGCCCTGCAAATCAATAGGCAGACACCACACAATACATCTCCATGTGCGCAGCACATTCAGACTAAGTTAGTCTTCTAAATGACCCACTGCTATGCAGCAATTCAGCATTTTTTCACGGAGGTCAACAATAATTCAGTGTCCTCAGTAGTCCCTCTCGCCCCCGATAAAACACCATCAATCAAGCTTCTACCTACCTTGAATGGTTTTTATGGCAAAACTTTTGAAATTCTATACGCCCCGTAACGGTTATTCCGATTGTAAGTATCGCGTAGTCCAAATAACGAGTCTAGAAGTCAGAACACGATTGATTCGCTGATTCTACTGCACTAAACTACCAGATTATACGAACACAAGATTACGCACAAACCTCAACTACACTGCCACAAAGTTTAAGAACGGGAGCAAGAGCCAGGCAAAGGTCTTTGCCAGATATGAATGTCACGGCAGTCTGAATCAAAACCAAAGGTATGCCACGACTTGAGCAAAATATAAACGAGTGTTCAAATGTAGTGGTTAGTGCGTGCAGCACATGTTCGAGGATCCGTAAAATAAACAGCATAGTCTGAACAATACGAGAATGTGGAAACGACTGGGGAGGATTTGCACACACAAATAATAAACCTGCCACCCAATCATCCCATTAAACTGCCGATACCCAAGGAGTGAATAGGAATGCTTATTCACCCTAACCTACCTAGACCCTAAAGTCAGTGCAAAGGTCGGTCAACATGGGCTACTTCTGTTGTTGGCTAGCCGCATAGAACCTCGTAGAGTTTCTTGAGACTATGCTCCATACATCCGTGTCCTAAAGTTTCACCCGAAGATGATACGGCATTATCGATTGAAAAAAACATGCTTTGGTTAAACTGGGATGCTGTGACAGTTGGGGAATGTGGGGGAAAAGAAGTTTGCTGAATAAGAGTAAAGTACACGGCCAAATAAGGACTGGGAATTCTGAAAGAAGTATTAAGTCAGGCACAAGTTGCTTGAAACACGAGAAAAATCATCGTGGGGCATAGCCACTGTAAAAGTATGTTTGACTCAAAACGCATATGGGTTTGAACACAGGTTGAATAATAATAAAAATGAGACGTTTCTGAAATAGGGATGTTTCAACAAACGGCCAAAATGTGCTTGTCCCAAAGCTTCTGATACTTCACAAGTAGTATCAATCCCTGTGCCGTTTTGTAGTTCCACTAAATCAACTCCGTTGTAAATTTTGAAGGCTATGTTAAATTAGATGCAAATGCAATTCCAAGATTGTGGAGGGGCAGAAACCTACAGGAGAGTGCACGTGTTAGGCAAGTAAACTGGGCTTCAACTGACATCAGTTATCTTGCTTTGAGCTTGTTCCGTAGCGTCGAATTTGACCTCCCAACTATCCGCTTCAAGCAAACATATTCTACGGACATCTCGCAGTGCGCTCTTTTGTTTGTTTTCACCACCACTGTGCGTACGAGGCCATCGACTTCTGTAAGGCGGTCCTTGATCACATCACTAGGTCATTTTCTTCATGTGGGTGGCTCTCTACCAAGGTTATGATATCGTCACGTCTAAACGATCATTCTTTGGAGATCCACCTTTGCGGAAGCTCTCGGCTGGGTCGGTGAGTACTCCCTCCCCGAAGTTTCCGGAATGCCTGGGCCAGGTGGTCCACTTGTTTCCATTCTGTGATGTGACTTCCACGTAAAGTTCTCGGTGTGATTCCCCCTATATTCGACCGCAACCATGAGAGATCGTTCGGAATGAGAGCCGGTTCGCCTTCCGGTCTAGGACCATCGGCATTGGGCGTCTATTGCCCAATACTCCCTCAACTTCAGTTAGCAAGGTACTCAGTTTACCTTCATTGTGAGTATTCTATGAGATTAGGGCCGTGAGCATTTTGCCGGTCAATCGTATCAGCCTCTCCCAAAAAGCCACAGCCATGATTGGCGCAGGGTGTGTTAAAGCTTCATTCTATTTTCTTTGCCACTGTTCGGTCTCGTATTTCTGCGCCTTCCGGGAGGTTCTACCATCCCTCTGACTCCTTGTGAGCTCCAACGAAATTCGAGTCCTCTATGAGTACACGCCTTTAGGAAATTTGCGCCTTGCAACAAACCCTTGAAAGACCATTGGGAATGAATCTGCTGCCATGTTGTGCACTACATCGAGATGGGCTACTCCGGATAGTAAAAGTTATCAGGCAGCCACACCTCTTCTGCGTGCTCCTACGTAGTCGTAGGAGTAAGGGAAAAATATTATCGACACCAATTTTCAAAACTGAGGCAATCCTTGTTGAAATCCCGCGGATGGAACGGGGTACGTCATTTGATGACTTGCTACCTCATTCCGGCGACAACCAGAGATGTAATTTCTGATGACCCGCTTGGCTGTCGCTGGCCCCTTGGTCGCCAAAAATCTTCAACGGATATTATTTAGTTGTTGGTTCAAATCTGCCTGTCCCTCCCCTCGATGAACATGATCTATCAAACACCTCTTGATGTGGTGGCTACCGGGAACCATTATGGAATGTTTCGTTTCTTTCTATAGATTTGGACTCGCCAGCTGACAGCCGACCCTCAGTAGCCTGTTGGCTCGCATAGGGCTCGATCTTCGGATGCTATTGTGCAATATCCTGCTTCTCTTGGTGTTGTCTTCTAACCTGGGCAGCTCACAGGTCTGCAGCTGCAAGTTGTTTGGTAGTGATAGGCCTGGGGCCCCGAGTTCAGTTTTTGTTCAGCCCGTCTGGCATTATTACTACCACGTCTAACCTGCTTTGGGGTCGTGCCCCTCCCAAGCTCGGTATAAGTATCTTGTACCCTGTCCACCAGACCACGACTCTTACCATTTTAATCCAGCCAGGGAAACAGAACCCTTTTTCTATCAGGCTTGCACTTCCCGTAGTGTTTGTAGCCAGTATTAGTCGTTTCGTTTCAATATCTCCATCCTCAAACTCGGGTGTTGTTAACGTTGGCCACATCACTCTAAATTTGGATGTGAAGTACGGTCCGGTTGCCCACATCCGCGACCTTTCTAGTGTCCTTAGGCTCCTTGAGCAGAAGTCGGCCGGGTTACCGGAGGACTGTACTTAGTGCCACTGATCGGCCTTGGCCTACTCATGAATCACTGTCAATCTTTTGGCCATGAAGGGGTTAAAACCAGAATTAGTGTAGTTTATTTACTGCAGTACTTTGGCTGAGTTAGTCCAGAGGCTTAATTCCAAGTTTCTTTGACTAAAACGCCTAGTAACCAACATCACGGCTTTCATGACTAGTATTGCCGCAGGCCCTTCCAGCCTCAGAATGGATACAGTCTTCAGTGAAGCTACTCTCGCCTTTGAAAACTCTATCTGATTGTGCTGCTTACAATTTTCGCCTACCCAGTGGTCATGAGCCACGTTCAGGTAGCTTATCTCTGGAGCTTTTGAAAACGAGTGGAATTGAGCGTAACGTACACACTTAATTCCCGTCAAGCATCTTATTATCTTGATCAGGCCACGTTGATCCAGAGTTTGTACTCAGTAACGCCAGCGCTTTTCGTCGTCATCCTGGAGAGGGTCACCCCAACCTGTCCCTCGTTAGCACAGCCGTTGCATCAAGCACTTTCCTGGCAGCAGCCGTGGTAGAAAGAAACCTAAATGATCGTAAAGAATTGGGACTGTTGGGATTTCTCTCCATGCGGCTGGTCGTTTGGATAGCTCCAGAGTATGAGAAACCATCAGTTCAGTTCAGTTCAGTTCAGTCTGCACAGGACAGGTAATGGCCACGGCCAATCGAGCGTCCAGAATTCCTTCGATGGTATGCACACCAGTTATGCACCCACCACTGCCGAGTGTATTTTGTCGAATCCCCGCTAAAAATGAGAGGGAAACGAAAAACCTCATCGCACATCAACTGTGAGAGACATTATGCATCGTCAGCGTTCACTGAGACAGTATGCAATGAGGGAAAGAGTCTGCTAAAACACACTCCAGAAGGACCACAGTGCTACCCATCATCCATCTAGTTGATATACTCAAGGATCACTACAAGGAAAGATCTCGTATCACTTGCGACCTAGGGCACATTTGAAGGATTGGACTGTCTGCAGATCTACCATTTCACCAGGCAGACCGTTCCAACTGTTCACAACCCTGTTGCTGAAGAAGTGCGATCTAGCCATCAACCTAGATCGGGCTTTTATCAACTTCTTTTCATGTCCCCTTGTTCTGGAGTCTACGGCCACTTGGAATAGACTCTCTGGTCTAAGGCCAGAAAAGCCCTTCATTACCTTGAACGTTTCTATGAGATCCCCTCGACGTCTCCTCCTTTCCAACGAGAAGAGATTCAGGTCACAGAGTCTCTGCTCGTAATTCTTACCCCTCTGCCATTTAATCTTTCGCGTGGCGAGACGTTGGACTTTCTCGAGGCAGGCGGCGTCCTTTTTGTAGAAGGGTGACCAAGCCTGCACGCTACCTTCTAAGTGAGGTCGTACTAAAGTCATGTAAATAGGTACGAATACCTCCGGCTTCCGGCAAGACAAGGCTGATCGCATTCTAAAGAGCTCCCCACGAGCCTTATGCGCAGCAGCGATGCACTGCTCCGACCATTTGAAGTCACTTTTCGTGATGATCCCCAGGTCTTTAACCCTACTGGCTGCCTCTACGGTGAACAGCCCTTGATCATGAGCGACAGTTAGGCTCTCTGTTGCCCTTGACAACATTCATTTTTTTGAGCGTTTAGAGGTAAGTCCCATTTGTATGCCCAGTTCAGGACGGTACCTATTTCCCTACCCAAGTCCGCCCTACCCTTAGATCCAACAACCTTCACATCATCCGCAAAAATAAAGCTGGGCGATTGAAGGTCATTATTAAATAACAAGGATAGGACCGGGCCAGCGGCAGACATCGGAGCGAATTCCCCTATTTACACCCTTGCCGCGCCTAATAACGCTGTAAAGGGAAAAAGGAAGTTTCGCTGAATTCCGGATGGTCATTTCCAGATACAAAACCTGGCCAATTAGTTAGAGCACTGCAAGTTTTACAATGCTCAGCCAGTATTGCAATATCACGGATGACACAGATCTCACAATCCGAAATACAAGCAAGCGAGAAAGCAAGGAAAAAAAGACAATCTGACTTATACGCCCTGGGGTGGGATGCTTTCACCAATGATAAAACTTAAAGAGATCAGTTCCATTTTTCTCAATTCAACTCAACTAAATTCACACAGGATTTTGTGTGGCTGAAGCCAATCGTGCGTCCAGGTAGTTGGGCTGAGGCGCGTTTCCGTAGCTCCCAACAGTGTGTTCATGACCGCAGCTGAAGCTTATCCATATACACATAGACACTGATTTCGTTAGGCATTTTTAGCCAAAGCGATTTTTATTCAGAAGTCTTGCATGCACGGTGCAAACGGCCGGGATATGGATGCTCGAGCCAAATTTGTTTCCATTTTCTTGCAGCCGATGTTCCTGAAATCTTCACATGCTGCGAGAGAGAAAAGCAAAAATATATCTTTCGTTCAAGTGGTCACGGCGGTGCTGCAGGCTTCCGATAAGCCATTTCCTCTTCCATAAAACAAGAGAACTCCAGCATAAGTACAAGCGACCTCGGACCCCACTGGGCTATGAGACATGGTTCTACGTGGCACTACAAGCTGTCTTCGTTGAAGGTGAGACCTCGACTCACGTATTTGGCTCTCTCTCTAGATCGCTGTGGTGGTGCTTGCATGGATGACACTGAAACCCTTCTGTCCTTCTACTGCATTTACAGACAAGATTACGTGTGTGGTAGCGAATTTGGAAACCAGACAAAAGGAAACAAGGAAAAGAAATTAATAATAATAACAGAGAGTAAAATACTAACACGTGGAGAAAGGGAATACGAGGAACAAATTTCCAACGATTTGGAAATGGGTCAGAAATGGCAGCCAGGCTGGCTTCAGTGAGAGTGGAAATGTGCTTACTTAGGATGTCAAATATAGGGGGCTTAGTCGCACTAGGGCCCCACCAGCAAAGCAATACAAATCATTCTCTGCTACGTATTCAGTTTGATTCCAAAACAGTTGGAGGACCTGTTGTGCCTTAGGTGAAGTTTTATATGTCTCATCGTGTTTTATGATGCCCGGGGGGCAGATCCCTGCACCCCTTAGCCCAGGAGCTCACGTCCTTTTTTTCGTTTTCTAACCTGTGACTTTCAGGCGTACATCCTCCTCAGTGTCCTCCGGGACTCTTTTAAAACCATAAACATTTTGGCGGTCCAGTACCATACCGCACTTTTTCGATCGGCTTCCGCAGTCGAGGCCCGGTGGCTCCCTTTATCGTATCACATTCCGACAGCAGTTCGCCAAGATAGGGGCCAGCCGGAGAGTAAAACATCAGCCCTTGTTTTTTTGGTTTTGTAGGAAACTTCCTCCAGGCAGAGGACCATTGCTTCATTATAGTGGCTTTTTGGGGGAGGGCAATGGGTGTATTGCTTAGCTGCCTCGCGTTTCGATTTATACCGGACCATTCCCTTATGGTCGAGCCTCGCATGCCTCAGCCATTGGGCTGTGTGCCCTACTATAGGCCTCTTAGTCCGTGGTGCAAAAGTGCGGAAAACGAGCGTGACGATATGCATGCTCAAATTTGCCTGACCAGCCTATGAAACTGGGTTCCAATTTGCCCATGTGGGCTAGCGACTGAAGTTGGATTTCAGCGTCATCCACACTCGAAGTTCACTACACAGCCTAGCTCCTTTGTCTCCTGGTACAACCGCTTTTAGTAGCTTCAAGCCGCACTTCCCCGGTTACTCATGGGGTCATGGGGTTGTCTGCCATTCCACGCTAGTTCTACAAGCAAGCTATCCAAATGGGTATCTAACTTTCTCATGAAGTCAACGACGGTCGAAGCCTCTACTACCGAGGACCGAAGTTTATTCCATTGCTTTCCCACTAGTGGGGAGAAGAAAATCTTCCTAACTACTGCATTGCAACGGCGTTTCACAAGCTTCCGCGCTTGTCCTATGAGACTATCATCTCTATTTCCTGGGAGCAACTGAAAACCCCCCAAATCCGAGAAGACCTTCATAATCCTGAAAGCTTCAATAAGATCCCTCAGCACCCTCCGTCGTTCCAGAGAGAACAGCTTTAGTTCTCTAAGCCTTCACTCATAGGGCCTGCTTTGAGTCCAGTAAAACGTCGGGTGAATATACCCTGCACACATCCAAGGGGTCAGAACCCGGACAGGAATTAAATTGGCAAGACACTCAGGAGGTTTCGGGTATACATATTCGATAGGCAATGGTAGATCCCCTAGCCCTGCAAGCCCCATCACACACGCTTCGTCCAAAGGACTACCAGCTGCTTCTTTCTGCCAACTGACACCCGGAGCATTAAAATCTGATGATGGTAAAAGATGAGTAAAGTAACGGAGGGCTTCCAGACCTCGTGACAGCTCCCTGAGACGAAGAGATTCGTCTAGAATGGTGTGCGGAGGACGAGAAAACGCACCCACCAGGAGAAATGCTGAGAGAAAAGTTCTAACCCTCACCCATAAAGAATCAATAGGAAGAGTTGAGGGAAGAGGATTGGTGCGGTAGGAGGAAAAACTATTGCAGAGATACAGGACTACCCCACCGGCTTTGCTTCTTGGGGGATCCTTACGGGGTGAGGTATATCCAGTGGTAGAAACTTAATGGTCTAGGTTATCTGGGGTGTAACGGTTATTCCGACTGTGAGCAACGCGTAGCCAATTAAAAACGAATCCCAAAACCAGAACAAGATTGATTCGTAGTTTCTACGGTACTGGATTAACAATTTATACGCATATAAATATGTATAAACCTCAACTGTACGGCCACAACGTCTAACAACGAGGACCAGCGTTCAAAAAACGCCAATGTCAGGTACCACCGTCCAGGCAGTCCAAGTTCAAATAAAAATTATGCCACTTCACGTGAGCGAAATATAGACAAATGTTGAAAGGTAGTGATTGATGCATGTTGTACTTGTTCCAGGGTCAATAAAATAGAGAGAATAGCCTCAAAAATACAAGTATATGACAAAGGCTAGGGAGGATTTCCACGCATGTACGTTACATGGGTCGAGCCAAGTTTCCGAGCCTGCCAGAATGTGAGGTTTCCTGTCAGCCGCCAGCTACCTCTGTTATTGTATCTTATTGAAGATACCGGGGTAGTTTATGGAGAGGCATCTCACGGTATGCCCGGTAGAGATTTCAAGAGGTAGAAGACCATAGTTGGGGAAAGGGGAGTAGGGTGAAGACCTCTCAAGGGCTGTTTCTTGTCCGCACCCGTCCAAGGAGCCTTTTGCGTAGGCTTCGCCTTTATCGAGGCTACCTTCCTCGAGGTCGTTTGCGGAGGATGGGTCTGTGTTGAGGATGAGTGAAAAGGAACTCAAGATGAGAAAAACGTTCAGTGTGATGTGGGACATATAGATGGAAGACCTGCACCTGCTGTTCCCTCTGAGGCCAAGTCGGTGTAGGGTACAGGGAAGCCCAGCAGATACTAGTGCCGTGAGGTGCAGATGGGTTACCCAATATTCCTACCTTGTTGAGTTTGAATCTCGAAGGCCTGCGTATCCTGATGGCGGGGCTGGGAAAGGCTGGGCCAGGGGTGGCGCTTTCTTTCCTGCCTGCCTGTTTTCCTGCGGATCTTTCGGTCGCTGCTGTAGTGTCGATGACCTTTACTTGCAGCTCACTGTCGGATTTCTCGAGGTCAGCCTTTGGGAGGCTGAACGATAGAGGCTCGGTTGGTGTCTGAGCTCCTGGAAAGGGAGAGAATAAACCTCTGAGGGGGTGCCGAGGGATGCCAATCAAGAAGATTCAGTTGTTGACTTGGGCTCCGATCTGTCCTCCAGTCTGGTCAGGAAAACAAAGAAAGGAACGAGAAAGCTTGCAGCCACCTTTATTCCACGGAAATTTTCCGTTCCTAGATAGGTTATCTTTGTCCTGCTTTCTTTCTAAGCGGTTGTGAAGAGGATTACCTTGTGGGAACCCTCCGGTTTACTCGAAAGTCGTTCTTGACATGCTTGTCTGTGCAAGCAGATCCCGGGTAGAACTTTCAAAGTTGAATTCTAAGACCGGTCCTAATGCCATCTTCTTAGACTCCGAGAGGGGCCTAGATGCCCTAGCTGGGTTGATGATCTTGACTGTTAGGCCGCTAGGTAGAGTCTTAGCCTGATTCACTGGGCGTGAGGTTTCCTAACAAAGACCCTATCTTGTAGCCCTTCTTGCTGCGTTAGACATCTTTCTGATCAGCGGAGAAGTATCCAGAGCCATCTGCCGAGATACTTTGACTGCTTGAGCTGCTGCAGCAGCTGCAGGAAGGGAATTCGCGATTAGAGCCTTAAGGTGGGAGAGCCCTTATTCTAGAACGGACACCCGAGCCCTCAGTTCGCTTACCTCGGTCGCCGGTTGGTCGGAAGAAAAAAGGCCTAAGACTTAGCTGCTGTCGAAAAGACTTGCCCTGAGACCTAAAGCATAGGAAGGGTAGATTATTCCGAGTTTTGGGTCGGGTTTATGCAGACCATTGAGTCAGAGATGAAGTAGAAAACAGTGAACGAAACCAAGCGGCAAAGACGAGAATGGTAGGTAGCAACTTACGAATGAGCGGCGATATCGCAAATGGCCGGATGCGCGGCAAGAGAAATTCGTATTCAGAAGTATTGCCGAGGTTAGATCCAGTCGGACCGTAGAACTTGCAAAGCAATCGAATTTTTCTTCGGGCCCCGCATGGACCTGAGCTAAGTGTTGCCTTGAGGCTCGAATGGGTTATCTAGAACGAGTGAAGATTCTCATTCGTGGGATGGAGCAGTGAACCGCTGAACAGACTTCACCCTGATCAGACTTGTACGTATCGGTCAAAGCAACAACATTCTTGACAAAATTACCCGGGGGGGGGGGGGGCTCACTACTTCACCCCATTATTCAGGTAGCTTGATCTGAGAACGCCACGTTTCAGCGCAAATCTAGAAAGTTGCTACGCTGATGTATCTAACGGCATCCTCTGACGGTCTATTTTACAGAGGTACAAACCTATTTGTGGACATCAACCAATATATCCAGCCTTGAGTGTGTCTTTCGTAGCTTAAGAATACGTCCCCTGGTGCTGCACGCAGGAGCACAAACTAGCAAGTCACCCATTTCTGTACTCAACCGACCCTTTGAAATCTTGAATGCTTCCACGAGGTCACCTCCACCTCTACGACATTTTACAAGTAAGAGATCGAGATCTTCCAGACGCTGGGTGTGGGGTTCCTCCGCATGAATTGTGGTGATTCTTAATACAAAATGCCGCACAACTCTAAGTCATTCCTTATTTTTAGGATAACAAGGGGCCCATTCCTGCAAATTGCACTCCAACAGAAGTCACATCATAGCCCTGTGAAATGAGACGACGACTTCTAGTTTCACAGCCTCTTACACTGCTTGAATAAAGCCAGCCCACGTGTCGATCAACGCCTTCCCCCAGGTGCTTTTAGAGTGCAGGCCGGCCAAGCCACCACCCACCTTAGTAGATCGCGCAACTTCACAATTATTTGGCCCATCAACCAGCTGCAACCGAAGCTGCGTCGCTAGGCTGATTGCACTTGAGAAGAGGCCGTTGCTTTAGCGCACCCCAACAAAACTGGCTATCAGTCCAACCTGCTTGATAAAATGTCCAACCAATCCATTCCTGCCGCGCCCAAATCCCTCGTCTGAGGCTCACCTACCGCTCGCACCCCAGCTTCTGTCTCTGGGGCCTTCAATGATCATTTCGGTTCCTCCATTATAACTGCCCCGGTTTTCCTCTGTCACCGACCCATTCCAGCACGTCAGCCACTCTTTCACCGATGCCTTTCACCCATCCGGAAGTCGACGTATTAGTCTCCTCTATTGAACCCTCCTCAGAACCGGGCTCAGATGTTCTTCTACCGGCCTCCCTCCGTTTTTGCGGCCCTGACCTTCTTTAACTGTCACTTGACGTTCGCACGAACTCCATGATTCGCAGCTTCGTTCCTCTCGAATGGAAAACCTCTCTCATCACTCCGCGCTTCAAAAAGGGCTCATGACACAATCCCAATAACTGCCAGCCTAATGACCACAGCTCAGTAGCCTGCAAAATCATGGAAAGAATTACCAAAAACACATTGTTCGTTGTCACTTATTAAACAACCTGCTGAAGCATGGTCAGCATGGTTTTCTGAACTTCCGCTCTTATTCCTCCCGTCAGCTGGACTTCCATGACATACTATGCTCCGCAACTGAGGCTGGCAACCTTCTAACTTTCCCGTACCTTGACATGTCTAAGGCTTTTGGCCGTGTTCTTCAAATGCACCTGATAAACAAAATCCGATCTCGTGGTACATCGGGTATCTCCTCGTCTGGCTATCCTCATACCTCTCTCACAGACCACGAACTGTGTTAGCCTACGACTATTTACTTTCTGCCAATTCCATCACCAGTGGCGCCATCCAAGGCGGCGACTTAGGCTCATTTTTATTCCTCATTTATATCGACAAGATGTTCCGGTTTATTCGCCACGACACCCCAGCCCCCATTGCTGATGGCATAAAAGAGTATACTTTTCCCGCTCTAACGACCTATCTACAACCCTATGCAACACAAGGAGTGGTTTGTTCTTTTCCTGAACCTTGTGCACCTTGTGGTTTATGAAATTCTCCGCAGATAAAGGCCTCCCCTTACCTTACAAATGCACTCCATCCCCGGCCAAGTTACCCTGAGGGGCCTCTCCGCCTTCATCTACCCCACCGTTGTTGATCATGGTTTACTTGTCATGGTGCCTAAATTTTTCTCGGCCTGCACCGTATTTCACTTGTAGTAAGATGATCTGTTAGGTCGCTTTTTGTCTGTTTCGCTTCGGTCAGTTCTCTGATCTGTTTTGCATATAGTTCTCTGCAGGAGTTTCTTCTGTGCTTCTCGGTTTGCCCTGCTTCTCCGTTTTCTACCTTATATAAAAATGCGTTGCTTTTTGGATTTTACGTGTACTTCGAAGCCATATGATCCGCCCTTGCTTGGTCTGTGTGACTTCCTGTGTACCTATTTCTTCTGCACGTAGTTTGCCCTCAGAGCTGCTGCATCCCTCTACCGCAGTCCGTTCCTTTTCCCGGTATTCTCCCCCCGCTGATAGCCCGCACTGCTCTGCCCACTTTCTAACTATATTCACTCCGCATCCCATTGCCATTTCCACCGCCATATTCCTGCTGCCTTAGAATGTATATCCATTTCCTAATGCTTCCCCATTTTTGACCAACGTCACATGATGCACTTGCACTGAACAAGTAATCCGTTCTGTTCTTACCCGTTTTCTGTGGCCACTTCTTTCACCTTTAGTTCCTTATGAGCTGTTCATCCCAGCCGTCATTCATTTCCCTCCAAAGTTGCTTAACTCCTCCGTTTTCGTCTGTTGGCCCATCACTCTCCGCCTATCGCAAGCAAATCGATTTATCGCGATTTTCTTGCGTACTTTCAAACACTCTAGTCTAACGTTGCCTGTCCGTTTTCATCACCGCCATCCCTGTGTTCTAGCAGCCTACTGCTCTACACCCGGGCTTCTCCCCTCTGCTGATATTCTACATTTCATCGTTTATATAGAGCACATATTCATTAGTTTTCCGTCGGTCATCTCTTTCGCCACCATCATGCTGACTGTGCTGATGAGTCCGCTCCAAAAAATATCCGCACCTCACATCCACGGCTTACCGAACCTTCTAAACTTTTCTCGATAACTAGCCCACGTTCCAAAATTAGCCCTGCTCGATCCCTGTTTTACTCCGGGTTTTCTACCCCAAAACCAGCCATGTACCGCGGTGTGGCAATTCCTGGTCATCTATTCCTTTTCCCTTCGAAGCTGTTCATTATCCTCCAGCACCCGTGACCACAGCTTTTTCAAAGCGCTTTTATTCTCTCTTCTGTTGGAATCAGCCTTTAGCTATCTTCACGCGAACCAGTCTTATTCCACCAATCGGTCTTGACCTTCAAAATTGTTGAGCACGCACTGGAATCTTCCACTAGGCCAATTTACTCTCTCTCTCTCTCTCTCACTATTCCTTCGTGTGCATACGTTTACCCTAATTTTATGGCGCATTAACCTATCTAGAATCTATCTATCTTATTTCTGTCACACTTTTTCTGCAATATTACTAAGCTTGCGCCCAAATCATTAATTCTGACATCTGGTTATGTATCTGGCATTCTTTGGTCTCCTTCAAGACAAATCATGATTTTTAGTAATAATTGCTTTCCTACCACTGCGATTTGTTTTCGGCATCAGGTCCACCTAGAGGCCAGCCGCCTCAGTCCAGCTCTTCCTGCCGTCACCCAAGAGCATCCGTGGATACTGTTCCACTAATAAGTTTCTCAAGAGCGCCTTCCCATTGAATGGCAGTGCCGGATTGATATGGCCCATACCAGCTGTCTATCGGAAGATGGCATAAGGTGTTCTCCATCGAAACTCTCGTGTGGATTATTCGGTTTGCCATCTGCTCTCGTTATCCAGTGAACCAAAACGAGATTAGGTTTCGTCAACGAGTTGTGAACAAGTTCATTTTTTCTTTCCTTTGGGTCCTCCTACGTAGCGTCGCCCTTTTCGGGAACTATCCTCGTATTTCGGTTAGTTTCATCACCTCAGTGTTCTTTTTTTGAGTTCGACGAAGCACAAAAGTCAAGCTTAGTTTGCATGGATTTGGGCATCATGCCATCAATCAAATATTAGAGTTCTTAGAACAGACGCACCAACAGTTTCTCCAAAATTCTCCTCACTCTTGAGTGGCCATAATACTGGTCGATTATACAAAACTCATTGGCAGTTCCTCCATCTCCACCTTGGCTACTTTGGGTTAGGCACATCAGTCTGTGCACCATATCGGTCATCTTAGCCTCGACAAGGTTTTCCTCATTGTTTGGAAAAATCAAAGTTTCGTTCCGGGAGTCCGTCGGTGGTCAAATTTTGGTGACGCTGGGACACTCAGCCTTATAACCGGCGTCGGAATTTCTCTTTCTGTATGATGTGGTTTATGGTCGACGTCAGTTTCGACAACTAGGTGATCTGACTGTTTGTACCAAACTCAGTTCTTATCAGCTGATGATAAGAAGTTGTTGTTCACCTTCGACCATAATTCTTTGGGTAGTACTACAGCGAAAATATCGGAGGACTTACGGATGCTCGATTTGTGGTGTACTGATTGGGTAAGGAAGTTCTCGGCGGACAAAAGCTGCATTTTTACAAACAAGTCTCATGTCCCTCCAGAAAAGTTTGGTATAGGTGGTCGTCTGATCCCCAACAAATCATCAGTACTTGACCCGGGCATACACTTCTCCTGTTCGTTCAACTTCTCGGAGCAAACAGACACTCAATTTGCTAGGTCCCGCAGGTTATTAGAAATTGTCCACAAAACATTCCACTTGCTTGAAAGTAAGCTCAGTTTCTATACAACACACGTTAGACCATTGCTAGGGTATAGTTCAATAGTTGGATCCAACATGCGCCAGACTGATAGGATTGCCATCAAAAATGTTCAGCACACCTTTACTAAACAAATAGTTGGATATTCGTGTAGTCTCAACTATAAACAGCGCTATGACCTGCTACACCTCGAACCTCTTTGGTCCCGGTGAATAAAGAACAACTTGTCTTTTTCCACTAACTATTAAAACACAGATCCCGCAAATTCTTCATTTTGACACGAGACCCACAACGGTTTATAGCATTCCTTATGACAAAGCAGTCACTCGGTCATTGTGCCGTCCTCAAGAATCGGCCCACGGTCCATTTTCTCGCCTGGTAAAATATCCACAAAAGCGGAGTAAGCTTCGTCTAGATGTCCGTTCAAATTAAACAAATGTCTCGATGTTCTGACACTCGTATCCAACAATGATCCGTACGCCTCGGAGGAGCGGGCTTACAGAGTTGTTTTGGGTTACTGACGCTCGGGTCTGAGTCACGGGCCACGAGACCTACGTACCACAAAAGTTGCCGTATATATCACTCAGGTTTTATTAACCTTTCGTGTAAAACCTGCTTTTTTCAAAGTCAAGCCATCCACAAAGATAAACTTCACTCAAAATGGCAACTATAGTCTTCGTTCTGCAGCCTCTTTATTGCCCGTCCTATTTACTAGTTCCTCCATTGAAGGGAGCTAAGTCACCGTTCTTATGCTTGAAGTGGCTCATCAAGGTAACTCAACCTCCAGTTATGAGGTCACAGATGCTGGTCCCACTCACTACCTACATAATATTCCCCAGCTTATTTGATTCCCCGTCTTTAAGCAGACTTTCGCTTTTTTTCTACAGAGTGAATGCTCCAAATCCCACCTCAACCCCATCTCTGAACCCCGTAGCTATTACCTCTCCGAAGTTCTACCGTTCAATTCATCAGTCTTACGTGCCACAACCGCAGCATAACCGTAATTAGCTTACTTATCGACTATCATTTAGGTTCATTTATTCCACCTGTCCTTGTAGTATTTTGATTTTTCAGTGGAGTTTCCTGGTCAAATCCTAATCAAAATACAGATACTTGCACGATTCACTCCTTAAGGGTGCCATCAACTTCTCCGACCCTTGTGCCGTGGCATCGGCAGGGTCATTAACTCTATTCCCCTTTATATCCTTCTGCTAACCCGGCCTCTATTCCCGATTAGGTTCCACCTTATGGATTTTACCGCTTCCTCCGCAAACATGGACAGGAAATCCAGTCCCAATTCTCTTATGGGAAGTGGCTCATTACCTGAGTTCAGCCTACAGTCATGTCGTCACTCATTCTTCTCCCACTTCGCTTCCCTACTGCTAATGTTGTTCCACATTTCCACGCAGAATTTGGTTTTTGTCATGAAAAGTGGTTACTCAAAGTTCAGTTAGAACCTCATCTATGAATCTCGTAGCTCTCACCTCTTCAAAGTTTTACCGTTAAATTTTTCCGTCTCACATGCTACAGCCCCAGCGTGCTCGTAATTAGCTTACTTATCGACCATCACTTAGGTTCATTTATTCCATAATTTTCCGTTGTGATCTTCCGCCTGAATAACATTTACTTAATATAGCAGCGAAAACCCCAGGCCCAGAGCTTCCTTATAGCCCGCCTCATACACTAAGTTCTTCGTTGGAGGTAACTCAGCCCCGAATCTTATCCCTTGTTTACATCATACAAAATTCACTTCGCTCGGTCCAGCCTGGGCTCACTCCCCTTCTATTAGTTCGCCCTGGCATTTCAACCCAGAATCCCATCCTGGCAACCACTAACAATTACCAAATCATCTTTATCCTTCTTCGTTTTCTTCGCCATTTTTAGCATTCCTGTCCTCTCTCTTCCACTCGTAGACCGCATTCTTTAAAAGTGGTTCCGATTTCTAGAAATCAGAGGTTTCTCTTTACCACTGACCGTTGGCTCCCAGCTGGGAGCATCCCAAACTGCGCTTTTCAGCTTTATCTTTCCAGGCAACCACTGGTGTGTATCTTCCCCTCGATGGCTCGGCATAATACCCGGCCCATATTTCCGGCAGGAAATTCGATACTTGCCCGTCACACTAACCCTGTTCTCCAGGATCCCTTGCAACTGGTCAGAAGCTCCTGGAATATTCGACCTCTACGTCTATGTGACGGCGCCAGTATCACTTGCGCGAAACCAGCCGGTGAGGCGAGCAGTCAGATCCACCGCTTTGGCCGGCGCACATCAGGCGTGCAGGACGTCTGCAAAGATGTGCGGGCGCAGCAAGGACTGCGGATCGCACCTCCTGTCACCAAAAATGGTTTACATTTTTGGTGTCCAGCACACGGTCAGCCCCACCCACCAGCACGGCTTGCGGCAAAAAAACACTATTTATACACCCCAAATGCTGCAATATGCCACTTTCCCCCCAGTTCTCAACTTTTCTCATCGTACATATCTCCATCGTGGCCACCTCAACTTACCGCTTCTTACGCCCGGAAAAATCTACTTTCCTTAGCCTACAATTGTCGAGTGTTTAAAAGACCGTTACCATATTCGGCTTGCCGTTCATGATTCTTTTTTCCCAAGGATTCGGGCTGAGCTACCCACCCGTACCACTCGCAAACTTAACCAATCCCCAAGATAAAACTCGCCCCATTTTATCACTTTTTTTTGCCATGCACTTTCGTTCCACAATGTCCAAACAGTATATTTCACTGGGGACTATTTGTCTCTAGAGCATCCCAACAGTCGACCATAACGAGACAGTTCGCTCTCTTTCTATCAGTCTTACTATTCGCCCACACACGAATGCAGCATTGTAATATAATAATCATAATAATGGTATATTTCTCGACCATGGTCGAGACGCACGCGCAAGTGCATGATCATGGTGTACAACGTTACTCAAAACAATGAACTGTACACGAATTTCAAGAAAGCTAGTCAAAATAGTCGGAGACAAACCAGCACAGCTAGAGTTAGTTTTAATCGACCGAAATTATAATGGTTCGCACGGCAAATACGGTTTGGTTTCGAATCCGGGTTGGTTGGTGGTGGCCCGTGGGAATGCAAAATATGTCGTGAAAATATAGCGCTAAGGATGCGTTATAAACCAAAATAGTGCAAGCTGTGGATAACGGAGGCCTGTTGGGGTTCCATGAACGGAATAAGTTACGAACATGAAGAGATGAAAGAAATGAATGGGAGTACACTCGTGAGCTTTGGTGAATATGAGGAGAACGGCTCTCTATGAAGACGACGATGGTCCGGAATGACGGATATTCCTGGTCTCAATAAACGGAGTGCATCATGAAAAGGGGAGACGTGAAAAAACTGCGTGGAAGTGGACTAGGAAACGATGAATGTGGAGGAAACAGCAATCCATATAAAAGGTGAGTTTAGGTTCGGGATCAATAACCCGTATCATTCAGAAAAAAAGGAGCGCAACTTGAAGGCATTGAATTGGTGAAGAATCAATTTCAAGCCGGGTAACGATCAAAAGAAAAATGAAATCTTGCAAAAGAAAACAGTGAAAAACCCCGGCGTAGGCTCGCGCCTCATTGTTCTGTTAAGCTGACAAAAATATATTGACTTATTAATTCTCAGTGATATTCGGCGTCATCATTGGGAACCACGGATGGGGAGGGGGATAAGTGGACTTGCTTTCGGATGGCGTATCGAAATTTAATGAGTAAAAAATTCCTGTGTTGCTTATTCTGGCTCTGTCATTGGATTGTTTCATATGAGACCAGGGTGATGTGCAGCATCCCGTGGGTATAGATCATCAGGCGGGGTAAGGGACATGTCAGTCAATCAGTAGAAGGTAGTCGTGAACTGTTATTTGAGAAGACTCCAGCAGTGACATCAGTGGCAGAAGTGTTGCGTCAGAAGAGACCTGTCAATCTACTGGTAAGCAGTTGGGAGTGTTTTAGGTCGTTTGGCTCGATTGCAATCCCGTTTGGTATAAAAGATTCCGTTTAGGTCTCTGTCGGTACGGGTCGAGGTGTAAACCTTAGTCACTGCAAGTAAAGCCCGAGAGAGTGGACGACGACAAACCTGAAATAAATGATGTTATCAGTCTGGACGTGGTTCCAGCTGCGATCTGTGATAATGAATGGCGACAGTTAATAATGAATTGGTTGGGTTTATATGAACGGTCGGCGGCACATTTCATATTTTGGTCTGGATTTAAATTCGAGAGTTTAAATAACGCAGGGTTGATAAGTACTACTTCAGGCTTGCAAATAGCGTTAACCGGGTGGGCTGCTGCGTCTGCATTTCAAAGGGTAAATGGTTTGCACGCAATTAGGAGTCCTAAAGAGCAATTAAGTAAGAATGCAGAAAGAACCACTAGGGCATCGTTGGTGATGCGCTAGAGAAAATTGTTATCATGCACAGAAACGTGGACGTATGTTGTTCTGTGCTCCTACTCGGTAGTGCCGGCCTACTAGGATTTAGTTTGATTGTGAGCAGAAAAATCTCATGACTTGGTGGTTGCTCGAATATCGTGTTTGTTACAAGAGTGAGGAGAGATGGTTAGTAGGGAATGGAAAAATATGAACAGTTCTCCGTGTTCATTTTTTGTAGACTCAAGTGAGGCAGGTGTTGGTCATTTGTTGCTTCCATGTGTTATCCATGTCCGTGGGCTTAAAATCCAGGCAGCGGTAGTGATTGTTGTTGGAAGGAGGCTGTGGTTACTGTTAGGTAGGGTTGTAAACCTAAACGTGGCTTGGATGCTGGGACATCAAGAAGGCCGATTTCTGAGAAAGATGATGGAAAATGGGGGGGGGGGGTATTGATGGAAAAGGTGACCGGTTTCCACTTTGTTCTTTTTTCTATTTCTTCTTTTCCGGGCTTCACCGCCGCTGCCGTCTACATGCTATCCAGGTCAATGGGTTGAAAGTCAGGGCTATGGTAGCAATTGTATTTGACGTCAACATGCATGCTAGGTGCGCTAAGGGAGGGTATGGGGTGGTTGAAACTTAGAGCGGGGGGTGGGTAAACGTATGTGGAGAGTCCAGTGCACTGTCACCCCAGTCAGTCTCGTGCGTGAAAACCAAAAGCTTGTCGAGCGAACAAGGGCGATGTGGGGTTTTCCTTTCGCAGGATCAGGTCTGAGCTGATGGGAGACATATCCATAGATAAAGGTTGCCCAATTCCTTCACAGCCCGATGTCAGTGGTATTTGGATATCGAATCGATCCCACGGGGACTATTTTTGTTTCCGCTGTTCTTTTTTCGTTGTTGTTTTTTGTTTCCTAACGGAGGGGTGGTTGAGCCCATATAGGAACTTTCCATAGCCCCTCCGCCCGATCGTAATTTTATGCGTAATTGCCTTTTTTCGCAACTGTTGGGGGTGGTCTGTTTTCCCCACGTTCGGACGACGCTACGGTATGGGTGCCGTTGACATCAGGGGTTTCGCTAGCATGGGCTGGGAAAATGCAGGATGGGATTATGCAAACACACGGAGTAGGACAACGAACGTTGTAAAGCACAAGCTGGCATGCGTGTATCAGTCTCATACAACGCGAGACCACGCCTAAGACCATCAGAGACCATTCCGAGATAGCTGGTGTAGATGAGTCTAGCTCAGCTGATGGGAAATAGTGTGGTGTATAAGAGAGAATGATTCACGTCATCCCCATATATTCACATCTGAGAGACATCTGTATAGAGCTTTCTGACCTTTCTCCATCACATAATCCACCTTTTACAAAGAATACCAACAGATAGTATTTTACCTGTCAACTGCTTCACCGCCCAACTTTGCAACTGTATTCATCGGTTGTTGGTGCATTTCCATATCCGGTATTCTATCTTGGTAAATACTGTTGGAAAAGTTTGATTCTTGCATCTCTCTGGTCATCATTTTCAGCCCTTAGATAACCATCATCAAAAGTAAATACTTACCTGTTATTTAAATACTCATCTTTGCAAACCGTGTATCTGCGACTGTCATGGCTATGCATCACGAACTGATTTGTCGCCCAGTTCCCATTTCCATTTCGGTGCATCACATTCTACCTTTCTGAAAGTAAACGATTACATGTTTACATCCGGCCACTTCTTTCATCATCGCCTAGGCAATCTCCCTCTACAAATGAGTCCTTCACCGGGTATTTTACTGACTGAGCCGATATTTGGTCGCTGAACGTTACAAGGATAATCTTCGAAGGGATTTGCTTGTTCTTTGTCTGCAAATTCATTCCCTTCATCGTCTGATTTCCAATCCAAAGCCGTGCCATACTCCGCGGAGAGCTATAGCTGGTTCACGTCTCCCTTGGGAACTTCGTTTTCCTCAAGGTGAACAAACACTCCGTCAGTTCTATCTGGTTCTCTCGTTGCGCAGTCCCTCATTTTGTAATATTTGAGTAAGAGTCTACTACTTCCGACCAGCTCCGCCTTGACTTGGCCGGGTTGGCCACCCGACCTTGAGTTCAAATTTGTCGGGCTTCGCCATAAATAACAACTTAGATACTTTCTCCTGTACTATATCGAGTGCACATACCTGAATCATCCTCTTGGAATTCGGACTCTACGTCTAATTGTACCATTTGATCTCGCATTACAGCATGCCTCGAGGTTATCCGAAATAACCCGTTATCATTATCATTATCAACCTCTTGCCCTCCGAGCCGACGGCCCCGCGGAGGCCGACTATTATTCTAGACTTGATTTTCCTAGTTTCAGTACATTATTAGCCTTGTAATCTACCATACCTTCAGTAGCACATCAGCTTGCACTGAGAGGGCTAAGGGACCGAATGGTACCTTAAGCATCGGGTGATCCCAAACCCGCGCCGGTGACCTGCCGCACCTATTGGTTTCCAGCCTCCGGTAGTTTCTATCCTTTCTCGGGAAAATAAGCTTCTGACCTCATTCCAACCGAATCAATATGATCAATGGAAGACAGGTTCTGGCCATACTTAGCCAACTGTACGTCACAGATTCAAAACAAGACTGATTGGTTGTTTTTAACGTATTGGATTATGGAGTGAACGAATTTAGGAACATCTTTGTAAAGTAGAGCAGGAGTCCCCACTCCGTCCATCGACACCCATAGTGCAAACGTAGTTTCTTTTGTGTGAGCTATCTTCCCCGGAATTTCCGCCGCTCTTTCTTTCGCTCTAGTTCTTTGTCACAAATCGGACCTGCATCACTGCCTCGAGCACACTTTTGTGATTGCTTTTGAAAATTTCATCTTCCGTTTCTGACCTGCTGTAATGTACCTTAAGTTGTTGGTTTTTTTTCAATTTGGAGCGGAAGAGCCCTGAAGGAACACGGCTTAGTTTCGGTTGCTTTAAAATTGCTTAATTTGCTGTATACAGTGCCGTGACCATTTGGATTAGAATTTGTTTTAAAATGTGTCGAAATTGGCCGCCATTCATCGCCCTGAGTTTTGATTAACTAAATTTAACGGTACCCAAAATCCTTGGCAACCGCTGAGAATTGAAACTACTCAGCAACTCTGCAAACAGTCCCGGATCAAAGGACAAAGCCCGAGATTTGAACGAAAACCATTTTGCCCGTAGGCGTTGGCTACGCTTCTTGCTCAGGCTCCAATATGTCAGGTTGTTTTAAGGTTGGTTCGGTTTCCCGTGGAACTGAGTTGAAGGGGAAGCAGATTACGGAACTGCTAGAGTCAGACAAGCCGCGTTAGTTGCTTTATCTGACGAATGAGGCAGAAATAGCGAAACGACGTTCGATCCTTGCCTGAGGAGATAGCCCAATCACCAGGAATGATGCAAGGGTGAAGTAACGGGCACTGAACATCTATCTCGTTACCTGAGTGATTGCAACTCAGAGAACGATGCCTCAGGAGCAACATTTTTGGCTCCCGTGGCAGAACCTGTGGTGGTTTATCGTTTGGATCTACTCAGATTGGGGTTGGAGTCATCTTTGGGCTGTTCTTCAACATTTTGGAGGTTTGGGAAGAGGTCTGAATATCGAGTCAAAGGTAGAGTTCGGAACGATGGCCAACTCTCACTTTGTTTGACACTCCACTGCAAAGGGACAAGCAGGGGTTGCGATTTCGGAATGTTATTTTTCCACCAAGACCGGAATACAATGCGGCTAGAGAAATCCTGCAGGACTTATGTGGGCAGGGTCAGTGGCCGGTTTACTGACTGACGGCGTACTGCAAGGTTTGAAGCCTTTGGATGAAGTTTCAGGCGCCCTGACCAAGTTGTCATTGAAAACACTCAAATGTGAAGTTGCCCTGACGAGGATGAAATACATGGTAAACCTTATTCCACGCAGGCCATGGAACGGATTGGTCGGGTGCTACTGGAGCTTCTCCGGGACTTGTGGGCCAGGACAGTTGATGAAGCCTTAAGGAAGAGGACGAGCCCAGGTTCCGAGATCTTCACTGCTGAGTTTTCCCTGAGGCTCGGATTGATAGAAGTGGGTTTGGTAAACTGGCTGCCGACAGCGAGGCTCAGTGGCACTTGCAGTCATCCATTTGGAGGAATTATGTAAAAAACCACAACAAGAAGCTAAAATACTTATGCTCAAACTGGGTTTTCCGTTGTTGGCCTCGGCTGATGGGGGCTTGGTGTGAAGTGAAATATACACACTTCAAGAATATCAGCGTTTTTAGCCCCGTGATAAACCCGGCAGTTGGAAACTTCTTGAAGAATTCGAACATCTTTTTTCATGTCTCAGGTATGGTCATCTGACTAACATCTGTCCTGTTTTCAAACCGTAAGCACGATCAGATGGTCAAAAACGGCACCAACCTCTTTTGCGTGGTGCACAGAAGCAACTTACCGAGAGAGGTTTGCAACTTTCAACACAAGGGCTGCACCTGGATAAGCTGAGCATGGAGGACGCAGAAAAGCCTGGCCAGTGAACCAATATTTGTGCGGCTACACTTAGGCCAGAATGTCATGTCAGTTCAGTGTGCTACGGGTACGGGTCGATGGACCGGCGAGCTCTATGGGGACCTAAGCTCGACTCTACTGTGAGTCCTACGTAACTTTATTGCACGAAAACCTTATGGAGCTGGTAGGCTGGAGAGCATCCCCTGTCTCCCTTTCGATTTCGGCCGCAAGTGGGACTATCACTTGGAACTCAGACAAAATGGGGCTGCGACCAAACTCACTGTTAGGAAGTGTTTTCCTGAGTTTAGAAGGAGCTTTCTGTGCAGAAAGGCTACCAACTCAAACAGTCCGGTACTGCTCAGAAGCGGGAGTTTTCTCCCGGCTTCACCGACACTGCATCGAAAGGAAGAACCTGGAGGATTCGAGAGTGCGAATCCTGATGGGTGCCGACGTTCCAGAGGCATATTAAGAATAAGAACAAAGATGCGATCAGAGAAGACAGCCTTACCCCGTGAGGACGATTTTAGGATGTATTGTTCTTGGTCAGATAAACCAGAGAGCATCCTTCATGAGAACGGTGAACCATATTGCGATGGGAGTCAATCCCTTAGCGGAACACATCGGTCGACTATACAACATCGGCTACTGTGATGGGCATGCGTCAAAAACTCCATTTCGGTAAAAGACTAACAGGCTGTTGATATGGTTGCCAATGCCGTAAACTTGTTGAACGGACACTTTAAAGTTGCTCTTCTATGGAAAAATCCTGTGGCGTGACTTCTAAATAATTATACTGTGGCCGAAGAGTGATAGAAAGGCCTGGGAAAAAGTTTGCGCGTGATCCTGAATCCTTTGGTAAATACTCTAAAGTGGTAGGGGCGCAAATGAGTAAGGGCTAGACGGATTTGGTGCCCCACATACAGATGAGAAGTGAGTTTTCAGCCTGAATGTTACTTGTCACACCATACAGCAACAAATCCTGGAACCTAACAAGTCGAGAGCAGTGTTTGGCCGCACGGCCGTATGCCAGGGAGGCTCTTTGAATGATACTTACTACGGAGAACCGACAGGACAGCAAGCCTACTTGGAGCGTTGCTTTTTTGAAGGGAATCTGTTGTATTAGCTGCGGGCACTGAAGAAACGTTTATGCAGGTTCGAGTGCCGGCAAGAGACAGATGGGTACTGAGGTTCCTTCGGTGAGAAAATGGTTAACCAGTTGGTGGCCTGGGTGAATAGCAAATGAATGCTCACGACTTTGATGCAACGTCCGCCCTACTTTGAGCGAATTTCGCGGTAATTTGTACAGCAGACGATTGAAGAGGGCAATGTAGGGATTTCCTCTCCGGGGCCATGTATGATGACCTCTACGTAGACGGATACACTGGAGAATGCAATGGTTGTTGTGATTCAGATGAGTGGATTACTGTCAAGTAGTTGCTTCCGGTTTCATGATTGAATGTGGAGTCGTAAGGAGGTGCTGTATATTTCGCCGAAATCTAAGCCAGTCCATCTCACCTTGGAGGTCGATGACTGTGCGCCAGTGCCGAAGGAGACGTTTGGGTTGGAGTGGAAAGCGGAGGAAAGCACGTTTCAGTTTTCATTTACTTTACGCAAAAGACCCCAAAGAAGGCGTGGCTTGTTGTCTATAGTGCCGTGAGTGTTCGACCCACTGGGTTTTACTTCACTTTTCATTCTGAAGGAAAGTGTGTTTTGCTGCGTCACTTCAAGCTTGTTTGACACGACCCAGTTGGAGAAAAACTCCTATGCCGCTGGAAAGAGTGGTTAAGGAGTATGGAACAACTTCGCTTATTGGAAATTCGGCTTTGTGTACTTAGAGGTGACTCAATGACTGAAGGCGCTCAGTCTCATGCATTTGATGACTATTCTGGAGTTTGCTATGGAGTGATGGTGTAATCTAGAATGGTTTCAAAGGACGTAGCCCCAAGTTGTACCTTACTGCTCTCCATTTCAAAGGTAGATCCTCTGAAGACCATAACGATTCCCCGATTGGAGTTGGCCGATGCCAGACTGGTTGTTGGAGTCTCTCGGACTCTTATAGAAAAAACTCGGAGAAAATCTGATATAACCTACTACTGGACGGACTCTGATAGAGTTTTACTTTACATTAACAAAAGTACAGCCTTATTTAGCCGAAATCCCCCATTGGTCTGAACCTCGGCAGTGGCATCATGTCAGATCGGGGGCTAATCCTGCCAACTTGGCATCGGGGGCACAACACCACCGAGTGGCATCAGTTGCTCGTTCAAGGGTCCTTACTTCCTGATGAATGATAAAACCTTATGGCCAACCAGTCCTTAGGTCACTGCAACACCGCCGAGCAAGGGATTAAAGCAACCTTCGAGTACGATTCTCACCAAGTTGCAGGATAAATGGGCGAACTCACTCCTGGCTAGGTACTCAAGTTGGCTTCATTTTCTGAGATCGGTAGCAAGGTTAACTCGTTTTAAAAAGTATGTTGCCGTTATGAAAGGTAGTTGCACAGGTCTCGGATTGAAAACTGGGCCGTTGAAGTTATGCGATATTGCTAGGGCGGAGGAAGGTGTTATTCTAGTTGTGCAAGCCAAGGCCTGCGGTGAGGAGTTGAAGTGGCTGCGAAACTGGAATTATAACCTATGTGCTAATAGATCTCTTATGAACAAGATACCATTGAAACTTGATCCAGTTTTTTAAATGAACTGGTTTGTGTTGGTGGACGAATGAACTACTCCAATCTGCTTCAAAGCATGAAAGATCCGGCGATACTGCTCAGGGCTCACCCGATTAGGAATTGGATACTTCGACTGTATAACGCAGCGAAAGAGCAAGCTGGACCATCCCAATTATCAGCGAAGATTCGCAAAACGTTTGCACTGCACTCGTTAGAGCTGCCGTCAAGCGTGTACTTGGAGGATATTAGAAATGTCGGAAGCATCTAATAATCGTTGGCAAACAGATGATGGTTGCTCTACCTGCCATTGGAGTCCGACGGTGTTGGTTTCCCTTCAGGTATGTCGGAATAGATTATTTGGGTCCACTTTCGGCTGAGCATACTCGCATAACTGAGAAACGATTCGGATGCATCCTTATTTGTCTCCAGATGCGTGCAGCACACATTGAGGCTTCTTATTCTGTGGGCATGGATTGATTCATTATGAAACTACTGCTTTTTATGTCAAGGAAGGGGGAACCGACCGAGGTTTTCAGTTACGATGGTACAAACATTGTTGGTGCTCAGAGGAAGCTGAGAAACCTAATAGGAAACTGTTCTGGTGATAGGGATGCTGATAAATTAATGCAACGGAGTGTGCAGTGGCACCTCGATCCTCCTTCGCAAGGTAGTCACCATAATGGCGTATGAGAGATCACGGTGCGCTCGATTAGACGAGTATTTCTTTCAACTAGTGACGAGCAACCGATGGCCGATGAAATAGCACCAACACTTCTTACGGAAAGTAAACGGACATTGAAGAGGCGGCTGCTAGTGCCTGTGGCCTTGAACAGTAGTGACCTGCCAAGGCTCACGCCCGACGACCCGCCCAACCCAAGGGCAAACTCACGAGATATTACGACGAATTCGCTGCGAAATAGGATGATTCGCCAGTGAGGGCAGGCAAACTACCTTACATCCGTGTTTTAGAAGGGAGGGGCCAGGGGATATCTTTCAATATTACGACAGCGTCAGGAATGGATAACTTAAGAAAAAAAATTCAGGTCGAGTGAGGTAAAAGTACTAGTTCTGACGGCTTTGCCGTGTAGCGGTGGCCAACTAGGTTTATCAAAGGGACGTCAAATTTGGACGACAGCTTGATACGAACGGAAACATCTTGAACTATTGAGGAACTAGAGCTCTGTAACGTCAGAAATATTTGTATTATTTAGGGTGAAACTGAGAGTCGTGGTATAAGTTCTACACCCAACTCTCCGTAGGCTGTAGGTGGGTCTCCGGATCCGCCAAGCCGTGCCGGCCAACAGAGGTTTGACCCACTTGTTTAGCTGCAGGTTGCTGTGTGTATTGATGAGATTTGGGTATTGCAAAACCGTAGGACGAGCCAGTGCACGAGGCCGGCCAAGTCTAACCGTGCGCGAGGGGTATCCGGGTCAAATTTTAGGGGCCGTAGTAAAAGAAGTTTAGGATATTCTGTTCCACGTGTCGACATCCGCATTGTAAACATGGTTATTTATTTTTTATGATTTATCTTCCGCTGAATTCCCATTGTTTGTTATATTGCCCTATATCTTTGTCACAAGTTGGGCCTGGCGTGAGTCGCTCAGCCTGAACCCTCTTTTGTCTGCATTCGGTAATCTCGTTTTCGGTTCCTAAACCTCTGCCGTAACTCGGATGCAGTTGTTGAAATAATAATAATAATAATAATGGTTTATTTCGGAAGCGCCCGAAGCATGCCATGTGCATGATCATGTAGATACAGGTGATGGAATGGACAGATATAATTCATGGAAATATGGAGACTCTCATTAAAATATTGGGTAAAAAGGCTCAGAAGGGTGAATAAGGTAAGATGAAAATAGTATAAACGGATGCACACCATAGAGATTGTGTGGAGTTTAAATGAGCTCAAGAGCGGATTTGAATGGACGCCCGGTGAATTTGAAATTCAAGGTCAGGTGGACTGAATGGCTGGTCCCGGGCAATTACATATGGAGGCAGACTGGTAAACATGAGAAAGGCTGGAAATCGGTATAAAAAATTGCAGTAGCGAGGAACGATGGAGAAAAAGGTGAGGTGCATTGCAGTGGATTAGATGACAATGAAGCATTGGTACTTTGCAGTGAATTGTCGGCGGACAGGACACAAAACTCATCGTAAAACAGGCAGCGAGCAATGCAAGACGTAGAGGGATGATCAGATGACAAAAACGATTTAGAAGAATTGGATACAGTAGATGTGAGGCACAGATGTAGAGTTGATGGATGCCTATGATGACGGTCGTTGGGATGATAGCAAGAGAAATGGCAGGTGAGGAACTGCAAGATGCAGAGCGTGTGCACATAGATATATATGCGTAAGTTTATATATATATATAAATTGATTGTATATATATGTATAGGTGTAAGAGAAGCAGGAGCAATAAAAATGGGGTCCTAGAAAAAAATTATCAGTCAATAGGAGGAGTAGGTAATGTTAGATCAATTGGTTGTAGGATTAACTTTGGAATTTCGTGGTGGATTAACTTCATGACAAGTGCACGTGGCAGCCCAACGGAGAGAAAAATAGAATGTGGAAGCACAGAAGTGATGAAGACTGTTAAGAGCAGTTCATGGAAGAGTGAAGATGAAAGACAGGATCAAGGAAAACAGGTAAGAATGGGTCTAATTATTTGATCAATGCAGGTGCGAGATGTAGTGACGGACCAGAGGAATCGGGTAGTGACAGGTCAAACAATTTGGAACTGTAAAAGAACGTCACGACGTAACGTTGTCATTACAATGGTGGAACATGGAAAAGCGGACCACACTGTTGTTTAGTTTGAAACATTAGGGCCCAGGAAGGACACTCTTGACGTTTGGTTGTTGTAAAATTTTCGAATTTGTTTTATAATACAGGAACTATTTCGACTCGACTTTGTTTTTGATGGTGTCAAAACTGATCGCCTTGCTCCGCCCAAGCCTTCGTTTAGCTCGACTTTACGGCCTGGTTACTGTGATAAAATGAGAAGTACGTTATTTTTGAGCTTCATTTGGCTGTTCTGCTTCTGTGTTGAGCTTTTTGGGCAAGGGCTTGCTGCGGCTTTTGTTCGCTTTTTTACCTTTCTGAGACATCCTGAAAAGGAGGTGCGCGTCATCGAATCTGGACTGCTCGTAAAGCAGTTAGGTGCCCTTCCGTGGCGGGTAAAATGACTTCGACAACGGGAGAGTCTTGTAAAAATTCCCAGTGAGCCTAAGAAAGCAAATGGGGCAACCATGGGACTCCGTGTGGGTGTTACCTGGCAACCAGTTTGTGTTTGCTGCAGTCAGTAATACGGGTGATTCCCAATGGGCAGAGGGGAAACCAGACTTCCTGAGTGGTTTAATACAGCCAAGCGACACGAAGATCCGGTGGTTTTGAAATTGAATAAGAGGGGGTTGCCTTCTGGGACATGCTCCTGCTGAGGATTAGCGTGGGAAAAATAGCAAGTAGGAGTATAGCGGTTGAAACGGAGGCATAACAGTCTTAGTGGCACGGCAAGTCATAGATATTATGCATCGGAGATCATAGAGACTAGCTGCACTCGCACTATTAGGCCCAGTTAATGATTTCCGTCTCGGCTTTCTCCCAGAAAATCTTATCTTTCGAGGCGCCGAATTAAGTGTTCGTCGGCGGTCATCAGCACGTCTCCAACCTTGAGTGGTCTTGCTTTGGTTTGCCACTTCTGTCGAGCTCGCAGAACCAGTAGGTACTCCCGCAGACACCGCCTCCAAAAAACCTCGGCAAGATAGTTTGCCCGTTTCCATCCATGGAGGTAGCTACCTCGAAGTTTTGTCGGTCCTTGGAAACCCACCTTCGACCTCAACGTCAATAAATCGTTCGGGGTGGGCGCCAGATCGGTGGGGTCGCCGTCGTCCACTGCAAACAGGGGGCGGTTGGTCAAAATTCTTTCGGCCTCAGTCAAGACGGTGCGCAGCGTATGGTCGTCGGGCTGCTGTTGCTCAATGATCGACAGAAATGTTCGCCTGGTGGACGTAATCTGACGTTCTCATACGCACCGCGATGAATGACCTGCGGGGGATTGAAGTGCAATCGTATACCTTAAGCCATATTTCGGTTCTGCAGCTCATCCCTGTTCATGTTTTGGTGCCAGCTCTGCATTTCCCAATGGGCGCCCACGAAAAGCGAACCATTGTCGGAGTGTATATCCGCTGGTATGTCTCTTCCGTTGATAAATCTTTGCAAGGTCCGGAGGAAGGAGTCGGTTTTCATCGAATGCTTAACTTCTAAGTATACCGCGCGTGACTTCATGCACGTCATAGTACACCTGTATCGTTTTGCTAACTTTTTTCCACACTTGATCTACAAAGGTCCGAAATAGCCCAGCTCGGTGTCACTGAACGGCCACCAATCCGGAATCGCTTTACACCCTGGCAGCAGAGCCAAGTGTTGTTTGCTGCCAACGGCAGTGCGTCTCCTACAATGTTTACAACGTTAGATTACAGTAGCTCCTTCTTTCAGTAACCAAAAGCTTTTTCGGATGACACTTATCGCGTGACTTTCCCCGGCGTGTCTCTCTACAGTGTTAACATGTTGAATCATTAGTCCTATCATCTTGTTGAACCTGTGGCAGAATGGGATATTCCGTGTCAAAACTCAGGTGGGAGTAGGTTAGCCTGCCGTCTACCCGTAGTATTCCATTACCTAGTTTGGGGTTCAAACTCTTTAAGATGCTTTTCGGAGGTGACATTCTTCTGTCGATCGGTCCCGATTCTCTGACCGTCTCGAATTCCCCGGGTGAGGGCCTCCCGTTATATCGTATTAAATAAGTCGTACTTTGCGGCTCCTAATCCAACAGGGCTTATGGGATCCAATCTTACACGACTGGATTGGCGGCCCCCTTTCGTATCCAGCAAGTGTCTCACAAACCTGGCCAACCACACATGCCGGGAGCTTCATCATCCACGAGGGAAACCTGACCGACCGTGGCAAAATGTGCGTTGACTCGGCAAGTGTCGTTGTTATCACCGCGCCTTTGTTCTCCAGTTCCGATTCCAGAGGGTGCTTCAGTTCGCACACGGGTCACTCCTTGTAACGAACGAATACTGAAAATCCTTCTTAATGTTCAACGTGCTTTGTGAATTTGACTATATTTAACATTATCTTGGAAAGCTCGCTCATACACCACACATTTTCACGTTTGTTTATCCATGTGAGACATTTGAATTTGGCCTTGAACCGTTTCTGACTGTCGTGCTTGAGCCACGGGGCTTTGGACCTTTGGGTTTTACTGTGAAGTCTATTTGGCCGCATACTTGAGGTTCGTGTATATTTGTATCCTTTGTGCATTTCAATTTAGTACCGTAGAAGCTACGAATCAATCTTGTTCTGGTTTTGGGATTCGTTTGAATTGGCTACGCGTTGCTCGATTTGCGAGATTTGACTTACAGTACTCAAGTGGAACCTGGACAAGAAAACTCATTGGAAATGCCCAGACGAGGAAGCAAGGACATTTTGAGACAACAGGAAATAACTCGGCAAGTCTCTGGGGATGGTTCGGGTGTTATTGATTCTCTAGATAATACTAAGTTTACTAGCTCTGTCAGTGCCAGGTCATATATTTCTAACCGCGATGCGTTTGACGATATTAGTACTTATAGAATGAGAGTAATAGAATTAGAAAACGAGCTGCGGTTAGCCAGAAAGGAAGCAGAGCCCCTTACACAAGGAACTGGTCTCAGAGAGCCAGCAAAGAGTCCACGTAGTTCACAATGTCAACATCGAAAAGGCACTGTGATCGACGAATATAAACCCTTGAGACAGCCTGAAACTACCGAGGTTTTGGCTCTTGACCTGCCGAGAGTGGAGCTGTCCCACTTCGACGGGCACCCCGAGCAATACTGTATATTCATGAAACAGTTCGAAAATTTTGTTGAGTGCAAAGTTGCAGATCCTAGTCAAAGGTTTTTGTATTTATTACATTACTGTCGTGGGAGATCCAAAAGTGCTATCGAAGGCTGCGCGATGCTTGATCCACCGATGGGGTACATCAGGGCGCGCAGAATCCTGAAAGATTTGTTTGGACAACCATTCAAGGTGGCTAGAAGCCTAATTGATAGTGTTTTATTGGAGGCGAAAAGGACTGAGGGCAAGGCTGAATCACTGTCGAGTTTGGTGATAAAAATGCAGAATTGCAGTATAGCACTGGAGCACTTAGGATACCAGTCTGATCTGAATGCATTGCACACACAGGAATGCATTGTCCGATGTCTATCTATTGATTTACAGAGCCGATGGGCAGAGGAAGCTGAAAAAATAAATATGCTTGAGCGGGAATCTACGTTCAACGATTTGACGGAGTTCATAGGTCGTCAATCCCGTATCGCCAACAGCCGATTTGGACAAATCGTACGCGAAAGTTGCAGACTGGCGCGAAGGGAACCAACATCTCGAATTGTGGAGAAGGACTGTAACCAAACCCAGTCTTTGGCTAACATGCACATGATAAGTCAAGAACCCGAGAGGTCAGCTGAATGCAAGCTATGCAACTCCCTGCATCGGTTACCAGATTGTCCGACCTTTCATGGGATGAGTGTACCCGATCGGTGGTGCGCGGTAAAAAGGATTGGCTCATGCTTTATGTGTTTGAACAACTCTCATCGAGCCTCTGAATGCAGCTTAAGAGTGAAATGCAACCAAGACGGATGCTTGGGTAATCATCACTCGTTACTGCATGGCCTTCTCAACAATAGACCTATTCAGCCAGATGAACCCAAAATTGTCTGTTCAACGGGACATGATGATTTCAAACCGGCAAGATTAGGCATCGTACCTGTCGGTATCGTGACACCTAAAGGACTGAGGAGGGTCAATGCATTTTTGGACACGGGGTCGGATACCTCGCTGATTACTCGCGAGCTTGTAGAAAGCTGTGAACTAGTAGGCGAGCCTACCTCGCTCACTATCAGCACGATTGCAGGGGGTCATGTTAGCAATTCTAAGAGGCTGACCCTGCAGTTAACGTCTTTATCTGATGAGGGGACCGTAGAAATTCCGGAAGCTTTTGCAATAGACAGCTTGCCAATGAGACCAGTCGACTCTGTTAGATCGATCGCCAAGAGATGGTCTCATCTCAGGGACATAGAGTTCGAAGAAGTTTCTAGCCCCCACGTCGACATACTAATTGGATGCAATGTACCAGAGGCTCACTGGGTGCTTGAACAGAGCATAAGCAATCGAAAAGAACCATTCGCTACGCGAACGATACTAGGCTGGACACTTCTCGGACCCCTGACGAGCGAACTTCAACAATCGGCATCAATAAATTGCTCAAATGTTGCTGAGAGAAGTGCCTCTGTAGAACACGATCAGCCTTTCGATATTGAATCCAACGGTCCATCTCAGGAAAGCGAAGTTCACTCGAAGGATCAGTCGGCGCTTTCGATGGCGAATTCAAAGACGGGACTTCACAGTGGGCAACATGAAGTTGCTATGCCCGAGAGACCACCGTCAAGTCACTTATTGAGAAAAGGAGAAGTTGCCCGGAGGCTTTTGAAATATCTCAAAAAAGGACACCAGAAGGTCACCCAAAGCAGCTTGAAATTTGCTGACCCAGTGACAGTGTACGTTACCTGGGTGGAACTGCATGGCCGGCGGCGAAACAAAGTACCCTTTGCCAAAACAAAAATTGCTGAGCTGAAGTCAGTATCCCTAAACGAGCTCAAAACGACTGCACTGGTATTGGGTTTTAAGGTAGCACGAATGCTAAAAGAGAACTGCACCACCGCCGAACTGAGCCTTGCCTATTGGACAGATCCTACAGTTGTGTTACATTACAGGAAACGGAAGAAACGAAGAACGTGTTCGAGACATCAGAGAGTTAATCCACTCGTAGCAGGAAACAGCGAGGAAAATGTTGATGATTCGAGCTCGAAACCACATACAAAAGACAAAGTAGCTCGCAGATCGCCTCGCTCCGAGTTACTCAGCACTTTATTGCATTTCATGCCCTACAACTAATCAACTGGACCCATTTTTTCTGAAAGGTTGCAAATGTACTTAGTTCCAGTTTCTATCTAGCGTGCACATAGGTGAAGAGGAGAAATTCACCAGTATTTCACTTGAACAGTTCAGGTGAGGCATACTAGCTGCGAGCACATTGTGAAACTATTATTATCTTTAAAGAAGAACATTTATTTACATTTTATACAATATTGATTGTCACATATTTTGTGCACAGAAAAACTTTGAAATACTCTGATAGATGCCAGTATTCGATCAATCTCCGTGTTCATGTGTATTTCGATACTGTCCGCCGTACACCTGTTTTCGAAATTTATTCATAATCAGAAACCGGTTTTCATTTCTTTCGGAAGATTTGGTGCGTTAATTTTATGTAGTTCCACTGGTTCGTGACCTGTCAATTTTACGCGATATCTCATTAGGCGTTGCACCTGCGTTCAACTTCTGCGCTCAAGCTTGTAAACAAAATTAGTCTAACCAGTTGCTGCAATGGGTTACTGCTTGTGATGCTTAGACTTATTTCGTGCGGCGAAACACTTCACTCTGCGAAGCCTTCATCTTCATCGTGCGTCTGACTATATGCGCCGGTTTCCTGATGAATATGTCAATCTCAAGGTGTGCAGCGGGATTTGGAATTGATTCCTTATGGATTGTGCGATGATGACTACGGCAAAAACCTGTTTCACGTTCAGGTAACACAGGAAGTTAGTATCCACAGGTACTGACAAAAGTTAAAGGTAGATAGGGTGAGAATCATGACCCCTTCCTGAACCTTAGACAACCATTTTCGCGGAAGGATTTTGGCCGGCGGTGTAACGAACGAATACTGAAAATCCTTCTTAATGTTCAACGTGCTTTGTGAATTTGACTATATTTAACATTATCTTGGAAAGCTCGCTCATACACCACACATTTTCACGTTTGTTTATCCATGTGAGACATTTGAATTTGGCCTTGAACCGTTTCTGACTGTCATGCTTGAGCCACGGGGCTTTGGACCTTTGGGTTTTACTGTGAAGTCTATTTGGCCGCATACTTGAGGTTCGTGTATATTTGTATCCTTTGTGCATTTCAATTTAGTACCGTAGAAGCTACGAATCAATCTTGTTCTGGTTTTGGGATTCGTTTGAATTGGCTACGCGTTGCTCGATTTGCGAGATTTGACTTACACTCCTATTGAGCCACTGGTAGGAATTTCGACCCTCCCGGTCCGAGTGTCCGGTTTTCGGAGGTTGGTCGCACCACAGGAGCACAGATCGGCTGGGCTATCGCCAGACTTGACATGTTTCCACTGACTCATGGCGGTTTCGTCGTGGATGATAGTGAGCCGGTTACAGCGAAATTACTCAAACAACTCCTATATTTATTATTTCAATACAGCACTATCGTTGAGCCCTTTCAAAAACTAGCGGACTGAATAAAGAAGTCAAAACATTTCTTTGCCGTCTGTTCCGCCCTTATTGCTATCCTGACTGCGCTAGGCTCGAGGGGCGGGATGGAAACCGATTTCAAAGGGGCAACGCGGGCCTTGGATAACAGGATCCTCGTAGTATGTTGTTCATCTTCTGCGCACCATTGTCCGTATACCACTGCTCCGTAGCCAACTTCGGATGCCTCGGAAAGGGTTTGTAGTTCTCCTATCTGCGTTGTATGGCCATGGGGCAAACATCATGGAATCCGTTTGTCCCCCAGCTTCTTTAAAGTGATCAGAAATTCTTCTCATTCCAGCTGGTCTTCCCGGACAAGTGGCTGATCCCAATCGAATTTATTACAACAGAGCCGCTAAAGCAGGACCTTTCCGGGTAGCAGCCAGGGAGAGACAGATCCGAGGGGATCAAGCAGCCTAGAGACAGCTGACAGTATGTCACGAAGAATTACAGTTTGGTCGGGAACTTTTAGCCCGAAAGTGAAGTCGTCCGCTTTCGCATTCAATTGTATTCCTAGCGTGCTTTCGGTGGGGAGTGGACAACCGTCCAGATCTCGGACCCTTTCGGCCCCCTCATGGTACGGAATGATTTTGAGCACTTCTGAGGCGGTCGACATCCATTTCGTGAAATGGAAACCGCCTTCTTCTAGCAATTTTGTAAGGCACCTAAACTGCGCTGGGGCCGGGTCTGCACCATCGAAAGACACCAGTTAGTCGTCGACGTAGAAATATCTGCTGATACTGCCTGCTACCGACCGATGGACCAGAACTCCATAATTGTTCACTGTTCATCAAAGGGCGTAGCTCGCAAAGAGCTGTAATGGTATCGCTCTGAAGGGGCGGACCGTTTTTCTATGATCTTTCACCGTTTAGTTCAGGTTGTTCTTTTACCACAGTAGGAGTCGCAAAGCAGCTAGCTTTTCCAACGGTGCTTTCACCTTGAGAAACAGTTCTCTGATATCGGCCGGAAAGGCCACCCTGCCAACCATGAAACGGCACAAGACTCCAATCAGTGACGCGGTGCAGTCCGGTTCCTGTGGCAGACTATCATTTAGCGACTTGTCTTGGAACTTGGCTGCGCAGTGAAAAACCACTCTCTGTTCCTAATTCCTTGCCGCACTGTCTGCGAAGCGAGGTGGTCCTCTTCGGACAATGATAGTATTCGTCTTCCGTGTTATGAAAATCCTTTTTATAGAGCCGTTGCAGTTGATACTATATGCGTTTCGTTTCCGCTGGTACTCAATTTACGCAGCCACGTCCCCCGGCTGGACCATATACTATCCATCCTAGTGCTGTGCTTACGGCAAAGGTTGCCTTGAGGTTGCCCACTTTCTGGTCCATCACTCAATATGCCCCTGACACGCCGCAGCTGATGAGGAGGTCCAACTCGTCGTCCTCCCAGTCTCAGACAGTTACATCCTGCAGGTGGAGCCCCCTGGTCAAAATTGCTTTCCCCGACCTTGGTGCTTGCGCGGAGAGGCCGACAAATGTAAAGTGCTTCCGCTGATTCGATTTGCTCTTTGGTGTCCAGTGAGATGAGCTGTAACCTCAACCGGCCAGCAGTCATAACTTGTGTTCGGCCTAACGTACTCACAGCTAACGACCTAGCTCTTTTAGCGAGCCGGTGTTTGTCGGCAAACCGCCCCTCCACCAGGGTTGTGTCTGATCCACTGTCGACGAAGGCCGAAGTTTTGGCCACTCCGTTCGGGTTCGTTGCTCTAGCAGCAGCTCCTCCTGACCGTATTGGTTTACCGGCAAACCGCGGCTTTCAACAAATCACACTGGGCTTGATGATCGCCTCCGTTGTATTTTCTTTCGCCTGGTGTAACAATAGGTGGTGCTAGCACGCACAACCTTCGTGACCACAAGCTGTCCTTGTTCGGCAAGCTGCCTCCCGGTGGCTGGTATGAAGGCAGGTGAGGCACCCTCCTGTCGTCCTTGCCATTCCCCAACGTTTGTCTATTGTGGAGTTGAAGGACTTCGGGCTTTCTGGTAGCCCAAGACTGGCTTCTAAGAACCTGCAACTTCGATGAGCCAAAACCTCGCGTGAAATGGAGTGTGAATTCGTCCAGAGCTGATATTTTGAACGCTTCCGTGCGGTGTCTTAGGTCTGACCGGAACTAGGTCTGTTTACCCAATTGCTACCCCGAATGAACCGACCAAACCTATTGTCGGAAATCTCGGTTTGCCTGTCTAAGTATTCGGTCAGATCCCAGAATTTTGCATCAAGGTCATTCCTGCTTATACGTTCGACCTCTTCCGCCAACCGACCCTGTAGCTCTGGAGAGAGGTAGCATAATATGCTCTTCAATGTAAGCACTGCATAGAAGTCAGCTAAGTACCCTAAATGGTAGAGAGCTATTGAGCGGTTCTGCATTTTGCTCACCGTTCGGCCATTTCTTAAACGTCGCCCCGGTTCTTTTGGCCTATAACATCAAGCCCTATATTGGATCACGAGCTACCTTGAATGGCTGGCCGAACAGACCCCTCAAATCTTCCTTGCCGGTGTGTAGCCTTGTTTCGGGCCGAGCCTGGTGCACCCGTCGATAGCTTCTCTTGCTCGGCCTCGATAGCAAGGGGTCAAATAAGGGAGACATTGTCCAGGGTGGGCTATTATACTTTTGATTGAAGTTTCTTACTGCATGATGAACTTGCGAGATTGTTTGGGTCGTCCGTCGAAAACTGTCAGTTCCACTCTTGGCCGATCGACCGTCGGTCGTGTTGATGTTTTGTAGTCGACAGTAGGTACAAAGTTTCTTATTTTAATTTGCCCTGATCTGACAGATAGGTCGTGGTCGTTGGCCTTTTTCTCACCCTGGTTCTGTCCACACCTATCTTCTGCTTCCTGGGCCTGCTGTCTAGCCGATAACAGCTGCCGTTCCAGGTCTAATATCCTCAACCTAAAAAGACGAACCTTCTTGCTATCCATGGTACCTTCTGTAACGGTTATTCCGACTGTGAGCAACGCGTAGCCAATTAAAAACGAATCCCAAAACCAGAACAAGATTGATTCGTAGTTTCTACGGTACTGGATTAACAATTTATACGCATATAAATATGTATAAACCTCAACTGTACGGCCACAACGTCTAACAACGAGGACCAGCGTTCAAAAAACGCCAATGTCAGGTACCACCGTCCAGGCAGTCCAAGTTCAAATAAAAATTATGCCACTTCACGTGAGCGAAATATAGACAAATGTTGAAAGGTAGTGATTGATGCATGTTGTACTTGTTCCAGGGTCAATAGAATAAGGAGCATAGTCTCAACAATACGAGAATATGACAACGGCGGGGGAGGATTTCCACTCATGTACGTTGCACCTCCAGTAATAAATGAGCTAGCACTGACAGGACTGGGTGATCTGACAATGAGTAGAGTCAAAATTACCCAAACCCTCCCCAGTGACTTCATTTCCAGATTCCAAAGGATTCGATCCTTTTCTGGGCATGATGCTTTCGTTCTCGTTCCAATTCGATCAACTGAAGGTTGTAAGATGCTTTAGGGCAAATATGCTGCCGAAGTCAGAACGGATCCCGAGATCGGAACATGATTATCCGTAAATTCTTTGGCAAGAGACTATTAAATGAACAACGATGTAAACATATGCAAACCTCAGTTATGCGACCACTGGGACTCAGAAAACGAGGAACAGGTTGCGGAGTGCCAAAACAAGCACGTGCGTTTAACGGTCAAAAATAAAATATGACTGAATAGCACATTGAACGTGACAAACAAAGATTGGCTCACAAAAATTTACAGCGCATAAAACACGCAAAGAGTGTACGTGAACGAGTGGTATCAAGGAAACAGAGAATTGTGGTGTTTTTTGGGATTTTCCACCGCCGGTCTTTGCAATGACCAATCGGCTTTATCGAGAGCGTTTCACTTATGGATGACGACTTGGTACGAGAGGCATCAGTGTGAACTAGTGGGGATTAGTGCTCTGCATTGTCAGAAAGGTTTTTCTTATCGGAGATGAACCGAAAGGTCGCGGTATAAGTTCATCAGCCAACTCTACGCAAGTGGTAAATGGGTCTCCGGATCTGCCGAACCGGGGAACCTCAGAGTTGACTCACTTGTTCAACTGCAAGTTGCTATTGGTGGTGATCAAGCTTAGGCATTACGGAACCCTATGTCAAGCCGGTGCTTGAGGTCGACCACACACTAAGGCTTACGAGAAACATCCGGGTCGAGTTTGGGGGTCGAGTTAACGAGGTAAGGAAACCCTGTTCCATTCACCATCACCCATATTGCGAGCTCTCCTTCATTTGTGTAAAATATCTTCCCCGGATTTCCACTTCTCTCTCTGTCGCTCTAACTCTTTGTCACTTTAAGGACCTTCACGGCTGCCTCGAGCGTGAGTCGCTCAACCTGAACCCTGTTGTGTCTGTAATTGGTAATCTCACCTTCGGCTTCTAACCCTTTACCGTAACTCAGCTACAGTTAATGACGTGCTGTTCAATTTGAAGCCTAAGAGCCCAGAGGAAGCACTATTGAGGTTCGGTTACTGTAAAATTGCTTAGTTCGTTATACACAGTATCGTAGCCACTTGGATTAGATTTTGTTTCAAAATTGTGTCGAAATTGGCCGCTACGAGCCACGCAAACTCTTGATTGGCTGGACTTGACAACCTCAAACAGGAAAGTAAAACGAAGCAAGGGCGAGAGCCGATGTTGCCGCTTGCTAAGACGAGCTCGGGAGTCGGGCTTGACCAAAACGAATAGTGATCTTAAGGATAACAGCGCTTTGATGCGATCAGAAAAATGGCATTTTACCGATATGGGTGTGGGGTGAACCAGTATAAAGCATGTAGCCCACTAATATGACAATTCCATTTTACGTAACAGTGGGCGATGTTTCACGGTGTCGATAACCCTCTGGAGGCCCAAGTGGCAGACCCCGACTCCTTCATCCCTGTCTATCCCCGATGCTACCCCGCCTGATACAGAAGGCCGGACAAGCACGAGGTATTTCTACCAAACCCGTGCTGCCTGCCGGAAGCTATCGCATATTTGGTCTGGCCATTGGCCGTGGAGTCCCCAGTTGGTCTCCTCAGCTTTTTCAGGGGAGGGTACTTGACTGATCAGTCTTCATTTGTTAACATCTTCCTACCGGCCTTCATATATTGCAACGCCATCGGCTTTCGGTCATCCTTGGGTAGCCACGCACTCTTCGCCTACCTGTTGTAAGAGGGACAGCTGTTACTAGAGGAACAGTACGTAAAACCGCAGAGTGAGTGCTCTCTGAGCCCGGCTTATTTTGTATGCTATGTCCTCCCGGGGATTTTTCTGCTTATCCGGAGTCAACAATAATTGACGGCAAAACCCGTGGTCTGGTGAAGAGTTCTTATACCAGTTTTGGTTCATCTTATAGCTGGTGCGCTGCCTCAGGTTGTCATCACAGTATCTTAGCTTCGGAGCTATTGTCGAGAGCGTGGTTACCGGCCCTGTCCCAACCTCAAAACATGATTGGGCGTGGAGCTGTTTTTGGCTGCACGTATTTGTAACAGACCCTTCGGCACCGTTTGACATTTCTGGCTAAAGTAATCCTACGAGAGAGTCTGTATTCCTTTTGGCTCTGGAGGCCACTCCTTCCGTCACCCGAGCCTTAGATATCTCCTGTGTTCCCGTTTTTGCTGGTACTGAGGTCATGCCCTGTATTTCCAGCCTTGAGCCCTAATCTACCCGCTGGTTCACAGCGATACTTTTCTCTTTCTTTGGACGGCAAGCTGGCATAAGACACTCTGGGAGGGACGAAATTGTTCCTGAGAGCCATCCATACTTTCTCCATGCTTTTATAATGGAGGCCCCGTGTCAGTGCTTTGGCCGCAATGACAAGTCCTTGTACATCAGGATGCTCGAAGCCTCTTCTAAGTTTGTGAGGTACCACATTATTCACGGCCAAGTACGTATAGTGGATCGCCCACCGTGGGCACTACCCAGGGTCTCTGATACCCGTAGGTCCTCAGTGTCACTGGTGTCTTTTCTGATTACCTGCTTCAGCATCCGTTGAGCCTACCCTTCCCTCTACGCGGTGGGCTGTTAGGAGTGTCGGAAGAGTGCCCCTCCAGCACGAAGTCTAGTAGTGGGACAGATAAATCATGTCCCGCTGCCCGTAAATGCATCCAGGCTGCCTCGGGGGCACTGGGGTCTTCAGAGTTTATTAGTTCATCTGCTTCCGCTGCTGCCCAGTGAAGGTGGCCCAGCGAGGCCAGTTCCTGCGGTGGGGGCTTTGATGCAAACATGCAACTCGTACTTCATCTTGGCTTAGCTACAAGTCGAAGGAGGTAATTTGTATACCTGGTGTTTTGGTACTTTCGCCGACTGTAAGCTTCACTCTATCTAAAGCTACTATCATGGAAACCCCAGTACTCCTTCAACCAGGGCTTTAACCTCGGTGGAAGCAGCAGCCAGAAGAGGAGACTAAACTTTCATCCCCTGCTTTAGCTAGGTTTCGATTACCGCTTTTCCGCTGGCTTTGGTGGTGTTTGCTGCCAGTTCACGCTACTTGTTTTCAGAGCTTCTTGCTCTGGTGTGAACCGAAGTTAGGCTTCCCGGCCTTCTTTGTGCGCTGCTTAAGAACCAGTTAGGAGTTTTGGCCTAGTATTTCGGCAACGAGGGATGAGATCCTTTTTTGTCCTCTATCTGGTCCTCTTGAATAGTGTTGAAGGGCTTTCTCAGTGTCATGAAGCCTCATCTGGAAACAGGGTACCGTGGCGGCCCCGGGAGGGAACACTGCTTTTGTCAACGCTAGTGCTCAACTGACGGTTTCTCTTGTTTTCACTGATTGACGCTAGCAGACCGACCGAATTTCCGCCCCAAAATGAACTTTCCTTGAGTAATGGAGCCTACCAGTTTAGCCGAAGCGCAGCAATTGCCCCTCTTCCTGGGGTTTGCAGACTCGATGGGCTCCAATCCACGGGATCGTTGACCACCATGTTTTCTGTTATAATAACAATTATAACGGGATGTTTCTTGACTGGAATCAAGACACCTGCACCAGGCATTATCGCAGAGTACAGCTTACCACAGCAGTGATAAGTATTCACAAATTTCGAAGGTCGATTTTGTACACCCCAGTAGCAGCACGATAGGACTTGGCAGCGTTAAATTGACAGAAGCGTAAAGGATTAAGGCGGGAGGTGCAAATCGGTTTCGGTTTCGGGGGCGGGGCGTTGTGGAAAGTTTGCCAAAAGCAAATCTGCCGGTTAAAACGTTATTGAAGAGTAAGGAAGATATCGTATATGAAAGAATGGTTTAAAAAATGGTTCATCGAGAGACTAAAGATAACCCAGGGCTTATAGAAAGAGGCACATGGAAGCACCGGCCGGTTGCCAGAAGGATCAACGTGGAAATGTAACAAGGACAACACACGGCAGGATACTAGTACTTCGAAGGTCGAACAAGTCCAGTCGTGATGCACATACAATCTTTCGTGTAGACCTCTTTGGAGACTGCACGGCACCAAAATAGCTATTACCTTTACTTGAGCGATTCCGGATGCGTTCTGGCCGGTTACTCGTGGCCGATATCTTGCTCCTCTTGGGCAACGTTTCTATTCGGTTGGTCCAAATGTCTCAGTTGACGGCTCGATAAGCACCCCGTCAACTGGGCTATCTTGCTGGTTGTCGGAGATCCCGTTGCTTCCCCAAAGCTAGTCCGTATTCTCCCTTTTGTCTGCTTTGGGAAGCCTTAGACATACTCACAGTCTGTTCTTTTATCTCTGGCCGTCGGTTGGTTCATCCGTTCGCCTTTGTATTCACGTCGTTTCCTTGTCTCAGCTTTCTCCGTTGCAGAAAGATCGGACGGGGACTTCCACCAATGAATATCCGGACATGGTGCAGAGTGAAGCCGGTGTCAAATCGTCAGTCGACAATGTCAGCGGCGTATTGAGTGATATTTCTCTGATGTCATTCAAACAGACCCTTAGGCTGGTGGGCAGTGGTAAAGAAACCTGAAGAAGGAGTTAGCCTGTGAGGTCATATGGGTTCTTTTTAGTTGTCCTTTTTCAGGTAATTCCACTACAATATGGAAAGAGTGACTTTTTATTTGAAATTGAGTATGGAGAGAAATAATTCGCAAAAAGTTCAATGTTCTGTCGAGGCAGGGTGAATGATGGTTGGAAGCTTAGCCGCGGATTTCAAGAAGAGTTCACTGGGGAAGCAGTCAGCCGGAACTAGAAGATAGAGCGGATGCGGCAAAGCAAAGATGGATAAGTGAAATATGGGTACGCAAGTACCGTAACAATTGATTGCGGAGGACCAGACCCGAAGCGGCAATGGATACTTTTTGCTGTGAGGCTAAACGTTTCTGTATATACAACGAAGTAATATAGGGACTTTTTAGCCAGTATCGGGTGACCGGTACTTCGGTATACATAGATTATTTTTGCTACTGACGCTGGGTCACGAAATGAGACCTCAGCATGGGCGGGTTCATCAGACATGACTGCCTGTTCGTGAGGAAAATTATTGGGTAGCAGGCAAAAATGGACAAGATTGCTTTGGTTGGCAAAGCAAGGAAAGCAGGTTGAAAATGCTATTGCGCAGGTAGGGTTTTTGTCATAATTTGGGAACCACGACGACCGATAAGAGGGTATACTGAAGGTAATTGTCGAACCAGAGCGTGATGTCGGCCACGCGCCCCCGCGGTCAGGTGAAACTCTTTTGGCGGCTTTGTTACCCGTGTCATAACTGTAACCGCAGTAGCGTGCGATGCTAGGGGCTCCACATAGCATCGGCCAGCCTGAGTTTCAGTTTGAACAATGATCCTCCAGCTTGGAGAATAGCCCAGTCCGATCAGTCTGATTTACTGGCCCGTGCAGAATTCCGGGAGCATCCCCTAATGGACCGACGGCTACGCAAGTAACCGGCATTATGTGAGAGGAGACCGGAGATGTGGCAGTCTGGAGCGTGTTCAAGCTGGGGGTTATGATTACCGTTTCAGTAGAAAATCCAACTTTTACAATTTTAGAGGAGCAATCAAAGCCAAAAGTTCGTGGGGAGTTTGGCAACCTGGACGTAGTTTGGGCTGTGGGTTTTGGTAGTAAATGAACGCAATGTGTAGTGAGCAAGGTGTATTATTACGGCTACGGCGAGGCTCCATTTTAACTATCCGTTGCACATACTTCAAGCCGTGGACAGGGCTTTGAAGTCAAATACATATAGCAAAAGCTAGGACGGGGTGTGCTGACGGGGAAAAGCCATAAATTTGGTAGTATGTAAGCGGCTGCAAGCTGATAAAAACACGATGTGGCGGAGCACTCTATGCGTGACAGGATTTGTTACGACGGGTGGTGGGTGAAAGATTTTTTGATGTGATATTAGGGCGACAGAGAAAAAGATGATTTTTTTTCAGATCAAGTTGACAATACAGTCATAATTCAATAGTTCAGTACGAGCGTGTGCTTGGTGGCCAGCATCACACTGTAGGGTAATTTCGGTTTCCACCCTTTGTCGAGATTTCTAATTTCAGAGAAATGTTATAAAAGGCGATGGCAGATCATGTACCTGGACACTTAGTGGTATAGACAGACTTTTATCATGGACGACTGCTAGGTTACGATATGAAACAGTACACTGTCTTAGGAGGGAAGTGTTGGATAGTGTGGCTATCGGAGCACCCGTTTCCTTTTGTGTGGGCTGTAGATGATCGTTTGGTTTTGCTCCGGTTGTCAGCCGCTAGAGTCAACGGTGGGGAGGTTAATACTCTTCATTTATGAAGTGTATATATTTACCACCCTGTGCAATGTTTGGAGGGTGAAGCCTGAGGTTACTGTGTAGGAAACTCGTGCTCAAACTTTATTTGGGCTAAAAAATCAACGTAGGCACAAGGGAACCTGGGTAGGTCACAAACAACTTATGAGAAAGTATCAAGGAAATGGCTTTGGAGAGATCAAACTTTCAAGCCATTCTTGAGCGTTGACAGGTGCTGGTGCTAATCGGTCCATGTGTCAACAAGAAGGATATAGAACACAGCGGACCACATATGGGTAAACTTTGGGGAGCTAGTATGGACAACAGAGTTTGACGTCAACGAGCTGTTCGGAGATGAAACAAGAAATCCTAAAGGGTTTAAACTGAGAGAGGTAAGATTGGGTTATATGTGGATAGCTCATTCTGCACGCTTCTTGCCCAGCATAGAGTAAGACAGAAGCACCGAGGGCTCAGCTCGTTTGCTCTTTTTTCATCGTGGCATCCCAAACGCGGGGTCGGTTCGTGGCTGTAAAGGGAAAATCATCCGCCACTGAAGGGGTGTGGAGCTTGAATCCAATACCTTCGCAGCCAGAATTACCTTTGATAATTCTTTTATTCCAGAGGATCGGAAAAGCGTGCTTTCTTCGTGGAAAGTACTTCCCGTTTCTCCTCAGCCCGCCATTCTTTACGCATGACCAATGGGTTCCGCCACAGCTAGCGTTGGTTGTTTTCTCCCTCATTACGAAACCACCACAGACTTTTTGCCATTTTCCATCGGTGGTGTCGCGGCTTCGGGCTAAGGAAGAAAGAAAAAGCTGAAAACAGACACACGGAGCGCCCTCAACACTCGGAGAACGCACACTTGACCGCTCGTTTCTGACAAGGCCTGAATCCGACGGCTTTCAGTTTAAACGCTAGCAATTTGTTTTATAGCAAAAACCTCGGTGATACATCGGAATGATCCACAGATGGTTTGTAGTTATTTTTACCAAGTATCAGGTGTTATATAGGCCAAACATGGAAGGATTCCAGAGCCATGTGAAAGGGGGGAGATAGAGCAATGAGTGCGGAATGATTCTATCTGGAGTGACCACCGGATGGAGGCTGAGGGGTCTGAATACTGCCGCGTCTTGGGATAGAGACAGACAGAGACTTTAACAAAACTAGCACTGGGAATGTTTAAAGATTATCTTTCAAGCAACTGGTGGTATTTCATATATTCATGTACAATTTCAGAGGCATTGGTCTCAGTCATGTAACTTAGTTCTGACATTGCAACCTGATAGGTTTGCGCTAGGGTGATGGCAACAACGGTGAATGGTAAGGCACATCCCAAAGATTATGGAAGGTTCGGGCTAGTATCCAGAGCTTTCCTCGTAAGTTTCATCTTTTGTTATGTGTAGATGTAACAGAGCAATCAGTTTTCGGATGTCCAGCGCTACGTGTGATCTAGATTTAAATATGGTTTGGGAATCTATGGGACGGATATCAGCTGGGAGTCTATTTCACAAAGTTGCATATTTAGAGAGGAAGACTTTTCACCTTGAGGATTTCCCAGAAGCAAGGGTCCGTATACGGCTTCCCCTATTGAGCAGCTGATGTGTAGGAGTTTATACTGAACTGTACTTCGCTAAAGGGTACAGCTTGCTTGTAGACCATACTAAACAAAAACTCAAGGTTAGGTTTTATTCTCCCAAGCCACAGAGGGTCAATCCGCTGGAGAGTACGCCGTTGTCCGTAGCTTACTTTGGTTGAAGACCCATATAGTTTTTCGGTAAATCGATGCCACATATTTTCAATGTCCATAACGTCGCGCTTGTGCATATTTAAGAACACATGTGTACAGTGCTCTAGGGTTAGGAGAATATGAGTTTGGTATGCCTCTTACTTTCCGTTCGTGCGAAGAAATTTCTCTGCAACAAGCCAAAGGAATTGCTTGCTCCTGCAGTTACTTGGGAAGTGTGTTTAGAGAAGCTGAACGTGAAGGGGTATCGTAGTACGAGGCCTCTTATTGTTGTGGAGTATGGGAATGAGACTACGTCATTCCTGAGCGTATTGTGAGGAATATTGATGTTCAGCATGGGATAACCGCTCCTGTTTGCTGGAAATTCTATTTCCCAGCCATCACACCAAGAGGATGAGGACTATATATCGGCCGTGATGTTGCTTGGTGCTACCGCTGGGTTTCCTTAAATTAGTAGGCTATCTTCATATCATCGGCAAATAAGAAAATTTCGCAAAAGCGCGAATGTCATTTATATATATTAAAGTCAGCAGTGGTCCTCGAGCTCTCCTATAGATATCCCCGCTGTTTACCGGGCGGGGGTCTGGCTGTTGATGCGGATAACTTGGTGAAGGTCTTGTAGGTAAGATTTAAACCAACTGAGTAAGGGGCTTTCAGTCTCGTATCCCCTTATCTTGTTAAGCAATTCTAGATGTGGGACCCTGTCGAAGGTTCTTGTCATATCAAGATAGATGAAGACGAGTGCTCTGTCTTTGTCGGCAGCCGTTGTTGTCAAGTTCGGAAAGTCGAATCGGCAGGTTGAACGCGAGCGCGATCTGAGAAATCAGTGTTGTCTTAGGCTGGTGGGTTTATGTGCAGAAAGATAGTCGGCTGTGTAGTGCTTCACGGCTATTTCTAGCAGCCTCGGGATCAATGGCTTGCGAATAATCGGGCCGTAATTGATAATGTCATGCACTATACCTTTCTGACGCCTGGGGATAATAACAGATTTCTTCCGCTGGCTGGGGAATGTCCCGGTTTGAAGTGACAGACTGTATGGGTTCAGTAGTAGGAGGGGAATATCCGGGCCACCAAGAGCGAATATTGTTGGTGTTAGGCCGTCAGGCCCTGGGTGGTAGGTCGGTTTGAAAGTGTGGATATACCTGTTAATATCCGTAGTGGTGACCGTGATAGAACTGAATGAATAACTTGTGAAAAATGGGGTGGATTCTGATTACGAGCTGAACTGAGAGACACAAGGGTTGTGAGGAATGTGCTAAAAGTGCGAGCTAACTTCCGAGGTGAGGTTATAAGAATATCCTAATAGATGATCCGTTTTATGCGTTGAATTGGTTGTGGGGCACGAGCCCTGTACAGCCGGGCTGGCTCTTGAGCGTTGTTTGGGTGGCGTGGTGCCTTAGTTGCTTGCCTCAGTTGTAGGTCACGGAAAGGAAGGTGAATTTCGAGGGATTCGCTTTCCACTCGTAAGACTGGAGGATGGTCTCTATTGCTTTGGTTCTGTCATCGCAGTTTATCGTGTTTCTGCTTTAGCTTGGTAATAAGGTAAATTTGTGGTCTGGATGGATAGTACGGGGTGATATTTTTCAATGATCGGGTGAACACTAGAGTAGAGAAAGTCAGCGGTGTACTGAGGGTTTGCTGGTAAGAAGAGATCGTCCTAGTTTCTGGGGGAAGTGGTCCCAATAAAAGTGACGCGGGGGGACAGTTGCATGGTAGGCTGCTATAATAACAGAGCTTTCTTCACCTGGTCCTTAGACAACACACAACTGCCAACGTTATCTTTGTTCACTGTCTAGATTTCTACACCATTTGCTAAAATGAGTGAGAGACGAAAACGTATAAACGCCAGTGCCATTACGCAGATGAAAGCAGATTTCAGTTGGGGTAGTACCGAATTCTCTCAAGTGTCTGTGAAAGAATAAGGTGTGAAGTACTCCGCGGTTGTCATAACCGGAAATGCAGCCCACTGTCCCCCTAGGTGTCCAGTTCATACAATGAATGCTTATTCATTCGATGGATTTGATGGAGGCGCTTTTCTGTCTGCAGAGGAGAGAGAACAGCAATTCAAATATCATGTCAGGTGGAAGTCACGGATTCCATCCTATCCCTAATGATGGATATGATCATCTGTTTTTACACAAATGCTACAATCCAGTCTTTTTTTCTTAATAAACATCATTTGTTTATCATCCAGATCGCTGTCAATATCACCTTCGTGGCTCCGTCCCTCAGGCGAGGTTAACTACACTACTCTGTTTATAAGGTCATCAGTGCCCACCGCTTATACCTAACCATCGCCATCCGCTCTCGCCGCACGTTGATGAGTCAAAACATGGCTCTCAATCGTCTTCGCATCCTCGCCACTGCCAGCATTTTACAAGCTTTGAGCCTGACCTATCATTAGTCTCATCTGTGAACAGGTCCATTTCCCATGACAGAAATGGACACTACTATAGATATACTCATCTACTTACGCGTTTACTGTTACTGTCAACTTCTGCACCATTGTAAACAAATGATGCATCTGGCTGAAGTATCTTTTTGTAATCTTGCAGTGGTCAGTAAAGCAACTGGTGAGTGTTCCCAACCTTCATCAGTCCAACCGTACCATAAAACTGCTTTATTCACCGATTTATCGTGATCTTCCACAGCACCATGTCCTCACAATAACAGCGCATCTGAAATATATCCACCTTGAAGCTTCAACTCCAAATCGTTACTGCGAGACACACCTATCAAATGATCAATGAACGATGTGCGCTTACTATTCACCAAGAATGTTATTCTTTCTGGCAGGTTGCTTTACATGTTGGGCCCATCGGCCCAGGCGAACGCATAAGGCGAATTGCATATATTTGAAAGAGGCAGCAAAGGAAGCCCAGTTTACGCTAGGGGCTTTGAAGTCGCCTGTTGTGAATTTTCCTCCAAGTGGCAGGTCAGCGATGTAATTAAGTGCATCAATGGTGGGGCTAAATGTACAAGTGTCATTGCTGGGGGGTCGATGTATACAGCCTAAGAATATGGTCATCTGGGATAGAAAAATTGTAAACCATATAGAATCTTCAACATTTGTCGGCACGGCATTCTTCCTTTGGGTGGCAGATAGGCTGCACTCAACATACCCCGAGTAACCTCCAAGTCGGCGGTAGATTTATTGGGTCCTGAATGTCTGATAACTGATCAGTGATATTTGGCTAGAAGGTGTGTGCTTAGTGAGCCAAGTTTCAGTAGTCGGGGTGATGTCTAGGTTGTAGACGACAGTCGGTCTTTTTACAGTGGAAAGTTTGTTCACGATGGAACGAGAGTTGAACCATGCCATGGAAATCATTTTGGTGGGAGGCTTGAGTCCTCAGCGGATTTGGTAGCAAAATGTGCGTAGGGAGGTTGTGATCAATAGGCAAACCACCCATGTAAGACGACTGGGTGCGGAGTGCTTCTTCCGTTGGGACGGCCCTATCCCTCTGGCCGCAGAGTGTTTATTGGGCTAAAAACTCATGAATTCTAGCAGAGATTACCTTTTAATGCTGAGGTGACTTGATAACGCGGGATAATAGATCTGGAGAAGGGCGTGGTGACTCTAGCTGGAACTTTTTGGGCGCAATCACGGGCGTGGGTGAGAGTTATTGAGGGTGCTGGGCGCTTGGTGCTGGGGTGAAGGGCAGTCATGGTGGAGCAACCTTGGTTTTGATGGCGGCCTTGTGAGGAGAGTGATGCCAAGGTAAAGGTGCTAATTGCGTGCTAAGTGACCGTGTATTAGCCACAGTTTTGTGCCACAGATCGTTTTATTACCTAGTTACCTTTTCATTATCGTTTTTCTGAATCCACCGACCACAAACCGATCAGTTTACTGAAAGCACGCAGACGTTCCTTCAGCTAACCCCTGCATCCTCACTCTGTCAGAGAAAGGTGCTCTCAATCGATGCACACCAGCTCGCAAGGACTTGAAGACGGATTTGAAAATTCCTAGATACTGTATTTCGAGGTGAACCACATCACAAATATATACTGACCTCGAATAGGTAGTCACAACTAATCACAATGGGAGCTAAATTCATGACGCAAAAAGGACGGGCACGTGAGCACCGTAGACTTCAATAGGTTATGAAAATATTGCTAGTTAAAAGTGAATAAACAAAGTTTGATGCACGAAGACTTAAGACGTACGAAACAGTCAAAGGATGCATACAATCCAGAACTTTCACAAATCCAAGTAGTCTTGGTGTACTCGGAGGGTTTTCCAAATCTGTTGGTTACAGGCCGTTTCCCATTCGCAGATGTGTCATTTACTAGCTTTATACCTGATTCCGTCAGTATCTAGCGGCCAGATTTTGCCAGTGTCTTCGTTCAATGATTCATTCTGTCATTTATGTAAAGTTCCAACCCCGTCCGTCACTCCACATCCTTTGGTACTACAGCTTTTTCTCTCGTCGGCCGTTGCCAGGCCCACCTGTAAAAATCGTCACTGGTAGATACACCGACCTATGATATACTCATCTTCTCTTCCGGATCAGTTTCATACGCCATTGCCTCTTGGTTGCCGTAGCATGGTCAAGCTGCTGAAAAGGTCAACAGCAGATGAACCGCTATCCTTCATGCGCTCCGCATGCGCCACCACCACCAAAGCGCATTGTTTGTCTATGTTGCTTCCACGGCTACATGCCAAGGTCGAAGTATCGCGATACTCCTTGATCTGCGCGGCTATTTTGCAGCCCATACTATAGAGCATTCCATTCACGGATCTTTTACCTGTTTTCTGGTAACTTCCTCCGTCGTCGCTCCGGCACTCTGTCTCCACTGGATACTTTGACCTTCTACCATATGACCAACACTGTCGGTAAACCGCCGGTAAATTTAGTCGGCGAACGTTTTCACTGTTTCATCGTATTTCATTTTCGATGTTCCAGCTTTAAATATTTTTCGGTTCTCTATCCATATCCCTGTCATTCTTCGCAGTATGCTATAACTCTATACATCTTTTGTTCAAGACAATCCTATTCTTCAAAAATAGATAACCAAGATAATCTCCTAAGTATTCCGCACTCCCCAGCTGTCATGATCACTTTCATTAAAGTTTATTGTATAAACCCTACTTTTCCAAGTAACTTCATTCGTCACAAGCTGAAATGACCATGTGATTTTCGACTTTATTATTGCCGGACATTACAACCACTTACTATCACTTAAGATTTTTCTTTACTCTTTCCTTTGCACACACCTGCTCTGGCTTTATGGAACCAACGATTTTACCATCGTCTATATCATCTGATTACGTACAGCAGCTGGTCTCGAGCTCCTGTGGTGCAAGTCAAAATCACCACCATGAAATGACCCAAAAACTCAGCTACGCATCAGACAGTTTTGAAAGCTACGAGCTGTTCAAAAGCCTTGGCAATGAAGTGGTCTACTTGCACCAGAAATTTAACAAAAGGCACGAAGATTTTAGGGCTGTTGCCTACAAGATAAGCCCACCAACAGCCTTCCTTGGAAAGCTACTGAAGATTAAACAAATTCTTCTGGGTAGGAAAAATGGCGTAAAGTTGGAAGCTTTTCCCGAGCCTGCCTGCCAGCCAGTCGAGGGGATAAGAATGTACGACATTACTCATGAATCCGTCAGGGATACAAGGCCCTTCAGGGCAATCTATAGTAGGGACAATCTTCGGGCTGGGTAAAATAAACACAAACCCCACAAAACGGTCACGTCGAAATAAGTGCCTGCTACTGTCTCATTTCCTGGAGGAGAGCGCTGCCATGGAATTCGTTGGAAAGAAATAGTCCATCGCAAAGTCGACTTCATTTTAAAACAAAAATTACACTCCACAAAACCCTGATGCAAAAGGACGTCCTTAGATCGATTGCCGGAAAACAAGTATCCTCACCACTTTCTGATCCAGTGCCACCCAATCCCCTGAACAACTTCTCACAGTCAACAACTCGTCAAAACTCCTGCTGACCAGTGCACCAGCACAAACTGTGGACCTAGATTGGCCCCGTTCGCCTCCAACACTACAGGGCCCCTCTAAAATGCTCCAGGTTGCATTCCAGTCTCTACCACCTTCTAATCACAGCCGAGCAATGCAGCCCCTCCCCTCAGCCCGCAGCCACTTACTCCCTAATCTGCCCGCCTTAGGAGCCAACAAATCGCCAGGTCCAAACGCGCTACCTTGCGCCGAAAAACCAGCTACAACGTTGTCTCCTGATGCTTTGGGTCACATCGTCATCCCCGTCATCTGTTGTTCACAATGGCCGGAACCCCCCTTGCACTGACCTTATCATGCTCCCAGGTTTAATCGACAATCGACTGGTAACCTCCCGTTCTCCAGCTAACCGGCCTGTCACCCATCGGCGACCTTCACCAAGGGCATAATTACGAAGCCGCGTCGCTCAGCCCAGCGCCATCCCACCAGCGCATCTATTCAATCCCCCGGAGATCCGAGTACCCAACCGCTACATTCCACATCCACCTACTTAGACTCCGCCGTCATCACGTCCACAGATGCAGTACAAAACCACAAATTTTTCACCAAGTGTACCGCCCCCATCGTTAGCTCTACCAAACCAAAACCACACAAGACGACTTATCAACACAGCTAACAACCGGCCCCACAATATGTGGCTCGCAACTGACTCTCTTCCGCCCCACGGTACGCCGCATTTTACCCATCCGCAACTTGAACATCCTCTGCTCCTTCACCACTCAACATCGCCAAATTTCACTCTAACCCCACAGCACACTGTGCCAAATTACCATTCATAGAAAAACCGTTGTCATCAGCAGCTCTTCCGCTACTAATCAACTCCCTCACACTCATTCCGTGGAGCACTGTGGGATGCCTACTGCTACCAAAACTCCATTTACACGGTATTACCCGTCTTACTCCTAACCCGCCAACCTTGCCATTTGTCACCCTCCTGGGCTGATGGGCCCAACATGTAAAGCAACCTGCCAGAAAGAATAACATTCTTGGTGAATAGTAAGCGCACATCGTTCATTGATCATTTGATAGGTGTGTCTCGCAGTAACGATCTGGAGTTGAAGCTTCAAGGTGGATATATTTCAGATGCGCTGTTATTGTGAGGACATGGTGCTGTGGAAGATCACGATAAATCGGTGAATAAAGCAGTTTTATGGTACGGTTGGACTGATGAAGGTTGGGAACACTCACCAGTTGCTTTACTGACCACTGCAAGATTACAAAAAGATACTTCAGCCAGATGCATCATTTGTTTACAATGGTGCAGAAGTTGACAGTAACAGTAAACGCGTAAGTAGATGAGTATATCTATAGTAGTGTCCATTTCTGTCATGGGAAATGGACCTGTTCACAGATGAGACTAATGATAGGTCAGGCTCAAAGCTTGTAAAATGCTGGCAGTGGCGAGGATGCGAAGACGATTGAGAGCCATGTTTTGACTCATCAACGTGCGGCGAGAGCGGATGGCGATGGTTAGGTATAAGCGGTGGGCACTGATGACCTTATAAACAGAGTAGTGTAGTTAACCTCGCCTGAGGGACGGAGCCACGAAGGTGATATTGACAGCGATCTGGATGATAAACAAATGATGTTTATTAAGAAAAAAAGACTGGATTGTAGCATTTGTGTAAAAACAGATGATCATATCCATCATTAGGGATAGGATGGAATCCGTGACTTCCACCTGACATGATATTTGAATTGCTGTTCTCTCTCCTCTGCAGACAGAAAAGCGCCTCCATCAAATCCATCGAATGAATAAGCATTCATTGTATGAACTGGACACCTAGGGGGACAGTGGGCTGCATTTCCGGTTATGACAACCGCGGAGTACTTCACACCTTATTCTTTCACAGACACTTGAGAGAATTCGGTACTACCCCAACTGAAATCTGCTTTCATCTGCGTAATGGCACTGGCGTTTATACGTTTTCGTCTCTCACTCATTTTAGCAAATGGTGTAGAAATCTAGACAGTGAACAAAGGTAACGTTGGCAGTTGTGTGTTGTCTAAGGACCAGGTGAAGAAAGCTCTGTTATTGTAGGAGCTCAAAAGGTTAAGCTTATCGGCACGGGTTTGAGAGACTCACGAGTTTTCGTAAAGCTCTCCAGTGGAACCGTGGTCTTTTCTGTGTTGCGTAGATTTCATGAGGTATGTTATCGCACAAGGTTAAACGGCGCGGATTACTAGTTCCCTTTTGATCAAAATAAGTGGATTTCCAGTGATGGTGACACGTCTCGGCTGACTATAGAAATTCTTGGTTTTAATCCCCAAGCACTTGTTATCACCTCGATAGTCAAGAAGGATCCTTTCGTGGTGTAGCTCACTTTCGAGGAGTCAAAACACATACGGAAGTCTTCAGGTTATTAAGCTATACGCTGGTACAAGGCCTCTAGTTTGTACCAGAGCACTATTCTGGGTTGGCTGATGTGGCCGTATTTGGCTTCCAAAGTGAAAACAGTAAGAATCCATCGGGGAATCTACTAGTAGGTTCTAAATTGTATATATTCATGCTTTTTCAAAATTTCACCTTTTTATCATGTCACCCGCCATCGGCCCAGGATGGTCATAGTAGGTTCATATGTCAGTCACGGTGAAGGGTCAGCTGTTCCTACGTTTCCAGTAGCAATTTCTTACACTCGGTCTAATATTTCTAGGTTCAGTCTTCATCTAACTACCGGATCTTGCGTCTTTCACTTCTTTAAAGCTCTGCTGCCTTCCTTGTCTCCTGTCCCATGAGAGAGTAGCCGCCATCACCTTTACTTCTATGTTGGTATTCATCCAATTGCTTTGCCCTTTTCCGAAATAGCGTTTACCTTATTGGTTTCTTACTCTCGCCGCGTGTTTGCTAGCACCCTGGTCCTAATACTTTTGCCCGATTTGCCTCAATAACTCATCTCACCCTTCGGCCACGACAGTTTCCTTTATTTTATGACCAATATCCATTAGCTTTTACTCGAGTCTTCTTGCTGGGTTCCTCCTCTCCAGCTTGGTGCGACCATTTCCGACCCCAACTTGTAACTTCCTTTTATGTAGTGAAGCAGTTGTTTTGCCTTTCCCTTTTCAATTTTCTCCTTGAGAACTAACAGCCTTCAACTAAATTCCCTTTCAGTGGCCATAAATTCAATTGACTAGTCCTTTCCTCCATGATATATCGTGGTCATTCATGTGTCCTACCTTGTGCCGGCTACTTCCTGTACCCATCCTCTAGATAAGCCCTTTCTTCTGATAATTGTTGTTCCTTGGCTGAGAAGCCCCACTGCCGGTCTCTCCACAACCTCCTCTCTAGACTCACACGTTTCGGCAATAAATTCAACAGCAATCTCAAGGACTCTAAGACAGTCGAATTTCACGTCCGCCAAGTTGTTGGGTCGGAGAATCTTTTGTTGCCAGAAAGCAGATGACTGCTTTCCAAGTGATTCGCCTCCTGGACGGACCGCAATACGGATCCATAAGGTTGTGTTCCCCTTTGGGCTCTAAATATGCGCACTAATTCTAATCCGGAAGATGCAGAAGGCTTTTGGCTCCACCTTGTTGAACGGCGCACATCTGGTGCGCCGGATGCTTGCAAGGATGTGCGTGCCCAACTGGGGCCTACCTCAAGACTTTTTCCTCTCGTTGCATCCAGCCCACTGCCAGCCCTGGAACTGGCACCAGTTGTGGACCACTGAGTTTCATTTATCGCGCTACCCCGTAAGCCACACGCCCCCTCCGGTAGGACTCAACTTGTTCTCGTCGACTTCTATGGTGCCGGTGTTCGATACACTTCAGTATCGCCATGTTCACTAAATCATATGCCCAGCAAAACATTGTTTAGTTTTTGCTTACGACACTTTCCACTCCTCTTGCTTCAAGATAACCTCTTCCACGGTGCGCAATATTCGTATCCCGAAAAAATGAAAATTATTACGGGGGGGGCAGTTTCGGCTATCCTGGCAGCATTCAATATTCCTCACACTGTTATGAACGTAACAAACCGCTTGTACCTTCGCCTTCTACTGTCTCGCGGAAGCACAACTCCCCATGGCCTTTTCTGTAGATGCGCTGCAAAACGTCACTCATCCAACAAACTCAGCCCTCCCCATACAGCATTCCAGCATACTTGTTCATAAATTTTCCTCTGTCTCCATTTTATCCATTTACTCCCCAAAATAATTTCCCTATCGGAACCGAATCTTTCGCAGACTAGGGCAGCAACCTCATTTTCTCCGTCCACCATCGTATCTGTGGTCATCTCCAAGTTAGGCTGTCTTTCATCAGTGGTAAACCTTTATATATATTTTTCACTGGCCAAAACACACCCACCATAGCTTTTCTGCTCTCGGTAGGGTTTAAACCAGGTTTGGCAATGACTGCGATTATTGTCGCAAATCTTTGGCTTTTTACTTTTCAGTCACTCATACCTCCGAATGTATCTTCGTTACATCGATCTCGAATTTTTAACTATCTAAGCGAAAACGTCCTGGGCACTCGGGTGGATACTTCCAGAAATAATATTCTGTCACTGTCGCCCTCATTTGACACAAGCCCATCTGTGCCACCTGATGGGCTTTCATCACCTCATTGCCTTTGTACGATGACCGTATTTTTAGTGGCACCTCTAGCTGTTTTTATCCTAGTGAACTCCGATGTGAGCTTCCGTCTTTGATAACAATCAACTCTTGAAGGGTGATAAACAAGGTGCGGTCAGTGCCTTCCACGGCACTCGTGGAAGACCGTGGTTTCATTTTACTAATCAAAGTTGTTAGTGTGATAATACAGTCACTGAAGACTTTGTTGTGAGTGGTTACTTGACCTGCAGAAAAAGTAGATCAGACCGGCATCGGAATGGCTTTATATCCCAAGTAAGGGAAGGACTCACCGCACCCTTGTAGGGGCATCGCAGTTTGGGCGGCGTAGAAGGTCCAGTACAGTTCATCAGCAATACTAAACATGACGAGATTTGGTTGTCTCTTTACCTTCTTTTTGGCTCAAAATGTTGTGGCTTCCTAACTGCCGCTGATGCTGTGAACATTTTTGAGGTCTCGCCAGTAGGACCAAGTTCATTTCAGATGAATCTATTGCGACAGGTTTTGTTGGTTAACACTCTCTTCTCCACAAAACTCACAAACTTTTGTGGCCATTTCCGCCGTGAGGGATGGGTTTGATGTGCGTTCTTCATAACGAAAATGAATGGCACTCCACATTTGATCTATGCCCTGAGTGTCCCTAAGGCGTCCACTCCAGTCCAGAGGCAGTTTTCCGGAAGTGTTTACTCTACCGTTCCCTATGGGTTTTACTTCGGATAAGAAGTCACGAAAAATTCCCGTTACCAGTTTCTTCTTTCACTCTAAATGGGACCAATTACTTCTGCTCATACGCACCCGAAACTAAAATGGTTTTCCGTATTGCAAACCACATACGTCATTGGACAAGCTTTATTCCATCTTTAATCTTTGTTCTGACACCATCACATCCAAAGAGGCCTTCGGTTAACGCGCAAAACAAATCAAAGTATCCGGGACAGAAAGGCTACCCTTAAGATTACCAGGTGCCTCTCTTAAAACAGGAGGTTTCTGTTTATGCTGCTGCAGGCTTACCTGCCTCGATACTTTATTTTTGCGTGGGGCAGATGTAATAAAACAAGAAGAAAAGCTTTGCACAACCCAAAATGGTAGATTTTAGCCAAACTTTAGAGGCCTAGAGACACTCGATCTACTCCAGTCACTTACCTCCTTTTTCGCTATAAAGATTTTGCACGCAAGGCACCAAATATATAAGAGGATTTTAGCTCGTCTTTGTATCCAAGATGACAAATTACTCTTACCTTTTATTTCATTTCTTTTTTTCTAATTCCTCGGAAAGCTTGTCTACGGCTTCCTTGCGCCAAAGTGGTTTATCACTTCCGTTGTCAAGTATTAGACTGTCCCACTGCTCTGAGCCAGACACTTTGCTTATGTTCATTTTAAGGTTACCGATGGCATACTTCAGATGAGCCTGAGGCGCTCTAAGGTGAGTGATCATATGACCCAGAATCAGAGCTTTCAAAAGGGTACGACATTTGTGCACAGGGTAAAAAAGTGTTAAAATGGGCTAAAACGATAGTGCTCGGCAAATGGTTGGTTCGGTAACGTTCCGTGGTCCAACGGCGCGTTATTTAAAACTTGGCGTCGATTTGATTGCATGCCCGATAAATGGGTGGCCATTTGTGGAGAATTACAGCCATTTGTACAAAGATACTGTCCACAGCGACCAACACACAGTTTCGGGAATAGTGCAGCGAAAGGAGGACCTATACAGCTAGATTTATAGTAATAATAATAATAGTTTATTTCGGATAACCTCGAAGCATGCTGCAATGCAAGATCAAACAGTAAAGCTGAAAGCTGAATGAAAGTTATAGTAGGACTGTACAATTATGCGAACGCGATTGAATATAAGAGAAGGCATTCAAGTCAATTGTTGCAATACAGCCCGGTGAATTTAAACTCAAGGTTAAGTGGTCGATCCGGCTGGAGGTAGGTGTAGTTATTCTGCCAAAGTGTAGGGTGGGTAGAGAATGGTGAAAAATCACACAAGTCCTACAGAAGGAAGACTGTCCTGTCGGAGAACTAAACTAGATTGACGGATACGTGGATATAGTGAAGAAGAAACATTCTTGAAGGAGAGGTATTCAAGCAAAAGAGCTTTGCAGTGTATGAGAGGAGTTGCGATGAAAAATTAGACGATAAAATATTGGGGCGTAACACATAAAGAACAAGAAAATTGGTCGAGGATAGCATTTTTGGGGTTCATTGACCGTATATCGGTTGAGCCAGTCGTAAGACGAAACGGACAACACACTGGACTGTGGGTGTCAAATTAATGGTGAAAGAAGTGACCGGATGGAGCATATGGACTTTGAGTGGATTGTTTTGCTTTCAGAAAAAAGGAATGTAATGCATCAGCATGAACTAGGAATTATCAAAAAAATCGTTGCTTGGTGCTCATCTACAACAATAGGATGGACACAGCTGGCAAAAACGATGAAGTGATGGGCAGAAGACTATCAGTTTATGTTTGATACAAAAGGTGGACCACTTTTGGTGACAGAACAGAACTCTGCGGCACAAGAGCTTATCAGATGTGCCTATGTGGAACACGATACCTTGCAAGATTAGGAAATTGCAATGCAACAGCCCTAAGTGGGCAAACAGCGGGGCTGGCAAGGAGAGCAAGCAAACACAGAGTCGTCGATTATTGGGAATCTCTAGAGATAAATTTCGCAGTGTCATATATTGTCTGGAGATTGAGGTACGGAAGTAAGTGACAGCAATAAATGCGTTACTTCTCGAGTATATTGGTAAAAGTAGCAAAAACGGATGGGCTTTATCTTAGAGAATGTTTAAGTTTGCAAATAAGACTAGTAAATAGTTTGGCATGAAACCGCGGGAAGTGGACCGGGAATTATGAGCCATAAATGTTGATGGGTCTTTAAGTATGCGATGATTGTGCACCAAAGGAAGCAACTTTTGCCGGACGAACAAAGCGTTAGGTTAGGAAGGCAAATTTGAAGCGAGCACGATAGAGAGTCATTGTTAGCTAGAGGGGACAGCAACATTTTGAGTATATGAACGGTATTCATTTTGTTCTGTTTTTTTCAATCCGCAACCGGTGCTAGCGGGTGGGGGCTGACCGTGCGCTGAACATCCAACCTGAAAGCCATTTCTGAAGGCAGGAGGTGCGATCCATCTAGTTGCGCCCGCACATCGTTGCAGACGTCCTGCACGCCCGATGTGCACCGGCCAAAGCGGGGGATCTGTCCGCGTCCCACACCGGCGGGATTTGCACAGGTGATTTTGGTCGAGATCATACAGACGTAGAGATGGCGTAGTCTAGGAGGTTGCGGGGGATCCAGATTTGAAGCCGGACGTGTGGGCCAGATATCATCGGCTAATAGGAACGCGGTGCCATGGCGTATTACTTTGCATACGTCGTTTACGTCGAGAGGAAATAAAAGTGGGCCTAACATACTGCCCTTTATAACACCACTTGTGATTGGCCGGGGTGATGAAAAGGAAGAAGCTTAAATTCCCTCTGTATACCTAAATTATGATGTAGACACGTATGTCTCTATGCAATTCAATTATGAAAATGACCGAGCCTAATTACCGAACATAAATATTTATGGCGGGACCTGTACCTATGTATGTATGTGCACTTGGTGAATAATATATATATATATATATATATATATATATATATATATATATATATATACACGTTATTATGTGCATGTATAAGTATATATATATATGTATACGTAAATAGTTATATATATGTGTATATGTATAAGCGTAAATATAGACATATGTGTGCAGTGCAAGTGTATATACGCATATAACCCTAAAGAAATACGCGTATGTATACCTATATGTGCATGTTTGTGTGTGCACGTACACGTGTGTATTCATAAATACCCAAATGTAGGTGCATGCGCACGTATATTTGTACGTAAGTACGGAATACTTTTCTAGCTTTGGTCCATCACCTCCAGCCTAAACGGCTTTCTGTTTCCGTGGCCGCGATAAAGTAACATTGTGCGCCTCTAAGTCAAACTTTAGTTACATAAGGTGAGGTTTACTCTCATGGCGAGGCACAACGCCTATTAGGCGCACATGCCTACACATAACCCACCCACATCGTAATACTAAAAACGTTGCACCTAACGGATGCATCCATACCGTAACGAATGAAAGATGGAGGACAAAATGAATAATAGGAAGTGTATTCAAAGGTGGTGATTCATTTGTACAAAATGGTCCTTTGATACACATTTTCGTGCAGGACTGACCTCGCGCCAGACAATAATCCTGAGGACCGGATCAGTTTTTCGAGGCAAGAGGTGCAAACCGCCTTACCGAACAGGAACATTAGCTAAACTCAGGCTGAAGTTCGGCCGTCATAACGGAGGTTTTAACTACATCCACCACCTGCTATGTTATGATGTTTTTGCCGCGCTCCCTCTGTAAAGTGGAAATGGAAACAATTATTGTCTGTATTAATTTGGTACAAGGCAAAATGAAAATCGTAATTTTAACTAACTTATCCCTTATCAGGGAAACAAAATTTGCCGGTCATTGGTTGCTGAACTTTCAGAACAACACACCGGCTATCTACGACAACCGCCTTGGCCCTCATGTAGTAAATACCCCTTCCGATGAACAACCGGGTGAGCTTTCTGCTAGCATATTCACATATTTCACCGGATCTGCGGAAAGTTCCCATCAGTTTCAACATGTGGAACTCTTGTTCGGGAGTCAAACTCTCATCACGATAGTAGAATCTATCGTTGATTAGATGGAAATCTTGGTTATGCTGCAGACTTTAACCGACGACTTAGTGTGGCACCCCAAAGGCATGGATCTTCACGAAGGCCAGACTTTGAGTGGCCTTATATCTAAAAAGTCAAAATCGAATTACTGTTCAGCGCCTACCTGGTGGTTGCCCCATTTCGGAGTCGATTGGGGAGGCAAAAATATTTAACCCGGTGGTATAGGAATTGTTTTTGCAGTGCACCCGGACGCCTAAGAAGCCGCTTCTCAGAGCTCATACTCTCATAAAACATAAAACGGGGTGCAAGTCTACTGCTGAAATAACCAAAAGTCTTCCTCGGGCCTTGAGAACAATTTATGGGTATCCTTTACATGCCTTGAGAAACTCTCGGGGTCATAAACGAGAAGACGTGAAACGGCCGTGGCAGTCAACCGGTCTGAGCGGTAACATCATTACGCAACCTATATGTGCTAAGTGGCGGCTACCCTAAACAAAGGCCGACTCGGAAGTGAGAACTCCATTCTTATTTCACCCGAAAATGATTTCATCAACCTAAACCATTTTCTTCAGTATTCACGAATAACTTCAATTTGGCCGTCATCGAGGGTGGACCACAAGACACTATCGTTCGGATAACGGTGGTTGGTGTCGGTTGGAAGGGGAGTATATATGCATATACAGTGCCAAAAATGATCATAAATTTAGAAATCAGAGCAAAATCAAGGAATTTGTGCTGAGTTCTTATAGAAAATGTGTTTACCAGTTGTCATTCGCACTCTGTACGGTGTGAAAAGCATGTGGATAGAACAGTCGATGATTGAGCGGATTTTCAGGGATAAATGCAACGAGTCAGTGGCCAGCATGTTGGTCAAATTTTGATGGACAGATGCAGAAGGGGTCAGGCTCAAGGAAAGTGAAAAGCAAATACGATGGATATAAGGAATGATTTCATGAGTGGTGATGGAAGAAGTGGCTGTGGGACAGCCGATATGTGAGCGGTGAATTATTAGCATTATTGTACGCAAGTCACGAAATATCATGAAGGATATAAAACTATGGCAGTAAGTCGGCGCGAGGTGCATTATATGGCGGTTGCGTGGAAAAAAATCATGCAGAAGCGATGAAGGAGCAGAGGGTAGATAAGTGACCTGCTGACCGCTTCGATAGGAGGATCACACTTTAACTGTAAAGGGGCTGTTACGGGGCCCTTGAGACAGATAGGGAAAACTGGGACGGAACGTCGGATTTGGCATGAAATAAAACAGTCCGTGGAGGAGGCAGTAGAATTTGGTGGTTAGATACTGGTGGAGTCAGTTATATAGCGAAAGATGGACATCATCGGAGGTATAAAAAGATTACCAAGGTGATGAAGGAAAGGCCAGGGAAAACAGGTAGCGTGAAGTGAATTGTTTGCTTATATTGGGCTGGTTGTGGAACATCTGCTTAAAAAGAGAGAGGAACCTATATAGAATGCGCATGGCTGCGGCGACTATAAGGGTGGATAGCTCACGGGGAGATGATGATGTGGATGACAGGTAAGTGCTCAGTAGTTGATGAGCAAAGCATTGAATGAAGTAAGCAAAAACAACAGGCGAAAAAAGCCGCACGGCATGTAACTGGAAAGGCAGAGGTGGAACAAAAGCTACAGCATAAAATAATTCAAGCATCGGAGATAGTGATAAAACATGGATACGGGTTACTTATGGAGTTATTCATACATTAAGCAAGTCCAACGAGCGTCATAACTCCAGAGGAAGAAAGACTGCCAAAGTAACGAAAGAAAAGCGGGCAAAGGACAGGTAAGCGTCAACTAGATTTTGCTGTATGTTAGATGGACAAATATATATCAACAGCTGCATGAAGGTCATAGTTGAGTGATAAACCTTTCTGGGATGAGTTGGATAGTGATTTTGTGGGCGGATGGTTTGCAAAGTTGACGCTTTAGCGAGCGGAAGTTAAGGGCGTAAAGTTTGATGACTGTTTTGACAGGCTCTCCTAAACAGTAACAACGGCGGGGCTGCTCGATAAGCATATTTAAAACCTACGGATGTGGAGTCATGGTGCACTGCAAGAACAAGATAAAGCGAGTAAACGACTCTGTGTAGACGAACAGTTATTCTGGCAAAGAAATGGCAAGTGGTCACGAATCACGATGCTGACTCCTGGGCGACTGCGGAATATATTTTGACGAAGAACGTCCTTGGGGATTGGGCTGAGGAAACAAACAGTGACAGTGAATGTACCACTGAATTAGCAGTGGCAGCCAGTTCTAACTTGGGGAATGGGCTGTTTTGCGGAAGGGGTAGGAGACTAAACAGACTTGAAAACGCAGGGGGCCCAGGTATTGGAGTCCTTGTCAAGGTCGATCAGTATTTACGTGGGCAATCGTAGCGTGCCAAGGGAAAGAGGGGCTGTAAAGTTGCGATGAAAGTGATATGCTAGTTTTATACGTAAGTGGAATGACAAAATTTGCCCGGCTTGAAAACCTATGTTATAATGTCAATATGTATTGCGAGCTCGGTGGAAGAAGGACAGTCTTTGGGGAAGACAGAGTGAGTGGCACGTCGGCAGTGACAATATGAGCGTGAAAAAGATGTTCTCTATACCGCAAGCGGCGCCGGTGGGTGGGACTGGCCGCGCGCTGGGCTCCCTACGAAAAACCGTTTTTGCTGAAAAGAGTTGCAATCCACTTACCGAGTAGCGCCCGCACGTCGTTGCGAACGGACTGTAAGCCCGACGTGAGTCGGCCAAAACGGTGGACCTGATCTAGCCCCCCCCACTTTGGGACTGGAACCAGTGACCATTGATGTTTGCGCGGTTAGACAAAGTAGCCATGATAAAGGCATAGGATCCGGGATCCATTGGCCGGGTTCCGAGGGACCTTGAACAGCAAAGCCTACCAACACAGTAATTGGTTGGCGAGCATACAGCATTGTTGATCAGATGCTTCTGCCAGGGGAGTGAGCAGTAGAGTGCCCGAAGCTACTGACCGTCGCTGAGGTACATTGAAAAAAGAAGTGAGATAGAAAAACACAGTCCGGTTTTGCCCCAGCTAAGGATCAACCGTTGGTTGAGAGAAATAAAATAAAAGGGAGTAAAAAACGGGAAACAGGGGATGGTCAATGCAGTGTGCCCCTAGGTCCAGCTGGGAAATAGCGGGACGTGTGGATGGCTACAACCTATTGCATTAGCATGGGCGAATCAGTGGGGAACTGTGATAGGGTCTACCTAACAACCCAAGATATAAAGAGAAAAACGGAGTCACGATGGATGCACAGAGGAAAGTGGGCTAGAGGAGGAGTTATCATACCAAAAGCGGGTTATAAATCCATTGCGATCAGAGACGGCAATGATCATAGTTCGTGGCATTGAGAAATAAGGGATAGGCACGGTATATAGATATATGCTCGTGGCGCAGAGGTAATAGGGTTGCTTTGTGAAGCCCCTTCTAGAAGCCAAGTCATTGGGGGTGAACTCACTGGCCAACAATAAGGCACCGGGGACAGTTGGGTAGATACGAAATGCATGCTTATAAGAAGACAGTGAAGAAGCCCTGTGCATACAGAGGGCGAGCATTGCCAGAACTGGGAGTAGGTTGATAAGAAGAATTTGGTCCTCAGATGCAGATCACATTTAGGGACAGAGAGGGGACAGGCATGAAGACGAGGGATAAAGGAGCAGGGGGTAGCAAACGGGATATGATAAGAAGTGTGGACTTGGTTGTGGGCTGGCTTAAAGAACCAAGCTAAGTTGCGCCTCATGCGGGGAATCCACAGAGGCTCAGTGTGTGGGAGCTCACAGCATTGGGGATATACTAGGATTACTGATGTACCTGAGAACGTTTCGTTGAGGGTACAGTGGAATTTCTCAAAAGATGTAACAGAAGAGAGTGGCCGGGGACTGGAAGTTCTCGATCAGTACTCTGGTAGTGCTCCTGCGTGTGGAAGATATATGGAGAGGCGACAGAAGGGTGGTAGGGAACATCGATGTTCCATGTCTATTGTCAGCTTGGCTCTAGCGATTTGGAACGATGCCCGTTCTGGGATATTAAAGGAACATGAGTAGCGTATGCCAAGGACAATAGCGGCCGAGATGAGGATAGAGAGGCAGTCCAGATTATTTTAACGGGGGGTACCGCGCACTTGTAAGGTAGAGGGAAGATTTTCTCTGCAAAGAATTTCGTGAAATACCAGGTGCACCGGGTTTGGGCACTTTTGCAAATAGAAGAGGAAGTGTCGTTGATATAAATGAGGAATATTAGTGGGACCAAGACATTGCGTTGGATTCAGCCACTAGTAATGGGTTTGAAAGAAGCTAAGTAACTGTCAATCAATGTAGCATGCGGTCTGTGAGAGAGATATAAGGGAGCCAGGGGGAGGGAAGATCCTGCTTGCCCAGGGATCGGATTTTGGCTATCAGGTGCATATGGGTAACATGGTCAAATGCCTTAGATATGTCAAGGTACAGAACAGTTGCAGGGTTGCCGGCGCCAACTGCAGTCGGTGGGACGTCAGGGAGGTCCAGCTGACCCGGGGAAACAAAAGCAGGAGTTCACAGAACCATGCTGACCATGGTTCAGCGGGTTTCCAGGTAAGGGCTGCCGAACAATGTCTTTGATAGTTATTTCCAAGAATTTGCAGGCTCTGGGAGGTGTTGGTATTGGGCCAATAGTTCCCGGGTCTTGTTATGCGCTCTTCTTGAAGTGCGAAAGGACGATAGGAGCTTTCCATTTGGAAGGGGAGAAGCTGAGAAGCTTGTAGTTTGCATATACGTAAAGTAACAACAAAGGAAGGTCGGGGCCGTAAAAATGGTGAGGGGCTGATAGAAGACCATCTGGGCCTGGTTCTGTTGATGGACTATTAGAAGAGACCGATTTTTCAATCCCCAGAAGCCTGAAGAGAATCGAAGAATGAGTGTCTGAGGTGCCGGAATGAATAGCTAGCTGAGGAACATGGGGTGGTTTTGAGGGAGGAACCGAAACGCCCACCGAAGGCCCCAGAAACAAAAGCTGGGGTATTAGCAGTAGATGAGCCGCAAATAAGGGATATATGTGAGGTAACAAGGGGGTGGTTGGACCCTTTATCAAGCAGATTGGTCAGATGGCCAGTTTTGCCGGTGTGCTTTATAGCGATGAACTCTTTTCTTCTCGGATGTTATTTGGTCACACGACAAAGCCTCAGTTACAACTTCATGGTGAGCAAAAGAATATTTAGGTCACGTGATCTAACAAATATAACTTTCAGCTTTGCCGGCTTACGCTGTAAAATAGACAGGGGGAAATGCCAGACTTGTGGCTTGGTTTGACACGTGGACTAGAAGAATTTAGGCAGTAAAGGAAGCTGGAGTAGAGAGGGTTGACAACAACGAAAGGACCTAGGGAAAGAAAAATTGTGTCCCGATTGAGGGAACAGATTATCGGTGGTACTGGAAGCCAGTTAGGTGAGCGTTAGGAAGTCGGAACAGGGGGAGACTGATTCAAGCGCGACTATCTGAAGCAACTGAGGTTACGCGGAATAATACGATGGTCACCACCCGGGAAGTGTCCAGTGGCCTGAGTAAATGTACCAGGAGTACCGATGGAAAATGCTAGGTCCAAGATATTCCTTATCCTTGTAAGGCTGGAGACATGCTGGGCCCACTCACCAAGACGGACACAGAAAATGGACGGTAGAGGGAGCTGGAAGGCCAGAGTAAGAGAACCAGCAAATTAGGGGGAGGTTTAAGCCTTTCGCGGTAACTATTGCACTGGCAGGATAGTCAGGTGCTCCTTCAAAGACATCCGCGACAGAGTGTATTTCAGAGCTCCAGACCCGGAGGGGTGTGGACGCAGCCAAGCGGGAGCCTCCGGCCAGAGGCCTGAAAAGGTAGCGATAGTGAATCTTCAGTTAGCAGATGAGGGGGTGAAAAATGACGCCAATGTGGGTATTGCCTCTGACAAGTACAAAGCAGCCATCACCGCCCCTAGTAAGGTGAGTGCCTGGGATGCATTCATGCTCAGCAAGGCGAACAAGATCGGGTGAGGTATTGTAAGAAGGCCGGCATTCAGTTACTGGTGTTATGTCAGGGTTTGATGCAAGTGCCAGGGATCGCAGGTGTGATATTTTCCCAATCAACGATCGGGCGTTTATAAGAACTAGCAGCGAATAACTCAGTGTCGGGGTGCGCAACGCGCTGAAGTCAGGTGCATGAATATTGCGACTACTTTGATGATAGAAACTTGGTCTCGATGGGGATTAAGCGAGAGCGGAGGCGGGAGGGTAGGCAAAGTTGGAGGAGGGAAAATAAGTAGGTAAAGCATCGGTATGAGGCTCCGCTGATCGTTGTGGGCGGTCGATAATATGGGTATGCAAGCGATTAGACTTAGGCAAACCCCTCAAAATGTAAGGGATAGTTAGACCGTCTAGGATATTGGCACTTCTATCTGTCCATTTTGGTTGATGGTGTGGGATTCCATAACACTGCAGTCCTTCAACCGCCTCGGTGCGGGATACAGATTTCCACTCAAGAAGGAGGTAAGAAATGGGTAACTGGCAATGTTAACGTGGGGGTTGTCAAAGCTGGGGCCCAAAAGTGGTCAAATGTGCCTGGGAAGACAACGGTCATTACTTGCGCAGCAATATTACATGAATTTACAGGATTTGCCCTTGAGAGGGGCACTAAGAACGATGGGAACATTTCACACGTCGTCTGGAGTTGGTTTGGCTTTAGTGGATTCGACTGGGGGCTGTGATGTAAAGGGGTTTGTTGGCTCGCGAGGTACTGACTTGCTAGCCAGATGAAACTCAGGCGAGATGACTATTTTGGGGTTGTAGAGCACAACTTCTGCCCTAACTCCGCGACGAGCATCGGAAAAGGGGGTTTGAGAAGTGTTTTGACGACTTGATAGCTGGCTTGATGGAGGGGTGGTAGCTGTTGGAAGTGGCTAGGGAGGTCAGTTGGTTGCAGGCCTGGTGAAAGGGGCTGACCGAAATTGTCGCCATAGTTCCAGGTGTATATGGCGGCTTTATTGTCGCAGCCATATCATGAGGTATCCAGGTGGACATACTAGAGTACGGGAATGAAGCTAATGGTAGATCAGTTGTCTTGTAACTAAAAGCGGAAGGCGAATAAGTGGGTGACCACGAAAAAGTAGGATTGCAGTTTCGATGAGGTTGTTTTTGTTGTTTATTCCAGCAGACGTAGTAGATGGGGAGACAAGGTGCCAACATCTTCTCGAAGGTTGAGTCGCTGGGAAATACTGTGATATGTCTAAGTCCACGGTCACTGACGTCATCGTATTCACCTATGGTATTGCCAATGCACTTTTCACCGAGGAGCCACTGCTCTGAGCTTTGGCCACGGTCATCCTGCACTTAATGTGTTCTACAGGGTAATTTATTGAGGGCCTCTCGGGCCTGTCGGTAGAAGGCTGCGAAGTAACCTGGAATAGGGCGCACGAAATTTGCATGGGATCCCGGGGCCCAGACTGCTGAAGTTCTATCGGTGCCGAAGGGGCTATGGAGGCGGTGGGCTTTTTGGCTGAGGTCCCTCAGAAGGAATATGGAGTGGCATATCCACGGGTGCTGTAAGCACAGGGCCATGGGGAGGCACAGGCTTGCCCTTCTGTACTCGGAACGCTTCTCTTTGTATGGGAGATTTGCCAGGGTGCATTCTGATAATTTCAAAAGGCGTAGCTCCAGCGACCCCTTGACAATTCCCAGTGAGCCCAACGACTGACACCTGGTTGGAAAATCAGAAGAGCAGAAACAGGGGTATTGTGTTAACTTTTTTTCTTAGCCTGATACAGTGACGTGATGGGCCGTGTAGAATGCGTTCAGCAAAGAGGCTTCACTAGACTGGGTGAGTAGTCCATCCGGAACATTTAATTCCATAGCATTGCTTGAGTTTTTCATTCTTCCCTGAGTTTCCGAAGCAATTGCATCCGTATTACTGTCTGCTCTTGATAAGATTTCGGGGTAAGCCCGATCAGTTGCATCAGCAACGATAGTCAGCTGTAAAATCTTTGATAATGCCTACTTATTCGGTTGCCATTTATTGAATAAGTCATATATACTCTGTTTCAACTGACTGACAGTTTTGGCTCCTCTGTATGCATCGACGAGTGATACGGAGCATGGACTGACAGCTGTGGTCATGTCGGCTTTTGTATTCCTTTTACTCTTGGGTCTCGAATTTTTCATTTTGGACCAGGAGGACAATAACGTTCAAAAACAGACTCAAACATATATTTGGCTCTGAAACGGGGTAATCCGTGTTTGTAGAGGGCGTGCAGGTTATATCTGAGCCGTCCAAATGTTTCATTGAGCCGCCACACTTTGGGAAGTAAAGTGCGCAGACAGATCACCAGGTCGCTCTATCAATTGATATAGCTGCTCGGATCAAACAGAGTTGATGTGCTTGAGGTGCAACTGTTTGTAAGAACAGAGGCTGGAGATTAGGGGACTTAGTTTTCAAGGTTGGCGGCGATATCAACGATTGCTTCAGCAGGGGTCTCGAGAGACTTCGCGAGCCAGAAAGAATTCTGGGTTTTTCCGAGGAACTTCGCTAATTTTGGAGGTATCAGTGCCAAAGTAAGCTCTGAATAACCTACAAGCCGAAAGGAGAAGGCAGGGTACAGGCTGATACCTAGATGAGGCGATCCAGCTAAGAATCAGCAAAAGCCTCCTAGTTGGGATCGTGGAGGGCGGTTTCAAATAGGTTTGAACAGAAGTTCCTGAGGGGGGCCTACGGTGATACTTTGCCATGATAAATTACGTACCCGCAGTGGACCGGCTCAGCTAGCACCTCTGAAAATACAGTACTTCAACTCGAATAATAATTCCTGCAGGAAATGATTCAAAACTAACTATGATTGGTGGAAGAAGCAAGGAAAAAAGGGACAACGTGATTTTTACTTCCGAATGACCTCAACCCGATATTTTAGCTAGTTGTCAAAGGTGTTGAACTTATCTAGGCAGCCTAGTTTGTGTTGCAGCCAATGGAAAACCTCAGTTTTTATCCAAATGTGCAAAAGCTAATCAGCACAAGACCCAGTGGGCCGTTGACCCGTCAGCCAGACCCTGGTTATCTAAGGATTGTGAGAGGGCTCATGAAAGCTGATTTCACTAGCTACATTATCAAGCATAAAATTTTAAATATAACTCAGCATGATTCTGTTAAACTCTGCTCATATTCCACTTTTACGCCAGACCACTTTAATCCCACAATCATTGCTGCCAACTAAGAAAAGATTATAATTTTCCTGGGCTTGTCCGGAGCCTTTTATCCAGTCAACCATTTTGGACTTTCAGTCAAAGTAGAAAAGTGCGGCATTTTTGACGGCTTACATTCGTAGTTGAATTCTTGTTTGTCTTCGCGCTGTCACGTGGTAGACTTAATTGGCACAGTGTTACCACCTGAAATGGTAAACGGCGGGGTCGTTCAAGGTGGCGTTCTGGGAACAAAACTCTTTCCGATACATGTAAGTGATATATTCGACGTGGTCTGCAACGGAATTCCTTTTCTCTTTGCTCATGAAGTAAAAATATTTTAAACCGTCTACCCAATTCTTTGCATACTACCGTCGGTGACATTGCAGAAACTGCCATCACTAAGCACTTGAGAGACCGCTTGGTTATTGGTGTTTTCTCCTGAAAAAGTAGTTTTTGTCTCTTGTGAATACTGTGCCGCAAGAGATCTGTCTAGCGAAGGTGGTTAGATAATTTCTAAACAACCCATCGGGACTAGATTTCGGTTTTTATTGCTCCCGTTCATTTGACTTCTGGGGGAAAACGGCTATTTAAAGTTCTAAGGCAGGAAGATCGGGTAGAATACTTCATTGAATATCTATGTTACGAGAAAGTAAGCGCAATTCTAATGAGGCTTACTTTGGACAGTTTAAAGGTACGATTCAGTGTTTTATCCCAACATGCGACTTTGTGACCGAATACCGACAGGGAATAATGAACATTCACAAAACAAATAGGTTTCTTTCACAGAACCCAACTATAGGCGTTGCTGCAATTTAATATATCTGGATCCTTTTTGGGTACAAAAATTAAAAATGTTCTACCTTTCTTCCATAACCTCTTTGAATACCAGACCCGTGGCTCGTCACCACAACTTGGGACACACACGGACTTCATTACGAAAAAGTTCTTCGGCGGCTCTCCAAACCTTGAAGAAAAGTATGTAGTCCGATTTATTCACAGTCAAGCGTCCCTAACTTTAAAATATGTCAGGGCCGCAGATTTGTTCACTCAACCATCCACTGGCGTTTAAGGAGATAGACAAATTCCTTTATAGTGCAGAAAATTATCAATATTGTCAAACTTTATATCACAGAAAGCAGGACTTACGATATTGGTCTCGTTTTCTGATGGACTTTACAATGCTAATCACTTAACCACAGCTGAAACCCTTTCGGAATGTCCCTCTTTTTTCTTCCGGAATAACATTGGGACATCCGTATGAACTGACCACCGACGGACTTTTCGAATTATCCCACCGCCTAATGTGCTGAGACGATATTTTTGTTTCTTTTGAATGGTATTTACCAAGCTGCTGTCATCCAGAATTCTGTTTCCGGGGAAATTGGTGGACTGCTGACAGACTTCATAAGTGGACCACTCGTGGTATCCTCTCTATCGACGGTTGAAGCATCCCCGGGATGTGCCATGGGAACTTTCTTTATCACTTCTCATACTCCAATTACCTTCTGCCTTTTGGCTTGCAGTCCCCTATGACATTCGATACCAAAACTACAACTACCACACCAGGCGAAGAACCTTTCTTCTTACCGTCGTTCTGCTGGCACACCATGAAAAGCGTTTCTCGAGATCCATAAAGGGCCATCACTCAATGTCACCTTTTGGAGCTACCGTCATAAACACAAGCTGCAACCTTTGACCGAAACTCTGCCTTACAGCATCCAGTGAAAGTCTTCTTGAATCCTTCCACAGAGCCCCACTTGAATTTCCGCAGTGACCATTCCATTACACTTTCTACGAAACACAAATCGGTGGTCCAGCAGGCGGAAGATATTAAAATCGTCTCATTTTATATCTTTCTTTATCAGTTCTGGAGTTGGTACGCTTTTGACTGTAATCATCCTTAAATCAGTTTACTGTTATGAATTTCCTTTGTCTCATCTCATTGTCCGTCCATTTGTAACATTATCCTCGTCCACACTTGCATTATTGGGTGCTCTATTTAGCTTATCTTCGCTTCGGGGATTTTTCTTTGATGACCTTGACACCCATCTTTGCCCGAAAATCGCATTGAACCTGCCTTAACCCATGGAAACCCAATCTAACTTTTTAACTTACTCTGCCTCAAGCATTTTTGATATACTTTTTTCAGTTCGGCAGTTATACGTGATCTGTAAACCTTGACCGCGCTCATTGCACGCACCTCGTCGAATTACGAGAAATGAACCACAGTCATTATCATCAATCCTTGATTACTCTCTTCGTTACTACTGCTTTAGAGTTCTTTCCCACTTTTCGAAGATACTTTATTGGCCATTTCCACTAGCGCAACCTTCCGTTTTCATTCCTAAAAATGGAGCTCATTACCGCTATTGTTAAAGCAATCACCACCACTTCCGCCTTTGCGATGCAGCATCGCATCAGGAACCCCGCGTGATGTCACTACTTGAAAATCACTTCCGTTTCCAGGCAGCTCTCGCGGGTCTGACTGATAAACATTTGCTCCCTTCATAGGTTTGGCTGATAACCGTACTGAGATCATTCACTGAATCATCGTGATCCTGTGAAGCACGACATCCCCTCCTCTTTTGTCCAGCACAAGTTGTTTCTTTCAGCAGATTTCGCTCTTTGCCGATACCTTGTGGCTGACCTAATTTTAGCTCTTTTTATGTGTTCTCCTTTCACCCCTTTTGACATTATTGGCCGCTGCAATTTCTATTCCACTCCTAACTAGTCGTTTGAACCTGCCGATTCCAGCTGCTTATCGCCTTCACAAGAAAATCCACTGTTCCAAGTCTACCTTTGATCCTCAACATTTTTCACTAGGAACTGTATTTATGAAAGCATTCATTGCTCCTGTTTGACTCTCTACATGTTCCATCTAATTTTGTCTGCTTCGTGGTTCGTTCTCCCACACTGCGGCCACTTCACCCTCATTCTGGTCGACTTGACCACCCAACCCAAACATTCATTTTTGCCGGACGCTACCACCAGCCCAGTTCAGTATGCGCGGTCTCTCCCTTATATCCTGATTTTAAAGTATTCACTCAGTTTCTCAAAGTTAACCATATAAAACTTATGCGTGCTATTTGGTCTTGCTGTTGATCATGCCCCAGGCTCTCTCCGAAACAACTCCGTATTATTATTGTTAGCGGTCCACCTTGGGAACACCCGAAGCATGCTTGAGTGCACGATAGTGTGGCACAAGTGAGTTCACAATAGGGTTTCTTGGGTAATTACCAAGATATATGCGAATAAGGGTGTGGAGAGTTTTGTGGTTATGCGGTTGAGTGCCCGGCTAAATTGAATAATAAGGTTGGATATTCGTACAGCCCAAGAACGTGGCAAGTGGACTGGGTGGTCAGAATACCTAGGCGAGTAGAGCAGGAATGGAAGGAAGTTGCTCCAGAATTAGAGAAGTATTCAGATAAGAGCACAAAGGAGATTATGCTTGCAGAAAAAATACTGGAGAAAGCTCTGACGAGGAATCGGAAAAGGTGACTCTGATGAAGACGGTATCCCTGGATCGATAGTTCTTTTACCCCGAAGAGGCAGAAGTGTTACTGAGGAGAAACGAGATCTGTTGTTGGGGGAGAAAGTTCAAAAAGTATAGGAAAATTCAATTATCTACAATGCGCATACTCAACTTTCAGCAAGATGTCACGGAAAAATCACCCATAGTGTCGTGTGAAGTAGATGCCTCATCACGGAAATTCGGTGGCGAAAGAAGAACTTTGGGTCAAATTAGATCTTAAAGATTGACTTGTGAAGGTTATTGGTCACTGAAAAGGGAGGAATGCAGGAGCCTAACAAGAGTGGTCGTACGGTGTGTAATACGACAATCAAACTGAGCCATGTTACGGTAGCCACAGATGAGACTGTCAAGAAGCGCGGGTGGCTGCTAAACTATATATTCTAAAGTAGATCTAACATAGGACATTAAGGGAACTATCAGTCGGTCAGTAACCTAGAATATGAACAAATCTTTTCCAGTGAAGTGTCGGAGAAGGCGCATTCAAAGTGCTGTTAGGAGTAGAAGAACATTCATGAGGAACCGATGGAAAAAGTGGCCGTAGTAAAAACGTGAGTGAAATAATATGTAATAAGTAGCCTAACCAAGGTGGATCCCAAACCGATGGGGGAGCAAAGCACATCCACAACGAAACAGGAGTAAATATCTGATGAAATCGAATGAGACTGATGCAATACTGTGACCGTCATGGAGTGCGGACGATTGGGTGACTGGGTATGCTGAGGAAAGTCCAATCTGAGACTATAGGAACAACCAGATTATCAGTGAGCGGGCTAAATGATGGATGAATCTCAGCCTAAGATTAGGGCAGTAGAGAATACTGAAGTTTGGCTCAAGTTTCGACTACAGAAATTTGGTGGAACATATTGACTGCTGGCAAGTGAGTGAAGTAAAGTTCAAGCAATGGATTTATTCCGGTTACTTGGTGACGACCTTGAGCGACGCAGGTTGATAGCGAGGTAGACTTAAGGGGTGAAGAGATAGTGATCTTGTGTAACTATGTAAGGGTAATTCTTTCGTAAAACTGTCAAGAAGTGCAGACCAAAAAGTAACTGGATGCTCTGGTAAAAGTGTGGCCAGGGGTACCAGGTAAACCAATGGAAGGTCGATAACCTTGCTTATGGATAATTGATTGCTCTTGCGGCTAATAGAATATGCAACTGACTGGATGGCTGAAAATGCAGACGGAGGATCGGAGTGATACGACAGAACACAGAGCCAGAGTCACCTAAAGAGAGCATTGGAAAAAGGACCACGTCGGGGTTTGTGGTTTCATTTGCGGGCGGGAGAAACGACGTTTAAATGGCTTCTTTTGGGCAATGATTTCCAAAAAAGACTGGACAATTCTGCCAGGATTTGTGATTTTCACAATGAGGACACCCGTAGGGTGGAGTCTTTGTATGTTTCAGGGTCAAACATATGGTAACTCCAAGAGGTAGAATAAATTCACTCTTGGGATCGAACCCCGTAGAAAACGGGGAAGTCAGTGGTGATGAAAATTGGTAATGGCAGGCCGTTGCTAGTTTCCCTGAACCGAGCACCATATGCACACGGCTATTCGGAAATTGGCTAGGTTTATGGTAGGCCCTGTCAAGACTGGAAAAATATGGACTCTTGTGTACTAGACTGACGGCTTGGTTGACAACGGTGACTACTTGTAAGAGACAGAAGAAGGCAGTAAAACAAAGCGTGGAACAGTTTCTCAGTATGCAGTTAGTGCTATTGGGTAGAGCTGGCCGCACACTGGACATCTAACCTGAAAGGTTCCGAGGAAACGGGAGGTTCGATCAGCCAACCTAGTTCAACCGGCACGCCAGATGCGCCTTGGTCAAGGCAGTAGATCTGACGACAAGTTGCACCGTTAGGATTAGCACGAGTTTTGATGCTGAGGCCAAATAGCTTTACGAATCGGGCAGTCTAAGATTGGACGTCCGGATTCCGTGGTATCCCAGAGCGAAACCGATGAGGCAACAACTAGGTAACCAGCGAAGAGCAGACCATCAGCCGGAAGCACAGGCCAGGACGGTCATCAGAATGGCCTTCAGAACTCTGAACTTCACTGGCGTACAGATGCACGCAAATAAAAGTCTGACAGAAAAAGAAAGGCAGTTGTGGATGCTCTCAGCTGGGGGTTACCGGTAAATGGCACGAAAAGGAAGCTTTCCTAGTGAATTCTCGAGGATGGCGCGTGCATGCACAATCAGAAGCCTCGGAACCTCATCGTAGACCTGGTCATCGTGTAAGGTTGTGCTGGGGAGCAATAAGTTTGGGATATCCGTGAGGAACTTAGTCACTCTAGGCGAAATACTAACTTTCCCATTGAAAGTTTTAGCCACACTTAGGCGTTTCCCTTTTAGTCTCACGTTCCGTGGCCACAGTATGCCTTTGGAATCCGCCGCACCGATGAGCCCGTGCTTAACTTTTGTTCTTCTTTCCGTTAACCGTTCATCCTCAGCTGCGTCACTCTATCTCACTTTCCTTGCCATAGTCTTTTGCGTCCGACCGCTTTCGCATGACCCGTCCGATGATCGCACCCACCTATACATCAATATATATATATATATATATATATATATATATATACCTTGGGTATGCACCACTCACTTGTCCCCCTTCCTAACTAGATTATGCGATTTTACAACACAATTTGCATATATATAAATAAAACCGTTCCGTCCTTTAGCGATGGGTGCTCGCTCTTACTTAATTCCTGGCTCAGGCTAGAACTCAGCCGTCCCATCCTGCTTTTTTGCGCCTTTCTCGTACATTGAAGCCTTGCCACACGGATTACCATGCCTTAGTAACTAGGCTTCACTTCTCTGCGCATATGCTCATGGTAAGTTAAGACCCCATTCCAACCGGAATCCGTATGCCCCTGCCGAATACCAGCACGTTTGCTCCCACATGAAAAATCCTCATTTTTACACTCAGTGTTTTTCTCCTTTTTTACTGTTTGCCGTCTTCGACCACAGCTGGTGAACTGACCAGACTGTTATCTTCCTATTTTCTCATTCTTCTTCCAGACCATACCATCTACTATTTTTTTATTCCTGGTTCCCAAACGGACACCCTCTCCTCATCCACCGCCTACCTGATATCGCCCCAAATCTCTACTATCACCCAACTACCCTAGAAAGCTACCAGTCTCCGTCTAGGGATCCCTAATAGACCGGTCCACTAGCCAAACGATAAATAATTGTTCGGATAACAAAATGTTCATTTTCTTGCTTCCATATAAACGATAATCATAACCCACAGCTGGAACACTCTCCAGACTGCCGCACCCGTGATCTCTTCCAGATTGCATTGGTTACTTGGGTAGCCATCGGTCGAATCGACGTTTATTCCGGATTACCGTAAGGACTGCACGATTTGATCAATGGTTTAAACCTATACTCTCGCCCGCTGACGTTACATGGGGCACCGTACACGGATTAACAAAACCTCATGAAAGTCTCACCGGATCGTAGAGGTGATTCCTGACACCAACCATGAACACATCCGCTCAACGTCTATTCCCAAATAATCCAACCCAACAGCTCAATTCTTCCCGCGTTGCAGTACGAAACCAATGGCCGGAACCCAGCCTTCGCAGCTGTCAACTTCGTCAAACCAGCCCTTTTTTACCTGCTTCCCTCAACATTCTACCTGCCACCACCTGCAACCAAGGTCTTCAAGGAACAGAATACCAGCCATCTGCAGCCAACCATAATTTAGTTAACAATTTTCTATCACATACCAAAAAACATTTTACACACTTCCAACTCCTGCCTAGCCGAACCATTGACGTTTTGTCTCCACTAATCCGTTTCATTGACGGCTTTTCTTTTCTTTAAAAGTCCGTTAAATGTCCATACACCATTCATGCTCTTCAAAAGTTCACTAAAGTCCCTGCGAAGCTTTTCGCCTTCATTTGAATTTCCATATGACACTGTAATCACCTGCACAAAAGGTCCATTTTATCATCATCTTCGACTCACTTGCCTTTATTTCACATGCTTCCTCCACAATTAGTTACCCAATGCTGGATCAGTGTCCAATATTCCGCTGGTATCTCTGACTGCACTTTGAAAGCCCCACGCTTGCTTTACTTCTAACAATGTTCTTTAGCATCTCTTCCGCCCGGTTACTTGTTAGTGACCGTCCATTTGTCGCTTATATCAGCAATCTCACGACTGTCCAGCTATCCACACCGCCCTCCAGCGATTTCGAAACCGATTCGGAATTCCCGCCTCAACCATTACCACTTTTGTTCACTCAAACACTACATGACTTTACTGGTGTATTTCGGTTGCTGTGCAATTTATAAGTTTAAAAATCTGTGAATACCTCACATTGACATGTACTGCTGTATACTCTGATCTTGCCTTGTGCATGTGTATTGACCACGGTCAAGAAATAATCTATACTATACTATACTATACTAGTACATTTCTTAGCCGCTAGCTGGAATGGGAGCGGGGCATTTCTAGTGGTAGTTTAAACCGTAAGTAAGAGTAAATTGTGATAGAGAATTGTGACAGTGGATCAGTGTTGGCATTGGTGGTGGAAGCTGCAAGAACCATATGGCGCCGAGGGCAGGTAGAAACAGGAGCAAGGTTCAACGAATTAGAAGTACACTGCCGGTAGTGTAGGGTGTCGTGCACAGAAAGGGGATTTAGCCTCGTACGGCGAAGCCACAAGAGATCCAGTTTAAAAAGCAGGCATCGTTCTCCGTTATCGGGGAGTAAGCTCCAACCAACTGACCGTTTGGTAAACCTTTGGGTAGATATGATAACTGTTCTGCGCGATTAGCGCATACTAGAAAATATTTACAGGCAGCTTTCAAATAGAGGTCCGGTATGGGATTTACCGAGGGAAGGAACTCAGCCCCTGTTTAAAAAGAGCAAAATAATAAAGCTACTCAACTTTTAGCCCTTGCTATTTGGGGGGTTGAATATTCAGAGCAATTTAGGGAGAAAGCATGGTTAAAACCAAGGTGCAGAAGATTTGTCCTCTGGCAACGGATGAACAAAAACTGGCCGTAGACCCTGGAGGTAGGTCGCACCTGTATGTAAGTACATCACGCTAGCCAGCTGAAATTTATCTGCCAAGCTGGGCACCATCTGCTGAGCGCAAATGTACCTTCAATGGTCTTGGCTACAGCGAAGGCGAGCCAACGAGGCTTGAAGGAATAGGCATTCTTGGTATCATCGAGCCTAACATGTCGCTTCCGTACGTAAAAAACAGCAAAAAGCCAAAGATGATCCCCCGCGAAATACAGCCTGCAACCGGTTTCGGCTTAGGGCGGTGTCAGTTTTTCAGGACAATCCAGGGGAGACAATGTAGGCAAGAAGTGATCCGAGATAGTAGATGCCAGTGACGCCAGACGACTGGAATTTGGTAAGATGAGGGCTCGGAGTCAGAAGCCTTTAACATATCCAGATAAAGTGCTGTAGGGCCATCCCGTTGTCTGCAGTCCCAGAAAAGTGATTCAGGAAATCGAGCCGACATGCTGCAGATGATCTTGAACGAAGGGACTCGTTTTGTCGGGTGCCACTCACGCCATATTTGAAGAGGTGCGTCACAAAGTGTTCTTCGGTGGTTTTTCATTAGCTTGGAAAAAATTGGAGCGTGGTCATTGGGACGATGGTTTCATAAATATGCAGTAGGCCTCTACTGTGGCGTAGGATTTTCGCCGAGCTTTTCCACTCCGTTGGCATCAGATTGGGGCTCGTTGATAAGGCATGCTCAATGAATAGCAAGTATGAAAATTCGGGGCCTGGTTTAATTTTTGCAGAAAGCTGTAAGTCATTTAATCTTGGGTAAGGGGAGGACTTGAAAGTTGTTGATAATTGGGAGGTGTTTGAAACGTCCTAATCCACAGTAAGCAAGTCCGAGGTGGTAACGGAATAAAGGGGTGGAGCTTCTACTTTATTACCGGATCCATGCTTGAATCGATGAATGAATTAAGGTAAGAGAGTAGAAACTGATGCAAAGTCTGTCGAAATTATGTCCCGGAGATCTCTACGACTATCCAAGGCTCCGGCTCTATGCAATGATGGCAAGCAAAGCGATCTATATGAGGGTCACAGAGCTCCCAATTCTTGGTAACGAACCTCGGTTTCTTCAAGTCGTCGAGCATTGGAGGAAAAGCCGATAGATCGAGCAGGTTTTCAAAGTTGTGTGAAATCAGACAAGTGTTTCGGAGGTAAATTATTTTACATGCGTAGAAACGGTGCTGGATTTTCTGTTGTTCTGTTACTAGGAATGGCGGATAGACTCAAGACTCCTGGATAGCAGTAGATAAGAATGTCGTAGCTTGTAATGAACCAACGGAATGAATAAAATTGCCCCAGTTGGACTTTTAAGTGATTGTTGGAAGAAGCTTCCGGTTAAAAATAAGAGTTGGTCTGATAACATGGGGATTCAGGGTGCTCTGGAGTTGGCTATGGATGCCATGGTTAATCTGATCGCTACCGGGGAAGCTAAGGTAGATCAATGCAGCTTTGTGAGACTCCGTGAAAGAAAGTCAAACCCGTAATGCTATTTTTCCTCGTAAGAAAGCCTACATGTTCTACTCACCATCTTACGGCAATACGTTTCACAAGTAGCAAAATTGATAGCGGATGCTGATAAAGACGGCCAGGCCATCTTGGGCGGGTTAAGGTCATCAGCAATTATCCTTGCACTTGAGGGCAGTGAGGAGAGATATTCCAGTGCATCGGTTAGGTGAGAGCCAAGAAGGAGTTTCACTCCGTGAAGTGTATCCAAACAACATAAAGCTGAGGGCCGTGAATATGGAGGGCAAGCGAGTGTGAGTCGATGATGGAGTCATGCAGCAGTTGTCGATGTGTTGTTCAATTGAATGTCTGCTACACATAGGCCAAGCAACCGCCGCACACCGGTTTTTCTATTTACTCTGAAGACGTCATATTCTATAAGGCAAATTTGTTCAGTCAGATATATTCTACTGTTCGAGCCTTGGTAACGAGGAGGATGTTGTGGCTGGAATTTGTGGCCAGATATCGCACGTGACCAATTAAGTTTAAACTAGTCCGCCGTTAAAGAGAATCAACTGAATATTGCCATTAGTGTTAGGGTTTGGAGACTTCGGCCGAGTGAGGAGGTTGTGTGGTGGTGAATAATTCAGATTCATGGTTTGGTGTGGAGGTTCACACGAGAGTGACAAATTAATTATGAGGATTGAACGGTTAAATATAAAATGTGCGTAGCCTCTTGGTGAGAAGGTTCATAAGAAAGTGTCCTGTTAGAGAGAAGCCCCAGTCAAATCATAGTTCTGGCGTGCTGAAGCCTGGGGAGAGGAAGCAGGACTAGGGGGAACGGGGAAATAGTGGTGATGGCATGAGTCTGAACATCGGATAATTTGGCGTGGGGCCACAGGAAGCAAAGGGGCCGCGATTAAGCGGCGAATAAAGGCGGAGGGAAGGTGGATTTTCATAGGTAAAAGAGAGGGTACTCGGGGATCTGAGATAACCGTGGTGTGGGAGAATGTTGGGAAGGATAGTGCGGGACGGCATGTAAATTAACATGACAGAAAGGTGACCCAGAAAACCACGAATTATGAGGCCATTCAGTCTAGCAACTTTACGGGACAGTTGAAACGGATTTGAGCCAGCAAAACACATGCGGGCGACCCACCAAAAGTGGAATCATTCCCATCTGAAAGAGGCACCAAACGGTACTGCAAAGTCCTTGAAAAATACAAGAGTTTCGTAGAAGGGACATTATTTAAACCAGGGCAGAGATTCTTGCATCTGCTACATTACTCTCGTGGAGTAGCCAGGGGAACCATCGACCGGTGCTCGATGCCTGATCCAGAAGGGGTATTACCCGAGCATTGGAAGTCTTGAGGGACCTGCTTGGACAACCAATTTAGGTAGTCCGGAACTTGATCGAAGAAGTACTGCCAAAAGTAGGACAATTCAACGGAGAGTCCGTTCCCCAACCAGTCTGGTGATAAAAATTCAAAACTGCAGCTTGGCCCTGAATCAGGTAAACTACCGGTCGGACCCGAGTGCTCGACACGCATTGGAGACCATAGTGCGCAGTATTCGTACAAAAATACAGAGTAGATGGACCGCAGACTCCGAGGGGACCGGTCGATTTTGGCAACAAACTACGTTTGAGGATCGGAAACAGCCCACAGACCGCCATGCCCGAACAGCTAGTAGCCGTTTTGGTCAACTTGCAGCGTAAAACGAGCAAGCTATCTAGGACCGCGACAACATCATGAAACTAAACCAAAGAGCCTAATAGACGCAAAACATGCGCAAATACACACGCATTACCCCTCAAATGTGAAAGTTTGCCAGTATATATGATTTGTGGCAAGCTGCACCGCCCAGCAGAATGTCCTCGGGTCCGCAAAGTGGCTAAGAGACTAGGCGCTTGCTTTGTTTGTCTCAACGGGTCACAATGAGCAGCAGAGTGCCTAATGAAAACAGGTTTTATTCAGGAAGGACGCCATGGGTAACTCCATTACCCACTGCGCTAACCGAAGAAACTGAATATCGAAGAAACCCCGAGGCCAAGTGTGTTTTGCTAAGTGTCACGGGCCATTATTAAGCCCGTTCGCCTTGAGCCAGTAGTCGGTGTGGAAACTCCGGCTGAAGTGACAAGAGCGTTGGCCTTCGTAGATGGTGGCTCGGATGCCATTATATTTAGGAAAGAAGCGCGGGTGAGATATGAAACCAGAGTGGATCAATCTAGACTAGCAGTGCCACCACGGAATCTCGATCAGGTGTTGAGTGACTCCCAAGAAACCGTTATCCCCTCCAATTCCAGAATTCGAATTATCCTAGGGCTGCTTTTTCCCCTGAACTCAGCTCCAAGTAACATCAAACTTGCGGAACTAGAGCAACTTTTACCACTTCTTAACGAGCATTGACCGGAAACAGTGTCAAATATGACTTGTTTGGTTTTATCAGGGTTTGATGTTCGTTTATTGTTCTCTCTGCTTGTCACAAACATTTAATAATAATAATAATACTGGTATATTTCCCGGCCATGGTCGAGACGCACGCTGTAGCGCATGATCATGGTGTGAGACGTTACTCAATGGGATGAAATATTCACAAATTCTGAATATGAAAGTCGAGAGTATCAGAGATGGAAAAACAAAGCCAGCAACAGTTTGAATGGATCATTATGATAGTGGTTTACTCGGCAGTTTTGAGCAGTTTTCGAATCCGGTCTGGTGTAACGGCCAGATTGGAGGCCGCCATCTTGTTGTTCGTTTAATGTAAGTGTTGGTGCCGTTGATAGACTTACTGGGCCTCGGCTCATGAAGTTTTTCCCTTTTGTGCTGTTGCAGATCACACGTGCTACCCTCGTCGGAAGAGCATTGCCCCTGCCTGTTACACTGGGCACTGGTGCGCGGCGGGGATATCGAAAAATCTTTACCTCAGTGCTAAGGATAGTGTCTTGTGGTCCAACCTTAATGATGACCAAATTGGCGTTATTCGGGGATACTGAAGAAAATGGTTCGAACTGATGAAGTCATTTTTAGGGAAAATAAGAATGGTGTTCCTACTTTTGCGGCGACTTTTGTTTAAGTTAGCCACTTTGTAGTATATAAGGGTTGCGCAAGGCTGTTACCGCTCAGACCTGTTGACTGTCATGGCCGTTGCACGTGCTTTCGTTGATGACTGAGAGTTTCTCCAGACATGTAAAAGATGCCTATAAATTGTTCTCAAGATTCGAGGAAGACTTTCGGTTATTTCAGCAGCAGACTTTCGCCTCGTTTTACGTGTATGAGAGTGTAAGTGCTGAGAACTGGCTTCGTACGCATCCGGCTGCACTGCCGAAAAATTTCCCATACTATCGGGTTAAATTTTGCTGCGTGCACAATCGACGCCGAAATAGGACAGCCACTACGTTTGCGTCCACTGTCTGGCTGATGAAGAATAAGTGAGTTACAATTACGATTCTCATTTCGCCTTGTACAAAGTAAAAACAGATAATAATTGTTTCCATTTCCACTTTACAGACAGAAAACGGCAAAACATTACAACGTCGAGGGTGCTGGACGCTGTTCGATCCACCGTTATGACCGTAGAACTTCGGCACGGAAGTGTGCATGAAAGGATCATTTTGTACCATTGAACAACCATCTTTTAATACAACTCTTATTCTTCATTCTGTCCTCCATTTTGCATTCGTTACGGAATGGGTCTGTCCGTTAGGTGCAACGTATTACGATGTGGGTGGTTTATGTGTAGGTAGGCGCGCCTAATGGGCGTCGTGCTTCAGCTCGCGTAATTGGAGGTTGGCTTAGTAGCGGTCACGGAAGCGAAATCGTTCAGGCTAGATCCAGAAAAGTAATCCCCATACGTATCGGACTTTCATTTTGGTTACATATATTTGTATAGGTATATATACATGTATATGTGCACACGTGAACACATATTTGTATATATATATATATATATTTATGTTTATAAGCATATATGCACACGTAAGAACATATTTGTGTATTTATCTATTTACTTGTATATATATTTATTTAGAAATATGTGTGTATACGAATCTATACATGTACTTACGTGTGCATAGATCCGTATACACACATATATATATATACTCCTAAATAAATATATATACAAGTAAATAGATAAATAAACAAATATGTTCTTACGTGTGCATATATGCTTATAAACATAAATATATATATACAAATATGCGTTTACGTGTGCAAATATACATAAATATATATATATATATACATTTGTATACATACTTATTTGGGGAATACATTAGACCTATCTACGTTATTTAGGTATACAAATACATTGGAGCTTATTCCTTCTTATGATCAATTTAGCTGTATAGTTCCCCGTTTTACTGTACAATTCCCACATTTGGGTATCGGTTACCGTGAGCTGTATCTTAGCCCAAATTGCTGTACCTTGACCAAAAAAGCAACTGAGTTATCGCGCACCCAATCAAATCGACGCCAAATTTTCAAATAACGCGCTGTTGGACCACAGAACGCTACCCAGTGCTAAGGGCGCATTATGAACGAAAATGATGCAAGCCAAGGAAACCGGAGGCCCACCAAGGTTCTGCAGTAACATGTACCATTCTGAAATAAGAAAGCGCAACTGGAGGGTCCTCGAGAAGTGGAGACTCGATTTCCAGCCGGCTACGGGTCGTAGGGAAGATAAACAGTGGTAACGGATAATAATGTGGGAAATCTCCGCATGGACTTCGGAGTTATTATGGTGTTTCACTGACAAATATATATGTATGTGTTGACGCATTTGCCTTCAGTGTTATTCAGCGTCATTTCTGGCAATGTACGGCATCGAGTGCGTAAGGTTCGTCTGACAGGACAAAGTATGTGTCGGTCTATCAGTCGAGTGTGGCTGTATACTAGCGGCATGCGCGTGAACTGGAATTCGCCTTGGTTGCGTTTGAAAACGCTGAACGATCTGATAAGCAATTAGGAGTACTTGCTGTTGTGTGGTATGATTTCGGTCCCAATTGCTATGGTAGGTTCCACTTGAGTCTCTGTCCGTACGAGTCAAAGTGGCATCCTTGGTTAGCCAATTTTGCGACTGAGATAGTGGGAGACAGCGAACTTGAAATAAAGGGGATTGCAGTCTGGACTTATTTCCAGCTGTGGGTTATGATGAAGTAATAATGAATAATAATAACGGTTTATCTCGGAATCGTCTGAGGCATGCCAAGTGCATAATCAGCTGTTTACAAGTGATGGAATAAACAGACAAAACCCTTGAAAATGTTGAAAAAGGGCTAAGAAGGGGGAGTTACGTGGGAAAGGAGAGCAGATAAAAAGCAGCAGTCAGGGTGTGCCTCTGCTGCGGATCAACGGCTAATGGAGGCATATAAAAACCAGTAAAGGACGAGTTATGAGTGACAGAAACTACGGGGTTAGGTGGGAGCAAAGTGGTTGAAATTAGTGGCGTTTCCATTAGTTTGGTTCATTAAGGAAATGGCCATAAGTAGTCTAACGTTCAGAACTCAGTCAGATAGATGAAACTTTCTATCGTTGATTGTGTCCTTAACTGAAGGGAGCAGGGTCGGAGAAGGGGTTGGTCTTAGAAGTCGAGGCCCCTCTCGTAAGCTATATCTTCTGCCATGCACATATTAGATAACTTTAGTGCACTGGTGACGCTGAGATATGGAATGAGTGCCGACAGAAATTGGGACTTGGTTTGTGAAGCTCGAAGGGTGATAGGCAACTTGTTCCAGACTTTAGAGTAGACAAGAAGGAACAAACGTGGCCGTATGGCCGACTTAGCTATGCTAGAAGGGACAGTAAAAGGCCTGTGCCGAAGTGAGTAAAGGGTTTCACGGAAGAAGCTTACTTGGTCAAAGGAAAAAGACCGGTTATGGAGCAGGTTATAAAAGAAGACTAAGTTTAGTCCTAAGCGGCGGGGCCGGAGTGAGTCAAGATTAAGATTTTTGCATCGTCCTCTATAGCTTAAAGACGTGGACCAACCGAGTAGTTGTTTGGTGAAACGCCTTCGTATGCTTTCAGTCGCAACTCTGTCGAATTTCGTCATGTTAGAAAATATTATTGGGCAGTATTCCAGTAAAGGCCTGATGTGTGATTTGTAGATGCTGATGATGCTGTCTCGGAGACGAAAGGAGCGGAAGAGAAGGGCCACACTTCTTCTAGCCTTGGCCGCTTGGATGGCGGCCTGCTCAGAAAAGTTGAGGGAGCAGGAGTAGTTGAGGCTCAAATCGCGGATAGTAGGTCGACTGGCTATTGGGGACCCACCAAGAGTTAAGGATCCAGGGGGCAATTGGAACTTGTGGGTTAGGACCTCGCCATTATCAGTGGAGAAGCTCATCCTCCACGTGTGGCACTAGCGATCAAGTGCTGCGAGGTCAGCGGAAATGTTGCAAAGAGTAGGGAAAGCATCATTAGAACTGAAAGAGTAAACTATTTTTATATCGTCTGCAAACAAGAATGGCGTGCCGTGGTGTACTAGATCCAATGCGTCGTTAATGTACACAATAAATAGGAGAGGACCCAGTACGCTTCCCTGTATAACGCCACTTGTAACAGGTTTCGGTTTAGAGGTTTGTCCGTGGGCGAGGACCACTTGCAAACGATGAGCAAGATAAGGTTTCAGCCAAGAAAGCAGGGGGTCACCAATGCCGAATGAACGCAATTTGGAGATAAGATGCAGACGTGAAACACGGTCGAAAGCCTTCGACAGATCTAGGTAGACAACTACTAACGCCTGCCCGCTATCAACAGCCTTAGTGGCTAGATTGAGGAAGTCAAACTGACATGTGGTGCATGATTGAGATTTTAGGAACCCGTGCTGCCTATCGCTAAGAAGGTTAGAAGCGAGAAGATGGGTGGTAATGCCATTTTGATAATCGTTTCCATTATTCTGGAAATGATAAGGGTATGGTTGATGGGACGGTAATTAGCAAGTTCGTGGACAGGTCCTCTTTGTGTAGTAGTACCACTTGCGTTACACTGCGTAGCTTTCTCGCTGTTATCGGTATAGTTTTTATTAAGCTATCTAGGATAATCCCTAAAACTATAGCTCTAAGGTCTGTTGTCCAACCCAAAAAAAATCAAGCGATTTTTTCTGAACATTAGTCCCTGGGACCACCCGGTGGTAAAAGATACACACAAAAGTGATCATTGAACTGGTCTTAGGGTCGGAGCTAAGCGAAACATCAGTCTCAGTGAAACCACACTAGCAGACTCTAAGACACCACTCAGGGAATCACCTTAGTAAAGAGACTAAAGCCGTCTTGACTTGCGTAATACATCCGGAAACTTTCAAACAGCACCATCCGCAGAAACTGCTTGCAGTTTTTAGCTGAACAACTGATACATAATTAGTTCCACTGACATTGACCCCCCGTGGCTAATACTTTCTTCCCCACCTAAGGCTCACATATATTGGCCATACTCTACACTTAATCCTTTGCTTCCGTATAGCTCTCTTACCCCCGCATATTGCCACATCCCATCCGATTGGCCATCCACATCCTTACCACCATAGATATGCCTACATCTCCTCCCAACCGACCCAAAATCACTGCCAGCAACCGCCGTCGCAAGACTGCTAAACTGCAAAACTCACTGAATAACTGCTCAGTCTCTCTGGTAGATATACTCGGACATGCTAATAGACAAACTACGGAAATGAGCAAAAATCTGAGCAGTCTTTCCCCTCGCATTGACTCGGCTGATCAAATTATCGGTCAACTGATGCCTATAGCATTCTTGCTTGATCCAGCCGCACACCATACCCCAACCAATCTACTACTGGCCACGAAGTTTGTGGACACAATTGCCTCGGAAATCTCCAGACGGATAAAAAAGGCAAACAATGCGGTTGTGTTTAACATTCCAGACCGAATACCTCTCTCAGCTGCTAAAAATATGATCTTAAGCGCTTGCAACCTTGACTCATAACTGTGCCACTGTATTAGACTCCGCAAAACCTCCCTACGCACCACCTGTCCACTGCTGTTCCAGTTTACAAGTGAAGTTGTCGCCAAGATTTTTATCAGCCGGCAAGCGTTAGTCGTAGCCAAAACCGGCTTCAAGTGCGCCAAGATATTTCCTGACAAGACCCCACTGCAAAGAGAGGTGCACAAGAGTCACGCCCGGAACAGTAACCCCGGTGTTAGCGCAACCAACAATCCACCCCAAAACTCCGGGGCACCTATCACTGGCCATCACCCGATGTTGCCATCTATTGCAGATTACAATGCAACCGTAGATTCAGACAGTACGCCAATTTCCTCACCCAATGAGCCACCTGGCAAACGCCCCAATATCCAGAATAGCCCAAACAAATCTCCCGACTGGAACAAGCTTGTAGCGGTTGCCATCTTCGTTCATACTTTTACCACGTTTATTGTTTAACTGAACGCTGACTGCCAAGCGCGGTGGCCATTTGACCGTTGCTCTTGCGCACGCTCTCACGCACGCTCCCAAATACACGCTAGCCACTATCTCTCCCAATCGCCTTCTCGTTCTCACGGGTCGTGGAGAATACTGTTCTGGTTAACATATTTGTGCAGTGCCGCACATTAGAGTAACGTGCAGGTGGTCCACGCAGTACAAAGGACCGAAGCACGCGTTTACTAAGGAAACCGCGAAGCAAGGTCTAATCAACCTTACAATTGGTGAGCCCGACGTGATCCTCAGGTCACGTGAGTTTCCTTGTTTTCTACCGTTCAAGGTCCCGTCTGCGTACGTTTTTGTGTGTTTTATTGTTTCCCTATCTTGATTTTTTTTGGTTGGTTTACCAAATAATTTTTTTTCTCGTCCATACATATTTTGTGTCTAATTCGTCGTAATTTTTTTTTCGCGAAGACTGTAGTGCCCCATTGGTCGTTGATTTCTTTTCCCGTCTGTATTCCATAAAGTAATCGCTATGTCTGCCGAACGGAAATCCTGCTCAGACCCCACCGTTGGGGCCATCACGCTGCACATACCGGCATTCACACCTGCTGATCCAGAACTCTGGTTCACGCTGGTTGAGTTAGAATTCGAAAACTGCCGTATAACCAGTGACGCCAGCCGTTTCAGGTGGGTAGCAGGCCGCCTCCCGCCAGAGGTCACAATGCAAGTAAGGGACGTAATAATCTCTTCCCGAAGCTATGAGGCTTTAAAGGAGGCTGTCATTGCCCGCACGACCCCAACGCAAGACCAACGTATGCAACAACTTCAAAACGTTGAGCTTGGAAGTAGGAAGCCCTCCGAACTGCTGCGTGAGATGCAGCGCTTGAGAGGACCGACAATAGGTGAGGACCCACTCTTGAGGGAACTTTGGCTGCAGCGTTTGCCGCATAACATTCCAGTTTTACTAAGTGCCGCGCGCAAATGCTCGCTAGAGGAAACTGCAGCGGTAGCTGATGACATTATGTCACGATACAACCCCGCTGTAGCTGGAGTAACCAGGCCGTCCGTCGCAACGGTGCCTGCCTTGCCAATATCTAACGAACTCGCATCAGTTTTGTCTAGAATTGACGCGAGCCTGCAACGCCTAGCAGTTCGAAGTGGGTCACAGGAGCGGCACCGCGCACGCTCACCTAGGCTCCATAGTCCGTCATTGCGACGCTGTTTCGTCGGTTCTTCAAAAGAAGGATATTGTAAGTACCACAGTCGCTTCGGTGAGGGAGCCAAACGATGCGAACGAGGGTGTACGTTTCCCGGTGCTCATCAGGGAAACTAAACCCCCGGCCCGTGGTGGCGACCCACGAAGCCGGGTATCACACCAATAGTCGTCTTTTGAACGTAAGGGATATCATTTCAAATAACCTATTCCTTGTAGATACCGGTGCCGAAGTGAGCGTCGTCCCCCGAGCGAAAGACGACAATAGCACACCGCAGGCCCAAACACTACGCGCTGCCAATGGCACGGCCATCCCAACGTTTGGCCAGCGGTCGCTCACCTTAAACTTGGGTTTAAAGCGTAATTTTCGTTGGGTATTCATCATCGCCGACGTCCCGTACCCAATTCTGGGCATTGACTTCCTGCAGCACTTTGACTTGTTAGTTGATGCACGGCGCCGCAGAGTGGTGGATCGTCAGACCACTCTCGCCGTTGCGGGTCATAATTCGCGAGTGAATCACGTCACGCCATTTTACGTTCAACCACCGGCACACCAACCTTATGGCGAACTCATCGCCGCCTACCCGGCCATGTTTCGGCAGGCCGGGCCTCTCCCAGCAGTGACGACCAGTGTCACTCACCATATCGATACTAAGGGACCCCCAGTGTTCAGTAGGCCGCGTCGGTTAGCACCAGACAAGCTTCGTGTTGCACAGGCCGAATTCGAACATATGCTAGAACTGGGTATAATACGCCCTTCTAGTAGCCCTTGGGCTTCCCCCCTTCATATGGTTCCTAAGGCTAGTGGCGACTGGCGACCCTGTGGTGATTACAGAGCGCTTAACAAAGTCACCGTCCCGGACCGATACCCGATTCCCCATATACAGGATCTTACTTCGTCTTTATCAGGTTGCTCTATCTTCAGCCGTATCGATTTGGTTCGGGCGTACAACCAGATCCCGGTAGCAGAGGCCGATATCCCTAAAACTGCCGTCACTACACCTTTCGGGCTGTTCGAGTTTCTGCGAATGCCGTTTGGACTCAGCAATGCAGCCCAGACCTTTCAACGGTTCATGCACGAGGCAACTCGTGGTTTGGAAAATGTCCACGTATACTTGGATGATATTTTGGTGGCGAGTTCTTCAGAGCAAGAGCACGCTACGCACTTACGAGCACTTTTCGAACGCCTTAGCCAGCACGGCGTTACGATCAATATCGCGAAATGCGAATTAGGCCGGTCTGATATCACTTTCATAGGACATTCTATTTCATCCTCGGGTATCCGCCCTCTGTCAGATAAAGTTTTCGCTATTCGCGACTACCCTGAACCCCAATCTTTTCGCCAGTTGCGTCAGTTTGCCGGTCTGGTGAATTTCTACCGCCGATTTATTCCTCACTGTGCGGAAATGATGCAACCCCTCACCGACCTGTTGCGCGGAGGTAAGCGGAAGTTCGTGTTTCCCGACACAGCACAAGCTGCATTCGCCTTAATCAAAGATGCTGTCGCCAACACAGCACTCCTTACCCACCCTGACCCTTTGGCTCCTATTTCTGTAGTGACGGATGCCTCGGACACAGCGGTTGGAGCAGTACTGCAACAGTTTGTAGATGACTCTTGGCAACCTTTAGCATTCTTCTCCAAGCGCCTACAACCCGCGGAATCAAGGTACAGCACGTTCGGTAGAGAGTTATTAGCCATCTACTTGGGAATTCGTCATTTTCGACATGCACTCGAAGGCCGTTCGTTCACGGTGTTTACAGACCACAAGCCTTTGGTTTACGCACTGAAGTCAGCTTCCGATCGATACTCACCACGCGAGATTCGCCACTTAGACTTTGTCTCACAGTTTACTGTGGACATACGACACGTCTCTGGGGTACTTAATCCCGTCGCAGACGCCTTATCGCGCGTATATCAACTAAGTCTGGCACAAACGCCTAACATCAACTTAGACGCAATGGCACAGGCTCAAACTATGGACCCTGACATCGAACAACTTAGACAAAACGGTTCTTTGAGTTTAACCACAGTGCCTATCCCAGCTTCCCAGAATACCATCGTGTGCGATGTGTCGCAAGGTCGCCCTAGGCCAGTAGTTCCTGCTGCCCACCGGTATCCTACGTTCATGACACTCCATAATCTGGCTCATCCGGGTGTGACTGCCTCGGTGAAACTGATAACTGAGCGTTTTGTTTGGCACAATGTCAAACGAGATGTCCGTCAATGGGCTCGTGCTTGTCTGCAGTGTCAACGTGTTAAGACCCATAGGCACACTAAGGCAGCGTTAGCCAGGTTCCCAGAACCTGAAACACGTTTTCATCATGTGCACGTCGACCTCGTAGGACCACTCCCACCTTCGCTTGGGTACGTTTACATACTCACATGCGTGGATCGTTTTACTCGCTGGCCGCAGGCCATCCCTATCCCTCGTCCCACCTCGGAAGAGGCTGCGAAAGCTTTTCTGACCGGTTGGGTTAGTCATTTCGGTTGCCCGGCAATAGTAACCACCGATCGCGGTCCACGCTTTGACGGCGCTTTCGGCAGCCTACTCGCTACGCTCGGTTGCCAACACGTTAAGACGACAGCTTACCACCCTCAGGCCAATGGTATGGTTGAGCGTTTCCACCGACAATTAAAAGCCGCTCTTCGAGCAAACGGTAACCCCCTTTGGAGTGAAACACTACCATTAGCACTCTTAAGCCTGCGTAGTACCGTTAAGGAGGAGTTACACACAACACCGGCCGTACTAGTATATGGCTGTCCACTTCGTCTGCCTGGGGAGTTGGTAGCCCCCTCATCAACCGTGACTTTCGACTACGGTGACTATGCTCAGCGCCTTACGCAGCACATGCGAGTGCTCAAGGCCAGTCCGCCGCGTGAACAACAGTCTACAAGTTATGTCCCAACTGCGTTAGGAACCGCTACTCATGTATTCCTTCGCGTCGATGGCGTTCGATCACCACTACAAGCGCCATACACTGGCCCGTTTCGGGTGATAAAACGTAGGGCTAAAACATTTGTCATAGATATCAACGGACGACACGACACCGTATCTATCGACCGTCTCAAGCCTGCCGTCATTGAGTGCAAGCCGCTCGGCCAATTTACACCCACTCAAGTCGCTCAGTCACCTGCATCGAGCGAGTTACCACTCGAACCACCCCCAATTGCGCCTAGTGAGGACTCGGCAGCTAGTCCATCAGATTCTCCAACCGTACCCGCAACGCGAAGTAGCCGTCGCGGTCGCCAACTACGAAATCCCGTCCGCTTCGCCGATTTCGTGACGATTTTTACAACCGACTGTTAGCAATAAGTTGGGAAGTTCGCCATGGATTTACCAAACAACAGACCCGGGAAATTACAATCGGTAGTTATGATTTCATTTTCTTCTGGTCTCCTAGCGACTACAACAACACCGAACATCGTTTGTGTGTTGTTATTACGGTCCAACATCCGCCGGCGCCCTCAGGCGCTATTTTGTTCCAGTTTACCTTGCCCTCTCTCAGACGGATCTAACAAGTCACATTGGCTTCATCGGTAGCCTGGCTGACTCCCGTGCACGTTCAAGGAGCCAACCGCTCACTGGACAACGGGACGATTGGTCAGCCTGGCACTGGAGACGGCAACTGGACGCCTTTTTGGATGGACCTGACGAGGCATTTTCCGGCTTGCATTCGTATGAGACCCGCGGGCGCCAAAACACAGTTGGACCCACGCACATCGGACCTCGAGAGTGCAGGCACCGGTAAACTCATCAGCAGTCGTTCGACGTCAACAACAATATAACGGAGAAGCTATGAGGAGTTCCTGGACAACCAATAATTCCGGCTTACCATCACGATCGAAGCCCAACTCCGTCGGACTTCTAGGAGGAGGCCCCTGTAGCGGTTGCCATCTTCGTTCATACTTTTACCACGTTTATTGTTTAACTGAACGCTGACTGCCAAGCGCGGTGGCCATTTGACCGTTGCTCTTGCGCACGCTCTCACGCACGCTCCCAAATACACGCTAGCCACTATCTCTCCCAATCGCCTTCTCGTTCTCACGGGTCGTGGAGAATACTGTTCTGGTTAACATATTTGTGCAGTGCCGCACATTAGAGTAACGTGCAGGTGGTCCACGCAGTACAAAGGACCGAAGCACGCGTTTACTAAGGAAACCGCGAAGTAAGGTCTAATCAACCTTACAAGCTCCCCAACGTCCATAAAACTGATGAAGGTTCCTCCAACTCATCCACCCGCGAGCTCATGTACTCCACAAGTCTAGATGACCCCATTCCTTCTACTAGCTCCATGTCGGGTTATTTAACCATACCTAAAAATCACTGCACCATCAACCCACCTCCGTCTACACCCATGCATCCTGTTACCTCTGGCATTTTTGATAACTCAACCAGGCCCCTAAGCCCACCATCTGCACCCAACCATTTGCAACCAGAATGTGTCTGGTTACCACCTAGGCCACCACCGCTAATTAGCCCGTCAGTGCAGATTGACCCACAGAAGTTAACACCTCGTCACCAAAAGAACAAGGCCCATCAACGTAACGCACATGCAAACCATAAGGTAATGACTCAGTCACGTGAAATTTTGCCAGCCCCTTATGCGGCTGGGAATCCTAGTTTTCCATCTCGGCTAACTGCCTTTTCATTTCCACCCTACTTGTACCCACCTTATCCCCCCCCATTCACCGCTCCATTACATTACTATCCGCCACACCAACTACTCTATACCTCTACCGCTACCCAGTCACTCCCTGGGAACCATTTCCTGGTTTCACCTAGCTCCCCTCTCCCACAAGTCCCATCCACGTCTCTTGGCCCAGTACTGCCATCCATCCGTGGCCGCTTTTTTCCTGCCGGCCCCCTTCGAGAATATTCCCCGCATTCAAACTACTCTCCCAAACAGCACCTCCCCATCCCTCTCCCCTCACACTATCCCCCTCCGGGCTTCAACTCATCCAATCCGTAGAACAACTGAGGTCCTCCCCCCATCCTTGCCCTATACTTCACTGGAATTACCACCCTCATCACCACTACCGAACCCCCCACCATATCCACCACTACCGAGGCCTGTATCATCTCTCTCAGTCATACTTGTAAATGCCCGTTCATTACTGCACAAAACTAAAGCCATCCGCAGCATCGCTGAGCCCTCTGACTTTGATATTATCATTGTAACTGAAACATGGCTAACAGATTCCGTCCCGTCAGATCGAGTCTGTCTAGTTGGCTACCAGATGTTCCGAAGGAATAGGCCTTGTCGTGGGGGAGGCTGTCTAATTTATGTCAAAAACACTCTGTTGGCCATTCCACTGTCACACACAACTCTGGACGCCATTCAGGATTCACTGTGGTTAACAATTCCCTTACTTAATTCCTATCTTCATATTGGTTGCATCTATAGGCCACCCGATTCCAACGCTATGGATCTTACCAAGATTATTGACGCTTTCAACTATCTTTCATTGCTGCCCTGTTCCTCCAAACTCATAGCGGGGGACTTCAATGCACCGAGCATTTGTTGGAATACTCTATCCGCCCCAAACAACTTACTAGATTTTATGTCATGCATCCGCGTTGGGCGCTGGATCCAACATGTAACAGTCCCAACCAGAGGTAACAACATCCTTGATTTGTTGTTTACTATTGGTTTATCAGATGTTTCAGCCAGTACGCTCGACCTCTTTCCTGGAAGCGACCACAGAATGGTGTCCTGCACCTTCGTGGTTCCGCAATCTTTTGACAAATCCCACCCACCCAATCATTACTCTTCAGCAGTCAACTGGGTCAATCTTATCTGCACGCTTCGATCGCTAGACTGGGACGACTTTTTCCTGCAAAGCGACCCTCAGCTGGCTGCTAATTTACTATATTCTAACCTATCAAACTTGCTGTCCAAAATCACTACTACTCGTATCACATCAAACCGAGTCCGTAGTTCAATCCTGAGCCGAATGCAAAACAAGTACCTGAAGCTCCAGAAGGTGTACCAAACCAATAATGACTTATCGTCATTCTTGCAGCTCCAACGTCTCTCGGTAGCAATCAGAATGAAGACTGATGATATGCTCAAAAAACAAGAAGTATCTGCCTTGCAATGCCATGATACTTCCTCAAAGTTGGCATACCTAATGAAGAATAGAAATCAGAGCAAACCAGTAAGTATCCCCTCTCTAATCTTAGAAAATAACGACCACATTACCTCACCTGTAGCGATAGCCGAGGCGCTTAACTCCTACTTTGCTGCATCCATGACTACGAACCCCCTTACTTTATCCCCATGCATAGACCCTGTCACCGAACACTCACTGTCTGATTTAGAATTTACTTTAAAAGAGGTGACCAACCAGATTACCCGTGTCCGGAAGTCCTCACACCTTGGCCATGATGGTGTTCCGCCGACACTTCTACGTCTTGGAGGAACTGATGTCGCAGACTTACTATTGAAGGTCTACAATCTGTCCATCAAGTTTGGCATATTTCCCTCACAGTGGAAGACTGCGGTCATCATCCCAATCCATAAGAAGGGACCAATACATGACCCCTCAAATTACCGCCCTATCAACCACACTCCAATTGCTTCTAGGTTGATGGAACGCCTCATCAAACAGCGGATGTCCGACTTCCTGTTGTCCCATAACATCATCCATAGTGGGCAGCATGGCTTCCTAAAATCACGTTCATGCACCACCTGTCAGTACGACTTTTTTAACCTCATAACGGCGGCCGCCGACAACGCTAAATCTATCATCATCATATACCTTGATATGACAAAGGCTTTCGACCGCGTCCCTCACGCTTTGTTATTAACCAAACTCAAAGCTCATGGCTTTTCCGGTTCGCTTTTATCTTGGTTAACATCTTATTTATCGGACCGTTCACAAGTGGTTTCCATTGATGGGTGTCTCTCACAACCTGCTCCAGTCACCAGTGGAGTTATACAAGGCAGTGTACTCGGTCCTTTACTATTTCTCATCTACATAAACGACATATTTCCCACCTTGCACCATGGTACCCCATTCCTTTTTGCTGATGACGTTAAGATTGTCTATGAGTTTCCTCGTCAAAACCTCAACATCATGCTGGATGATATCTCTAGTGACCTAAAGCGACTCGGGGATTGGTGCAGTTCATGGAATATGGACTTTTCGACCTCGAAGAGCAGCTACACAACATTCAGATGTCAAGTGACCCTCGGAACCCTGCTTATCCACGACCTACCCATTTCGTACAGCCCTTTAGTTCGAGACCTTGGTCTCCATTATTCTTGTAGCTTTAGGTTTTCTGAGTATGTTCCACTCCAGATTGCAAAGACCAGAAGAACCACTGGTCTCATCTCCAGAACTTTTCGGCTAAATGACTGCAAACTGCTCACTTACAAGTCTCACGCCAGGTCTCTCCTTGAATACTGTCCCATTATCTTCACCAACATGACGAAATCCGACCGCATTTCTCTGGAGCCCGTGCAACGCCAATTCACCAAACAATTAGTAGGCTTTTCCTCCAATCTGTGTTGCAAGGATCGATGCATCCTACTCAATCTTGACCCTCTATGGTTGCGTCGCATGAAGCTCAATTTGTGCTTCCTGTTTAAGCTGTACCACCGTACGGCCTTTTCGTGTACCGAACCCATTCGTCTCACTCCCTCCACGAATTATGCTCTACGCCATCGGTCATTGCAGCTCTCTATTCCTAGATCAAAACTAGCGTTAAGATCTAACTTTTTCCTTATAAAATACTCAAAGTTATGGAATAAACTCCCGCTAAATATCCGCGAGAGTCTCTCAATTTCCCAGTTCAGAGGCTCGCTGGATCACTTCTTGACTGTTCCCAATGTGATCCTTCTTACCGGCCTGACCGTCACCGAAGAGGTGGCCTACGAAAACGGGTTTGATTACTAGGATTACTGCACTAGAACTTTCATTTCTCACCCGATGACAAACGCCAGGGCAACAATTCTCTTTTACGTTATATTGCTTACAATCTATACTACTGTAGCCACAGTTTGCTGACTTTTATAACTATACCTAGTTTATTGCTTGCCGGTTCTCCTAATTTTAGACAATGTTCCTGTTCTATTGCCAACCAGTCTAAGTTTCTTAGTCTTAGATGTCTCCACAGCAAATAAGTACGTGGCTTCGGACCCTAGGACACTGAGTTCCGCCGTCTACCACTTTACTCGATCCTTTCACTCCTCTCCCCTTCATCTTGGCTACCACCACTCACCTGGGTTTTATGCCCGGCCTCAATTCGCCTTTCTCAATCACCTCATTCCAGAATCTATTATCCCAGAAGCCCACCTGCTAGTACTTACTTGGTGGCTTTTCCTCTCGTCTCACCTCTGTATCTACCATCGACCAACTACTATCATATTCTCTCTTATGCACCACACCATTTCCCATCAGCAGAGCTAAACTCATCTGCACCAGCTAGCCCGGAATGGACTCTGATGGTCTTAGGCATGGCCTGGCGCTGTATGAGACTGACACACGTATGCTAGCTTGTGCTTTACAACGTTCGTTGTCCTACTCCGTGTGTTGCATAATCCCATCCTGCATTTTCCCAGCCCATGCTAGCGAAACCCCTGATGTCAACGGCACCCATACCATTGCGTCGTTGGAACGTGGGGAAAACAGACCACCCCCAGCAGTTGCGAAAAAAGACAAATACGCATAAAATTACGATCGGGCGGAGGGGCTATGGAAAGTTCTTATATGGGCTCAACCACCCCTCTGTTAGGAAACAAAAAAAAATAATAATAATAATAAAACTGAAAAAAGAGAACAGTGGAAACGAAAAAGACCTCGTGGGATCGATTCGATCTCCAAATACCACTGACATCGGGCTGTGAAGGAATCGGGCAACCTTCATCTATGGGAAAGTATCCCATCAGCTCAGACCTGATCCTGCGAAAGGGGAAACCCCACATCGCCCTTGTTCGCTCGACAAGCTTTGGTCTTCACGCTCGAGACTGACTGGGGTGACAGCGCACTGGACTCTCCACATACGCTTTCCCATCCCCCGCTCTAAGTTTCAACCACCCCATACCCACCATAAGCGCACCTAGCATGCACGTCGACGTCAAATACAATCGCTACCACAGCCCTGACCTTCAACCCATTGACCTGGACAGAGTATCGACGTACCTGACGAATAACGGCAACCTCGATGAAGCCCGGAAAAGGAAAAAAAAGAGATAAGAAAATAGTGGAAACCGGTCACCTTTTCCATCTATACCCCTCTATCGTCCGTCATCTTTTTTAGAAAGCGGTCTTCTCGATGTCCTAGCATCCAAGCCACGCTTAGGTTTACAACCCTACCTAACAGTAACCACTGCCTCCTGCCAACTACAATCACTACCGCAGTTTGCTCACAATTAAGTTAAATCTCTGAAATGCAGACGCAGCAGCCCACCGGGTTTACGCTATCTTGCTAGCCGGTGGTAGTACTTATCAACCCCCTGCAACCCTACGTTACTTAAGCTCTCTAATTAGAACCCAGATCAAAGTACGAAATGTAACACTGACAGTCCACATAGACCCAGTCAGTTCATTATTAATTGTCGCTATTTATTATCATAACTAACAGCTGGAACCACGTCCAGACTGCTAACACCATTTATTTCAGGTTTGTCGTCGCCCACTCTCTCGGGCACCACTTTCGGTGACCAATGTCCACACTTTGACCTGTACCGACAGAGACCTTAATGGCATCTTTTATACCAAACGGGCCACACGACCTAAAACACCCCCAAATGCTTACAAGCAGATTGATAGACGTCTCCTAACGCAACACCTCTACTACTGATGTCACTGTTGGAGGCTTCAGAAATAACAGTTCGCAAGCAACCTTCTATTGATTGATTGACACGTCCCTTACCCCGCCTGATGAACCATACCCACGGGATGCTGCACATCACCTTGGTCTCATGTGAAACAATCCAATAACAGAGCCAGAATACGCAACACAGGAATTTTTTCTCATTAAAATTCGATACGTTATCCGAACGCGAGTCCACTTGTCCCTCACATCCTTGGTTCCCAACAATGATGCCGAAGATCACTGAGAATCAATAAGTCAATATATTTGTCAGCATAACAGAACAATAAGGCGCGAGCCTACAAGGAGATTTTTCGCTCCGTTTTCTCTTCCAAGATTTCATTTTTCTTTCGATCGGTATCCAGCTTGAAATTGACTCTTCACCAGTTAAAGGCCTTCAAGTTGCGCTGCCTTTTTTTTCTGAATGATAAGGGTTATTGATCCCGAACCTAAACTCACCTTATATATGGATTGCTGTTTCCTCCACATTCATCAACGTTGCCTGTCCATTTCCACAAAGTTTCCTCATGTCCCCTCGTTCCATGATGAACTCCCTCTATTAGAATCGGGAATATCCATCATTCCGGGCCAACTTCATCTCCATAGAGAGCCGCTCTCTTCATATTCACCAAAGCTCACGGTTGTACTCCCATTCATTTCTTTAACCTCTCCATGTCCATTACTTACTCCGTGCATAGAACCCGCAATAGGCCTCAGTTAACCACATCTTGCATTATTATGACTTATAACGCATCCCTAGCGCTATATTTTCACGATATATTTCGTATTTTCACGGACCACTACCAACCGGTCGAATCCGAAACCAAACCGTATTTGCCGCGCAAACCTTTATAATTTCGGTCGACTCAAACTATCTCTAGCTATATTGTTTTGCTTCTGACGACTCCACTCGCTTTCTTGAAATTCGTGTATAGTTCATTGTTTTGAGTAACGTTGTACACCATGATCATGCGCTTGCGCATGCTTCTCGACCATGGTCGAGAAATATACCATTATTATTATTATTATTATTGTCGTGGAATGATGACTGAACTCTTCCAGTTCGATAGTACCAAACTAAATTTGAGTGACAGGGTGAATAGGTTCAGTAATAGAAGTGGAAGGTCCGATCCACCGTTAATGATTGAAGCCGGGGGCAACCCGCCTGGTCCGGGATGGGCAGATACTTTATAACGTGAGATGAGCCTGGAAATAACGTTTACTCCAAAGGTAAGGGTAGATAGGGAAGAGCTGGTAATAGCCAGAGGATTTGAGGGTGCTGTATCTAAGGCCAGGGCCATGGAATTGGCGAAGTAATGGTTGAAGGCCTCAGCGATATCAGAAGGGGAGGTGGCCGAAGTTTTATTCGATGACACAACATATTGGATCATAGTATCCGTTGCCGAATTCCTAGATTTGTGTAGGAATGAGAGTTTCAATGCTTTATTGGGATGCCTTAGGGCTTTGGATTCTTCGTTGCGGAGCTGTTTTTCCTTTAGGTCCCGGATAATATCAGTAAGACGCGTTAGCGTTATGAAAAGAGAGAATTCGTGGTTTTGGAGGTAAAGTCTTTGCATCTTAAGGTGCTTTCGTTGGAGGGATGCAAGCTTGGACTTCCTAAGGAAGGTGTTTTGGGATATTGGGCTAAGTTTCAGGATTCAGGTACCCATGTTGAAGTAAAAGTGATCAACAGCTTGTTGGGGGTCAGCCGTTGAAAAAAACTGCTCCAATCTTGATTACGGATGAGATTGGGCAGAGGGTTCCAATTTAAACTGACGGGATTGTTGACTGGGGTCAGATAGTCTGATGGACAAGGATAGAATGAAAGATTACCGGCCACTTACTTATGGTCGCTACCCGAAAATTTATTCAGAACGGAAACCGAAAAGTGGGGAACGCTGTGGGTGAATATAAGATCTAGTATGTTGGCGTTTCTAGTAGGGGTTTTAACGTGTTGCACTCAGCCCCCAATGTGAATATGGGACACAAAGTCTATTAAGTTGGGAGGTGCCGTGAGGTTTCTCCAGGATATTTTAGGCCAGTTAAAATCACCGTCTATGATTTTCGCTGCCGAAGGTAGTAGTGAAAGGTAATCAAAGGCTTCAATTAAAGGAGTTAAGTCTGCAATAGTAGATGAGGGCGGGCGATAGACACAACCAATGTGCATGACTACAGTTGAGAACCGAATTATGAGCCACAGAGAATCCGGAATTGAGTCGAGTGTGGCATGTCCGATGGGGACTACTGAAAGGGCGTGCTGTACGTACACAAGGCACTCACCTCCGCGTCTGTCGATCCTATTTACCCTAAAAACCTTGTACCCTTCAAGCATCATTTCCCTTGTGCTGGTATGTTCGGTGAGCCAGGTTTCAGTAATAAAGATGATGTCAGGACTGGAGGTTATGACATAATTTTTTAAGTGATGAAGCTTATTTAAGATGGATCGCGAGTTAAATAAGATGAATGACAATCCACTCATGTGGAAGTGAGTGTCGGGGTAAGGTAACGTATAGGAGTTGTTGGTTGGAGGAAGTGCACGGTGAGGGGCGTGAGTTGGAGCTATCACCGAAGAGGAAGAAAAGTGAGCGTTGGATGCCTCCGCGATGGCTTCGGAAGAAACCAGCCGCGGACGAACCGGAAGTATTTAATTTAGGGTTATTACGGGGTGAAAGAGAAGACCTTAGACGAAGTAGCACTGCCACTCGTCTTGATTCGCTGGGATCGTTCGATGCCCCAGTGCAGTGATAGAATACGTGGTTATGGAAGGTATTGGGTTTCCCACGTGACAACTTTGGTATTGGTTGTTGTGTGGCAAGAGCAGGCCTCAGATGGTAGGGACTAAAAGAGTTTAGGGTGGCTTCGCCGCCCATCGATGCGACTTGCCCGGGTGGGGTAGGATAGGAATCGGCGGTTGGTAGGGGGATTATACGGAGGTCATTTTCGAAGGAGGTATTGGTAATACGCAGTGTTGCGTAGTTGGCCTTCGGAGTTCGGTGTGCTACCGAAGGTATGAACGACTGGTAAGGTGCCGGCACTGAAAAGTGGTTCATCAGGGCTAGAGGAGACGAAAGATTGTTGGATTGTATGCCACAGGGTGGGAAAAATTTACTCGGAGGGGGTTTGTGGATGTATGCTGCGCGTAAAACGCCTGTGGTGGGGCAAAACGAAAATTTTGGTATGGTAAAGGAACTAGCAAGATAAACGGTGGCGGCACGGAAAAGTTAGGAAATGAAGAGCTAGGCAGATGCAGCTTTGAATAATAGCTGTGAGGCGCTTTGCGAGCATCGTCCGTATAAATGCGCGTAGAGCGGGGATTTTGCTGGGAGGAATTACGGTTTGAGAAACTATCTATTTTGGAAACGGAAAATGTAGGTCGCAGCATTAGTGACATCTCACAAGGGTGTCTGTTCGCTTCTAATCTTTGCATGTCATTAGGGGTGCAGCCTGATGATATAGGGCGGTCGTCGCCTAATGAACTAAATGTTGAGGCCTTCAGTAGGGATGGAGTGTGGGTTGCCGAATTTTGGATTTGCGGTCATGTGTTACCGTTGGTATTGACACTCTCCTTTGGGGGCTGAGTGTAGATCGTTACCAACTTTCGGCCCATTGGTGATAAGTTAGATTGCAACAGTGAGGTTGTGCCCTTAGGTAGGCTACTTCTTGGAAGCTTGTTTACGGGAGTATGCCCTGACTTTTGACGGGTTTGATTCGAACGAAAATGACCTGGCAATGGTATGGCGCGGTCACGCTGATGGGTTTTAGTCGTGGCTATGTGGTGTGGACAAGAAAGACCATACTTTGATTTATGTGTTGCCTTGGGAGAGGGATGCAAAGTTGTTAGGTCAGGGAGGCTACGCGGCTTAGGTAGCTGCTTCTGATGAACAGAGCTAAGCTGTCTGGCAGGACTCGGTGGACTCGAGTCCCAGGCATCTGCGACACTATTGACGAGCCTAGGGCGCTTGGAGACTGGTGGATTTGGAAAAGGCCCAGGCGTTGCGTCAAGGTCTACATCAGACAGTGGTTGGCTGATAGACGCTGGTTGCTTAGAGTAGGTTGGGGGAATGACGGGGTTAGGTGTCTTTTGGGCGGGTTCCTGCCTTGGACGTTTGCGAGAGTTCGACTTTCTCAGCACTTCTCTTTGTAGTGGCGTTTTGTCGGGTGTTATTCGAATGTTCTTGTATGGCGAATTATTAGCAATAACTGTTTGTTTATGAATGAACTCACTGGTTGTCAGTGAGTCCGGAAATTGGAAAAGTAGAGGGCGTTTGTATCGTTGTGTTTTTATGCGTAGTCTGCTGCTACGGCATATCACACGTTCCATGTCAGCGGCCATCAGCAAGGTACTGCTGACCATGTTGAGTGGGGCCCTATCGGGAATGTTAAATACAATGACGTGATTTGAGTTTCGTATTCGTTTTGGAACCTCTGCAGATATGCTGTCAGTGAAGTTACACGTGGCAACTAAGTTACAGTCCGTATTTACCATAGAGGGCTTGGGGAGTTGAGCCAGTGGTGTCAGAATTCTGGTGGCTTTGTCAAGAGCTTCAATCCGCGATTCGAGTGAGATAACGTATTGTAAGAGGCTGTCAATCTTGCTATTTGCGTCATCATGGATGTTCGTTAATGAGACGGGGCATGGCGTAGTGATTGGGAGACGTACGGCTACGCGTGGCAAAATCTTACCGGCCGGTCCGCTTCTTTTGGAATTGCGCTTTGTGACTGCAGGCTTCGAATAACCAACTAGTTTTATTAAAAATTTAGCGACTGCAAAGAGCCTAGATACGGAACGGAGATGAAATTCTGTGGGAAGTCACCTAGGATGTTTGCAAACAGGGTTCACCAGGTGGTTTCACTGTTTGGACGAAGGGGGGTTAGAGTTTTAGCCAAGGAGGAAACGATAACTAAAAGGATTGATTCAGCAAGGAATCGCTGAGTTTTTTATAGATGGGCTCACAAGGGGTGATTTGTGGCAGGTAAAAGTCTATATTTTCTATTATAGGGTTGCGTTGATTTTTCACGGTAATAAGTTATGGACCCATGGTGGTGTGTCGCAGTTATTGCCACGGACTATTTGACGATTCAGAGTAGATAACTATTACTGCTAGGAGCTTAGTAAAAACAGGCCTAAACGATGGAAAAAGGAAAAACGAGACAGCCTGATATATACGTCAAGTTGACCTTGACCTGTTCTTTCTCTCATTAAGGTACCAGATTCTATTGTTTCTCGGAAAGTTTTGCCGGCCAGCTGCAGGGGAACGACCGGAATTGAGAACTTTCTTGACCGGCAAGCTGCCACCTAAGTATGTACAGCCTCAAAAGGCAGGTTGCTGCCAGACCATGTGCTGCCACGACAGGCAGGTTTCCACCAAATAGGTTACTGCCTGGACAAGTCACTTGCGAAGACCAAATTGAGTAACGCCAGTGTGTGGCGCCCAGGTTATCGAATCAACCAAACTGCACCTGCAGCTCATCATGGTCAACAACAACAGGGGAGAAGGCCTAGAAGCATGCACCATCACAAATCTGACTATGAGAGCTTTAACGCCAGTAGGGACGATTTTGAATCAGTGGCCACATCTCCACGGGGTCAGGTTCGAGGAGTGGCAGAATAACAAGATTGATCTTTTGATTGGTTTATATATACCGGAAGCACACTAGGTCCTGGATCAAAGAATAGAAAGCCTCAAAGCACTCTATGCAGTAAGCACAATATCTAGTTGGAACATTTATGGTAGTACAAACCGAAGATACGGCGAACGGATCCATATCAGCTGCAGTTCGGTGGAAACGGCAAACATTGAACAGGCATTTCAACAGCTGTATAACGCCGAATTTTCTGACTTGGCCATTAATATAAATGCCCCATCGCGGGAAGATAAGACAGCCCCGAAAACGCTGTCAGGACCGCCAAGTATTTACTGGACACATTTGAGGTTCCTATGCCGCGTAGACCCAAAATGAAACCAATACCGAACAGCCAAGAAAAGACTGCGAGAAGATTTTACTTCCTCCTGAGCAGGCAAATCGTAGAACCGCAAATAAGGATAGAATATACGCGGACCATGCTACATAAAATGGACTTGGGTTATACGGAAGGAGCAGATTCACCAGTAATCATCTCAAATTTGAGGTGGTGTCTATCCCATCACCCGGTCTTGAACCCGAGGAAACCGGGAAAGGTGAGGATGGTCTTCGATTGTGCTGCGAACGGTCGGAGTGCCACTCAATGACGATGCAGTAAAGGGCTCCCACTGGACAGCACCACCAGTGGCGGTTTTGTTCCGTTTTCAGCTGGAAAAGTGGCTCTCTTTTTGGATTAGTGAAGACGCCTGTTGAAGATAGAGGTGCCTTGTGCCCCCTTTGGTGGCTTAAAAACGAAATATACCGTAGATCTGACGAGTACGGGCTCAAGATTCAGCCCATTAGAACGATATCATTTTCTTTCTGCTCTGACCTTGCCTTCCGGGAAACCTTCAAGAGTTACCACGGCACCAGCAGTCTGTTAGGGAGAGCAGTGAACCATTTATATGTGGACCATTTTCTAGACTCCCTTGGTGATCCAAATACTGCTATTCTACGTATGATCGAACCGGCAGCTTCTCTCAAGGCAGGGGTTTGAATCCCACAAAAGGGATTTCAAACAGCTGCGAGGTTCTCAATGCTATTCTAGAGTCCGCGGAGATTTAGTGCGCTAGAAGGTCTCTGGGATCCCAAGGGTAGTTGTAGTTGAAGATGCGCTGCCAGTCTGGATGTTGTGGCCACTCCCATAGAGATGGATTGGGAGTCGTCGGAAATTCTGGACCATCAGCCGGCTTCATGCACCCCAGTGGGGACATCCGAAGCAAAAAACGTGTCATCATCTCAGGTGTTGCGCCTGAGAAACAGTCAGGAGTGAATAGCAAGAGACACCTAGGCGACGGAGTAAATGCGGTGGTGTTATATACTAACGCGTTTAGTATTAGAAACAGATGGGCGGAACTTGCCAAAACCGCTGAGGAACAGAAAGCGTCAATAGTTGCCGTCACGGAGACGTGGCTTTCTGAAGAAGACTATGTTCCAGGCCTAATAAGTAACGGTTCTGCAGTCCACAGGCAGGATCAGGAACAAGATCGTCTTGGTGGTGGAGTAGCCATCCTCGTTAGGTCAGGTGCAAACCACCTTGAGTCCCAGACTAAGATGTGCACTCGCAATGTTCAGTTGTGCTCAGTTACGACCATCCTTCCAGGCAGAAGGGCTAACGTTGTCTGTGTCTACAGGGCACCAAGTGAAAACTGCGACGAGGATGTTTGTTTACTGCGGACTTTGTCTGAACTAGTTGAGGACGCACAAAAGACCCTGATAATGGTGGCCTTCAATCTTCCGCACATCGACTGGGTGGCTGAGGTCTGCGTGCCGGGATCGAAGGAGCAAACCAAATTAGAATGGCTGCATGATAATGCGTTGCATCAGCATATTAGGGAGAATACCAGATATAGGACTAGATGCGTTCCATCTTTGCTGGATCTAGCTTTAACGAACTTCCCCAACGATGTGGCTGGACTGCGTGACTGTGAACCGCTGGGAAAGAGTCACCACGTGTGTGTTAAAATGGTTCTATGCTTGCGGCAACCGAAAATACCCTCAAGGCTGATTAGGAACCTCGGTAGTATGGACACAGATAGGCTCCATAATAGGGTGATGGGTTTGACCTGGGACGCTCCAGAGGAGGCTACTGTGGAGGAGCGCTGGCAGGCCATAAAGGGATCCCTGACTGCCCTACAGAAAGAGTTCGCACCCTTGAAACAAAGGAGTCGGGAGGGCAAACCCATGTGGTGAAAGGCTGCAATAGCCAAGGCCATCAGACGTAGAAACCGCTCTTGGAACCAGTACAAAGCTTCCGGCAGACAGCTGGCGTGGAACCGCTATACGAAGCTGAGAAACGAGACTGTTAGCCTTTTGAGAACTTCTAAGCGGGAATTTGAGCTCATATTGGCCCAGTCTGTAAGACAACAGCCGGAGAAGTTCTACAGCTATGTACAGTCTAAAGGCTTAACAAAGAATGCCAAAGGTCCGCTATCCACTAGGGACCACGGTATTGTCACCAATGATCAGAGCAAAGCAGACGCCTTGGAGGAATACTTTGGTAGTGTACATAGGACAGATAGTGGGGTACGAGTAGATCCGGCTCTAGTGCATCCTCCGCAGTTAAACGAGCTAGATCTCTCAGAGGAATGCGTGCGAAAGTATCTACAGCAGTTAAACAGCCACAAGTCAGCGGGCCCAGATGGCATCCACCCGGCTATCATCAAGCCGTTGGCGGATATCATAGCTCCATCAGTATGCAGGCTGCACAGGTCCACGTTGGACCAGAGTAATTGGCCTCAGGACTGGAAAGTCACGGCAGTCGTGGCAATACATAAGAGCGGACCTAAGTCGGTTAGGCAGAACTACAGTTCGGTAAGCTTAACTAGCATCCTATATAAAGTCCTTGAGAAGATCACATCTGTCAGCACCTACTGGAGCACTCTATGCTTAGTCCGGCCCAGCATGGATTTCTGAAAAACAGATCTTGGCTGACCAATCTCTTGTGCCTCTTAGATGAAGTAACTCGATGACTGGATGAAGGTAAGCAAGTTGAAGTATGCTACCTCGATTTTAGCAAAGCGTTCGACTCCGTTAATCATTTGCTACGCAAGATGGAGATTTTCGGTATAGGTGGGCCAGTATATAGGTGGCTGGAGGACTTCCTCTCCCACGGGACGTTTTACGTCAAAGTGGGGGACAGGTGCTCCAGTTTGGTGAACGTCACCAGTGGTGTACCTCAGGGATCCGTCCTAGGCCCGGTCCTATTCTTGTTATTTATTAATGACCTAGCATCCACTCTTCAATCGCCAAGCTTTATTTTTGCGGATGATATAAAGATTGTTGGATCTAAGGGTAGGGCGGACTCGGGCAGGGAAATAGGTGCCATCCTGAACTGGGCATACAAATGGGACTTACCTCTAAACGCTCAAAAAAATAAATGTTGTCAAGGGCAACAGAGAGCCTAACCGTCGCTCATGATCAAGGGCTGTTCACCGTAGAGGCAGCCAGTAGGGTTAAAGACCTGGGGATCATCACGAAAAGTGACTTCAAATGGTTGGAGCAGTGCATCGCTGCTGCGCATAAGGCTCGTGGGGAGCTCTTTAGACTGCGATCAGCTTTGTCTTGCCGGAAGCCGGAGGTATTCGTACCTATTTACATGGCTATAGTACGACCTCACTTAGAAGGTAGCGTGCAAGCCCGGTCACCCTTCTACAAAAAGGACGCCGCCTGCCTCGAGAAAGTCCAACGTCTCGCCACGCGAATGGTTGAAGGGCAGAGGGGTAAGACTTACGAGCAGAGACTCTGTGACCTGAATCTTTTCTCGTTGGAAAGGAGGAGACGTCGAGGGGATCTCGTAGAAACGTTCAAGGTAATGAAGGGATTTTCTGGCCTTAGACCAGCTAGTCTATTCCAAGTCGCCGTGGACTCCAGAACAAGGGGACATGAAAAGAAGTTGATAAAAGCCCGATCTAGGTTGATGGCTAGATCGCACTTCTTCAGCAATAGGGTTGTGAACAGTTGGAACGGTCTGCCTGGTGAAATGGTAGATCTGCAGACAGTCCAATCCTTCAAATGTGCCCTAGGTCGCAAGTGATACGAGATCTTTCCTTGTAGTGAGCCTTGAGTATATCAACTAGATGGATGATGGGTAGCACTGTGGTCCTTCTGGAGTGTGTTTTAGCAGACTCTTTCCCTCATTGCATACTGTCTCAGTGAACGCTGACGATGCATAATGTCTCTCACAGTTGATGTGCGATGAGGTTTTTCGTTTCCCTCTCATTTTTAGCGGGGATTCGACAAAATACACTCGGCAGTGGTGGGTGCATAACTGGTGTGCATACCATCGAAGGAATTCTGGACGCTCGATTGGCCGTGGCCATTACCTGTCCTGTGCAGACTGAACTGAACTGAACTGAACTGATGGTTTCTTATACTCTGGAGCTATCCAAACGACCAGCCGCATGGAGAGAAATCCCAACAGTCCCAATTCTTTACGATCATTTAGGTTTCTTTCTACCACGGCTGCTGCCAGGAAAGTGCTTGATGCAACGGCTGTGCTAACGAGGGACAGGTTGGGGTGACCCTCTCCAGAATGACGACGAAAAGCGCTGGCGTTACTGAGTACAAACTCTGGATCAACGTGGCCTGATCAAGATAATAAGATGCTTGACGGGAATTAAGTGTGTACGTTACGCTCAATTCCACTCGTTTTCAAAAGCTCCAGAGATAAGCTACCTGAACGTGGCTCATGACCACTGGGTAGGCGAAAATTGTAAGCAGCACAATCAGATAGAGTTTTCAAAGGCGAGAGTAGCTTCACTGAAGACTGTATCCATTCTGAGGCTGGAAGGGCCTGCGGCAATACTAGTCATGAAAGCCGTGATGTTGGTTACTAGGCGTTTTAGTCAAAGAAACTTGGAATTAAGCCTCTGGACTAACTCAGCCAAAGTACTGCAGTAAACAAACTACACTAATTCTGGTTTTAACCCCTTCATGGCCAAAAGATTGACAGTGATTCATGAGTAGGCCAAGGCCGATCAGTGGCACTAAGTACAGTCCTCCGGTAACCCGGCCGACTTCTGCTCAAGGAGCCTAAGGACACTAGAAAGGTCGCGGATGTGGGCAACCGGACCGTACTTCACATCCAAATTTAGAGTGATGTGGCCAACGTTAACAACACCCGAGTTTGAGGATGGAGATATTGAAACGAAACGACTAATACTGGCTACAAACACTACGGGAAGTGTAAGCCTGATAGAAAAAGGGTTCTGTTTCCCTGGCTGGATTAAAATGGTAAGAGTCGTGGTCTGGTGGACAGGGTACAAGATACTTATACCGAGCTTGGGAGGGGCACGACCCAAAAGCAGGTTAGACGTGGTAGTAATAATGCCAGACGGGCTGAACAAAACTGAACTCGGGGCCCCAGGCCTATCACTACCAAACAACTTGCAGCTGCAGACCTGTGAGCTGCCCAGGTTAGAAGACAACACCAAGAGAAGCAGGATATTGCACAATAGCATCCGAAGATCGAGCCCTATGTGAGCCAACAGGCTACTGAGGGTCGGCTGTCAGCTGGCGAGTCCAAATCTATAGTAAGAAACGAAACATTCCATAATGGTTCCCGGTAGCCACCACATCAAGAGGTGTTTGGTAGATCATGTTCATCGAGGGGAGGGACAGGCAGATTTGAACCAACAACTAAATAATATCCGTTGAAGATTTTTGGCGACCAAGGGGCCAACGACAGCCAAGCGGGTCATCAGAAATTACATCTCTGGTTGTCGCCGGAATGAGGTAGCAAGTCATCAAATGACGTACCCCGTTCCATCCGCGGGATTTCAACAAGGATTGCCTCAGTTTTGAAAATTGGTGTCGATAATATTTTTCCCTTACTCCTACGACTACGTAGGAGCACGCAGAAGAGGTGTGGCTGCCTGATAACTTTTACTATCCGGAGTAGCCCATCTCGATGTAGTGCACAACATGGCAGCAGATTCATTCCCAATGGTCTTTCAAGGGTTTGTTGCAAGGCGCAAATTTCCTAAAGGCGTGTACTCATAGAGGACTCGAATTTCGTTGGAGCTCACAAGGAGTCAGAGGGATGGTAGAACCTCCCGGAAGGCGCAGAAATACGAGACCGAACAGTGGCAAAGGGAATAGAATGAAGCTTTAACACACCCTGCGCCAATCATGGCTGTGGCTTTTTGGGAGAGGCTGATACGATCGACCAGCAAAATGCTCACGGCCCTAATCTCATAGAATACTCACAATGAAGGGAAACTGAGTACCTTGCTAACTGAAGTTGAGGGGGTATTGGGCAATAGACGCCCAGTGCCGATGGTCCTAGACCGGAAGGCGAACCGGCTCTCATTCCGAACGATCTCTCATGGTTGCGGTCGAATATAGGGGGAATCACACCGAGAACTTTACGTGGAAGTCACATCACAGAATGGAAACAAGTGGACCACCTGGCCCAGGCATTCCGGAAACTTCGGGGAGGGAGTACTCACCGACCCAGCCGAGAGCTTCCGCAAAGGTGGATCTCCAAAGAATGATCGTTTAGACGTGACGATATCATAACCTTGGTGGAGAGCCACCCACATGAAGAAAATGACCTAGTGATGTGATCAAGGACCGCCTTACAGAAGTCGATGGCCTCGTACGCACAGTGGTGGTGAAAACAAACAAAAGAGCGCACTGCGAGATGTCCGTAGAATATGTTTGCTTGAAGCGGATAGTTGGGAGGTCAAATTCGACGCTACGGAACAAGCTCAAAGCAAGATAACTGATGTCAGTTGAAGCCCAGTTTACTTGCCTAACACGTGCACTCTCCTGTAGGTTTCTGCCCCTCCACAATCTTGGAATTGCATTTGCATCTAATTTAACATAGCCTTCAAAATTTACAACGGAGTTGATTTAGTGGAACTACAAAACGGCACAGGGATTGATACTACTTGTGAAGTATCAGAAGCTTTGGGACAAGCACATTTTGGCCGTTTGTTGAAACATCCCTATTTCAGAAACGTCTCATTTTTATTATTATTCAACCTGTGTTCAAACCCATATACGTTTTGAGTCAAACATACTTTTACAGTGGCTATGCCCCACGATGATTTTTCTCGTGTTTCAAGCAACTTGTGCCTGACTTAATACTTCTTTCAGAATTCCCAGTCCTTATTTGGCCGTGTACTTTACTCTTATTCAGCAAACTTCTTTTTCCCCACATTCTCCAACTGTCACAGCATCCCAGTTTAACCAAAGCATGTTTTTTTCAATCGATAATGCCGTATCATCTTCGGGTGAAACTTTAGGACACGGATGTATGGAGCATAGTCTCAAGAAACTCTACGAGGTTCTATGCGACTAGCCAACAACAGAAGTAGCCCATGTTGACCGACCTTTGCACTGACTTTAGGGTCTAGGTAGGTTAGGGTGAATAAGCATTCCTATTCACTCCTTGGGTATCGGCAGTTTAATGGGATGATTGGGTGGCAGGTTTATTATTTGTGTGTGCAAATCCTCCCCAGTCGTTTCCACATTCTCGTATTGTTCAGACTATGCTGTTTATTTTACGGATCCTCGAACATGTGCTGCACGCACTAACCACTACATTTGAACACTCGTTTATATTTTGCTCAAGTCGTGGCATACCTTTGGTTTTGATTCAGACTGCCGTGACATTCATATCTGGCAAAGACCTTTGCCTGGCTCTTGCTCCCGTTCTTAAACTTTGTGGCAGTGTAGTTGAGGTTTGTGCGTAATCTTGTGTTCGTATAATCTGGTAGTTTAGTGCAGTAGAATCAGCGAATCAATCGTGTTCTGACTTCTAGACTCGTTATTTGGACTACGCGATACTTACAATCGGAATAACCGTTACGGGGCGTATAGAATTTCAAAAGTTTTGCCATAAAAACCATTCAAGGTAGGTAGAAGCTTGATTGATGGTGTTTTATCGGGGGCGAGAGGGACTACTGAGGACACTGAATTATTGTTGACCTCCGTGAAAAAATGCTGAATTGCTGCATAGCAGTGGGTCATTTAGAAGACTAACTTAGTCTGAATGTGCTGCGCACATGGAGATGTATTGTGTGGTGTCTGCCTATTGATTTGCAGGGCCGATGGACAGAATAATATGCGAGAATAAATATGCTTCAATGGGAATTTAATTTGATGGTTCAGCGGAGATCACAGGTCGTCGATCCCGCACTGCCAACAGCTAATTTGGACAGATCGTCCATCACATTTGCAGACTGGCACAAACAGCGTCGACTTTGGCTCAAACTGGAGGGAAAGACCTTAACCGGGAACGGCCTTGGGTTTAGAAGCGCACAACAAGCCAATAGCCCACGAGTTCAACTCACTGGAAGTTACGCAGTCCACTGCACCGGTTATAAGATTGTCCCACCTTTAGCAGGATGAGGGTATCCAACCTGTGGTCTGTAGTAAAATGGATCCATGAATACCTTATGTGTATGAACGACTCTAACGGGCTCTAAAATGCGGCTTCACAGTGAAAAGTGACCGGGACGAATGCAAGAATAGTCCCCATGTGTTACCTCAAGCCCCTGGGAACTCAGGGCCTATTTACCCGGATGAACCTAAGATAATCTCTTCAACAGAGCAAGGTGGTTGCATACCGGTGAGACTAGGCATCGTACCTGTCGTGATTGTGACATCTAAGGGGTTGAGAAGGGTCTTGGTATTTTTGGACTCGGGGCGGGATGCACGGCTAGTTAGGCGCGAAGTTATAGAACGACGTGAACTATTCGGGCAAGTTTACGTACCTCACATCCAGCAAGGCTGCCGGGAATCATCCCAAAAAACTGATGAGGCCCATGCTGCAATTACCATTCCCAACTGATTAAAAGGCAGCAGACATTCTGGAAGTCTTTGTAAAAGACAGCTTACCAACGAGACCAGTAGACCCTAGTAAATCAGTAGTCAAGACATGGTCTTATCTGCAAGACACAACTTCGGAGGACAAGTCTAGCCCCCCCCCCAAGTTCATATACTGTTTACGGTCGATGTACCAGAGGCCCGCCTAGTGCCTGAACATGAAAAACAGGTAATCGAAAGGAGCCCTTCGGTACGAAAACAATGCATGACTGGACACCTCTCGGACACTAAGGAAAAGGAATTCAGCTATCGGCCTCATTGAATTGCTCAGTGGTTGCTGAGAAACGGTGCTTATGAACTCCTCCGGAAGCACATTCTAAAAGTGATTCACTCTTTTGTGAGATCAATTTTCTTGATAGATACTTGACCACCCCATTTACAGCCTCAGGCTGCTCTTCCGCGCGCTTTTCCGTGGAATAATACGTAAAATCTCTTCTCGATCCATACCGGTATCAGCAATGATAAAAGAGAACTGTCCCACCATAGAACTGAGCTTCACATATTGGACATATCCTACAGTTGTGGTACAAAACAGGACACGGAGGAAACGAAGAGCGAGCTTGAGTCATCAGAGTCAATCCACTAGTAGCAGGAAACAGAGACGAAGATGTTGATGATTCGAGCCCGAAAATACGTACAAAGGACAGAATAGCTTGAAGATCGCCTCGCTCCGAGTTACTCAGCATTTTATTCCATTTCGTCCTCTACAACCATTCAACTCGACCCATTTTCCCTGAACAGTTGCAAAATGTACTGGGCTCCAGTTTTTATCCAGCAGGCACAGAGGTGAGAAGGACAGATTCGCCAAGGTTTCACTTAAACAGTTCAGAAGGGGCTTATAAGCTATGAGCACTTTGTGAAACTATTACTGCCTTTGAAAAAGGGCATTTATTCACACTAATTGCGGTATCTTTTGTCACATGTCTTATACACGGAAAAACTCTGAAATACTCTGATAGGTGTCAGTACTCGATCAATTTCCGTGTTCATGTGTTTTTCAATACTGCCCGTCACACACTTGTTTTCGAGGCTGATTTATAATTGAAAACCAGTTTTCAGTTCTTCCGGAAACTTTGGGGCCTCCATTCTACGTATTTTCACTGTTTCTTGACCTCTCAGTTTTACAAGATATCGCGTTGTCACTTGAACTTTGCATCTACGTTCAACTCCTTGGCGCAAGTTAGTAAACAAACCTAAGTTACCAATTGCTACAGTAGTTTACCACTTGGGAAACGTAGCCTAAGCTAGAGCGGCGAAACGTTTTACTCTGGAATGCCTTCACTTTGATAATGCGTTTAACTGGGTGCGTAGGGCTTCTGATGAATACGCCATTCTCAAGTTGTGCAGCGGGATTTGGAATTGATTCCTTATGGATTGTGCAAATTATGGCTATGGCGGAAACCCTTTTTATGCGCAGCTGACACAGAGAGTTAGTAAGCAATGGCACTGACAATGAGTTATAAGTAGGTAGGGTGAGAATCATGACCCCATCCTGAATCTCAGGCAACTATTTTCGCGAAGGAAACTGAAAATCCTTCCAATTTTTCTACGTGATTTGTGAATTTGACAACATCTGGCATTACTTTGAATAGCTCGTCTATACACCATACTTTTTCACGTTTGTTTATCCTTGTTGGACGTTTGAATTTGGTCTTGAACCGTTTCTGACTGTCGTGCTTGAGCCATAGGGGTTTGAACCTTTTGGTTTTACTGTGGAGTCTATTGAACCGTATATTGGAGGTTTGTATATATTTTCTACTTCTGTGAATTTCAACTTAGTACCTTAGAAACTACGAATCAACCTTGTTCTGGTTTAAGGATTCGTTTGAAGTGACTGCGCATTGCTCGATTTGCGAGAGCTGCCTTTGACCCACTATGAGAGACAGTAGGAGTGCATATCTTGGTCTGAGATTCAAGATGGTTTGTACCTGACCTAATGAGGTGGCTCTTCCAGCATCAAAGCAATTGTGTTCTCTATCCATTCTGGAGGCTATAAGGCCGTTACTTATTAATCCTGGCACATGGTTTTCTTTTGAAAGCCACGTTTCCGTAACGTCAAGTATTGGCACGTATATTCCCCAACGATTTTGGCCAGTCTCATCCATTTTGTTTCTAATACTACACGCGTTAGTATACAACACCACGGCGTTTGATCCGCCGCTTGCTCGATCCACCGAATAATTAACTTCTTTCATTCTGGGTAGTGCCCCAGGTTCCCAAAGCAAGGTTTAGCCGAAAAGATGCCTGGTCCAAATCAAGAACACGACTGCTCTGAAAATTCTGAATGAAGTTTCGTTAGTTGGACAGGAGAAGGATCGGACCAAAAACAGTCACTTAGCCGACTAGAACCAATAATCCGGAGCCACGAACAAAAATCCCATCACAGGGTACCTGCTGGGTCACAGTGATGACATGACCGTGAAAGAGAGAATACGTGCAACAAATTAGACTGGTTGCCGACCACAAAAAGGGTCCGCAAGAGGAAGATGGGAGAGGGCAGTCCAGAATGCTTAAGGAAATATACAAGGGTACCAGATGAGGATTTTCCAGTTGACGCGGATGTTACATCGCAATCGGTCACCCTCCTATACGTGGGGTTCGAGTATGGACACTCCCATGTTCTTCTTCAAGAAGACTCCGTCGGGAGTGAAAAGCCAGATAGAAATGGCTTCGCTTGTTTTGGACCCTCAGTTACATAGTGACAATCGTTCAAGTGATGCTTCGACGGCTGTCGCTCATCATATTGATCGAACTGAGTGTGAGGCATCGGGCAAGATGAACTTCCAACCTTCGACAGGAAGCTTCTTTGTTTTCAGACCCAAGAGAATGGTTCCCCTTGAAGCCGCATTTAATTGCTCACATCGGTCGTTTTGTCTCTGGGTTATATGGATTGCTGTGGCTTGAGGCGTTCCTTTTCCAAGAAGGAAGCTTTGGACTTCATCCGACAACGGGGAAGCCTTCCTCCGGAAGTGTGTACGTATGGACACAATAAAAATCCTTCTGGGTGTTCTACGTGTTTTGTAAACGTGAATTTATATTCGACTTTACCTTGCCAAGCCCGTCCATGTACAACACTTCTGCACGTTCGTCTATTTGTGTAAGACATTTTGGACTCACCCCTGAACCGTTTCTGACCGCCGTGCTTGGACCGCGGGAATTAAACCTGCGGGTTCACTGTTGACTCTATTTGGCCGCATACTTGGAGTTTGTTTATATTTGTACTTTTTGTGACCTTCTACTTGGTACGTAGACGCTACAAGCCGATCTTGTTCTGTTTTTGGGATGCGTGTGAGTTGGCTACTCGTTGCCGGATTTACGATTAAGGTGGCTTAAAGTAAGCATTCCGTTGTTCCGAAAAATGTGAACGCATGACACAGTCTCTCTCTTACCCACGTGGAGCCACTCGAAGGCGAGTGGTAACCTGGGTTTTTCACCGACTACCGTCAGCAGACACCGGTTCCAAGTTGAAGACAGAATAGTAAATAAGAAACGGATGGGCAGCCTAGAAAACGGCTGGGCCGGCTTGATCAAATGACGGCCCTATACAACCTGGAACACGAGCTTCATTTCAGAGTTGATTTCCCATTTGGCTGTCATTTTCGTATACCCTCAAGGAAGAAAAGGACACTTTCGAGAACTCATGAGAGGAGCCATATGCAAGACTCCAGGATGACCTAAATTTCTGTGCAGCCACTTCAGATGCAATCCTGAAGGGACAGTGTCACAGCAAGATCTACAAGGAGTATTGTGAGGGAGTGCATCCAGCTCGTTTCTGATAGACGGCTTGGTTCAGTGAAGCAAACGGCACGTGATCGGCTGACCAGAATCGCCGACAAGACTAGAGCGAGTCAGGTGATTAATGGATCAGTCAGAGTTTAACATTCTACTAGAGCCGAATCAACGAGTCCGGGCTCAGCCAGGTAGATCAGTCAGACGAACCGTTTAGGTCTATCAGTAGGCGAATGAACTTTTATGTGCTTTTTGGTTGTGACAAGCGCATACCTTATATAAACGAAGTATTTTCTACCAATAAAATGGAATGATTCCGAGGCGGAACCGAGTTCTCGCTAGAGCCGGTGAGACGGGACAAAATAAGTGTTTGTAGAGGTGTTTTGTTTCTTGGGCCTGCGGGGGGAATCAAAGCTGTAGAGTGATACCTCTTTCTTCCAACGTTTTATTTCATCATTCAAAATCCGACCCCGTAGTTTGTTCCTTGCGCAAAAGAAATATCTAACTGGTCGGAGACTGGCTTAGAATGACTCCCAAAGAGCGGGTGTCTTCCCTTCCACAAGGCCTCTACAACAGGGTATGCGTGCACTTCAACCCCCGGGTAAAGCCTTACTTTAAAATTCATTGCCCCGTGGAAGGACAAAAGTGGGCTCGGACCTTGGTTGAGCTTGGCATCTTCAAGCCCTATCAGGGGCGTCAGCTTCTTCAACCATCGATAAGCCTAAACAGACATTGGTCGGATTTGCCTTTGCTGGATCCTATTTGAGATTGGAGAAACATTGTTTCATGGTTTCGAATGATGGAAACATCTGATCATGTGTGGGCGTGTTAATTCTATCAGAAAAAATGAAGATCTAGGGCGAATACTGGGAAGAAGACACTGCAATCCGTCTTTGCGTCCTTGAGTCTTTCGGTGGCCGTGACCCCAATAGGGACTTCAGTCGGTCGGGACCAGGTTTGATGCTTCACTTCGAGAAATTTAAGCCAAGCAGCCTGATTACTTTGGCTTCAAATGTGTTATTAGGTTCCTCAATATTTAGACCATATTTCTTTGCTGCATCCAAGGATGTCCGAAGATTTCAGCCTTGCTCACTAGGGACGTTCTCACAAATAGGCTGTAAAGTCCAGCCAATCAAACTTTAGAGCCACGCTTAGCGACCGATTTCGACACAATTCAAAACAAAGTCCATTCCGAATAGCTACTGCACTAAATACAGAATAAGGAATTTGACAATAACCAAATCTCAATGATGTGCATCCTGGGTTCTTACCCTCCAACTGAACAACAAAAAATCAACAACTGCATCTGAATAACAGCCAAAGGCTAGAAACAGAAGGAGAAGTTGCGAGTACAGTCATAAAACGTTCAAGCTGAGAGATTCACTCTGGAGGCAGTGGTAAAGATCCGGTTTGTGACTAAGGTTTAGAGCAATAAAAAAGACAATCTGAATTCCTGTAAGAGTAGTAGATGAAATAAAATAACTTTTGGTAGTATGGGTGGTGAGGAATGGAACAGGGTTTCCTGAACTCTGTTGCATGGGTTTTGGTCCAAGCATGCAAAAATATCTTCAAGTTTGCCGGTGAAAATCGTTCCAGGGATGGCCCAGTGGAAATACGGTGCTCCATGGGTTGGGCTAAGGGGATGTAACAGAACTGATACGGTCTTGCGCAAGCTTCGAAAGCGGCAAACGGCCTTTCTTTACCTGTAGTAGGCATTTTGTGTCAGGCACTTTTGTGATCCACTGTAGTAAAAGTGTCACACCGGGCCACATTCCCACTGGTTTCATCTATCCTTGGTGACGGATGAGCATTCAGGTGCGGTAATCTATCCATGGTTTGGTTGGTTTCCACTACCATACCCTTTTTAGGACTTTTGTTATTGACGACCAAAGGTATGCTTGCCAGGGAGAGTTAGAAAGCTCAGTGGTGCCATCGGAAAGAAGCCGTGGCCCTTCTCCGAGTATAAACAGTTCATCTTCTTAGCTGTGCCTTCGTGAGTTGGTAGCTTTAGACCTACAATCACAGGACATGTTTTGAAAGAGTGATGGAGCTTTGAAGGGAGTCGAGTTCAGCAATAATACTGCAAGCTGGTGTTTCTTACCACCAAACTATGTGCTGCCACCTTTATGAAGGCCGAAGAAGTCATGCCCGAGAGGTACTTCTGCACACAAGTCACCTGAGGCAGGCAGATTGAGCCAATATTGGTGTGATTTTTGAACTTGGTTGATACAAGGCAATGTCCACTTTTGGTGCTCAATAAGGTACTGGGAGCGACCGTTGCCGTTTCCTCAGCAGGGCGTATAATCCAGTGGTTGACAAGTAAGAAACATTCCGATACGCAGCTGGCTGAACTCCTTGTAGCTATTTGAGCACGGCACGGAACACTGTTTACTTCATGGCTAATAGCCGACTTGGAGGGGCACCCCAGGGCAGCTGCGTGACTGTAGAAGAAAAAGATAGGAAAACTGCAGGAGGGATAATGTTTTGACTAATTCTGGGCAGACAAACCTTTAGGAAGTGACCCTCCATCGGCCATCCTTGTGAAATAAAATACTTTCCGAACATTTACCCAAAATGTTTGTCAAAACCACTGAAAAAGCGTCCAGCGCGAACCCCGGCAACAAAGTTGTGGCCGGTGGCCTTACACATGGCTTCTAGAGGAGGAGCACTATGTGCTGCTGCAATCTGAGGTAGAGTTAACGAATTTTGATAAGACATCGTATGCCATTCAGCTCCTTCAAGAGCTCTAGACTGTTCAAGTGACGTTTGAAGCTTCCGGGTCCCGTTTTCTGAGGGGCTGTGCCCGATACCGTTTGGCAAGATTGCTCTGATAAAAGCATCGTCGCGGTTTTCTTCAGCCGAGACTGGCTCGAAATTACAACCTTCAGCTGACGACTTCAACTTCTGCACAAGCCGATCCAGAGACCAGCCAGTTTCTTGCTTCGCCGTTGCAAGTACGCGGCGCACAAAAACTACTTTCCTGGTTCGAACTTACAAGCTTTATAGTGTCTCAATGGCCTCTTCGTAAGTATCACGATACGTGATATTTTTCTACAGCCCCCGGGAAAATATATAAAGTGAGTGGGTCCAGTTCATTCTGAATGTAATCGAATGAACATTCAAACCAGAGGCTCTGGCTCACCCTCTTCCTGAATTTGTGTTTTCCATGTTTCCATGCATTCCACTCGAAAACATTTTGCGCCACACTTTCAGCTGGTGAGTGTCTCGCGGTTTGAATTCTTAGTGCTCTTGCCCTTAAATTGAGTTTTTGAATAGTTTTGTGGATTAACCTACTTTAGTTTACATTGCTGAGCGCATCAGAATTGCTTTTGAAGTGCGTTTCATCCGGGAAATATTTTTATTCTCCTTGTGGTATTGTCCAGTAGTGTTCTGTATTTTCTGAAGCCATCTTTTCTTGCTTTGAATTTTTGCTTTTGTTTTTTTGTGTTAGCGGGCCTTACCTGCAAATGTTGGAGCGTTTATTTTGTTCTCGGTTAAAGAGCACTTAGGTTGTTTCAGCCCTTTTTGTGGTTTTTCCTTACGACACGTGTTTCCGACCCGTGTCTCACACCCAAGTACAGAAAAAGTGTGGCTAATGGTAAAGAGTGAGAGGTATGCGAGAGGTGGGCACACCAGAGGTGTTCAGGGATAGCAAAGGATATCTATGTCCTTTATAAACAGAACCAATGGGCTGAGTGGATCTGTGCCCCTTGCAAGTAGGCGGCCAGTCTGGCCTTTAAACTGCAGACTCAAGGGCAGGACCAAAGCCCACCAAGAAGTACTTTATACATAAGCCCGAAACCACCGCAGTCAGGTAGCAGTAAGTCGTTTGCGGAGGTAGTATCCACACCTGAGAGGACGGACTTCAGAACGAGCGGGCCAGTTCTGAGAAATTGCCATGCGATCGTTGCTCCAACTTCCTTGAAGCAGACCGGCGAGGGCCAGTGGACAAAGCAGAAGCCCAGGGGGGCAAGGCAGCCCATAATGAAGGGCGGCTGTAATATAGTGAGGTATGGGCTAGCTGGGGTGGAAGACCCTGCGCTTCTGGTGCTGGGAAGCAAGGTGAAGGATCTGCAAAAGCAAACCTTGTCGATGGGCGGGGTCTCGAGCCGCAGGCTCCCGATCTTAAAAAAGGAAGAAGCTTTTGTAAGGAAATCGAAAGCCAGGTGGGACGCGGATAGGAGGAGGGTCTACGATATGCTGCGAATCGCAGGTGTTCCGTACCCTACTGCTCTTAGAAGGGTGCACAGAGAGGGGACATGGAAGTCACGACCCGGAAGCAAAGGCGAACGTCGTGCGGCACCAATACTACTAGAGTTTGCTGATGACGCCACCCGGGATAAACTGATGGCGGGAGCGGCATTAGCGGCTCGCACCAACAGGGGCAAATACCAAAATGTGCCAGACAAGCATAGACTAAGGCCTGGTGGTCTAGGTAGCGGAGGGCAACCTGGCTCCATCAGCCAGGTGCAGGTGAGAAACAAATAAGTTCAGCAAAATGCCGTACTCGGCTCTGAGGCCCCGAACCCGACAGTAGTGAATAATCCTCGTGCTGGGTTGGAAATAGTTGTATTTGAAGAAGCGCTGGAAGAGGAAAACTGGCAGTAATGTCCGAAGGTGAATGACAACGCGACCCTTACCAACTTGGATGTTTCGGCAAATAATATAAATATGGATTGCGAGTCGTCGAGAGTTCCGGTTTACCAGCCGACGTCATGCACAACAGTGGGAACAACCGAAGCAAAAACTTGTCATCATCTCACGCGTTGCGCCTGAGAAACCGGCTGCAGTAAATAATAAAAGAAACCTAAATTACGGGGCAAACGCGGTGGTGTTATATACAAACGCGTGTGGTATTAGAAACAAATGAATAGAGCTCGTCAAAACCGCTGGGGAGCACAACGCGTCAATAGTTGACGTTACGGAAACGTGGCTTTCAAAAGAAGACTATGTGCCAGGACTAATAAGTAACGGCTTTGCAGCCTATAAACAGGATAGAGAACACAATCGCCTTGGTGCTGGAGGAGCCATCCTCGTTAGGTCAGGTACAAGCCATCTTGAGTCTCAGACCAAGATGTGCACTCGCAATGTTCATTTGTGCTCAGTTACGACCATCCTTCCAGGCAGAAGGGCTAACGTTGTCTGTGTCTACAGGGCACCAAGTGCAAACTGCGACGAGGATGTTTGTTTACTGCGGACTTTGTCTGAACTAGTTGAGGACGCACAAAAGACCCTGATAATGGTGGCCTTCAATCTTCCGCACATCAACTGGACGGCCGAGGTCTGCGTGCCGGGATCGAAGGAGCAAACCTACTTGGAATGGCTGCATGCCAATGCGTTGCACCAGCATATTAGGGAAAATACCAGATATAAGACTGGATGCTTTCCATCTTTTCTGGGTCTAGCAATAACAAACCTCCCCGACGATGTGTCTGGACTGCGTGACTGTGCACCGCTGGGCAAGAGTGACCATGTGTGTCAAAATCACCCTATGCATGCGGCAACCCAAGGTACCCTCAAAGCTGGTTAGACATTTCGGTAGTATGGACATAGATAGGCTTCGTAATAGGGCGATGGGTTTGACCTGGGACACGATAGAGAGGGCTACTGTCGAGGAGCGCTGGCAGGTCATAAAGGGTTCCCTGATTGTCCCACAGGAAAAGTTCGCGCCCTTGAAACAAAGGAGTCGGGAGGGCAAACCCATGTGGTGAAAGGCTGCAATAGCCAAGGCCATCAAATGTAGAAACCGCAGCTGGAACCAGTACAAACCTCCCGGCAGTCGGCTAGCCTGGAACCGCTATACAAAGCTTGGGACTGAGACTGTGAGCCTTCTGCTAACTTCCAAGCGGGAACTTGAGCTCATATTGGCCCAGTGTGTAAGACAACAGCCGAAAAAATTGTAAAGCTGTGTGCAGTCGAAACGCTCAACAAAGAATGCCGTAGGTCCACTATCCACTAGGGACCACGGTATTGTCACCAATGATCAGGGCAAAGCAGACGCCTTGGGGGAATACTTTGGTAGTGTACATAGGATAGATAGTGGAGTACGAGTAGATCTGGCTCTAGTGCATCCTCCGCAGTTAAGCGAGTTAAATCTCTCAGAGGAAAGCGTGTTCAAGTACCTACAGGAATTAAAGAACCACAAGTAAGTGGGTCCAGATGGCATCCACCCGGCTATCATCAAACCGTTGGCGGATATCATAGCTCCATCAGTATGCAGGCTGCACAGGTCCACGTTGGACCAGAGTAATCGGCCTCAGGACTGGAAAGTCACGGCAGTCGTGGCAATACATAAGAGCGGACCTAAGTCGGTTAGGCAGAACTACAGTTCGGTAAGCTTAACTAGCATCCTATATAAAGTCCTTGAGAAGATCACATCTGTCAGCACCTACTGGAGCACTCTATGCTTAGTCCGGCCCAGCATGGATTTCTGAAAAACAGATCTTGGCTGACCAATCTCTTGTGCCTCTTAGATGAAGTAACTCGATGACTGGATGAAGGTAAGCAAGTTGAAGTATGCTACCTCGATTTTAGCAAGGCGTTCGACTCCGTTAATCATTTGCTATGCAGGATGTAGACGTTCGGTATAGGTGGGCCAGTATATGGGTGGCTGACGGAATCCCCTTCTTACAGGGCGTTTTACGTCAAAGTGGGGGACAGGTGCTCTAGTTCAGTGAATGTCACCAGCGGTGTACCTCAGGGATTTGTCCTAGGCCCGATGCTATTCTTGTTTTTTATTAACGACCTGGCATTCGTCCTTTAATCGCCTAGTTTCATTTTTTGCGGATTACGTAAAGGTTGTTGGATCTGAGGGTAGGGTCTAGTTAGGCAGGGATACAAGGACCGTCCTAGACTGGGCATATAAGTAGGAATTAAACCCTGAACGCTGGAAAAAGCTATTTGTTGTCAAGGTCAACAGAAATCCTAACTTTCGCTCATGACCAAGGGCTGTTCACCATAGAAGCAGTCAGAAGGGTCAAGGATCTCGGGGTCAAAATAAGCAGTGATTTTGAATGGTCAGACCAGTGCAACGCTGCTGCACAAAAAGCTCGTGGTGAGCTCTTTGGACTGCGATCAGCACTGTCTTGCCGGCAGCCGGAAATATTCGTACTTATATACATGGCTTTAGTGCGATCTCACTTGGAAGGTAGCGTGCAGGCTTGGTCACCCTTCTACAAAAAGGACGTCGCATGCTTAAAGAAAGTTCAGCGTCTCGAGGCACGAATGGCTGAAGAGCAGAGGATAAGACGTACGAGCAGAGACTCTGTGACCTGATTTGTTCTTGTTGGAAAGGAGGAGAAGTTGTAAGTTTGGTTAGACCTTTCTTCGTGGCTTCCTTAATAAACGCGTGCTTCGGTCCTTTGTACTGCAGGGACCACCTGCACGCTACTCTATTGTTCGGCACTATACGAATATGTTAACCAGAACAATGTTATCCACGGCCCGTGAGAACGAGAAGGCGATTTGGAGAGATGGTGGTTAGCGTGAATTTGGGGACGTGCGTGAGAGCGTGCACAAGAGCAACGGTCAAATGGCAACCGCGCTTGGGAGTCAGGGTTCAGTTCAACAATAAACGTGGTAAACGTTTGAACGGGGATGGCCACCGCTACGAGGGCCTCCTCCCTGAAGTCCGACGGAGTTGTGCTTTGATCGTGGCGGTAGGCCGGAAGTGTTGATCGTCCAGGAACTCCTCTAAGCTTGCCCGTTATTGTGGTGGTGACGTCAAACGACTGCTGATGAGTTTAACGGTGCCTGCACTCTCGAGGTCCTATGTGTGTCGGTTCAACTGTGTTTTGACGCCCACGGGTCTCACACGCATGGGAGCCGGAGGATGCCGCATCAGGTCCTTCCAAAAGGGCATCCAGTTGTCGTCTCCAGTACCGGGCTGGCCAAACTTTCCGGTGTCGAGTGAATGGCTGGCTTCATGAACGTGCACGGGATTCAGCGAGGCTACGGATGAAGCCAATACAACTACGTAGATCCGCTGAGAGAAGGCAGAGTAAACTGGAACAAAATAGCGCATGAGGGTGCCTGCTGACGTTGGATCGTAATAACAAGGCACGAACGATGTTCGGTGTTGTAGTCGCTAGCAGACCAGAAGAAAATGAAGCCATGGCTACCGACTGTATTTTTGGGGCCTGTTGGTTGGTACATCCATGGTAAACCTCCTAACTTATTGCCAACAGTCAGTTGTAAAAATCCTCACGAAATCGACGAAGCGGACGGGATTTCGTAGTTGGCGACTGCGACGGCTACCTCGCGTTTCGGGTACGGTTGGGGAATCTGGTGGACTAGCTGCCCAGTCCTCACTAGGCGTAATTATGGGTGGTTCGAGTAACAACTCGCACGACGCGGGTGACTGTTAATTGGCCGGGCGGCTTACACGCCATGATGACAGGCTAGAGACGGTCGATAGATAATGTGTCGTGTCGTCCGCTGATGTCTATGACAAATGATTTTGCCCTACTTTTTGTCGCCCGAAACAGGCCAGTGTGTGGCGCTTGTGGTGGTGATCGAACGCCATTGACGCGAAGGAATACATTGGTAGCGGTTTCTAACGCAGTTGGGACATAACTTGTCGACTGTTGTTCGCGCGGCGAACTGGCCTTGAACACTCGCATGTGCTGCATAAGGCGCTGAGCATAGTCGCCGTATCGAAAGTCACGGTTAGTGAGGGGGCTACCAACTCCCCAGGCAGACGAAGTGTACAGCTATGTACTAGTACGGCCGGAGTTGTCTGTAATTCCTCCTCAACGGTGCTACGCAAGCTTAAGAGTGCTAACGGTAGTGTTTTACTCCAAAGGGGGTTACCGTTTGCTCAAAGGGCGGCTTTCAGTTGCCGGCGGAAACGCTCATCCATGCCATTGGCTTGAGGGTGGTGGGCTGTCGTCTTACCGTGTTGGCAACCGGGCTTAGCGTGTAGGCTGCCAAAAGCGCCGTCAAAGTTTGGACCACAATCGCTGGCCACTATTCCCAGGCAACCGAAATGACTAACCCAACTGGTCAGAAAAGCTTTCGCGGCCTCCTCCAACATGGGACGAGGGGGAGGAATGGCCTGCGGCCAGCGAGTAAACTTACCCAAGCGAAGGTGGAAGTTGTCCTACGAGGTAGACGTGCACATGATGAGAACGTGTTTCAGGTTCTGGGAACCTGGCTAACGCCGCCTTAGTGTGCCCAAGGGTTTTAGCACGTTTACACTGCAGACAAGCACGAGCCCATTGACGGACATCTCGTTTGACACTGTGCCAAACAAAACACTCAGTTATCAGTTTCACCGAGGCCGTCACACACGAGTGAGCCAGATTGTGGAGTGTCAGGAAAGTAGGATAACCGTGGGCAGCAGGAACCACCGGCCTAGGGCGACCTTGCGACACATAGCACACGATGGTATTCTGGGAAGTTGATATAGGTACTGTGGTTAGGCTCAAAGAACCGTTTTGTCGAAGTTGTTCGATGTCGGGGTTCATAGTTTGGGCCTGTGCCATTGCGTCCAAGTTGATGTTAGGCGTCGGCGACAGACTCAGTTGATGTACGCATGATAAGGCGTCTGCGACGTGATTAAGTACCCCAGAGACCTGTCGTATGTCCACGGTGAACTGAGAGACTAAGTCTAAGTGGCAAATCTCGCGTGGTGGGTACCGATCGGAAGCTGGCCTCAGCTCGTAAACCAATGGCTTGTGGTCTGTAAACACCGTGAACGAACGGCCTTTCGAGTGCATGTCGAGAATGACGGATTCCCAAGTAGGTGGCTAATAGCTCCCTACCAAATGTGCTGTACCTAGATTCGGAGGGTTGCAGGCGCTTGGAAAAGGATGCTAAAGTTTGCCAAGAATTGTCTACGAACTGTTGATGTGCTGCTCCAACCGCTGTCTCCAAGGCATCTGTCACTACCGAAATAGGAGCCAAAGGGTCGTGGTGGGTAAGGAGTGCTGTGTTGGCGACAGCATCTTTGACCAGGCAAATGCGACTTGTGCAGTGTTGAGAAACACGAACTTCCGCCTACCTCCGCGCAACAGGTCTGTGAGGTGTTCCATCATTTCCGCACAGTGAGGAATGAATCGGCGGTAGAAATTCACCAGGCCGGCAAACTGACGCAACTGGCGAAAACATTGGGGTTCAGGGCAGTAGCGAATGGCGGTAACTTTATTTAGCAGAAGGCGGATACCCGAGGATGAAATAAAATGTCCTAGGAAGATAACAATGTAATAACAATATTGGTTCGTTTCGGAGACGTCCGAAGCATGCCATGTGCATGATCTTGTTGATACAGTTGATGGAATGGACAGAAATAATTCACGAAAATATGGAAACTCTCATGAAAATATTGGATAAAAAGGCTCAAAAGGGGGAATAAATTGGGATGAAAATAGGATAAATGTATGCACACCAAAGAGAATGTGTAGAGTTTAAATGAACTCAAGGGCGGATTTGAATAGATGCCCGGTGAGTTTGAAAGTCAAGGTCAGACTGACTGGGTGACTGGTCCTGGTAAATACATCTGAAGGCCGACTGACAAACATGAGAAAGGGTAGAAATCAGTATAAGGAACAGCAGTAGTGAGGGACGATGGGGAAAAAAGTGAGGTGCACTGCAGTGGATTAGTTATCAATCAAGCATTGGTACTCTGCCGTGGATTGTCGGCGGACAGGGCATAAAACTCATCGTAAAGAAGGGAGCGAGCAATAAAAGACATAGAGGGTTGATTAGATGAAAAAACGATTTAGAAGGATTGGATATGGTAGGTGTTAGACACAGACGTATAATTGATGGATGCATATGATGACGGTCGTTGGGATGATAACAAGAGAAATGGCTGGTGAGGAGCTGCAAGATGCCGAGCGCGTGCACATATACATGTATGCGCAAGTTTATATATATATATATATATATAATATATCTGTGTAGATATAAGAGGAACAGGAACAATAACAGTGGGGTTCCAGAAAGAAATTAGCGGTCATTGGGAGGGGTAGGCTAGGTTAGATCAAATGGTTGTAGAATTAACTTTGGAATATCGTGGTGGATTAACTTCACGACAGGTGCACATGGCAGCCCAACGGAGAGTAAAATAGAATGCGGTAGCACAGAAGTGATGAAGACTGTAAGGAGCACTTCATGGAAGAATGAAGGTGAAAGAGAGGATCGAGGAGAACAGGTAAGAATGGGTCTAATTATTTGATCAATGCAGGTGCGACATGTGGTGCCGGACCAGAGGAATTGGGTAGTGACTGATCAGACGGTTTGGAACTGTAAAGGAATACCACGACGTAACGTTGTCTTTACATTAGGTGGGACAAGGAAAAGCGGGCCGCACTGGTAGGCACAGAAAAATGCCTGTAGCGAGCAATGAACAGATCAAAGGATGAAGGCAATGACCGAGAAGACACAGGTAAGAAATGACCAATCAGATCATTTTACTGCAGATGAAACACGAATGAGGCGGAGAAAGAAGCAGGACGCCCCGAGATAAGTGAACCAGTAATAGAACAGAAAAGCCAAAAACATGCGTGCGCAACGCAGTTGGGGCAATAGACCTGGAGAGCTGTGTGCCGGCAGACAACTGAACAAGTGGATACTAATCGGGACACTGGAAAGAACCACAGAGGAATCGCGGAACCAAGAGAGGAAAATATGGTGGTGATGGTTAGATAATAAATGCGACTGTAAAAGAAGCGAAGTTTGGAGCGGCAAGTTCTAATGTGCGGATTGGTCATGTGTTCGTGTGTGATTGGTGCATAATGGCATTGGGCAGGAGGAGGGAGAACAAGGAGGGATATAACAGAACGACAGGCACAAGAATGCTATCAATGGGCATTCGTAGCTGAGGGTAATACCAAGCTCATAGAGAATAGAAGCCAGCAGTGACAGCAGTGGAAAAATAGATATCAGCTAGCGCCGGCAGAGAAGAGTGGTTAGGACGATAGTGATTCAGTGCAATGAAAGTTGATGTCGAGGGAGGCGGTAGGAGGAAGGACAAAACGGGTAGGCGTGCATACCGTGGTAGAGCGACAGAAATGGGAAATTGTAACTGGTGATAAGAACTATAGGTGAACAAAATGTGGCGTAAAAAGGATGAGGAGCATGCAATTTTCAACCGACAGCACTGGATTCGGTAGTCCGAGAAAGGTTAGAGCGTGCATCCGCAACCGGTTCTAGTGGGTGGGACTGGCCGTGCGCTGGGCACCCAAACTGAAAAAACACTTCGTGGAGTGAACACGGAAGGTGTGATCCACCAGTCTAATTGCGCTCGCACATCGGCGCAGACGGCCTGCACGCCCGATTTGCGCCGGCTTTAGCGGTGGATCTGACCGCGCCTCGCACTGTTGGGAGTGGCACGAGTGTTCATTGATAATTGTACAGGGGGCAAAACGACCGCGATAGGGGTGCGTGAACCAGGAACAATTGACCAAGACGTGAGACCATGGACAGGAGAGCCAACGGAAACAGCGAGTGGTAGACGACCGTGTAGCAATATTATCCAGGTGCACCTGCCAGGGAGATGGTAAGTACAGTGCCCGAAGTGGTTGGCCGTCATTGAGGATCACTGAAAAGGGAAAAGGGATTGAGAAGCGCATTCTGGGTGTGCCCCAGCTGAAAACCAACGGATAGTGAGGAGAAAAAATGTGAATATGATGGACAAGAGATGAACTAAGGTGAGAAATATGGTTATCTAATGAAGGCAGGAGGTAAGTTCGCTGTGGATCAGAGAAGGAAATGGCCTTAGCTTGCGGCACAAGAGAGAGGAAGTATCGGGCATGGGATGTACCTAGTGGCCCGGGGCGCAGAGGTAGTAGAGTGACAGTGTGAGTCCTCTTTCAAAGGCCAGGTCAGCGGAGACGCGCTCATTGGTGAGCAATGTAGCATTGGGAACTGTTAAATATAACACAAGTGCGCGCCTAAAAGCGAACACTGAGGAGGCACTGCGTAAGCTAAGGGGGAGCTTATTTCAGATTTTGGAATAGGCTGACAGAAAGAATCGGGACTTCAGACAGAGATTAGAACGAGGGACAGTGACAGAAAAGGCAAGATGTCGGGCAGGGTGGGAGCACGGGGCAGCGAATGAGATTGGATAAGAGGTGTGGGAGTGGTTATGGATTAGCTTAAAGAGGAAATTCAGGTTGAGCCTCATGCGACGAATCCATTAAGGCTCAATTTGTAGGAGCTTACAGCGCTGGCGGTATGTTAGGGCTAGGGATACGACCAACAGCCCTTTGGTGAAAGTACGCTGAACGTTCTCAAGAGATACAATAGAGGAACGTGGCCAGAGGCTGGAAGTAATGGGACAATATTCTAGAAGCAGCCTCACGTGTGAGAGATACATGGAGAGGCGACTGGCAGGTATTAAGAAACACCGATTGATCAGGCCTAGGGTTCGCTTGGCTTTAGCGATTTGGAACGATGCTTGATCTGAGAAGTTAAAGGAACAAGAGTAGCGTACGCCAAGATCGGTAACCATGGGGTGTATGGGGATGGGCAGGCCGTCCAGACAAATTTGGCCGGGTGGTACAGTGCACTTGGATGGTAGGAGGAAGCTTTTCTCCGCAGAGAACTTCGTGAACCACGAGAAGCACCAAGTTTGGAGAACGAGTAACTCACGCGATAAGCTTCACAGAGTCACAGATAGGTCTCTAGGTAGGAAGGAGCACACTATTTTCATATCGTCGGCGAAGAGGTAAGGAGTGCCGTGTCGAATAGAAGGTAAAATGTCATTGATATAAATAAGGAAAAGTAACGGGCCTAGGACACTGCCTTGGATGACGCCGCTAGTAATTGGTTTGGCGAAGATAGGTGGCTGTCGACGAGCACGGCTTGTGATCTGTGAGAGAGATAGGAGGATAGCCAGGAGAGGTGAGGGTCAGTAATACCGAGGGATCGGATTTTGGTCAACAGATGAATATGGGGAACACGGTCAAAAGTCTTAGACATGTCGAGGTACAGGACAATTACAGAGTTGCCGGCGTCGGTAGCAGACGATAGGACATTGAGAAAGTCAAGCTGGCAGGAAGAGCAGGAACGGGAGTTCAAGAAATCATACTGATCAGGGTTCATCAGGTTGTTGGATAAGAGGTACTGGGCAATGTGTTTTTGATAATCCTCTCCATGATTTTGCAGACTATTGGGGTGTGATTAATGGGCCGATAGTTATCTGGGTCGTGTAGTGCACCCTTTTTAAAGCGCAGAATTATAACGAAGGATTTCCATTGGTTGGGACGAAACTGTGAAGCATGGAAGTGGTATACATATTAAGTAAAAATAAAGGGAGTTCAGGGCCACCAAAACGGAAGAGGGCCGGTGGGCTATCATCTGATCCCGGTTTCAGGGGAGGTTCAATAGAGGAAACTGATTTTCAATTTCTAGATGGGTAAAGGGAATCGATGAAAGAAAGGCATAGGTGCAGGGATGGATCATAGGAGGGTGAATACCAGGACAGCTTATAAGGGAGGAAGAAAAGTGCTCATTGAAGGCCTCAGAAATAGATGCTGGAGTATTAGCGGTAGATGAGCCACAGATGAGGAATTTGGACGAGGTCCTATCAGAATCCAGTCCAACGATCTGTACTTGATCGAGCACGGACCAATAAGGCATTTTTCTTTCAGTACATGCGCCGTCTTAGGGGTACAGCTCCGACGCCATTAGCTCTCAAAGATAGTGCCGGATCGCCAATCACTTCCCCTAGCCAAGTAGCCGAGGCATTCAGCTCCTACTTCCGTACAATTTTTAGCTCCGTACCCATATCATCCCACCCTACCATGCACCCGTTATCTCTGACCACTACCCTTAACCACGTCACTATTCCCATTGGTGCAGTCGCTCAAGGTTTCCGACGGCTCAACCAATACTGCTCCATGGGTCCTGACCTAATCCACCCCCGTATTCTCAAGGAATCTGCGGATACATTAGCTGCTCCTTATGCCTCGCTTTTTCAGCAATGTGTTGACGATGGGGTTTTCCCCCGTAACTGGAAAAAAGCAGTGATCGCACCCATCTGTAAGAAGGGTAGTTGACACCTTGCTTCTAGTTACAGACCCACAAGCCTTACTGGCATCCCCAGCAAAATGTTTGAGGGAATTCTTAAGAGTGAGATTCTTTCCCATCTTCATAGAAATAAGATCCTCTCCCCGTCCCAACATGGGCTTCTTCCTGGCAGGTCATGCATCACCAATATGCTCACTGTCATGGATAGTCTTACGAAAGCCTACGATGATGGCCAGCTCTCACACGCTGTATTCATCGATTTTGCTAAGGCCTTCGATAAGGTCCCACATGCCCCTCTTCTTTATAAGCTGCAGACATACGGGATCACAGGCTCCATGTTGGCCATCCTACGTAGCTTCCTCACCGACCGCACCTTTGTGGTTAAAGTCGGGAATGTTTTGTCTCAACCCTCCCCAGTAACAAATGGGGTCCCCCAAGGGTCGGTCTTAGGTCCTCTTCTTTTCCTGATCTACATAAACGATCTTCCGACAGACCTTCCTGCGAACATTGCCATGTACGCAGATGATCTAACCCTCTGGAGTTCAAGCTTTGAAGACCTGCAAATTGCAGTTTATGAAACAAAACGCTGGTCCGAGGATTGGAACCTCCCAGGTAATTATGACAAATGCGTGAGCATGTCTTTCGGCAGAGAGACTGGTCACACGTTTTCCATTACCGGAGCAACCACACTGCCAAGGGTTGACCGACACAAGGTGCTCGGTTTCTGGTTAGATTGTAACTTATCCTTCTCTCATCATCACGAACTTGCGAGCAAGTCTGCCTTTCGAGTCCTAAACATGATTCGAAGGTCCTTCCCGCGCATGTCTAGGGATGATTTCCCCATAATTTCCGGCACGTATATCAGACCCCTGCTGGAGTACGGCAGTCAGATACTACACTCTGGTCTTGTCCGAGACCGTGAGATCCTGGAAAGAGTTCAGAGAGCCTCCACCATCTACCTTATCCCGTCCGCCTCTCACTCCTCAACCTCTATCCCCTTGACTTAAGACGCGTAAGAGGTGATCTGTTTTTGATGTTACACCTTTTTGAATCAGGTCAAAGCGATTGCTTCTTCTTCGTCTGTCCAGCCTCTTATCTCCGTGGTCACAGCAGAAAAGTATTCAAACCGAGGCCACGTACTTCACTAAGGATTACCTTTTTTTAGCTATAGGGTTATTACTCTGTGGAACGCACTTCCGGAAGATATTGTTCTCTCGCAGAACAAAACTAACTTCAAGAAAAAGCCAGACCTCTACCTGGGTCTCTCCCAATAATTCCCTTTGTCAAAAAAATAACAGAATAGATTTCTTTTATTGCATATATGTTCATGAATGCCGCATTCCCACTCAGCTTAAGGCACTGTCCACAGTGTGACACTGCATGAGATTGTGTATCTTGTTTTCGCTGCTACTCCCGCCCCCCCCCCTTCGATTCTTTTTACTCTCGTTCCAGCTCGGTGAATCCGACAGAGGATTAAAGATTTCCTAAAGAACCGGGACAATTGGGCTCAAAGCCTCGAACCCGTGTAGTACTTCAAGACTTCAAGACATGATTGGAGTGATTGGACCTTTTACTAAGCAGGTTTGACAGGTAGTCAGTTTTGTTTGGGTGTGCTAGGGCGATGGCCTCTTGCCTTCTCAGATACGAATCGACCATGCAACGCAGCCTCAGTTGTAGCTGGTTTATGCTCAGAAGGATTGCAAAGTCGTGTGGTCTAGCGAAGGTAAAATGCAGCTTAGACAGCTTACGCTCTAAAAGTGACAGGCGTGAGCTGCTGGACTCGGAGCGTGGATCGGCACATGGGTTGGCGGTATTTAGGCAGTAAAGGAGGTTGGAGTAGAGAGAGTTCACAACAGTGAGGAGGTCGGAGGAAAGAAAAAATGTGTCCCAGTTAAGGGAGCGGATTATCATTGGCACTAGGAGCAAGTTACAGGAACGGTAGAAAGTCGGAACAGGAGAAGAGGATTGCATCAGATGAGAACAGCTGAAGCAGCCGAACTTGCACCTGACAATACGGTTGTCACTACCCGGGAGGTGACCAGTAATCTGGGTGGTCATATCAGGAACATCAATGGAGAATACTAGGTCCAAGATGTTGTTCCCCCTAGTAGGGCAGGAGACATGTTGGGTCCATCCACCAAGACGGACACAAGAAAGGAAGGTGGCGAGGGCGGGAGGGCTAGTATAGGAAGACCAGCAAATTGAAGGAAAGTTAGTCACCCGCAATAATTTTTGCACTGGTAAGGTAGTCAAGCGCAGCAATAAAGACATCCACGGCAGAGTCAATTTTTGCAGGCTCCAGACCCGGGGGGGACTTAGACGCAGCCAAGGAGGAGGTTCTGGCCGGAGGCGTGAATAGATAGCCATAAGGAATCCTCAGTAAGGAGAAGAGAGGGGTGGTCGATAACACCAGCGTGGATATTGCATTTGACAAAGGCTAAACAACCCCTTCCACGCCGTGATAGGCAGGTGTCCGAGAAGCATTGACACCCAGCTATGCGAACAAGGTCAAGCGAAGCATCATCTGACGGCCAGGATTCAGTTATAGTATAATGTCAGCGTTTGAGATAAACGCCAGCGATCGCAGGTGCCATATTTTTCTAATTATTGATCGAGCAATAATAATAACTAGTAGGAAGGAGTTCAGCGCCGGTGTGCTCAAAGCGTGGATGCCAGGTGCAAGACTACTGGGATCGTTGTGGTGATAGGAGTTGGGTCTCAGTGAGGATAGAGCGTCAGTAGAAGGGGGAGGGCAGGCAGTGTAAGGTGGGGACGGAATGTAGGAGAAGCGTTAGCATTAGGCGCAGCCGATCGCTGTGGGTGATCAATACGGTGGGTGTGCAGCATACCGCTGATGTGGGCCGGAGGAGTGTCATGCGGCACAGGGGGAGGGGGCACGATATGGCAAAGTGAGAGGTTAAGAATATCTGTCGAAGCTGGGTGGACAGGAGGGAGTGCATGGTGTAAGGTGCTAAGTGACATGACCTCGAGTGGGGAGCGATCAGTGATATGTGTCTGTGAAAGTTTATCGATATGGTCCATAGGGCGATCAGCAATATGGCCACGGGTGCGGAGGGCACCGGTCGGGAGAAAATGAGGTGTTGACTGCAGGTAGCCTGCCTGTTGGGCAGAGTCAGTATGAGGCCGGTAGGTCGGCGTGGGGGTGAAGGCATGTGGGAGAGTAACTGGGACGTAGTGTGGGGTGGGGGGCGGGAAGGGAATGGCGAAATTTGGAAAGGTGTGGAGGCTCATGAGGGGCAGGGGAGCCGGTAAGTGGGGAGGTGGGAGGAGGAGGCAGGATACAGGTACGAACCTGGAGTATCTGCTAGGGTACGTACGTGGTACTTCAGGGTTAGAGGAGGGTTGGTGGAGGGGAGCAGAAAGGAACAGCGGAGGCAAGCTAGGGCTATAGTATGAAGCGTTGGTGTCTGGGGGGCAGGAAGAGATATAGGGTAGCAACGGAGATGGAGGATTGGTGTGACCCACTCGATCAGGGAGAGGGAAAGACAGTGGAGGGGGGTGCTAGGCAATGGAAGGGTAAGTGGCACTGGCAAGGCCATGACGGTCACTCCTACATAAAGGGACGATGGAGTTAGACGAATCTGGATGGTGGCCCAACTGGTTTTCACCTGGAGGAACCGAGAGTACACGATAAGGAGATGCCGATTGAGGGTGGGGGTAATAGGTGGGGTGGTTATTTGAACAAGTGCGGACCTGGTAGGAGTACCAGGTGGGCTCATGAGACCATTAGAGGGGCACTTATGAGGATAGAAGCGAAGTGTCGCGGCTGAGCTAGCAGCTGGTGGGTGGTTGGTAGAGTCGCTAGAGCGAGAGCGGAGGTTGACAACACTTGTCAACTGCTCGGAGGACGGATTAGAATTAGTACGGCGGAGGCTGATGGTTGTACCAGGGTCTTGTCTTGGCTCAGAGACTATGATGGGGGAGCGCGGCTTTAATACTGAAGTGGAGTGCCGCTTGGGGCCTGTGGTTGGGGAGCGAGAGCTGCTGCTAGAAGAGGCTACTGGGGGAGATGGTAGAAAAGGGCGTTTGTGTGGAAGCGGAACCGGGGGTGGAAGGTTAGACATATCTAAGTCGACAGTTTGCAGGTAGGCAGGGTGATGCACTGGGCTCGCTTTTGACGCTTTGACAGAGGGGCATTGGGTAACCTTCATGTCGGTTACAGCGGGGTCAGCCTGCATGAGCAAGGCGATGTTGCTTCTCAGCGAGCGAAGTATTTCCCGTTGGAGGGGGGTTTTATCAGGGAATATTTTGATGTTCTTATAGGGCGAAATGGCAGTAATTGTCGACTTGTTGCTAGCAGCTAGATCCCCCATGAGTTGGAATAGCAGGGGGCAACCATGTCGCTGGGACATTTACGTAGCCTCTTGCAATGGCATCTATAGTGAGCCACGTTGCACGAAATTAGTATGTTTTGTTTCGCTAAGGAAAGTGGTAAGCGGTCTGGAGCATTAGAAACCACTGCATTCTTGGAGTTGGTAATGCGGTGGTATGTTTCTGTAGACACGGAGTCGAGGAGGTGTCCCACCGAAACCAAGTTCCTGGGCGATGTAGAGGCTACAGGATCAAGGAGATTAGCTAGGGGTGAAACCTTTAAAAGGACTTTATCAATCAGCTCGACTGTAAAGGAGTTCAGGAAACCCCGTTTCATGCATTAGCATCCATATTACAAACAACATTTATCATTCGTAGGAACTATCTTTGCTGGAATTCCGATTGTTTGTTTTATTTCTTTAAATCTTTGTCACAAACCGGACTCCTACCGTTGCCTCGAGCGAGAGTCGCTCAACTCGAATTTCGTTGTGACTGTATTTGGTAATCTCATCTTCTGTAGCTAACCTTTGCTGTAACTCAGCTGCAGTTGTTGATTTGTTGTCCAATTTGGAGCGAAGGAGCCCAGAAGGAACACTACTGAGGTTAGATTATTGTAAAGTTAATTAATTTGTTGTATATAGTACCGTAGCTATTTGGAATCGACTTTGGTTTGAATTGTGTCGAAATTGGTTGCTACGCGTCGCTCGAACGTTCCGGTGGCTGGACTTTACATGGACCTTGTTCCTCAGTTCGACAAAACTCTGCTTAAGGCCATTAGGACTACCCAGTCAGCACAATGGTCCCCAAATAGTCACGAAATTGTCCCTAGGTCGACCCCGTTTGATCCCCAAAACGACCCCAAAGTGACCCCACTGAAACAAAAAAGGGTCGGTTTGGGGGCGTTTTCCGGCCGACCACGCAAAAAACCCTCCGATATTTGTGTACCTTCTGCATTACAATATAAACTCAATTTCCCGTACATATTTTTATAGCACTACACAAACGACCCCAGAATGAACGATACTAGTCCGGTGCGTCAAATAACTAAACGGAAACGTCCCATTTCATCGCTCTCATTTCTCACTTCCCAAGGTACCTTTACCACTTTCGAAATCACTTCCTTGCCAGTAACTACGAGCTGCATTTCCATTACTGATTTCGGAAGAAAAAGGACCATACTTTTGACGCAAGAAACATGTATTGATGGGTAAATTGTACAGTGGTAGAAGGGATTTACAATATCTACCGAGTTTTTTCGTTCGTACTCGTTAGTCGCATGAGAACTGTTCGCTGGAATTGCTGTTTTCCAATGCCTGAAATAGGAAGAGAGACATTTTAAATAAACCTCTCATTGTAAAACAAAGTGCAGTGAGCGAAACTTTGACATCCTTATGAACTAGGAATCGAAATACTTTTACTGGGAATATGAAAATCATTGAGGCAGAAACTGGAATCTCCTGCTGTATGGAAATGGAAAATATCGCAATAGATGCATAGCTTGATATAAGAAACGCCTTAGGAAATATATCGTAAACATAAGTCACTCACGTCGTACGTATTGCACTGAGTGCCGACGTCGCGATACAGTTCATACCGACTCTCTTGATGACTAGCTCTACTCCTTTGTAAGCAACGACGCATCTTCTCTCGGATGAGCTGCGTTGTGGCTCCAGGATAGTTCTTCCGGCACACAGCCTCTGTAGCAATATGAATTCAAAATCTCATACTCACCTATCACAAGAGAACAAACTTTTGTTCCCGCCAAGGCAGGTCTTCCGTGTGCACCCTTCATGTTTACCTGCGCGAGAACTTTTATCGTCATTAGCTGACGCATCATATCCCTTGTGCAATCTCCAAAGTTGGTACCGGAAACATTCTGCAAAAATGTGACCTGAATAATAGAAAAAAGGACTATCTCTCACCACTTGCTCGTAGTAGCTGTCATTTTTCAAGCGTTCGTTCAGAGACGCGAGGTCATCAACACTGTCTACGGGGATCCCCCATTGGGACACGATCTTTGACGTCGAATTCGCATTTTGCCTCTGCAATTCGGCGATTTGGCACTTCAACTCCGAAGTATCTTTCTTGATTGAAGCTAAGAAAGCTGGCGTGAGTTAATAAGTATTTAGTGAAGCTGCTATTACACATAATTCTCTCACCGTAATTCGTCTACTTGCTAAGAGGACTGGGCTTCTCACGAGATTTGGAAGCGGATGGCCTTTCCTCCACCGTACGGCTTGTTGATGCCATGGGACTCACCGTTGGGGTGGAAGTCCAAGGTCTCCCGAAGGATGGACAACTACATGATTTGTGAGAATACAGCGATGGTACTTACGCTATGGTTGCTGGCACATTATGGTTTGGGTCCAGTGACTTCAACGGGGTACGCGGAAGGCAAATTGACTGGTCTTCTAAACAAGGTGGCTCGGGAGACCATAGTTTCTTACTGGCCCGTGCTGACGGCTCCAGATCATCACTGTCACATTCCGAAAAAAATACGAGTTTACTGCAAGTTTATCCCCATTAGCAATTAAACACATACTGTGGTCGTTTCCCATAACGTTCCATGGGCAGCGTCGCATCCGTGGATGGTAAGTCGGACATATCCTCTAGTATTCGCTGCAACTTCACAGCCTGTTGATAGCCATCTACAAAAAGAAACTGAATGATAGTCACGTTCTCTTACCGACGGCTCTATGGACCTTCACTTTATATGCCTTTGAGTTGACCGGTGGCGGATGACCATCGCGTACTAAGCGCTCCGCACGAGAAGCGCCGACAGGAGGCCACATAGCGTGCTCTGACCCCACCATCCAGAGGTCATTAACAACAGCAGCCGTGTTTTCTCCCACAAACTCCACTACTGTGAACATCTAAAATGTAAAGGTTTGTCACAGTCTATTTTACTTACTACCTTTATGAACGCCAGCTATGCACAATAGGATAAAATACCAGGTGTTCGCGGTATGGAATCAATAGCCCTTTACAGTTACAGGAGCGAATTTCCTCAGATGGCTGTTCACAAAGGTATATGTTGAGATTCCCAGACGAAATGGGATTAGTGAAAAAATTTCCATTCCTTCTGAAATAACGGTACTTAACAGTGTTGTCACTGATGTCAACGATTATCGCCGGTTGGTTATTAATCAGAACACAGTTGTTCGGCGGTTCCGAGGCATAAACCGTGTTCTGCAGACGGAACGTCTTCCCATGCAGCCCACGTTTGGTGACAGAAGAAGATAGAGTGTCATCCCAAAATTGAATGTTGGCAAGCATTATCGCTTCCGTAGAACGTTCCATTGTCCTACGAAAAATTTGTTCCGCTGCCATGTTTCGACCGGTGACACATTGTCTTATAGTTTGCATAAATGACTCGAAGGGAAACGCCGAGAATGAATCCAAAGAGCTGTGAATCCTCAGATCTTCACATATATGCACTCAAGCGTGAACATTGAAAACCGCCTCAGTCTCACCGTACAACTTCACGAAGTCCTGCACCATCAAGCAGCAGTGATTGTGGATAAAGTCTACGTAGTGAGAACGCCACTTATCGCTGCACAGTATGTAGGCACAAATCGAGAAGCTGAGAAAGTTGGAATTGTTCTCAACAGGCAGCACATCTTTCATAACAACCGGTCCGATGTACAACAAGAACTGCCTGTACTCGGATGCCTTCCAGTACTCTAGCTCATCCAGCGTTCGGCAAACTCGTGGAAACTCACAAGGGATACATTTTTGAACTATCCGAAAATGTTCGTTCAGGCGTGCCAATGACTGAGCCGATAGCAGAGCTCTCCTTGGTTTGCCAAACTGACGCCATACAAGAAGGGTTCGCTTCATTATCCCAAGACATAACATGTGCATGTAGTCCGTTGGGAACGTGTTTATCAAATCAATTGACAAACTCTCGAAGGGCGAATCCCCGGTGTCGTGGTCCGGTTGTCTTCGGCAAAGGTAGTCAACGTCAGTCCTTGCTTTTCCTGGGTTGCCTAAGAACACCAGTCGTCTACCAATGCTACTGCCTCGTTGGGTACGCCGTGGGCAACTGAAATAGCCACTATGATACGTTATTTGTTTTATCAAGGCTTTAGCTGAGGCATCAGCTATAACGCTAGACAAAACTACACGGAAACGTCTGCATGCACTTTGAACATATATACCACCATCTTTGCAGACTGAAATATTTCCATGTTAATACTTCTTGACATACCTGTCGTAAAGTGAATAATTCACCGAACGCTTCGACGAGATTTCTATCCGTATGCGTCTCATATTCTGTAGCGCACCAAAAACATTTCCTTTGAATATGTTCGAATTTCCACTAGTGCTAATTATTTCATATACCACTTATGCATGTACTCCAGACCAACTGATATCATTCGACCTTGACCTTCAAATTTGCCGGGCATTAATACAGTTTTAGTTCACTGTAACACTCTCTCTGATACTCTGCATGCACTGGTTGTACCCTTTTGTGAATTGTCATTCCGGCATCACTATAATCATCTGATCATGCATTCTAGCATGCTTCGGGCTCATCCGAAATATACAATTATTATTATTATTATAACATAAATGCCCTGAGTGAGCAGAAATTTCAGTTCTCGAACGCAGTCATCCAAGTATTCCATCACATTTGCGGGTTTCGTCATCCCACAGTAGAGACCCACCATAAACACCCGTGACAACGGTTTGAGCACACGGCCTAGAATAGGCCACAGCTGCTGAGATGACCCACGAAACAAAGTCAGACCGTCTACATGCAACTGAATAGCTATCTCATCGGTTGTGTGCATTGCACTGGAATCCATTGCACGCTGCAAACATTCGTCGAGCCCAAAGTGCACGTATTTACCGTTACCTACGGACTTCTTTGGGGTTTGACGTTGTGATCCCAACAACGTTCGTGGATCTGTCGGCAAGTCCAGGAGAACCTGCCTGAATACACGAAGCATGGTTCTCACATTCGCCATTGAGAGACGCATTTGTATGGCTGCCCGTCTTGCAACAGAACGTGCCGAAGGTCCTGGAATTAAGTCTGAATTAATGGGTGGAGTAAGTAGACACAGCAACGAACCGCCTTCCTTCACATTTGTGCTCTCCGCAGGGATTTCTGGGATGCCGTCTTTTAATAAAGGTCTATGCTTTAAGCTGTCAAGTTACCTGAGGCGTGAAAAGTATGTGAAAACCACGAGTTCTCCTCGTCTTCGTTGGCCTGTAAGTCTCGTGCATCATCTCCAGCGTTCCCTAACATCTTACTAGAAGAATAATTTGAAAAGAATACCCATAAAAGCTTGTAGAAATGTCCGGTGCACCGACATCGGTCGGCTGATGGAGAGCATTAGGCTCAACCTCGCAGTCCGCATTTATTGCCCCGGATGATGACATCCTCACCAAATCATCTGGTTTATATGGCCATTAAGGTTCACAAAGCGTGGAAATCATTACCATTTACAGCGTTTAACCAATTGTCAATATCCGAGGCATTCAAAGATTCCATTGTGGCATAAGCGGCTCTGACTGAAGCCTTTTGACGTCACCAGATGGTAGTTCTCGAGCACCCAGGAAGTGACACTTGCTTACGGCGGTGTGGTCTCATTTTGTGCAATGGTAGCTACTAGATATGGTTCGAATTTAAAGGGCATATAGCAGTACATAAAGCGTATTTCGTGAATAATTGCAAAAATCTACTAGTCACGTGAAAAACTTAGTACCTTTCATCAAACATGACAACGAATACAGCCATTCCGTTAATTAGTCAATAATGAGCTAATAAGGAATAGACGGACACTGCAGTAGACATTAAACATGTAGGCGATATTCATTGACTGAAATAACAGCATAAACGTGACACAAAACGTCGTTATTGACGAAAGTGAAGACTCGGTACAGGACGACTTACTGCTAGCGTGTAACCTTCGACGGATCACGTGACAGAATGGCGCACCTCAGTAAAACAAAAAAAGCGAAAAACGTCAGTGACGGTGTTTCATGAAGAAGCATGCTCGAGTTGTCGAAAAAAAGAAAGGTACTCATTTGTAGTGGTACATTTGGGTGCTTATATGCTTGAAAAATCAAGACAATCACCGGGAAATGATAAAAAGCAGCGAAACAATAAAGTGCGTATATCTCCAAAACCATGACGTTTATGGGGATAAAACTTCGCAGTTGGCAATTTCAGGGCTCATTAGTACAATTGCCCAACTTATTTATCATAAAAATGGGATTTTGAAAAACAGTCCCGGAAGGTACCGTTTGGGGGCGTTTTGTCGACCCCTTGTGCTGACTGGGCATTAGAAGCTTCACCGTCGACGTTAACGAGGGCGACGGAGCGTGGCCTGGCTTTTGGGAAGGGTTGGGTGTGTTTGGATTTGCTAGCTTTAGCGACATGAACTTTTCGAGCACGGGTTGGGGACCGGGATGGCATGATATGTGGGAATATATGACGGAGGTAAAGAGGTAGCAGGAATTAGGTCAACTAGACAGAGACAAGCCAAAGGTCTGAGCAGACCAGGAGTGTACCTGGGTGCTATGTGCGCAAAGGTCTAGATAAGACCTATGCAACAATGTGGTATGGGAAGGGGGCTGTATGACTAGCCATATATACGATTGGAATTAGGAGACTTAAACGATGAGGAATAGTGAGATAGAAGAAATTTTGCTGTGTGGGGTGCACAGATGCAACCCCACAGAATACGGTAGGTAATTAACTGTTGCTTGGATCACAACAGCAGGTTGTGCTGGGAGGTATATTGTAGATATGGGGTCGATGAACCGGGTGGAACGAGAGTGCGGTCTTATGGCAGGAAAAACGAATAAATGGAGGCACGGTGGGACAGAAACTTCAGAAGGTGCACCGGTGGATGCGTGGGAGAATAAGGTAGGAGTTGGGTTGTAGGGAGGGGATGTTAAAAAGCAGATGGATCGTATTGTGGCAAGAATCAGGAGAGATTTGCTAGGTCAGCCATGTAGAGTGCTATTAAATGGAATTGGAGTAGTGAATAACCAATATAGTCTATAACTCTAACTCGCTATAAGTACTAGCCTCTGGAAGGTGGTGTGCCGCAGTTGTTTACATGACTAGGTCACGGTTTCAGGTAATTAGGTGGTATATACTAGGAGGGGCATAGTTTTAAGTCTAAACAGTGATATAAGCAAAAAAAGATAACGAGACAACCTGAATTTCACGTCAGGGTGACCTTGAAGATGATACCAGACCGGTCTCGTTCGCGTTTCACGATATTGATCGTAACGCCGTGCTGGCTGAGGCGTTTTAAAAGTGCTCCTAAGTGTGCGGCATGCGCTTTCTTTCAAGAACTAGCCACCAAATTATCATCAAGGTATACGTAGACATTTTCCAAACCACGAGTTGCCTCGTGCCTGAACCGTTGAAAGGTCTGGGCTGCATCGTTGAGTCCAAAAGGCACTCGCACTTGGCTCAGCCAGCTGCTTCATCTGACCTTGACCCTCAAATTCACCGGGCCTATATTTGAATCCATCTCCGTGTTCACTTAAACTCCTTACATTACGTCTTGGTGTGCATACATTTATCTCCCTCTCATATCTCCCATATTTCTGCCTACCCCCGTTTGTGTTGTGTATTTCTAAATTTTTCATGAATTCTGTCTGCCAGTTATGTCGCTTGTGAAATTTTGATCGTGCGTAAGGCATGCTTCAGGCTTCTCCGAAATAGACTATTATTATTATTATTATTATTATTATTATTATTATTATTATTATTATTATTATTATTATTATTATTATTATAAACTCGAACAGCCCGAACGGCGTAGTGACGGCAGTTTTAGGGAGATCGGCCTCTGCTACCAGGATCCGGTTGTGTGCACGAACTAAATCGATACGGCTGAAGAAGGAGCCACCTGATAAAGACGAAGTAATGTCCTGTATATGGGGAATTGGGTATCGGTCAGGGACGGTGACTTCGTTAAGTGCTCTGTAATCACCACAGGGTAGCCATTCGCCGCTAGACTTAGGGGCCATAAGAAGGGGGAAAGCCCAAGGGCTACTAGAAGGGCGTACTGTACCCAGTTCTAGCACGTGTTCGAATTCAGTGCTAACCGACGCGGCCTACTGAACACCGGGGGTCCCGTAGTATCGATATAGTGAGTGACGTTGGTGGTCACTGCTGGGAGGGGCCCGGCCTGTCGAAACAGCGGGGTAGGCGGCAATGAGTTCGCCATAAGGTTGGTGTGCCGGTGGTTGAATGTAAAAAGGCGTGACGTGATTCACTCGCGAATTATAACCCGCAACGGCGAGAGTGGTCTGACGATCCACCACTCTGCGGCGCCGTGCATCAACTAACAAGTCAAAGTGCTGCAGGAAGTCAATGCCCAGAATTGGGTACGGGACGTCGGCGATGATGAATACCCAACGAAAATTACGCTTTAAACCCAAGTTTAAGGTGAGCGACCGCTGGCCAAACGTTGGGATGGCCGTGCCATTGGCAGCGCGTAGTGTTTGGGCCTGCGGTGTGCTATTGTCGTCTTTCGCTCGGGGGACGACGCTCACTTCGGCACCGGTATCTACAAGGAATAGGTTATTTGAAATGATGTCCCTTACGTTCAAAAGACGACTATTGGTGTGATACCCGGCTTCGTGGGTCGCCACCACGGGCCGGGGGTTTAGTTTCCCTGATGAGCACCGGGAAACGTACACCCTCGTTCGCATCGTTTGGCTCCCTCACCGAAGCGACTGTGGTACTTACAATATCCTTCTTTTGAAGAACCGACGAAACAGCGTCGCAATGACGGACTATGGAGCCTAGGTGAGCGTGCGCGGTGCCGCTCCTGTGACCCACTTCGAACTGCTAGGCGTTGCAGGCTCGCGTCAATTCTAGACAAAACTGATGCGAGTTCGTTAGATGTTGGCAAGGCAGGCACCGTTGCGACGGACGGCCTGGTTACTCCAGCTACAGCGGGGTTGTATCGTGACATAATGTCATCAGCTACCGCTGCAGTTTCCTCTAGCGAGCATTTGCGCGCGGCACTTAGTAAAACTGGAATGTTATGCGGCAAACGCTGCAGCCAAAGTTCCCTCAAGAGCGGGTCCTCACCTATTGTCGGTCCTCTCAAGCGCTGCATCTCACGCAGCAGTTCGGAGGGCTTCCTACTTCCAAGCTCAACGTTTTGAAGTTGTTGCATACGTTGGTCTTGCGTTGGGGTCGTGCGGGCAATAACGGCTTCCTTCAAAGCTTCGTAGCTTCGGGAAGAGGTTATTACTTCCCTTACTTGCATTGTGACCTCTGGCGGGAGGCGGCCTGCTACCCACCTGAAACGGCTGGCGTCACTGGTTATACGGCAGTTTTCGAATTCTGACTCGACCAGAGTGAACCAAAGTTCTGGATCAGCAGGCGTGAATGCCGGTATGTGCAGCGTGATCGCCCCAACGGTGGGGTCTGAGCAGGGTTTCATTTCGGCAGACATATCGATTACTTTATCGAATACAGATGGAAAAAGAAATCAACGACCAACGGAGCACCATAATCTTCGAGGAAAAAATCACGACGAACTAGACACCAAAAATATGTATGGACAAAAAAAATATTATTTGGAAAACGGGCCAAAAAATTCAACAGACAGGGAAATAATAAAACATACAAAAACGTACCTAGACCGGACCTTGAACGGTAGAAAACAAGGAAACTCACGTGACTTGGGGATCACGTCGGGCTCACCAATTGTAAGGTTTATTAGACCTTACTTCGCGGTTTCCTTAGTAAACGCGTGTTTCGGTCCTTTGTACTGCGGGGACCACCTGCACGCTACTCTATTGTTCGGCACTATACGAATATGTTAACCAGAACAATGTTATCCACGACCCGTGAGAACGAGAAGGCGATTGGGAGAGATGGTGGTTAGCGTGTATTTGGGAACGTGCGTGAGAGCGTGCACAAGAGCAACGGTCAAATGGCAACCGCGCTTGGCCGTCGGCGTTCCGTTTTAATAATAATAACACTATATTTCGGGTGGGCCCGAGGCATGCTACAATGCATGTTCAAGTTATACAGTTAGTGCCATAGCCGGAATTTGCAGGAGGGAAAAATAAGTGCTCACAGACAATTATGGCATAAATTAGAAGTAAACCAAAATGGTGACAGCGCCTAGTACAGTTAAAACTCAAGGCCAGATGATCAGTTCATCTATTGTCGAGTGAAGCAGTTGAAAATCTAGGGTAGATGCTCGAATGATACCAGCGATAGTGGCAACGGATGAAAATTCGACTATATTCAAGGGGTATTTTTTATCTTTACAAAAAGGAGAATTTGTCGATTGGAATATAAAACGTCACGTGCAAGCTGCAGGATGTGAAAGACATATAGATAAAGAACTGCGCAGAGTACTAGAATGAGACAGCTAGGATAAGCGTCCGGGGAATTGTTCAGTTTGTTATGGGTGTATCTATAAATGGAAATATGGCGATAGATTGACTTGAGGTGCATTATAAGGTGATTGAGGAGGGAAGTGGCAAGCAAAAGTGGTAGGGTAGTACAGTATTTGTAAGTGCACTGACGACTATCATGATGGGCAGATCACTCGGTAACTGTAGGAATATAGGCACAGAGCTAGTGAGTCTCAGACGACGAATAGGAGTGGGACGTCGTGTGTAGAGCAAAACCTATCAGTCAGCGGAGACGGCAGTACAAATTGGTGGCTGGTTACTGACGGGATCAGTTATAAAGCATACAGATGATGAGCCTCGAGGGAGAGAATGACTACCAGAAGGTAGATGAAAGGAAAAAGCCAGAGGGAAGGAAGTAGGCGAAAAGAAAAATTGTTGGACAAGAAATGGTAAGGCGTAAATAAGAGGTAAATAAATATGAGGTGCTTAACTACGCCGAGCGCACGGGCATTTAGTTTTTGATAGAAAAATGATAGACTAGGGAACAAGTAAGTGCACAACGACAGATGGAGGCTCAGTAATGAGTACTATGCGAAAATGACGAGTGAATAAAGCTACATAACGCGTATCGCGGAAGTTGGCTGTATATCAACGGCTATGGACTGAAATAAAATAACTCAGCAGGCGAAAACAAGGGTATAACTCAGGGGCTGGATACAAGATCAGATCCAGTTATGCATCATACGAGTGGCGTATATGTAGGGAGAGAGGGACTACCGAAATGAGGGAGAAAAAAATAATATTGTGGTAGGTGGAGGTAAGTGTAAAACTTTTACCGACCATTTTGACAACCGAGACATGTGGTGGTAATAGAGCTACGAGGCTGCATCAGAAATATATCTGAGGCGTTCACATATGGAGAAGACATAGTGGTCTGCAAAAAAGGAGCAACCAGTTAGACCGATGAAGAGTGAAGATAATAGCTAATCACCTCATGTCCCCAGGACTAGGGAAAGATATTTCAGCGCGGGAGGTGGCTTGGTGATTGCGGTGAGCAAATGAACAGTGGCAATGAACGTGCCAATGAATGAATGTTATTAGCGAGTTTCAACGTGTGGAGAGGGAAGGTAGACAATGAAACACGTGCCAAGATGGATGAGTTCTTATATAAGCAGCGACTGTATTTAACAGAAAAGATGGATTTTAGATGGAGGGGGAAGCTGTTCATTGTTCAGCGTATGGATGGAGTAATAAATTTTGCCTTACATGGAAAGGGTAAGTTATAGCGTCCATATCAAGAGCAGGCCAGGAGGGAAACTAGCAATAACTGGAAAGAAACAAAGCTAATGAAGTGAACGCGGCAAGCTTGCAAGCATAAAAATGGAATTATGCAGTCGATCAGCGGTGGAAGTGGTTGGGACTGATCGTGCGTTGAAAGCCCACTTCTGGAGGCAGGAGGTGCGATCTACCAATCTAGTTGAGCCCGTACATCGTTGCAGACATTCCGCAAGCCCGATGGGCGCCGGCCAAAGCGGTGGATCTGACCGCTTCCCGCACCGTTGGGATAAGAATGAGTTGTGGTAATGGGGTGATATAAAGTGATCCAGGCTCTGGTGGGCAAGTTGAGGGGATCCCAGGGAGTGGAGCCTGCCGGAAACCAGTAGCCTGACCGACGAAGATCACGTCATACGGAAAATCCGGTAATTCTATTCAGCAAGAATGAGTTTCACTTTATTACCAACACGATGAAGTAAACGGTTATCTTCCTTGAGGGGTAAGTTCATGCACTAATATACAGGGCAGACAACAGTTAAGGTTAAACGACAAACACTCGTCAGTGCTGGGTGCATAACTGGTGTGCATACCATCAAATAAATTTTGGACGCTCCAGTGGCCGTGGCCATTACCTGTCCTGTGCAAACCGAACTGAACGGAACACCAGTGACGATTCAGACGCAGCCTTGTGAGCTGCCGCGTGGTTTGAATTTTCAAACTGCTCTCGACGATAAGCATTTTGGCATTGATTGGTGGAATAACACCATTTATTTCGCCCAAAAGAAGGTATCGTAACTAGTATTTCGGTACGCGTACTTTTTGAAGAGTTCATTCTCTTCAGAAGAGCTTTTTCCCTTCAAAAACTGGTTATACGTTTTGGTGTCCTTTTTGGTGTGTTTTTGTTGGTGTCAATGTAACTGATACTGGATAAAATCTTTTTGTGGTGCTTTTGTAGTGTGCCTCTTTTTTGGAACCTTTGCGGTGTGCGGATTTGTAGCACTTGCCTTATCATAGCATTTGTGTCTGTTCAAAAGGCTGCCTTGTTATTTCACTGGTATTCGATACGGTATTTTCAAACAAACTGGACCACCACTGCCGAAATGAACGGAATAGAGAGGTTGATCCTATCGATCAGGAAGTGAGCTGGGGGAACAAGGAGTGCATGGACTTGGGCAATGTGAGAGAATTCAATGCGATCGGCGTTGCTTTTGGTATCATCAAAAGTTCTCCAAGTTGTAAGAGAAGACTCATCGCTCGAGTAGATATGCGCCCACTGCTTCGCGTTCGCAAGCGAGTGCTGGCGTATAATTCGATGCGAACTAGGAATAGGGGACACGAACATGAAGCTGGAACCAAGACTAGAGAGAGCAAATTCGGTCCATAGCTTAGAAGGAGGGTAAAACTTGGTGCCGGATCAGGAAACTAAAAAAGACAACCCAAGCCAAAAGGTAAAGAAAGCAAAGAGGTAGCAGGATTCACCAGTGTGGACAAAAGCCTTCTGACGGAAGTGGAATCCCTCCAGGAGCAGGTTAAACGCCCAGCTGCTGAAATGCAACGCATGAAGCGTGACACTGAGGTCATGGCAGATGGAAGCAGAAGACTGCTACTTCATAACTTTGGGGCGAACATCGTAAAAGATAGTAGAATCAGGAAGAACGAAAACCGCTGGCATGTGACTGAGGTTCTTAGGAAGGCTGGCCTACCTCCTACGACACCAATAGTCAAGTGCCATCGAATGGGACTATGGCATGGAGCACAACCAGCGCCGCCACGACACCTGGTAGTTGTATTCCACAGTGTCTACTGGGGAGATACACTGCTGTCCAGGGCAGGTGCAGTTGAGGGCAGCAAGCAGGGAATAGTTGGGGTTACACCTGACGGCCCAGAATTTGTCAAACCGGGTGATGCCATAGTCTCGCTGAGAATGGGCACACCTGATCTTAAGAGGCCGAATCTACATATAGCGAAACTGGAGAAGACCCCTCTTGGGAAGTCAACACTTTGAGCCCAAGGGGTAATCCAGGTCCCATAGGTGGCTTCAGGCGCCGGTGAATGAAAAGTCAAAGTTCAGGAAGTTCAAAAGACCAAAAAGAAGGGGACTCCCAGGGCATTCAGTCCGGTTGGTGTTGAAAAAGTGCAGCCAGCCAGCCCGATTTCAAAGGGGACGCCCAAAAATCCCCTCTGATGCAAACAGCGAAGTTGGAGGTACAGGGGGAAGGGCCGAGGAAACCAAATGGGCTGAGGTGGTCGCAAGACCATCCCGGGCCATCGGTATGGCGACTCAAAAGGAGGGAACGTCCTTTTTGCATGCTGAGCCCGACACCGGGTCGACGGGTGGAAAAGAAAAAGCCACGAAACTCAGAGTGTCACTTGATATCCAAGATGCTGCACCGCCGACATCTACAGAGGCAAACAGACGGGGCATCACCTCAGAAGTGGCGCCCGAGAGTACCCTCGCCGTGAAATTAGCAATGAAGTCGGTAGCGAGGACCAGGGAACCGTCAATATGGTACACCAATACCTGCAGTCTCCCGGGAAAAAGAGGAGAGTTGATGACCAGGATCGCAGAGTCTGGTGTAGTTGCATTGACGGAAACTTGGATAAAGCCAGATACTGACATGCGCTTTCACGGATACGCTGCCTTCAGAAAGGATAGAACATATGGAAGGCAGGGGTGCGGAGTAGCACTTCTAATACGGACCGACATAGGTCATTGGCAGGCTCCGTTCAGTTAGGTCTCCGGTAATGTACCGGCCAGATCCTGCTCTATCAGGATCGAGGTGTTAACAGTATGAATTATCTGTATCTACAGGGCGTCGCTAGCGACAGATGAGGAAAACGTTCAGCTTATGCAAATGCTGGATGTGGTGCTGGCACAGACAAAGGAGTTCATCTTATTGGGGGATCTCAACCTGCCTGAAATTAACTGGGAAAGCGGTATCGCACCAAGAGGATCAACGGAGGACAAGTTTTTGCGATGGGTCCGGTGACATGCACTTACGCAGCATGTGACACAGGCCACTAGACACAGAGGTGGACAGCACCCGTCTTTCCTTGATTTAATCATAACGCGGCACCATCAGGACGTTGAGGAAGTTTAGTGAGAAGAGCCACTCGGAAAAAGTGATTATGTAGTCCTAAGGGTCACACTAAGACTAAGCAAGGCGCCGCAGGAAATCGTGTCACGTCGGCGTTATGGGAGAATCCATATAGGTGAGTTAAAGAGGGCGGTGGAGGAAGTTCGGTGGACACCGAGACGCACGAACGCCTCCGTAGAGGAGCGTTGGGAGGCCATCAAGATGGGGTTACTGGAACTCACAGAGGAGTCTGCATCTCTGAGGGTGGCTAGCGGTAGAAATCAGCGCCCATGGTGGAAGTCAAAAGTCCGCAAGGCTATAGTTATTCGTAGGCAACGACGGACGACGTACGAGCTGTACAAAACTCCGTGGGGCATGGAACAGCTATAAGATGGGTAGGAACAGAGCTCAAGCGATGCAAAGAGTGGAGAAATATGCCTCCGAGAGTCGGTTAGCTGCGTTGGTCCGCACAAACCCAAAGAGATTCTACGCCCACGTGCAATCTCACAAACGTATGGGAGAAAGTGTAGCAATCTTGGAAGGAGCACAGGGACGACTAGATCTAAGAGAGGAAGACAAAGCTGACATGCTCTCGGCATTCTTCAAGAGCATGCTTCGACCAGAAAATAATTGAGGGGGAAGAATTCAGGGCCCACAGGCGCCCCCAATACCCGAACTTACTGCAGGAGAAGAATAAATGTACGCCGACTTGCAAACCTTGAATAGAAATAAAGCAGCAGGACTAGATGGGATCCATCTAGCAATCGTTCAGCCTCAGGCAGAGAATCTGAAGGCCCCGGGGACGTCACTTAGTTAAGGAATTGTGGAGGAAGACTAGAGGAGAGCAACAGTGCTAGTAATGTACAAGAGTGGACCCCGGCAAAAGGCCGAAAATTACCGGCCCGTTAGCTTCACTTCAGCACCGTGTCAGTACCTGGAGCGAATAGTCAGGAAACAGATCTCCAGGCATTTGGTTCAACACAACCTCATATCAAATGCTCAGCATGGGTTTGTGGCAAGGCGATCCTGTCTGACGAATCTCCTGCTGGTCCTCGATGAGGTAACCACGCGTCTGGACCAAGGGCAATCGATTACCGTCTGTTACCTGGACTTCAGCAATGCGTTTGGTTCTGTGAACCACAGATTTCTGGACGTCTAACTGCAGTCTATGGGAACTGTTGAAAAGGCAGGACGGTGGATAAATAGCTTTTTAAGCGGGGCGAACTTTTAGCTTTAAGGTGGGTAGTCATGTCTCGAAACCGGAAGGCGTGACATGTGGGGTGCCACACGGCTCGGTGCTCGGCCCTCTGCTCTTTCTCATATTCATCAATGACCTAGCACGTGAGCTTACAAACCCCACCTTTATGTTTGCCGATGACGTCAAGGTAGCTGGAGTAGATATAGAACTTGACATGTTAGCAGTACAAAACTGGTCACGCAAATGGGACCTTACACTAAGCCTCACCAGGTGTCAATGCTTGACCGCAAATACAGGGACTAGTGGGAATGGTGTGGGTTCGTTGCAAGTGGTCTCGCAGGTCAAAGACTTGGGCCTTATAATGGACAACAGCTTTAAGCCGTCGAAGCGGTCCTCGGCAGCAGCCAATATGTTTAGGAGAGGACTCTTTCGAGTCAGATCCATTATGTCGCGTAGAGAGAGGAAGTTTTTGTTCCGATATACCAAGCTATAGTTAGGCCGCGTGTGGAGTACTGCAAGCAGGCCTGGACACCGTACTACCAGAAGGATATAGACTGCCTGGAGAAAGTGCAAGGGCCAGCTACTAGAATGGTGACTGGGCAAGGGGCTTTTAGCTACACAGAGCGTCTCCATGCCCTTGACCTGTTCTCGATGGAAAGACGGCGCATTCGCGAGGATTTGATGGAAACCTTCAAGGTAATGACGGGACTGTCAGGAATAAGCAGAGAAGACCCTTTCCCTCTGATCCTCAAGAGAGGCACATGAGGGCATAGTCTTAGATTACAAAGGGAGCATTTGAGGCTCCAAATTAGGGCGAAGTTCTTCTCGAATAGGGTAGTACCCTATTAAAATAAGCTCCCGGAGGAAATCATGAATGCCACAACAGTGAAGGCTTTCAAGAAAGCAGTAGACCTATGTTGGGTGGCGGTTTACCCTGATTTATGTTAGGCAGGTTTTAGTGCCAGACGCAATTTACTTATTGTTTCCACCTTTCACTGCCAGGGCTGATATTGAACAAAATTTCTGCCTTTCAGAAAAAGAAAATCACGCAGTGTTGAGAGCTACGCAGAAGAGCCGACAACACAACTATCTGGACACACGATTGGATTTAGCCACACCAAGTCCTGAACTGCTGTACACCAGCGGTGCCGTCTTCTGCCTGGTTGAGTGTAGCTGTTTTTGGAATGTTTAGAACACGCAGCTCGTCCCCCTTCATTTAAGTTGGTCTTTATCTGTACTGACTGGATCCTGGATACTGTCAATGCCCCCGCCTATGATGTAACCGCTTTCTCAGACGAGGCTACTTTCCCCGTGAGGCAGTGTGATCCCCCTGTAACAGGCGGTCGTGGAAAATCCCCCCTTTTCCCTCGCGAATCAGTGTTTTTCCCAACATCACTCGTTTGCCTACACTGTTGACTTGTCTTTACGAACTGGTTGTTTTTCTGGACCAATTGTTGTTTTTTCGCTCCCAGAGCGCTACTTTGGCACATCCTTGTTCAGGACCTGCGTGACGCACGTGCTGTTTGCTCACACGCTGCTATTCGGTTTCTCGTTGTTGAGTCCTTGTGATCGTATTATTGAGGTTTGTATATTTTTATGTCATTGTTCATGCAATAATCTAGTATCGTAGAATATCACGGATAATCGTCTTTTGATTTCGGGATCCGTTGCGAATTTGGCTACGCATTGCTCAAACGTTCGTTACAATACTCAACAATACGATCACAAGGACTCAACAACGAGAAACCGAATAGCAGCGTGTGAGCAAACAGCACGTGCGTCACGCAGGTCGTGAACAAGGATGTCGGCTTATATAAGCTGAGAATACTAGACCTAGAACAACAGTTACTATCGGCTAGACTACAGGCGCAGGAAGCAGAGAAGTGTACAAAGAAAGAGCGAGACTATGAGACCAGCGACTTCGACACTTCCGATAGATCAGGGTGCAATAAGATAGGGACCCCACTCCGGTCGCCGACTACAAACCACCATCGATCGATCTGCCTAGAGTGGAACTAACGGTTTTCGACGGGCGAGCTGAGCAATTCTGCAAGTTTGTCAAGCAGTTCGAGACGTTCGTCGAAAATAAGGTAACCGACCCTGGGCAAAGGCTTCTCTACCTTACTCACTACTGCCGGGGCCGAGCAAGAGAAGCCATCGACGGGTGCACCATGCTCGACCCAGAACAAGGCTACACCCTGGCAAGGAAGATCCTAAGGGACTTGTTTGGCCAACCTTTCAAAGTAGCCCGTAACCTAATAGAGGGCGTGATGGTAGAGGCAAAGAGAACCAAGGGCGACGTCTACGCAATGGCCGACCTGGTGATTAAGATGCAAAACTGCTCAACAGCCCTCGACCATTTAGGTTACAGGGCTGACCTAGACGCCACGCACACTTTGAAAGGCATAGTCCGTCACCTCTCTCCCGAACTACAGGGTCGGTGGGCGGAAGAATCGGAACGGATAAGCCGAAGCGACAGAGAAGCCAACTTCGAAGACCTGACCGAATACTTGGACAGGCAAACGAAGATAGCTGACAGCAGATTCGGCCGACTCATCCGGGACAGCAACCGAGCAAACAAGCCCAGTACTAGCCAAGTCCAAACCCCTGCACGGGAACATCCAAAGTACCAGCCTTGGACCAATACACACGCCATTTCACGAGATGCTACGGCGCAACCCAATTGCAGATCCTGTGGTACTAGCCATCGCTTACCAGAATGCCCCAAGTTCAGCAACGCCACAATAGACGAACGGTGGGGAATGGCGAGGATGGCAGGAGCATGTTTTATCTGTCTCAACACCACGCAGCGGGCAGCAGCCTGTAGGACAAGGAATCGATGTGGTTACGAGGGCTGCACGGGCAGACACCATCGGCTGCTGCATCAGGCGAGAGTAACCATATCCGAGGCGAGTACCAAGCCCAGTGTGATTTGTTCAACGTCACGATCTGCCAGTAAACCGGTACGTTTAGGCGTAGTGGCCGTGGGAGTAGTGACTCCGACTGGGATAGTCAAGGCGTTGGCTTTCGTTGATAGTGGATCTGACACCACTTTAGTGAAAGAGCGGTTTGCCGACAAACACCAACTGGCTAAAGGTGCGACGTCGTTGGCAGTGAGCACGGTGGGCGGAACACAGGTAATAACTGCCAGTAGATTAAGGCTGCAACTCATTTCTCTAGACACTAACGAGGAAATTGAACCAACGGACGCGTTCACGTTAGCGGATCTCCCCATACGAGCACCAAGTTCGGTGAACGCAATCTTGACAAAGTGGCCCCACCTGCAGGATGTAACCGTTGTAGACTGGGAAGATGATGAAATGGATCTCCTCATCGGCAGCGACGTGCCAGAGGCGCATTGGGTGCTTGACCAGAGAGTGGGCGACCGCCAGGCACCTTATGCCGTACGCACGGCTCTGGGATGGATGTTATACGGTCCAATAGGGATACGCGGTTCCGTGAATTACTTATCCGCCGAAACGGACCGCATAGAGTATCATCTGCAACGGCTGTATGAAAAGGAGTTTCATGACATTGGAGACGAAGGACCATCGTTGTCTCAAAAGGATCACTTCGCTCTACAAACGGTGAGGCAAGGCACTAGAGGACTCAAAAAACAGTTCGAGGTTCCCCTCCCATGGCGCACATCGGTCGACCCATGGACTGTTAACAGAAATAAGGTTCTCCAACGATTACTACGACTAAAAGAACGCTTCATTCGAGACCAGAATCTATGGGAACGATACGCGGATTTGATGAAGCGAAACGAAGCCCTCGGTTACGTTGAAAAGGTGCCTGTTAACACCGACAGCAAAAGGGGTATCTGGTATCTGCCTCACCACCCGGTTATCAACTCCAAGAAACCCAATAAACTGCGGGTGGTTTTCGACTGTGCGGCCAAGTTCCAGGGCAAATCGTTAAACGATCGCCTACTACAGGGGCCTGACTGGACCACACCACTGATCGATGTTTTGTGCCGTTTCAGAGTGGGTAAAGTGGCTTTGTCTGCCGACATTAGGGAAATGTTCCATCAGGTGAAGATTCCGGTAGGAGAACAAGATGCTTTGCGTTTCCTGTGGTGGAAAGGGAGCGACCGGGACAACGCAGTGGTGAACTATAGGATGACCGTCCACCCCTTCGGAGCCATATCGTCACCATTTTGTGCAAACTACGCCCTCCGAGAATCAGCGAACAAACATGGCGATCTAGGTCATCGGACGGTAGTAGATATCGTCACCAGGAACTTCTACGTCGACGACTACCTTGGGTCATTCGATGATGTGGAATCAGCTCTAAAGCAGTTCAGGGGCTGACGAGATTGCTAGAAGAGGGCGGCTTCCATCTAACTAAATGGATGTCGAACGCTTCAGAAGTGCTGGAGGTCATCCTGTATCACGAAAAGGCCGAAACGGTAAGAGATTTGGACGGCTCTCCACTTCCTATCGAGCGCACCTTAGGGATACAATGGGACGCGGAAACGGACGATTTTGGTTTCGAACTAAACGTTCCCGAGCTGCCAATAACCCGCCGTGGCATACTATCTGCCGTCTCAAGTTTGTTCGACCCGCTCGGTTTCGTCTCACCATAGCTGCTACCCGGAAAGATCTTGATGCAGCGGCTGTGCCGTAAGAAAGTTGGTTGGGACCAGTCACTGGACCGAGGGGACCGGTTGGACTGGGAAGAATGTTTGAACACCTTGAAGAAATTAGGGGACATAAGAATCCCACGACGTTCGACTCCTGGCCATACGACACGGACTGGAGAACTACATGCCTTTTCCGATGCATCCGAAGTCGGTTATGGAGCTGTGGTGTACGGATGATGGTGCGCAGGAGATGGACAATATACTACGAGGATCCTGTTCGCCAAAGCCCGCGTTGCTCCACTGAAGTCGGTCTCAATCCCACGCCTTGAACTCAGCGCAGCCGTGTTGGCAGTCAGGGCGGTGCAAGCTGTGAAGAGATGTTTCGATCTATACATTTGGTTGGTTAGCTTCTGGACGGATTCAACGAAAGTACTTTACTATATCAACAACTTCTGGAGCCGGTTTAGTACTTCCGTTGCTAACCGGCTCACGATTATCCACGATGAATCAGCCACGAACCAGTGGAATCATGTCAGGTCTGACGATAATCCAGCCGACCTGTGCTCCCGAGGTGCGAACAACTTCGGGCAACTGGACACGTGGACGAGGAGGCCAAACTTCCTGCACTTGCCCAAACAGGACTGGCCCGTGTTCGAATTAAAACCTCCTACGGAAGTGGAACTGGAGGTCAGAGGCGTAGTGATGGTGGCCAACGTCGTCGAAGCGACATCCATTCTATCGCGACTGGTCAGGTTTTCTTCCTGGATGAAGACGCTTCGTTCGCTAGTTTGGTTAACCAGGTTCAAGAGAAATTTACTAGTCATGAAAGGGCTACGGCCCTCAGGCCGGATACCGGTCGGCCCGATAGGTCCCGATGAGCTACAAGCGGCAGAGTACGATATTTTCAGAATGATACAACGCGAGGCTTTCGCCCGAGAACTCAAGAGGGCGGAAGAAGTGGGGTCGACCAATAAAGACATGCCATCTCCAAGAGGCGAGCTGAAGCGTTTAAACCCCAAACTCATCAACGGACTGCTGCGGGTGGATGGTAGGCTGACCAACGCCCACCCGAACTTCGACACAAAGTATCCTATACTGCTGCCTGCGAGACAACCTGTAGTAGAGCTAATGATTCAACACGTCCACGCCGTGGAGGGACATGCCGGGGAAAGTCACGTGACAAGCTTCATCTGAAAGCGCCTTTGGTTGCTGAGAGGACGAGAGACTGTAAAACGCGTAATCCGACGGTGTGTGCAATGCAGGAGACGCAATGCCACAGCAGGCAAACAACTCATGGCCCCACTACCAGAATGCAGGACGACTACGGGCTGGTGGCCGTTCAGTGACACCAGGTTGGACTATTTCGAGCCCTTGTGGATCAAGTGCGGGAAAAGATCAGAAAGGCGATACGGATGTATGATGACGTGCATGAAGTCACGTGCGGTACTCCTAGAAGTCGCACATTCGATGACGACCGATTCGTTTCTACGGTCCTTGCAAAGATTTATCAACCGAAGAGGTGTACCGGCCGATATATACTCAGATAATGGGTCGAACTTTGTGGGCGCTCACCGGGAATTACAGCGTTGGCACAAGAACATAAACAGGGACGAACTGCAAGATCAAACCGTGGCCTACGGCATACGATGGCATTTCAACCCCCCACAGGCCAGCCACCGAGGCGGCGTATGGGAACGCATGATCCGGTCCGCCAGACGGATATTGCTGTCAATCATGGAGCGACAGCCACTCGACGACGAGACGCTAAACACCGCCTTGACTGAGGTGGAGAGAATCCTGAACAACCGCCCCCTGGTTCCAGTATTGAACGGTGACCTCACCCACCTGGCGCTCACCCCGAACGACTTATTGACGTTAAGGTCGAACGAGGGTTTCCAAGGGCCGGTAAACTTTCGTGGGAGCTACCTCCACGGATGGAAGCAAGCTAACTATCTGGCCGAGGTCTTCGAGAGGCGATGGCTGCGGAAGTACCTACCGGCTTTGCATACTCGACAGAGGTGGCTGACCAAAACAAGACCATTCAAAGTTGGGGATGTGGTGATGATCACCGATGAACGCGCACATTTCAGCACTTGGTCTTTGGGAGTAGCCACAAAAACCATCGAAAGCACTGACGGAATGATAAGAACGGTGAAGGTGAAGACAGCTAACGGAGTGCTCATTCGTGACATACGCAATATTAACCTACTCGAGAGCGAAGGCGGAGGAGCTGATAACCCCGAGGCTCAGTAGACCTTTTCACACTAGTCATCGAGGTGGATAAAGAAACACCATATATACCACACGGTCTCCGTCAAACACGTTACAGTGCCCGTGGTCTTTCGTTGACGTTACAGAAGGTTCTTTCCGATCTGTGGTGATGAATGCGATCCTATTGTACATCCCGACACATACACACACGCACGGCACACTCTACATCCCGTGACCCCTTCAAACATGTGACAGTGTTCGTTGCTTGCTTATTGTTGACGTTACAGAAAGCCCCTTGCATATGTGGAAGTAGCGGAGCTTAGGTCACACACACATGCTACATTTTGCTCGTTTTTTCTTGCCACACGGTCTTTTGTTGACGTTGCAGAAAGTCCTCCTTTGATGTGTAGTCATACCTGCGATTTCATTGTACACCCCGGCACACACAAACACTCACACACACACAAGCACTTACATCCGGGACAGGACGGCCCTTTACAAGGACAGCATCTATGTGACCCTTCACGCCCGCCATCGGTCATTTGGTCTTGTGGAAGATGTAGACTAGCCTCAGGTCTATGTAGCCAACGAGTTAGGTGCGACCAGTAGTAGAACGTTGACGACGAGCATCAGGCGCGCGCACTGACAGCAGGGCCTAGGCAGGTAGAAAGAATCAGTACCTTTATACCAAACCTTTGACTTTGCTAAGGATCCAGGAGGATTTTGGTGGGCGGTGTAACAGCCGGTCGTGGAAAATCCCCCCTTTTCCCTCGCGGATCAGTGTTTTTCCCAACATCACTCGTTTGCCTACACTGTTGACTTGTCTTTACGAACTGGTTGTTTTTCTGGACCAATTGTTGTTTGTTCGCTCCCAGAGCGCTACTTTGGCACATCCTTGTTCAGGACCTGCGTGACGCACGTGCTGTTTGCTCACACGCTGCTATTCGGTTTCTCGTTGTTGAGTCCTTATGATCGTATTATTGAGGTTTGTATATTTTTATGTCATTGTTCATGTAATAATCTAGTATCGCAGAATATCACGGATAATCGTCTTTTGATTTCGGGATCCGTTGCGAATTTGGCTACGCATTGCTCAAACGTTCGTTACACCCCCTCTGTGGCCAATGCCTCATTCCTCAATCCGGACGAGACGGTCCTTCATAATGCGCTGGCAACCGACGCACTAAAATGTGCAGTCCAAAGTCAGGCTGCGTAGATAGCTGAGCTGAGGGCCACTGTCCGAGCCCTTAGGGATGAGCTGACCAGCCTGATAAGTTTGGTTATCAAATCCCTTCCGGTGTCCCAGGCAGCCGATCAGGCGTGTAGAGTTTCCGAGCAGCAAATTCTTGATGCCGCCAGGATTTTACAAGACACCGAGAATTGCTCCAACCGTGTCATTTTTTTGGGTCGCTTTCTCAACTTGGACCACCCTCGTGACACCTACGCCCAGGTGTTTAACCTCCTTAAGCTCCCGTTCCCACTTAAAGGTCGGTCCACTTGATTGGTAACCAAACGCGCCAACCGGGCACACGGCATTCTCATTGGAATGGTCCCCACAGAGGCAGCGAAACAAATTGTTTCCTCGGCTGCAAAGCTCAAGGAGGAAATTAAAGGGCTCAAGGGAGTATCCATTGACAAGCCACTTCATCTAAGGCTCCGCAGTGAGAAGGCTCGGCCAGCAATTCCACAAAAAGCCGATCCTAAGCTCAGAATGCTGCCAGTCGTCCAGGTAACTCGCCTTGAGGATTGAGCTGCATGCCCACCATCCCTCGCTTCCCTACTCACTCCATCCCTCGTCGCGGAGAGTACTCCCAGTAGTATGCCTAGTGCCACTAAACATCTGACGGCTACGAAAAGTATCCCAGACCACAACATAGCCAATAAGACTATATCAACAGACGAAACTCACCCATCCTTGAGCCCAAATATAAACCTGCAACCTGTTTCTGCTGGAAGCTGCAGTGAAGAGGTTAACAAACCAGGGATTATATCTGGTGCTGTAACGTAAAATAGGCTCACCAACAAGAAAACTCCGAGCAGGGCACCCCGCAGTGCGCAGAAGGGCAAACCACAAAAAGCAGCCCAACCTTTTCGGAGGCCGAAGGATGTAGACCGTTCGCCTGGTGTGATACCCCCAGGTTACTAGACGTCAAAACTTACCGGTCCCCCAACAGTCTGCGCACTCTCTAGCCCCCAAATATCTTCGGCCCCCGACCCCCCCGGGACCTCCTTTCCACCACCAAATCCCCCTCTTTCCCACTCCTCAAACCCGAAATCAGCTGTCTCTGGCGATTCTGCAACAACTGAGCATGTACTCAAGTGTTTTTACTGCAATTGCCTGAGTGTGTTGAATAAGATCCCGGAGCTTCGGCAACTCGCAGTGGATGGGGAGCGTCAGATCATAGCCCTCACAGAAACCTGGCTCACCCGTGACATACTTGATGCCGAAATATCCATTCCGAGATACTTCACAGTAAGGCAGGACTCCAGTAGAGGTCGTGCCGGCGGGGTCACCATATGCTACGATAATTCGACCACTCCTCTCACTATACTGACAACCCCTACCTTTTCATGTATTGATCGTTTTTGGGCCGTGTTTGCCCCCCCCCCTGGGACAGACACCCTACCACTTGGTATTGTCTATCGTCCTCCCGCATGCAATTCAACTGATAGCCTAGGTCTCATAAACTTATTGGGCTCCCTGAAAAGCTACACAGAGTTCATCCATCTGTTAGCCACTGGTGACTTCAACTCTCCCAGTACCCGCTGGCAAAGAGCTGAGGCCTCTGATATCACCGTTGGTAAACCCCTCCTAGATCTCGTACTGGAGAATTCATGGGTGCAGAACGCTAGAGATCCGACCAGATATCGCACGGGACGCGCCCCGTCCCTACTAGACCTGGTCATCACCAGTGATCGGTTCCTAATAGATGTGGTGCATTACTTGCCGCCCCTCGGCAAAAGTGATCACATTCTCATTGGATTCGATTATATCGTGAATTGGTGTCCCCTCCCCTCAGAAACCAAAATTTTGAGATCCTTCACAAGGGCCAATTTTGACCAAGTCTGTGCATTTTTTCGCTTCCAGCTAAATTTAACTAACCCAGGTAACTCTGCGGATGAAATGGCAGAGAATCTCAGAGAGTTAATCTCCTTAGCTGATAGGCATTTTGTCCCCAGAATTCGTCGCCCACAGACCGCTAAGCGACCCCGCCCTCGATCCATTAGGCGCATTCTAGACGAACGCGCATGCGCCTTTGCTAGATATAAAGCCACAGGCCTTGCCCGTGATGCAGAAGATTTAAGGATCATAAGGAACATATGCAAAGACAAGATTAGCTCCTATCAGAATGCAGTCCAACGATCTGTACTTGATCGAGCACGGACCAATAAGGCATTTTTCTTTCAGTACATGCGCCGTCTTAGGGGTACAGCTCCGACGCCATTAGCTCTCAAAGATAGTGCCGGATCTCCAATCACTTCCCTAGCCAAGTAGCCGAGGCATTCAGCTCCTACTTCCGTACAATTTTTAGCTCCGTACCCATATCATCCCACCCTACCATGCACCCGTTATCTCTGACCACTACCCTTAACCACGTCACTATTCCCATTGGTGCAGTCGCTCAAGGTTTCCGACGGCTCAACCAATACTGCTCCATGGGTCCTGACCTAATCCACCCCCGTATTCTCAAGGAATCTGCGGATACATTAGCTGCTCCTTATGCCTCGCTTTTTCAGCAATGTGTTGACGATGGGGTTTTCCCCCGTAACTGGAAAAAAGCAGTGATCGCACCCATCTGTAAGAAGGGTAGTTGACACCTTGCTTCTAGTTACAGACCCACAAGCCTCACTGGCATCCCCAGCAAAATTTTTGAGGGAATTCTTAAGAGTGAGATTCTTTCCCATCTTCATAGAAATAAGATCCTCTCCCCGTCCCAACATGGGCTTCTTCCTGGCAGGTCATGCATCACCAATATGCTCACTGTCATGGATAGTCTTACGAAAGCCTACGATGATGGCCAGCTCTCACACGCTGTATTCATCGATTTTGCTAAGGCCTTCGATAAGGTCCCACATGCCCCTCTTCTTTATAAGCTGCAGACATACGGGATCACAGGCTCCATGTTGGCCATCCTACGTAGCTTCCTCACCGACCGCACCTTTGTGGTTAAAGTCGGGAATGTTTTGTCTCAACCCTCCCCAGTAACAAATGGGGTCCCCCAAGGGTCGGTCTTAGGTCCTCTTCTTTTCCTGATCTACATAAACGATCTTCCGACAGACCTTCCTGCGAACATTGCCATGTACGCAGATGATCTAACCCTCTGGAGTTCAAGCTTTGAAGACCTGCAAATTGCAGTTTATGAAACAAAACGCTGGTCCGAGGATTGGAACCTCCCAGGTAATTATGACAAATGCGTGAGCATGTCTTTCGGCAGAGAGACTGGTCACACGTTTTCCATTACCGGAGCAACCACACTGCCAAGGGTTGACCGACACAAGGTGCTCGGTTCCTGGTTAGATTGTAACTTATCCTTCTCTCATCATCACGAACTTGCGAGCAAGTCTGCCTTTCGAGTCCTAAACATGATTCGAAGGTCCTTCCCGCGCATGTCTAGGGATGATTTCCCCATAATTTCCGGCACGTATATCAGACCCCTGCTGGAGTACGGCAGTCAGATACTACACTCTGGTCTTGTCCGAGACCGTGAGATCCTGGAAAGAGTTCAGAGAGCCTCCACCAAGGCAGTAAGGGGTCTATCTCATCTACCTTATCCCGTCCGCCTCTCACTCCTCAACCTCTATCCCCTTGACTTAAGACGCGTAAGAGGTGATCTGTTTTTGATGTTACACCTTTTTGAATCAGGTCAAAGCGATTGCTTCTTCTTCGTCTGTCCAGCCTCTTATCTCCGTGGTCACAGCAGAAAAGTATTCAAACCGAGGCCACGTACTTCACTAAGGATTACCTTTTTTTAGCTATAGGGTTATTACTCTGTGGAACGCACTTCCGGAAGATATTGTTCTCTCGCAGAACAAAACTAACTTCAAGAAAAAGCCAGACCTCTACCTGGGTCTTTCCCAATAATTCCCTTTGTCAAAAAAAATAACAAAATAGATTTCTTTTATTGCATATATGTTCATGAATGCCGCATTCCCACTCAGCTTAAGGCACTGTCCACAGTGTGACACTGCATGAGATTGTGTATCTTGTTTTCGCTGCTACTCCCGCCCCCCCCCTTCGATTCTTTTTACTCTCGTTTCAGCTCGGTGAATCCGACAGAAGATCAAAGATTTCCTAAAGAACCGGGACAATTGGGCTCAAAGCCTCGAACCCGTGTAGTACTTCAAGACTTCAAGACTTCAATACCTCCTGTGCAAACTTAACTGAACTGAACTGAAATTCGTTGAACCACACACCGGACATTAGCCTCACGTGACCGATTTGGGGAGTGTTTTTATTCCCCGCCTAGTATCACCGAGTAGTATTCGGTGTTTTTTGAAGCCATCTTTTCTCGCTTGGAGTTTTTTGTGCTCTTGTACCAAAAGGCCGTACTTGCGAGTGTCAACGTTTTTTTGCGTTTGGGTAAAGAGCATTTGAGCTGTTTCCCCCTACATTTTATGATTTTCGATATGCCACGCGTTTCTGACCAGTTTCTCGCTTTTAAGTGCGAAAAACGTGTGGCAAACGGTATAGAGTGCTAGGTATGCACGAGGTGAGCTCACCCAGTGTTCGGGAATAGCAAGTGGCACCCATATCTTTTGTTAACAGATGTCTTGTCTTGAAGTCTCGAGGTCGTGCACGGGTTCGAGGCTGGAGCCCAAATGTTCCCGGTTCGCGAGGTATCTTCTTGTTTTTAGAAGTCGTTCCGCTGAAATCAAGAGAGCTGGACAACAGGGGACAACTACCAGTCACAAATGCGACAGGTGGTAGCACAGATAGAGGTCTAGAGTGACCAGTGAAGCGACAAGGATATTTCGCTCAGAAGCAAGCATGAACGCATACGATAAAAAGCGCAACGAAGGTGCAACATATATACATCAAGACAGATAGAAATGTAACACCAGGTTTTTTCCCGTCATTTATTTATTTATTCAAGTCATTATATATACATATATTTGTTTGAGAGGGAAGGAGCAGAGCACAAAAAGATGGGCCGGTTGGGGGAGACTTAAAGGCAAGCAAACACCGGTTAAAATGGTAGAAAGGTTCAAGGAGAAAACGTTAGCCCTAAGAACTTGTTCAACCGATTTTTAAACGTTTCTTTGCTCGGACCGTCGCTGACTTCCTGCGGTAAGTTATTCCAAAGCGGAACTATTCTGTGAATAAAAAGTTCTTACGGACGTTCATACGAGGACGAGGCTTGAACACTTTCCTAGCGTACCCTCTGAAGGTGTCCAGGCTGGAGCGCGTGAAAAGTGATCTGCAAGCCCTGTAGTGAAAAGGTAGTACATTAGGAAGAGATCCCCTCTAATTCTTCGAGTTTCTCAAGGGTACAGTTTCAGGTCGGTCAGCCTTTGAGGATAAGGGGTGCTTAAAATCCCGCGAACTAGTTTCGTGGCTTTCCTCTGTACACGTTCTAAGATGCCTCGGTCCTTGACCAGGTCAGAGTGTACACTGGCCGCTTTTGCTCCATTATACTTAGCGACTCTTGCGAGATCCAGTGTCTTTGATGGACAACGGATCGAGGCCTACAGGCGAAACCTGCTGCAACGTGCATCGCCTGTTTGACATGAGCCCAATGCTCATCTACATTACTGTTCGTCGTAGATCCTAGCTCATCTGTTAACTTCTGCTCATACCGGGTGCGTACTTTTGGATCACACAAACGTTGCACATCTAATCGGGTTTGCGGTTTGCGACGATGACCATGGAGCTGGAGTGATAATCGCATTAAAACTAATGCATGGTCAGACTCTATGTACGTGGACCAGTAAGATATACAGTTCTGAACAGAACTGCGCCACCGGTAGCTTACGGCGATATGATCAATTTGACTCAAAATACCTGTAGAGTTAGAGCGCCACGTCGCTGTGCGACGCGAGTTGTGTCGGAAATTGGTGCTAGACAAGAACAACCGATTGTCTGCACAAAACTGGAGAAGCCTGTCCCCGTTATCTGTACGCTCAGCAGGTAAAGCACAACGCCCACCTAAACAGGCTTCTGACACACTAAGTTTGCTAACGTGTGCATTGAAGTCACCAGCTAGCACTACAATGTCAGAACCTTTACTGCTGCGAACGAGAGTGGCGAGGGCATCATAGAACTCATCTTTCTGCAAGTCTGAGCTGCAGTCCGTTGGGGCGTACGCCGAGATCACAAACAAATTGCGCTTAACACAACTATCCTTTCGAACGCCGACTGACACCTGGAGTCTCACAGCACATAAACGACTGTTAACAGGAATCCAGTCTAAAAGGGCAGCCTCAGCCTTGTCAGTCAAGACAGTTCCAACACCACGTTGACCCACAGCTCTAGCTGCTTCGTCTCATGAGGTGCGCAGAATATACCTCGATGAGATACCAGGAGCAGTTAGTTGAATTACACTGCTCGAATCCTGTGTGTTTCATTTAAGCAGCAGACATCACTCTTCAGAGAATCTAATGTGAGGGCTAGGCACGCCTGCTGACCGGCCTGCATTAGTGTACGCACGTTGAAGGAGCCAAGATTCAGAGGCTGACGAGGTGAGAAAATGTGAGTTACCAGTCAGAGGATTAGTGCCGACACTATTTGACAGTGAATCGTTGAGAGTATCGGGCGTGTTATCAGCGGGAGCATTGTGAGTGGGCAGAGAGGACAAAAAGAGGGGGTTGGGGAAAGAAGACCAGGGTTGAACAAAAGAGAGGGAACTCTGAACTCTTAGTAGTAGCACACTTATCACTACCCACCCCGATCGATGCAACGGGCAGCGCGGTCCTGATTATCCTGCTCGACGACCGATGCAGTATGAAATTCTTTGTATTGGTGCAGTTCATGGGAGATGTTGGACGGGTACTGCTAAGTTGTCCAGCCACAAAGCAGGAAAACGATTAGGGTCCTCATCCAAAGCCTTTAGTTCTAACAAGAACCTATCCGCAAGGCAGCGGGATGCATTAGGGGAAGTCCATTTGCTTGGATCAATTATTCTTCCACTGATTTTGCTGACTGAGTTGCCAGCTCAAATCGATCCCCAACCTGGAGGACCAGGAGACTGGACCTTGTCTGGCCTCTACCGATTGACCTGTCAGATATGATTGCATCTCCGGCTTAAAGAAGCCATCCTGTATAGCTCTTTGGGGCATAGAGGCGCGCAAGCCATCACCACGTCAAGGTGCAGATTCCACTGCGTCCGTTTCTGATCCCGTGGATTTAAGCCTGGCAAACCTAGAGCATTCATCCAACAGACGTTTGATGGATCGCGGCAGTGGGGGCTTACGGTTGACCGTGACTTGCTTCCTGGGGACATAAATGAGGTCGGCCTGACGGATAAAGTCTTCAATGCAACTGTTGAGAGTTTCTGCGTCGGCTAGTCGACCTAAAGTGATAATTTTTTGAGTCAGAAAGAACTTGAGGTCATCAAAGTTGGTTCTCCTGAATAAACGGGTGGGTTTGCGCTAGGAGGCGCTGGCTGGCCAGCGAATTATGTAGTCAAATTGGAGGACCAGGTGGTCACTCTTGCCTAGAGGAGGAAGTACAGATACCATGGGCCGAGTGGGCCTGTGCTTCTTACTTTTACTTTTACTTTTATGCGACTATCTCCTGCGAGAGGATAAGTCGGTTCCATGGATATCACGAACCATTGCTGACCACGCGCGGCGGTCGGAGGCGAGCTCCGTACCCCAGCTTGTTGTCTTATCACCTCGATCGCCGGGACACGAGGCGTGTCGCTTACCGGGGACGCCGTAGCATGATGAGCGCTTGAGGTTTCGTGAATAATCATAGAGAGTCGCGGGAGTAGGGTACGAAGCGGTGTCTCCAGCACCGTTCGGCCTTTTTGTTCGAGGTTGCACCTCTAGCCCTTGCACACCCAAGTGCAGACTGCAAGGCAGCAGGGTGTTCCCAGAGGAGCCGGTGACCTGCTGTACGGTTCGTTCGCCTCCTCTGGAATGTCGGACCAGGCACTTGAACAGGTCTCCTTTGTGGTCGTTGGATCAGTAGATCTCGTCCGCCCATTCAGAAGGATCTGTCTTCACATTCCGAACACCGTCTCGCCGAAGTTTTTAGACCTCGGTAATCCTCAACTTGGTTTAGCCCGCCTGTCGAGCGGTTTGCCGGGGTGTGGCCGCCGATGCATGCTTCAGCTTCGTGGAGCCACAGGTGAGAGCTGGGTGAATGATGGAGACCAAAGAGATGGAGGATGCCCCAAGGGACACGACAGTCAACCAACTCAGAAGTGCTACTCCTCTCAGACACCCCATACACCCTTGTGCTTCTTGGAAGGAGGTGGCCGGTCTGGCCTCCAAACTGAAGGCCCAAGGGCAGGACCAGCGCCCACCAGGTAATATCACAGGCATGAGCCCCAAAACACCGCAATCAGGTAGCAGGAAGTCGTTTGTAGGATTAGTTGGCACGCCTGAGAGGACAGTCATTAGAGCGAGTGGGCGAGATCCAGGAGTTTGCCATGCGGCCGTTGCCTCAACTCCCGTGGGGCAGACCGACGAGGGCCAGTGGAATGGGCACAAGCCTAGAAGGGCAAGGCAGCCCAGATAGAAGAGTGAGTGCAAAACAGCGAACGATGGGCCAGCTAGGGCAGATGATGTCGATGGGCAGGGTCTCAAGCTGCAGGCTCCTGATCCTAAATCTGGAAGAACCTTTCATAAGGGAATCGAAAGCTGGGCGGGACATAGATAGGAGGAGGGTCTGTGACATACTGCGAATCGCAAGTGTTCCGTACCCTCCCGCTCTAAGAAAGGTGCACAGATTGGGAACGTGAAAGTCAACACTTGCGAACAAAGCCGAACATCACGCGAGACCGGTAGTAGTAGAGTTCGCTGATGAGGCTACCCGAGATAGACTGCTGGCGTGTAGTATTAGAAACAAATGAATAGAGCTCGCCAAAACCGCTGGGGAGCACAACGCGTCAATAGTTGACGTTACGGAAACGTGGCTTTCAAAAGAAGACTATGTGCCAGGACTAATAAGTAACGGCTTTGCAGCCTATAAACAGGATAGAGAACACAGTCGCCTTGGTGCTGGAGGAGCCATCCTCATTAGGTCAGGTACAAGCCATCTTGAGTCTCAGACCAAGATGTGCACTCGCAATGTTCAGTTGTGCTCAGTTACGACCATCCTTCCAGGCAGAAGGGCTAACGTTGTCTGTGTCTACAGGGCACCAAGTGCAAACTGCGACGAGGATGTTTGTTTACTGCGGACTTTGTCTGAACTAGTTGAGGACGCACAAAAGACCCTGATAATGGGGGCCTTCAATCTTCCGCACATCAACTGGACGGCCGAGGTCTGCGTGCCGGGATCGAAGGAGCAAACCTACTTGGAATGGCTGCATGCCAATGCGTTGCACCAGCATATTAGGGAAAATACCAGATATAAGACTGGATGCTTTCCATCTTTTCTGGGTCTAGCAATAACAAACCTCCCCGACGATGTGTCTGGACTGCGTGACTGTGCACCGCTGGGCAAGAGTGACCATGTGTGTCAAAATCACCCTATGCATGCGGCAACCCAAGGTACCCTCAAAGCTGGTTAGACATTTCGGTAGTATGGACATAGATAGGCTTCGTAATAGGGCGATGGGTTTGACCTGGGACACGATAGAGAGGGCTACTGTCGAGGAGCGCTGGCAGGTCATAAAGGGTTCCCTGATTGTCCCACAGGAAAAGTTCGCGCCCTTGAAACAAAGGAGTCGGGAGGGCAAACCCATGTGGTGAAAGGCTGCAATAGCCAAGGCCATCAAATGTAGAAACCGCAGCTGGAACAAGTACAAAGCTCCCGGCAGTCGGCTAGCCTGGAACCGCTATACAAAGCTTAGGACTGAGACTGTGAGCCTTCTGCTAACTTCCAAACGGGAACTTGAGCTCATATTGGCCCAGTGTGTAAGACAACAGCCGAAAAAATTGTATAGCTGTGTGCAGTCGAAAGGCTCAACAAAGAATGCCGTAGGTCCACTATCCACTAGGGACCACGGTATTGTCACCAATGATCAGGGCAAAGCAGACGCCTTGGGGGAATACTTTGGTAGTGTACATAGGATAGATAGTGGAGTACGAGTAGATCTGGCTCTAGTGCATCCTCCGCAGTTAAGCGAGTTAAATCTCTCAGAGGAAAGCGTGTTCAAGTACCTACAGGAATTGAAGAACCACAAGTAAGTGGGTCCAGATGGCATCCACCCCGCTATCATCAAACCGTTGGCGGATATCATAGCTCCATCAGTATGCAGGCTGCACAGGTCCACGTTGGACCAGAGTAATCGGCCTCAGGACTGGAAAGTCACGGCAGTCGTGGCAATACGTAAGAGCGGACCTAAGTCGGTTAGGCAGAACTACAGTTCGGTAAGCTTAACTAGCATCCTATATAAAGTCCTTGAGAAGATCACATCTGTCAGCACCTACTGGAGCACTCTATGCTTAGTCCGGCCCAGCATGGATTTCTAAAAAACAGATCTTGGCTGACCAATCTCTTGTGCCTCTTAGATGAAGTAACTCGATGACTGGATGAAGGTAAGCAAGTTGAAGTATGCTACCTCGATTTTAGCAAGGCGTTCGACTCCGTTAATCATTTGCTATGCAGGATGTAGACGTTCGGTATAGGTGGGCCAGTATATGGGTGGCTGACGGAATCCCCTTCTTACAGGTCGTTTTACGTCAAAGTAGGGGACAGGTGCTCTAGTTCGGTGAATGTCACCAGTGGTGTACCTCAGGGATTTGTCCTAGGCCCGATGCTATTCTTGTTTTTTATTAACGACCTGGCATTCGCCCTTCAATCGCCTAGTTTCATTTTTGCGGATTACGTAAAGGTTGTTGGATCTGAGGGTAGGGTCTAGTTAGGCAGGGATACAGGGACCGTCCTAGACTGGGCATATAAGTAGGAATTAAACCCTGAACACTGGAAAAAGCTATTTGTTGTCAAGGTCAACAGAAATCCTAACTTTCGCTCATGACCAAGGGCTGTTCACCATAGAAGCAGTCAGAAGGGTCAAGGATCTCGGGGTCAAAATAAGCAGTGATTTTGAATGGTCAGACCAGTGCAACGCTGCTGCACAAAAAGCTCGTGGTGAGCTCTTTGGACTGCGATCAGCACTGTCTTGCCGGCAGCCGGAAATATTCGTACTTATTTACATGGCTATAGTGCGAGCTCACTTGGAAGGTAGCGTGCAGGCTTGGTCACCCTTCTACAAAAAGGACGTCGCATGCCTAAAGAAAGTTCAGCGTCTCGAGGCACGAATGGCCGAAGAGCAGAGGATAAGACGTACGAGCAGAGACTCTGTGACCTGAATTTTTTCTCGTTGGAAAGGAGGAGACGTCGAAGGGATCTTATAGAAAAGTTCAAAGTAATGAAGGGCTTTTCTGGCCTTAGGCCGGATAGTCTATTCCAAGTGGCTGTAGATTTTCGAACAAGGGGACACGAAAAGCAGTTGAAAGTTCAGGCTAGGGTTATGACTAGATTGCACCTCTTTAACAACAGGCTAGCGAACAACTGGAACAGTCTGCCTGGTGGAATGATAAAACTGTAGACCGTCCAGTCCTTCAAAGGTGCCCTAGATCGCAAGTGATACGAGATATTTCCTAGTAGTGAGCTTTGAGTGTGTTCACTAGATGGATGATGGGCAGCATTGTGCTCCGTCTGAGGTGTGTTTTAATTGACGTTTTCATTTGTTGCGTACTGTTTCGGTGAAGGCTCACGATGCATTATGTCTCTGGTAGTTGATGCGCGATGAGGCTTTCTGTTTCTCTCATTTTTAGCTTGGATTTGACGAAATATACTGTGCAGTGGTGGCGTGGGTACCATCAAAAGAATTTTGGACGCTCGATTGGCCGTAGCCATTACCTGTCCTTGTAAAAACTGAACTGAACTGAACTGAGGGTCCGAGGCAACTCCAACCCTTTTTGTCCCATGCGTTTGATGAGGTTTCTTAGCCTGGCTCACGCATTAGTTGTAAGCCAAAAGCGCCATCTAGTTCAAATTCGGCAAAGAACGCTCCTCTGCTAGCACAGCTGAAAGGAAACTGGCTGTTCGAGAAAATTTGATTAGAGGATGACCACTTTCTGTTGAAGGCGATAAGTGAGGTTCAGACGGCACTACTGAATTTCGAAATCTCGAAACAAGATGAAGTTAGCGATCCTGTCAAAATAGATGCAGTTGATCAGTCAGAAAAAGTGGAAAGGTTCCTCAACGACTGTGAAATATGATCACACCTCGACCTGTGAGTCGCACTTCCCATTACCAGACGAAACTCGAGATGGTTTATACAAAATGCAGCCACCTAAGGTTAAATTAGCTGAGTTTGATAATGACGCAACGAGGTACTGCAGGTGTATGAGGCAGTTTGAATCTTATATCGAAGACAGAATCAGTGACGAAGGCTGAAGATTGCTGTGCCCTCTGTACTACTGCATGGGAAAAGCTAGAGAGACAATCGAAGAATGCGCCATGCTGCTTCCGAACCAAGGCTATCAAAAGGCTCGAAATCCTCAAGGATCTCTTCGGTCGGACGCACGTCGTTGCAAGATCTCTGTTAAACAGTCTGCTGTCAGCCGTGATACCTAACGCTGAGGATGTCGAATTACCAACACAGTTGGCGATACAAATGCAGACCTGCGAAATCGTCCTATTTCAGCTTGAATGCGATGCGGATCTTAACTCAGTAGTAACGTTAGAAAGGATCACTCGTGTGCTACCTCGGCCGCTACAACATCGATGAGCACGACCTGTAGGCGAAGCATCTGAGATGTCAGGTGCGCTTAACTTCAAACAACTGATGAAATCCGTAGCAGCCGAAGTTCGAATAGTTCGTAGTCGATTTGGGCAGTAAGCTCTGTTAGCTCTGACGAAATTATTAGCTCCCTTCGTAACTCAGCATGCAGGAGTGATCGTCAAGTAAACTTTGCTTACTCGAAATTCGAGGGTAGAAAAAAACATGCAAGAAGGGACAATGCAGACAACTGCTCGAAATTCCCAGCAGTGGGAGTTAGAGATGAATGCAGTTCGCCTCGGAAAAACGGTGGCTGCTTCGTATATCCGCAGGCGGGCACCGTGCAGATGATTGTGCTATGACCACGGTGTATGGAAAGTCTGGGTGTAGTGTCAGACACTTCTGCACTACTGGATCGCAACAAGTTGAGTATAGCTTGCCCAGAAACGTATCAGTGCGCAGCCAATCGCACCACTGTTTACGATTTGGCGCTCGGCATGGTTCCAGTGAAAATCATCGGACCACAAGAGACCGTGCTGACATACGCACTCACAGGTACTGGCTCAGATGTAAGTCTGACAGTAAAGGGTCCGGTGGAACAGGTTGGCCTGTCTCAGGCAGCGTTTTATATGACTATCAGAACGGTGAGTGGACGCTCCCAGCTAGAGTCGGGGGTCATGAGTCTTAGTTTGGTATCCTCGGGCGTTCCGGCCAACGTTTCAGTAAAACGTGCCCTTTGTGTTAGCCGGCTATTCTCTGGATCCCCACATAGATTTGCGGCCAGTTAGGGTCGATGGGCACACCTTAGTGGTGTTCCCATAGAATGTGCTGAAGATTCTAAGGTAGGAGTCTTGGTAAGTTCTGACGTACCAAAGGCTCATTGGGTCTTGTAGTGGTGAGTAGGAGACAGGAGCAAACCTTACGCAGTCAAAATTCAACTGGAGTCGATGATCGTGGGACCCCTAGGGCCACTCAGTAACCGGGAGACAACCGTAAACAACACGATAAAGAAACAAACCACCATCTTAGAACAGCTTCGAAGGCTGTATGATGCGACTGGTGGTGGTCGAGTGGTTTGGAGCGTTTGCTTACCATCTCGGAGGTCCGAGGTTTGAATCCCTGCCAAGTCCGGTTACTTTGCTGATAGGCAGTAGTCCACTGTCGTCCGGATCGTTAACACAGCTGACCTATTTGGACCTCGCCACTCCAAGTTCCAGGGTCTAGTTGCCGGTTATCTCCATAAGTGCTGCGGGTCTTCGTGGCTTTGGGGTAAGATGCCCGTTCCACTGCAGTCATGCGTAAGCATGTAATAAAAAAGACCTCTGATAATAAATCTGATAAGTAAGCACCATCATTAGAGGACCGAAAGGCGCTATCAATTGTGGGACGGCCTTTAAGCTAGTCGGTGGACGTTATCAATTGTCCCTCCCATGGAAGACTGTCACTGAGGCTATGCCTAATAACTTTGAAGCCGCCCGGAGGCTTTGCGCTCTTGGCCAAAGGCTTCAGCGAAATACGGCTTCCTACGAAGGGTATAAGGAAGTCTATTCATAGACTGTACCATTGGCAGGAGTAGCCTGAATCTTATATAATGGAAAATCCACTTACACTTTTCACACTGAAAGATCTAACGCCGCAAGCCGGAATCGAGCCAGCGACACTTCGCTTACCGGGTAGATGCTCTGCCCTGTTCCTTCGAAAGTTTTTGAAGGCGTTATCTCCGACCAGCTGCGTCCGTTCCTTGGACGTGAAGGTCTGCTGGGTAATCGTCAATATGGACTTCACCCGCCACGTTCTACAGGCGACCTACCGACGGTCATCTCACTCCTAGTCGGCCGCACTCGATGACCACAGAGAAACTCACTTGGTCTCGCTGGACATCTCTAAAGCCTTCGACCGAGTTTGGCATGAAGGTCTACTGTCGAAACTGTCTTCGTTCGAGTTCCATCTGGCTCTCGTATCATGGATGTCATGTTTGCCCAGCAAGCGAACCATCTCCATCCGAGTGGATCGTCGTCAGTCTCAGCCGTTCTCTCAATGCTGGTGTTCTCCAAGGTTTCATACCTGCGCCTACCCTCTTCTGTTTGTTTATGGTCTTCTGTCTCCAACCTCCAATCCACTTCTTTGTTTTGCCGATGATGCCACTTTCCATTGCTCTCTTTCTTATCTTACAACTCTCCAGACCACCACGAACATCGGTCACGATCGTTCTGTTCCTAATGCATCTCTTGCTTCTGATTTAGAACAAATCTCACCCTGGGATTCCGCCAACAGTGTCTGTTTCAATGCTTCAAAGACTTTTCTTCTTGTTTCACTTGACCATCTGCCCTATTATCCTCATCTTAAATTCGGTTTCACTCACTTTCGCTCACTGGATCACTTCCCTTATCAGGTTTATCCGTAAATTCATCTCCGTTCGTCTCCTTTTGTGTCTACGCTTACCTACCTCGCTGCGCGCAAAGTTGCTTTTCTGTTCCGCTCCAGACACTTTTTTACACCCGCTCACATTTTGTACAAAGCTCAAAACCGGCTGACTCTTGAGAACTGCAGTCCTGTATGGGGTGAAGCTCCGTCTGCCGCTCTTTCTCTTTTTGACTGGGTTCAAAGCAAGGCTATCCGATTAACCAGTGTCCCCTCTAACCTCCACTTGCCCATCGCCGGTAATTTGGTTCACTGTCTCTTCTCTACCGGCATTATTTTGGTTGTTGTTCATCAGAACTCACTTCGACAACTCATCATCATCATCCTCATCGTACAGCGTTAAACAGTAGGGCAAGCCCCACTGACCACTGCCTTTCTCACCATGTTGCACGTTGAATTAGAAAGTATGAATATACAAGATGGACAGGGAATGGAACTACACAGGTGGGAAAAGGAAAGAATGCCCTAGTAGCCAACACACAGAATACACAGTCTAACTGTACAAACGCACATCGATCAGTCATTCTGATTCGATAGAAAGCGACAACACGATCGCCACTGTTCGCGGTTCGCAGCCATATCCTTCAGTGTCTCTAGCCAACTGGTTTATATCTTTTGGACCCCAACCACGAAGACGTGAAGCACCTACTTTTCCTAAGTCTGCTGTACATTTTCTCATTCCTCACTGCCACGTCATCTGTTGACCTCCACGTGGTCTCTTCCACTCCCTAGGAGGGGCGGAGAATAGGACGCGATACGGTAGACGTGTGTTTGCCATACACAACACATGCCCCAACCAACGAAGTCTACTAAGTTGGATACGCTGTGACAGAACGTTCTCCAAATTAATACCCGATACTCGCTTTCTGACCTCATTGTTGCTTACTCGGCTATTCCACTCAATCCTAGCGATACTATGCAAACGTCGAAAACCTCAAGACGACGAATATCTTCAGCACTCAGACTCCAAGTTTCGCAACCATACAACAAAACTGAACGCACAGTGGCACAGTATACACGACCTTTCAACTTCAGTGAAATATCAGATCGACGCCACAAGTGCATCAGTCCAGCGTACGCCGCTCGAGCCTTGGATATCCGCGTGCTCACCTCTACTACAATGCTCCCATCCGTCGTCACGCAGCTACCAAGGTAGGTGAAGTGGTCGACAACTCCCCTTCCCATGACTTTCTCGTTTATCTCGTATGCAAATCGCCAATCACTCGTATCAGGTCTCTGTCCTCAGATGTTGAACCTCTTTATTTCAGTCTTTTTTCATTCCGCGAACTGAAAAGCTTTGGAACACTCCCTCTTTCCGTACTCCCGACCACTTACAATCTTTCTGCTTTCAAAAGCAAAGTCAACATACTAAATCTTACTTAGATGTTCCCCAAATACACTCCCTTTATAGCATGTCTTTTGATTATGGAGTTTACCGCTTTTACTGTAAATCACTTCATGTGTAATTAGGGAAAAGACAGTGAGTCTCGTTATCAACTCGGTGTCACGAAACTTCTATGTGGACGGTTGTTTAATATTGTTCTCATCCGCTGAGTTGGTCAAAACCTTCGTAAATCATATTAGAGAGATGCCAGAAAGAGCAGGATATTATTTTGAAAAAATGGACATCAAACGTCGAGGAAGTGTTGCATGCCACACCTGAACACGTCGCATCCACTTACACGGCCGAAGTCAGCTTAAAACCAACTTCAGCACAAAAGACTTTTGGTCCGGAATGGCGAACCCATCAGAATACTTTCCGTCTTCGCTTGAACAATATTGACCATCCACATTCGAGGACAGGAATCTTATCCATTATTTCTGCACTTTACGATCCGCTGGGCTTAGTAAGTCCTGCCGTCCTACCCGCAAAGGTGTTACTTCAAAATCTGTGCTGAGAAGGATTGGGTTGGAACGACAGGATTGGAGACAAACATATGAAGTCGTAGAACTCCTGACTGAACTTCATGACTGAGTCATCCAATTTGAAGATTCCAAGATGCGTTAGGGTTCAAGGAGTGAGAGGGAGAGAGAGATGGTCATCCCCAGTTAAATGTTTTTCGTGACGCTTCTGAAACGGGCTTTGGGGTCATAGTGTATGCACGATTTTGTGCTGAAGCTACCTAGATTATTTGCTCTATTTTGTTGGCCAAATCTAGGGTAGCGCCATTTGAAGTCGTTGCCATACCCCGACTCGAGTTGGCCGCCGCCAAGCTAGCTGTTTGACTGGTACAGGAAGTAAAATCTTCCACACGATGAGAATCTGACTGCTCGTGACAAACGAAGTAAGGAGTTTTTCTCACGTACCGGAACAGTCTTCCCCATTTACCTCCTCTGTGACTAACGCTTGGTGGCTGGAATTGCCGCTATGCGCCTCTGGAAAGCCAAAAGTCATCAATTTTTCCAGCTGTTCATGCATAATCGAAGCTCCTTAGAGGCACCTACAAAGTTGGTTCAGTTATCACCGTAGGTTTCCCTTGGACAACCTCGTCCAGCTATAAATCATGTGAGATCAGGTACTTTCTGGGAAGCTTATTACGTTAATGGCCGAAGCAGAAAGGATACTGAACAATCGCCCGCTTGTTCCGGTGACGTCTGACGCCAAGGACGATGATGCTGTGACGCCAAAACATATACTATTGCTCCGCGGGAATACCGGTCTGGACGCTGGTAGCAGCCAAGGATGCTTATGCACCAAAAGATGGCGACTAGTCATACACCTGGCAGCTGTGTTTTGGCACCGGTAGAGTGAGAAATACGTCCCCTCGCTCCAGAAAAGATAAAAGTGGATATCAAAGAATCGTAACCTGAAAGTCGGTGACTTGGTGATGATTGCATCCGATATTGTCCCAAGGAGGCAATAGCCCCTGGGTATCGTCGTAGAATGTAAGCATTCAATTGATGGCCTCGTACGTCTCGTGTCAGTTGGAACCAAAGATGGACTCTTCAGTCGCGATATACGTCAGGTTTGTTTGTTGGAAGGGGAGAGTTGAACGGGTACTGTCGCTGTGTTTTCATTTCAGCGCTTGCGGCAAGAATAAATTGTACCATTTGTGCTGGGGTGCGGCATAAATGACGGTACCTTAGGATGAGAGGTGCGTAGGTGTACTGCTGTAAATCCTAGCACCCCAAGAAAAGTTGGAGGGTGCTGAATCGTAGGTAAGTAGGGGAGCCAGCACTTTATTCTGACTTGAGCACGCCGACTAGGGAAATCCGTAGCGGATTCAGTGGGCGGTGTAATCGACAAAACAACCAAACTCGAGGTTCTCGCTCAAAATTGGTCTGACCTCCTACACTCGCCCCAAACTGCTGTTTTCTATCGAAATTTCGCGCCACCTGCTCATTCGATGAATCACACATCAAACATGACGAGCAGTGTAATCTGTTACTGGATGTCCTGTTGGCAGGATCGCATAGTTTAAAGCTCATCTCGTGATTGGAGTACTTCAGTCGCCTACCGACATAATTTCATCGATTATTATAGGACACAAGGTGTCTTAATTTTGAACGTTGGGATTTCCAAGAGTCCGGAGCATTCGAATCAACTTGGTATGGGTTGCCTGCAAGTTCACCCTTCCGCGCTTCACGTCCGATATCGCGTTCGGCTTTACGGATTTCCCCCAGTGCTATTGGCCCTACTGATACTTCGACGCAAATATTCTTATCCATGCGATATAGCAGATAACCTATGAGACAAACTATCCAAGCCGCAACCTTCAACAGTTTCGTCCGACTGGAAAACTTCACGAATAATAAATTCTGCTCTCAGTTCATTAAATTAATATCTGCCGTCGTTTCTTGAGCCCAATCTCAGTGGTTATGTCCGTGTTTAGCAAACTAGTCAACCACCGTGCGCGTAGGAGCCAGAGATCCACTGTTCTAACTCTGCTGGTGTATATGATTCCCTCGAAGCTGCGTCGGCTGGATTACCCTGTGATCGAACGTGTCGTCACTGGTCAGGTGGTGACACCGCATGGACAACACAGTTTGTTTGCCATGAAAATACAAAAGCGAGTGGTGATGTTGGTAATGTAATAAAGCACCATCGATAAATCTGTCCAGAAGAACATCTTAGCAGATTGCCATCGTGTGGAAGATTTTACTTCCTGTACCAGTCAAACAGCTAGCTTGGCGGCGGCCAACTCGAGTCGGGGTATGGCAACGACTTCAAATGGCGCTACCCTAGATTTGGCCAACAAAATAGAGCAAATAATCTAGGTAGCTTCAGCACAAAATCGTGCATACACTATGACCCCAAAGCCCGTTTCAGAAGCGTCACGAAAAACATTTAACTGGGGATGACCATCTCTCTCTCCCTCTCACTCCTTGAACCCTAACGCATCTTGGAATCTTCAAATTGGATGACTCAGTCATGAAGTTCAGTCAGGAGTTCTACGACTTCATATGTTTGTCTCCAATCCTGTCGTTCCAACCCAATCCTTCTCAGCACAGATTTTGAAGTAACACCTTTGCGGGTAGGATAACAGGGGTCACTGAGCCCATATTCCGGAGCATCGGTGCACCTCCTGGCGTATGGTCGTGATTGCCGAGCACGAGTTCCGGCTGCAGCGGAGATCTCAAATCACGACGGATTATTCGGATGCCGTAGGTGAAGTCACCAGGGATACGCATATACGCAATACGGAACAACCCAGTGACTTCCAAATTCTCTTCTGCTTTCCTCTTCAATGTAGCTGTTTAGCTTTGTGAATCTTTGTTTGCAGTATGCACCAGTGTTTAGTTGTTTTTGTTGTGCTGCATGAATTTCCATAACTAGTGGCAAACGCAGAGTTCCTTTATCGTCATAAATCGAAAAGATAGTACCTGCAGTCACAAAGACGACTAGGGAGAACGAAAATGGCCAAATAGGAAGTAAGGCATCCTACGGAAAAAAGAACTGTAAGGGAATGTAGATGATGAGGGGATATGTTGTGATGCCTGCAAACGGTTGTACCATGGGATGTGCAGTGAAACTGCTAGAAGATACTCTGGGATTTATGTGAAACGTACGTACCTGGAGTGGTTCTCGGCTGATTGCCAATCCCCATTAATTAAGATTGGTTCAGCCGTATTAAGGGTGGTCGGAGGTGTTAACACCAGCAACAAAGACTCGCGAAGGAGCGCGCAAGTCCAAGGAGAGAATTGACTAATTGAGACCACGATTGGAAAGCAAAGCCTAAGAAGGATTGGGTAAATGTAAAGCGAACAAGAGAGTGAAACCAAAGCAGAACAGGAAGCTAACCAGAGACAGACAACGGTCCATTGTACGAGAGGCTGAGGTTACTAAACCTGCAAGCAATGAGGAGTTGCTTCTAAAAATCGCCACGGATCTAGTGACTCAAGGCAGATTATTAGAGGGCCCGCACGAAGACAAAACGAAATTGTGCCAAAAGATTGGAAACCTGTAAAAGACTAGTGAAATAGCTACGTGACGGAATAGAGATGTGGTGGTTCATGGAGTTCCGGAACCACATACAAAGGAGAACAGAATGAGGATCAGGGCCATGAGATATCTTATTGGAAAATGGCTAAGACACATTCGTCTGTCTGACCAGACTACGATAAAAAAAGCCTGCAGCTAGGAAAACAGAGAGCAGAAATATCGGTAAGTGACAGAAGTCCAAGACCCACTTAGGTGGAGTTCACAAATCGAAGACACAAAGACAGGATGTGGACTGCCTTGGAAGAAATGAGGCTCTCAAACGGCCGGGTCTTCACGGAGCCGGATCACGTGAGAGGCAAGTATACTACCCATGCAACCTTGAGAGCGGATACAGTCTGCGAGTCTCAAATCCCCGAAGCTGGCAATAAGCCGAGCCGTTGTAACCACGGAGGAGAGGATTACGGAGGACAGCAAGTGCTCTAACCTGGAAGATGAGAAAAATCGTGCTGAAAGTAGGATACTGGAGGGGAGAATGGATCTTTCAGTCGTAAATCTTGTGAACAGTGCTGAGGTAAACAAGGTCAGTGAAACAAAAAAACGGGGACAGCTCTCGAGCTCGGGGTTCGAAGCTTAACGAGTCTCTGTAAATGCCCTAAGAAGAAGAGACTGCTCTTTGCCGGGCACTTGCCGATTATATACGCGAATGGTTGTAGCATTCGAAACAACTGGGATGAATTAGCAGTCACATTGGGCAATCCACAGATCGTTCCGGTCACCGAAACGTGGCTAACACCGGAGGATGTCACCACTCATGCTTGTGGGGAGTTTCGTACTCCGTTTCACGCTTGAGCGAAAAGAATTCTGAGTTGTTGTCACCCATAATCGAATACTCGAGTGCACACTGAGGGAGCCTGTGTCCCAGCGTGGAGCATACTTGTTCCAACCCGTCAATCATTTGGGCGTCTACGTTTGGATAATTTCCGATTGCGGTATGATTCTTATTTAAGTCCTCAATTGGATTATGGCGGTCCGGCTATCTATCCCTGCTCGGTTGCTGAAGTAGCCAAACTGGAACGAGTACAACGCGCTGCCCCACGCCTAGTGGCCGAACTACGTGGGATCAGCTATTATGAACTTTTGGAAGCCACTGGGTTGTTTCCCCTGGCGTATAAGCGTATCGCTGGTGACCTCATCTATGCTAACCGAATCATCCGTGGTGATTTAGGCCCTCACCTGTAGTCGGAACTCCTGCTGAGGAATGACGACCATACGCGAGGACATGCACTGACACTCCGAAAGATGCGGTTTGCCGGTCTGCCAACCGTCTATCGATTATCGCTTAGAGTGATCAGTCTTTGGAACGCTCTGCCGACCGGCGTGGGGAAGGAGGAAATTGAGATAATATATAGGAGGAAACTAGACAACTTTATTGAGTAGTAGCTGAGCGTCGACATATGACTGAGTCAGTAGAGTGCAGTTCTATGGATGACTGGAATGACGTCGAATAATTTAATCTATTCTTTTCTTTTTCAGATTCCTACTGTCGAAGCAAACGAGTTTTGTTTAGAAAAATGAACTTCTGTGTACGTTCACACGGACACATTGCAAAATGTGTTTTGAGGCGGTGTTTTAGTTCACTACCGTCAAAAATCGACCCTTTAGTACTCAACTCGAAGTGGATCTCAAACAAAATTGACACCGTAGCTATCCGTTATCTGCTGGACCATGATAACCATAAAATGCGCAATGAACTTCGTGAATTCTTATCCAGTCCGGAAATGACTCCAAAGTAGGCTGTATGCATGAACAGCTGTTCCAACCGGGAATAGATACAACATCACTCTTTTAGAAGAACGAGAATCCGCTTTTGAAAAGCTGAAACGTGTATGCGGCGGAAATTTTCTTTCGGTGTTCGATTTTGAGAATAATCCACATAGAATATTTGCTGCTCATGAACTCTGTGCTATTTGCGATCCGTCTATGGCAACTAAAATGACAGTTCAATTCAATCTTTTTGGCGGTACCTTGGTAAAACTTGGTTCGGCAACCCAGCACGGTGCCATACTCGGTGGTGTAGACACACTAGAGGTAAGTGATTCACAAGTTGCTACACTAGTTTAACGGGGATATTTCCGCGTGAAAGTTTTTTGGTATTCATATTTGTTCGTTTTCATACACTACATAAATTCTCTCATTTGCTACCATCCTTCCTTTGAGGGTGTAAGTGCACAAGAACGAATTTCATAGAATTTTGTTTTTCAGTTACGAAACCGGCACACCGCGCTGTAGTTGCTTGTTGGCTCGCCGTGTTCGATGACCGATGTCTCCAGAACATTGCTCGCGCCTTCGATAATATCGGGGGGAGGGGTATGGAATAGGCTGGTTGTTATTAGGCGCTGGTAGCCGCCTTCCGATGGCTCGGACATGATAGTGCATGATTATCGTAAAACGGCTCTTCGCGGACATCGAACTTGTTGAACTGCAATTGCGAACCTAGAGTTTAGGTGCGCTTTGTTTATAAATAGGCATCTGTTCTTAAGTGTACTAGGGGAACTATCGCCGCTCCTCAGAAGCATTCAAATCCGGTACCAGGTCTTCCACTAGCATAGGCAACCTTCTCGAATCATTCTTCAGCCACATAAAGTGGCTTATAGTTAGACCCAATCGTACTTCAAAGTACTTTTCCCACATCCCGGACACGGGCTCATTTCAGAAGCCCTGGAGGACATTTGGGTGACTCTCATCAGTCATCCATTGAGGTACGCAACTGGTCAGGCAAACGTTGAACGGTCTCACTGATGGATCAGGAATTTAGATTATCCTCAGTTCCTTCAATAGGCTGGTTGTTTGCAGACTGCTCGTTTAAATCCACCAGGTGCCGGCCTACACGGTACCATCGCCATTTTGAGTCACGCGGCTCTGAGACAAGGCGCGCCCAAGCTCTTCAGCTCTGGTCATCAGCTAGTCTAACCTCCCATCGTCTATCAACCCTGCAGGATAACAAATATAATCATCAAAATCCACCAATTCTTATCCTTCTGCTAATTTCATTCGTTGGACGGGAATGATAGCTGCAGATGTCGTCTGTGAAACCAAAATCTGTCGTCTAGTTTTCCGTACTCTGTTCGCGCGTACTGCGCACGGTTGAAAGAACCGATGCAGCGTGGAGGGCAATACTTGTCACATGGATATGAAGAGGTTAGCATAAACACTGGCCTCTGTTGGTGCTCCTCACCTTCATGGTTGAGGACCGAGGGGTAAGGATTCTTGTTAGTTAGAGACGTTGACGGATGTAGCGCTGAATAGAAGTCAGTGTCGCCAGTGCCATGCCGTATGTTACATAATCACAAAAGCCCGTCAAACAAAACACACAATACTTATGCGGTAGAAAAGCCGAAAAATATCATGTTGGCTTTAGTACCCGCCTACCTTGTCCTCTTATACTCTACTGCCTTTGTTATTATTGCTGTGTTGGCACGATTCTTGATTATAAGCCGGGATATATATATATATATATATATATATATATATATATATATATATATATATATATATATATATATATATATATATATATATATATATATGAATGCTTGTGAGTGGTAAACACACCTAGTCATATGTCAACGTACGTGAGGTCCGCCTATCTTGTAGCTAAATGATTTGGGTGACCCGGCTGATTGCCGTGAACGGTTGCGTTGTTGTATTCGAAGTGTTTTTATCTAAATGGTTTCTTCGTACCTTTTATTTGTGTTTTTATCTGTCCTTCATGCTTTGATTTCACATCCCACCCAATGACGGGAGATCGCAACCAAAACGAGTACAGAGTTTAATGATTGAAAAAGTTGAACTAAGCTGTTATGACACGCGTTCTTTTCTACGGTCTGTTTGGAAAACGGCGCATATGATCCCAACTTGCGATTTCAATTGCTCCAGCCCGCTATGGAAAACCGGAAGACAACAATTCAGCTCGTCAAATTAAGAAACGTGTTTGTACAGAAATTACTATGTGATATTTAAAGCGAAGATCGAACGTTCCCGAACTCGAACGTCCAGTTAGGTTCAAGCCTTGTTAGGCCGATTAGGTTGCTGTAACATTCGCCGGATTGATCATTGATCTGTTGACCCGATTTGCGTTGGACTTTAGATGACTGCTCGGTCGGCAAAATTGGTTCCGCCTCGAGTAATCCGATAGATTATTGATTACTGATTATTCACTCCGGCCTGGCCCACTCGAGTTGGATTGATGGCTTGCTTAAAGAAAGTTTTTTTTGCTTTTAACTTTCCAACATAAGCTGGTATATCAACTGAATTATGTTAGGAATTTCATAATGTCGTTTCTGTATATGCCGTCTCGACTAGTCGCATGTGATTGGCGTAAAAACAGAAATTCACCATTTTCATACCGGGACTACTTCATTATCACAATTTTATTTTCTTTATTTATCAGGAAGTTGGATGCTTTGGCTTAACAGAGTTGGGTTACGGAAATAATGCGGTCGAAATGGAAACCACGGCCACGTATGACGCTTGTAATCAGAATTTTATCATCAATACTCCCACTGTGGAAGCTTGCAAGTACTGGATCACCAATGGTGCATTACATGCCCATCACTGCATTGTTTTCGCCCAACTGTATATTGGTGCTAAAAATCATGGGATTCATGCATTCATTGTCCCCATTCGCAACCGACAACTGCAGGTGATAACACAAACATTGTCAGTCGCATTTTTACATTGTAAACTTAGTAAGTCTCTTTCTTTAATTCTGTCACCGTCAAATCCCTACAGCAGATTAACTGTCGGATCAAAAAGAAGTCTTATTCTTGGGACACCACAGATTTGCGAACAAGCTCATTTGTAGATTCTGACCCATTCCATTAAGTCGCAATAAACTACAAATTCTTCTCAGTGAACATTTCATAACCGGACGATGTACTGGCATAAACCAGTCAGAATTGATAGTGGTCCCGGCACTATAAGCGAATAAACAAATTACGAAAAAGTAAAAACGAGGTGGTTCTAAAACGATTGTGACGCAGTAAGCTCAGCTGGTAGTTATTGAGTGATGCACGGCCTCTTACAACTAGGTTTGAACGCTACGTTGACGTGTAGTGACGTCTTGTGTGCCTCAGAAACCCAACAAGCTGTCCAGCACGGCTTACCTAAGGTGAAAGTTCAGTCATTCCTAGGAAGTCAATGGGTAGAGCGCTGACAAAGCAGTTTCCCGGTTTTCCGGTTTGGGGGTAGATTTCAGCTGGCGACTAAGTCGGTAGAATCAGTGGAAAAATAAGTGATCCTTTGGTTGCACAAACGATATCTTCAGCTATCATTCCCGTCCAACGAATGAAATTAGCAGAAGGATAAGAATTGGTGGATTTTGACGATTATATTTGTTATCCTGCAGGGTTGATAGACGATGGGAGGTTAGACTAGCTGATGACCAGAGCTGAAGAGCTTGGGCGCGCCTTGTCTCAGAGCCGCGTGACTCAAAATGGCGATGGTACCGTGTAGGCCGGCACCTGGTGGATTTAAACGAGCAGTCTGCAAACAACCAGCCTATTGAAGGAACTGAGGATAATCTAAATTCCTGATCCATCAGTGAGACCGTTCAACGTTTGCCTGACCAGTTGCGTACCTCAATGGATGACTGATGAGAGTCACCCAAATGTCCTCCAGGGCTTCTGAAATGAGCCCGTGTCCGGGATGTGGGAAAAGTACTTTGAAGTACGATTGGGTCTAACTATAAGCCACTTTATGTGGCTGAAGAATGATTCGAGAAGGTTGCCTATGCTAGTGGAAGACCTGGTACCGGATTTGGATGCTTCTGAGGAGCGGCGATAGTCCCCCTAGTACACTTAAGAACAGATGCCTATTTATAAACAAAGCGCACCTAAACTCTAGGTTCGCAATTGCAGTTCAACAAGTTTGATGTCCGCGAGGAACAGCTATTATCCAAGCAGATGGGCTTCAAATTAGCCAATTCCTTATGCCTTGCGGATTGATTCTTGTTAGAACCTAAAGCTTTGGTTGAGTACCCTAATCATTCTCCTGCTTATCGGCTGAACTCCCTAACAGTACCCTTCTAACATTCCCCACGAACTGCACAAATACGGAGAATTCCATACTGCATCGGTCGTCGAACAGGATAATCAGGACCGCGCTGCCCGTTGCATCGATCGGGGTGGGTAGTGATAAGTGTGCTACTACTACTAAGAGTTCAGAGTTCCCTCTCTTTTGTTCAACCCTGGTCTTCTTTCCCCAACCACCTCTTTTGTCCTTTCTGCCCACTCACAATGCTTCCGCTGATAACACGCCCGATACTCGCAACGGTTCATTGTCAAACAGTGTTGTTAATAATCTTCAGTCTCGTAACTCATATTTTCTGAAGCGTCGTCGGCCCATGGATCTCGGCTGCGTTATTGTGCGTACATTCATGAAGGCCGGTCAGCAGGCGTGCCTTGCGCTCACAATGGAATCTGGCGGTTGGCGTCTGATGCATAAGTGAAACGCGTGTGTAGGATTTGAACAATGTGAATCAACTAACTGCTGCGGGAAACTCATCGATATATTTTCTACGTACTTCAGGGGACAAAACTGGTAAAGCTTCGAGTCATCCTGGTCTAGGAATAACCTTGATTGTCAAGGTTGAGTCTGTACTTTTAGACTGGATCTCAGTAATGGTCGTTTGTGTGCTGCAAGACTTTAGAGGTCACTTGGCTTTCGAAAGGGTAGCTGTGCTGGGCGCAGTTTGTTCGTGGTCTCTGCAAACGCCCGAACAGACTGCAGCTGTGACACGCAGAAGAATGAGTACTATGGTAGACTCACTGTTCTCGTTTCCAGGATCATGGGCTCTGACATTGTAGGGCTAACAAGGTGGCAAGCTTAGTGTGTGAGAAGCTTGTTTAAGTAAGCGTTGTGCTTTACCTGCTTAGCGTACAGGAAACAGGATAGGCTTCTGCAGTTTTGTGCAGACAGTCGGTTATTCCTGTCTAGTACAGATTTCCAACACAGCTCGTGTCGCACAGCGACATGGTGCTCTAACTGTATAGGTACTCTGAGTCAGATTGATCATACTGGAGTAAGCTGCTGGTGGCACGGTTATGTCAAGAGCTGTAGGTCCTACTGGTCCACATACACGGAATGGGACCATGCAATAATTCTACTGCGATTATCGTTCCAGTTTCACGGTCGTCGACGCAAACCGCAAACCCGGTTAACCGTACAAGGTTATTCTGTTCCAAAAGCTCGCACCAGTTATGAGCATAAATTATCAGATGGGCTAAGATCTACGACGAACGGTAATGTAGACGAGCCATGGGCCCAAATCCAGGGGGCGATGAATGTGGAAGCAGGTTTCACTTATGGTCCTAGATCCAATGTCCATCAAAGACACTGAATTTCTCAAGAGTCGGTCAGTCTACTGGAGCGAAAACGCCAGCTCTCGATCTGTAAGGAGATGAATGAGATATGAAGGCATTTACAAGGGCAATTGGAAAATCCCCAAGAAGGATCGCGAATATCGCTGGATCAAGGTGGCCGGAGAAATGAGAGTAGCAGCTGATCCAGGCAACAGTGAAGGACAGTTCAGACGTATTCTCGACACTAGTGGACGGCGAATCCCGGTCACTGGAACGATATATTATAGAAATGGAGAGCCTATTCATGGGAAATAGCAAAAGCTTGATCATTGAGCCGAATCCTTCAACGAGCAATTTATCTGGCCCCGTGCTCATGTTTTTACTCCTTTGTAAACAAGTGGGTTTCCTTGGGAAGTATCACTGGAACCTCTATCGGATGTGAAAGTAGAATCAGGCATTCAAATATTAGGGCGTTGAAGAGTGTCCGGTCACAATGAACATCCTTCAGTTCTTTTTAAAATGGGTGCTGATACGTTGACAAAATTTGTTACCACCTTACTTCGTAATATTTGAAACGGGGAGTGTATTGCTATGTTCAAGAAGGAAATACACAATGATTATAGTAATGATCATGGGATCAGTTTAATTGCGATTGGCGTTAGCTTCGACTTCATAGCGTCGGCTAACACCGGCCCCTGAACGACAGGCCAGATTCCGTCCAGGTTGAGGATGCATCGACCTGATTTATACTCTTCGCCAGTTACTAGAAGCTCGTCACACACCGTCGTCTGATAATAATGATTTTCCTCGACTTGTAAGGCGCCTTCGATTCTTGGCAGCACTCGCAACATTTATCGTTCGACTAGTCGCACCGGTCCACGGACACCAGGTACCAGTAAGTTATTAACCGCATCGGATCGCTCATTGATTTACTCCCAGGAACATCGTCTTGACCGTTGGGTAGAGCACCTTAAAGGACAACTGAGTTGGCTTACTTCCACAGCGTACCTTTCGATAATACCTACAAGAAAAACAGTGCTTCTAAATTTCTTTTTTTACTGCGCAAAGTGAGTGGCAGTACAAGGGATAAACCCCATAACTAGGAGACATACTATAAAAGTGGGTTGAGGGGAAACATTCACGTTAGAACCAGTTTATTGATCCTGCTTTTAAAGAGGGAATGGTTGTACGTGAGTGGGAAGACAAAAAGAGGAAGAGTGTTCCATAACATAACGGTCCGGGGGAAGAAAGAGGATTGAAATATAGAAGTGCGACATCTAGTGACAGAAACTCGATAGGGATGACTAGTTACCTAGGTACGTGATGTTCAGGAAAAAGCTTTGGGAAGAGGAGCTGCCGAAGTAAGCTCGGAAGAACAAAATCCAAAATAGTACCGGTAGAAGAAAGACAATGAAGCAACTGCCCGACGATGGGCTAGTGACTGCAGGCTCAAAGTAAAAGAAGGGTCGTCGATCAGCCGGATGACCTTTCGTTGAACCCGATCAAGAAGAGAAGGAGAGGTAGACGAGGCTCCGCCTCACATATGACTGCAGTATTCAAGTGCGGGGCGGATTTGAGTTTTGTACAGCAGAAGATGAGCTGGTGTGAAGAAGCGTCTGACACAAAAAAGAAAACCGACTTTGCGCGCAGCACGAGAGGCGAATTGAAATATGAAAACGGACCAACACAGAGAAGAAGTTATAGATAAGCCAAGAAGAGAAATAGAATCTGTGGCAGGAAGCACAGTTAAATCAAAGGATAAGTGAGGGGAGGATGAATGATGTTTTAATGAAATTGAGAGAAGAGAAGGTTTGGAAGCATTGAAAACAACATGATTGTGGGATCCCCAGGAGGAGATATGTTCGAGGTCGGACTCTAGAAATAAACTGATTGCACTGCGGTCAAGGTCGATGTTGGTGTAGGCATGGCGGGGAGTGTGGTAAGAAATGGGAGGATGAAGGGTGGCATCATAGGCAAAGGAATGGATTGGGTTAGACGTAGCAGATAGAAGATCATTAATAAACAAAAGAAATAGAGTGGGCGCAAGTACTGAACTCTGGGAAACACCAGCATTCACAGGAAATGGCTGAGGCATAACCCCATCAACTCAGACAGAGATGGTTCACTTACTGAGGAAACTCGATGTCAACGATACGAGAGCGGAGAACCCGAACGGGGGCAGTTTCGCCAGAAGACCTTCGTGCCAAACTCGGTCAGAGGCTTTAGAGATGTCGGTGGAGACCATGTGTGTTTCTCCGTGGTTGTCGAGTGCAGCCAACCATGAGTGTGAGACGAGAGCCAGAATATCACCGGTGGGACGACGAGGTCGGAATCCTTATTGGCGGTCACTAAGTAGTTCTTCACGCTCGAGAAACATGCGCAATTATTCGGAGATGACAGTCTCGAATATTTTCGAAATGGCAAGTGTAAGGGAAATAGGACGATAGTTATTCGAGTCAGAAGGATCGCCGCGTTTGGGAATAGGAAAAATCACGGCGTTTCCAGGGTATCGGAAAAATCGAAATTTGGAGGGAGACAGAAAAGAGGGCGTAAGAGAGGGACCAATTCAGGGGCACACATTTTAAGGACGATGGGTGGTATACCGTGCAGACCGGGTAGTTTGCATACGTCCAGAGAACACAGCGCTTGGCGGATCTTCCTGGTGCTAACATGAGGTTGAGAACGGCAGATAGAGAGAAGAGAAGGAACCGAAGGAGTAGGATAAGTGGGTGAGGTGGAGTTGGAGACAAACCGGGAAGCAAAAACCTCGGCTTTCGTGTGGTTTACAAACAAAATCACCAGAGGAATTACAGATAGGAGGGAAAAAGGAAAGGGCAAAATTTGCGAGAGACTGCTTTGGCAAGGGACCAAAATGTTCGGCTACCGGTAGCAGAAGAGAGTAAGCGTTCGGCTTTCCAGCGGACTAGGTGTTCTTTGGCTCTCCTAATGGTTGACGAGCATCTGCTCCTGGCTTGCACGAAGCGGCGGTGCGAGTCGGGAGTGGGCGGTGCCAGCGGCGAAATTTTGCACGCTTCAAACGTACAGCACGATCACATGCGTGACTGAACCACTCGGGGGATTCGGATTTGCTGGATTTGGAAAAGCGAGGAATAAAAAGTTGCACACCTTGAAGAACAATGACAGTGAAGTTAGAAACAGAAACGGTAACGTCAAAAGTAAAGCAGCAATCATTCCAAGGATAGGAGGCTAGGAAATCGCCAAAACCATGCCAGTTGGCTGAACTGTAGCGCCAAAGTGTATGTCTCGAGATGGGCGGAGGATCTGGGCGAGTAAAACTGATGGGACAGGAAATAATGCAGTGATCAGATGAGCCAAGTGGAGGGAGAGCAGAGATGCCTGAGAACAGAAGGAACAGAAGTGAGAATAAGATCAAGGGTATGGGCACGATCGCCAGCCCGATCGTGAATACGTGTGGGGAGGTCAACAAGTTGGCATAGGTTGTTGACCACGGCGAAATGTTCGGCTTCGTGCCCCAAAGCCGAAGTGTCTGATGAGTGGATCAGCCAATCTCGATTGTGAACAATAAAATCTAGGATGGTGATATGGCAGTTGGGGTCCGTAACAAATAAGTGCTCATTGTTCGAAGATAAGAAATCAGAGATCGATGGATTGCTTCTGTTGGGTGAACGGTAAACAACACAAAAGTAGTGAATAAAATAAGGAAGTCGGAGTTTCAGCCACATCGACTAAAATTCACGGTTGAAAAAGTCAAGATTCTGGATTCTGGATGTAGCGACTGACTCGTGGACAAAGGTACAGACTCCACCTTTGGGTGAAAAAGAGGAGTGGAAGGTATAATTGGGAAATTGGGGGTGGGTGGTGTCTGATGAGGGGGAGATTTGAGTTACGGTCAAAATAGGGCTCGACATTATGGTTCATTCCTCGAATGTTAGTGAGGGTGATGAGTTCGTGCTTGTTTTTCGAGTAAGCAGAGCGAGCAAAAAGGCGGGTGTGTCTATCGTTGCGAATTTCCATGATTTTTAATGTGAAGGAAACCGGCAACCATGATCCTGAGACCTGGTTACCGCATAAGGCCTCAATAGATCGGGCGTAGTAGTGAGCTGGGCGACAGCAGAGCCGTCTGCCACCGTATATATATATATATATATATATATATATATATATATATATATATATATATATATATATATATATATTATCGTAGACCGGCTTGAGAACAAGCGAAAATATGCATATATCCTTTCACCCCAAGCCTGAGAAGTCGAGAGGTAGTAAATGAAACCAGAGTAAAAGTACAAAATTACAAAGTCAATAGTTGAGTGAACTGGACTGATCTGAACTTTCTTCGACTCAGTTGACCGAGCAGCGCTTTTTACCTAGAAGGTATGCCACAGGAACTCATGACTCAACCAGGGTCATTGTACTCTCACACTTCTGACCGCGAAAGGGGTAACCGTGAATTATTCCGTCCATTTGAAACGACAAGCAGTGTTTGATAAGGGTGTCTTTTTTCACCATTACCGTTAAACATCGTTGTAGACTAGATAATGGAGAGTGAGGTACGAAGTGTTCGGAATGTGGGCGTCAAACTGGAACATGTGAAAGTTATGTGACTTAGAATGCGCCAACGACCTTGTCTGTTCGTTCAAACGTACGGAACATTCTCAACATGCAGTCGACAAATTATCAAGAGCTGTAGCTACATTGGGGATGCGCTTTGTACCTTCAAAGTGTGGTGATGTTGCGAAACTGGACATCAACGATTCCGATCTTGAAGCTCGTTGAGAAGGTTCTAGTAATTGTCGGCCGCTTCGCCTGCCTCGGTAGCAGCATGAAAACGGATGGGAATACGGTAGTAGAGCTGAGCAGGCGTATATCGAAGGCGCCAGCAGCGTACGTTGGACTGAAGCACTTGTGGCGTTGACCTGATATTTTGCTGAAGTTGAAAGGTTGTGTGTACTGTGCCGCGGTGTGTTCAGTTTTGTTGTATAGTTGCGAGATATTTAGTCCGTGTGCGGAAGATATTCGTGGTCTTGAGGTTTTCGACCATCGATGTTTGCGTAGTACCACTTAAATTGGGTGGAATGACCGAGTGAACAACGCTGAGGTCAGAACTTGGATATTGCGTGCCGGTTCAGAGAATGTTCTATTACAGCGTATTCAGATTAGTAGAACTTGCTGGTTGGAGTCCGCGTTGCGTGTGGCAAACACACGTCTACCATATAGTGCACTTTTTTGCGTTCCTCCTCAGGGGTGGAAGAAGCCACGTGGCGGTTATCAGATGACGTGATAACGAGAAATGAGGAAAATCACAGCGAACTCAGAAAAATGGGTGCCTCACGTCTTCGTGGTTGGGCTCCAATAGGTCCCCCGATCAGTTGGCTGGAGACACTGAAGGATATGGCAGCGAACCGTGGTCAGTGGCAATCGTGTTGTCACTTTCTGTCGAATCAGAATGACTGATCGATGTGCTTTTGTGCAATCCGAATATGTATTTCGTGTGTTGTGGTCCACTCCCTATCCGTCTTGCATATTCATTTTTTCTATTTCCACATCCAACATGCTGAGAAGGGCAGTGTTCAGTTGGGCTTGCCCCACTGTTAAACGCTGTACGATGATGATGAATATCGTATAAAAGTTTACTATTTTTGACGAAGGAAGAAGTTATGTTTACTTAATAGAGCTTCTGATAGAAGTAGTGTTGTCACAATAATGTTTTATTTTAGGGAGAGTCAGTCTGCTGTGTAGAAGGTATCCAATTATAAAGGGGTTTTTCTCAAAACCTAACAGTTCTCAGGTCGTATATCAATGAGTTAATAGAATGATCCATCACACAATATCAATGTTCAACATCAAACAGCGGTTTCATCTTCCGTTATAATCACCAGTATCGAATATGCCTATAGTTCCAAATGTTATTAGGTTAGTTTGATGCTTTAGGATGTACCGAGTTCTCCGCCTGGCAAGCATTGCATTTCAAAACGCCGCATATCTGAGGACAACATTTTGATGTGGCAGGTGTGGCTCGCTGGTAGATGTAGCCATTGCCCCTTGTGGTGCTGATCACCCAACAGGGTAGTTCAGAGGCGGCTCATGAACTATTTCTGGCTAGCGGCTCGTCTGGAATAACTCTACTGCCTTAAAAGTCACACTCGGTTGTGCAAAGACTAGAGCTGTATCCTCAAACAGAAAGACTTGATGAGGTTCCGTCAATCATTGTCTTACTCTGGATTGGGCGATCGAGTATTACAACACTGCAACACCTCAAATAATTCACGTGGATTGTAATTTTTCGTGAATATTATTTACATTTCCCCACGCGTTACCCTTTACTGTATTTGTGGTGTTGGCACCATTCCTGACTTCAGGGCCTTGTATAAATAATAAGCCTCTAAAATCCTGGTATGGTCGGGGATGGATGTCTCAGGCTCCGAGATGGCTACTCTGAAAGCTCCCAAATGGTCGTGTGTTTGCTACAGCCTCTGCTGAGTAAGTCACATTTACTGGATTCCCGAGGCGGAAATGTTCCCACCAACGTGAGAGAATGATAGCGAATGCTCGGCGCTCTCCACTGGGTTGACTGGCCGATGGTCAGACTAATATGAGATGACTGAACCCTGAGTCCAAATCAACAACGGGATGTGTATAAGGCGCACGATGATATGCTCACCGGCTTCTGTGACGGAGGGTTTTATTAGGCACCCAGACTGTCTGGCCCCGTCATAAGGGCGTATGAACTGAGAAATCTGTCACCGGCCCCCAGAAGGCTACGAGACCCTCATATCGTTCTCTTGCCCTGTGGGTTAGATGTTCTGGTCAAAGGCTCAGGGTAGGGCCTCTCAATTCAACCCGCTACCTCGGTCTGGGTGACCAGAAAAGGTTGAATCTCTCGGCGGGAATAATATGGGAATTTTTCGGGATGCGAAACCAACAGATGTAATTCATCTGTGATTCTCAAAGATAACCTTTTTTGCCACAATCACTGATTCGCTTGTTGCTTTGGGGATTCATTCGCTTTCCTTCATTAAGCTGATGAAGTTTGGTAACTCCTGTACTAAAATTCGGTATCCATTATCGATAGTGGGTGAGGGCAGCACATCCAGTTTACGAGTTTTTGTTGCGACTGCTATGCACCGATAGGTCCACTTAAGTCGGTGGGTGTAAAGCCTTGTTTGTACAGTTTTGCCGGCGATTATTATCGAAGGGTCCACTGTGAGAATGCGTTTATTCGGCTTCCTTCAGGATGCACGCCAAATACCCTAGTAAATTTATCCATTGTGTTTTTGGACTGTCAGATCTGTTGGTTGCGCTGGGTTTCCACGTACCGATACTCATAATGAAACCAAAAACGTCTTGGCTATTGACAGCCATCGTAGCTTTTTTTTGTATATTTACATTTCGCAGAACACCCAGTTCGCTGGAAAGCCGAACGCTTACTCTCTTCTGCTACCGGTAGCCGAACATTTTGGTCCCTTGCCAAAGCAGTCTCTCGCAAATTTTGCCCTTTCCTTTTCCCCTCCCATCTGTAATTCCTCTGGGGATTTTGTTTGTAAACCACACGAAAGCCGAGGTTTTTGCTTCCCGGTTTGTCTCCAACTCCACCTCACCCACTTATCCTACTCCTTCGGTTCCTTCTCTTCTCTCTATCTGCCGTTCTCAACCTCATGTTAGCACCAGGAAGATCCGTCAAGCGCTGTGTTCTCTGGACGTATGCAAACTACCCGGTCTGCACGGTATACCACCCATCGTCCTTAAAATGTGTGCCCCTGAATTGGTCCCTCTCTTACGCCCTCTTTTCTGTCTCCCTCCAAATTTCGATTTTTCCGATACCCTGGAAACGCCGTGATTTTTCCTATTCCCAAACGCGGCGATCCTTCTGACTCGAATAACTATCGTCCTATTTCCCTTACACTTGCCATTTCGAAAATATTCGAGACTGTCATCTCCGAATAATTGCGCATGTTTCTCGAGCGTGAAGAACTACTTAGTGACCGCCAATAAGGATTCCGACCTCGTCGTCCCACCGGTGATATTCTGGCTCTCGTCTCACACTCATGGTTGGCTGCACTCGACAACCACGGAGAAACACTCATGGTCTCCACCGACATCTCTAAAGCCTCTGACCGAGTTTGGCACGAAGGTCTTCTGGCGAAACTGCCCCCGTTCGGGTTCTCCGCTCTCGTATCGTTGACATCGAGTTTCCTCAGTAAGTGAACCATCTCTGTCTGAGTTGATGGGGTTATGCCTCAGCCATTTCCTGTGAATGCTGGTGTTTCCCAGAGTTCAGTACTTGCGCCCACTCTATTTCTTTTGTTTATTAATGATCTTCTATCTGCTACGTCTAACCCAATCCATTCCTTTGCCTATGATGCCACCCTTCATCCTCCCATTTCTTACCACACTCCCCGCCATGCCTACACCAACATCGACCTTGACCGCAGTGCAATCAGTTTATTTCTAGAGTCCGACCTCGAACATATCTCCTCCTGGGGATCCCACAATCATGTTGTTTTCAATGCTTCCAAACCTTCTCTTCTCTCAATTTCATTAAAACATCATTCATCCTCCCCTCACTTATCCTTTGATTTAACTGTGCTTCCTGCCACAGATTCTATTTCTCTTCTTGGCTTATCTATAACTTCTTCTCTGTGTTGGTCCGTTTTCATATTTCAATTCGCCTCTCGTGCTGCGCGCAAAGTCGGTTTTCTTTTTTGTGTCAGACGCTTCTTCACACCAGCTCATCTTCTGCTGTTCTTCCGAGCTTACTTCGGCAGCTCCTCTTCCCAAAGCTTTTTCCTGAACATCACGTACCTAGGTAACTAGTCATCCCTATCGAGTTTCTGTCACTAGATGTCGCACTTCTATATTTCAATCCTCTTTCTTCCCCCGGACCGTTATGTTATGGAACACTCTTCCTCTTTTTGTCTTCCCACTCACGTACAACCATTCCCTCTTTAAAAGCAGAATCAATAAACTGGTTCTAACGTGAATGTTTCCCCTCAACCCACTTTTACAGTATGTCTTCTAATTATGGGGTTCTCCGCTGGGCTGTAATTTACTTTAAATATGATTGAAAAAAAACTCTGCCACTACTCGCAATCACTTATTGAGCTCTTTGAGCACCATGGATTTGGAAATCTCATTGCATGTGATATCCAGGGCGGCTGGGAGATTTAAGACCCTTCTGTCCTGGGTTCGAATTCTGCCGCCCCACGCCACTCCCTATTGGCCACGACCCGGTTCCTGAACTTTTGTACCAATAATATGCAGTTCAAAGGTAAGAATTTATAAATCAATCAAAAGACATCAGATGACAGAGATATCCATCACAGTGACTACTCGCGTAAATTCGTGAAGTTTAGCATCTATGACAAATCACAGAATAATAACTGAGAAACCAACTGAGGAAAGAATGATTCTGATGCACATCAGGTATATTTCTGTTTGAGGTAGCACGAGTTTTCAATTCATATTATATCGTAATGACCTGCAGATAAAGAACTACCGAGTACTGTGTTGAAACTCAAGGGACATTTGGAGAGCTCATTCAGTTTATCTAGTTGATTACTAAGACCACCAGAAGAACGATATCGGATAAAATGGAAGAAAGCCATTTAAGCGGATTCATGAACACCGGCCAGCTGAAAAGTGACACGGCCTGCCTTTTATGATTTAGCAGTTCATGAAAAGCAAGCAGGTCAAAAATCCAAATTGAAAAACGCGATCTTTCCCAGTTAAGAACAAAATATACGGGACTTTCCCGAGTTTTGGTATTCTTGTGACCGATCAGTAGATGGGCAGATTGCTCTAGACATCATGTACGCGGTGACGTGGTCAAAAGACCAGTCTGCGCAGGCGAACAAGGAACCGTCGGTCTTTTTCTCAGCGTGGCAAGAATAGTTGGATGCAAATAAAACAGCTAGTTGGCGTCCCTGCCTCTGCTTAGCTCTCACCCCAACGTGGTTTAGAGACAGTCCATCTGTGAACGGATCCACGACACAACTGATAATCCCTGTTAGTGAGTGGAGGCTCATAAACATTGTCCACAGTATTGCCCAGTCTGGTGACTGACCACTTGTTATCCAACTACACAGTCCGGTCAACGAACTAACGCCAATCGTATGGAGAATTTAACTGCTTGTTTCTGATCCGTAATGGGTTTAAATTTCGGTTTTGGTCAACCATTTTGTATCAGAAACCTCGTAGGTTTCTTCTGGAACGCAGATACCCACTTATCAGCTAGAAATAAGTACGGTATTGGCGGTTATGTTGGCTTTGATACCATGAATTAGACTTAAACAAAAGCTGGCACACACCAAGGTTTAACCAAAATCAATAGGCATAGACCATCGGATTATGGTCACTTCTACCGAATGGCGAACGAGCGCCTAGAGAGTCACCGGCAGTCGTGCATAGCAGATACATTGGGTGTCCCGAATTGGTAGACCACTATCCAGAAGAGGTATGAACCGCTCGATCGGCTAGCGGTTACGAACACGCGATCTTGTTGCCCGACAGGTAGCACTTAGTTGTACACGGGTAGAGGTACAACGTCGAACAAAAAGCCGAGCGACGCTGGGGACGCCACTTTGTAGACTATTCCCAAGACTCTTCGTAGATTTTGCCGCTACGGTGAGCAGTCGATTTCGCCTTTGACCGCCGTTCGTGGTTAGGCGCAATCGGCGACATCCGTAAAGCCAGCTTATACTTTCTTAGGAGACAGCCGCATATAAGTAATAGGCGTGAACCAGAATAGGTAACCTCGAATTGATCCAAGGCAGATGTTACTAATGTCGCTCATGGGATCCTCGTAGTCTAGTCCTGTGAGTGATTAGATAGGAGCCAGGCAAGTCGATATCATTTTCCGTGGATACAGTTCGGACTTGTCAGAAATAGTTTACGTTCGGCATATCACGGGATGATTCATCAGTCTGACTACTACTACTAGATACCGAATCGCCCGAAATGTCAATAGTGAACGTAGCGAGAAATTAGCAAATAAATACTACAGTTAAGGTCATTGCCGTGAATCCATTTGTTTGTGCAGCTGTTGATTTTTCCAAAAACTGGGAGGTACCAGGTAATAATAATTTAGCGATTTTCCAAAACCATAAAATCGGTCGTGATGGTTTTCTGGTGTTTCTCTTACCCCTTGGGAATCAGGAGATCAATCAGGACTCAACTCCTGAAAGGGGTGTCGGTAGTCCTTTAAAGCTATGTTTGTCACCGATGGTACCACGGGATTTGCGTGGAAAAACTCAGCTTTCAGGCAACTGGTCTGCACACCTCATTTGTAATAAGACGTACGGTACGAAATGCCATGGAGCCAATCCTGTTTCTTTGCAGTTACTTTTGAACGATACCACTCAGGGCGACTAAATTTGGCATATAGATGTCAGTCCACTACAATATTGAACATGTGCACGAAACTGAAACATTACCCAGACACTTCGCGAAACTGTTGTAGATTTGGCATAAGCCCATCCCCAAGTCTTTATTTAAGGGTATTTTCCTTTTTTCCAGCTCAAATAGCCGTGGACCTCGCTCACTTTTTCGGTCTTGATAGATTCGAGGTTGCTACTCCTAGTCAGAATGTATAACCTACGGTAATTTCGTTCACGAGACACGTGAGACTTGAACACCGCAACAACATTTGACCTAGCATCGCTGATTGTTGGAAATGAGTCGTTCACAACGAAGGTCTTAGCGTTTTTCATTCTGTCCGCTGTTTTTACCATTCATTCCGGGGTGGATCTAATAGAATTTTGCATCCTCTGATGCACATCGTCTGGGAATAAACGACTAATATGGGTTATGTTTAAACTTCGTATGCATATTTGATATATTAGTGGATTGGTACATCAAAGTGCCAATTTTGATCGTCCCAAGTGGTTTTTAGAAAAATATGATAAGTTCAGTAGCACTTCTTGCACTGTTGATACCGAGCTTTTCGCATTTCTCGAGGGGTTGGGATATCGGTGTTCGTATTTTGCAGTTTTAATCGAAAAACATGACTCTGTGATTGGTTAACGTCCCAAGTGATGCTCGAGAGATCAGGTAGTTCAGCTATGGAGTTTCCGTTTTCAAACGTTTTCCGCCTCGTCTTCCACTCTCTAGCCACAGGATTACTTTTGGGCGATCTAAACATTCGTCTGTCAAACGGTTTACCGTTTTTTAGTGAAATTATTGTGATTTTGCGTCCGACAATCTATACGTTCACTTGTCCCTTTACATCGTCGTTGCGGATGCGTGTAATCTGCCGCAGCAAATCGTAGCACTACTGAGCTATTCATGCTATCGCTGCCGTTTGAAATTTACCATTGTCTTTCAGAAAACCACTTTTGTTGATAAATCCAAACCTATTAAACTTAGTTATCTACCTGTTGCTCCTAACCGTGCTCTCAGTTCTGTCAGTTTGAAATGAAACCCTCAGATGTTGGTTACAAACTGTTTGAGTGGTTACTATCAAAATAATTAGGGGTACACTTGCAGTCGAACGTGGCAAATTCAAACAGTCTGATGAGTGCAGCTGAACTTCAGATAAACATGGTAGGACTAGTGAAAATTAGGATTCTTCTTTGCTTCATTTTCGTCATTTGTCTGACTGGTGTTGACAGTATCGTTTAATTACCTCTATCTGGTTTGTAGGCCAGCACTGACCACACACGCGCTTGCACGGTTCGCGGTTAAGACCAACATAAACACCGTCCCTTCAAATTTGTTCACCATTCGTCGAGATAAAGCTCTGCTTTCTGGGATGTCGTGTCCTATTTTTCATCCGATATCTTCGTCCACTGCCACTAGTTCATATATTCAGGGTACAGTCAATTTATCGACGAAATCCTTGTTTATCTACATAGATGCTGATTTTGTTCTATTCCGCTTGTGATCGAAGCGATTTGTCCAAAAAGTAGTGTATCAGTGAGCGCGTAAACCGTGCTACGTGCGTCAGTGACACGTAGTATTGATTGGCAAACATTCCGCTTGTGTAAGTCACAAGTCTGATTTTCGGTCAGTGACAGGAATTTTCACATGCTCTTGGTCGTCGAGCTCAGCGCGATCAGGAGTCAACCTGGACTCCAACCAACACCCGAATATTCAGAAGCCTTGAGTTACGAGAATTCGGAAAATTAATCCTATGAGAAATATTTGTGTCCTTCATTGTCCTCCCCGCAGGTGGCACCCGGTGTGACAATTGAGGAAATGGGTTGCAAAATGGGTCTGAATGGAGTAGACAATGCACGCTTGACGTTCGACTGCGTACGAATACCACGCATCAACCTGTTGGACCGATATTCGCAAGTGACTCCAGATGGAACATTTACGACCGAATTGGGGGATGGATTACGAGGTCGTTTTCTCAAAGTGGCTGATCAGCTTCTTTCCGGTCGTCTCTGCATTGCAAGCATGTGTTTGGTGAGCAAAAGCATCTGTATTGATGTACATTTGTTATTTGAAGGCATCCAGAGTCGTTGGTTGAAACAATTGGAGGGTATGATGAATATCATTGCCACCAAATCATGGAACTTCGTCTAAACCGTGGGTTAGAGCACTTTAAAGAACAACTGAGTTGGCTTACTTCCACAGCGTACCTTTCGATAATACCTGCAGGAGAAACAGTGGTTCTAGATTTCGGTTCCCATCATAGATGGAGGTTATCCGGAAGGTAGATTATCTGAAAAGAGCAAGACTGCTATACCGGATGGGGTCTCCGTCTTTCTTAAACGATGGAGTGGAAGCTTTGGTTTCGGAGGTAACAAGACTCCGGTTAGTTTGTGAAAGCCAACATATTCCCAGGAAATGGCGTGAATCGGCTTATGGTATCGATTTGCAAGAATAGTGGCAGTTGCTGTTGTGGAAAGCATAAAGGAATCAGCCTGTTAAGCATTGAGTCCAAACTGCTAGCCAAGATTGTTCTTCACAGATCATCCAGCACCCGAGAAAAGTGTACGCGTAAGAATCAAGCCGGTTTAAGACGCGGTCGGAGTTGTATCGACTACATCTTTGCCCTTCGTCAAATCTTAGAGCACAGACACATCTTCCGTAGGCCCACAATGTGCCTTTCTTGGTCTGAAAGTGGCGTTCGATTCAGTCGACTGTACAGTTTGCTGGCACTGTTTCTCAGTGAACAGCATTCCAAAGGCATGGGCTCAAAAATGAGGTTTGCCGTTAGTTGGAGACGCTGATGTGGCTCAAAACCGAATCCAGTGGCGCGAATGCTGTATGGGCCAGTGTAGCGATGTTTGGGATGCGTTTTGCATTTCAAAGTGTAAAATACTGTTACAAGACTGGTTTTATTCTACGCCAAGCCTTGTGTTGGCGGGGAAAGCTCTGGCTGAATTAGGTAAATGTTATCTGGACAGTTAAGTTTCACCGGGTGAATAGATATCGGATGAAGTGTCATCGTGTATACAGAAGGCGCGTTTGGCCTATGCTAAACTGTCATCTGTGGCGTCAGCGTGACATCCGATTATTTGTCAAGTATCGAGTATACAGTCTGTCCAAAAATTCGGCATCACTCCATTTTGGTCGAGCGATTGCAATCAGTGCTGTCGCTGATCCTCTGATTGACATCATCTGACACGATTTCTATCGGTAGACTGTGTTGTTGGTTATACGCTTGTGGCTTGAAATTTGGTAGTGTAAACTGGAATTCGTTCGCATGTCAGGAGTTCGAGCGAAAGGAGTGGTCCCGAATTTTTCGGACTCACTGTACATTGTAGCAGTTCGGTCCGTTCTATTATACGGCTCAAAAACATGATCGTTATGGATAGAAGATAGGCGAAGACTGTCGTTACTTGAGCATCGATTTCTCCGTAGCATTGCCCGAATACGGTGGAAACACCATATCGGCAATGCTGAGGTTAGGCGTAGGCTGTTGTGAACCAGCGGTCTGACACTGGAACTAGTACTGAATTTTAAACAGTTTAAGGCAGTCGGAAAATGTGTTGCGTATGTCCTCCAACAGACTTCCTTGGTGTACGTTGTTCGCGAACAGTTAATAGTGGGAAAGTAGCTGGAGGTGGTCAGTCCATGGCCGGTGGTGGTCGAGTTGTTTACAGCATTTGTTCACCACCTCGGAGGTCAGGGATTCGAATCCCCTCCATATATATATATATATATATATATATATATATATATATATATATATATATATATATATATATATATATTCACTAGAATCTAATTTGAATCGTCTGGAGTGTGAATGGATACTCTTCATTGAAGAGCCCACAAATGAATCACAACTGTGATTTCTCATAGTTATTCGTGTCTGGGTCACTGCTAATATGTAATCCCTGGATGGTGTACGTGTTTGTGGCATCAGGTATACATTCACCTCTCGGGATACATAAAGCATTTGCTTGACTTGACTTGATCGTGTGTGATGAGAAGCAGAGGGCACACAGTAATCGTTTTGTCACAGATGTCTAGTGTTAATTATCTTATTCCGATGGCCACTTTACGTATCCGGACCTGTTTCGATCGCTGATGAGGGCAACTTATCGAGTATCTTGAATGCTTGATTAGGATAAACTCGGTAGTTGCGCTTGAAATTGGTCTGTATCCGCCTTGACTTAGCCAACGCGAATGATGCCTTTTCATGCTGAGGATCAGTCGCCGTACCTTTCGACCAATGCAGAGTGCATCACGAACGCATCTGCATGGGAAGAGAGCAACGGGGGCGGAGGAAATTTGTCCTTGTTCCCTACGGTCACCAGGGTTGAACTTCTGAATTAATACCTCAATCGCACGACGTTGAAGGTGGCTTCCACAGCGCCCTTGAAACGCCTCACAAAGGTTTCTGACAAAAGATAACCATTGAAGGTAGACTGATGCGTACGTTTTTTGTTTCAACCAGGATTATCTGCAGTTTCCAGTTCTGCTATATCACAAGTCGTTGGATGGATTTCCGTTTCGACGAAAGACGTTGGTGATGAAAATAAGTTTATATTGAAGTACCTCTGGTGACCATACTTTCCAGACTCTCGGTACTAAACACTTTATAAAGTTCCGTTTCTGCCCAACCGGCACAAAACTATGGAATTTTGCCTGTTGTCTAGTTCACTTCTTCTTTACCTGCGCGTTGCGGTAAATGAAGCAATCATAGTTTAGGACAAGATGCACGTGTATACAGGTCATTAGGTCTCCTGTCTATATTTCACCTGTAAACTGTATTGATGCATACGACTCGTTAAATGTGTGCAATGTATCCTATATCAAGTCTTGAGTCTGCTTTGTAGAACACGTTATCGGCAAAGCGGTGATTTGCATAAACGTGGGCTGTAGCGTCTTTTGGCAAATCGAACCAAATCATTACCATGAAGAAGTCGGCTAGAAGTGAACCACTGGGGGCCCTACAACAATGCCATCCTTATGCTGATAAAATTTTCAGTAAATGAAGACTACATTGTTTATACTTCAGTAAGAATCGAGTAGTGCCTCGGTTGGTATTCTCGCATAGATACTCGTTGTATCAGATATTTATTAACAAATGGAATGGTTTCTGTAAGTGACTCATTTGTGAAGGAGGGTGTAACGTCTAAAGACTACATCATTTTATTCGATACGTTCGCATCTGTTATGACCTCTCCGAAATGAAACGCGTTTTTCAGGCCGTGTACGTACCTGTTTTTCACTCGGGCTTTTAATTTTCTGTCAGCTGTCTCGCTTCCAAATGGCACGATGATTTATTCATCGACAGGAATGGACAATTAGGCCTAGCAGCCTTTTTGATTTTTCGCAATCCATATACTTACTTGCTTTCACTGTTACATGACTGTCTCTCGCTGGAGGGTTATCAAGTCCAGGGATATTGCGGATCATTGCCGCTCATGCGCGGTGGTCGGATGTGAGCTCAGCACAAACTATGACCCAGTAGCGGATACCGTAGACTGACTATAGGCCTAAGCGCTGCAGTTCCTCTTATAGTCTTATACAATCTATACTTGAGCCCGTGAGTCTAATTTGCTTTTAATCCATCGGTCTCGATTCAGTTGTTTTTAAAATACTCGTGATTTACAGTACGCATAGACGAGTCTTGATTTTCCGATGGAATAATGCTGAATTTTATTCTCCATCAGCACAGTCATTCGCCTGAACTCTTGTTCTTAATCCGACTGTGTTCATTTTCCACCAATCTAAATATTGTATCGTTGGCGTCCTTTCGGGGATGCTGTTTTGATTCTTCCTGCTGGCTCTAGTAAGAAGGCTATTCTATCTTCGAACAATCTCGTTTTATTCAAACAAAACAGACAGTTTGTACAAGATCGGTGGCGACCATAATCCAAAAGTTCGCACACAGATGTATTGGTTCACTTGTTACTCAGGAACAGCTCTCATGGCTGGTTAGCCTGATTGTAAACCGGTTGGTTGATTCGGCTCCGGTCGATTCAGACAGCTGTTGACCACTGATTGGCTCCCCTTGCTGTCTCCAATTATGTCCTCAATTCGGGAGAAGCGATGGTGTCTGCTTTTCTACCATCGATATGCTTCGATGAGTGCAACCGTGCCCCCTATTCTGGACGGGCCAAGAAATGCTTTCTTCTAAACGAACCAGGCCGTCTGTGGTCGAAGTTTCAGTCAATACCCCCATATCATTCCTAAATTATTTTCGTTTTGCGATTATTTATCCGGCTGATAATAGTAGTTACAGATTTCTCTTAGTAATTCCGGAACTAATCATCATGCTGTACATTTTCTCCCTCTCTCAGGGTGCCGCAAAAGCGTCATTGACAATTGCCTGTACCTATTCCACTTCGCGCCTCGTTGTGGGACCAAGCGGAAAGTCAGACACACCGATCCTTGAATTCCAATTACAGCACGGAGCTCTTTTGCCACTTTTGGCAAAAACCTTCGCCATTAACTTTGGATTAGACTTTGTAAAAGATGAATGGGCCCGTTTATCATCTCAGGTTAGTCAAGTCATTCTCTTCTCATCCTTCCACTCAGTGCACATACCTATTACCATTGCTTGTTTGTTTTGCTTACTGCTACCAAAATCGACGTTTATCATGTAGTTCATTAGTTCACTGTTCGCTACGCATTACCAATCACATAAAAGCATAGTGCGCGGAACTGCCAAACCACTGAAAAGTAAAAAATAAAAAATTTAAAGGTATTATCAGTAACTGTTAGTGTGTTTGGATCTGTCGTTCTGTAACAGGTTCTTAACTTCCCAGCTGATGATCAGTCCGTGTACGTTTCCGACGACCGCTTTAGTCTTATGTGGTGTCCAAGTGCCATGTACTCCTAAGACACGAAATGAACGTTTACCGGATTACAGGGTTCAGCCAATCCAATTCACTTCAAACAACCGTTAGCCATGCATTGTATGCGATATCTTTGGTTTCTATCTCCCGGCGGCAACCTCAGTCGGAAATAATAATAACGGTATAGGCTTTCCGGGAGTCGCTGGCCGTTAGAAAGGTTCGTGCATTTTTCGAGTCGTAATGTATCGCTGTGAGGTGCGAATCGCATCTTTGGGAAATCTTTTGAAGAACTGGGCGCCAGCGTTGACTTCTTGCTCTTGAAGAAGATTCTATCGTGCCTGGGGTAGAAGCGGTCTGCCGGTCAATACCCACAAAATGGAAGCAGGAGTAAAACACCCGGGGTTTCTCAACGATGAAAGAAGTCATCACAATCTCTTGTCCGACAAAGGTGAACGGCCCCAGCCCAAAGGATGCTGCTCTTTCCACGCTGCGCTTGCTCCATTGAGTCCACAGATCTAAGAGCTGAATGTAAAAAGTAGATCGATAATTGGGCACCAGCAAAGACTAACCGATAATAATAGAAATCAAGTTTCGTGAAACAAACCAGAAGTTCCTTCGCGGTCACGTTCTCGTGATGGGTTAACGTCCCACTGCTTTATGGGTCAGACCGTTAAATCGAAGGCTCTGGTTTAAGTTTCCAAAAAACACTTCTGCGGTGGGAGAGCCGTGAAGTATGATTCGCCCAGCGTCTATTCTGTAAAGGGCCCTATTAATCTCCTCTCCTTTCATTTAACATCGATACAAAACGCCATGGGTCGTTGTGACACTCAGGAAAAGTTCAAGAGTAGGATATGAACCGAACACAGTCCTCAACTTAACTTGGCTGCCTTCGGCGTTCACATAGTGTCAGACAGGACAACAGGCCTTCTCTAAAACGGCAGAATATATATTTTCGTAACAAATTGTATTCTTTTTACTTCCTTTATTTATTATACGACAAAGCACAACGCGCTTCATCTCGCTGCCTTGCATGTCATGCTTTGGTTAGCTAAAGGCTCCGGTTATGGCCCCCTAAGAAAACCACCCAGTTTGGCCTGGGCATCCTGGCAGTTTGGCGCCCACAAACAAAACAAATCACGGAGTCTCACTCCATGTACGCCTCTTTCCTCCGTTGTGCCATGTTTTGTTTGGCACACACCCAGTTACAGGCTGTCAATGTGTGAGTGATCGGCAGCTGCGGGAATAAAACCCTAGTCGTAGTTGTCCAAGGTCCACGATGCTAACCGTTTGATTACCGCCGACCGTATGCTGTCTCTGAAATGCACATTGTATCCCACTTCGGTAATTGCATTTCGCACTCCAGATACAACCTCACTCTGTCACTCCACTGTTCGCATGTCTAGTAATCTGGTATCTAGGGCTCGTGGTCAAGATGGCGTCGGGATCGCTTTAAGCAATAGAACTGAGCGTGCACTACTAGACTGGATTTCAGTTGGCAGTTGTTTGTGTGCGGTTCTGTTCGTGTCAGTGGCAGCAGACGTAAGCTTTCATACCTGTTGTCTCGTCTGTATACGCGCCCACTGAACGTAGTTCTTATGCCAAGGATTAATTTTATCGGGGTTTGTCTCAGCTGCTGTGAAGAGTGCGTTCAGCGGACGTCGTTATAATTTCTGGGGATTTCAACACCCAACTTAGCACTATTGAAGATTCCGAAAGGCGCACTGGAGTCCCGTTTGCTGTTCCAGACGGTCGCTCTGATAAGGGCGGCCGTCTCATCTAGCTGTGCTCCAACCACAGATTGTCACTGGCAAGTACAAACTTTGTCGCAAGAAGCGACCTAGACTGACACGGTACCCTGCTAAACCTTTACAACGTTGGACTCAGACTGACCACATTGCCACTGGTCAGCGCTAGCGTGGATCAGTCGAAGATCGCTACTTATCTCGATCCTCGCTTGCAGACTAAGATCACGTGCTCGTTTAGGTCTCGTCTGTGGTCGCACCAACACTAAAACTACCCGTTCCACACCATTACCCTTATACAATAATTGCTGATCTGCTTTTTAGGCAGAGCTTTCTACGCGGTTATCAATGCAGCCGGACGCTCAGGACCCAATTTTAGCGAAAGAGAGAAAGCTGCGTCTATTGGCACCAGTTGCAACCTTTACTTTTTGATTGGAAGTGCCGGTCCACGGAAGCCAGTTGTGAGATGATCAAGCAGGTCAACGGCTCACTAATTCACTCTCAGGGCGTTGTCTGGGCGAAGCACTTTATTGTACGGTTCAGTTAGTTTACTTTCACAGTGGACCTTTCAATAGTACCTATAAGCGAAACCCTTTCGAGGTCTGGACCAGAGAGTAACGAAGGTTTAGAGAGGTGTTCTGATATTTGGTTCCACAGTCGAAAACAGCCCTCGATTTTTCAGGACTTATTGATGATTTAGAATGTACCAGACTGGCCCTAGATTGTCGTCTGTGGCATTCCGATAGAGTTCAGCGTAACCTTTGGCTATGTAAGTATCTGTCACTTTAGCGTAGCTTTCCTTGAGGTTAGCATGTTTTACTAGTCGAGAATTCAACCAAAACAGACATTGTGATTGTTCGGAATGTATGAACAACCATCTTTCCAGGTCAACGTGACGGTGAGCCGGATCAAACAGATACATCCCGGAAAGACTGAAAGGCGGCTGTGTCTTACGAATTCTGTCAAAAGTTAGTTCTTCGGGAAATACAATCAGTATATCGTTACAGTGTGCAACAAGAAAATCTCGATTATTGTTCACCGTTCAGTGGTTTATAAAACCTCTTTCGCCAATCAGATTGCTCGATTTGCAGTGTGCTAAACAAGAGTCGCTTTCAGACCAACCAGGAAACGGAATTGATGTGGTAAAACAAAGACGTATCCAACACAAATCCAAGTAGAATCAAGTCGGACGGAATTTTGTTGACGGTCGAAATGCTTTCACCTAAAATTAACCGAAATTCCCAAATTAACGCTGAAAAATTCGTAGGACGTAGCCACCATTCAACATTTCTGGGACATATCACTTTAGCCTGGCTTATTTTAAGTCTGCTTGAAAACTCACACAAGTCCATCTCAGCTGTTGGTCTGGAACCTTAGATAACTCAATCGCAATAAACCATGGGTCACCCAAACCCATTCAATGAACACGCGTATTTTAGTGTACGACGTGGACAAAAAATTAGCATACACCCTGGAAAGGTCGGATTTCGCAACTTACTACTCAAAGCCTTGTTAGTAGGCAAAATGAAGTAAATACCACATTGAATAATAACAGCCAGCCACAAAAGTGTAGGCGAATATTGGCTGATAGATAAGCAAATTAGCAGACTTAACCGGTAACTAATGTCAAATAATGGCTCTAGACTCCACAATAATCTTAAACGAAGAGTTTAAAGGTGATATATTCCTTCTAAGTATATGAGGTACTAATGAAGATGAAGTGTGATACAATCAGTGGTCCACACGGGTTTCCGCCAAGGGTGCAAACTGAATTTGATCTCATTTCATCCTCAGCGTTAACATATTCATATAACAAAATTTTGTTCCGTGAAAATATCCTGGATTATGCTAGAGTGGCATCCATAATGTGATGGCATACTCACTATGTGGAAGATATATCGTGTAGTCTAATACTCTGGACTTGTGTGTTCGAAGACTTCTATTGCATCGGACGTCCTATGAGATAAGAAAAACCGGTCCGGTCAGCTTGACTATTGTCACTTGAACGTCCCATTCAATGTCACTGTGTGGTACACTATTTTGTTTTTCATTCTACTGGATATGTAAAGCCGCTAGAATTTGTATTGGGAATATTCTAGGTGTAGACAGTAGCCCGCCGTCTACCGGTGGTCATTTATCTGACCACCTTACCAATCGCGAATAGTTAGCACGTGGTCGTGGTCACAACGTCTTAATTATTTTCAACGACAGAAGTTCTCCAGGGTATCATCCTATCACTGTTTCTGTTCCATACATACTACACTTTCCAAGGTCTATTCTTAGACTGCAATAAATAACTTATTGACCGGTATATTTTCATTCATCATTCGGTTGGTAAACTGAATTTTCTCTCACTTCATTCTGAGCGTCAAAATGTGGATCCACCTCAGGAATTCCTTTTTATGCTTCTGAAAAGGATAGCAGCAGTTAGATTTCGACATCCGGCGAAAAATGCGTTTGATTGTCTGCTTGAGAAGATAACCGATGACGAAGTTTTCCACGGAAGGTTCAAAAGCGGTTCAATTTACCGTGGAGTGATCGCATAAAGCTACCGACTTACTCCTATCCCAGTGTCGGTGATATATCAACCAATGTGGAAAAGCCCTTTGTGAATAATCTCGTCATGTTTGTCAATTTTGGAGCGCCTTGCATAGTAAATCCCAGTAAAATCACAATTTAATTGGTATTCGCTCGACAGTATATCATCCATTCGCGTAGAAGTTGTCGCTGTTAGTGGTTTAGTCATGTATATTCACATTTCTCTCTCGGATTTGAGAGAATTCGGCGGATCTTATTCCATTGTAACAACCAATAATAGATCATTGTTTGCGTGGGTTCACTGATTCCTATTTCTAGGCAGCAACCTAACTCGAATATCAAAACAATCATCAAGATTGAGAATTATGGGGAAAACTATAAATAATAATGTCATTTTGACCGCTAAGGTGTTCAAATGTAAATGTCACTTTTCATGTCACGTAGTCATGTCTTCCTGCGTATAATCACTGATTGGATGAATCTCGTCGTTATGTAACCCACTGTGGAAGCCCGATACGCTCTAAACGGCCAAGTGCATTGGTCCGGCACCAGCAGTTGGCCATCACAACTCACAATTGGGCAAACAGCGACTATGCTTAAGAAAGTTAGTTAATAAACCTTATATCTTCCTTCCATGTTGCGGACTATCAAGTTTAATATATATCCCCCCCATGTTTAGCCACATGTACGACATACTACACGCACAGACACCACACATATTTTTGTTTTATGTGTGTATATGTCACGATGTATGGTGTGGGAATGGTTCACTCTTCAAAGTGAGTTCAGCTCAAACTGGATTATTCTACAGTTGACACCATTATCAGTTTTCATTCGAGCACCTTTGCGTTCACATGGCTTGGTCTGCCTCGGATATGGTCGATCTAGCTATGCTGAGGATAGGAGGCCTCAGACATCCTGATCTGACAAAACCATAGGTGAGATTTTGCGCCCGCGTTGGCCAGAGACTTACAATTTACGGTAGCGCTCATCCTCGAAAGTCGCCCGGGTGCCCAAAGACAGCCACCACCGGAAATCAGATTGACAGTCTAGAAGATCTCTTAGCGACGAAACCAGGCACTTCCCTTCGAACAGCAGCCAGAAAACTGGGGATCTCCAAGGACTCCGTAAGAAATACTTTGAAGAAACAAGGATGCTAGAGTTGTAGACCCCACTCGGTACAAACCCTGTTTGAAAGAAACTATGCCTAACGGATCGATTTCTGTGACTAGTTCCTGCGTAGACTATCAATTCACTCAACATTATGCAGCGATATTATTTTCACAGATGAACTCACCTCCTACCTGTACGACATCAAAGGCTATCAGCGCGATAGGAGTTGGCACATGAAGAATCCCTTTGAATACTACGAAAATAATAGACAAGTCGATGTAAAAGGGAACGGTTGGTGTGGCATCCACGGTTCACGACTGGTTGGTCGAGTGTTTCTTCCCGATAGGATGAATGCAACCATCTGTTTGCAGGCGATGAAGGAGGCGCTCTCTGAATACTTACAAGATATACCTTAACCAACCTTTTCAAGAACATTCGTCCGACAGGAAGGAGCGCCAGCACATTCCGCAGACGTAATAACCAGCTGGCTTGGTCGGGAAATGACTTCAAAATAGATCAGACTGAAGGGACCAGTATCGTGGTCTCCAAGATCCCCAAAAGTAACTCCGCTGGATTTTGTCTTATGAGGCTAAATCAAGAAAAGAGTCTACGACCCCAAGCCAGAAACTCTGGATGGTCTAAAGGCCCGAATGCAATCTGTTTGCAGAGAGATTCCAACTGCGAGGCTGGCGAGTGTTCAAGGGAGCATGGGTTCGGCGCCTACGGATTTGCATGGCGTGGTGTTGTTTTTTGAACATCTTTTGTAACGGGACCCACCGCACAAACTTTCACCGGAGAACGATATTCCGGTTCTTCTCAGAACCAGAGAACAATAGCTCGGTCTTTTTAAAGGCCAAAACAACTTGATTGCCCATTCCATATCTAACTACGTCTCATTGTTATTCACGTTTGTTACGGTCTGGGTTTGTTAGTTTTCATTCGGTATAGTTGTGCTGTGTTCGTGGGTGCATGAATGCGCATGTGCATGTGCGAGCTGACTACAACACACAGGCAGCGGCGAGATAGTCTCGGGGATAGACGGGTGAACCCAGTCATTGGAAGAGTTTTTCCCACCGGAAAGTGAGAGTGTGTATTACCAGGAAATCGATTGTGCTCAAACGTGAATGTATGCGGTGGCCTAAGGTTGACTGGTGCAACTGCTTCGCTTACATGGACGAGGTTGTTGGAGCACACAATGGAGTACGTTTATTCAGCCCTGTCTAAGCCCGCCACCATTTAAAGCAGTGGCTGCCTGATCGTACACGGTGATGATGATCTTGATCAATCGTAATTTTCGCCGTCACGTGATAGAATAAAATTATCACTGTCTTTCAAAAAGTGGGGTCCATGCACTACTATAGAGATTTCATGGGTGTCTGTCTGGACACAGTCGACGATGGGGGTTCAGCAATGGCCACCTTTTGTAACCGAAAACGCGGTGTAAATCTAGATCATTCTCTTCTACTAGCGAGACTGAGGATACATTCGTCATCTACCTATGAAACATACGCAGCGCCGAAACACCATCTCTGCCAGTAATATGTCCTTCTTCATAGATCACTCAACTATTGTTTCACGGGTTCTCTTTCACCTGTTGGTCACTCCCCAGTAGTGCTAGTCTTTAGCGGAACTCTGACGCCACTTGTCACCTTTGTTGCACTGCAGAAATTATTCTGTGTCTAATGACAGATTAGACTCACCCCATTGAGAGCCTTCATTTAGGTCAAAGAAGTGCGCTACCAACTCCATGGTGATACTGGCGTAAATAATCAATCGGAGTTGTTAGACGTTGTGAATCACGTATAGTTCCTCCGGTTTCTATCTAGGTATGATGAAAAATGCCTTGCGGTGAACCACGGGAGAGGTTAACACAATGTGCAAGTGATTCGAACATGTAGGTTTTAGATGGCGAACTACAACCAAATGATTTTCTCAAGCGTCGTCGACCTCTGAATCTCAGCTCCTTTACCGAGCACACACCCATGAAGGCCGGTCAACAGGCTTGTTTAGCGCTCACAACGGACTCTGGCGGTTGATGTCTGCTGCGTAAGCGAAACGCGCATCTAGAATTCGAGCAGTGTGAATCAATTAACTGCTGCGGGAAACTCATCGAGGTATTTCCTGCGCATTTCAGGAAACGAAGCAGCTAGGGCTTCAGGTCATCCTGGTCTAGGAATAGTCTTGACTAATAAGGCTGAAGCTGCCGTTTTAGACAGGATCCCTAATAATGGTTGTTTGTGTGCTGTAAGACTCTAGGGTTCGGTTGGCTTTCAAAAGGATAGCTGTGCTGGGCGCAGTTTGTTCGTGGTCTCTGTATACGCCCCAACAGATTGCAGTTGTGACAAGCAGAATGATTAGCACAGCGACATGGCGCTCTAACTGTATTGGTACTTTCTGTCAGATTGATCATACTGGAGCTGTAGATCCTACTGGTCCACATAAATAGAGTCGGGCCAAGCTTCATTTCAACGCGATTATCGTTCCAGTTCCACGGTCGTCGACGCAAACCGCAAACCCGGTTAACCGTACAAGGTTATTCTGTTCCAGAAGCTCGCACCAGTTATGAGCATAAATTATCAGATGGGCTAAGATCTACGACGAACGGTAATGTAGACGAGCCATGGGCCCAAATCCAGGGGGCGATGAATGTGGAAGCAGGTTTCACTTATGGTCCTAGATCCAATGTCCATCAAAGACACTGAATTTCTCATGAGTCGGTCAGTCTACTGGAGCGAAAACGCCAGCTCTCGATCTGTAAGGAGATGAATGAGATATGAAGGCATTTACAAGGGCAATTGGAAAATCCCCAAGAAGGACCGCGAATATCGCTGGATCAAGGTGGCCGGAGAAATGAGAGTAGCAGCTGATCCAGGCAACAGTGAAGGACAGTTCAGACGTATTCTCGACACTAGTGGACGGCGAATCCCGGTCACTGGAACGATATACTATAGAAATGGAGAGCCTATTCATGGGAAATAGCAAAAGCTTGATCATTGAGCCGAATCCTTCAACGAGCAATTTATCTGGCCCCGTGCTCATGTTTTTACTCCTTTGTAAACAAGTGGGTTTCCTTGGGAAGTATCACTGGAACCTCTATCGGATGTGAAAGTAGAATCAGGCATTCAAATATTAGGGCGTTGAAGAGTGTCCGGTCACAATGAACATCCTTCAGTTCTTTTTAAAATGGGTGCTGATACGTTGACAAAATTTGTTACCACCTTACTTCGTAATATTTGAAACGGGGAGTGTATTGCTATGTTCAAGAAGGAAATACACAATGATTATAGTAATGATCATGGGATCAGTTTAATTGCGATTGGCGTTAGCTTCGACTTCATAGCGTCGGCTAACACCGGCCCCTGAACGACAGGCCAGATTCCGTCCAGGTTGAGGATGCATCGACCTGATTTATACTCTTCGCCAGTTACTAGAAGCTCGTCACACACCGTCGTCTGACAATAATGATTTTCCTCGACTTGTAAGGCGCCTTCGATTCTTGGCAGCACTTGCAACCTTTTTTGTTCGATTAGTGACCGAAGTTCAGTCACGTTCTCTGGTGGTGGAGATTTTGACAGGTTCGAATCGTTTGGGGCCTGGCTTATAGCCATCTTTTGAAACCGTGAAGCCCAAGTAATCTAGTTTAGTTCTTCGAAAAATACATTTGGATTGTTTTTATAGCCACACTCCGGCCTCTGAATCTTTGTAACAGTCTCAGTAATCGTTCATCATGCTCTTCTTTGATTTACCCGAAGATAATAACATCACCCTGCTATGCTTTTACCCTTTGCAAACCATCAATGATCTCATCAATGCACTTGTGAAAAATTCCAGATAAAACATTTAGTCCGAAAGGTGAAGAATTAGGCTGATAAAGTCCCAATTCTATATTGATTGTCGTTAGTTTCTTTGCTTCATCGCTTGAGGAGATTTGCAAGTATGCATTGGCTAAGTCTTTCTTACAAAACATAGTGCTCACACTCGGACATCGAAATAAATCTTCAGGGTTTTCAGTTGTCGAAGCACAGTGCTGTAGTTGAGGGTTTAATGTGGTCCTGAAGTCACCACAGATTATAGGTGTAACTCCATCAATTTTCATTGCTACTACAATAGGGTTTGCCCAGGCAGACGATTCAACTGGCGAAATTATGCCCTCTTGAATCATACTGTTTAAAACTGAGTGCACTGTATCACGTAATCCGTGTGGTAATATCCGGCGTTTGATGAATATCGGCTCTCCATCTGCGGTACGTTTTACCGGTTGGACCTTGATTCCACCTTTTGCGTGTGAACACTCGTCAATCAACACGCAACAAATCAGATGATGGATCTTCGTTGTACAACGTTAATGACAAATTTGAACGTTGAATAGCCTTCAAACCAAGATCAGATGGACTCTCCGAGGAAACTAGAAATGTCACATCTGTGATCTCGCCATGGTCTCTTTGCACCTTCAGTTGGCATTGGCCTACAAGATCAAGACGAGTGATACCCCGAATCGTCGTCGCTGTTTTCTTTACTGGTACATGTGGAAAGAGCTTAGTCAACACGCTTTCCGGAGTAGTTGATTCTTCACTACCTGTGTCAAGAATGAATGTGTTTGATATCAGCGGCGAATGAGACAGTTGTACGTATAAAGCCGTGATTTTCATATGGGACATAACGAGATAAAACAGGTGAACTGCCGTCATCCGGTTTGGTCTTAGTCTTATTACACACTTTCCCACGACACACCCTTTTGATATAACCTGGTTTGCCACATGCTTGACAAACGGCCTTACGACATCGACGAGGCGAACGCAAATGGAACTTGCCACACGACATGCATCGATTGATGGTTTTTCCAGTCCTTTTGGTATTGCGCTGGTACGTTGGGTGTATCTGGGCTTGGCCGCACCGCTTTGGAAGTAGCTTTTTGAAATAAGACTGTGGCTTTTGATTCAGTACCGGTCTTTATGTTGTCGTACCGGTCACAGATCGTGGAGGCATCTGCAAAAGTCAAGCCTCCCTGTTCTACCAGTTTGCGTTGTAAAGACCGTTGATTGATTCCAGCAATTAGTCGTTCACACAGTTGTTCGTCCAGACGATCACCGCAGTTGCACAGTGAGGCCCGTTTGTTCAGCAGCAGAATGAATTCTTGGCATGGCATATCCTCACGTCGGATCAGTGAGTTGAATTTGGCCCGTTCGGTTGCTCGAATTTTAACCGGCAGAACGTAATCCAACAGACGTTTTTTCAACTCTTCAGATGGCAATTTTGCGGGCGCTTTGGGAGATACGATAATCGATGCACGTGGTTGGATTGACATGAGTCATACGTGCATGGCGCATTTGGTTGTGTGCAGAAATGCATGGATGCTGGCTGGACTGTATATCGAACGAATGAACACCGACTGGTCCAAATTGGTTTTCTCGAAATGCATGTGACGAGGACAGAATCATCACATGAACCTCAATCGGAAGTGGAAGTAGAATCAAGCATTCAGATATTAAAGTGTCCAAGAGCGGCCGGGCACAATGACCATCCTCCAGTTCTTTTTAAAAAGGGGTGATGATGCGTAGACAAAATTACTTTCCACCTTACTTCGTAATATTTGAAACGAGGAGTATATTCCGTCATCCGTTACCGATGTCCAATCAGGGAATACACAATGATTATAGTAATGATCGTGGGACCGGTTTAATTGCGATAGGTATTGGCCTCGATTTCGTAACGTCGGCTAACACCGGCACCTGAACAACAGGCCAGGTCGAGGATAGATCGACCAGATTTTTACTCTTCGCCAGGTACTAGAAACGAGTCACATGGCACTTTCCGATTTGAAAGATGCCTTCGAACGGCGCTATTCAGTTCTCTTCCACGAAAAGGTATGTCACAAAATTTCATGAATCTACTGAAATCACTGCACTGTCATACTTCTGACCGCGTAAGGGTTAACCGTGAGCTATCCAGTCCATTCGATACGACTAGCGATGTTGGATAAAGATATCCCATTTCACCATTACCGGTAAACTTCGTTGTGGGCTAGATAATGGTGGATGAGTTACGAAGTGCTCGGAATGTGGGCATCGAACTGGCAAATTTGGAAGTTGTGTGACCTAGAATACGACGACGACCTTGTCCGTTTGTTCGAATGTACAGAACATTCTCAACATGCAGTAAGCAGACTAACGAGAGCTGTAGCTACATTGGGGATGCGCTTTGCACCTTCACAGTGTGAAGTGATGTTGCGAAACTGGACATCGACGATTCCGAGCTTGATGCTCGACGCGGAATAACTAACAACTGTCGGTCGCGGTGCTTTCAGTTTTGTTGTATAGTTGCGAGGCCTACTGTCTGCGTGAGGACGATTTTCGTCGTCGTGAGGTGGTATCGTGAAAACTTGATTGTTGAATGAGTGTGCAATACTGAGTTCAGAAATGGAGTATTGGGTACCAGTTCAGAGAGTGTTCTAACACAGCTTTCCCGGATTAGTAGATTCCTTGGTTGGGGCTCGTGCTACGGATAACAAACACGCGCCGCTCGTCTCGTGCGTTTCATGCCAGTTAGTGGCGCAGATGCTCTGCAGCGTGCTTAGCGAACTCTCTGGTTTCAAAAATGTTAAATAAGAACTTCAAAAAAAAAACGAAACTGAATGCAGTAAAACAACCCCCAAAGACAAATTTTTCATCCACATATCAATTTAGTTTATTCAACCTACGATCTGTCTTGGTTTAAATTGCTACCGTTCGAAATCTTTTGATCAGAGGCAAAACGAATGGACTTATGAAGAGAAAGTAAAACTGAAAGTGTCGTGTTTCCTGAGTGCGCCCACTGACTACAGTTCCTCTGAAACCAAGGTCGAATTCTATCAGATTTCGTCTCAGCTGCTTCGAAGCATGCGTTCAATGGACGTGGTGGTCATTGTTGGGGATTTCAACGCCCGAGTTGACCGTTCGGGGGATTCCGAAAGATACATCAGAGGCCCATTTGGTATCCCCGTCGGTCGTACCGATAACGGCGGTCGTCTAATTCAGCTGTGCTCTGACCACAGATTGTTTCTGGCGTGTATGAACTCCTGCCATGAAAAGCGGCATAGACTGAAATGGCATCCTCCTACGTCTTCACACTGGGGACTCAGAATGACCCTATTGTGGTTGGTCACCGCTGGCGTGGATCAGTTGGAGATTGTCGCTCTTTTTGGTCTGCGCCCGTGGACTCAGATCACGCCTTGGTACATGTTCGCCTCCGTTTACGTCTCGTCCGTGGTCGGATCAACGTTAATACCACCCGTCCTATGCAGTTGCTTCTAGGCGATAACTGACGATCTGCTTTTCATGCAGAGCTGTCCACACGGTTATCGATGCGGCCGGATGTCCAAGACCCAGATGAACGCTGACAACATATCAAGGCCTTGTATGCTGCGTCTAATGCCACCCAGGACTCTGGTTCAAGTAGGCCACACAAACGATGAATATCTTCGACATCAGTTGCTCTGTTGGATGCTCGCGGATCCGCCCCTCCGGATGCCGCATTCAATAAAGTGCGAAAATCCATGAGACGCCAACTGACTAGAAGCCTGAGAAATGACCGAGATCAGTGATGGACTGCAAAATGTAGGCAATGGAAATGGCTGCGTCTATTGGCAATACTTACAGCCTTTACCGTTTAATTAGAAGTACCGGTCCGAGGAAACATGGTGTAAGTGAGTTAATCAAGGAATCCGATGGCTTAGTGATTCACTCTCAGGGACGTCGTCTGGACCTTTCGGTGGAGCACTTTGGGGAACAATTCAGTTGGTGCACTTCAACGGTGGACCTTAGAAATGGTGCCTGCCAGAGAAATGATGCAGGTGTATATCATTCCTCATTCAGAGATGGAGGTTATGCGCGAGCAGGTACAAAGCCGCTGAACCGGATGGAGGTGAAGCGTTGGTTTCAGAGTGAATGAAACTCCTCCGGGTTATCTGCAATAGCGAGCGGATACCCAGGGAAACGATATCAGACAGTGATTGTATCGAATTGCGAAAAAGGTGACAGACCCTCTTGGGAAAACCACAGGGGAATTAGCTTAGTGAATATCGCGTCTAAATTGCCCACCAGGCTTATTCTACACCGATTTTTCAGCGCGCGCGAAATGTGTACGCATGAGAATCAAGCCGATTTCTGACCGGGTCGGAGTTGTATCGACTACATCTTAACACTTCAGCAAACCTTGGAGCACTGGCACATCATCCGTAGGTCCACAATCTGTCTTTCTTGGTCTGAAAGCGGCGTTCAGTTCAGTCGACCGCATAGTTCTCTGAGGCTGCCTGTCACTAAAGGGTGTGCCAGAGGAGTTCATTTCGCGTTTCCAATGCTTGTATGCAAACAGTCGAAGCCGAGTTCGTGCTTACGGCGCTCTTTCAGTTGACTTCACCGCAAGAAGTGGTGTTCGTCAGGGTTGCCCTCTTTCACCCTTCCTCTTCAATTTTGTGATTGAATTCATTCTTGAGATAGTCCTATCCCCGTGTGCGAATATTTACATCAATCTTTGTTCAAGCAGTAAATTGTCTAACTTGCAGTGGGCGATATTGTTCTTCCGAGTGAAGATTCAGGTAAGTTGCAAGCCTTCTTAATTAGTCTAAACAACGGTGCACCGGTGTTTGGGATGCATCTTGCACTTCAAAGTTTGAAAGGCTGCTGCAAGAGAGGGTTGACTCAACACCAAACCTTGTGTTGGGAAGTTATATATATATATATATATATATATATATATATATATATATATATATATATATATATATCTGCATGCAGAACTAGTGCTTCTAGGGTTAAAAAGAATTACCCCTTCGTGTTTCTTCTGTACGGTCGTCGGAAACTTTGCTGTGATAAGTGATTTGGTGTCTATTATGGAAAAGTAGTGCTGGTGATCAATAAACGATTTTTCAGGTAGTAGGCTTAGACAATATTTAGAATCGAGGTGGTAATCCGTTCGATCTGCAGTCTTTTCAGGTTCCATTGCTATGATATATTTGGTTCATAACAACTACGACAAAGCGAATGTGGACTGCGCTGGAGGTTATTTCGTAGCAAGCAACACATACAGTTAGTATGACGAGTCGTGAACCTCCGAACGAACCAATGCTCCTCTGTGAGTTTGAGACGAGTTACAGTTCGATCAGAATTTGTGCCGACGCACCTAAAATCTATCGAAAATCGTCAGTCATATTGTCACTATGCAGAATAATAGAAAATTCGTGCGCTTTTTTGTTGACGAAGCTGGTGGGATCATTTGAGTGGTATCTGATCCCTGTAAGACATTGTTTTGGGTCAGGTTGGTGTTTGTCGGCTGTCTCGGATGATGGTTTATTTCCCATTGTTTCTTACAGATTTTACCCTATACACGTAGCTCATTCTCGCTTAAGCAATTGTCTGATCCGTTTTCGTTTTCAAGAATTGAGTAAATAACATGAAACGTCAATGTGTGCGTGATGTTTCCAATATCGTAATCAATATGATTTCTGGCTGACTCGACAGTCAGCCGCCAAAAGAACCCATGAACACATAATGGTTTGAGCATCAGACGTTCGCCGTCATCCATGCGGATAGATCTGCAAGATGTGGGCGTCGAACTGGCAAATGGTGAAAATCTGTGACCTGGATTACAACGACGATCTAGTCTGTTTTTTGCATGTACGGAGCATGCCTGTACATCCACTCCCATTCCACCCCATGTATTCTTTCATTCTGTTGCTACGTGCAATATGGTGATAACCGTAGCGGTTATTTTTCGAAAGGGCAGTTTGCTGTTACGGGGCACGAGAGTTCGACTGGCAGACCGCACAGCAAGCGCCACTGAATTCTATTCTCATCCATGTCGATCAACCTCTCTAACCCAGGACGATCCCCGTCGCTTGGGCCCCAACCAGAGAGACGGAAAACTCCAACCGAAGCCAATGCTCCTGTTGGATTTTTCATACGTCTACACCAAGTCATGGCCTGACTAACACTGCTTCCGCCAACTATGTCGCGCACGTGCGAATAGAGCATTCGTAAAATGTTCCTTGTAGCACTCCCTCTGAGAACTGTTGATTCGGAATTTGCATGTTTACTTCATTTGATTGACTGTCCTTTTGGACTCCACGTTTCACGCGCGCACTCGGAAGCACCAGACCAGAGCTTCGCTCCTGTTAGAGCTCATCAGTGGTGCATATCCTCCGCCACACCCAGGGTTTGAACCCGGGCCCTCCCATCTCGAAGGCGTGCGTGTTACCACTGCGCCACCCCGCTCCCGTTCGAGCTGATCCGAATCACCAAGTTAAGCTTGTACAGATGTCGACCTCTATGACAGCCAGAAATGCCCGACAGCTTTCAAATGGAGACACGGTTCCGGACCTAGTTAACTCCAAGCGTATGCCTCCCACCAATCAGGTCTTCTCCACAGGATGAGGGCAACGGACCCACATTTTTAAACCTGCTTCGCGTTTTTGGTACATATGTCACGCAATTGCTTGCGAGTAGTGTGGGATTGTTTAATTTTCGTTTGCTTGACTGTCCTTTTGGACTCCACGTTTCACGCGCAAACCTCAGGTCAACTTGGTGATTCGGATCAGCTCGAACGGGAGCGGGGTGGCGCAGTGGTAACACGCACGCCTTCGAGATGGGAGGGCCCGGTTCAAACCCTGGGTGTGGCGGAGGATATGCACCACTGATGAGCTCTAACAGGAGCGAAGCTCTGGTCTGGTGCTTCCGAGTGCGCGCGTGAAACGTGGAGTCCAAAAGGACAGTCAATCAGACGAAAATTAAACAATCCCACACTACTCGCAAGCAATTGCGTGACATATGTTTACTTCAACCGTTTGACGTTTGAGTTGGACAAATTAATCCCCAAGCTATCACTTACCATTTTCTCCCTTATTGTTCCGCATTTTTCTAATTTAAGGAGTTTGATAACCGAACCACAGTCTCTACAATGTGTTGCGCCCTCAAAGCGCTTGCCTCATGGCATTTAAACCGAACGGTCAATATCTGTCGGGAGCGAACCGGTGGTCAAGGCTATCTTGCGTGCAACCGATTCGGGACTTATTTGGGTTTGGCGCACGCAGCCTTGACTGCCGAGGGAGACAATGTCGTGCTGATGCAAAAGGTACAGATTTTTATTTTTCCTGTTTGTTCAACTGGAGAAGACACTCTTGTCATGTCTATCTTCGTGTTTTTGAGAAATAATTGTACGCCATGTGTAGTGAAACTGAGCATATGGTGTGGCATCCATGTTTTATGATTGGTGGTTGATCCTGTATATCTTTCCGATAAGGTGGACCCTATTAGCTATCTGCGTGCGAAGGGGTTGCTTCCGGGATACTTAGAAACCCTGTTCTTATCCAGCTCGCCAAGAACGTTTTCCCACCAGGATGAAGTTCTAACACATTTTACAACTGTAATCATTACCTGGTTTTACTAGGCATTCCGCGTGCAGTGGATCAGACGGGAGGAATCGATAGCTCGGCCTTCAAGTTATCCGGATTTAGTTCCGGTAAGGATTTTTCTACAGGGTCCCGTACAAAATATATACTAACCAGAACTGGAGACCCCAAATAAAGTGAAGACCAGAATCTGATCTGTGCAGTAGGAATACGAGATCAATACTTGTGACCGTTCAGGGGAATATGGTTCAGATGACACGGAACGGTGTTTTTGGACACCCACTGCAACGGAAAATGTGGCACCATTCAGGACTGGGGAGTAACATACTGGTTGTCACATCGTGTGCAATTGAAAATTCCTCACTCTGTTATCTTTTGTATCACCGTTTTCGATGACTAACCCAGTGCCATTCTTAATGACACTGTTTTTTTTTGCACCATCACGACTCGTGTCTTAAACACTACGTTTCCCTCTTCTATATTTGGGCGAGTCTTTTATACCGAGTTTTTTGTCACTTCGCGTGATAACAAAATGGACTGTTTTACTTCAGTTTGTTTTAATACGGCTCAGTTTCAGTTACTCGCTCTTACAATGACCGTTTGGTTATTTGCCTGCTCTAAAGTAGTTTTTGGCTGCAACGCTCAAGAATTCTATTTGTTTGGCCTGATTGAGCGTGCAGAACTTTTCCTCTTCGAAGGAGTTGTGCTGACAGGTATTTTCGCAATTATCCTTTTCTTTATCCAGTAATAATTCTGTTACTCACAGATTTTCGGAACCTCGGCTGGATAGTAACTAAGGCTCCTTGTCAGCGGTATGATTCACATATACATTTTATGGTAATTGAAAACTAGTACCGTAGATTTCTCCTGATCAAGCTCTCGTCGCTAGCCAGAATTGGATTAGAATCTTCGCGGCCACTTTTGGCTGCTACATCGATTCTTCTTAGAACCGGAGGACGATAACTCGGTTTCGTTGAGAACGAGCACAACCATATTGATCATTCTGTTGTTTTTCTGAGTTCAATCATTTGAACTAATTATTTCATAGCAGATTGGAGAGAGAGGACTGCCGCATGTTCAGTGTAGTTACAAATTATTATTGGCGTACTTAGTCAACGCAGCACAACAACGAAAAATACTGTCCCAAGTCTGATATGTGTAATAGTTCACTACCTGTTAAATGATGTGGACCGCGGTATGTTTTGTCTCGTGGCATTCAGGCATTGTGGTAAGTGCCGTGGGATGAAAGACGTAAAGTTAACCCAAATGGCAAACAGTGTTAATGGTCGATTTCAGAACGACAAACAACTTCACATACGTTGATTGACCAATATTTTGTCGATTTATTTATAAGCCTAGGTGATTATTAGAGAATAATGTCGACAAACTTGATGGTGAACTGTAACGTCCGCACAAATAGAGGATCTATCACTCAGGCCATATTCAATGGACTAGTCCGATGTGTCAGGTCGTTAGGTGACATATCAACAGCGATATTATCGGCATATTTGGTGAGCTAAGATTCGTAATGAAATAGCACGTGGAAGTGAAACTGGACTGTACAATGGCACCTTGTGGAACATTTGTCGTTATGGGAAATAATGAAAGGGTTTGACCACGATTACCTTTGAACTGTGCGCCATTGGCAAAGAAGTCAGGCGAGTTAGGAATGTGGGCTGGTTACCACTTGTAGCCAGAACGTGCAGCACCTTTTCCCTAGTAACCTTTGACTGCATTACCATAGTCTAAAAGACAACGTTACATTTTCTATGGATTGAAGACGAATATAAAACTGAATTATGTCCCTAACGGGACGCAGCGATATTTTTTCGGATATAAATTGTGCAAAACCAGGCTGATATTTCTTCAAAAGAGATGCACTGATTTCCTGTGCGCTCCTTCAGTGACGACACGTGAACTGACTGGAGTCAGGGATTCGTATATCGAAAAACATTCTATGCGATACAAGCTTTTCGAATATCTTCAAGGCAGTCAATGTGCATCGCATGGATCGTAATGTGGACGAATCTTTCTATAGCACTGGTTTTACGATTAATACCCACCGGTTGTCCGGAATAATTTTCGTTTGAAAGTTTATTGAACAAACTCATCAATGCTGATGATAAAGTGAGAACGCGTTATTTTAGCACCGTCAGCGGAAAGCCATCTGGAACCCTAATATTATTACATTAAACTATGATAAGCTTCTTATGGACTTCCAAGGGCTCAACCGCATGAAGTGATATGTCCTTAGGTAAGCCTGGTTGAATAAAATCACCGAGCGTGCAGCCATTAGTTTTGGCGTCATATATATATATATATATATATATATATATATATATATATATATATATATATATATATATATATATATATATATAATCTTGCATAGTTTTGCTTTTTAGTTTCTGATTTAAACTTCTGATCAAACTGTATTAACTGGATGTGCGGAACCGAACCGTTAAATGGATACACAGGACAAAACCTCTGAGTTAATGGAATGGAGCTGATAATCGAACCCTAGTCATTTCACACTTGACAGGTCTCTTTCCGTTCGGCTGGGCTAAATGTTCTTACAACCGGACAGGGAGTACTTCTTAGAGCTACCTCTGCTTGTGAAAGAGCAGCGGTGTCCACTTATGGAACTGACCATTGCACGTGAAATAGGTTTCCATTATGCGAAAAGGCTGAGGAACAGGAACAGTTTTCTACTTCTGGAATACGGAAGCCCATCTTATGCGTTTTAGTCAGGAAAATTCATCGGTATGATATGGATAAAGGAACAGGTTCTGTGAATTCTGTGTGAATGGATGGTTTTACTGGTTTACTGGAAGGCTCACGGACACTCGTAAAAAGGAGTTACCTTTGTTAGCATCTCATCCGAACTACTCTCTGGTGCTATTCTCCGCCGCTTGCTCTAACAGTCGCGAGCAGTGCTCGTGCGATAATCGGACTTGGTCGACGTTGTGTTGAACAAGTCCTTCCCGTTGAACATATTTTGGAACACCGGTGTTGTGTGACTTTAACGGCATTCCGTTCATTAAAACAAGGACTGTCCTCTGATTTGGTGACTGCCTATTGGCTGACACGACAAATCATGCATACACCATCCGTCTGACAAAACCACTTCACCCACTCACATTTCCGCCCGCACCGGACGATCCTGTATGGCAGTGCCGGTTGCATGTACAACCTGCGTTGCCTCCGTCTGCTTCCAAAGACGGCGGCTCAGCACTTTCACTGGAGTTGACAAAACTACTCGATTTGATATGGGAGAAGGAACAAGTTTCAAAGAGTTAGTGTGAATCGATGATCGTACCGGTTTGTATGATAGGTGACAAGTCCTCCTGTGAAAAGCATCTAGGGATAAGTCTGGTTAGCATCACATCCAAACTGCTCACTGGTGTTATTCTCAACTGCTTATCTAACTCCCGCGATTAGTGCTCGCGCGAGAATCAAGCCGGATTCGGACCTGGTCAAGGTTGTGTTAATCACATCTTCACTCTTTGACAGATTTTAGGACATGGGCCCACTATCCTCGTTTTTCTTGATCTCAAGCTGCCTTGGACTCAGTCAGCCGTACAGTTCTCTGGTACTGCCTCTTGTTTAAGGGTGTACCAAAGAAATTCATTTCCATCATTAAGTCGCTTTTCATGAATAGCCGAAGCCAAGTTCGTGTTTACGATGCTCTTGCACTCGAGTCCACCACAAAAAGTAGTTTATGTCAAGGTCCCCTCCTTCTCCTTTTCTCCATACCTATGTGATTGATATCGCCCTCGAAAACACTTTTTGTCAGGTGCTGATAGTGGTATTGAACCTTTTGCTAGTGGAGAGGTGTCGGACCTTGAATATGCGGACAATATAGTTCTTCTAAGTGAAGTTTCAGGTAAGTTGCAAGCTTTTCTAGATAACCTGAGTAACTTTGTAGCAATGTCCAGCATCCGTTTGGCACATTGAAAGTGCAAGATGCTGTTGTAGGATTGGGTTGGCCCAGAATTATTCCTTTCAGCGTCCGGGGAGGGGAGGGGGACTGTAGAGCAGATAGATAGATTCTGTTATCTAGGCAGGTGCATTTCACCCAGAGGTCGGATATCATATGAAGTGTCTTTGCGTATACAGAAGACTAGTTTGGCGTTTGCCAGTCTGAGTCGTCTATGGCGTAGATATGACACAATTTCATTTGACAAGGGCCAGGTGTACGCTGCAGCAGTCAGACCAGGGGTCCTTTATAGCGACTGCAAGGAGAGGATACATATGTTTATTTATTTTGCACCGGATTAAGAACAAGCATGGTGCCAACAGAACAACAACAACGAAGAAAACGCGGAGTTGAGGGAGGGGGTTAAAAGTCAACATTACGAATACAAAAAGTAAAGCAAAAAAATTATAGTATTATCACCATACATGTTCTGTAAATTTCTGTCTGATTTCCAGTTCTTTATGGTTATCGGGATGTCAATAGACAGATCGTGCAACATTCGCGCCACTGGGTTCGGTTCCGAGCCATACCTCTCAGCGTTTTTAACCAACGGCATCCCCCATTTCTTGGGCCCCAACCAGGAAGGCGGGAAGCACCAACCGATGTCAAAGCTGAAGCTAATTTCTTCATATCCCTGCGCCAAATCATAGCCGCACCGCCGCGCCGCCTCTTCCACTCTTGCACACTACGTGCAAAAAGAGCTCAAAAGAGTAGGCGATGGGCAGGCATACTTAAAACGCACCAAAGCCATCGGAGACGGTGTAGAGCGACGACGACGAACCTCGTTATTACTCTACCAATGTTCCCACGAGACACGAGCATTGCTTCGGAGACACCGGTGGTCGAAAACGAAAAGCAGCCGGGCATCCTCAACTTTTAGAGGCCATATAAACGAAGATTGTCGGTATTGGGACACCGATTTCTTTGTGGCATTCCTGGAATCTGAAGGAACACCGTATCAGCATTGCTGAGGTTCAGCGAACAGTCTCAGGTACAGGAACCGAATCGTTGGGTGAAACACTAAAGGTTATCGGGCTAAGATGGTTGGAAAGTAAGTTGCTCATGTCCGCGGATATGATTCCTCGGTGCGCAATGATTACCAAGGAGGGTAGTGGTAGAAAGACGAATAAAGATGACCAGTCCTTGACTTGGGAGAAAGGCACAAAACTCCTATGGAGTAGAATTCACCATGTAGGGCATGTTAACCTTCTTGGATGGGGTCCACGAGACCCCTCACTCATTGGCTAGATACATAGGCGAATATTGCTCGATATCGCGACCAGTGAAGCTCTTGTATTCACAAACTTCCTCTATCAATTTGATACTTCGATTCGCAGTTCTCTCATTACTCTTTTCCTACTCCTGTTTTCCCATTATTCCCGATAGAGGTTCTCGCTGAGAGACAGCAACCAAAGCCATCGTACCCAATGCATGATTAATGGTTGTTTGGACTAAACTGAACTTAGTAGCGAGAAGGCCTAACCGAAAACTTCTACTCAACCGTTATATCCACAAGTGGATCACTAACCGGCCATAGAGACGCTGTCCATGCACCCGTATCGGTGCTGTTTTAAGCAAGATGTCCATTTTATTTACTGTCAGTGGATCTCCTTTTTAGGGTCTTACTTCTGCCTACATCTGGTGGAGGATTTTGACCGGTAAACTCTCTCTCAAATTCCGCCGTAGTATGTGAGGGTGGTCCGTACACCCTAACCTCCGTCTTACGAAGGTCATCGTCCGCAACTCTCCGGATGGCGGAGGCATGCAGACCGTTACACCATATCGTGGTACTATCCCTTTTCGATGATGCGGCGCTACAGCTGGTTAGGCTTTATCGGAGACTGCTATCACAATAATTTCCGACGTGCTTTCTACTGCTAAAAGATAAAATCCCTCTCCGTCTTGCTCCCCATATTTTTGGATACCTAGACGATGGTGGTCCTTTTTATTTTCGAACTGAATTACATTATTTAATGCTCTGGATTGTGGTTTTCGCTTTGGCGCTCGTTCATCTATTTGTCCTTAGCTACATGATAGTGACTGCGTTTGCACATCTGTTCTCAATCATTTCTGGAGTCGGATATGGTGCCAACACCAACTGTTTACTGTACTTTTAAATATCCCGTCCCTCTCCCTTCCACCTTATTTTTACCTCCAGGTCGCCAAAGAACGACTGGCGGAACTTCTGACAACTGGGCACGGCGAGATTCATGACCTGGGCGATTCCAACTTCGAGACAACGACGGAGCTTATGAATGATCTGTACTTTTTACATTCACTGTTGGAGAAACGTGAGCAATATCTCTTCTCAGCAATCGCACAAATTACACAGAGCGTATCGAATCGCAGTCTCTATCATCTGTGGATGATGGAAATTGCAGATTTAGTTCAGACTGCAGCGCGTGCTTATGCCGAAAGACTGTGTAGTGAACAGTTCGTAAACACTATCAATAAAATCCGGGCAGATTTGAACGAGACCACCAAGGAATCACTAAGCGACCTGTGTCGGTTATACATGTTAGGGTCTCTAGCGGGACCGGATTCTGTGGAATGGGCTATTATGCCGGCATCGTTCTCCTCCTACGTGCGCAATGAAGCGCGTTGTCTTTCCCGCAAATTGTCGAGGGACGCTCCCGCGCTGTGCGCTGCATTCAATCTGACTGCCAGTATGTTACGCGCACCGATCTCTGGTGATTGGATTGAATACAATTCAAAAGATGGACTACTCGGAGAGGTAATCGACTGGTCTCCAGACATTCGAGGTCTTACGTAAATGGTGATGAAATCATAGCATGAGCCACTTTCATTTGACGAGTGTTGTACCCCATAATTTTCTGAAAAATTGTCATTTTCTTATGGAATATATTTTGTCGCGCTGTTTGCATTACTTTAATTTTCGATTTATAATTGCCACTGTCGAAATGTGCGTTTTTCTCCAACTTTTATCATTGAAGTACACAACTTCTGTGACACTCGGTATATTGCACCTCTCCATTGCTCAAACTCGACTCTATCGACCATCGAATGTTCATATGAACAAAGTCAGAGGCACACAGCGGCAACATCAACATTGTTACCGGGTTTTCCCTATAGTATATTAGCTGTTGCCGGCTGTTTAGGGATCACGGCCTAGAGTGCAGTAACCAAACCTTTCCGACACACCTATAGCGCACAAAAGCAAATTACGTTGGAGATCCTGGTTCCAGTTATGGGGCTTAGTAACTGTACGGGAATCTGACCCACATCATTTCAGAGGGCTGAACTGTCAAACAACATGGGGTCTGACTGTTGGTTGAGAACGCACATCGAGTTTTCCCCGTCGTGTGTGCTGTATTTGACGGACACAACATTCCACTTTTGTTTAACATTCCAAAAATTGTTTGGACTTTTAAACTTGTTTTCCTTTGATGATTGGTGTGTTTTTTCACCAAATCACCGGAAGATTTTTCTTCGTATTTCCTGCGTATTTAATTCAATGACTCCCACATGCCTGCCAAACTCCGTAACGGGGACTAAAATTTCATGTAGTGTGCCCTGGCGCGGTGTGTCAAAAAGGTTCGGTTACTGTTCCCTAGGCCCTGATCAGCAAATCGCAGACAGTGGCTACTAAACGATTGCTCATGCCCACTAGACGACAGGAAAACTTTTGATTGTGTTATGGTTTTCATTGGATGGGTGTACCTGACGGACTCTACGGTTCGACAGAGAAGACCCGTGCACGATAGAGCTGCACTTTTGATCACTGTTTTACTATTTTGAACACTTTTTAACGGTATTGAACTGGTATGAAGCAGTTTTGGAAGGATTCGAAACCAGCGCTGATTATCCGTCAGAAAACACACCGGAGGACGATAAGACTCTTAAAAAAACAGTCGGAAATCTTAGTCGAGGGGGATTATAATGGATCTAAACAGCGTAAATCCATAGGCTTTCGGGTCTGGGTACGCGAAATGCGTTTACTTCATAATTTGGGTCACTAGAGGTCGGAACCAACTATTTGATTACATGTGCTGTAGAAGGGGTGTAACCCATAACCTCGAAGGTCCATTGCCCCATTATGAATAACCAGTAACCGGACCCGAAGACTTGGAGTAAAGATCTCCATAAGGTCCCAGTAGGTTAGCTTTGGTAACGAGTCGGGCGATAGTGGAACACTGGCTGCTACCAAAATACTGCGGTCCTTGGGGTATTCATACCTGAATGCATTATTCTCGTAAGTGGTCTGAATTGACACCATTCTTTCATATATTTTGCTCTTTATCCTTCGATTTATTTCGCTGTTGACTCGAAAATGCTGTGAGATAGTAACGAAAACCAGATAACTAGCTTACAATCAAGGGTACTAGTCCAATCGTCCGTGTGTTGAAGCATCTAGTGGTATTTCACGGGTAAAATTGCTTTATTCCATCACAGTTTCCACCACTGTAGTTTAGGAACGGAATGTGCAATCATTACCCTGCATAGTACGCCACTGTTGAAGCTAAAGATAACTTTGTCGTCATCAAAACGAGAAAAAAAAACAGTTGAATGTTTACTGCCTTACCTTTTGGCGACAGTAATCTAGATTCCACTGCCACCATTATTTTGTGCCCGGAGTTGGTCTTTCTTACTAGGTTATTATAAGTTCTGTTTGACTCAGCCCTTGAGAGAATATGTGGTTACACACGAAGACTGGTAGGCAATATGATTGAAACATTACCATGTAGTGCTGAGAAAATGACCATTTCCGATTTATTCTCTGCACGATCTTTTCTGAAGTTTGGTTTCGACCCCACCGTTTTGTTTGGTTGTGTTCGTTTAACTGAACTGATCTTCCCAAGGTTTTCATCGACCTCTTTTTTGAATAACCTTCGTTTTCGGTTTTTTGCCGACTCTATACACACTCGGTTTGCTTTCCGCTTCGCTGTAGCGTCCGTTTGCCTTCGTGTACTTCTCATATCGGTGCTGTTTCGGTACCACGATATATAGAATACACTCTCCCATCTGTGCACCGACTCGAGTTCTCTGTATTCATTCGATAGAGGGGTTTTCGTTGGTAAATCGCTGTGGGACCTCATAGAAGACGCGCGCATAAGTCGCACTCGAACGTCTTCTGTGAACCTAAGCGTGAACTGAGAATGCGATACCGATTATCGATTTGACTAACATTCAAACTTTGCAATTGTGCGCCGGTGATAATGCAATGTGATACGAAGGAAAATATGTCGAAAGGGATTTGCAGTGAATCCGGATCGGACAGAGCTGCAACGCTCACGCATTCAGATAAATTTTACGGTACCAAAACTAGCAAGAGTCCCGATGAAGCAGCCACGGTTCCGTCGAGAAACTGGATCACGGATACTCGTCTGAGCTTGTCTCTTTTACTAGAAAGTCAGAATTCAACATACGATGCGCTTCTGCGCCAGTTTTCCGACGTTGGACCCTTATCAACTAGAGGTGACATCTGGGAGAATTTGCTCTCGGTGGACGAGGTTCTTGAAGATTTGGATTGTGCTATATTTGAGACAGATTTGGTAGAAGAACTGTGCACTTATCTAGATCAGGTTGATTGCGAGAAAGTACGTTTGGCTTTGCAACACGGAAGATTAGTGGAAGAAAATGAATGGCTTGCAAAGGAACAAGCTATATTACAGGAACGTCTATTACAGTTGAATAAAACGTTAAGTGAGGTTGAAGCTCATCGCGATGTAGAGCATTTCATCTACCGTATGCGGCGTGGAGATTGTGACGGTACGGAAACGAAATCAAAGCTCATCGAAAGGGAACTGGAAGAAGACGGCTATATTGCTGCGCTCATTTCCCCAAAGATGAGAGGAATATATCACTTATGCATTAAGTATATTGCCGAAGGGCGTTTGGATGTTGCGGTAGCCATGTGCACACAGCTCCTGCGCGATCGTGATCGGTCGACTGAGCTCAGTGCTCTTGACTACGGGGTGATCAATTTGCTGTTAGGGATCGTATTGGGTCAACAGAAACGTTATACTGCCTCGATTACCAACATAGAAGATGCACTGAAAACGTTTGAAATGCGTGTAGGAAAAGAACATCCAAGTTTAGGTTGTGTTCTCACGCAACTGGCAGAAGGAAACACCGAGTTGGGAGATTATGAAGAAGCCGAGAAATACCTTAGACGTGCTATCGACTTGAAAAAAAATATTCTTGGGGAACAGCATGACGAGGTGATAAAACTTCAAGTGGATTTGATGGAGATACTTTTACATCTTAATGAGAATGAGCAAGTCGTGCAACTCAGCCAAGTCGTGTCTAAAAAATTAATGTTCACTTATTCTAAGCACGACTCTTTGTTTATCAGAGCACAGACACTAACGATCCGAGCGCACATAAATGATAGTCAAATAGAGGCGGCTTTCAAGCTCCTCAAAGTTGTGCTCCACGAATGCTTCCCTCGGACAGAGAAACAAACTATCATAACGCTAATTGAACGGGCTAATCAAGGAGTCCTGGTAACTCAGAGTGACGCCTACGAACTGTATGGCAAGCTGAACAATCCCCAAGAGATTGAACTGTTGAACTTACTACAGACAGTGTACCGCAGTTTGGGAAATGATGAAGCGAGTCAGCTAGTGTCTAGTGTTTTGAATACTTTCAAAACAGAATAATTATTTTCATATGGTTTATCAACAATAAACGTTCACACGCAAGTTACAGCGGTTTCACTTTCCGACGGGCCATTACAAAGCACAGAAAATGGTGCAGAGACATTAGGACATAAGTCAGTGTTTTGTGGAATCACAGTGCCAGTTCCTCCGTGCAAACACATTGTACGGAACCTGACTGGTTTTGCCATTAAAAACTCCGAAGAGCGAACAGGGCGATCGCGTTGCATACCTGCACACTGATAGAAAATGCCACTTGATCTTTTGTAAAGAAAACTCGTAAGTCAATCTGCTGTGACAAGTGTTAAATGTTGCAATTGGATGTGCATGGAGAACTGCGTAGACCATTCAGGTAGTTCATGAACGGTAATTGAAATTACTTGACGAATAGACAATGGATACTCGGGAATCCTGCGAATGCTGCATGTGTTGCTGTGTTCACTCAGCTGGGAAGACTGCAGGGTCCATTTGATGCAGTCACAGTGCCATGTTCAGTTGCTATTTTGTATCTACATTTACGTGGCTAAATTTATTTCATACAGCCGTGAAATTCTTTCCCTGGAAAAATGATTGCTCAAACCGTTTAATGACGTTTTCGCGCATAGTCCACTCGGATTTCAATGAACTCTTCCAATTGCAGACATCCCTGGTTGATGTGTGTAATTTCCAGGCGATGACAGCATCGTCGTTATCATCAACGCACAGCGTTAAGCAGCAGGGCTAGCGCAACTGGCTACTACCACTTTCACCATGTTGCACGTAGCAACAGAATGAAAGAATACATGGGGTGGAATGGGAGTGGATGTACAGGCATGCTCCGTACATGCAAAAAACAGACTAGATCGTCGTTGTAATCCAGGTCACAGATTTTCACCATTTGCCAGTTCGACGCCCACATCTTGCAGATCTATCCGCATGGATGACGGCGAACGTCTGATGCTCAAACCATTATGTGTTCATGGGTTCTTTTGGCGGCTGACTGTCGAGTCAGCCAGAAATCATATTGATTACGATATTGGAAACATCACGCACACATTGACGTTTCATGTTATTTACTCAATTCTTGAAAACGAAAACGGATCAGACAATTGCTTAAGCGAGAATGAGCTACGTGTATAGGGTAAAATCTGTAAGAAACAATGGGAAATAAACCATCATCCGAGACAGCCGACAAACACCAACCTGACCCAAAACAATGTCTTACAGGGATCAGATACCACTCAAATGATCCCACCAGCTTCGTCAACAAAAAAGCGCACGAATTTTCTATTATTCTGCATAGTGACAATATGACTGACGATTTTCGATAGATTTTAGGTGCGTCGGCACAAATTCTGATCGAACTGTAACTCGTCTCAAACTCACAGAGGAGCATTGGTTCGTTCGGAGGTTCACGACTCGTCATACTAACTGTATGTGTTGCTTGCTACGAAATAACCTCCAGCGCAGTCCACATTCGCTTTGTCGTAGTTGTTATGAACCAAATATATCATAGCAATGGAACCTGAAAAGACTGCAGATCGAACGGATTAGATACTCCTTAACAAGGTGCACCTCGATTCCAAATATTGTCTAAGCCTAATACCTGAAAAATCGTCTACTGATCATCAGCACTACTTTTCCATAATGGACACCAAATCACTCATCACAGCACAGTCTCCGACGGACATACAGAAGAAACACGAATAGAGTAGTCGTTTTTGACCATAGAACACGACTTCGAGCGAACAGTTTGATAGACACGGTGCCGTGTCATGGCTCGGCCCCCACGTTGTCTTTTACATCATCATTATCATCATCGTGCAGCGTTAAACAGTAGGGCAAGCCCCACTGACCACTGCCTTTCTCACCATGTTGCACGCTGAATTAAAAAGTATGAATATACAAGATGGACAGGGAGTGGACCTATATGGGTGGGAAAAGAAAAGAATGCCCTAGTAACCAACCCACGGAATACACAGTCTAACTGTACAAACGTACACCGATCAAACATTCTGATTCGATAGAAAGTGACAACACGATCTCCACGGTTCGCTGCCATATCCTTCAGTGTCTCCAGCCAACTGGTAGACGGATCTTTTGGACCCCAACCACGAAGACGTGAAGCACCTACTTTTCCTAAGTTTGCTGTACATTTTCTCATTCCTCGCTGCCACGTCATCTGTTGACCTCCACGTGGTCTCTTCCACTCTCTGGGAGGGGCGGAGAATAGGACACGGTACGGTAGACGTGTGTTTGCCATACGTAACACGTGTCCCAATCAACGAAGTCTACTAAGTTGGATACGCTGAGACAAAACGTTCTCTGAATTAGTACCCAATACTCGCTTTCTGACCTCATCGTTGGTTACTCGGCTATTCCACCCAATCCTAGCGATACTACGTAAACATCGATGGTCGAAAACCTCAAGACGACGAATATCTTCAGCACGCAGACTCCAAGTTTCGCAACCATACAACAAAACTGAACGCACAGTGGCACAGTCTACACGACCTTTCAACTTCAGTGAAATATCGGATCGGCGCCACAAGTGCTTCAGTCCAGCGTACGCCACTCGAGCCTTGGATATCCGCGTGCTCACCTCTACTACTGTGCTCCCATCCGTCGTCACGCAGCTACCGAGGTAGGTGAAGTGATCGACAACTGACAGCACCTCCCCATCGAGCATCAAGCTCGGAATTGTTGACGTCCAGTCTTGTAACATCACCTTGCACTTTGAAGGTGCAAAGCACATGCCGAATAGAGCTACAGCTCTTGCAAGATTATCTAGTGCACGTTGAGCATGTTTCGTGCATTCGAACAAGCAGACAACGTCGTCTGCGTAATCTAGGTCACATAGCTTTTCACTATCTCCTAGTTCTACGCCTACATCCTGAAGATTTTGCAAAGCACTCTCCATTATTTCGTCCATGACGAAGTTGAACAGGAATGGAGACAAAGGGCATCCCTGTCGAACACCACTGGTCGTTTCGAACCGACCGGATAGTTCACCGTAAACCCTAACGCGGCCAGAAGTATGAGAATACAATGATCTCATTAGGTTCACGAACTTCTGGGGCATACGTTTTCGATGAAGAGTACTGAAAAGCGATGTTCAATCAACTGAATTGAAGGCGCCTCTCAGGTCTAAGAAAATCATTATTGAAGATGGGAACAATCAATGACTCGCTCCATATTAACGGAATACGCTCCTCCTTTAAATGTCACGGAGCAAGGCGGTTAGTGATTTTATCAACGCCTCACCACCCAGTTTGAAAAGAACTGGAGGAAGTTCGTCGGGACCTGCCGCTTTCCCCCACCTTAGTAATCGAATACATGACTCTACTTCTACTTCTGATGGGGGCTCAAGTGATACCACCCAAGAAGTCACAGTTGTTGACACGGGAGTAACTACACTAGCGTGCGGCCAGCTAAACTGTTCCTTGAAGTACTCGGCCCATCGGTCAAGCCTTTGCTGTTTGCAAATCGTTTCACTGACCTGAGTTCGCCGTCCACCGGTGTCACGAATAAGTTTGAACAGTCTCTGACTGTTACCTGAAGCAGCTGCCACTTCCATTTCTTCAGCTACATTGACACACTAATTTTCGCGATCATTCTTAAGGCTTCGCGTAACTTGTCTTTGCAGCTTTCTCCGCATCTTATTCATCTTCTTACGGTTCGAAAGCTGACGCTTTTGCTCCATCATACTCAGCGACTCTTGCGAGATCCAGTGTCTCTGATGGACAACGGATCTAGGACCACAGGCGAAACCTGCTGCAAAGTGCATCGCTTGTTTGATATGAGCCCAATGCTCATCTACATTACTGTTCTCCGTGGATCCTAGCTCATCTGTTAACTTCTGCTCATACCGGGTGCGTACTTTCGGATCACACAAACGTTGCACGGCTAATCCGGTTTGCGACGATGGCCATGGAGCTGGAGTGATAATCGCATTAAAACTAATGCATGGTCAGACTCTATGTACGTGGACCAGTAAGATCTACAGTTTTGAACAGAACTGCGCCATCGGTAGCTTACGGCGATATGGTCAATTTGACTCAAAATACCTGTAGAGTTAGAGCGCCATGTCGCTGTGCGACGCGAGTTGTGTCGGAAATTTGTGCTAGACAAGAACAATCGATTGTCTGCACAAAATTGGAGAAGCCTATCCCCGTTATCTGTGCGCTCAGCGGGTAAAGCACAACGCCCACTTAAACAGGCTTCTGACACACTAAGTTTGCCAACTTGTGCATTGAAGTCACCAGCTAGCACTACAATGTCGGAACCTTTACTGCTGCGAACGAGAGTGGCGAGGGCATCATAGAACTCATCTTTCTGCAAGTCTGAGCTACAGTCCGTTGGGGCGTACGCCGAGATCACGAACACAACTATCCTTTCGAACGCCGACTGACCCTTGGAGTCTCACGGCACATAAACGACTGTTAACAGGGATCCAGTCTAATAGGGCAGCCTCAGCCTTGTCAGTCAAGACAATTCCTACACCACGTTGACCCACAGCTCTAGCTGCTTCGTCTCCTGAGGTGCGCAGAATATACCTCGATGAGATACCAGGAGCAGTTAGCTGAATTACATTGCTCGAATCCTGCATACGCGTTTCGCTTAAGCAGCAAACATCAATCTTCAGAGAGTTCATTGTGAGGGCTAGGCACGCCTGCTGACCGGCCTGCATGAGTGTACGCACGTTGAAGGAGCCGAGATTCAGAGGCTGACGAGGCTTGAGAAAATGTGAGTTACCAGACAGACGATTATTCCCGACACTATTTGACAGTGAATCGTTGAGAGTATTGACCGTGTTATCAATGGGAGCATTATGGGTGGATAGATGGGGCAAAGAGGGATGGTTAGGGACAGAAGACAAAGGTTGAATAACAGAGAGGGAACTCTGAGCTGTAGCACACTTATCACTACCCACCCCGCTCGATGCAATGGGCAGCGCGGTCCTGATTAGCCTGCGCGACGACCGATGCAGTATGGAATTCTTTGTATTCGTGCAGTTCATGGGAGATGTTGGACGGGTACTGCTAGGGTGTCCAGCCACAAAGCAGGAGAACGATTAATATTCTCATCCAAAGCCTTTAGTTCTGACAAGAACCTATCCGCAAGGCAGCGGGATGGCTTAGTGGAAGCCCATTTGCTTGGATCAATTATTCTTCAACTGTTTTTTCCGACTGAGTTGCCAGCTCAAATCAACCCACAACCTGGAGGACCAGGAGACTGGACTTTGTCTGACCTCTACCCATTGACCTGTCAGGTATGATTGCATTTCCGGCTTAAGGAAGCCATCCTGTATAGCTCTTTGGTCATAGAGGCGCGCAAGCCATCACACTACGTCAAGGTGCAGTCTCGTCGTGATGTCTTTTACATCCCAAGTAAGCATGTGGGCCGAATACTACCAGGTTGCCCAGATCGAAGTAGCAGGTTGATTTAAGAACCCCTACTCCGAGCCTTTGACTGGAACGTCCAACTCACAAGGCAGTAGAACGGTATGAGGGTCTCGTAGCTCTCTGGGAACCAGTGACAGATTGCTCGGTTCATACGCCCTTAGAACGGGGCCAGACAGTCTGGGTGCCAATAAACCCCTCCGTCACAGATGCCCGTGAGGATATCGTTGTACGTATCACACCACCCGTGGTTGGTTAAGACTCGGGGTTTATTCGTTTCCCCTAGACTAAGTATCAGTCAGTCAACCCGGTGGAGAGCGCCGGGCATTCGCTTCCGTCCTCTCACTTCGGTGGGAACACCTCTGCCACTAGAGAGCAGTGAATAGGGCTTCTTCATTAGAGGCTGCAGCAGACAAGCGATCATTTGGGAGCATTCCGAGTAGCCATCTCGGAGCCTGAAATACCCACCCCCGACCATATTGGGGCATCTGGTGATCTTCCAACCGAGTCCGTAAAGAGAAACGGTGTGCACCAGGGTTGCCCCCTATAAACAGAAAACGTGGAAGATTGTGTGAGCCAATAATCGATTGAAAATCAAATGCTTCCATCTCACAGTTCTCTGGCACTGCTTCTTATTGAAGGATATACCACAAAAATTCATTTCCATCATGAAGTCCCTGTACATTGGCAGCCGAAGCCGAGTTCATGCTTACGGTGACCTTCCGCCCAAGTCTACCAAGAAAAGTGCACGTCAGGGTTCCTTCCCTCTCCCTCTCTTTTCTTTCTTCCGTAACTATAACTGGCATGGTCCTAGAGGCGGTTCTTTTGTCATCTGAGAATAACAGTATTGAATTTCTCCCGGGTGGAAAAATGTCAGACCCTAAATATGCGGAAGACAAAACTCTTCAAAATGAAGATCCAGGTAAGTTGCAAGCGTTTCTGGAAAGCAAAGCGATGCTAGGTACGCATTTTTCACCGTTGAAGAGCAAGATGCCGTTGCAGGACTGGGTTAGTCCAGCACCAAACCCTTCGGTAATTGGGGAGACTATACACCAAGTGACCAAGTTCCATTATCCAGGCAGCCGCATTTCTTCTTGAGGTTGGATGTCGAATGAAATATCTCCACGTACACAGAAGGGTCATTTGGAATTCGTCAACTTTAGCCATCTGTGGTATATTTCACACCGGCTGGAAATCGAGCGTGGTACCAACGAAGCAAGAACAATTACGAAAATAGGGGAGTAGAACACGATAAGTGCGATAGCCAGTAGAAAGATAACGACACGATTTTCCTGCTTTCTAATCGTGAGCCTTTCGATGTTTTTTGTCAGTTTGTTTGCTTGAGTGACATTTTCTGTGATTATGGAATGCCAGAGTTCAGCAAACAGACCGTACAGCACTCATGACTTGTATTCTGAGTGATATCCCTCAACGTCTTCAACCCACGGCAATCCTCGTCCCTTGGGCCTCAATCAGGTAGGGGGAAGCATCAACCGAAGCAAATGCTGATGCTAGCTTCTTTGTTCCTCAATGTTAGGTTATGGCCTGAACATTGTGACGCTTTCAGCCATGCCCAGCACGTGCGAATAGAGCACGGAAAGGTTGATGATGGGCGGGCATTCGCAAAACATGACCAAGCCACCGAAGGTGGTGTAGAGCGATCACTTCGTTGAAAAGATGATTATCCGTGTCCAACACACGACTGCGCACCTCCGCCATTAATTACTCGATGCTCCCACCAGAAGCGAGCAATACTTCGGAGACATCGGTTGTTGAACGCAGATTCTTCATAGTTCAGAAACATGGCCTCTGTGTGTGGATTGTCAACATATGAACACTGGTGTCTTCGTGGCATTGCCCGAATCTAATGAGAACACCGAATCCGCAATTTAGCGGTTCGGCAGAGAGCATTAGATACACTAAGCGAATCATTGGATAAATCGCTAAAGGTCATGAAGCTAAGATAACTGGGACATGTGTTGCGCATGCCCCCGGATTGGATTCCTCGGCGCCCAACGTTCGCTGAGGCGGGTGACAGTTGAGAGATGAGCAGGAATGGTAAGTCCATGACATAAAAAAGCCTAACCAGTGGGCTTGACCATGTGGATCGTGTTAGGCTTCCTTGGAGGGGTCCAAGAGATCCCTTGTTCAGTGGTTAGGTACGCTGGAAAACATGGCTCGGTGTCACGATCAGTGGTGCTATTGTACGGAAGGAGGTTTGTCTGCTTAGTATTAATCATAATCCTCTGCTGATTCTTTTTCTGTTATTTCCCACTGAGGTTTCCGCTGAGATAGTAACGAAAACCACCGCACCCAATTCATCGTTAATGGCTGTTTTAACTGAAACGGGAGTCACCAGTCCATTCTACATAAAAATGTATAAAAACCTGATCAGTGGTTCTGGCCAAGCAGGGCTTGTCCGGCTTCTTGGTTGGAGTTCGTCCATCTAGTGATCACAAACAATGTAGGATATAGCTGGATGTCGTGAGTAGTGGCGCTCTCACACTGACATACTTTTTTCATCAACCTGATGTTATAATCATTTGTGATGCTAGTTGTGTTCAATTTTCGAGTGAGTTTCCTACTCAGATTACCAACCTGAAACATCACACTCGGTGCATGGTGAGTAGTTGTTCGCAGTGAGTTGAACTTGGGGATACATACAGCCGTCTGTCGTTTTTAAGGTCGCGCAGTCTGTTTCATCGCTTACCAGATCACTTTTGGTGTGACTGTGCACATTGTTTAGTTCGCAACCCGTGAAAGAGCAAGCTATGACATGCCACCAGCTTAAGAACGCTAGATGAAACTAAAGGAAATTAGACAAATAATGTATTTACAACTCCTAAGATAAGGTGTCTAGATGTACCGAAAAATCACATCTTTCTTTGAGGTCACCATCTGAACTTCTAGTTTGACAATACATCGGAGAATTGATGAAAGCATCTCTTCTGCGTATCCCATCAGAAAGTAGGCCTCCGTGGTCTGTATGCGCGTCGAAAGAAGGAAAGCGACACGGACAATATTGTATTGCCGTTTGATGATCACCTACGGGTGAAGCAAAAATGAAAGCAACATTTAGCGACTGAAATACTGGATCCTCAAAATAATCATAAGGATGAAATGGTACTTTTATGTAACGAACCACCAGACATGATAACTGTGGTCTATTAACTGTTCCTCATTACTGTCCACCCATAATGCGCATTTCTATATTTGCAAATCTTCTACTCAACATACATACTCAATCTGTTGAACGATTAAGGCCTTTATTCCGGGCCTTTTCTCATTCTGACGTGATGATTGCTTGATCGAAACAAGATATACAGTAACTAATCACAATACAAAACAAATTATTCGTTTACCAATGGACAACATTCTACGATCCGGACAATTCGATGCTGACCCTTCGTCAAAAAACGTCAGCAACAGCCTGGAAACACTGGTTCCGCACATTCAGTGCTTTCATCGCCAACTCTTAGACGCCTGATTCGGACAAGTCCGATGCCCCCAATTAACTAGGTCAAGTCACCAGTATACCGATAAACTGCCGAGTGTAAAACGTGCGAAACTGCAGTCGACCCCCTTGACAAAATTTATATAAAACCGAAAAATGGGGATTTTGCTCGGCCCATGTCCTCTTGTAAACAGGAAACGGGCCAAACTCTGGACCAGTTCCTATGTAAGCTGAAATTATCAACAAAAGACTATGGTTTCAAATCTGTCAGTCGAACAAAAACCAAATGACGCTGCTATACGCGATGCGTTCATCAGTGGAATGTAATCTGACAACATTCGACGATGAATTCCGGAAAACAGGTCGCTGGATCTCGATACCGGCCACGAACAAGCTCGTTTTCTGGAAATGGCTTGCCATCAATCTCATTTTAGTTCACCCGACTGATCCTTCGTATTCAGTCTCAACATGTAATCCAGATATGCTCAAGGGATCACGCTCTCACATGTTTGAGTCAGGTCCTGCGGCAGCAGCAACTGGTCGATGCTACTTCTGTGGATATGTCAGACACCCTCGTTACAGGTGTCCCGCTAGAGACCCTGTGTGCAAATCGTGAAATAAAAAAGACATTACCAAAAGGTGTCGGTCACCATCACACACCAAAACTACGTCGATAACTAATTCCTTATTATCTTAAATAAAATCAGCTTCCGCTCCCCACTGCCTTTCCATTGCAGTAGTATAGGTTCTCATCAAAGGAATACTTCTGTAATCTTTGGTCGATACCGGCAGTTCAGACAGTTACATACTGTGAGGGCATGTGCTGACTCATGGTCGATAGCCAGCCATGTCGCGTCAGCAATCAGCATGCCAGCGTCTGTCCGGAATCCAAGTCAGTGTGTGTGCCAGCGGATGCGCAAGTGACAAAGCAGCGGATCGATGAGACGCGAACGGAGTCCCGTCAAGTGGTAACTGGTCGTGTGACCAATCAACCAATCACAAGACAGGCTACTTGATGCCAGTATGAACCACTTATTCGGCGTTGCAACGAATGACGTCAGTGATTGTTTCTTCCTGTATAAACGATGTGTTTCTTGCTAATAAAATGAGATGATTCGTGGGCGGAATAGACTTCTCACTAAAATTAGTGGGACGGAGTAAAACACATACCAAGTTCTGCTGTTCAGAAACAGTGTTGGAGGATTGAGAGGTCACGCAGTTCCATTACCATGGCATCCACTAGTCTTACAACTTACATACATGGACATTGCATTGTGACTTTGTCTTACAAAAGTTCTAACTACCCTCTCTCTAAACTTTCCACTCTGTTCAATCTCTGTGCCAATGTGCTTTTAGGCCAGTATTTCTTACGTCTGCACAAAATGCGAATAATTCCTCTCGGAGGCGAAAGTGAATCCTTTTCATTGTGTAACCTTACTGCTGTTCGTATCGACCCGTCACCTCTATTTCACAACCTACTACCCAGCTGCATCCCGATTACCATCAACCTGCTGCGGATGAAGGCTTCATCGAAATAGAAATCACAGAATCGTCTAACTCACGCTGGCGCGCTCAGGTACTGGTCACTACTAACGAACGGCAGAAACGCAGAATCGTAATTGATTACAGCCAGACAGTCGACGGATCCACGCTACCTTATGCCTATCCACTCCGTAAATTCGATCAAATGGTCGAAAAAATCTCAAGCTATGTTGATTTTAGTACTCTAGATTTGAAATCTGCATACTACCAAACACCGATCCGGGAGCAAGACAAGACTATCACTGCATGTAAAGCCTGTGGAAATCTGTTCCAGATCCGTCGGATTCCCTTTAATGCCATCAACGGTGTTTCATGCTTTCAGATGGTCGTCAATAAGATTATTAACGCGGAATCCCTCTCAGGCACCTTTGCATTCTTGGGCAATATTATTTGTGGTGTGGACGAATAACAAAACCGGACAACCCTATCGCGACTTTACACTGCTGCCAAGAAATACGGACTTTCACTTAACGACAGTAAAAGCACAATCAGAGTAAAGCTTTCCGAGCCTTTGGGGTACAAAAATTTCTCACAGGTCGATTAAACCTGGTCCTGATAGACTTGAACCTCCTCAAAACCTACCGCCTCCGAAAGATTTCAAGTCTCAACAGCGCATTATTGGGCTCTTGGTGAAATATTCACAATGGATATCGCCTTGTTCGGACAAAATTCGACCTCTAGTTAAAAAGAGACTATTTCCCTTACTGGAGGAAACTACAACGCCATACAAATCCATGAAAGATGAACTGACGAGATCTCTAATGTCAACAGTAGATCCGAAGTCACGTCTCGTGGTCCAGACTGACGCTTCTGAAATTGCTATCACTGAAGTACTGGAAAAGAACGGAAGACCCGTTGCTTTCTTTTCTAGGATATTGACAGCCAGTGAGCGACATCATTCATCGGTGGAAAAGGAGGCGTATGCCATTGTTGAAATCATCCGAAAGTGGCGATATTATTTACTTGGTGTACACTTTCAATTAATTACTGACCAAAGATCGGTCGGTTTAATGTGCGACATAAATCACCGCGGGGAAGTAAAGAATGATAAGATGCAGCGTTGGCGCATCGAAGTAATGAGTTACAACTTCGACTTGGTTTACCGTCGTGGCGAGGTCAACAAAGCAGACGATACACTACTTCTTGGGTACTGCGGCTCTGCATGTGATATTACTCTGAAGGATTTACAGGATTCTTTATACCACCCCGGAATAAGCCGCTTGATACACTTTGCACGATCTAGAGATCCCCCTTCTCAGTTGAAGATGTGAAGAAAATGGTATCCAGTGGTTCTGTCTGTGCTGAGCTAAAACCGAGATTTATCAAAATACCTACTGGAAGCATGATCAAAGCCACATCTTCATTTGAATGTCTTAATGTTGACTTCAAAGGTTCGAGGCCTTTAGCTACTCGTAATAGGTACCTACTTACGATAACTGACTAATACTCTAGATTTCCATTCTGCTTTCCTGGACAGGACATGACGGCGTCAACTATCATTGACGGATTCCGCCAATTTTTCTGTATGTTTGGCATGTCTTCGTACATCCACTCAAATCGCGGTCTTACGTTCATGTCCGAACAACTGAAACATTTCTCACATGCTAAAGGAATTGTGACCATCAAAACGAAAGCGTACAATCTCCAGTCTAGTGGGCAATTAGAATGTCCAATCGGCACTATATGGCGTTGCATCTCTCTCGCCGCTAAATCCAAGTTTCTGCCTATCATCGAATGGGAAACTGTTCTAGATGCACTCCATTCCTTTCGCTCCCCACCGTGCACTACCACGGACGCCACCCTACACGAACGTTTGATACAATACAACAGGAAATCCACACCGGGAATCTCTTTACCAAGCTAGCTCACTGTTCCCGGACCAGTCTCCATGAGGCGCCACTTCCGTTCGTCGAATTGAGCCTGCTGTTGACGAACTGGAACTCGTTGAATGCAGCCTAAGGTAGGCTCATGTGCGTACACCAGACAGGCGCGAAGAAACGGTTTCCATTCACAACCTCGCTTCAAAAGAACGACAGCAGCATAGTCTTGGTGACACATATTTTTGCATCACACTCAGATAACATATCAGACCACTATACAAACAGCAATGACCCTATTCACACAGAAGTGTTAGGTTAAAATATTCCCACTAACACATTACCGTCATCGCTCGCAGATAAACAAAAAACAGTACGGCCGTACAATCTCCAAAATCGTGAAGTGTAAACACCCGTAACTGCTGTAGTTTAAACTGTGAAACTCAGTGCGGAAGAATGTGTACTGGCTGCTTCCTATTACTGTCGACCCATAATGCGCATTTCTATATTTGCCCATTTTTTATTTCAATATATATGCTCAATCTGTTGAACAAATAAAGCCTTCATTCTGGGCCGTTTATTTTCTCATTCTGATGTGACGATTGTTTGATAGAAACAAGATATACAATAACCAATCGTAATACACAACAATAACATTGTTGATCTTCTCGGATTCCGTAAACCTGGCAGAACGAGTCGATTGAGAAACGATTCTACAGCAAAACAGAGATGTCGAACTTAGAACGACTCATCACTCATGTGACATACCGGGACCGATTACGGTATTGTTCCGTTTCCTGGTCACACTGTTGTAACATTTTTTGCATAATTTGGAAACTAACCAATATTATAGCTATTCACTAACACGATGAGTTTCTCGTCTGATAGCCCCGTCCTGTTCATAGCTTAAAACCCAGTTTTCTTTCAGGTAAAATGGTTATTCGATTTTCCCGTTCGGATCAAAATGTATGAGGCTTATTTAGTACTAATACCCCCTGGTAGCGATCCCTTGTCGATACTAGTGAGCTCTTACTACTGGACGTATGCGCAAGCACCGAACGAAAAACACATCTCAGCCATTTTCAGATGTAATCAGCGGTCAGTGGATTATCCCCGAAGATCAGAACAAATGATATACACGAAAACTGATGACCAGGCAGTTCATTTGTCATAGGGACCATAATAAATCATTGACAACAAAAAAAGATTTAGAGGCTCTCGATCTAAAAGTAACGATTTTCACTTACTTCACTCTCAACAGCTACGGGGAATGTTCCTTTGATGAACATTCGAATAAATTCATCATGCAAAGTGATCTCCGACGTGTACAAAGTTTCACCTTTCAGGTTTGATGTATTCCAAGAGTTCCAAGACTTCATCACTCCAATTTGATGAGGCTTTTTAGCTTGTTCATAAGTTAACGGAATGGACTGATTCCGAGTTCGGCGAACGACTCCAGCTCGTGTGTTTTTGTTCAACGATGCGGAATAATGAAGCTCTCTAAGAAACTTTGGTGTTTTTGTGCGCAAGACAATTGGCATAACATTCATGGCTGAAACTGTCTAAGGAAACCTCGTGCAGGCAAAATACGTGAAGTGAATAACTAATAACAGTGATTATTCAGCCTGGCTTTTTCCATAGGATTACTGGGTTGACTGAAAAAAGGAAATGTATCATCACGAGTTTAGAATTTATACTGACTTTACAGTCAGCAATATACTAAATATATATTCATTCAGCTCATGTTTTCAAGGCTGCAACTGTTCATTTGGTATTTGCGGTATCCCTTGCTGTTTACAAATCCACACCAACTCTATGGAAAGAAATTATTTTTCTTAATGCTGCATTCGGCGGTGTATACTGCACCTAAGTGTGTGTTGTCTCCGAAACATGCATAGAAGACCCAACTTCAGTGTTAACACTTCGCGCCCCAGCTACAAACTCGACTTCTCGTTTTACTCTTCCATATCGGGTGATCCGGGTGTCTAGTGCACGTGGTTAGGCCGGTGTTGGCATCGCTCTGAGCATGAAAGTTGAGCGTGCACTGCTGGACTGGATTCCAGTTAGCAGTTGTCTGTTGATAAAATCACTTACCACCTTGCTCCGTGACATTTGGAACGAGGAGCGTATTCCATTAATATGGAGTGGGTCATTGATTGTTCCCATCTTCAAGAAGGGAATACGCAATGACTGCAGTAATCATCGTGGGATTAGCTTAATTCCGATAGTCACGAAAGCATTAGCTTTGATTTTGCTGCATCGTCTTACACCGGCTCGCGAGAGGAATGTCCGCGAACAGCAGGCTGGATTCCGCCCAGGTCGAGGTTGCATCGACCAGATTTTTACTCTTCGCCGACTACTTGAAACGCGTTACACGCACCGCCGACCGACAATAATGATTTTCTTAGACTTGAAAGACGCCTTCGATTCAGTTGATCGAACATCGCTTTTCAGTACTCTTCATCGAAAACGTATGCCCCAGAAGTTCGTGAACCTAATGAGATCATTGTATTCTCATACTTCTGGCCGCGTTAGGGTTTACGGTGAACTATCCGGTCGGTTCGAAACGACCAGTGGTGTTCGACAGGGATGCCCTTTGTCTCCATTCCTGTTCAACTTCGTCATGGACGAAATAATGGAGAGTGCTTTGCAAAATCTTCAGGATGTAGGCGTAGAGCTAGGAAATAGTGAAAAGCTATGTGACCTAGATTACGCAGACGACGTTGTCTGCTTGTTCGAATGCACGGAACATGCTCAACGTGCACTAGATAATCTCGCAAGAGCTGTAGCTCTATTCGGCATGTGCTTTGCACCTTCAAAGTGCAAGGTGATGTTACAAGACTGGACGTCAACAATTCCGAGCTTGATGCTCGATGGGGAGGTGCTGTCAGTTGTCGACCACTTCACCTACCTCGGCAGCTGCGTGACGACGGATGGGAGCACAGTAGTAGAGGTGAGCACGCGGATATCCAAGGCTCGAGCGGCGTACGCTGGACTGAAGCACTTGTGGCGCCGACCTGATATTTCACTGAAGTTGAAAGGCCGTGTATACCGTGCTGCAGTGCGTTCAGTTTTGCTGTATGGTTGCGAAACTTGGAGTCTGCGTGCTGAAGATATTCGTCGTCTCGAGGTTTTCGACCATCAATGTTTACGTAGTATCGCTAAGATCGGGTGGATTAGCCGAGTAAACAACGATGAGGTCAGAAAGCGAGTATTGGGCACTAATTCAGAGAACGTTCTGTCACAGTGTATCCAGCTTAGTAGACTTCGTTGGTTGGGACACGTGTTACGTATGGCAAACACATGTCTACCGTACCGTGTCCTATTCTTCGCCCCTCCAAGGGGGTGGAAGAAACCACGTGGAGGTCAACAGATGACGTGGCAGCGAGGAATGAGAAAATGTACAGCAAACTTAGGAAAAGTAGGTGCTTCACGTCTTCGTGGTTGGGGTCCAAAAGATCCGTCTACCAGTTGGCTGGAGACACTGAAGGATATGGCAGCGAACCGCGAGCAATGGCGATCGTGTTGTCACTTTCTATCGAATCAGAATGTTTGATCGGTGTACGTTTGTACAGTTAGACTGTGTTTTCCGTGTGTTGGCTACTAGGGCATTCTTTTCTTTTCCCACCCGTGTAGGCCCACTCCCTATCCATGTTATATATTCATTCTTTGTAATTCAACGTGCAAGATGGTGAGAAAGGCAGTGGTCAGTGGGGCTTGCCCTACTGTTTAACGCTGTACGATGATGATGATGATGATGATGATGATGATGATGATGATGATGATGATGATGATGTCTGTGTGTGGTTCGGTTGTATGGTTCTGTGCATGTCAACATCAACAGAATTGAGCGCCGATACCTATTTGTTGTCTCTGTGTATAACTCAAATGACTACTGCTCTCCTGGAGCTAAAGACGAATTCTACCAAGATTTGTCTCAACCGTTCCGCAGCGTGCGCTCTGCGGACATACTTGTTATTACTGATGTCTTCAATAATTAAGTTGGAATCCTAGACGAGATGGAGAGAAATGTAGGAGGCCGATTTGGCGTTCCAACTGATCGAAACGATACGGTGACCGGCTAACCTATGTTCTGACCATGGCCTATTCCTAGAGATTACAAATTTCTCGCGCAAAAGGCGGCATAGACTAACTTGGCGTCCTCCTGCGCCTTCAAAGTGTTAGACCCAGATCGAACACATTGCTGTCGGTTACCGCTAGGGCGGATCAGTTCAAGATTCCCCATCATTTTGGTCCACATCTGCAGACACTGATCACGCTCTAGTCCGGGCGCATTTCAGCCTACGTCACGTCGGTGGCCGAAATAACACCTAAGTCAAGCTTCCCCCACAGCTGCTACTAAACGATAGCCATCGATCTGCTTTCTAAGCAGAGTTATCCACCATGTTATCGATGCACCCAAATGCCCATGATCCAGAAGAGCGATGGACAGAGATCAAACGGGCTCTACGTGCGACTGCTGATGCTGCCCAAGGTCGAACAAACAGACACATACAGAAACGATGGATATATGCTTCCTTAATTGCGCAGTTACACATTTGCAGATCAATTCCTCCGGATTCTAGGTGTGATGAGGCACGAGGATGCCTTAAACGCCAACTGATTCTTAGCCCGAGGAACGACCGTGAACAGTGGTGGGTTGCGAAGTGTGGGGAGATGGAAAAAGCTGCAGCGATTGGCAACAGCCGCAATCTTCTTCGTCTAATCAGAAATACCGGTCCCCGAAATTCAGGCGTTAGTGAACTGATCAAAGAAGCGAACGATTCACTGATTCAGAGTTAGGAGCGTCGTCTAGTTCGTTGAGCGGAGCATTTCGAGAAGCAGTTTAATTGGTCTCTATCCACGACAGGCTTGCCAAGTAGCACCGTAGCTCCAGCTCTGGCTGTAGATACCAATCCTCCGTCAGAAGCGGAGGTTCTTCGTGAGACAGGCTATCTTAAACGACATAAGGCTACCGGACCGGATGGGTAGTCCGTGTCTATTCTCAAAGACATTGGCCCAGCATTTTTAATGGAGTTGACGAAACTCCTCGGTTTGATATGGGAGGACGAACAAGTTAAAAAGAGTTGGTGTGAATCGGTGATCGTACTGATTTACAAGAAGGGTGACAGGTTGTTGGGAAGTTAAAAATAATAAAAAACTTTTTTTGAGCAAGCCATCAATCCAACTCGAGTGTGCCGGGCCGGAGTAAATAATCAATAGTCAATAATTTACTGGATTACTCAAGATGGAACCCCTTTTGCCGATCGAGCAGTCACCTACAATTCGACGCAAATCAGGTCAACGGATCAATGATCGGTCCGGCAAATGTTTTCATCAACTAAATAGGCCTAACAAGGCTTGAACCTAACTGGACGCCCAAGTCCGGGAACATCCGATTTTTGCCTTAAATATCGCTTGGCAATTTCTGTAAAGGCACATGTTTTGGGGAACTGAGTTGTCATCTTCCGATTTTCCATAGCGGGCTGGAGCGATTGAAGTTGCAAGCTGAGATCGTGTGCGCAGGTTTCCACTCAGGCCGTAGAACAGAACCCGTGGGTCATATCACAGGTCTTTCTGCGAAAACCTTGGGGCAATAAGTCTGGTTAGCATCGCATCCAATCTGCTTGCTGGTATTGTTCTCCATCGCTTATCTAACGATCGCAAACAGTGCACTTGCGAGAACCCAGCTGCGTTTAGGCCTGGTTGAGGTTGTGTTAACAATATCTTCACTCTTCGACAAATTTTAGAACAGGTCTACCATCCTCGTTTTTGTTGACCTCAAAACTGCCTTCGACTCAGTCGACCGCACAGTTCTCTGGCGCTGCCTCCTGTTAAAGGATGTACCACAGAAATTTATTTCCATAAAGTCCCTTTACATGAACAGCCGAAGCGAAGCTCGTGCTTGCGGTGATATTTCACCTGACTTCACCGCAAAAAGTGGCGTACGTTAGGGTTCCCCCTTTCTTCTTTCCTCTTAAAATTTGTGACTGATATAGTCCTGTGGTGTTGAAATTTTCCCGGCTGGAAAAGTGTTAGACTTTGGATATGCGGACGACATTGTCTTTTTAAGTGAAGATCCAGGTAAGCTGAGAGCTTTTCTAGACAGCTTGACGGACTGCCTAGCAATGTTTGGTATGCGTTTTGCACCTTTGAAGTGCAAGATACTTGCAAGATTGCGTTGGTGCAACACCAAACCTTTCAATATCTAGAGAAGCTACAGACCCAGTGGATAAGTTCTGCTACCTGGACAGCTGCATTTCTCCCAAAGGTTGGGTATCGGATGAGGTGTCTTTGCGTATACAGAAGGCTCATTTGGCATTTGCCAATTTGATTCGTCTGTGGTGTCGGCATGACGTCCGTTTACCTATCAAGGGTCGGGTGTACACTGCAGCAGTCAGGCCCATGCTTCTGTATGGTTCAGAAACATGGCCACTGCGGATGGACGATATACGAAGATTGTCGGTATTTGAACACCGATGTCTTCGTAGTATTGTCCGAATCTGGTGGGAACACCGGGTGAGCAATTTTGAGGTTCAGCGGAGAGTCTCAGGTTCACGGATCAAATCTTTAGACGAAACACTGACCCTCATCAGGTTGATATGGTTGGGTAACGTGTTGTGTATGTCGTCTGACAGGATTCCTCGACGTCAATGTTTGCTGAAGCGGGTACCGGTTGGAAGATGAGTAGGAGTGGTCAGCCCATGACATGGAAGAAGGATATGAAAAGCCTAACCAGTGGACTTGATCATGTAGGGCGTGTTAGACCTCCTGGGTGGGGTCCAAGAGACCCTCCTTCTCCATGGTCAAATACATTGGAGGATATGGCTAGGTATCGCGATCAGTGGCGCTCTCGCATTCACAAACTTTCTCCATAGACTTGATACAAATATCTGTAACTCTCTCAATTACTCCCTTCATACTCTTGTTCTTTTTCACCATATCTTGTTGAGGCTGCCGCCAGGAGATAGTAACCAATAGCCACCGCACCCAGTGCACGGTTAATGGTTGTCTGAATTGAACTAAACACTGCACTGGCGACGCTGTGTGATGATAACAACAGCGTAACTGGTCGATTTTTTAGTTTACTGACGACAGCTACCTTTGCTAAGAAGCAAGTGCTTGCGTGGTTTAGAGCGTCTACCCTCCACCTTGGAGGTCGGGGTGTCTGGTAGGAGTAGCCCTTGGGATATTTTCCATCTCTCTGGTCACCATCAGCTGCCCAGCTCTCACCTGTGGTTCGACTGGTAATAAATCGATTCGGAGGAGGATTAAAACCGTGCCCTTACAGTGAGTGCATCCATTCACACCCCTTACAGACTGACTGATAACAGCAGCGGCTTTTGCGTCCGGTTTGCTACCTCAGTTTTCTTCGTGTGTAAGAAACTGCAGCATCATAAAGGGATCACAAATAGGTTTAGCCTTCAAAGTGGGCTCAGTTTTGATTCAGCAAGGGATACATTGAATAATGACTGTACACGAATTTTATGAATGGGAGAGTTCGGTTTCAGGGATTTCTGTTCTCAACTATATCCGTGCAGTCGAGATGAACCCAAGCGGCGCGCCCATATTGTAGTGCTACTGATATGACGGACACACTGACAAATCTGTTCATTTGAATGATTACTGAATTTGGTGGCGCCACTTGCTCCGCCCGAGTACATTGTCTGCACGTTTTTGTTCCTTTAGTACACATGTTACCCCGCCCCAGCGTTTCCAGTTCTTTGTGCACTGCTGAGTACTATTTTAATCGTGTTATCAACCGAGAACGACGGGCTATAGATACTAAACTGTAGCAGGTCCTGGCTAAACTCCGGAGAACCCTAAAGCCCGAACAACAAAGTCATTCCATCAAGGACTCTCATAGGTCTTTGAATCACATCTACACGTTTATATATATATATATATATATATATATATATATATATATATATATATATATATATATATATATATATATGTGCAGCAATGTCACGGGGAAAATCACCATTAGCCTACAAGTGTTGTGAGTGTATATACTACTTATTAAGTAGTTGATTGCTGAAAGCGGAACTATCGTCATTCGTGGAGTACCAACGCCGCTATGCCCAAGAGACCGAACGCAAGAAGGTGAACAACAACAGGCGAACCATACAACTGCTTCTCCGTCGGATGGTGACTGTCTTCAAGTGAAGGGGAACGGTGACTTTTCAAACAAGCATGTTTGTAACGTTTGTTTTGTTTCGTCGATGTCCGAACGAGCTATTGTCAATAAACAACCTATTCACCCAGGCACGCCTTGTGGATTATAACATTTGGTGCCGTGACCAGGATGAAGATCCCGTGGCCACAGCCCTTCGAAGACGGGGACATACGGAGCTTCCTGGAGGAGTTTGAGGACCTGATGGAGCTCTCGGGGATTCGGTCGGACCGGGGTAAGTTGGCAGCCCTTCGAGCGCTTCTCAAGGGCAGGGCGCGGGCGGTGCTGGATGAGGCGCGAAAGGGCCCGGAGAAGATGGCCCTCAGGACGGTTCGAATAAACGATAGGACCCTGATGCATGCGTTCATAATATCACACGACACCAACGAAACAATACTGGGCGCCGATCTCTTGCGGACATTGAATGCGGTGATTGATCTAAAAGAATATCGGCTGAGCACGAAGTTTGGCTCAATACCAATTGTTCGTCAACCATCCAAACAGACATGCGGGTCCATTACAAACCAAATATGCAGCAGTGTGAACCCAGCGTTTCAACCGACCATACAAGAATTCTCGGAGCTGTTTACGACGGATGAAGACCCGCACGGGTTTTGTGACTGGGTGGAACACGAAATACCTACAAAGCCTAAGGCCTTTCGACCGTATGGACCTCGTCGTATTCCCGTCAATCTGGAGGATGAGGTAAAGCGACAAGTGAACAATATGCTAGAAGAAGGAGTTATCGAAGAAGCGCGAAGCATGTATAACTCTCCTGTGCTACTCGTTAGAAAGCCCAATGGAAAATTCCGCTTTTGCGTTGATTTTCGACGTGTAAACGATGTAACCATACACAAGCCGGTGCCGGTGCCTTCGGTAGCAGAAATATTCGATAAATTGCAAGCAGCCACAATATTTTCGGTGATCGACCTGCGGTCAGGATACTGGCAAGTTCCAATAAAGAAAGAGGATCAAGACAAAACAGCATTCACGGTCGGGGATAAGCAATACCGTTTTCTGAGGATGCCATTCGGTCTATCAGGGGCGCCGTTTACCTTTCGTCTTCTAATGCTTAAGTTGTTGGCAGGACTAACAAACGTCGCTGTCTATGGAGATGATATCGTGATCTACAGTCAGACGGTAAACGAACATATTGTACATTTGGAGAACTTGTTGAGGCGCGTGAAGGAAGCAGGGCTGAGAATAAACGGACCAAAGTCTCAGATAGGAAAATCGATGGTCACTCTTCTGGGCCACAAGGTAGGCAACGGGGAACTACGACCTCTTCCCGAGAAAATCCTGAAACTGAAGGAATTTCCAATACCGACCTCTAAAAGATCATTGAGACGGTTTCTGAGTTGCGCTGCATACTACAGTCGATTTGTGAAAAATTTCACATCTATCGTGGAGCCTCTATACGCCCTTCTCAAGAGAGAGCACAAATTTAAATGGAGCCCGGAGGCGAATCAGGCTTTCTGCAAAATCCAACGTACCATGTCGAACGAACAGCTCACGCTGCAGCTGCCGGTCGTTGGTGAGCCGTTCACGGTCAGTACAGATGCCAGCGACGTAGGTATCGGAGCAGTGCTAAAGCAGATGAGTGGTGTGGTGGAATACGCGAGCAGAGTGCTCACGCCAGCTGAGAGGAAGTATTCTACAACTGAAAAGGAATGTTTAGCTATCGTATGGGCGTTGGAAAAATGGCGACCATATCTGCTAGGTCAACGGTTTCATATTGAGACTGATCACAAACCGTTGGAGTGGATCAAGACAACAAAGGATCCTCGAGGCAAACTGGCCCGATGGACAATTCGTCTCCAGGAATTTGACTTTACCATTAATCATGTTGCGGGCACAGACAATCACATGGCCGATATTCTGTCCCGTCCTGAAGAAACACAGCCTGATATTTAAGTTCTTACTGGAGTCAACATGCTGCAACTGGAGCAAGATCCTCAGAGACTGGTAAATCAACAACGACAAGATCGGCAACTGACGAAAGTAATGCAAGCACTGGCAAGTGGGGGGACGCTACTAACAAAAGATGAACAGCGCCTGTGGCGACCAACCTGGAAGCAGCTCCACCTGAGTGCCGCAGGGGTGCTCATGAAGCGGCGGTCCGGGTCAAAAGGGTCGGTAGTCGTCGTGCCTGAAAACATGCGCAACCAACTAATCAAAGAGTGTCACGAGATGGCCCACTCAGGCCACAGCCGAACGTTTGACTTACTGCAGCAAAGAGCATATTGGCCAAATATGCGAAACGATGTGATGAACCAGGTCTTGGCCTGCGAGCGATGCCAACTTTTCAAGTCCGATTCCCGCGCAGCTCAGTGTTCGATACAGTCGATTCCAGTTTCAGAGATAGAAGAATTGTGGTCCATTGATCTGATGGGGCCATTTCCGAAGTCACATCGAGGCAATCAATATATAGTGGTTATGACCGAACATTTCACGCGCTGGATCGAGGCTGTCGGCGTCCCTGATCAACGCGCCAATACTGTCACCACGGTCGTAATGGAACGTATCGTAGCCAGTCATGGAGTTCCACAATCGATCATCACTGACCAAGGTCCGTGTTTTGAGAGCGATGAATTTCGAACGTGTCTGGAGAAACTTGGAATCCGAAGGATACGCACAACCCCGTATCATCCCCAAACCAATGGTCTTACTGAACGGAACAATCGCACTATCAAGGAATGGTTGGCGACAAAAGGGGGAGATTGGGAGCAGGCACTACCGTTATTATTACTGTCACATCGCGCCTCCAAGCGATCCAGCACGAAATATTCCCCGTTTCAATTGATGTATGGCAGGATGGCGAGATTGCCCGTTGATCTCGAAGTGGGTGTATGGCCGTCTTTTCAGATGGGACCAGTCGAACTCCATCAAGCAAGAACAGAAGCACAGCAAAACCTGAAAGAAACTCAAGAACGCTCAATGCAAGCCTCTCGTACGCAAATTACCACCGAACCAGACTCGTTTGCGGTGGGCACTCGGGTAAAATACAAGCAGCGCTTCGGGGGACTCAGCAGTGGCCCTGGATCACGGAAGCTGCTTCCTAAGTGGAGAGGGCCGTATTCAATCTTGGAAGCCCACCACCCACTCTATAAGATAGGGCGCGCCTACGAAGAACGGTATGTGCACCGGTGTGAGCTACAACGTTGGCATGACGAACCGGGATTGGAGGTATGAACCTCGGAGTGGAGAAAGACTTGAAGGCAGTCCTCTGGGTATGGAGTTTCTTTTTTTGTCACGGGGGAGGAGTGTTGTGAGTGTATATACTACTTATTAAGTAGTTGATTGCTGAAAGCGGAACTATCGTCATTCGTGGAGTACCAACGCCGCTATGCCCAAGAGACCGAACGCAAGAAGGTGAACAACAACAGGCGAACCACACAACTGCTTCTCCGTCGGATGGTGACTGTCTTCAAGTGAAGGGGAACGGTGACTTTTCAAACAAGCATGTTTGTAACGTTTGTTTTGTTTCGTCGATGTCCGAACGAGCTATTGTCAATAAACAACCTATTCACCCAGGCACGCCTAATGGATTATAACACAAGTAACAAGTACGCTCGCCTGTGACTCCATGTGTTTCAAGTTCTGCTTCCAGCATACGAAACCAGAGTTGAGGGTCATTAGTGTTAAACTCAGGAGCGGGCAGGGAGACCGTCAAAACGGACGGTTCTGATTGAGGCTTACGGTCGTTTCTACTACAGTGGTATATATATATATATATATATATATATATATATATATATATATATATATATATATATATATATATAACATCCCGACGCGTTTTGACGAGCAACGCGGTCGGCAGCCAGTAAAGCAGTCGTTTTTTGCATGAGATTGTTTTCAATATTTCGTTCATAATTGACACTGGCACAGCAGTAAGTATTATTCCAAAAGAAGCAGATGATGCAACCATTCAATTAACCCAACAATGGCGTGCCGCCAACGGCACCCCTATTACTGGTTACAGCCACAAGTCCATTACGCTCAACTTAGGCCTACATCGCACTTGCCACTGAGTGTTTATAGTAGCAGATGTCCCCTATCCCATATCAGGTATCGATTTCCTTGACCATTCTGACCTACCAGTTGACGCACCATGCTGGAGTGTTGTCGACCGACGGACTTCTATTTCCGTAACGGTTCGTATTCCTTCGTGGATCACATCGTGCCCCTATACTCTGAACCTCAGTCCCAACACCTCTACGCAGAACTCCTTTCAGCTTGCACGACAATGCTCAGGGAGTCCAGCCCTTCTCGCGGTGACTACCAATGTCACCCACTGCATCGTCACTAAAGACCACCAGCTTTTAGTTGACCCCGTCGCTTGGCACCGGAAAAGCTCCTTGTAGCACAGGTTGAGTTCGAGCACATGCTGGAACTAGACATAATACGCTCGTCCAGGAGTCCTTGGGCCTTGCCTTTCTGTATGGTTCTCAAATCTAACGGCGATTGACGTCTCTGTGACAACTATAGGGCTCTTAATCAAGCTACGACCCCAGACAGGTATCTCATTTTACATATTAAAGACCTAACTTCTCCCCTATCCGGTTGTTCTGGTTTCAGCCGCATCGATCCAGTTAAAGCCTACCATCAAATCTCGGTAGCTGAGGCTGGCATCTCTAAAACCGTTGTCACAACTCCATCCGGGCTATTCGAGTTTCTGCGCATGCTGTTTCGGTTCAGCAATGCAGCTCTAACTTATGCATGAAGCAACACGCGGTTTGAGAAATATTTACGTGTACTCAGACGACATTTTGGTTGCAAGTTCTTAAGAGAAAGAGCACATGGCACACCTGCGCGTTGTTTTCGAGCGCCTGAGCCAACACGGTGCAGCCATAAACGCTACCAAATGCGAATTAGATCGATCCATCACCACATTCCTAGGTCACGACATTTCAGCTTCAGGGATACTACCTCTGCCATTCAAAGTATTGGCATTTCGTGATTATCCTGAACCTCACACTTACCGGCAGTTGAGCTCACTCTCTCGCTTGCTTAAATCCTCTTGCCGCTTTATCGCCAGCAGCGCTGAAATAATGCAGCCCGTCACAGATCCTCTACATGGAGGTTGGCGGAAATTCATATTCCCCGATACAGCACAAGTAGAACTTACTTCTATTAAGGGAACTATCGTCAGAATAGCGCTCTTTGCACACCCCGACTGTTCCAATCCTCTGGCGTTAGGGACAGACGCTTCAGACACGGTTGTTAGAGCAATGTCATGACAATTCGTCCGTAGCTCATAGAAACCGACAGCTGTCTTCTTTAAGCGTATCCAAGTGGTAGAACCCCGATAAAATAAATTCAGTAGACAGCTACTGGCAATTTAACTGGGCATCCTACATTTCCGGAACACTCCAGAGCCAAACGTTCAGTGTTCACAGACCTCAAACCATTGGTGTACGCTCTCCAGTCAGCTTTTAATTGACATTCACCACGCGACATTCGTCACTTAGACTATGTCTCGCAGTTTGCTACGGACATTCGACACGTCTCTGGGGCAAAGATTCCCGTGGTAAACGCACTCTCACAATTCCGTAATATCGATGACCTACTACCAATGGGCACAGATCTAGAAGCAATCACCGCAGCCCAAACAATAGATCCTGAGGTCGAGCAACTCAACTCTGCTTCTACTGCCAGTGACACTTCCAACTTCGGACGTAACTATTATCTGCGATATCTCATAAGGCGGACCCCGGCCACTAATTCATGCCAGTTTTCGCCGACAGGTTTCTGGCAGTCTCCACAACTTATTGCTCCATGGTGCGACCGTCTCAGTCAAACTAATCACCCAGCGGTTCATTCGGCCCTGCGTCAAACGCGACGTACGTCTTTGGGCCCGTGCTCGCCTTCAATGCCGAAGCGTTAAAATGCATCGTGATAGTAGATCTGTTTAAGGCACATAGGTACATTGAGCCGTCGTACTCCCCACAGACAGCCCAAGTTTTGGTTACTAAAAACGCGAACCATAAAGAAAGAATGGTCATTGATTATAGTCAGACGATCAACTGTTTTACGCAGCTCGATGGGTATCCACTACCACGCATAGACAATATGGTGGAGAACGCCGCTTGGTACGCTGTTTACAGCACCCTAAAACTTAAAAGTGCGTACCAGAAAATCCCAATCGAGGAAGATGAAAAGCTCTATACGGCTTTCGAAGAAGAAGGCAATCTTTTTCAGTTCTGCTGAATACCTTTCGGGGTCACTAATGGTGTGGCTCGTTCCCAGCGCACAATCAATCAAATCCTGAAAACAAAAAAGTTGAAGGATACTTTCGCCTACGGTGACAATGTAACTGTGTGTGACTTGACAAAGACGGACCACGACCGAAACCTCGAATGCTTCCTGAGAGCTGTCGCCAAATACGGCATAACTCTGAACGATGCAAAGTCAACCACAGCTGTCACAGAAATCCGACTCCTCGGTTACCACATAACACAAGGCGTAACCAAACCCGATCCTGAACGAATGAAGCCTTTGCGTGATATCCCGCCTCCGACCGACATGAAATCGTTACGACGGGTGGTGGTATGTTTGCCTATTGTTCCCAATGGGTACCGAACTTCTCAGACAAAATTAGCCCCCTCGACCGAAACACCATTTTCCCCCGACTGTCGCATGTGAGGACATTTGAGGATCTGAAAGTAGCATTGGAAATCACAATGATTGTGACGGTGGACTATAACGTTCCACTTGTCGAAACGGACGCATCCGACATAGCTATAGCCACTTCATTGAGTCAGAACAATCGACCAGTAGCCTTTTTCTCCCGTACACTGACTCCTAGCGAACGACACCATTCCGCCATCGAGAAAGACTTGCGTAATCGTCGAAGCTATTCGAAAGTGGCAGCACTTTCTCCTTGGTACTCATTTCAAACTAATCACCGATCAGCGATCTGTCGCCTTCGTGTATGGTAGCAAACAGAACAGCAAGATCAAAAATGATAGGATCCAGAGATGGCGGTTAGAGTTAGTTGCATATCAATACGATGAAATCTACAGGACCGGAAAGGACGATCGGGTTGCCGACGCTTTGTCTCGTTGCTCGTGTGCCTCCACTCTTGATAGGAACACCTTGAAAATTCTCCATGGTTCATTACGTCATCCCGGAATAGCTCGTATGGTTCACGTCGTTCGTTCCAAGAACCTGCCACACTCAGTAGAAGTCAAAAACGTGATCTCTAGGTGTACTATCTGTGCTATAATGAAACCACGTTTTCAAAAACCGCCTGCATGTAATTTCATCAAGGCCACGCAACCATTTGAAAGACTTAATGCTGACTTCAAAGGGCCACTGCCTTCATTGAGCCGTAATTGATATCTACTCACCATCATCGACGAGTAGTCCCGGTTTCCATTTGTATTTGCCTGTCCGGATATGTCGTCTTCTACAATCATCGGTTGCTTATGTCAATTGTTTGCGATATTCGGAATGCCTGCCTATATTCATTCTGATCAAGGATCTTCGTTTGTCATCTGAACTGTCTCAGTTTTTGCGAGACAAAGGAGTGGCGATCAGTCATACAACTGCCTAAGGTCCACAAGCCAACGGTCGAGTGAAACGTTTGAATGGCGCTCTGTGAAAAGCTATCTTCTTGACCCTACGTACAAGAAGTCTTCCAATCTCACAATGGGAATCAGTTCTTCTGGATGCACTCCATTCCATGCGTTCATTATTTTGTACCACAAAGAACACAACCCCTCATGAACGCCTTTTCTGCTTTTCTCGCCGCTAATCTAGTGGTAATTCTATGCCTAGTTGGCTGACAACTCCTGACCCTGCACTGCTCAAACGCACGGACCGATCTTCCAAGTATGGCCCTTTGGCGGATGAAGTAGACCTTTTCAGCTCTAATCCATACTACGTTCTTGCAAAACTGCCTGATGGTAGAGACGATAATGTTCCTATTCGTCGTCTGACCCCTCGGGGCGACAAACCAGCATTAATACCCGAATCTCACTCACCCACAACAGTCAGTGGAGACATGCCACATATAGATCATTCGTTAGTATCAGAGCCTGACAAAACCGTCGAACACAATACAGACAGCACCTCATCATCCATCACCCCGTTGCCTAGTAACACCACAGAACTTCTAGGACGACAACAGAGAACACATACATACTGCTTACGAAATTGAGAGGCCCAAACAAACAATGTGATGAACACTTCAAATCTTGCTACAAAAAAACTTTTTGTAAACCCCAATTTTCCGGCGGGGATGAACGTCATGTAATTTCCTTAGTTTGTTTACCTTGTTTTGTTTACGTATCTTACATCGTACCAATTCCCATTTCAGATCATGTACATTCATTATTAGTCAAGTAGAGTGTAACATTCCTGTCACCGAATCTCGTTCTCTTTGATAAAGCTATCACTGTCCATTGCAAACCGTACATCTCAGCTTCGCAGACGCCTTTGTATCTTATTCATCTTACAGTCCGGGGACTGAAAATTATGCCTCATTAGACTCAGCGGTTCTTGATAAATTCAGTCTTTGATGGACATCGGATATAGGACCGCAGGTGAAACCTGCTGTCACGTGCATCCCTTGTCCGATATAGGCTCAGTGCTCGTTTATATTGCTGTTCGTCGTAGATCTTAGCCCATCTGACATTTTATGCTCATAACCAGTGCGAACTTCTGGATCAGAAGAACCTTGTACGGTTAACCGGGTTTGCGGTTTGCGTCGACGACCGTGGAACTGGAACGATAATCGCAGTAGAATTAATGCATGGTCCCATTCTGTGTATGTGGACCAGTAAGATCTACAGCTATGGACAGAACTGCACCACCAGTAGCTTACTCCAGCATGAGCAATCTGACTCAGAGTACCAATACAGTTAGGGCGCCATGTCGCTGTGCGACGCGAGCTGTGTTGGAAATCTGTACTAGACAGGAATAACCGACTGTCTGCACAAAACTGCAGAAGCCTATCCAGTTTTCTGTACGCTAAGCAGGTAAAGCACAACGCCTACTTAAACAAGCTTCTCACATATGAAGCTTGTCATCCTGTCCATTAAAACCACCTGTTAGCCCTACAATGTCAGAGCCTGTGTTCCTGGAAATGAGTCCACCACCGAACTCATTCTTCTACGTGTCACAACTGCAGTCTGTTGGGGCATATGCAGAGACTACGAACAAACTGCGCTTAGCACAGCTATCCTTTCGAAAGCCAATTGATCTATAGAGTCTTGCAGCAAACAAACGACCATTAATGGGGATCCAGTCTAGAAGGGCAGCCTCAGACTTGACAGCGAAGGCTATTCCTAGACCAAAATGACTCGAAGCTCTAGCTGCTTTGTCCCCTGAAGTGCGCAAAAAGTACCTCCATGAGTTACCAGCAGCATTTAGTCCACTGATCCAGACTTGAAGATGCTACAATCTCAACTCAAACTGATGGAGACTTAGACTGCCCGACTTGCGAACATGGGCCAACTCCAGCTACAACAGGTCGTGATCCGGACACGATTCTTAGGAACATGACAGAGTTTATTCATGACCCCCAGTTTGGTGTCGCCCTTGATTCCTGGTTCAGGCGCTACGAGGACATCTCCGTGAAACTCACCAACAACGATGACGAAACGAAAGTCCGACTCTTGCTGCGGAAGTTGAGGCCCGCAGAACACGCCCGCTAAGCTAATTATATTCTGCCTGGACTCCCCCACGACCATTCATTTGATGGCACGATTAGCATCCTTACAAACATTTTCGGAGAGACTTCATCATTATTCAACGCAGGTTATCAATACTTCAAATTGGTGAAGCGAGACGCCGACGATCTCGTGACATATGCTGGCATCGTGAACCGTGAGTGTAACCGTTTCAAATTGAGATCTTTGACTGAAAACTAGTTTCGGTGTTTGGTTTTCATTTGCGGGTTACAATCACCCACTCAATCAGATCTACGCATCAGATTGCTGACGAAAATTGATCAGGATCCCAACACATCTGTACAACAATTGGTTGGCGAGTGTGAACGCTTAATCAGTCTGAAACATGACGCAACGATGATTCAACAGTCCGACCACTCATCTCAAGCAGTCAACAAACTCACGACGCACAGACAAGTTCCAGCCAAGAGAAATCCGACAAGTCCCCATAAACCGGGCCCCAACAAGCCGCCTTTGCCGTGCCGTCATTGTGGTGCGTGGTACTTTCATTGTTTCTGTCCATTTAAATACCACCGTTGTACGCGTTGTCACGTCTCCTGTCATAAAGATGGATATTGTCAACCAAGACACTCAACGTGGAAGAAACCAGTACGTATGTTCAAACCCAAAATCAATAACGACCACTCATGCGTCCACTCGTACGGACTGACTGCAACCTTCCAAATACATGTTGCTGAACGACGGAAATTTGTAGACGTCCACATCAACCACCATCTAGTCCGTCCACAGTTAGAAAAAGTGTCAGGCATCTCAGTTGTTACGGAGGACTTGGAGCGCTATCGGACGCCCAGACATTCAACCAACCTCAGTGACTGCAACCAGTACTTGTGGTGGCACGCTCAAACTCTCCGGTCAGCTTCACTGTTCCGTCACCCTAATGGGAAAATCAATCAACACGACATGTCACATCACTTCAGCTGACATGAACCTTTTTGGATGTGATCGGCTTGATGAATTGTGCCTCGTCGATATACCCATCAGTGTATTCTGTCACTGTGTGCAAACAGACCGAAAACTTATCACTTGCGGGCTCACTCATCAAACGCTTTCCCTCAGTTTTCGAGGAGAAACTCGGCTGCTGCTCCCAAACTTAAGTCACACTACAACTGAAAAAAGACAGCCGACCGATATTCAGACCGAAACGCCCCGTACCGTATGCTGCTTTACCGCTCGTCGATCAGGAGCTTAAACTGCTCGAAGACCTGGGGACCCTTACTCGCGTGTCATTCTCCGAATGGGCTACGCCCATTGTGATTGTGAAGAAACCCAATGGTACTATCAGACTCTGTGCCGATTTTTCAACAGGCCTCAATGCGGCGTTAGAACCCGATTGCTATCCACCATGTTACACAACTACTGCCAACAAAGAAAAACACTAAACACACGTTCTTGCCGCCATACCACCTACAATCCAATAGCCAGGCTGAACGGTTCGTGGACACATTTATGAGAGGACTGCTCAAATCGCGGAGGGAGGAAGCGCCAGATGAAATCCTACGGGACACCTTCAAACTACCCACACCAGAGCCACCAACGGCAACCCCAAACACAGACTTGCTACCAAGGCGATGGTGAGATCGATCAAGATAAACCCGACAGTTTCAGATGGACCCACAGGGACCAAGTTACGGATAACCACCAAAAAAGGGTGTTAAGATGTTAAAACGAAAAAAAACTTATTTTTAAGGTAAGCCATTAATCAACTCGAGCGTGTCAGGCAGAATTGAACAATCAATAATCTACAGTTCAACGCAAGTTGGGTCAACGGACCAATAGTCAATCCGACAAAATATTGTTATCAGCCTAATCCACCCCACAGGGCTTGAATCTAACTGGACGCCCGTGTCCGAGAATATTCAATTTTCGCTTTATATACAGCATAGTAATTTCCGTTAAGGACATTTTTGACGGAACAGGTTTTTTCTTGATCTTTTGCAGCGGGCTGGAGCGATCGGGAATCGCGAGCTGGAATTGAGTGCGCGGGTTTCAAGAGACCAAAACGTACTATAGCTCACTCACCACTACCGAATCTACATCCATTTTGCCACGGTTGGTCAGGTTTTCCTCATGGATGAAGACGCTCCTAATATGTGCGGTTGGTCAATTTTAAGAAACGTTTTCTAGCCATGAAAGGGGTCCGCTCATCAAGGCGTGTACGATTGGGTCCCATAAGCCCTGGTGAATTACGAGCCGCAGAGTACGATTTATTTAGTATGATACAACGGGAGTCTTTCGCCCGGGAACTCGAGAGGGCCAGAGAAGCGAGACCAGTGGACAAAAGAATATCATCTCCAAAAGCAGCTTGAAGCATTTGAACCCCAAACTCGGGAATGGATTACTACGAGTAGACGGTGGGCTAACCAACTCCCACCTGAGTTTTGGCACGAAATATCTCATACTGCTACCGGTTCGACAACGTGACGGAACTAATGATTCGACACATCTACGCTGTACAGGGACACGCCAGGGGAAGTCACGTGACAGGCGCAATTCTAAAGCGCTTTTGGTTGTTGAGAGGAAGAGCGACCGTAATCCGACGTTGTGTACATTGTAGGAGACACACTGCCGTTGCGAGAAAACAACACATGGCTCCGCTGCCAGGGTGTAGAGTGACTCCGGTTTGGTGGCCTCCTAGTGATACCGGGCTGGACTATTTCGAGCCTTTGTGGACCAAGTGTGGCAAAAGGTTGAGAAAACAATACATGCGTATCATGACGTGCATGAAGTTACGCGCGGTACACTTAGAAGTTAAGCATTCGATGAGGATGACTCCCCTCTCGGGCCTTGCAACGCCTTACCAACCGAAGAGGCATACCAGCGGATATATACTGCGATAATGGGTCGAATTTCGTGGGTGCCCATCGGAAAATGCAGAGCTGGCACCAAATAATGAACGGAGACGAGGTGCAGAAGCGAAATATGGCTTGAGGTATACGGTGGCACTTCAACCACCGCAAGCCAGTTATCGCGGTGGCGTATGGGAACGTCAGATCATGTCCACCAGGCGAATATTTCTGTCGATCATTGAGCAACAGCAGTCCGAAGACCAAACGTTGAGCACCGTCATGACTGAGGTCGAAAGAATTTTGAACAACCGCCCCCTGGTTACAGTGGACAACGGCGACCCCACCGACCTGGCGCTCATCCCGAACGACCTATTGACGTTAAGGTCGAACGTGGGTTTCCAAGGGCCGACAAAACTTCGTGGTAGCTAGCTTCATGGATGGAAACGGGCAAACTATCCTGCCAAGGTTTTCTGGAGGCGGTGGCTGCGGGAGTACCTACCGGTCCTGCAAGCTCGACAGAAGTGGCTAACCAAAGCAAGACCATTCAAGGTTGGGAATGTAGTGATGATCGCCGACGAACACGCTTATTTCAGCACCTCGAACGATAAGATTTCCTGGGGCAATACCGAACCGGAAATTATTGACGGGCCTAATAGTGCAAGTGCAATTAGTTCCTGAGATCAATGCCTATGACTCGCCGTGCCACTACGACTGTTGTGCCTCCGTTTCAACCTCTATATTCCTATCTTCCATTCTGCTTACACTAACCCATAGCTGGTACACCTTCTATACGAAGTCCCGATATTGCCCCATATGCTCCGCTCGGGCTCACTAGGAATTTCTCACGAGACTTCCGGCGTCGCAGCCATTCTAACCACTGCGTAGGGGCACCTAATTACGTAACGCACGGTTCAGATTCGGTGGTGCGAACCTCCTTCTTAGGATGTCTTAAAAAGGTGAAAACGCGAACAAAAGCCGCAGCAAGCACTTGCCTAAAAAGCTCAACACAGTCGCGGAACAGCCAAATGAAGCTCAACAAATAACACTTCTCATTTTGTCGGCGCAACCAGGCTGTGAAGTCAAGCCAATCTAACGCTTGAGCGACGCGTAGAGACCAATTTCGACAAAATTAAAAATAAAGTCGATTAAAAATAGCTACGTTATTATATGAAAGAAATCTAAAAAATTTCAATACAACCAAACGTCAATGGTGACCCTTCTGGGCTCTTAGGCTCCAAACTAAACAACACTTCAACAACTGCGGCTGAGTTACGACAAAGGGTTAGAAACTGAAGATGTTATCAGATACAGTCACAACGAAGTCTAGGCTGAGCGACTCACGCCCAAGGCCACCGCGGGGGTCCGAGTTGTGACAAAGAAATAGGGCAATAAAACAAACAACGGGAATTCCGATGGACGTAATTCGTACAAATGAGATAATCATGTTCGCAATGTGGACGCTGATGGAGTTTCTTGAGTTTCCTGATAAGGCCTTCAAAATCCGACCCGGATACCCCTCGCGCACGGCCAGTTGTGGCCGGTCTCATTCACCAGCTCGCCCTCAGTGGTAGCTTGTAGTTGGACAAGTGGGTCGACTCTCTGTGGTCCCTTGAATTTTGGCGGATCCGGAGACTCATCCACCACTTGTGGGAAGCTGGCTGTTGAACTTTTACAACGATCGTCCGGTTCACCTTCAGCAAGACAATTCTTTCTGACGACACAGAGCACTAATTACTCACTGGTTCAAGCTTTTGCCGTTTGTACCAAACTGTCGTCCGAAGTTGACGTGTATTCAATAACTCCGATTGGCCAATGGTCCACGGCAAAGCCGTCAGAACTAGTATCATTACCTCACTCGACCTGAATTTGCTTTCTCAAGTTATCCATTCCTTGAGCTGTAGTAATAGCGGAAGATATCCCCTGGTCCAACTCTTCCAAAACACAAATTTTAGGTAGTTTGCCTGCCTCTACTGGCAAATAATTCCATCTCGCAGAGAATTCGTCGGAATATCTCGTTAGTTTGCCCTTAGGTTAGATGGGTCATCGGAAGTGAGCTTTGGTGGATCACGACAGCCCTAGGCTACAGGTGCTAGCGGTCGTCCCATTATTCAGTGTTTTTCTTAACATCACTCACTTACTCACACTATTGACGTGTCTTTACGATCTGTTTGTTTTTATGGACCAATTGTTCTTTGTTCGCGCCCAGAGCGCTACTTTGTCATATCCTTGTTCTGGACCTGCGTGACGCACGTGCTCCTTGTTCGCACGCTGCAATTCGGTTTCTCGTTTGTTGAGTCCTTGTGATCTCATTATTAAGGTTTGTATCTTTTTGATGTAACTGTTCATTCAAAACTCTAGTATCGTAGAATATCACGGATAATCGTCTTTTGATTTCGGGATCCGTTGCGAATTCGGCTACGCATTGCTCAAACTTTCGGTACAATACTCAATAGATCAATTTGGAACGAGGAAAAACACGCAAAATGCCAAGAAAAGGATCGAAATATTGGAGTGTGGACAGGAAGTAATACGGCAAGTCTGTGGGGAGGTTTTGGATACTTTTGATCCTTTAGTTAGTGTTAGATCGCCCAGTCCCGTCAATGCTAGTTCACGTGGTAATGAGGGCAACATGGATTGTATGGATTTTGATTTATATAGGCTGAGAATACTAGACCTAGAACAACGGTTACTATCGGCTAGACTACAGGCGCAGGAAGCAGAGAAGAAGTGTACGCATAAAGAGCGTGGGCACGAGACCAACGACTACGACACTTCCGATAGATCAGGGTGCAATAAGATAGGGAACCCCATGCCGGTAGCCGACTATAAAACACCAACGACTGACTTTCCAAGAGTAGAACTAACGGTTTTCGACGGGCGATCTGAGCAATACTGCAAGTTTGTCAAGCAGTTCGAGACGTTCGTCGAAAATAGGGTAACCGACCCTGGGCAAAGGCTTCCCTACCAGACTCACTGCTGACGAGGCCGAGCAAGAGAAGCTATCAACAGGTGTACCATGCTCGATCCGGAACAAGGCTACACCCTGGCAAGAAAGGTTCTAAGGGACTTGGTTGGCCAACCGTTCAAATTAGCCCGTAACCTAATAGAGGGCGTGATGGCAGAGGCAAAGAGAACCAAGGGCGACGTCTACACAATGGCTGACCTGGTGATTAAGATGCAAAACTGCTCAATAGCCCTCGGCCATTTCGGTTACAGGGCTGACGCAGATGCCATGCACACTTTAGAAAACAGTCCGTCACCTTTCTCCCGAACTACAGGGTCGGTGGGCGGAAAAGGCAGAACGGATAAGCCGAAGCGACAGGGAAGCTAACTTCGAAGACCTGACCGAATACTTGGACAGGCATACCAAGATAGCCGACTTTAGGTCCGGCCGACACGTCCGGGACAGCAACCGGGCAAACAAGCCCAGTAATAGCCAAGCTCAAACCGCTGCATGGGAACATCAAAAATACCAACCTTGGACCGATGCGCACGCCATCTCACGCGATGCCACGGCTCAACCAAATTGCAGACCCTGTGGTGCTAGCCATGGACTACCAGAATGCCCCAAGTTCGGCAACGCCACAATAGACGAACGGTGAGGGGTGACGAGGATGACAGGAGCGTGCTTCACATGTCTCAACACCATGCACCGGGAAGCAGCATGTAGGACAAGAAACCGATGTGGTTACGAGGACTGTACTGGCAGACACCATCGATTGCTGCACTAGGCGAGGGTACCTTACCCAAGACGAGTAACAAACCCAGCGTTATTTGTTCAACGTCGCGATCTGCCAGTAAACTGGTACATTAAGGCGTAGTTGCCGTGGGAGTAGTGACCCCAACTGGGGTGTTCAAAGAGTTCACCTTCATAGATAGTGGCTCGGATGCAACGCTAGTAAGGAAGGAGTTCGCAGAGGGATATGGGATCAGAGGGAATCAATCTTCATTAGCAGTGAGCACAGTGAGTGGCGCCGAAGTCATCCAGTCGACCAAACTGCACCTACAAATCGCTTCTTTGGTCAGCAACGATAGAGCGGAAACCCTGGAAGCATTCACCATAAATGATCTGCCTATGAGAGAGCCTCAGTCAGTGCAGTCGATTCTGACTCAGTGGCCACTTCTCGACGGGGTTACGATCGAGGAGTGGCAGAATAACGAAAATGATCTGCTGATCGGCTGTGATGTACCGGAAGCGCATTGGGTCCTAGATCAATGGAGCCGCGGAGCGCCCTATGCAGTACGCACTATATTCGGTTGGACTTTATATGGCTGTGCAGATGGAAGATGCGGCAAACTAATCCAAATCAACTGCACTTCGGTGGAAACGGCAAATATTGAATAGGATTTCCAACAGCTGTATAACACCGAATTTGCCGACCTTGCCATTGATAGAGATGCCCTATCACGAGAAGATAGGGCGGCTTTGAGAATGGTAGCCGAGAACGCTAAGTATGTAATAGATCGTTTCGAGGTTCCTGTCCCGTGGAGACCCAACATGAAGCCTACGCCAAACAGTCGAGAAATGGCTCTGAAAAGATTACGCCTCTTCAAAACCAGGTTAATTAGAGAACCGCAATTAAGGATAGAATGCACGCGAGCTATGCAACATAACATCAACTTGGGCTATATGGAGAGAGTGGATACAGCGGTTATCAGCGCAAATTTGAGGTGGTACCTACTGTAACGACCAAAACGCTCAAGTCCTGGTCCGGGTGAAGCCTGACCAACGAGTCAATTCTCGATTCACCGACTAATAAGCTTCACTCTTTCTGGATAGCACCTTGGAGCCTCAAGGCAACGCGTAGCCCAAATCGGAGCAGAACCCAAATCATAAGTTATGGAATGTGGCTTCCCACTTTGTGGGTGGGATAGACTTACCTTAAGTAGAGTTGTTTACGTTCGATGGTCGGCCAGCAATGTACTGGAATTTCATTCGACAGTTTCATGTGTATGTCACCTCGAAGGTCATGGATGACGGCCAACGCTTGATGTATTTGCTTCATTACTGTAAGGGTGAGGCACTGGAGACAATTGAGGAATGCGTGATGCTGCCTTCCAGTGGAGGATATCGTGGAGCTTGGGGGATACTAAAGGAATTATTTGGCCACCCGCACGAGGTAATGCGATCACCATCAGTCTTATAAGCCGTAGAAAGCGGTTTTTATGTCGATGATTGCCTTACATCCTTTAAAACTAGCGCGGCGGCTACTGCTTTTGCGACAAGGATAACTACGTTATCGATGCACGCTGGTTTCAAGCTGAGGAAATGGGTATCCAACTCACGGAAGTTTATAGCCTTATCTCCAGACCCTGATTTAAGTGGCAGTTTCGTTCGGCTACCTCAGCAGAACGACATCGGTCAGAGAGCACAGGGCTTTCGGTGGGATACGGTCACGGACGAATTTGCCTTTCGGTTCCAGTTGCTTGATAGGCCTTTGACAAGGAGAGACATGCTGTCGAACGTCAGTTCCCTGGTTGACCCACTTGGACTAGTGGCTCCGTTATGTCTTCCGGCCAAGCAGTTGTTGCGGAGGTTATGCAGGTCGGAATAAGGTGGGGATAACCCACTCAGTCCAGCAGATACTGTGTCGTGGAATAATTGGGTATCATTTATAAACCACGTCGGTAAAATAAGAGTACCGAGATGCATAAATAAAGAGATCCAAAAAGAAATAGAATGCACCGAGTTTCATATATTCTGTGATGCTTCAGAAACGGGATACGGTGCAGTGGCATACGCGAGGCGAAATCCCGTGGTCAGAACCCCATACTATGTGCCTCTATGTAGGAAATCGCGAGTAGCTCCTATCAAAACCGTTGCTATCCCGAGGCTTGAGCGGGTGGCAGCCGTCTTAGGTGTTCGATTGAGTGAGATGGTAAAACGAAGCTTGCCAGATTGTTTTGATGCAGCTTATTTTTGGACAGACTCGATGATCGGCAGGTACTACGTAGAGAACACCGGTTCGCTTTATAGTACCTTCGTCGCTAACCGATTGACAGTTATTCATCAGTATATTAAAGTTTCCCAATAGCGGCACGTGCGATCAGAATATAGCACTGCTGATCTAGCCTCGAGAAGAATTTCAGCCGAAGAGGAACCAAGGATTTGGTCGAAAGGACCCCCGCCTTTGAACGATTATATTCCACCAGGGTTTGTGTTGTCGGTCCCACCGGATGGTGTGGGGACTAGTAAAGGGCCGGCTTTGGTGAATACGGCCAGCCTGCACACTCACATCACCCTCATGTTTTCTCGATACTCTGATTGGTCCAAGCTCTTATAGGCTGTCGCTCGGCTCATCCGGTTTACTACCTATATTCAAGTTATGTTCCTCAAGGAGCAAGGAGTTTCTGAACGCAAGCAGCCTGTCCGCCGAACACATAAAAAAGGCCAGGTTCAGAGTGGTAACAATCGTTCAGAGGGATTCATTTGGAGAGTTTTACAGCGAGAAACACTTACAGATAAGCTATACAAGGGTGCCTTGGGTTCCATGAAACAGCTATGCCCGATGGTATTGGGAAGTCTTTTGTGTTTTGGCGGACAAATAAATTGTGCTGAATATCCATTTGTCCTTGAACACCCAGTCATTTTGCCGAACAGACACCCGGTGACAGAACTCATTATCCGCCACCACCGTAGTAGAGAAGGACATAATGGCTCCGCGCAAGTTCTTGCCGCAATCCGCAAGAGATACTGGATTATTATTGGAATCGGCGCGGTCAAACGGGCAATAGGACGATGTTTACTTGTCGTAGGCTGGCCGCTGTCCCCGGTTAGCTGTTGATGGCTCCTCTTCCTCCCTGTCGTGTGGAAAGAGGGCAGTATGGCTTCAGTACAGTCGGAATGGATTACTTTGGTACAATCCTCGTTCGTAGGGGTCGAGGGTCGGAAAACGATATGGCTGTCTATTCCCTTGTCTACAAACTCGAGCTACGCATTTGGAAATGACATCCAGCTTTAGAACTGACTCGTTCATTATGTCACTCGTCCGTTTTGTTGGTAGACGTGGAACACCGACGGAAATCTATAGCGACAACGGGTCGAATTTCGTGGGTGTATTTACCGAGCTCAAAGGTCAGTTGAAACGTTGGGATAGACGGGGCATTAACGATCACCTAGCCAGTCAGGGCATAAGTTGGCACTTCACCCTCCCTGCATCGAGCCACCGAGGGGGAGTATGGGAGAGAATGATCCGTTCGGTACGCAGGTTGCTATCAGTGCTTTCGGAGGAACAGATAATGAATGAAGAGACGTTACATATTTGCTTTGTTGGAGTCGAGAGGATATTGAATAATCGACCGATAGTCCCACTTTTGTCCGATGACCAGGGCAGATTGGCTCTGACTCTGAGCAGTCTACTACTGCTGAGGGGCGATTGCTGTGTATTAGATAATGTTAACGTGAAAGAACATTATTGTTGACGTTGGAAACAGGTCAACCACTTTGTGAATAACTTTTGGCACCAATGGGTGAGAGAATATGTCCCGATTCTGCAAGCCAGACTAGGAAACGTTGATGAATGTGGAGGAAACAGCAATTCATATAAAAGGTGAGTTTAGGTTCAGGATCAATAGCCCGTATCACTCAGAAAGAAGGGAACGCAACTTGAAGGCCTTGAATTAGTGAAGAATCAATTTAAAGCCGGATAACGATCGAAAGAAAAGTGAAATCTTGCGAGAGAAAACTGAGCGAAAAACCTCCGCGTAGGCTCGCGCCTTATTGTTCTGTTACACTGATAAAAATACACTGACCTATTGATTCTCAGTGATATTCGGCGTCATTATTGAGAACCAAGGATGGAGGGGATAAGTGGACTTGCGTTCGGATGGCGTATCGAAATTTAATGAGCACAAAAGTCTTGTGTTTCCGTATTCTGGCTCTGTTATTGGATTGTTTCAAATGAGACCAAGGTAAGGGGCGTGTCGGTCCATCAGTGGAAGAAAGCTTGTAAACTTTTATTTGTGAAGACTCCAGCAGTGATATCAGTAGCAGAGGTGTTGCGTCAGAAGACGCCTAACAATCTACTGGTAAGCAGTTGGGAGTGTTTTAGGTCGTGTGGCTCGATTGCAATCCCGTTTGGTATAAAAGATTCCGTTTAGGTCTCTGTCGGTACGGGTCAACGTGTGGACCTTGGTCACTGCAAGTGGATCCCGAGAGAGCGGACGACGACAAACCTGAAATAAATGATGTTATCAGTCTGGACGTGGTTCCAGCTGCGATCTGTGATAATGAATGGCGACAGTTAATAATGAACTGGTTGGGTTTATATGAACGGTCAGTGGCACATTTCATATTTTGGTCTGGATTTAATTTCGAGAGTTTAAATAACGCAGGGTTGATGAGTACTACTTCAGGCTTGCAAGATAGCGTAAACCGGGTGGGCTGCTGCGTCTGCATTTCAGAGGGTAAATGGTTTGCACGCAATCAGGAGTCCTGAAGAGCAATTAAGTAAGAATGCAGAAAGAACCACTAGGGAATCGGTGGTGATGCGCTAGAGAAAATTGTTATCATGCACAGAAACGTGGACGTATGTTGTTCTGTGCTCCTACTCGGTAGTGCCGGCCTGCTAGGATTCAGTTTCATTGTGAGAAGGGAAATCTCATGATTTGGTGGTTGCTTGAATATCGTATTTGTTACAGGAGTGAGGAGAGATAGTTAGTAGGGAATGGAAAAATATGAACAGTTCTCCGTGTTCATTTTTTGTAGACTCAAGTGAGGCAGGTGTTGGTCATTTGTTGCTTCCATATGTTATCCATGTCAGTGGGCTTAAAATCCAGGCAGCGGTAGTGATTGTAGTTGGCAGGAGGCTGTGGTTACTGTTAGGTAGGGTTGTAAACCTAAACGTGGCTTGGATGCTGGGACATTGAGAAGGCCGCTTTCTGAGAAAGATGATGGAAGATGGGGGGGGGGGGTATTGATGGAAAAGGTGACCGGTTTCCACTATGTTCTTTTTTCTATTTCTTCTTTTCCGGGCTTCATCGCCGCTGCCGTCTTCATGCTATCCAGGTCAATGGGTTGAAAGTCGGGGCCATGGCAGCGGTTGTATTTGACGTCAACATGCATGCTAGGCGCGCTTAGGGAGGGTATGGGGTGGCTGAAAACTTTGAGCGGGGGTGGGTAAACGTATGTGGAGAGTCCAGTGCACTGTCACCCCAGTCAGTCTCGTGCGTGAAAACCAAAAGCTTGTCGAGCGAACAAGGGCGATGTGGGGTTTCCCCTTTCGCAGGAACGGGTCTGAGCTGATGGGAGACATACCCATAGATGAAGGTTGCCCAATTCCTTCACAGCTCGATGTCAGTGGTATTTGGAGATCGAATCGATCCCACGAGGTCTTTTTCGTTTCCACTGTTCTCTTTTTTCAGTTTTATTATTATTATTATTATTCTTTTGTTTCTCAACAGAGGGGTGGTTGAGCCCATATAGGAACTTTCCATAGCCCCTCCGCCCGATCGTAATTTTATGCGTATTTGTCTTTTTTCGCAACTGCTGGGGTGGTCTGTTTTCCCCACGTTCGGACGACGCTACGGTATGGGTGCCGTTGACATCGGGGGTTTCGCTAGCATGGGCTGGGGAAATGCAGAGTGGGACTATGCAAACACACGAAGTAGGACAACGAACGTTGTAAAGCACAAGCTGGCATGCGTGTATCAGTCTCATACAGCGCGAGACCATGCCTAAGACCATCAGAGACCATTCCGGGATAGCTGGTGTGGATGAGTCTAGCTCAGCTGATGGGAAATAGTGTGGTGTATAAGAGGGAATATGATAGTGGTTGGTGGATGGTAGATACAGAGGTGAGAAGAGAGGACAGGCCACCAAGTAGGTACTGGCAGGTGGGATTCTGGGATAAGAGATTCTGAAATGAGATGATTAAAAAAGGCGAAATGAGGCCGGACATAAAACCCGGGCCGGTGGTGGCAGCCAAAATGAACGGGAAAGGAGTGAAGGATCAAGTAAGGTGGTAGACGGCGGAACTCAGTGTCCTAGGATCCAAAGCCACATACCTATTTGCTGCAGAGACATCTAAGGCCAAGGAACTTTGGTTTGCAATAGAACACGAACATTGTCTAAGATTAGGAGAACCGGCAAGCATTAAACTAGGTATAGTTACAAAAGTCAGCAAACTGTAGCTACCGTAGTATAGATTGTATGCAATATAACGTGCAAAGAAATAGTTGCGCTGGCGTTTGTGATCGGGCGAGAAATGAAAGTTCTGGTGCAATAATCCCAGTAATCAAACCCGTTTTCGTAGGCCACGTCTTCGGCGACGGTCTGGCCGGTAAGGAGGATCACATTGGGAACAGTCAAGAAGTGATTCAGCGAGCCTCTGAACTGGGAAACTGAGAGACTCTCGTGGATGTTTAGCGGGAGTTTATTCCATAACTTTGAGTATTTTATAAGGAAAAAGTTAGATCTTAACTCTAATTTTGATCTAGGAATAGAGAGCTGCAATGACCGATGGTGTAGGGCATAATTCGTGGAGGGAGTGAGACGAATGGGTTCAGTACACGAAAAGGCTGTACGGTGGTACAGCTTAAACAGGAAGCATAAATTGAGCTTCATGCGACTCAGCCGTAGAGGGTCGAGACTGAGTAGGATGCATCGATCCTTGTAACACAAACTAGAGGAAAATCCCACTAATTGTTTGGTGAACTGACGTTGCACGAACTCCAGAGAGATGCGGTCGAATTTCGTCATGTTTGCGAAAATAATAGGACGGTACTCAAGAGGGAGACATCGTGCTAGTTGCTTCAGAGACCTTTGCGAGAGACAGGTGGCCCATGGGGATAATTGACGACTTGGAATTTGATGCAGATGGACTCGTAAGAACGGCTGTGGCCCGCACTAGCGAAGGAAAGCAACGGAGAGACGTAAGAAAAATTTGCTTGTTAGAAAATGCCGACTAGAAGCCAGGGTCGTAGGCTAGGGGGTATGCAGGCGTACTGCTCTAAGTCCTCGTATGCCCCGAGGGAAGGGAGGTAGCAGGCGTACTGTTGTAAGTCCTGTGAACTCCGGTGTCTCAGGAGCCTAAGTAGGAAGGGGGAGCCAGAACCGACTACTGTCTGAAACTGCCGTGAACAACCGGGAGGAATTTTGGCGGCCGGTGTAGTGCCCATGTTGATCGAAAAATTCATCTTCTGCTCACATTCCTATAATCTATGACCAATTTTGGACCGCCTTCTCTAACCTAATCCATGCTGGCGCTGTTTTGGGGTCGACAATTATTCTACGCTTGGTGCACTTACTTTTTCTTTTTATGGTTGTGTTTTCTTATTGAGATTACTTTGAGGACATTTGGCACGGTAGTGAGAAGCACTGATTCGACAGTTTCGTTTTATTACTCCTCGGTTTCACTTTCTCGCTCACATCGACTGACTGTATACGTTCAGCTCGTTTACGCTGAGTTTTGGCTGCCGCGCTCAGGAAATTGTTCTTTGGGCCTGATTAAGCGTGGAGAACTTGATCTATTTGTTTGAACTTCAGGACAGGCATTTGTTATTACTGTTTTTGGCCAACTATTCCCCTTTTTACAGAGTTTTGTCCTATTTTTGACTACCTTTTCGGCTGGATCGCGACTGAGGCTCACTGTCACAGGTATGATCGTGTTTGTACTTATATTTTTACTCGCTTATAGTACCGTAGAATTTTCGGAGCAATCGTGTTCTTGATTTTGGTTCTGCATCGATTTGGGCTACGCGTTGCTCTGAGGCGCCAAGGTGCTATCCAGAACGAGTAAAGCTTATTAGTCGGTGAATCGAGAATTAACTCGTTGATCAGGCTTCACCCGGACCAGGACTTGAGCGTTTTGGTCGTTACATCTACCCCATCACCCGGTCGTGAACGCAAAGAAACCGGGGAAGGTCAGAGGGGTTTTCGACTATGCCGCGAAATGTCAGGGTGTTTCACTCAACGACCATATACTACAGGGCCCAGACTGAACAACACCACTAGTCGAGGTTTTATGTCATTTCCGGCTAGGAAAAGTAGCCGCCCTTGCGTACATACGTGGAAATTTTCCACAAGTAAAGATGCCCGTTAAAGATAGAGACCCCTTCTGTCTTCTCTGGTGGCCTGAAAACGGCACAAATCGCGCACCTGACGAGTACAGGCTGACCGTTCATCCCTTTGGACGGTGTCATCTCCCTTCTGTGCTAATTTTGCCCTCCGGGAAACCTCAAGCGTTTCGGCGGCACCAGCAATTTGCTAGGAAGAGCAATGGACCACTTCCACGTGGACGGTTTTCTTTGACCCTTCGACGACCCAAATACTGCTATTCTCCATATGACCGAACTGATCGCCACGCTAAACGCCGGAGGATTCTACCTCACTCAATGGACTTCAAACAGCCAAGAGGTGCTTAATGTTATCCCGAAGTCCGTAAAATGGAGCGTACGAGAGAGCTTTTGGGATCCCCTTCACAAACGGAGCGCACGCTTGGTCTTCCATGGAAACCCAGAGGTGACGAATTCATTTTCACTCTGGACCTACCCGGACGACCAGTCACACTGGGAGGAATCCTATCATCAGTCTCAAGCCTGTATGATCGCCTAGGTTTCGTTTCACCGTGGTTGTTACCGGGAAAGTGCTTGCTGCAATAGCTGTGCCAAAGAGGGACTGGGTTGGGACGAACCTCTCCAGGATGATGACGATAAGCGATGGCGCGAATGGCTGTACAGCCTGGAGCAACTTGGTGAGATCAAAATACAAAGACGCTTAACAGGTATCAAGTGCACAAACGATGCCCGACTCCACTTGTTCTCCGAAGCATCAGAAATAGGCTACGGGATAGTTGCTTACGGCTGCTGGGTTGACGCAAATCGCGGGTGGCACAGCTAGATACTATTCGCAAAGTCGAGAGTGGCTCCACTGAAAACGGTGTCGATTCCAAAGCTGGAACTGACGGCAGCAGTACTGGCCGTAAAAGCCGCGGGGCTGATTAGGAGATGCCTCGATCGGATAAACTAGGAACCAAACCTTTGGACGGACTCAGCCACGATACGTCATTACATAAACAACATTACCACTAGCTTTAACACTTTCGTGGCTAACAGACACAATATGATCCACGAGTCGACTAAGGCCGATCAATGGCACTATGTACAATCCGCCAGTAACCCGGCCGACTTCTGCTCAAGGGGCCTGAAAACACTAGAGAGGTCGCGGATGTGGACAATGGGACCGGACTTCCTAGCTGCAGGTAAAGAGGTGTGGCCAACGCTGTTAATACCTAAGGCGATATCAAGACTAAAAGACTGATACTGGCTACCAACTTCACGGGAAGCGTAAGCCCCCCCTCCTATCGGCCATCGGCCTAGGCAACCGCAACATGCAGTGGATTGTATATTGGGTGTGAGCTGGACCTCCCACTGGTTATAATCAGCCCTCGCGAGAAGTAGTAACCCTCCACCCAGCCCACCGTCTATTCTGTCTTGTCTGTGGGCGGTGTAGCCACGGGGTTGCATGAGACTCTGGTCCTTTTTCAGCCATGTCACGCGACAGCCGTAACCACTGTTCCGTTAGTTCTAGTCAGTATTTCCCCCCACTTACCTCCTAAGCTGCAAGCATTTGTGTACCACATGGCTGCACCTTCTGCCAGGACGCCTGCTTTGATTATTCCTTTTCGAGCCATTTTACCCTCAGGAGCACTTCTCGAGGGGACACTCCGTTTCCTGCGTTAATAGCCACTAGGCGCGTATTTACCGGAACCTTCAAGGCAACACCGTACATGGTAGTTTTAATGCTGCCAGGGGAAACTCCTGAGGCTTCTCTTGGCCCATTACTTGGCTTTCTGTTGCCCCGCGAGGGCGTCATGGCCCTACTGCTGCTCAATGGTGTGGGTGTTCGTGCAACAACTGTTGCCCAGCTTTCGTTCGTATTAGTGACTTTCTTTTTGATCCGGATTGGCATCGCCACCACTTCCGTTTCCACTTTGGTCAAACCCCCTCTTTTGTTGGTACGCAGCCGCTCAGCTTCCACTTTCATTATACTCTCTGTGTGTACTTTTGCACCTAATGCCTCACTTGCCTCATTTCTTTCAGCTGGCAAGTTCACCGTTAGCTGTCCAGCTGGGCTAATGCCAAGGATCACGTTTTAAAGTGCAGATTTGCTTAGAGGTGTGATGTCAGCTTTTGCTATAATGAAAGCGGATTGCCTGAGTTCCGCTTTTAACGGATGCTGCGGATTTCGTGCCGGTGCCGCCCTACCACTGAAGCGGGGGTCAGGGGTGAGCCGTATATAACCCCCTGTGGCGTGCTGAACTCTAAATGCCAGGCATGGCAGCAGGTCTCTGCTGTATGTGCTGGCAAAGACGATGGGCGAAGGTCCCAGCTTCAGCGCATTGTTTGCTTTCCGAAACCTCATTTTATGGCACTTTGTATACGTCAAGTCACTGGGTAGCCCCGCCCTTCTCAGTGCATTTACTACGTGCCCGCGTTGTGCTTCCCTTCTGATCCGCTCCTCTCTAATAACCTGTTATGCACAATTGTTCACAAGAAGGCGCTTGCTTTTCTCAACAACTATCTCGGTGATGACCTTCAAGATTTGGGCTCCTCTTCAAGTCCCTCAAATCCGCCGTATAGGCTCCTCCATCTCCACCACTTACCTTGGTTTGTTCTGAGTCTTGTTACCGTCCGGTTTGCCCTACATTGCCGGCCGCTTCATTTTCCTAGTAACTGTGTGCGCTTCTTTTACCGGGCTGTGTTGTAACCCTTTCCCTAGGCTTCCTGATGTGGCCCCGTTTTTCCTGCCCAGCTCTCCCCGCAGCATGCGCGAGCATTCCTCTGCCAGAGCAACACAGCGAACCCATACACTCTTCAAAGATTCGTGCCGCCTGAGGAGCTCATAGTTTTTCTTGGGCAGGGTAGAGCAGCTCTGGTGAGACCACTCATGGCACCTATTACACTGTATACCTGTCCCAACATGCTGTTTGCGACTTATAATACCAAGTGAATTTTCGCTGCAAATGGTCGTCATGCTCTCTGAGGGACCAAGAAAGCATAAACCAGGAAAAAACGTAAACATATTTTACTAAAGACACTAAACGGTTGCCATCGTTGTGTGAGTAAGCACAATTATCAAGCACACAAATAATAAAACTCGTTTTCAACAAAACAGCACTTTACCAGAAACGAAACAGTCGGCGTAAAAAATCCACCGAATGAAAAGAGTACTTCGGTGAAAACTGCAGTGTAAGGTTTTTGTGAATTAACTGTTGTTGCTTCACTACAAGGGCAAACAAATGAGGACAGGGAGGGACACTTTGAAAATTCAAACCACGCGGCATCTCGCGGGGTCAGTTCAGTTTGGGTGTATTGATATTTGGAAGTATTTCACGGGCACGAGGCTTTGGCCAAGATTTTAACGGTTCTTGTATGCTTCTTCTTTCATCCGGTACCACAGGGCTGGAATGGCAAAACTCGAACACAAGGAGGCAGCCAGTTTCGCAAAAGCAACATTCAATTCAGTTTGCACAGGACGGGTAATGACCACGGCCAATCTAGCCCCCGAATTTCCTTCGATAGTGTGCACACCAGTTATGCACCCATCTCTGTACAGTGTATTTCTTCTAATATCCTCGAAAAGCGAGAGCAGAACAGAAAATCTAATCGCACATAAACTGAAACATCCATGTTGACTAAAACGTTCCTCTTCTGCTTACATTCATATATGTGTGACCAATTTTCGACCGCTTTCTCCAATCTAATTCGTGCGGACACTGTTTTGTGGTCGACAATTATTCTACGCTTCGTAAACTTGCTTTCATTTTTATGGCTGTGCTTCGTTACAGAGAATACTTCGTGGACATTTGGTACGGTGGTGAGTCGCACTGATTCAACACAGTTTTGTTTTTTTGCCACTCGGCCTCACTTTCTCGCTCACGTCGACTGATCGTGAACGTTCAGCTTGTTCACGCTGATCTTTGGCTGCCAAGCCCAGGAAATTGTTCTTTGGGCCCGATTAAGCGTGGAGAACTTGTTCTATTTGTTTGAGCTTCAGGGCAGGTGCCTACTATTTACATTTTTTGATCGACTGTTACCATTTTTACAGAATTTTGTCCCATTTTGGTTACCATTTTAATGGGATAGTGACTGAGGCTCACTGTCAAAGGTCTGACCGCATTTGCACTCACAATTTTGCTCGCCAATAGTTCCGTAGAATTTGCAGAGCAATCGCCTTTTTGATTTAGGTTCCGCAATAATTTGGGCTACACGTATTTTTGAGGCTCTGAGGTGCTACCCAGAACGAGTGAAGCTTATTAGTCGCTGAATCGAGCAATGAATCTTTGATCAGGCATCACCCGGACCAGGACTTGAGCGCTTTGGTCGTTATGTCTACTGCGAGAGAAGTTATGCCCCGTGAGGGTCCACTAAGACAGTGTGGAATGAGCGAAAACGTCGATGAAAACACACTACAGAAATACCGCAGTGATACCTGCCATCCATCTAGTTGCCGTAATGAACGCTCCTTACAAGGAAATATCTCGTACCACCCGATACCTTGGGCACCTTTGCAGGACTGGACAGTCTGCATCTCTATCATTGTACCAGGGAGACTCTCCCGGTCGTCTACCAGCCTGCTGTCAAGGAAGTGCGATCTAGTCATCGACGTTGCCTGATTTTTTGTAAGATTTTTTTCGTGTCCCCTTGCTCTGGGATCTACAGCCACTTGGAATAGACCACCCGGCCTAAGGCCAGAAAAGCCCTTCATACTGTTAAACTTTTCTATAAGATCCCTTCCAGGTTTCCTCGCTTCCAACGAGAAGAGATTCAGATCACAGAGTTTCTGCTTGTGCGCCTTACGCGTCTGCTGTTCAGGCATTCGCGTTGCGAGACGCTGAACTTTCTCTGAGCAGGCGGCGTCCCTTTTGTAGAAGGGTGACCAAGTCTGCATGCTACCTTCTAATTGAGATTGTACTTCAGCCGTGTAAATATGTACGAATACTTCCCGCTGCCAAGAAGACAATGCCAATCGCAGTCTTAAGAGCTCACCGGGGGCTTTTTGTGTGGCAGCGTTGCACTGGTCTGGCCATTTAAAATCACTGCTCATGTGACACCGAGGTCTCACCCTGCCGACTGCTTCTACGATGAACAGCTCTTGGTCATGGGCGATGGTTAGGATTTCTGTTGACCTTGACAGCAAATGGCTTTTTCCAGCGTTCAGGGTTCAAGTCCCATTTGTATGACCAGTCCAGTGCAGTACCTATATCCCTGCCTAAGTAGACCCTATCCTCAGATCCAACAACCTTTACGTCAACGGCAAAAATAAAGCTAGGCTATTGGAGGGCGGATGCCATGTCGTTGATAAACAAAAAGAATAGCATCGGCCCTAGGAGAAATCCTTGAGGCGCACCACTGGTGACATTCACCGAACTAGAGCACCTTTCCCTTTCACGTAAAACCTCCTGTGGAAGAGAAAGTCCGCCAGCAACCTATATACTGGCCCACCTACACCGGTCTCCATCTTGCACGGCGATGGAAGATGGTTAACGGAGCTGAACACCTTGCTAATATCGAGTTACTTCATCTAAGAAGCACAGGAGATTGGTCAGACAAGATCTATTTCTCATAAATCCATGCTGGGCCGGACTTAACATGGAGTGCTCCTGTAGGTGCTGGCAGATGTGGGCACGGATGATCTTCTCAAGGACTCCACATAGGATGCTATTTAGGCTTACTGGCCTGTAGTTCTACAAAGCCGACTTAGGTCCACTCTTATGTATTGCCACAACGGCCGCGACTTTCCAGTCCTGAGGCAGCTTGCTCTGACCCAAAGTGGATCTGTACAGCCTGCATACCGATGGAGCTGTGACACCCGCGAACGGCTTGATGATGGCTGGATGTGTGCCATCTGAGCCCGCTGACTTGTGGCTGTTTAGCTGCTGTAGGTATTTACGCACGCTTTCCTCTGAGAGGTTTAGCTCGTTTAACTGAGGAGGATGCACCAGAGTCAGATCTACTCGTACCCCACTATCTATCCTATGTACACTACCAAAGTATTCCCCCAGGGCGTCTGCCTTGCTCTGATCATCAGTGACAATACCATAGTCTCTAGTGGATAGTGGACCTACGGCATTCTTTGTTGTGCGTTTCGACTGCACATAGCTGTAGAATGTTTTCGGCTGTTGTCTTACGGACTGGGCCAATTTGAGCTCAAATTCCCCCTTGGAAGTTCACAGAAGGCTCACAGTCTCGTTCCTAAGCTTTGTATAGCGGTTCCAGGCTAGCCGACTGCCGGGAGCTTTGTACTTGTTCCAGCTGCGGTTTCTACATTTGATGGCCTTGGTTATTGCAGCCTTCCACCACATGGGCTTGCCCTCCCCATTTCTTCGCTTAGAAGGTGCGAACTTGTGCTGTAGAGCAATCAGGGAACCCTCAATGACCTGACATCGCGCCTTGACAGTAGCCCTCTCTACCACATCCCGGGCCAAGCCCAAAGCCCTATTGCGAAGCCTATGTCCATACCGCAGAAATGCCCAGCCAGCCTTGAGGGTACCTTGGGTTGCCGCATGCATAGGGTGATTTTGACACACATGGTCACTCTTGCCCAGCGTTTCACAGTCACGCAGTTCAGACACATCGTCGGGGAGGTTTGTTATTGCTAGACCCAGCAAAGATGGAAAGCACCCAGTCTTATATCTGGTATTTTCCCTAATATGCTGGTGCAACGCATTGGCATGCAGCCATTCCAAGCAGGTTTGCTCCCTCGATCCCGGCACGCAGACCTCGGCCGTCCAGTCGATGTGCGGAAGATTGAAGTCACCCACCATGAGGGTCTTTTGTGCGTCCTCAACTAGTTCAGACAAAGTCCGCAGTAAACAAACATCCTCGTCGCAGTTTGCACTTGGTGCCCTGTAGACACAGACAACGTTAGCCCTTCTGCCTGGAAGGATGGTCGTAACTGAGCACAACTGGACATCGCGAGTGCACATCTCGGTCTGAGACTCAAGATGGTTTGTACCTGACCTAATGAGGATGGCTCCTCCAGCACCAAGGCGACTGTGTTCTCTATCAAGCATATAGACTACGTAGCCGTAAAAAAACAAGTTCTCCCAATGAGGTTCACGAGTCCGACAACATGAATATGGATATGTCAAGGCATCAAAACTAGTCTCCATTTTAAAACTCACACAGATTAGTAATTTTCACGTACTTTTGTAAGAGGAACGGGAATGTTTCTTTTTGTAGCTGGGCACATGTACGGTTACAAGAGACTGAAGGCGAGACGTGAAAACATGGGAGAAAATAGCTTGCCCGGGGGAAATCAGAGAATTTGGATGGGCTTGGCATTAGCCCTAATCGGTTGTCTAGTCCGGCCTTAAATACCTCTTTTTAGGAGACATTTACTACTCCCAGTGGAAGGCTATTCCATAAGGATATTATCCGAGATGAGAAGAAATGTGGTCTAATGGAGTTACGTGGATGGGGATTGAGGAGTTTCCTCTTGTGTCTTCACAGGGTCTCCAGGTTCGGACGAGTGAAAAATTGATCCGCCAGGACGGCCGATAATAAATCAAATTTCTGGAGGAGGTCCCCTTATACGGCTTGTCTCAGGTGGGTAGAGATTAAGTGATATTAGACAAACCGTTTGGGGGTAGATCGCAAACCATGTACCGTTTTGGTCGCTTTCTGTGGAAACCGTTCCAAAATGTTCCCATCTTCGGCGAGGCCATTATGTACCACTCGGCTGCCGCATTCTAAAACAGGTCGAATAAAGGTTCCACAAAGAGGGTGGAAGTCCTCTCTGGAGATCAGTGGAAAATTTTGTCTACTTATGTTCAGAACCCGGAAGGCATTTTTACTGGCTTTCTCTTGTTGAGAGGAGAACGAGAAATTACTGCGCAACTAGAAACCAAGGGTCTTGTGATGAATCACTATTTGGATTATTGTGTTTCCACTTATCTTGGGGAGATGAGCCAGAGCATTGCCAAATGAAATGCTTGTGCTTATGGCATCAATTACTACTCGGCTCCAACCAGTTGACCAACTTTTGGCCCAGTAAATAACTGACTGCTCAGCCCTTGCGCTTGTCTCCCAGTTTGTGACTTAATTTGCTGCATCGCTATGCTAACCGGAACTACATCAGGGAGGTGGCTGGTATAAATGAGTAAGGGGACAGGACCGAGGGCAGAGCCTTTGGGGCCACCGATATCAGCAGGTGCAGGTTCTGAGCGAGACTCTCAAGCACGAACCAAGAAGGTCCGGCTCTTTAAAAGGCTCTCATTCGGGGACAGTATGCGACCGGAGGTGCCGTACATCCCGAGTTTGTGCAGAAGCGGGAAATGCGGGACGTTATCCAAGGCTTTGGCAGAATCGATGGATGCGGCGTGGAATTCGTCGTACCATCTGATCAGATCAGATTAGATCACAGAATATGAAGGCTTGAGCCAAATTTACACCCGGTTCCATGCGCCCGGCCCTCCGGAGATCTTTATGAGCTGAAGCAGAAAAAAGGGACTTCATTGAGCACAACGATGCCGCTAGTTTATAGTTGACTGATCCAGTGAAAGCTCACGGGGCATAATACCTCTCACGGTCGACGTGCGATCAAGCCTTCCGTTTCCTTCCCACTTTTATCGATGAGTTGACAAAATACGCTGTGCAGGGGCGGGTGCATACCATCGGTGGAACTCTGGACGCTTGGTTGGCCGTGGCCATTACCTGTCCTGTGCAAACTGAAATGAACTGGATTGACCATCCAGTTCACCTCCCCCAAAACAAGAAACTCCCAGTAAAGGTGCGAACAACCTCAGACCCTGCTGAACTACGGGGCGTGGTAGGGCGAAGAGCAGTCTGCGTAGAACGTGAGACCTCGACGCTCACATTCTCCGGTTCTCCCTCTAGATGTTCATGGTGGTGCCGGCTTTTATAGCCCCGAATTCCTTCTATTTTTTACTACGTTTACAAAAACTACTAGGGGGGGGGGTGTTTGCTAGTATGAGAGACGAGAAGGAGGAAGAGAAAGAAAAGAAAGAAAATGTAATTTAGTGATAATTAGGAATGAGATACTAACACTTTGAAAAGGAGGAAAACGAGGAAGAAAGATCCGGCGATTTGGAAAATGGTTAGAAGTAGCAGCCATGATCGCTTCATGGGAGGTGAAAACGAGCTAGCTTGAGATGTCAGATATAGTACACTCTACAGTACTAAGACTGCACCTGCCAAGCGACACAAATCAATCAGTGATACATATTCATTTGGCTTCCAAAACAGGATGGTGACCAGTTGCGCTTTGGGTGATCGTGTTTTGTGGTGCCAAGGAGGCAGATATTCGCGCCCTCTTACCCAGACGCCCACCTCAGTTCTGTTTGCACAGGATAAATAATAGCCACTACCAATCGAGCGTCTATAATTCCTTCAGCTGTATGCACACTAGGTGGGTACCCAACACTGCACAGCCTATTCCGTCTAATCCCCCCTGAAAATAAAAGGGAGGCCTCAGGCCTCAGCGCACATCAACTAAGACAATCATCAAGCATCATAGGCATCCATTAAGTCACCATGTAACAAATGAAAACTTTCAATAACCAAACACATCACATCCGTCCGCCCAGTGACGTGCCCAAAACTCCTTGCCGAAAAAGATCTCAATCCACTTGCGATCTAGGGCCCTTTCGAATGAACTGACAGTCCCCAGTTTCGTTACCTCGTCTGGCAGTCTATTCCAGTAGTTAACTGCACTATTTATAAATGAGTGAGGTCTAGCCGTCAACCATGATCAAACTTTTGCGAGCTTCTTTCTGTGATCTCTCATTCGAGAGCCTGTTGCCACATGGAATAGACTCTCCGGTCTAAGCCTAGAAAAGCCTTTTATTACCTTAAGTGCCTCTATGAGATCCTTTCCTTTTCTTCCCCTTTCCACAGACAGAAGTCTGAGGTCCTGGAGTCTCTGCACCTACTGCTTGCATCCTCCACCCTCAACCATGCAGGCAGCAAAAATTTGTACTTCCTCTAAACAGATGGCGACCTTTTTTTAGAGGGGTGACCACGCCTGAGCACGGTTTTCTAATATAGGTCGGATCTTCGACAGATGCGCAGGCGTGAAACATTTGGTTGTCTGCACTAAATCGTTTATCTCAACCTGGGGAGCTCACCGCGTGCTTTTTGTTGATGCTGCACGTTGATCTGACCGCCTAGGATCGGAAGTCGCCAAAATCTTGAGGTCTTTCACGCCGTTTACTGCCTTTGCAGTGAGTGGGCCTGCTCAGCCCTCTCTTCCCTGAGCTTCCAAAAACTTCACATTATCTTCGCAGAGGAAGCTTGGTGACTGTAGGACTGATTCTAAATCTTTAATAAACAGAATAAACTGTAGTGAGCGTAGTACGAGACCCTGCGGTACTTTTTGGTGGCGTTCTCTAGTTTACCGTTCTTGCCACTTACTCTAAAGTAAAGCTTTCTACCGGTAAGGTAGTCCCCGAAACATCCCTGAATCTGCCCATTTATACCAAATGACTTCAGTTTGATTGGTAGAAGATCATTGTTTACCGAGTCAGATGCCTTGATAATGTCAGTGTAACACACTCTTACTTACTTACTTTCATCCACACTCCGAGTGACCTCGTCTTAGAAGCCCGGGAAATCGGTCAAGCTTGACTCCTTTTTTGTGACCCACGCTGAGCCGAGAAAGTCATGGAGTTCTCTAGTAGGTGTTTGCAGACATGCTCCCGGATACTACTCTCCAACAGGCTGTATAGGATGTGGATTAGGTTATCAGGTCTGTGGTCCCCCATTTCAGAGAGGAGCCTCTTTTACGCATGGGTACGACTGCTGCCTTTTCCCAGTCCCGTGGCAACCTTTGACCGTCCGAGGCGGCCTTATATAACTTGCCTACTGGAGGGAACAAGATACCTTCCGGCGGCATAACAAAAGCAGGATGGATATCATCCCGCCCGGTAGACTTAGGGTTGTCTAACCCTTCCAGGTGTTTGCGTGCTACTTCCTCCGGAAGATTTGACTCTGTTATGACCGTTGGAGGAATCTGCCGTCCTCCTAAAACAGGTCTTGACAACATCATCTATTCTGTGCAAACTACTAAAACACCCACCTGAAGCGTCTGGTTGGCTTTAGTTGTCCCCCGCCACTCCAAGATCTTGGGCCATCATTGTTCCTGCTGCATCTCTCAAAGGACCCTCAAGCTGCACGTAGCTATAGCACTTCTTCAGATGCTTTTTTGACAAGTTACGCAAACTACATCCCAAAGATAAACTTAGCAGCTCGCAAGAGGTCTACCTTTCATTTTCTATGCCCGGCTTATTGAATCCAACCTAGAGAGTCCCGGAAGCCTTGAAGAGGGCCTAACTACGGTTTCGACGCTTGGTTGACTTGGTCATTGAAGCCATTCAATACATCGTATTTCTCTCACCTCTCCTATGCTTCAAAAGAGCAGGCCGTTTTGTAGGGTAAGTAGAAATTCTTTAGCAGCCCGCCAGCTTCCCTCTGAAGTAGCTTCCTCTGCTGTGTCCCATACTGGATCAACCGCTCCATTGCAAAGCCTGGGAATGTCCATACTTGTGAGTCTTCAAATCAACCTCGAGGATGCTTTGGGTGGACTTATGCAAAGGATGACCGTGGCACCCACGTGGGCGCTCTTACCAGAAGGAGAGTGAACCTGGAGTTCGGTTACATCGGTCCTTTGGTTCGTTATCGCTAGATCCGACAAGGAAGACGTACTAGTAGTACTTTACCCGGCATTTCCCCCCAAGTTCTGAAACGGAGCTTTTGAATGCAGCCATTATAGATATTTTTCCTGTCGGTCTTCCGGAGCACACGCCTCAACTACCCTGTTTGTATGCGGCAGGTTGGAGTCCCCAACGGTGAGGGTCTTGTTAGCTTCCTCAGCTGGTACGGCAAGTATTTGCAGAAGTTGAATGTCCTTATCTCGTTTTGTACACGGGGCCCTATACACACAGGCCACATTTACCTTTCCGTTCGGCAGTGTGAGCTTAATCGCGCAAAGCTGTATGTGTCGAGTAAATACCATAGTCAGTGATTCCAGATGGCTTGAGCTTTACCTAGTTAGGGCGGCCTCTTTCCCTACGCAGACAGGCTCACTATAATAATAATAATAATAATGGTTTATTTCGGAAACTCCCGAAGCATGCCATGTGCATGATCTTGTTAATACAGGTGATGGAATGGACAGATATAATTCATGAAAATATGGAGACTCTCATGAAAATATTGGATAAAATGGCTCAGAAGGGGGAATAAGGTAGGATGAAAATAGGATAAACGTATGCACGCAGTAGAGATTGTGTGGAGTTTAAATGAGCTCAAGAGTAGATTTGAATGGACGCCCGATGAGTTTGAAAGTCAAGGTCAGATGGACTGAATGACTGGCCTGGGTAATTACATATGGAGGCCGACTGGTAGACATGAAAAGGGCTGGAAATTGGTATAAGGAACTGCAGTAGCGAGGAACGATGGAGAAAAAGGTGAGGTGTACTGCAGCGGATTAGATATCAATGAAGCATTGGTACTTATCAGTGGATTGTCGGCGGACAGGACACAAAACTCACCGTCAAACTGGCAGCGAGTAATGCAAGACACAGAGGAATGATCAGATGACAAAAACGATTTAGAAGAATTGGATAGGGTGGACGTGGGGCACAGACGTAGAGTTGATGGATGCCTATGATGACGGTCGTTGGGATGATAGCAAAAGAAATGGCCGGCGAGAAACTGAAGGATACAGAGCGCGTGCACATATATATATATATATGCGTAAGTTATATATGTATATATATATATGTAGATTTATTATATATATATGTATAGGTATAAGCGAAGCAGGAGTAATAACAATGGGGTCCTAGAAAGAAATTGTCGGTCACTAGGAGGAGTAGGTAATGTTAGATCAATTGGTTGTAGAATTAACTTTGGAATATCGTGGTGGATTAACTTCATGACAAGTGCACATGGCAGCCCAACGGAGAGAAAAATAGAATGCGGAAGCACAGGAGTGATGAAGACTGTGAGGAGCAGTTCATGGAAGAGGGAAGGTGGAAGACAGGATCAAGGAAAACAGGTGGGAATTAGTCTAATTATTTGATCAATGCAGGTGCGAGATGTAGTGACGGGCCAGAGGAGTCGGGTAGTGACAGGTCAAACAATTTGGAACTGTAAAAGAACACCGTGACGTAACGTTGTCATTACAATGGTGGAACATGGAAAAAGCGGACCACACTGGAAGGTACAGAAAAATGCTTGTAGCGAGCAATAAACGGATCAAGGGATGAAAGCAATGACCGAGGAGACAGGTAAGAAATCACCAATCAGATCATTTTATTGCAAATGAAACACGAAGGAGGCGGACAAGGAAGCGGGACGCCCCAGTATAAGTGAACCAGTAATAGAACAAAAAGGCCACAAAAAATGAATGCCCAACGGAGTTGGGGCAATGGAGCTGGAGAGCTGTGTGACGGCAGACAACTGAACTGGTGGATACTAATCAGGACACTGGAAAGAACCACAGAGGAATCGCGGAGCCAAGTGAGGAAGATGTGGTGGTGGTGATTAGATAATAAATACGACTGTAAAAGTTGCGAAGTTTGGAGCGGCAAGTTCTAATATGCGGATTGGTCATGAGTGCGGGTGCGATTGGTGCATCATGGCATTGGGCATGAGGAGGGATTTAACAGAATGACAGGTTTAAGGAAGCTATCAATGGGCGTTCTGAGCAGAGGGTAACACGAAGCGCATAGATGATAGAAGCCAGCAATGACGACAGGTGGGAAAAGAGTTATTGACGAGCGTCGACGGAGAAGAGAGGTTAGGACGATAGTGGCTCAATGCAGTGAAAGTTGATGTAGAGAGAAGCGATAGGAGGAAGGACAAAACGGGTAGGTGTGCATACCGTGGTAGAGCGACAAAAATGGGAAGTGGAAACAGATGATAAGAGCTATAGGTGAACAAGCTGTGGCGGAAAAAGGATGAGGAGCATGCAATTTTCAACCGACAGCATTGGATTCGGTGGTCCAAGTAAAGTTAGAGCGTGCCATCCGCAACCGGTGCTAGTGGGTGGGACTGGCCGTGCGCTGGGCACCCAAACTGAAAAATACTTCGTGAAGTGAACACAGGAGATGTGATCCACCAGTCTAGTTGCGCTCGCACATCGACGCAGACGGCCTGCACGCCCGATGTGCGCCGGCCATAGCTGCGCATCTGACCGCGCCCCGCACTTTTGCGAGTGGCACGAGTGGTCATTGATAATTGAACAGGGGAAAAACGAACGCGATAGGGATTCTTGACCCGGGAACAATTGGCCAAGACTTAAGGCCATGGACAGGAGAGCCAATGGGAACAGCGAGAGGTAAACGACCGTGTAGCAATATTATCCAAGTGCACCTGCGGGGGAGACGGTAAGTACAGTGCCCGAAGCGGTTGGCCGTCATTGAGGATCACTGGAAAGGGAAAAGGGATAGAGAAGCGCAGTCTGGGCGTGCCCCAGCTGAGAATCAACGGATACTGAGGAGAAGGGAAGTTAATATGATGGATGAGAGATGAACGTAGGTGAGCAATAGGGTTATCATGTGATGGCAGGAGGTAGGTTCGCTATGGATCAGTGAAGGCAATGGCCTTAGTTCGCGGGGTGTACCTAGTGGCCTGTGGCGCAGAGGTAGTGGAGTTACAGTGTGAGGCCTCTTTCAAAAGCAGGTCGTCGAAGACGAGCTCATTGGTGAGCAATATAACATTGAGGACTCTTAAGTATGACAAAAGTGCGTGCCTAAAAGCGAACATTGAGGAGGCACTGCGTAAGCTAAGGGGCAACCTATTCCAGATTTTGGAGTAGGCTGACAGAAAGAATCGAAGCTTAAGACTGAGATTAGAATGAGGGACAGTGAGAAAAAGAAGGCACGGTGTCGGATTGGGTAGGAGCAGGGCGCAGCGAATGAGATAGGATGAGAGGTGTAGGCTAGGTTATGGATTAGCTTATAAAGGAAAATCAGGTTGAGCCTCATGCGACGAATCCATAGAGGCTAAATTTGTAGGAGCTTACAGCGCTGGCGGTATGTTAGGGCTAGGGATACGCCCAACAGCCCTTTGGTGAAAGTACGCTGAACGTTCTCAAGAGATACAATAGAGGAACTTGGCCAGAGGCTGGAGGTAATGGGACAATATTCTAGGAGCGGTCTGACGTGTGAGAGATATTGGGAGAGGCGACTGGCCGGTATTAGGAAACACCAGTTGATCAGACCTAGGGTTCGCTTAACCTTAGCGATTTGGAACGATGCCTGTTCTGAGAAGTTAAAGGAATAAGAGTAGCGTACGCCAAGATCGGTAACCATGGGGTGTATGGGGATGGGCAGGCCGTCCAGACAAATTTGGCCGGGTGGTACGGTGCACTTGTATGGTAGGAGGAAGCTTTTCTCCGCAGAGAATTTCATGAACCACGAGAAGCACCAAGTTTGGAGAACGAGTAAGTCACGCGATAAGCTTCACAGAGTCACAGATAGGTCGCTAGGGAGGAAGGAGCACACTATTTTTATATCGTTGGCGAAGAGGTAAGGAGTGCCGTGTCGAATAGAAGAGAAAATGTCATTGATATAAATAAGGAATAGTAATGGGCCTAGTACACTGCCTTGAATGACGCCGCTAGTAATTGGTTTGGCGGAAGATAGGTGGCCGTCGACGAGCACGGCTTGTGACCTGTGAGAGAGATAGGAGGATGGCCAGGAGAGGTGGGGTTCAGTAATGCCGAGAGTTCGGATTTTGGACAGCAGATGGGTATGGTGAACACGGTCAAAAGCCTTAGACATGTCGAGGTACAGGATAATTACAGAGTTGCCGGCGTCGGAAGCGGACGATAGGATATTGAGAAAGTCAAGCTGGCAGGAAGAGCAGGAACGGGAGTTCAAGAAACCATGCTGACCAGGGTTCAGCAGGTTGTTGGATAAGAGGTACTGGACAATGTTTTTTGATAATTCTCTCCATGATTTTGCAGACTACTGGGGTGTGATTAACGGGCCGATAGTTATCTGGGTCGTGTAATACGCCTTTTCTGAGGTGCGGAACTATAACAGAGGATTTCCATTGGGGTGGGACGAAACTGTGAAGCATGGAGGTGGTATACATATTAAGTAACAATAATGGGAGGTCAGGACCACCGAAACGGAGGAGGGCTGGTGGGAGATCATCTGGTCCTGGTTTCGAGGAAGGTTTATTGGAGGAAACTGATTTTTCAATTTCTAGATGGGTGAAGGGAATCGATGAAAGGGAGGCAGAGGTGCAGGGGTGGATCATAGGAGGGTGAATACCATGACAGCTTATAAGGGAGGAAGAAAAATGCTCATTGAAGGCCTCGGAAATAGATGCTGGAGTATTAGCGGTAGATGAGCCACAGATGAGGAATTTGGACGAGGTATGATTGGAGTGATTGGACGTTTTACTAAGCAGGTTGGACAGGTAGCAATTTTTGTTTGGGTGTGCTAGGGCGATGGCCTTTCGCCTTCTCAGATGCGAATCGACCATGCAACGCAGCCACAGTTGTGGCTGGTTTATGCTCAGAAGGATTGTAAAGTCGTGTGGTCTAGCGAAGATAAAATGCAGATTAGACAGCTTACGCTCTAAAAGTGACAGGCGTGAGCTGCTGGACTTGGGGCGTGGATCGGCACATGGGTTGGCAGTATTTAGGCAGTGAAGGAGGTTGGAGTAGAGAGAGTTCATAACAGTGAGGGGATCAGGTGAAAGAAAAAATGTGTCCCAGTTAAGGGAGCGGATTATCATTGGCACTGGGAGCAAGTTACAGGAACGGTAGGAAGTCAGAACAGGGGGAGAGGATTGCATCGGATGAGAACAGCTGAAGCAGCCGAACTTGCACCTGACAATACGGTGGTCACTACCCGGGAAGTGATCAGTAGTCTGAGTGATCATATCAGGAACATCAATGGAGAATACTAGGTCCAAGATGTTGTTCCCCCTAGTAGGTCAGGAGACATGTTGGGTCCATCCACCAAGACGGACACAAGAAAGGAAGGTGGCGAGGGCGGGAGGGCTAGTATAGGATGACCCGCAAATTGAAGGAAAGTTAGTCACCCGCAATAATTTTTGCACTGGTAGGGTAGTCAAGCGCAGCAATAAAGACATCCACGGCAGAGTCCATTTTCGCAGGCTCCAGACCCTGGGGGGGGGGCCGTAGACGCAGCCAAGGAGGAGGTTCTGGCTGGAGGCGTGAATGGATAGCCATAACGAATCCTCAACAAGGAGAAGAGAGGGAGGGCCGATAACACCAGCGTGGATATTGCATTCGACAAAGACTGAACAACCCCCTCCACGCCTGGACTGGCGGGTGTTCGAGAAGCACTGATACCCAGCTATGCGAACAAGGTCAAGCGGAGCATCATCTGACAGCCAGGATTCAGTTACTAGCATAATGTCAGCGTTTGACGTAAATGCCAAAGATCGCAGGTGCGATATTCTTCTAATTATTGAGCGAGTGGTAATAAGAACTAGTAGGAATGAGTTCAGTGTCGGTGTGCGCAAAGCATGGATGCCAGGTGCAAGACTGTTGGGATCGCTGTGGTGATAGGAGTTGGGTCTCAGTGAGGATAGAGCGTCAGTAGAAGGGGGAGGGCAGGCAGTGTAGGGTGGGGGACGGAAAGTAGGAGAAGCATTAGCATTAGGCACAGCCGATCGCTATGGGTGATCAATACGGTGGGTGTGCAGCATACCGCTGATGTGGGCCGGAGGGGTGTCATGCGGTACAGGGGGAGGGGGCACGATATGGCAAAGTGAGAGGTTAAGAATATCTGTCGAAGTTGGGTGGACAGGAGGGAGTGCATGGTGTAAGGTGCTAAGTGACATGACCTCGAGTGGGGAGCGATCTGTGATATGGGTACGTGAAAGTTTATCGATATGGTCCATAGGGCGACCAGCAATATGGCCACGGGTGCGGAGGGCACCGGTCGGGGGAAAATGAGGTGTTGACTGCAGGTAGCCTGTTGGGCAGAGTCAGTATGAGGCCGGTAGGTCGGCGTGGGGGTGAAGGCATGTGGGAGAGTAACTGGGACGTAGTGTGGGGTGGGGGGCGGGAAGGGAATGGCGAAATTTGGAAAGGTGTGGAGGCTCATGAGGGGCAGGGGAGCCGGTAAGTGGGGAGGTGGGGGGAGGAGGCGGAATACAGGTACGAACCTGGAGTATCTGCGAGGGTACGTACGTGGTACTTCAGGGTTAGATGAGGGTTGGTGGAGGGGAGCGGGGGGGGAACAGTGGAGGCATGCTGGGGCTATAGTATGGAGGGTTGGTGTCTGGGGAGCAGGGAGGGATATAGGGTAGCAACGGAGATGGAGGATTGGTGTGACCCACGCAATCAGAGAGAGGGAAAGACAGTGGAAGGGGGTGCGAGGCAATGGAAGGGTGAGTGACACTGGCAAGGCCATGAAGGTCACTCCTACTTAAAGGGACGATGGAGTTAGACGAATCCGGATGGTGGCCCAACTGGTTTCCACTTGGAGGATCCGAGAGTACGCTATAAGCAGAAGCCGACTGAGAGTGAGGGGTATTGGGTGGGGTGATTAGTTGGGCAAGTGCGGACCTGGTTGGAGTACCAGGTAAGCTTATGGGGGGATTAAAGCAGCACTTATGAGGATAGAAACGAAGTGTCGCGGCTGAGCTGGCAGCTGGGGGGTAGTTGGTAGAGTCGTTAGAGCGAGAGCGGCGGGTGACAACACTTGTCAACGGCTCGGACGATGGATTGGAAGTGGTACGGCGAGGGCTGATGGTTGTACCAGGGTCTTGTCTTGGCTCAGAGACTATGATGGGGGAGCGCGGCTTTAGTACTGAAGTGGAGTGCCGCTTGGGGCCTGTGGTTGGGGAGCGAGAGCTACTGCTAGTAAAGGCTACTAGGGGAGATGGTAGAAAAGGGCGTTTGGGTGGAAGCGGAACCGGGGGTGGGGAGTTAGACATATCTAAGTCGACAGTTTGCAGGCAGGCAGGGTGAGGTGCTGGATTCGCGTTTGACTTCTTGACGGAGGGGCATTGGGTAGCCTTCATGTCGGTTACAGTGGGGTCAGCCTGCATGGGAAAGGCGGGGTCACTTCTCAGTGAGCGAAGTATTTCCCGTTGGAGGGGGGGGGTTATCAGGGAATATGTTGATGTCCTTATACGGCGAAAGGGCAGCAATTGTCGACTTGTTGCTAATGAACTCTGTAGCTGTTAGGTCGTCCGTGAATTGGAATAGCAGGAGGCAACTATGTTGCTGGGAGTTTTTACGTAACCTTCTGCAATGGCATCTATAGTGAGCAACATTGCACGAACTTAGTATGTTGTGTTTCGCTAAGGAAAGTGGTAAGCGGTCTGGAACAATAAAAACCACTGCGTTCTTGGAGTTGGCAGTGCGGTGGTATATTTCATTAGACACGGAGTCGAGGAGGTGTCCCACCGAAACCAAGTTCCTGGGCGATGTAGCGGCTACAGGGTCAAGGAGAGTAGCCAGGGGTGAAACCTTTGAAAGGATTTCACCAATCAGCTCGACCTTGTTACTAAGTTCGACGAAACTCTGCTTAAGGCCATTAGGACTATTAGAAGCTTCACCGTCGACGTTAACGAGGGTGACAGAGCACGGCCTGGTTTTTGGGAGGGGTTGGGTGTGTTTGGATTTGCCAGCTTTAGCGATACGGATTTTCCGAGTACTGGTTGGGGACCGGGATAGCATGATAAGTAGGAATATATGACGGAAGTAAAAAGGTAGCGGGAAATCGGTCAACTAGACAGAGACAAGCCAAGGGTCTGAGCAGATCAGGAGTGTACCTGGGTGCTATGTGCGCAAGGGTCTAGGTGAGACCTATGCGGCAATGTGGTACGGGCAGTGAGCTATATGACCCGGGTACCGTCCAATCATTGAAGAAGTGCTGGTGTAAAGCATCACTTAGCAGTTGTGAAATTAATGGGGAAAGGACGAATATCACGGTATAATGCCATTCCCATAGGAACTGATAAATCTCTTTCATTGTAAAATGCTGACCGATTTTACTTCTTTCCTCAGTTTTTGTTTAGTCCTGCTGTTTGATTTGTTTTGGTGAGTTTCGATTGGCCCACGGGTCATACATAAACGTTCGTGAGCCGCAGATCCGTCATTCGCTGCCGCATGCTGCACGGCGCGATTGGTGGTCGGTAGTGGCGTGTCCGTAAAGGGGGTCGTCGATGGTCTGGGATCAGGATGTTCAGTGGGTCCAGTGTGCGACTTGTTCACAAAGGATATGTTCCCATTGCGCAACTAACTGATGGGACTCATTTGGTGGTAATTTAGTAGTTAAAGTCGAAAAGTTCGCCAATACTGTATCGGTGTTTTAAGTGACTGGGCGAAATTGGAGTTATCTTTACCTAAGGACTATGAGTAGAATATTTTATTCATTCTAAAAGCATAGATTAGAGCTGTCTTTAACTTTTTTACATGCTTCCCCCAGTTTCTTTAACTACAATCCAAAGTAATACATAAATTTGTAAACCCTACCTCCCCAGCATTAAAAAAGAAATGGCCATTGAAAAAAGGGAAAAACCATTAACATAGACCAATCTTCCTTTACCAAAACACCCAGTAGTTCAATCCCACCTTACTAATTTAATTAATAAATCAACCCCCTTGGCGTACACAGCAACCATCTTAGAAACGGCGGTTGCTCAAACAAAATTTGGACTAACTGGACTTTACCATTTGACCCGCTATATATACAATTGGGATTAGGAGACTTGGGACGATGAGGAATAGTGAGATAAAAGAAATTTTACTGTGTGGTGTGCACAGGTTGAACCCCACATGATACGGTAGGTACTTAGCTGTTGCTTGGATCACAACAGCAGGTTTTGCGGGAGAGTATATTGTAAGTATGGGGTCGGTGGACCAGGTGGAGCGAAAGTGCGCTTTTATGGCAAAAAAAACAAATGAGTGGAGGCAGAAGGTGCACCGGTGGATGCGTGGGGGAATAAGGTAGGAGTTGGGTTGTAGCGAGGGGATGGTAAAAAGCAGATGGATCGTATTGTGGCAAGAATCAGGGGAGATTTGCTAGGTCAGCCTTGTAGAGTGTTATTAAATGGAATTGGAGTAGTAAATAACCAATATAGTCTATAATTCTAGCTCGCGATAAGTACTAGCGTCTGCACGGTGGTGTGCCGCAGTTGTTTACTTAACTAGGTCACGGTTTCAGGTAATTAAGTGGTATATACTAGGGTGGACACAGCTACTAGTCTAAACAGTGGTATGAGCAAAAAAAGAAAACGAGACAACCTGAATTTCACGCGGAGATGGCCTTGACTATAGAGAGAAAACCCATTTGTGTCATTATTATTATTATCAATATTATTGTTTCTAATGCTCTACGCCTTGGTTTGTGGAACCGCCGCGTATGGTTCGACTCCTACGGGTTTTTGTTGTTCAGCGTTGGCCGGGTCTCGGGCGCAACCGCTGAGTTGGTGGCAAGACTTGCAGTGATGTCAATTACCGAAGTGCGTGGAGTCCGCCGGTCATCCAGAACTACCGAACGCTCCCAATTCATCCCCACGGGAGCTGTCTCGACACCCAAGTTGACGAAGGCCTTGTCGTACTCCACTGAAAGGCACTACCAATTTGCATCTTCCAGCACTTCCTCAGTTGCTTACTTATAGCTCACTTATAGCTGTCGGTGAAGTGATCTGACCCTCGGATGAGGCATTCTACTGTCCCCGGAGACCCTTATTTACCACCCCAGCTTGCTTAGCCACTTTTCCACCCATGGACAAACAATCTGGCATTGCTGTATGTTCGCCAGGTGCAACCTGGCATATGTCTTCAGTGATGTGGGCTATCAGTGCCGCTTTGGCCAGCAACTTATCTCAGCAATGCTCGTCCACAAGTCCGACCAGTATTGGTCGTACGACACTCTTCCCATTCCTCGCAAGCGGGGACTTCCACATCCACACTCAGTGAAATTTTTCGAGATAGTCACAGGTCTAGGTACACCTAAAAGTCTCAGTACGTCATGCATCCGTCTCCTATTCTTATCAGTTCTTGTTTTCGATTCCCGTATAAACGGTCCCTCCTGATTTTTATAGTTAGTCTGCGGTTTGATGTCCGTCCAAGCATCCGGATATGCCTCTGCAGATCCATCACCCGAACTTCCGATTTACGGTATCCGCATTCACCTGTCTTCACGGTTTTGTCCGTCACCTCTTTCCTACTGTGTTCTTGTCTTGTTTCTTCTTGAGTTCCAGCTCCACTCACTCACCCGTATTAGTTTGCCGCACAAAAGTGGACGCAGCAAGTAAGAGGCAAAGGCCAGCCTGGTCTCTTGTCAGCTCGGCGGCCGCTCTGTAAGACTGTCCCAGGGCTTTCGCGTACGACCTTACTAACTCACCGGTGTTATGCACTCTGCACCTCTGCAGTCTTCAGGAAGAAGTTGGATCTAATTCCGTCCATATTGCCTTCAGTGGGCTAACCTTGCAGCCTGTTGGCTGAGACCACAAACCCATTGCACCCGGCTGTTCTTACAGCATAGCGGATACACATCCTTACTAACCCCAGAACAGCTTTCATGGGCCTATTTACTGCACACATCGCGTGCGATACCTTCGTCCACTCGCCTCCCGCATTCGGCGGCCGGACATTCCTACGTCTCGCGCGTCACTTCAGGTCAAGCCTAGCCACAGGACTAGCGGATTTGGCCGGTTTACGTCCAGATTTTTGCACTCGAGGGGTGCAATGTTCCCACGGTGCTTCAGCTGTCAGGTGGTCCGAATTTTGTGGTTGTCGAGCGCTGGACTTCAAGGAAGAGAATGAAATGCTGGCTTGTTCCCGAGGAACCGGCGGTCGCTTTTGATAGACTGGTTTGCTCCCTCAGCTAGCCGCCGTGCTTGTCCTCCAGAATCCTTTTTGAAAATATCTTGATAAATAAAAAGAGACATAGTCTGTTGAGTTTTCTTGTGTGACGGGAAAGCAGATGTATCTTGCCTTAGACTGGAGTGAAGGGTGAGGTGTATCTTGGTAGAGTGCTCTTTCGGCTAGTCCTAGTCCGGAAAACCCTCATCCTAGAAGTCTTCTAGCCGTCCTTTAAACATGACTATGCAGGTCACTGCCGTCACTTTGGATGGTAGTTTGTTCCTAAGGTTCAGTAAGCTGCGAGAGAAGAGATGTTCCCGAAAGCTTCTGATGGTTTTATCCTCCTGTGTTCCTGTCTCTCGAGCTTCGGGTTTTTACCCGGAACTAATTAAGGCTTGTCTGTTTCGGATAACCCTTGGAGTTGTTCGAACTTTGCGATTAGTTCCCCCTCTAGGGGCCGCCAATTGAACGAGAATCAGTGGAGTGATTCGACGTCTTCTGTGTGTCTTGTCCCGCAGTCTAGTGGTCACCTTGATGAACCGTCTTTGAACGGTTTCCAACACCTCTCTGGACCTGTCTAGTTTAGGTGCCGAGACCTGAAGGCAGTATTCCTAGGGCGTGTACATGGATGTTGTAAAGTGGCAACATTTTTTGACATCCTGAGACCTGACGGCCAGATACAACTGGGAAGTGGACCTATTACCTCTCGCAGCTGCCACAAGGCAATGCTGGGTGGGCCTAAATGTTTTGGGAACCTCGAAGCCAAGATCTATGATCTCAGTGGTATGGATTACCCTGAGTGCTTTTTCACTGAAATGCCGCTTCTCTTCTGCTCCCCCACCATGAGCGGCTGCCCGCTTTTACCTGTGTTCATAGAGAGCTCCCACTTTTCGGTCCGCTCTCGTACTTCCATCCGATCTTCATGCACTCAGTTTGAGGGTGCTCCCTTCACAATCTTGAGATAATCAAAAAACAGGAAAACAGAACACCTCAAGGTGTCCATCAATTCATTATTAGGGATCAAAAGCATCAGTGGCCTTATCCTCGACCCCTGCGACAACGCACTGCTTTCCCTTGCTGCCCTGGAAATTGCGTCCTCAATCTGAACGAGAAAAGTCTAACCAAGGAGGAGTGCTCCAATTCAGTTCGGCTCCCCCTGTGCAATCCTCGCGCCCTGCACTCTATGCGCTAGCAGTCTTTGGTTTGCGGTGAGGTTGTTTTGTGGTTTCCAGCATAAATTGTGCTCGTCTCTGGCGAGGCAGTCAGGTACTTTTAGAACCACCGAGAGCAGGTCAACCGGCTTGTGGTTAGATGCGATTTCCCCTTTGCCTTCCTTGTGGATGTGCACCACTTGGGCTTTGAGCTAGTCAGAAGATAGCGTAAACGAGGCTAGAGACCTGGTGAGCAGGCATGCTAGCGTCCCGGACACCTCCTATCAGCAGATTTAGGATGGCTGGGTGAGTCTACTCTGGCCCGGCCACCATATTTCGCTCCGGCGGATAGATAGCCAGTTCTACTTCCATGGGCTCTATAACAACTTCCTCTATTTGAGGAAAGTGGTAGGTTTATAGCAGCGACGGACAGTTCCTGGCGTCTGCGCTGCGTACCAGCTCAAAGGACCCCTCAAGTATCTCGGCATTCTCTCTGGCATTGCTCGCTTACCCATCCTGCTCATCCGGGAAGTTTTCTATATCCGCCCATGACTGAGCCTTCGACTTAACATGGTCGCAATAGGCCCTGGGTCATTCTCTGCCATTTCGTACCACTCCAGTCTCGTATTGTATCCCGCAGTAATTTCTTGACCTTAGGGTATATTCTCGGGTTTTCAGGAACCAAAGAAATTGAAGAACCCCCTACGCTGCAGAAGCGTCTCTATTGAACTCGCTTGCTTGCTTCCATGTTCCAGCCCTCCGGCACCATCAAGGTGTCCGGCCTTTCCTTTTCACCCTCCTCATTGGAGCGAACTCATCATTGAGTCGCGCCAAGTTTCCTTTCATATGCAACCACTAGTCTTCCAATGTGGGGTTGTATGCTCCCCACTGTGTACCCTATTCAGCCGTCCTCTGTGACTGGTGATCAACTTTCCGGGGGTTTCTTCTTAGTTGGTGTGGGACTTATGGGGGTTCCGTTCGAGGGATAACCCGGACACCCCATGATCGTCCCTGCCAGCAGAAGCAATAGCATTCAGGCGGTTGACTTCCTCCTTTGATCTAGTGAGTACGAGGTCCAGAATGCTGGATGTCTGGTCCTTTCTACACCAGGCGGGCTATTGTGTTTTACCAGCATGAATCTGCGCAGCGGTTCCATCAGGTGATTGCCAAGTACACACGGCGGTGCCCACGGTCCCTTCACTCCACTTTCAGTGAGTTGAAACCACCGACCGCCACTAGTCTATCAGACTGGATGGCCATCCTAGTCAAAAGCTCTGGTAGAGCACTTTGCTAGGAGATGAGGATGGAGGTTCGTAGACTCTCTTCAGGGTCACCTCCATGTTTCTGAGCTCATTTAGCACGAGGCCACCTGTGCGGTTCATGTGGACATCAACTCTTCTGCCGTTTACTCGTGCACGTCCGCAACGAGCTAGAATGCACTCTTTCCTTTCCTTTCCTCCCCTTTTACCTGTCCGCCGGGCAGGCGCAGTACCCCGCTAAGGGGAAGTTTGTTGCAGATACATCGTTGCTGAGCCAGGCTGCCGCGATTGCGACGCAGTCAGTGCCCTCGGAATCAGTCATCAAGCCCCTCCATTTATTTCTCAGAATACACGCTTTGATGTATACTACTGTTATTCCCCAGGCCGTGGCTGCTGCCCTAGTTTCAGGTCGCTTAGGTGGCAACGGTTTCATCTGCCTGCACTGGGGCAAAAAGCCCAACTGCTTTCGGCTTCTTTTTTCATGTTTGTTTTCATTGTCTCTGATCGGGTCAAGTCTTGAGTCCCTGGGTTCGCACCAGATGAGGTTTCTTGCTGTATTGCAGCTAGATTGGACCGGTGAACATCTGTATGTTGTAGCCCACCTGGGCCGTGCCAGTTTGATTTAGTTGTTCCCAGCTAGTTATTAATGTTCCCGGCTGCTGACATTTGGAGATGCTTTCCCGCGATAGTAGATCCAGTGCAGATGTAGGCGACATGGATGGCGCTTTGGGTTGCCTGTACAGTTGTTTGCCCTTTGCCCGGCGATATACTCCCACTGGTGTCCTCCCTGTCACAGCTTTCATTATCTCGTCAGATGCAGCAAGTGGCGCTTCCCTGTGTCTTGGGTTTTCAAACTCAGTAATTACTGGCCGGACATAGGACAGGGTTTCCGGTCTCAGGCGCCACTTGCCCAGCATGAAAAAGCCCTGTTTCAGGGCACGTCCTGGTTAGCCCACTGTTTTTAGGACTTTCAGCACACGGTGAAAAAAGTCTCCCCCTCCCGGCCGGGCTGGTCAACATGGTATTTCGGGGACTTCCTTAACCACTGCATTGCGGTACCTCCCAGTGTCTATCTCGTTAACTTTGGACAAGTTAATCGACAGTTTTGTTAGGCTGCTGGTTCCTTGCTCTAATGATGTCAGTCTTGTATCACCAGCATTCACTAGGACTCGAAATTAGGAAATTCCCTTATTCACTGCATTTTCAAACCACTAGGGCCTAGTTGCTGGAATCTACTTTCACGAAATTTGTTCTCACTACTTCAGTGCAGAAGTTTACCTGTCTGTGCTCCGAAATACTTCGCATCCTCCGTCGCGGGCACAAAAGGGCGATCTATGGGCACTTTTCCTGTTTCTACCAAAGACGTCGATAAGCGCACGCCCGCCTTTTGTTGACTATGGACTGCCACCGCAAAAACACTCCGTACGGTACGAGTCACACCCTCCTAAACCCCAACATAATGGCTCTTTTTGACTGTTCCAAAAAGCCAGCCGATTCCTCTCTTCGATGGAAAGACGCCAACTCCATCTTGAAGGAAGCTTCGGAAGCCCGTTTGAAGCTCATACCACGTTCCTTTGAAACCACCTACTTTAAAACCGGAGATTAACAAAGGCCGACTTCTTCTTTCCGTTAACCGTTGATCCTCGGCTGCGTCACTCTATCTCACTTCCCTTGCCATAGTCTTTTGCGTCCGACCGCTCTCGCAGGACCCGTTTGATGATCGCACCCACGTATACAGCAATATATATTTTATATACACATTTAAATATATACATATATAGATACACCTGTTCATATATATATACATATATATGCATATATCTATATATACCTATTCATATATATACATATATATGTGTAAATATATAACATTTGTATATACAATATATAGATATATATACTCACTACCGTCCTATAATTATTACCACAATCATGGTGAGTAACTCAACGCTCCTCAATATCCCTTAGCTTACAATGCCTCTCTTCCGCACCAGGTCCCACCACTCATACTTCGCTCACCACCTCTGCGATTTCGAACTGGAGAATCCAGTCTGATTCATCGCACTTAGCGTGACTCACTAACTGAACTCAACACCCAGTTATGGCGTTACCATTTCAGCTCCCACCCTATCCCCCAGCTAAGGTTCTTCTGTAATTCCATGCAGAACTTGGTCTTTACTCCTGCTCAATGACCACTCTAGGCGAAATACTAACTTTCCCATTGAAAGTTTTGGCCACACTTAGGCGTTTCCCCTTTAGTCTCAAGTTTCATGGCCTAAATGTGCCTTTGGGATCCGCCGCACCGATGAGCCCGTGCTTAACTTTTGTTCTTCTTTCCGTTAACCGTTGATCCTCGGCTGCGTCGCTCTATCTCACTTTCCTTGCCATAGTCTTTTGCGTCCGACCGCTCTCGCCGGACCCGTCCGATGATCGCACCCACGTATACATGTATATATATATTTACATATATATATATATACCTTGATTATACTCCACTCACTTGCCTTCCTTCCTAACTAGATTGTGCCATTTTACCGCACGCAATTCGCGTATATATAAATGAAACCGTTCCGTCCTTTAGCGATGGGTGCTCGCTCTCAGTTAATTCCTGGCTCAGGCTAGAACTCAGCCGTCCCATCCTGCTTTTTTTGTGCCTGTCTCGTACACTGAAGCCTTGCCACACGGATTACCATTCCTTAGTTACTAGGCTTCACTTCTCTACGCAGATGCTCATGGTAAGTTAAGACCCCATTCCAACCGGAATCCGTATGCCCCTGCCGAATACCAGCACGTTTGCCCCCACATGAAAAATCCTCATCTCAACACTCAGTATCTTCCCCCCTTTTTACTGTTTGCCGTCCTTTACCACAGCTGGTGAACTGACCAGACTGTTATCTTCCTATTTTCTCATTCTTCTTCCAGACCATACCATCTACTATTGTTTTATTCCTGGTTCCCAAACGGACACCCTCTCCTCATCCACCGCCTACCTGATATCGCCCCAAATCTCTACTATCACCCAACTACCCTAGAAAGCTACCAGTCTCCGTCTAGGGATCCCTAATAGACCTGTCCACTAGCCAAACGATAACTAACTGTTCGGATAACAAAATGTTCATTTTCTTGCTTCCATATAAACGATAATCATAACCCACAGCTGAAACACTCTCCAGACTGCCGCACTCCTGATCTCTTCCAGATTGCATTGGTTACTTGGGTAGCCATCGGCCGAATCGACGTTTATTCCGGATTACCGTAAGGACTGGACGATTTGATCAATGGTTTAAACCTATACTCTCGCCTGCTGACGTTACATGGGGCACCGTACACGGATTAACAAAACCTCATGAAAGTCTCACCGGATCGCAGAGGTGATTCCTGACAGCAACCATCAACACATCCGCTCAACGTCTATTCCCAAATAATCCAACCCAACAGTTCAATTCTTCCCGCGTTGCAGTACGAAACCAATGGCCGGAACCCAGCCTTCGCAGCTGTCAATTTCGTCAAACCAGCCCTTTTTTACCTGCTTCCCACAACATTCTAACTGCCACCACCGGCAACCAAGGTCTTTACGGAACAGAATACCAGCCATCTGCAGCCAACCATAATTTGATTATCAATTTTCTATCAAATACAAAGAAAACATTTTACACTCTTCCAACTCCTGCCTAGCCGAACCATTGACGTTTGTCTCCACTAATCCGTTTCATTGACGGCTTTTCTTTTCTTTAAAAGTCTGTTATATGTCCATACACCATTCATGCTCTTCAAAAGTTCACTGAAGTCCCTGCAAAGCTTTTCGCCTTCATTTGAATTTCCATATGACACTGTAATCACCTGCACAAAAGGTCCATTTTATCATCACCTTTGAATCACTTGCCTTTATTTCACATGCTTCCCCCACAATTAGTTACCCAATGCTGAATCAGTGTCCAATATTCCGCTGGTATCTCTGACTGCACTTTGAAAGCCCCACGCTTGCTTTACTTCTAACAGTGTTCTTTGGCATCTCTTCCGCCCGGTTACTCGTTAGTGACCGTCCATTTGTCGCTTATATCAGCAATTCCACGACCGTCCAGCTATCCACCTCGCCCCCAGCGATTTCGAAACCGATTTGGAATTCCCGCCTCAACTATCACCACCTTTGTTTACTCAGACACTACATGACTTAACTGGTGTATTTCGGTTGCTGTGATTTATAAATTTAGAATTTGTGAACACCTCACATTGACATATACTGCTGTATACTCTGATCTTGCCTTGTGCATGTGTATTGACCACGGTCAAGAAATATACTATACTATACTATACTAAATGGTATTGAAGCATGTAATAATGAAAAAGAGTCAGCGAAGTGCACAATCATGACACGCACTGCTTAAGCTTTTAAAAAGGGGGAACAGGCATTCGTTCGGTTTTTCCTCGCGGTGGCCAAGTTTACCGCGGGGTGGTCCAAACTAATCAACACCCACGTACATGAAGACCTAACCCGCATGTACTTCGCGCTTCACACGCAGTGACGGCTTTTGCTGAAAGACCTGGTGAAAGGTCAATTTGTGGCACTGCAAGCACCTTCCCAAGACTTGTCGCACAGCTGTCACTCTTTTTAAATTCAAAAGCACCCTTCCAGAGGTAGCCTAGACTTCTGAACGACCAAGGTGGTCTTCCATTTCAATGTCGCGTGGCGCGCACTTGGCAAAACAATTGGATGCTTGGATAGTTGGATATGGTGGACCGGGCCAATATAAACTACCTCACACGCACAGCACGTCGTCAGTCACAGAAAAGCTCACCCTCCGATAAAGCGGCGTTTAAGCAAAAGTCCAAAACAACTTACAATTCTTCTATTTTATTCTTAGTGCTGAGATCAAGGCCAACTGAACGTCACCATGAGATAGTTTCGTTCTCTGGTTCACTCCCTTCTCCGGGACGTGGCATTGTGCTTGTTCTTGTAAATATCATCGCCCAACTGGATGCAATGACCTACTAGCGTGAACGACTGAGCCAATTTAGGGCAAGATTATTCACCGTGGCGAACTGCTTTTGTACTACATTTCCGACTATCTTACCCCAGATATACCAAAAGTATTGCTGCCGACCAGCTGTTGTTAACCCTTTATATTTCCCGTCCAGGTTCCACTTAACTGGTCATCGTTGTTTCGCATACACTTGATACTTTGTTCGTCATTTTGCACCCGACAAGCACTTTCATTTGCACCCTCTTAAGACACTTTCCTTCTCAGATATAGCCCCCTGTCCTATCCCGGCTATTCCTTTCTCCTTACTATCCATACCTTAGTTAATCCAGCCCGTGTATCCAATAAATTTCTATGCCCCTTTTCCGTGCGGTACCCTTACCAATGACGCTCACAAATCAACCTGCTTGTGCGGGTATTTATATAGTGACTGCTTCATCTCTTGGAAATCCTCCCCAAAGATTGTGGCATACTTGTACTGTTTACTCTATGAAATTTATTTTTTTGATCCTTAAACAAACAGAACCAACTCTCCACTACTTTTGAACGATTGTTTATATTTCATGGGTGCCCTGGCCTCCTTTCGATTTGACTCTGACTCCGCGACGGTCTTATCTGACAGTGACCTTTGCCGTTGTGGTCGCACAGTTGAGGTTTGTACATAATTTGCATGTGTTCAGTGCCGTAGAATCAGTGAATCCACCTTGTTCTGAATTTAAGAGTCGTTATTTTGGATATGTGGTACTCAAAATCGAAATAACCTCTAAACTTCCTTCTTCGGCAGCTTGCAGTGGATAAGGAGCCTCAGATCATAGCCCTCACAGAAACCTGGCTCACCCCTGACATACTTGATGCCGAAATATCCATTCCGGGATACTTCACAGTAAGGCGGGACTCCAGTAGAGGTCGTGCCGGCGGGGTCATCATATACTACGATAATTCGATCCCTCCTCCCACCTTACTGACAACCCCAACCTTTTCATGTATTGATTGTTTGTGGGCCGTATTTAAACTCTCTAGGACAGATACCCAATTGCTTGGTGTTGTCTACCGTCCTCCCGCATGCAATTCAACTGACAGCCTAGGTCTCATAGACTTATTAGGCTCCTTGAAAAGCTATACAGACTTCACCCATCTGTTAGTCACTGGTGACTTCAACTCTCCCAGTACAAACTGGCAAAGAGCTGATGCCCCGGATATCACTTTAGGTAAACCCCTCCTTGATCTCTTACTGAAAAACTCATGGGTGCAGAACGTAAGAGATCCGACTAGATATCGCACAGGCCACGCCCCGTCCCTACTAGACCTGGTCATCACCAATGATCGGTTCCTAATAGATGTGGTGCATTACTTGCCGCCCCTCGGCAAAAGTGATAACATCCTCATTTGATTCGATTATATCGTGAAATGGCCTCCTCTTTCGTCAGAAACTAAAATTTTGAGATCCTTCAAAAGGACCAACTTTGGCCAAGTCTGTGCATTTTTTCGCTCCCAGCTAAATTTAACTAACCCAGGTAACTCTGCGGATGAAATGGCAGAGAATCTCGGAGAGTTAATCTCCTTAGCTGATAGGCATTTTGTCCCCAGAATTCGTCGCCCACAGACCGCTAAGCGACCCCTCCCTCGCCCCATTGGGCGCATTCTAGACGAACGCGCACGCCTCTTTGCTAGATATAAAGCCACAGGCCTTGCCCGTGATGCAGATAACTTCAGGATCATAGGGAACATATGCAAAGACAAGATTAGGTCCTATCAGAATGCAGTCCAACGATCTGTACTTGATCGAGCACGGACCAATATGGCATTTTTCTTTCAGTACATGCGCCGTCTTAGGGGTACAGCTCTGACGCCATTAGCTCTCAAAGATAGTGCCGGATCTCCAATCACTTCCCCTAGTCAAGTAGCCGAGGCATTCAGCTCCTACTTCCGTACAATTTTTAGCTCCATACCCATATCATCCCACCCTACCATGCACCCGTTATCTCTGACCACTACCCTTAACCGCGTCACTATTCCCATTGGTGTAGTCGCTCAAGGTTTCCGACGGCTCAACCAATATTGCTCTATGGGTCCTGACCTTATCCACCCCCGTATTCTCAAGGAAGCCGCGGATACTTTAGCTACTCCTTATGCTTCGCTTTTTCAGCGATGTGTTGACGATGGAGTTTTCCCCCGTAACTGGAAAAAAAGCAGTGATCGCACCCATCTATAAAAAGGATAGTAGACACCTTGCTTCTAGTTACAGACCCATAAGCCTCACTAGCATCCCTAGCAAAATTTTTGAGGGAATTCTTAAGAGTGAGATTCTTTCCCATCTTCATAGAAATAAGATCCTCTCCCCGTCCCAACATGGGTTTCTTCCTGGCAGGTCATGCATCACCAATATGCTTACTGTCATGGATAGTCTAACGAAAGCGTATGATGATGGCCAGCTCTCACACGCTGTATTCATCGTTTTTGCTAAGGCCTTCGATTAGGTCCCACATGCCCCTCTTCTTTATAAACTGCGGGCATATGCAATCACAGGCTCCATGTTGGCCATCCTACGTAGCTTCCTTACCGACCGCACCTTTATGGTTAAAGTCGGGAATGTTTTGTCTCAACCCTCCCCAGTAACAACTGGGGTCCCCCAAGGGTCGGTCTTATGTCCTCTTCTTTTCCTGATCTATATAAACGATCTACCGACAGCCCTTCCTGCGAACATTGCCATGTACGCAGATGATGTAACCCTCTGGAGTTCAAGCGTTGAAGACCTGCAAATTGCAGTTCATGAAACAAAACGCTGGTCCGAGGATTGAAACCTCCCAGTTATTGATGACAAATGCGTGAGCATGTCTTTCGGCAGAGAGACTGGTCACACGTTTTCCATTATCGGAGCAACCACACTGCCAAGGGTTGACCGACACAAGGTGCTCGGTTTCTGGTTAGATTGTAACTTATCTTTCTCTCATCATCACGAACTTGCGAGCAAGTCTGCCTTTCGAGTCCTAAACATGATTCGAAGGTCCTTCCCGCGCATATTTAAGGATGATTTCCCCATAATTTTCGGCACTTATATCCGACCTCTGCTGGAGTACGGTAGTCAGATAGTGCACTCTGGTCTTGTCCGAGACCGTGAGATCCTAGAAAGAGTTCAGCGGGCCTCCACCAAGGCAGTAAGTGGTCTATCCCATCTACCTTATCCCGTCCGCCTCTCACTCCTCAACCTCTATCCCCTTGACGTAAGACGCGTAAGAAGTGATCTGTTTTTGATGTTCCACCTTTTTGAAACAGGTCAAAGCGATTGCTTCTTCTCCGTCTGTCCAGCCTCCTCTCTCCGTGGTTACAACAGAAAAGTTTTCAAACCGAGGCCACGCACTTCACTAAGGATTAACTTTTTTAGCTATAGGGTTATTACTATGTGGAATGCACTTCCAGAAGATATTGTTCTCTCGCAGAACAAAACTATCTTCAAGAAAAAGCTATACCTCTACCTGGGTCTCTCCCAATAATTCCCTTTGTCAAAAAAACTAACAAAATAGATTTCTTTTATCGCATATATGTTCATGAATGCCGCACCCCCACTCAGCTTAAGGCACTGTCCACAGTGTGACACTGCATGAGGTTATGTGTATCTTGTTTTCGCTGCCACCCGTCACCCCCCCCCCCGCCGCTTCTTCTTACTCTGGTTTCAGCTTGGTGAATCCGACAGAAGATCAAAGATTTCCTCAAGAACCGGGACAATTGGGCTCAAAGCCTCGAACCCGTGTAGTACTTCAAGACTTCAAGACAGACAGACTTACCATAGTTCCATTTATCGCTTCCTGAATTTACCTCATCTAACTATCCCTTTCATCCTTGTTCCTCCTCTCTGTGCCAGTCCCCATCACGGTCTACCCAAAATCCGACATTGTTTACATTTCCCCTGCTCACCCACCCTTTTCACGCCGCACCCTGCTCTGATAGCGTGCTACCTCAACCGTAAATATGCTCATGGCTGGTTGCCTCATACTGTCGCAAACCTCAAAAGATGGTCCCTGTGTACGCCCTCAATTGTTCTTCTGTGTCCTCTGATAACTCGCCTCGATTATTGGTGGTTCTTCCTTTTACATCATCTAACCTACCTGCTACCTTTGCTATGCGTTGCTACCACCATGCCACCTCGGTCCAAATCTAGCACTCTGTACACCCGGACAACTAAAGTCAGGAAACTCAAGCACTCCCGGTCCCACCGAGGAACCGATTCCTGCCCGATCACCCTGGTCGATATAGCCCACTTGTCATCCAGTAAATACAGTGGCCTGGGGGGTGGCTTTGTCGAAATTACAATAAACTTCAACCCATCAGCGAAACCACACTAACTGTTTCTCTGCTAACCCTCACTGGACCAGGGGCAACCACCCCTCTCAAAGAAATGTGCCAGCCGTGAGCTTCCCCAGCCCCATTAAAACCGAAATCCACCGTCGCGTAGCCAACTCAAAGAATGCCACGACTTATACCGTCGCTTACTCTCTTTCCCCATTACTAATCAAACAAAAAACTCAGTGCTCAACAGGTGGCTCACCATAGGCGCCACGGCAGCAGGCTACGCAAACTTCCCGGTTTCGTACATGCCTTTTGCTGTTCCAGTCGTGGGGCGACCCGACAGCCACGAGGTTCACTTATAATCAGCCGGTGATTGCCGCCAGCAAACTCTACAAGAATACCAAGATATTCCCCGAAAAACACGTCTCCAAAGGGAAGCATTTATACCACTCAAAAGTAACACGGGCTATCCCACGCACACCGACCCTATTGGTCGTGGCACAAAGCCCATTCAACGCTTCATAGGCACGACGCCACCAGCGGGGCTATCACTCCCTGATATCTACTCGCAAACAACTGATCTGGACTCGGCTGACTCTCCGCCACCGGTTCCTCTTCTTCGCAATGGTCCTCACATAGCATACTCGCCGGTAGATTCTGCCTCCAACCTATCCAGCCCCCAACCGCATGCCCTAAATGGAACTTCACCTCAATATCGGCCCCACACTCCCCGATCCTAACTGCGAAGTCAAAAAATAATACTTGTCTAACCACATTCGCTGTCGTACTAGTCTTCCTCAGGGAGCCCAACATTTACTGAGTGGTACTAACGGTCGCTTCCTCTCTGATCACCCTGTCTACTACCCACTCGAGGCCCGATCTGATCTGCATGACACTGAACTCCCTTCCAATTGCCTCGGAAACATCTTATGAGCATACCAGAAACCCTGCCAAGGTCTATATTCTGCCTGTTGTTCACTGTCTAGCTCAAATACCGCTATCCCATGAGTCAATCCAGGCCGCCAGCCGCGTAATCCACCACTGTCTCTATCTATGCTCAAGCTGGATAACTGAAACTCACTCATACTAGATCGCGTGACTTCAGGTCTCCCCCGAGCATCAACCATGGGAGTTTGGAACTACCTCGCGAGTCCGGCCTTTATCAGGAACGTCATGAGCTACCTGCTCCGTTGCATCTCAAAAACCCTGTTACTTGTCCTACCCCAGTAAAAGGTTTAATACCCCCCAGCCATACCTCCCCAAATTTCGCCTCTAAGGTTGATTCACCGTTGTTACCACTTCCTTCCCTTCTGGAACACTTATTACTTGATTCGCCTTATCACCCGTATTTTTCTTGGTTAGGCCTGTACCAATTATCCATCTTGACCCCTCAGTTCCGTTCCATTGTATCCTGTTTTCTCACCCTGACATCCACGAATAGGTCTCCCCAACTAACCCCCCGACAAAACCGGGTCATGATGGCCTTACTCCCGCCCTTCTCATTCTAGGTGGTCCGGACCTGCTGTGTCATTGTTTAACCTCTTCGCAGTCTTCGTGCAATGAGGCCTCTTTCCCCGTGGTGAAGGAGTCTTGGTCATTACCTCTCATTACCAAAAGGGCTCGCTACCGGCCTATTAGGCACTCTCAGGTTGTCTGCAAAGTTGTGCAGAAAGTTGGTGAAAAATATTGTAAGTTATCCCTTGACTGAAAATCCGCCTGGCCCCAGTCAGCATAAATCTCTGATCTGCCATTCTCGCTCCCTCTCGGCAGTTGTATTTGGCGTTTTCGCATCCATAATCGATTCTGGCAACTCTGTTTTTGCCCCATACTTGGACATGTCTAGGCCCTTCGACCATATTCCACACAAATACCTGATAGCTGAAATCTAATCCTTTGGCCTCATGGATGTTCTGACATGAAAGTTATAATACTTGTCCCACTTTCCTCAGTCTGTGATGGCCCATGGCCACTAATCATTAGCCAACCCCAACATCAGTGGAGTTATCCAAATGAACATCTTAGGCTCACTTCTAATCTTCATTATGTCGGTGATACTTTCTCTATTGGTCTCCAACTCATTCCGCTCCTCTTCGGTGATAGCATTAAAATAATGTGCTAGTTCCACTCTAACCACCTATCTTTAATATTGAGCAACACTTTTGTAGCTCTTGCTCTTCATGGTTCCCAAAATTCTCCGCTGCCCAAAATTTCTTCATACCATTCGAAAGCTCATTACCGACCCGTGAAGTCACTCCGGACGGTCATCCTCTTACCGTCCCACTCTTAAGCAAGGACATGGGTGTAACTTACTCGCACTCTTTCAACTTATCCGGACAAGCAGCTTCCCAAATTTTGAGGTCAGGCGAACCTCGGGCCTCACCCGTAGACGCTCCTTACTGCCTGGCAGCCGTTTATCCATATATATCTTTCTCGTGTAAAAACAATGTCAGAGCATGGCCCGCTCATTTCTACCTATTGGACCTGGTGCTGTACAATGGCCCTTGAGAATTCCCAGAGTGCTTTCACCAAAAAGCCTCTGGGTCTGTTAGCACTCCTCAGTCACCGCCAACGTAGTGAACTCCGCCTCTCTCCGCATGGTGTTCAGTCTGGTCTCTCTTTCCAAGACAAGCTACGATGAAGCCTCTTTTCTCCACCTTGTGTCTTTCACTACCTCCTGCTCCTGCCCCCTTCGACAAATCGCATAATCTCCCTCTGTTTCACTATCCAACCTTGATTCGAGGTCCTCAGTCCTCCTGTCTGCTTTTTTCAGAACTCAGAACAGGGTATTTATCCGTACTCGCAGCTTCTCTCAGTTGCATGCTTTCAAGCTTCCGCTTCTGATTTTCTCAATTGTGGCTAGTTCCATGTTTTTGTCCATTGAATTTATCTCCATTGACCTGGCCTTTGAAGGAGGCAGCACACTCTGAACCCTCCTCATCGTCTTTACGCATAACGCCTTACCCATTGGGCCGCTCGTTTTTTCATCTACTTTTGCGACTAAACCTCGAAACAGCCCTTACTTGTTACTCTTCCTTCGCGGCTGATCTTCCATTTGAACGTTCACCCTGAAGGTATCAACTTCACTGGCCTTCTTTCGTTTGATGGTTCACACTCCCTACCAAACTGCATTTTTCTCTTCATTTCCCTTTCCATTTCACCATTTACACACCCAAGACCATCTTAAGCTCTGTCGCTTTGGGTTTCGCGTCAGTTTTTACGCTGTTTCTCGCTTCGAGCCTTTAGTTCACTCTACGCCGGTCATCAAATTGCTTGTTAATCAGGCCCGGCCCTCCAGGATGCCTCACAGTATGGCCACCCGTCCTGCTGCATAACATCTTTACCCCCCACATCATGTTCCTCTCATAGACCAATCACCACCCAATCCTGCCTGTCCCAAGGGTGAAGTGAGCGGTCGGATCCCCGCTTTGGCCAGCACACATCAAAAGTGCACGACGTCTGCAACGACGTGCAAGCCGAGCTTAGATGGTGGATTTCACCTTCAATATTCACTTCATAAAGTGTTTTTCAGGTTCGGTGTCCAGCGCACGATCTATTCTATCCGCTGGCACGGGTTTCAAATCATGTGCGCCCACTTTTAACTTTCAGCCATCTAATGGCTATTATCACCTCTCACTCTCTTTGCCTTGCCGCTGTACAATATCTGCCTCTTTTGTCCGGTTTCCTAATTTTTATTGTGACATTCGTGGCTACGTTATGTCCCTATTTTCCTATTCACCCAACCTGTTTACACCCAGAAGCAATTTTCTCTACTCTTCATGCATCTCTCACTTACTCTATTTAGGTAATCCCCAACTACTGCTCTTTGCCCACGCAGCTTATTTGTCGTATTCTCATATTCCTACTGTCCGGACCTCTGAAGCGCCCTCCTCATATTCTGTTCCACTGTCTCACGCCAGTACCTATCAGTCACCTTTCATCATTACCATACTTGGGAAACTCCTCTTCCATCAAAACTTCTAGCCCCATATAATTCGTGTGAGCCGCCCCGAGTTAGCTACAGCGACAAGCAGCATTAACGATAGTTATATGCCCCTGGGTTGTCTATTCGGTATTAATTTTGATACATCTTATCACCTACCGTCAATGTTCTGGAAAACGAAATAGCAGGGTCAGCGGGCAAACTGTCTTAACCAACGACGTTTTGATTTACCGTGACCCAGAAACCCAGAGAATTCAGCACTGAATAGGGCATCGTTGCAGGTGCCTCACGTTTTAAACCGATCAAGATGCAAACCGAGAGAGCGCTTCGGCCAAGAGAAGTGACAAGATCTGCTGCTAAAAGTTCAATCAAACCGGCATTTAGATCCAAAAGACGCCCTCTTCTCCAGGCTCTTTAACAAGGATGAATGAAACCCTCATAGTTTTACTCCTAGCAGACCCACAGAATTGGCCCACCTATGCAAACCTCTCCCCACCCACCCCCACAGCTACCCCTCCAAAAAGACAGCGTATATCAACTACACCCACGGGTTCCTCCCAGGAAGGTCCTTGAATTGTGCCCCCAGCTCCGGAGGACCGTTCCTCGAGACATCAAGTTCTCAATGAAATAACACCTGCAGCACCAATACCTGTCCCCGTAGGCCCCCGTTCAGAATCTACTGAAATACCCAGACGTGTCTCTCGTGTGCCACTTACGTAGCAGGCCCTAAGTAACCGCCTAGAGGGGGGGGGGCAAGGGGGGGTCAGTAGTTAATGCCAGGTCTTTGTGCAGGCAGACAATACAGCGATGCATCAACAGTGACAATGCTAGTTTCTGCTTCAGACCAGATACGTTACCGATCAATTTCCCTAGTCGGGAAGCCTCTCGTATCTTTCGGTATATGAACCAAAGTAGCTCTTTCAAGACGACGACGCAACAACTCTGGGACCCTGCCCGCAATAAAAATAGATCGCGTGATGGGCAAAACCACATTCATTCCCGACTGCCGACTAATGGAACATTCTCACCAGTCTAATCTCTCATTATTTCCATCCATTCTACCTCCCTCCTCCGCTAAAATATCCGAAAGCATGGCACACCCTTCCTTCTACCCGCAGGCACCCAAATTCTAGCCAAAGCGCACGTTTTTCCACGCGTACCATGGACACAACATGACCCCGTAACTTAGTTATGCCTCAGATGGGCAGTTCCAACCAGCCGTACAGTAGTAAAATATATTATACCCCTTCATTTGTTATTCCACAGAATTTGCGAATAATAAATTAAGAGGGTTTGCATTACACGCTGATGATTCTTTCCAAGGTAATTGCTGCTGTCAAAGGAAGATAAATTCCATTACCAATGGTGATGTTGAGGAATTCAAATTTTCACATTGTTATTGGTCAATACACGGTCTGTTGTGAACAAAGTGAAACACATACAATCACCTGCATCACCAAAACGATTGCAGATTCATTTTTTCTGACGGAATTGTGAGTAGCGGGCTCATATCTAGTAGATAACATTGAGGTGCTCGGCTACAAATCCTTCAGCAAAAGCAGAACACATCAGCGCGGTGGACGCTATCCACAGTATGGAAAAAAATTCAGAACGACAAGCCTTTAGCATCCTATCCTAGATGGCACCGTCGATTCTGTATGGTTGAGTGTTGAAGTTGAACGTCAAGAACAGCCACAAGGAGCGTGTATCGCCCACCCAGACCTAATTCTGATGGCTTTCTGCAAATTGTCGAGGCCTACAACTCACTTAGTGGTCTCCCGGTAGGTCCAAAAATTCATGACGGGGGACTTTAATGCACCAGAACCAAGCATGACTTCACTCAAAGCACCACGCCACTTACTGCCATTTTGGCTGCAATTCGCCCCGGAGGGTAGAGGCAGCAAGTCACGTGGTCAACCAGACGTGACAATAGTCTTGGCCTAATCTTTTGCTAGGATTAGCCCCAGTCATATTAGCAGTGCACAAGAATGTACCCAGGAATGATCAATCAGGTTTCCGCCGCGGCTTCAAAGTGCCCAAAAAATATAAACGGCCGACACGCCCACACAAGCCATATCATATAGTTAACTGGAACATACTACCTTCTCTAATTCATGGCCAAAATAAGGCGCCTTCTTTTTGAATGCGGATCTCGAACTGGAGACAGACCAACTCTACTTCACCTTTGAACAGTGTCTCAGTCTAACGACCCGTCACAGGGATCGTCAGTTCGAGGTAAACACCATAAGCTGTCTCATCTGAACTTGAAATCAGGAATACCCCATCGCGTTTATCCTAGAGCAAGGGACTTTCCACTTATTACACGGCTAAATAGTTTATCTCAAACAATGAAACTGTACTCCGGTGGTGAAGCAATACAGTAGGAATACACGGCCTTAAATCATTCCAAGAAAGTCGACATTCTTTCAAAACTGATCAAATCGAGGAACTCCAAAACAACGTGATCTGTCCCTCCTATCTCGTTCAATAACACGTGCCTCGACAAAGAGCTGGACATGGCAGAAGCGCTCAACAAGTTTTTTCCTTCCTCTTTAACTAGTGAAACAGCAGGGCTATTCTACAATCCAGCAGTACCCCTGTATTAGCCACTTCCTTCAGTAATTTTACTACCCTCCGGAAACAAACCTTTAGTTTCAAACATCGAAATGTCTTTCCACCCCAGATCGGTCCCTTTACCATCGGCCATCTTTAAATTGGGCGGCCCAGATATCCCCATTCTTTTATCGAATTTATTCAATTTGTCTATGCTCTTTAGTTGGTATCCTATACAATGTAAAACTTCGGTTATTACAACAATACATAAGAAGGGAACACGAGAGGACTCGGTCAACCACCGGCCAGTGAATCGTACCCCAGTAGTATCGAGGATTATGGAAAGATTAATGAAAGTTAAGCCAACAGATCACCTTCTGAAAACCACCTTATAAGTAAAGGTCAGCACGGTTTCCTAAAACATCGATCCTGCGCAACTTGTATGGCTGACTTTCTGAATCTTATTACGATAGCTGGTAATGACGGTGGGGCAGTGATTTTAGCCTTTTAAGACATGTCTAAGGCCTTCGACCGGGTGTCTCACATTCGTTTGTTGTCAAAGCTAAGACACACGGCATTGTTGACCCACTATATGCCCGGCCGGAATCGTACTTGTCCTCGCGCAGTCAAGTGGTAAACGTTGATGGCACAATTTCCACACCCAGCCCTGTAACCAGCAGCGTGATGCGAGGTAGTGTAACGGGCCCGTTGTTGTTCCTCGTGTACATAAATGATATATTTACCGTGGCTCACCATGGAAGGCCGTTTTCACTTGCTGATGACGTAGGGTTGTTGTACATCTTCGACCATAAGCCATTGGGTAGTACTATGGCGAAAACTTCGAAGGACTTACGGATGCTCAATTCGTGGTGTACCGATTAGGTAATGAAGTTCTCGGCGGGCAAAAGCTGCATTCTTACACACAAGTGTCATGTCTCTTCGGAAACGTTTAGCATAGGTGGTCAGCTGATCCCCAGCAAATCATCAGTACGCGACCTGGGCATATACTACCCCTGTTCGTTCAACTTCTCGGAGAATCGAACGGACGGCTTGATGTCCTGACACTCGCATCAAACAATGATTCATACACTGCGGAGGAGTGAGCGTACGAATTTGGTTCTGGCTACGGACACGCGGGTCTGAGTCAGGGGCCACGAGATCTACGTGCCGCACAAGTTGCCGTATATATCACTCAAGTTTTATTAACCTTTCGTGTACAACCTTGTGTTTTGCAAAGTCAAACCATCCACCAAGTAGTTCCAATTTCTAGATACTAGAGGTTCCTCTTTACCACTGACCGTTGATTCCCAGCTGCGAGCATCCCAGACTGAGTTTTTCTATTTTTGTCTTTCCAAACAACCACAGATGTTGATCTTCCCTTCGATGGCTCGGCATAATACCTGGCCCACATTTTCCGGCTGAAAATTCGATACCTGCCCGTCATTTCGTCACTACCACGTTAGCTCTGCTCTCCAGGACCCCTCACAATCTGGCCACAAGCTCTTGGACTATCCGATCTTTACGGCTATATGACAACGCCAATATCCCTCGAGGGAAACCCGCCGGTGCGGGGCGCGTTCAGATCCACCGCTTTGGCCGGCGCACATCAGGCGTGCAGGAAGCCTGCAACGACATGCTGGAGCATATAGGATGGCGGATCGCACCTCCTGTCACTAAAAATGGTTATCAGGTTGGGTGTTCAGCTCACGGTCAGCCCTACCCACCGGCACCGGTTGCGGCAAAAAAATCACCATTTGTACACCCGAAATGCTGCAAATATGGAACTATCTCCCCCAGTTATCGCCTATTTTTCATCGTACTCATCTCCATCTTCGTCATCCTAACTTACCGCTTCTTACGCCAGGCAAAATCTACTTTCCCTAACACATAATTGTCTCTGGGTCAAAAGACCGTTTCCGTACTGGGCTTACCGTTCATTATCCTTTGCCCCGAGGATTCGTGCCAAACCACCCGCTTGCCCCATTCGCAAACTTAACCAATCCCTGAGATAAAATCGCCCTTTTTTATCACATTTACCTATATATTGGAAAAGGGTCACATTTATTGTTGTCATACACTTCCGCCCTACAATGTCCAAACAGCACATTTCACCGAGGAATTTTTGTCTCCAGCACATCCCAAGAGTCGACGATATTGTGATAGTTCGCTCTCTCTATCAGTCCTTCTGTTTACCCACACGGCTGTAGCATCGCAATATCCTCACCTTGCGAAGATTCATGCCCTCCCCATATATTCACATCTGAGAGACATCTGTATAGAGCGTTTTGAGCTTTCGCCATCACATGATCCACCTTTTACAAAGAATACCATCAGATGGTATTTCACCTGTCAACTACTTCACCGCCCAACTTCGCAACTGCATTCATTGGTTAATTGGTGTTTTTTCATATCCAGTATTCTATCTTGGAAAATCCTCTCGGAAAATTTTGATTCTTGCATCTCTCTGGTCTTCATGTTCAGTCCTTAGACAACAATAATCAAATGTACATACTCACCTGTCATTTAAATATTCATCTTTGCAAACCGTGTATCTGCGACCATCATGGCTACGCATCACAAATTGATTTGTCGCCCAGTGCCCATTTCCATTTTAGTGCATCACGTTCTACTTTTCTGAAAGTAAATAATGTGCGCAACGATTACACGTTTACATCCGGCCACTTCTTTCACCATCACTTAGGTAATCTCTCTCTACAGGTGAGTCCTTCACCAGGTATTTTATTAACTGAGCCGGTATTTGGTCACTAAAAGTTACAAGGATAATCTTCGAAAGAATTTGCTTGTTCTTTGTCTGCAAATTCATTCCTTTCATCGTCTGATTTCCAATCCAAAGCCGTGCCATACCCCGCGGAGAGCTATAGCTGACACAGCTATGGTGAAGATACCGTTGACATCAGGGGTTTTGCTTGCATGGGCTGAGAAAATACAGACTGGGGCTAAGCAAACACACGTAGTGGGACAACGAGTGTTGTAATGCACGTGCCTACATATGTTTCAGTCTCGTACAGCGCCAGACCGTGCTTAAGACTGCCAGAGGCCGTTCTGGTGTGGTTGAGTTGGGCTGCGCCAGTAGGAGATGTTATTTCACACACGGAGATAGGATAGCAGTCTAAGTTAGGTGGTGGATTCAGAAATCTTGGCAACACAGACTACCATTCATGTCGGGAAATATAAAGAAAGAAATTGAGGCCAACAGTTAGCTGTTGGAGGATGGATGTATGGGATAAAAGATTTTCGACCGGGATGATTAGGGAAAGCAAGTTACGGCCGGGCAAGAAAGCTGAGGGGAGCAGAAGCCAGAATAAATAAAGAAAGAGTCGAAGAATCAAGAAGTAAAGTAGTGGGCGATGGAACTTAATGTCCTAGGGTCCGACACCACTGGACCATTTGACGCTAGGGGAAAACATCAATGGCTAAAAGCCTGGAGCTAGAGGAAAGTTGTTTTATATGGCTGCCCTAGTACTGTGTGGCGAGGGAGGCAGTAATTGTCTATACATAGTTTTGAAGACTGATCAGTGAGTTAGATGAGGCAGGGTGGTATAGGGGTTAGGTGATAGTAGGTGAACGTGGGTGAGTAGCGAGAACCGGCAGACATCTAACTAGTTACAGTTGTAAACGGGAAAGCTGTTTCCTACTGCAATTGTGTTGCGTGCGCTAAGCGGTAAAAAGCGATGGTTAATTTTAAGCCTGGCTTCTGTCGTTGGGCAGGGAATAGTAGGTTTGGGACATGCTGCTATGATCCTAGCAGTGGAACCCGTTTTCGAAGGCCAACTAGATGGATATATCAGAGAGCGGGAGGGGAGACGGAAGTTAGGGTTCTAAGGTTCGATGCTTTCTTCACAGGCTCGATCCTCAGATATGCTGGTGCTAGTCAATAAAAACAGATGACTAACGGTAGGTTTTGCTTTTAAGGCACTGCTAAACTGGATCATTGACTCACATTTGTGAATAGTCAGGGTTAGCTTATACAAAAGCCTTGAGTATTTTTTAGGAGAGAAGTTGGATCTTATTGTCAGCCCCGGCTGTGGGATGGTCAGACTGAAGTCTTCGTGGCACTGAGGGTAACAGAAGGGAAGGGAAGACTGTACAAATTTGATTGAAGTGAAAGCAGAGCGATGAATAAGTCTATATAGAAAACATAATTTAAGCCTGAAATGCCTAAGCCATACAGGGTCAGGTTTTAGTAGAGTGCATCTCTCTTTATAGCTCACTGGAGAAGTGTATCCCATTAGCTTCTTGGTGAACGTACGCTGGACATTCTCAGGGCCTACCCTTTCCGATTTAGACATTCCAGAGAAGATTATGGGGCAATATCCGAGGTGAGGTCTAGCGTGGGATTGGTATGTAAGGAGAATACAATGTTTCATTTTGAATGGTCTGATAACTAGGCCTATTATCTGTCTGGCACTGGCCGTCTGAAATGAAACATGTTCAAAGATTTGTAGATTGTTAGTGTATCGAAGCCCAAGATCCTTCACGGATAAGCTTGGGGCGATGGGCACTTGGTTCAGTGACAGACTTTTGAGAGGGACTTGACATCTGTAGGTTGTGTAGAAGCTTTTAGATGTCGAGAAGCACACCTACCATAAAGTGCACCATTGACCAAGTTTCTCAAGGTTATTATCTGTTTCAGACAGCGCCGTGCTTTAATCTTGATGGCGGAACTCATAAAAGATTTTGATGTCGTCGGCGAAGAGGGAAGATGTGCCGAGCTGCACAATCGAAAACATGTCATCAATATAGAGTAAGAAAAATAGCGGACCAAGTACACTTCCTTGTATGACTCCACTAGTGACAGGCACCGGTTGCAATAAATAACCACTAGCATATACAACTTGGGTTTGGTCTGACAGGTAAGAAGTGATCCATGATAAAAACGGGTCATGGATTCCGTAAGCCCGGAGTTTTGTTAACAACTGGGAGTGAGGAACTCGGCCAAATGCCCTGGTCGTATGGAGGTAGATGATAATCACAGATTTTCCGTCGTCAGCTGCCGTTGTCAGTAGGTTGGAGAAATCAAACTGGCATGTAGTACAAGAACGTGACTTTAGGAAGCCATGTTGACCGCTGTGAATGAGGTTATGAGGAAGGAGGAAATCGGACATCCGCTGTTTAATCAAACGCTCCATTATTCTGGCAGCTAAAGGGGTATGGTTGATAGGGTGATAATTTGAAAGATCATGTACTGAACCTTTTTGTGGATAGGAATAATGGTTGAAGTTTTCCACTGGGATGGAAAAATGCCATGTTTAAGGGATAATTTATAGAGATTCATAAAGATAGCAGCGACCTCAGTTCCTCCGAGATGAAGGAGAGCTGGGCGGATGCCGTCATAGCCAGGGCGGGAGGAGGGTCTAACACGCAGCAGCAGGTGGGTCACATCGTTCAAACTGGATTCCATGTCAGAGAGAACGTGCTCGGTGAAGAGGGGTACAGGCGGCGGATTTGAAGTGGCATAAGTTGTCACGGATTTCGGCTGCAGACTTATTCTGCGTGTTGTTTTCCAAAATTAAATGGGGTATCCTCGAAGAATCTCCCTGATTTCCGCTCTCTACCAGTCGGGATAATCAGTAAGACTTGTTGAAGGAAATGTAGGCCGAAAGCCCCTGCTTTCTCAGCAGTTCATTATTTCGAAGACTGATGGTTGCAGAGGGAGAGTGAAGTTTAAATAATGTGGAGGAGTCTCTGGTTTTATTATAGATCTTCTGCAGTTTTGCAAGTTTATTTTTGAAGCCTTGTTTGGTAAGAGCTGCGGGCTTGAGAGCGGTTGGTCCCGATGGTGGTGGTTGCCGACAAGAACTTTGAAGATCATAGTAGAGTACATTGCTGGCGAGCTGGGGGCCGTGCTGTAAAAGTAGTCATCCCAGTTGACGGATCGAAGCATAAACTTGAGGTTCATCTAGTTCATCGTGTGTGGTGGCTGTTGACATGGGCTACATATGAGGTCTTGTTCTTTTCCCACTCATTATTAAAATACAGATCATGCAAAAGCTTCCCTGCGGTACTAGCCCCCTCAAGCCTCAGGTATAGTTGTGACACCGGAGTCGTTCTGTTACTGTGCCTTCCTCAAGAATCAGCATACGATCTAACTTCTTTATTGTTAAATATTGACAAATGTGGGACAAGCTCCCACCAAATTGGTGTGCAGTGGGCCATTTACCGAGATTTAGAAAAGAGTTAAACAAATTTCTTGATGTACCGACACTCGAATTCAGCAATGACCTTTTCGCTTTGTAAGAACTAGCGCTCTAAGGTGGTTTGAGTTACTGACACGCGGTTCTGGGTCACGAGCCAGAAGGTCTACGTACCACAAAATTTGCCATGGCTCCCCCAGCCGTATACCACTCTAGTCTTAATCATCTTCTATGTACAACATTCTGTTTCGTCAAGACAAATCCTCCACTTAGATAGCATCCTCTGAAAATGGCAATTATGTCCCTAGGTCTGCAACTCCGTTCTTGCCCATCCCATTTACTAGGTTCTCCAGTGTAGGAAGCTAAGTCTCAATTTTTTTACTTGAGATGGCCCATCAAGGGAAGTGAACCTCCAGTGACGACGTCACTTGTGCTGTTCCCACATGCTATTCTCCAGCTAACCTTGTTCCACGTATTCACCCAGAATTTTGCTTTTAATTCTACAGAGTAGGAACTCCATATCCAGTCTCAGCCTCATCTCTGAATCTTGTAGCACTTACCCCTCCAAAAATCTACCATTCAGTTTTTCAGTCCTACACGCCATAACCTCAGCATAATCGTAACGAGAATACTCATAGACTATCATTCGGGTTCAATTACTCCACTATTTTCCGTAGTAGCCTTCCACCTGGATAACATTCATTTATTATAGCAACTATATGCCTAGGCTTAGAGCTATCTTCGTGCTAGCTTCGTGCACCAGGTTCTCCGTCGGAGGGGACCGGATCCCTGATATTATCTTCTATCTGCATCAAACTAACTTCACCTTACTGGGTCCTAACTTGTCTCAGTCCACTGCCCTTAGATTGCACTGGCACTTCATTCCAGAATCCCGCCCCGGTGTGTAACAGCCGGTCGTGAAAAATCCCCCTATTTCCCCCGCGATTCAGTGTTTTTTCGTAACATCACTTATTTGCCTACACCATTGACTTGTTGTTCTTATGGACCAATTGTTGTTTGTTCGCGCCCAGAGCGCTACTTTGGCACATCCTTGTTCAGGACCTGCGTGACGCACGTGCTGTTTGCTCACACGCTGCTATTCGGTTTCTCGTTGTTGAGTCCTTGTGATCGTATTATTGAGGTTTGTATATTTTTTATGTCACTGTTCATGTAATAACCTAGTATCGTAGAATATCACGGATAATCGTCTTTTGATTTCGGGATCCGTTGCGAATTCGGCTACGCATTGCTCAAACGTTCGTTACAATACTCAATAGATCAATTTGGAACGAGGAAAAACACGCAAAATTCCAAGAAAAGGATCGAAAACATTGGAATCCGGATAGGACGTAACACGGCAAGTCTCTGGGGAGGTTTTGGGTACATTTGATTCTTTAGTTAATGCTAGATCGCTTAGTCCTTTCAGTGCTAGTTCATGTGTTAATGAGAGCAATATTGATCGTAAGGATATTGATTTGTATAGGGTGAGAATACTAGACCTAGAACAACGGTTACTATCGGCTAGACTACAGGCGCAGGAAGCAGAGAAGAAGTGTACACAGAAAGAGCGAGAGCATGAGACCAGCGACTTCGACACTTCCGATAGATCAGGGTGCAATAATATAGGGAAACCCACGCCGGTCACCGACTACAAACCACCATCGATCGATCTGCCTATAGTGGAACTAACGGTTTTCGACGGGCGAGCTGAGCAATACTGCAAGTTTGTCAAGCAGTTCGAGACGTTCGCTGAAAATAAGGTAACCGACCCTGGGCAAGGGCTTCTCTACCTTACTCACTACTGCCGAGGCCAAGCAAGAGAAGCTATCGACGGGTGTAGCATGCTGGACCCGGAACAAGGCTACACCCCAGCAAGGAAGATTCTAAGGGATTTGTTTGGCCAACCATTCAAAGTAGCCCGTAAGCTAATAGAGGGCGTGATGGTAGAGGCAAAGAGAACCAAGGGCGACGTCTACAGAATGGCCGACCTGGTGATTGAGATGCAAAACTGCTCAATAGCCCTCGGCCATTTAGGTTACAGGGCTGACCCAGATGCCATGCACACTTTGGAAGGCCTAGTCCGTCACCTTTCTCCCGAACTACAGGGTCGGTGGGCGGAAAAAGCAGAACGGATAAGCCGAAGCGACAGGGAAGCTAACTTCGAAGACCTGACAGAGTACTTGGACAGGCAAACCAAAATAGCTGACAGCAAGTCCGGCCGACTCATCCGGGACAGCAACCGAGCAAACAAGCCCGGTACTAGCCAAGTCCAAACCCCTGTACGGGAACATCCAGAATACTAACCTTGGACCAATACACATGCCATTTTACGCAATGCTACTGCGCAACCCAATTGCAGATCCTGTGGTGCTAGCCATGGACTACCAGAATGCCCCAAGTTCAGCAACGCCACAATAGACGAACGGTGGGGAGTGACGAGGTTGGCAGGAGCGTGCTTCATATGTCTCAACACCATGCACCGGGAAGCAGCATGTAGGACAAGAAACCGAGGTGGTTACGAGGGCTGCACGGGCAGACACCATCGGATGCTGCTTTAGGCGAGAGTAACCTTACCCGAGACGAGTACCAAACCCAGCGTTATTTGTTCAACGTCGCGATCTGCCAGTAAACCGGTACATTAAGGCGTAGTAGCCGTGGGAGTAGTGACTCCGACTGGGGTGGTCAAAGCGTTGGCTTTCGTCGATAGGGGATCCGACACTACTCTAGTGAAAGAGCGGTTTGCCGACAAACACCAACTCGCTAAATGTGCGACGTCGTTGACAGTGAGCACGGTGGGCGGGACAAAGGTGATGACCGCCGGTAGATTGAGGCTGCAACTCATCTCTCTAGCCACTAACGAGTAAATTGAACCAACGGAGGCATTCACGTTAGCGGATCTCCCCATGCGAGCGCCAAGATCGGTGAAAGCCATCTTGACTAGGCGGCCCCACCTGCAGGATTTAACCGTTGTAGACTGGGAAGATGATGAAGTGGATCTCCTCATCGGCTGCGACGTGCCAGAGGCGCATTGGGTGCTTGACCAGAGGGTGGGCGACCGCCAGGAACCTTATGCCGTACTCACGGCCCTCGGATGGATGTTATACGGTCCAGTAGGGGTACGTGGTTCCGTGAATTACTTATCCGCCGAAACGGACCGCATAGAGTATCATCTGCAGCGACTGTGTGAAAAGGAGTTTTATGACATTGGAGACGAAAGACCGACGTTGTCTCAAGAGGATCACTTCGCTCTACAAACGGTGCGGCAAGGCACGAGAGGCCTTAAAAAACAGTTCGAGGTTCCCCTCCCATGGTGCACACCGGACGACCCGTGGACTGACAACAGAAGTTATGTTCTCCAACGATTACTACGACTAAAAGAACGCTTCATTCGAGACTAGAATCTGTGGGAACGATACGCGGATTTGATGAAGCGAAACGAAGCCCTCGGTTGCGTTGAAAAGGTGCCTGCCAACACCGACGGCAAAAAGGGTATCTGGTATCTGCCTCACCATCCGGTTATCAACCCCAAGAAACCCAAAAATCTGCGGGTGGTTTTCGACTGTGCGGCCAAGTTCCAGGGCAAGTAGTTAAACGATCGCCTACTACAAGGGCCTGACCGGACCACACCACTGATCGAAGTTTGGTGCCGTTTCAGAGTACGTAAAGTGGCTCGGTCGGCCGACATTAGGGAAATTTTTCCTCAGGTGAAGACTCCGGTAGGAGAACGAGATGCTTTGCGTTTCCTGTGGTGGAAAGGGAGCGACCGGGACAACGCAGTGGTGAATTATAGAATGACCGTCCACCCCTTCGGAGCCATATCGTCACCATTTTGTGCAAACTACGCCCTCCGAGAATCAGTGAACAAACATGGCGATCTAGCTCATCGGACGGTAGTAGATAGCGTCAGAAGGAACTTCTACGTCGACGACTACCTTGGGTCATTCGATGATGTGGAATTAGCTCTAGAGCAGTTCAGGGGCTGACGAGATTGCTGGAAGAGGGCGGCTTCCATCTCACTTAATGGATGTCGAACGCTTCAGAAGTGCTGAAGGTCATCTCGTATCACGAAAAGGTCGAAAGGGTAAGAGATCTGGACGGCTCTCCACTTCCTATCGAGCGCACCTTAGGGATACAATGGGACGCGGAAACGGACGATTTTGTTTTCCAGCTAAACGTTCCCGAGCTGCCAATAACCCGCCGTGGCATATTATCTGCTGTCTCAAGTTTGTTCGACCCGCCCGGTTTCGTCTCACCATAGCTGCTACCCGGAAAGATCTTGCTGCAACGGCTGTGCCGTAAGAAAGTTGATTGGGACCAGTCACTGGACCGAGGGGACCGGTTGGACTGGGAAGAATGTTTGAACACCTTGAAGAAATTAGGGGACATAAGGATCCCACGACGTTTGACTCCTGACCATACTACGCGGACTGGAGAACTTCATGCCTTTTCCGATGCATCCGAAGTCGGTCATAAAGCTGTGGTGTACGGACGATGGTGCGCAGGAGATGGACAATATACCACGAGGATCCTGTTCGCCAAAGCCCGAGATGCTCCACTGAAGTCGGTCTCAGTCCCACGCCTTGAACTCAGCGCAGCCGTGTTGGTGGTCAGGGCGGTGCAAGCTGTGAAGAGATGTTTCCATCTCTACATTTGGTTGGTTAGCTTCTGGACGGACTCAACGGTAGTACTTTACTACATTAACAACGTCAGGAGCCGGTTTAGTACTTTCGTTGCTAACCGGCTCACGATTATCCACGATGAATCAGCCACGCACCAGTGGAGTCATGTCAAGTCTGGCGATAATCCGGCCGACCTGTGCTCCCGAGGTGCGAACAACTTCAGGCAACTGGACACGTGGACGAGAGGGCCAAACTTCCTGCACTTGCCCAAACAGGACTGGCCCGTGTTCGAATTAAAACTCCCTACGGAAGTGGAACTGGAGATCAAAGGCGTAGTGATGGTGGTCAACGTCGTCGAAGCGTCGTCCATTCTATCGTGACTGGTCAGGTTTTCTTCTTGTATGAAGACGCTTCGTTCGCTAGTTTGGTTAACCAAGTTCAAGAGACATTTACTAGTCATGAAAGGGCTACGGCCCTCAGGTCGGATACGGGTCGGCCCGATAGGTGCCGATGAGCTACAAGCGGCAGAGTACGATATTTTCAGAATGATACAACGCGAGGCTTTCGCCCGAGAACTCAAGAGGGCGGAAGAAGTGGGGCCGACCAATAAAGACATGCCATCTCCAAGAGGCGAGCTGAAGCGTTTAAACCCCAAACTCATCGACGGACTGCTGCGGGTGGATGGTAGGCTGACCAACGCCCACCTGAACTTCGACACAAAGTATCCTATACTGCTGCCTGCGAGACTACCTGTCGTAGAGCTGATGATTCAACACGTCCACGCCGTGGAGGGACATGCCGGGGAAAGTCATGCTACCAGCGTCTTTGGTTGCTGAGGGGAGGAGCGACTGTAAAACGCGTGATCCGACGGTGTGTGCAATGTAGGAGACGCAATGCCACGGCGGGCAAACATTTCATGGCCCCTCTACCAGAATGCAGGGTGACTACGGGCTGGTGGCCGTTCAGTGACACCGGGTTGGACGATTTCGGGCCCTTGTGGATCAAGTGCGGGAAAAGATTAGAAAAGCGATATGGATGTATCATTACGTGCATGAAGTCACGCGCGGTACACCCAGAAGTCGCACATTCGATGACGACCGATTCTTTCCTACGGGCCACGCAAAGATTTATCAACCGAAGAGGCGTACCGGCCGATATATACTCAGATAATAGGTCGAACTTCGTGGGCGCTCACCGGGAATTACAGCGTTGGCACAAGAACATAAACAGGGACGAACTGCAGGACCAAACCGTGGTCTACGGCATACGATGGCATTTCAACCCCCCACAGGCCAGCCACCGAGGCGGCGTATGGGAGCGCGTGATCCGGTCCGCCAGACGGATACTGATGTCAATCATGGAGCGACAGCCATTCGACGACGAGACGCTGAACACCGCCTTGACTGAGGTGGAGATAATCCTGAACAACCGCCCCCTGGTTCCAGTATTGAACGGTGACCTCACCCACCTGGCGCTCACCCCGAACGACTTATTGACGTTAAGGTCGAACGAGGGTTTCCAAGGGCCGGTAAACTTTCGTGGGAGCTACCTCCACGGATGGAAGCAAGCTAACTATCTGGCCGAGGTCTTCGAGAGGCGATGGCTGCGGAAGTACCTACCGGCTTTGCATACTCGACAGAGGTGGCTGACCAAAACAAGACCATTCAAAGTTGGGGATGTGGTGATGATCACCGATGAACGCGCACATTTCAGCACTTGGTCTTTGGGAGTAGCCACAAAAACCATCGAAAGCACTGACGGAATGATAAGAACGGTGAAGGTGAAGACAGCTAACGGAGTGCTCATTCGTGACATACGCAATATTAACCCACTCGAGAGCGAAGGCGGAGGAGCTGATAACCCCGAGGCTCAGTAGACCTTTTCACACTAGTCATCGAGGTGGATAAAGAAACACCATATATACCACACGGTCTCCGTCAAACACGTTACAGTGCCCGTGGTCTTTCGTTGACGTTACAGAAGGTTCTTTCCGATCTGTGGTGATGAATGCGATCCTATTGTACATCCCGACACATACACACACGCACGGCACACTCTACATCCCGTGACCCCTTCAAACATGTGACAGTGTTCGTTGCTTGCTTATTGTTGACGTTACAGAAAGCCCCTTGCATATGTGGAAGTAGCGGAGCTTAGGTCACACACACATGCTACATTTTGCTCGTTTTTTCTTGCCACACGGTCTTTTGTTGACATTGCAGAAAGTCCTCCTTTGATGTGTAGTCATACCTGTGATTTCATTGTACACCCCGGCACACACAAACACTCACACACACACACACACACTCAATCACGTACATCCAGGACAGGGCAGCCTTTTACAAGGACAGCATCTATGTGACCCTTCACGCCCGCCATCGGTCATTTGGTCTTGTGGGAGATGTAGACTAGCCTCAGGTCTATGTAGCCAATGGGTTAGGTGCGACCAGTAGTAGAACGTTGACGACGGGTATTAGGCGCGCGCGCTGACAGCAGGGCCTAGGCAGGTAGAAAGAATCAGTACCTTTATACCGAACCTTTGACTCTGCTAAGGATCCAGGAGGATTTTGGTGGGCGGTGTAACAGCCAGTCGTGGAAAATCCCCCTATTTCCCCCGCGATTCAGTGTTTTTGCCAACATCACTCGTTTGCCTACACTGTTGACTTGTCTTCACGAACTGGTTGTTTTTATGGACCAATTGTTGTTTGTTCGCGCCCAGAGCGCTACTTTGGCACATCCTTGTTCAGGACCTGCGTGACGCACGTGCTGTTTGCTCACACGCTGCTATTCGGTTTCTCGTTGTTGAGTCCTTGTGATCGTATTATTGAGGTTTGTATATTTTTTATGTCACTGTTCATGTAATAACCTAGTATCGTAGAATATCACGGATAATCGTCTTTTGATTTCGGGATCCGTTGCGAATTCGGCTACGCATTGCTTAAAAGTTCGTTACACGGTGACCAACATTATTTTCCAAATCGTGTTTATTCTTCTTCATAGTTTTCGCCAACTTTTCGGATTCCTGACCTCTCCCATCAGCTTGTAGCCCGTATTATTTCGAAAGTAATTCCGATATCTAAATGCTAGGAGTTTCTTTATACCACTGACGTATGATCCTCAGCTGGGAGCGTCGTGGAATGCCTCTCTCTATCTTTACTCTTCCAGACAACCACCGACTTTTATGTTCCCATAGACGGCTCGGACTGATCTGCTGGCAATACCGGCAGAATATCTGGCCCACATGTCAGGCCGGAAATTCCATACTTGTCCGTCTTTACGTCGCTCTCTCATTGGCTCTGTCCTCCAGAACCCCTCGCAACCTGGTAGCAAGCTCTTGGACTGTTCCATCCCTGCATCCCTGTGGCAAAATCTGCATCACTCGCGCAAATCCCGCAGGTGCGGGGCGCGGTCAGGTCCACCGCTTTGGCTGGCGAGCATCAGGCTTTCCGGACGTCTGCAGCTATGTGCGGGGGCAGCCAGGTTAACGGATCACACCTCCTGTCACCAAAAATGGTTTTCAGGTTGAATGTCCAGTGCACAGCCAGCCTCACCGACCAGCACCCGGTGCGAAAATAACTAATAATATACTTGAAATGCTACAAATATGCCCCTCTCTCCTCTAGTCATCACTGATCGTTTCTTTTTATCGTACTCGCTTCCATCTTCACCCTCTTTTTGTATATCTTTTTATGCCATGCAAAATTCACTCCCCTTAGCGCATAATTAGCGCACGTACAAGAGACCGTCACCACTCTCGGCTCATTGCAAACTTAACCAATTCCCAAGATAAAACTCACCCCTTCTCATCGCCTTCACCGATATATTAGAAAACGGTTACATTGAATGTTTCCGTATACTCCCCTCCCACAACCTCCAAGCTGTGTATTCCGCTGAGAAATATTTGCCTCCAGAGTATCGAAACTGTCGACGATATTAAGATAGTTTGCCCCATTTATCGGTTCCACTGTTCGCTCACATGGGGCTGTCACATTGCAAGATTCTGACCTTGCAAAGCTCCGTGTCCTCCCCATATATGTACATCTGAGAGACATCTGTATCGCAGAATTTTGCCTTGTCGCCATCAAGTGACCCACCTTTTACAAAGAACGTCAATATATAATAATTTACCTGCCATTTACTTCATCTTCTTTTCTTCATGCTACGAGTATCTCCCACTGCCTTGTCTACGCGTCACACATTTACTTGTTCCCCTTTCCTCGTTACCATATTGATGCATCAACGGTCATCTGTTTCCATCCGGCTACTTCTTTCACCACCAACTCGGCAATCTCTCTCTAGAGGTGAATCCTTCAATGGGTGTGGAACCGACTCAGCTGATATTCGGTCGCTGGAAGGTATAAATGTAATACTCGAAAGATTTTACTTGTTATGTATCTGCGATCTCACTCCTTTTCCAATCCTAAGCCTTTTCATGTACCACGAAGAGCTGTTGCTGGTTTACGTCCCACTTAGAAGCTTCATTTCCTTGAAGGTGAAGAAACTTCCGTCAATCTCTTTTGGTTCTTCCTTCGTAATAACCTCATTCTGTAATATCTGTGTTTGAATTTATTATTTCCAACCTGCTCCACCTGGACTCTGCCGGCCTAACCACCTGGAAGCTATTGTAAAGAGCGACTTAAACACTTCCTCCCACGCTACATCGAGTGCACATATTTGTATCACCCTTTGGGAATTCTGATTCTGTTTCCAATTGCACCTTCTGATCTTGCCTTACAGCACTTCTCAGGGGTTTCCAAAATGAACCATTATTTTTATTGTTATTATCGTTATTGTTACTGAATCCTGCCCAGCTTGTCCTAAGTCAGAATTTCCACCTTTCCGTCTGTCACAGCCACATTTGTTATCGATGTGCATCTCCACCAAGTTACTTGTTGCTCGGTCCTGTCACTCTCTCAGGAGCTCGCTTTCGGATCGGGTTCTGTCTAGGGACTTTCGGCTCATTCCACTCACTGCTCGCGGTAATAATGCTCTTCATATCTATCGTTTGGACTCTGCTGGGTATATTACTGCTTTCCCACAGTTTTATCACAGGTGAACTTCTCCTGACGTTTCTTCTCTGTCCTTTGGCCCTCTTTTTATATAAAAATCTTGCACTGCAATAAATTATTCGGTATATTCTTACTTGTCTTTTTTATTCCCTTCTTCCACCTTCCCTTCTCTATGTACTGTCTGTTACAGCTGTCGCAGCTTGTGCTCCAAGTATTGGCCTTCCCCCACCGTTTCTCAGTTAGTCCATCATTCTTACATAAATGTAAACTTTCCAATCTACTCTTGAAGCCTTCTCTGGTCGTTCGCATTTTCGTCGCTCTTTCCACATGACTTGCAGTTGCCACCTCCGCACTTCCGCACCTAAGTCCGCTTCGATATCCCCTTCCATCTCCCCCTAGCGATTCGCCGTTCGTCATATATATATGGGATTTTTGTTTGCCCTGCTCTTCCTAGCGATTTACTAGCCTTTCCTCCGCCTTTATTTTCTGCCTCTCTCAAGGGGTGCCCATTTCCGGGCGCTTCTTTTCAACCTTTGATAGTCAACATATGATACACCCACACTAAGATAAACTATTTGGCACAATCTAGTCTGATTTATTCGACCATCTTTCGGTTATTCCCCTTTATTTTCTGCCCACCACGGTCTTCGTCGTTCGCTTTCCTCAAGCTAGCCTTTTCCCCTGTCCTTCATTCGTTAATCCGCCGAGTTCCACCCGTCAAACAGGAGGGCACATCATGATTCCCTCATGTGATTCCAAACCATCTTATCGAACCTTGCCCGCAATCCTCGATCATTCCTATTTTCAACCTTTTGGCGTGACTCCCTCTGCTGGCGCCATGTTCCCGCACCCCATCTCGTTCCATTCATGAATCCCATCTCTCCGAAGGTGGATAGCAATTCACCGATTATGCTGAGATATTATTGGTTCTGCTTTCCCCAGCCCTTCTCCAGCCATTCACTTAGCCGTCGTCTCGCTTCCTTCCTTTTGATGCGTGACCACTTACAAAACATCTTAATTCGCAGCGTCTACACACTAATTTCTCCGATCATTTTTGGCTATTGCTCTGTCTTTCTCAAACTTTGATGCTATCACCTTGTTCCACTTTTAGATTTGTGCTCTATTCTCCATCTTCCTTCGCGCCGTACCACAGCTTCATATAATTCTGATTTTTATTCCCATCCCTTTTCATGTGAAACGATTTGATTCTTATTTTCCTTCGTTCCCCCAGTCTTTCATGGATAATGAACTTCTTCTGTGCTCACGATTCTATTTCAGCTACCTCCAGTTGCTTTAATCCGATTCCACCATCTGACTTTGACCTCCAAATTCCCGGGATTCCTCTTTTGTGTTTATGATTCTCCTTGTCTAAGAACACAACGATACTCCTCAATGTGCATACGTTTGTCTGTGCACATTTTGGATTTGCATCAGTTGATCCGGTACAAAGCACGCCCCAGGTTACCCTAAAATGACCCGTTATTATCGCTTTCGTTGTTGACCTTTTGGGCAGACTCTCCTTCGTCAAGTCCGCAAAATTGCCTTACAGCCACTTGCAACCACTCCGATTACTGAGTTTGAAGAAGGTGCAAATTCTACTCTTTCTAACTGACTTAACATTGGTAACATTTCTTAGCCAGGTGCGGTGGCATGCACTTCTGGAACAAACGAGACAACCTAGGCGCCTTCATTGTGATCACTTATTTACCTTAGGAAGGCCTCGAATCAAAAGTCTTCCGTTCACGGTTCTATACGGCTTTCACTTAAGGGAGGCATTTCAACAAACTTCAGCTTTCTCTTTCCCACTAAAACTAGTTGGATAACTGCTGGTTCTCGCTACTCACCCACGTTCACCTACTATCGCCTAACCCCTATACCACTCTGCCTCATCTAACTCACTGATCAGTCTTCAAAACTATGTATAGACAATTACTGCCTCCCTCGCCACACATTACTAGGGCAGCCATATAAAACAACTTTCCTCTAGCTCCAGGCTTTTAGCCATTGATGTTTTCCCCTAGCGTCAAATGGTCCAGTGGTGTCGGACCCTAGGACATTAAGTTCCATCGCCCACTACTTTACTTCTTGATTCTTCGACTCTTCTCTTATTTATTCTGGCTTCTGCTCCCCTCAGCTTTCTTGCCCGGCCGTAACTTGCTTTCCCTAATCATCCCGGTCGAAAATCTTTTATCCCATACATCCATCCTCCAACAGCTAACTGTTGGCCTCAATTTCTTTCTTTATATTTCCCGACGTGAATGGTAGTCTGTGTTGCCAAGATTTCTGAATCCACCACCTAACTTAGACTGCTATCCTATCTCCGTGTGTGAAATAACATCTCCTACTGGCGCAGCCCAACTCAACCACACCAGAACGGCCTCTGGCAGTCTTAAGCACGGTCTGGCGCTGTACGAGACTGAAACATATGTAGGCACGTGCATTACAACACTCGTTGTCCCACTACGTGTGTTTGCTTAGCCCCAGTCTGTATTTTCTCAGCCCATGCAAGCAAAACCCCTGATGTCAACGGCATCTTCACCATAGCTGTGTCCGGACATGGGGAAACCATACCACCTCCAGCAGTTGTAAAAAGTGACATACGCGGAAAATAACGGTCGGGCGGAGGGGCTATGGAAAGTTCATGTATGAGCTCCGTCACCCCTCTGTTAGAAAAAAGCTAAAAGAAGAAAAAGTAGAGAACAAATAGACCTAGTGGGATCGATTCGATTTATAAAAACTCAATAATATCGGGCTGTGAAGGAAATGGGCAACCTACAACCCTGGGTGTCTCCCATCAGCTCAGACCTGACCCTGTGAAAGGGGAACCCCACACCGCTCTTGTCTGCTTGACATGCTTTTGTTTCCTATGCACGAGACTGATTGGGGTGATAGCGAACTGGTCTCTCCACATATGCTTACCTACCTCCCGCTCCAATTTTCAGCCACCTCGTACCCTCCCATGCACGCCTGGCATGGTTGTTGACATTAGCTACAAAACCTCCGTGGCTCTGGACAACAAACCGATACATAAGACGACAAACACATCTCATCGGAGTGCTATTTAAATCCATGTAGATAATATTGTATATCTAAACACACAAGTAACAAAGTAGAGAAAAGCGCCCGTATTTTCGCCTGCTTATCTATTTTCCCTCCTTTTCGAAAGAAAGCGGCGTTCCTCCTTCCTAGAATCCGGCCTACCCTCCAGTTTACAGCCTTACCTAACAGCAACCTGCAGCATTAGACCTGTAGATACCCCACGATAGGATTTGTCATATATCTTATGGCTCTATCAAATAAACTTGCCATTCAGGTTCTTCATGTTGCTTAGCTGCCTCCTCACGTAGCCCTTGGACGCTTTAGTCCAAATGCACCTTCACGGCTCCATTAACCCCGAAATATAAAATTTCCCGGTGAACGGCCGAATCGATACGCAATAAATTTGTCTAGTAGTGGAGGTGCAGTTAGCCCTCAAGAACACCGAATTACAATACCAACGACTCCTTATTTCACTAAGACCATTGTGCCTTATTTCCAAGCGCCGTACTCTTATCTGTTATTTCGATCATGCTAACCCGCAGCTGGAACATCTCCCAGATTGCGATCCTCCTTTTTTCAATTTCAGAACCACCCGGTCACCACGTTGCCTGGCCGTAATATACCTCGCAGACAGCTTATCTTTTCCTGTGCCAGTCTACAACCGCGCCAAAGGCCAGCTACCGCGAATACGATCTAGCCACCAGGTTTCACCCAAAAGAAGTCCTGGTATTGCTGCATATGCCCCTCTGGGGCTTACTGAGGAATTCTAACTGCAAGGCCCTCCCGATGTCGAAGCCACTGTACGAGGACTCCTAATTAAATAGTGATCGGCCCAGATTCGGCGATGCCCTCCCCCTTCCCATGATGGAATAGCAAACCAAAACCGCAGCCAACCCTTGCCCAAAAAGCCAAACACAGACACAGAGGAGCCACAAGAAACTCACCAAAATGATGTATTCGCCAATTTACCGGCATAGCCTGGCCTACTGCAAAGGTTTTCACCCTTGTCTTGCTCTATTTTGTTTCTCGTGGTTACGGCATTCCGATTGCTGATTAGTCCTTTCTGGAACTTCATCCATCTTCCACCGGCTGTGAACTGCTGTCACTAGATGACACACATTACTTCTCATGCAAATTGTCTCACCTTTTCAGGGGGTATTTTGACAACGATAATGGTAATGGTTTGTTTCGGATAACCCCGAGGCATGCTGTAAGGCAAGATCGAACGGTACAGTTGGACGTAGAGTCCGAATTCCAAGGGGAGGATTCAGATATGTGCACTTGACATAGTACAGGAGAATGTATCTGAGTTGTTATTTATGGCGGTGCCCGGCAAATTTGGACTCAAGGTCGGGTGGTCAAGCTGGCCCAGTCAGGGCGGAGCTGGTCGGAAGTAGTAGACTCTTACTCAAATATTACAAAAAGAGGGACTGCACAACGAGAGAACCAAATAGAACTGACGGAGCGTTTGTTCACCTTGAGGAAAAAGAAGTTTCCAAGGGAGACGTGAACCAGCTATAGCTCTCCGCGGAGTATGGCACGGCTTTGGATTGGAAATCAGACGATGAAAGGAATGAATTTGCAGAAAACGAACAAGCAAATTCTTTCGAAGATTATCCTTGTAACGTTCAGCGACCAAATGTCGGCTCAGTCAGTAAAAACCCGGTGAAGGACTCATTTGTAGAGGGAGATTGCCTAGGCGATGATGGAAGAAGTGGCCGGATGTAAACATGTAATCGTTGCGCACATTATTTACTTTCAGGAAGGTAGAATGTGATGCACTAAAATGGAAATGGGTACTGGGCGACAAATCAATTTGTGATGCGTAGCCATGATAGTTGCAGATACACGGTTTGCAAAGATGAATATTTAAATGACAGGTGAGTATGTACATTTGATTATTGTTGTTTAAGGACTGAACATGAAGACCAGAGAGATGCAAGAATCAAAATTTTCCGAGAGGATTTTCCAAGATAGAATACTGGATATGAAAAAACACCAATTAACCGATGAATGCAGTTGCGAAGTTGGGCGGTGAAGTAGTTGACAGGTGAAATACCATCTGATGGTATTCTTTGTAAAAGGTGGATCATGTGATAGCGAAAGCTCAAAACGCTCTATACAGGTGTCTCTCAGAGTTGATACATGCTGTCTAATCAGCATTACAGCCCCCGTCGTCATCGTCCTGCAGATGTTCACCCCAGCCCTTCCCTTATGTTGCAGCTATTGATATAATTTCGCTCCATGTAGTAACCCTGACAACCATAAATCCTAAAGGGTCATAAAAACTTGAGAATGATGTAGGGGTCCCTACCTTCAAGTCCGCTGTTCGGGCGGGCCGACCGTGCGTACTCTACTTCCCCCAACTTAGTTTTTGCAGTCCCGTAACGTTTTTGGGCCAGATGATCCTACGCTTTGCTGACTCCGGAACTTCTTCTTCCTCCCGCCCTCGAGTTATCCCATTCCCTGCCAGTTAAGCTTCTTTCTTCTCTAGCCCAAGCTAATATCCTAGTTCTACTTTTCTCATCTTATGATCGTCGTCTTGTCTAAGATCTTTGAAATTGTAGGGTATATTTGAATTTTATTGACGGGACCAGTAGAACTGGAAGTAACGAAAGACCTGGTACCACCCAAAAATATCCCAGAGACTTGCCTGGCTGCTTCCTATCCAGACTTGGTTTATTTTGTCCTCTACTTGGCTCTTGAGATTGGTATTCAAGTCAATATTCTAGAATGGGTGCGGCAACTTTATTCTGATTTTGGGTAGCTCCTAGCCAAAAAAATAAAAGTCTGGTTCAACGCAGGATTTTTCCGTGAACCCCATGCTTCCGGGTTGGCAACATGGGAAGGGACGAATGATATATATTAACCTTAACTGTAGAGCCACAGCGATCAACAAACTAGAACCATAGTTGGACAAAATTCACCTTCCAATGGGATCTTCACAGCAATGAGCTTTCAAGTCAAAACGGCGCCACTGCACACGTGAGCAGGATATAAATGTTCACTCAAATGTAGCCATTGATGTGTGCTGTAGTACATGCGATGGTCAATGAAGTATTCTTGTAGACACGACTATACAAGTATGTCACCGTAGTTGGGAGGATTTTTACAAATCTTTGTTGAACAGCCCGCTGAATTCTTCCACGGGCTGGAGCTAGTTGTGCTCAGAGTCATGAAATACGTCAGCCCCCGGTTCTTCCTCAACAGAGTGACAAACGACGGGAATGAACTCCCCAAAAACTTACAGGCCATAGATACCTTCACCGTTTCTGAAATTATTTTGGACTTTACCTGAATACTTGCTTTCCTGGACAGCCCGTGAGACCGAGGATAGCACTCAGAGGAACTTCGCCCCGACACCCCTTAAGTTTCCATTTATCCATTTTCGAGTGACATTTCACCCACATCACTTTGATTCTCCTTAGCCCTCTACATTTCTTTATTTACGGGAGAAAGACATTTAGCTGATTGGAGATTTGCGTGCCAAGTAAATGTGCTAGTTGCTGAGGCTTCATTCTAAAAAGGTTTGGCTGAATGAATAATCACATAGTGCACGGGCGCTGAAAATTTAATTTTCTAGTGATAGAACAACTTATAAAGAGTGTACGTGACAAAACGTGTATCAACACAAACTTGGGCGGTCACAGCACAGAGGGGGAAGCCTCGGGGACGAAGGCTTTTCTAGTGTTCGTCAATAACCGTTTACTCAAAAGTTCGAGCCATTTTGCAAACTAATTCCCTGTCGTTCCCTTATTTAGAATTCATTAAAAATTAACTTCATTGTTGCCACTGTAAATTACAACAGGTCCAAAAGTAAATATAACACCAAGATCGTGTGCAAGGAGCAAGATTTTTGGGGATATACGAAGGATATATAATAATATTAATCGTTTATTTGGAGGACAACCGAAGAATGCTTGACTGCATGTTTATACGGCACAAGTAAGGCCACGAAAGAGATTCTTCCATTTCAGCTGGGTATATGCGGCACAAGTTAATGTAAATGTTATAATGGTCGCATGAATAAATGCCCTGCGAAATAGAATTTCAAGGTCAGATGGATAAGTAGCCCAGCAGTGGGTGGATCGGGTTTCATTATCAGGATATGTAATCAAGTAAAGCAGGTGTAGAAGAAAAAAGCGCAGGACTTCCCACAGTATTGTCAAAAGGTAGCAGGGGAGAGTACACCGACAGGGAGGTTTTTGAAAATGCACTGAAGGTAAATTGGAAAAATTATCGATGATGACGGATAGGCACTCAAACCAACGATTCAAATGGCCCGGAAAATGGTAGAAATATAGTACCGAAGGAGTTGCGTGGTGTTCTTCGAGGAGAAGAATGGCGTACACAAAACAGAAAGTCCGGTTTACCACAGCATTAATACTTGCTTCCCAGCTAGAAGTTGTAGAAGACGAACTTATAAAGGGAGTAGGTAGATGCTCGAACCTGGAAACTTGGTGGAGCAGAGTGACGAAAGTTGATGGGTGGATGAAATACGATCCAAATAAGGAGGTTGCTTTAGGTTAATCAGTGAACACAGGTTGATAATAGAGTGGACTAAGAGGTTGATATACCGTGATCTTGTGAGGTCATATAGAGATGGTCCTTGAGTGGTACTGTCAAAAGAAGCAGACGGTCGCATAACGGGATATGCTGATGAGAATCCGACGTTAGGCACTTCGGAAACAACCGGATGGTCAAAAACGTGACATATATAATTCATTTCAAGCACGGGATTGGAGAGATTGCCTTCAAAATGGCACTCGGTGTAGATGCCCAGTCGTGGTAAATTGGCGGAAACGTTGCAAAAGATAAAAGGTGAGTGAAATGGTGTTCTACTATTACCTGACCTGAGGTTACTCAGAGGCTGACGTATGAAGAATACGGATCAACAACCAAGCGGGCATAAGAGTGGCATATGTGTTGGATATCCAACGGAATCAACTGAAAGAAGGAGGACTATTTTGTTTTTTGTGGTATTTTGGCAGGTTAGAAACGAATCCTTAAATGATGGTTTTTTAGATAAATGAAGTGGTGGCATACAAATTGCCCAGTGGAGAAATGATCATTTCAGGAGTTTACCAGGAACATCGATAATCATAAAAAGGACACCTGAAAGTGGAACGGTTTCACGTTTCGCTTTACAGAATCCGGTAACTGGACGAAGTAGGACAAAGGTAAAAATGGGATCAATTTAGAGATATAGAGGGCAATTCGGAGGAGACGAATGCTGGTAGTAGCAATTAGCACAGTACTTTTCTGAGCCGAGCGGAAATGTGTGCTTACGTCGCTTTGGAACGTGAACGGGTGTATGGTATATCTTATTCAGGAACGTTGGAAGAGGCAACGGGTGGTGGTAATGCGATGCAGGCGACGGTGTTTTTCAATCGGCAACTGGTTTTAGTGGGCGAAGCTGACCTTGCAGTGGACACCCAACCTGAAAACCAATTCTGGTAACAGGAGGTGCGATCCACCGGCCCAAGCGCCCCTGCACATCGTCGCGGATGGCCTGAACGCCCGATGTGGGCCCTCCAGAGCGGTAGATCTGACAGCGTCTGGTATCGTTTGAACTAGCGTGAGTTTTCTTGGTGAAGTCAAATGGCCGCAAGTATCAGGTAGTCCGCGATCAGTTGAACGGGCATCAGGATACCCCGGAACGTAACCAAGGGAGCCTCATTTGGGCAGCATGCGAATAGCCGATGAACAGGGGGACTCATATGCCAGGTTAGTAACCAGTGTGATCTCCAGACTAACAAAAGCCATGAAGAGACAGATGAGCACTAACGAAGGTCTGGAAATAAAGAAGAAGGGAAGCACAGTCTTAGATGGTCCGAGCTGAGGATAAACGGGAATCGATATATAGAAACAATCATAGACAGTGAATCCCGGGGACTAGTTCCGTTTGTGGAAGAGAGAGATTAAGAACTTTCACTCTATTTCATCTGACGTGGTTCGCACGATTCAAAAGTCTAGACCTTACTCATGGGCTTGATCATCGGGTATGCTTAAATCCAAGAGCAGTGAGGTTTCGGCAACCGTGAGGAACTTACCCATTGCTCCTGTAAACCGATGGGCTAAAGCAGAACTGCTTGCGTCTAACGAAAATTTCTTCCATAAAACAGACTATGAAAGTAATCTGGTGCTGGCAATGGGGGTAAAAGGTTAAGAATTCTAGAACGTAGCGGATAAGTAAAAACGGGCGCACAGTGAAATGGATTAGAAGTGTATGACCAGCTGCGAAGGAAGTTATACAGAAAGATAGGATTTAGTTTCATACGGCAAAGTCAAGAATGGCCTAGTTAAAAAATAGGAGCATTCTTTATAAATAAGGGGTGAGCCCCATGCATCCGGTCGACTAGTAAAACTACTTTGGACTGATTCGATGACAATTCTGCCCGATTCACGCAAACTAGAAAAGATCAAAGAAAAGCATTTTAATAGAGGCCTGGTATGAGGTTTATAGAGGAAGGGAATGAAGTCTGAAGGTGGGTAAGAGCTAACTATCAGGCCCAGGCACTTTCTGGCCTCTGTTACTTGAAAGGCCGAATGTTTGGAGAAGCCGAGAGTGCATGAATAGCTAAGGCTAGGGTCCCGAACGAATATTTGCTAGTAATGGACGCACCACAAACGGCCAGAGACCTTCACACTTAGGAGCCTCACGCTCGTCAGCAGAAAAATTCATCTGCCAAGTTGAGCACCATCTATCAAGTTCAATTATGTCTTCAGAGATGTTTGAGGTGGCCGAGGTGGGACAATCAGGCTTGAATGAGTGGACATTTTTATTGTCATCAGCAAAAAGAACGAGGTGTCATGACCCGCTGGGAGAAATATAGCGTCTATATAATTGAGGACCAGCCGAGGGCCAAGGAGACCATCCTGTATAAAATCACCTGTAATTTGTTTAGGCTTGGAACGGTTTTTATTTGCTGAGGCACACTAGGAGCGATTAGACAGATACCAAATGATCCCGGATGGTAAGAAGTATGCGATGCCAAATAGCTGGATTTTGGACAGAAGATGAGGATGTGGCATATGGTTAAATGCCTTTGACATCGGAGTAAAAAACCATAACAGCCATTTCATTGTCTGCCGTCTCCGTGGTGAGGCTCAAAAAATCAAGTTGGTAGGTTGCCCACGATCTTGGAGAGAGGAAGCCTTGTTGTTGAGGATGAACGATGTCCAATCGAAAGAGGTATTTTGCAACTTTTTCTTTTACGATTTTTTAAATTGGCCGAAAGAGAATGGGTGTGTGGGTAATGGGACGGTAGTTGGTTACCCCATGCATTTGATTTTTCTTGCGGTGCGGGCCTATGACTGAGCGCTTTCAGTTTGTCGGCACTAGACCACGTTCACTGATAAGGTAAATCCGTTGAGTAGTGTGTAAGGTAAGTCAGGTCCGGTTTCAACTACCACTGTGGGAGGTAAACCGTCACGCCCCGGGTGGGATGGGGGCTTGAAAGTGGTCAGTATTTGGGAGATAACTGAAGCTTCAAATTCCACGGTAGACAGAGTTAAAGCGGTAGCTAGGGGAAGAGGAGGAGGTCCACTTTAGCCATAAGGACCATAGTTGAGACAAACAATGAGTTTAAGGCCGCAGCAATAGTCACTGGAGTAAGGACGGATGCACTGTCCGGTAAAGCTGAGTGAGAAGTCTCTATGAATATTAGAGGTTCTGGTGTTCTGCAGTAATAACAGCCGGAGAGATCTATTTGGATGTCGCAGAGCCCTTATCTCCTGGTTACCCGACGCAGTTCCTTCAAGCCTTTGAAAAGTGGAAGTGGGGCAAAAAAGTTCAATAAGAACTGCAAAGTCGTGTGTAGTTTTATGAATTTCCTAAAGTTTTTCATACTTTTTGCAGAGAGGTGATACAGTATTTTCTGTTACTCCGTTGTCAGGGGAGGCAGGCGACATTCTGAAGACATCTGAAGAACTGGGTATAAAAGATATCGGTACCGTTTTGTGGATCACCAGAGAGAAAAATCTCACTTCAATCGTTTTGCCGAATGGTCGTAGGGAGAAAATTCTGGTCAAGAAGAGGAGAGAGACTGACGCCTTGTGAATTCAGAGCGGGCTGTGAGTGAGTGGGGATGCGGCAATTGCCAGCATTGTTATCGTTACCGGAAAAACTTTGGAAGATTGAGAAAACTTTGCAAGAGATGCCACGGGGTAAATTATATCAAAAGTGCCTTTTTTCCTTGTGGGAGAGCAGATACGCTGTACTGACCTCCCTACGTCATTAACTTTTACAATTGCAAACGGTCAGCTGGTGCAGACAAAGATGGCAAAACTATCTTGGGTAGGTTTAAGCCACCGGCAATAATCTTTACACTCGAGGGCAGAGAGGGAAGGTGTTCGGAAGCATCTGTTAATTGAGGGAGTCCAGAAGGGTTTCAGCTTGGTGGACTGTAAACACATACAACAGGGAGCTGAGAACCGGAGAAGAAATCAAGCAGATGGTGATGAAATGTTGTAGTATTAAAGATCTGCTTGACGAATGCCAAACAACCACCGTCGAGTCAAGTTTTCCTTTTTAATCTGAAGACAATATAGTTTACAAGAGAAATCTGGTCCTTTGGAGTTTATTCGGCTGACCTCGTTTCAGTATTCAAAATTGTATCAAGTTAGAGCTAATGGCCACAAATTTCAAGTGCCGGATTTTGTTCACGATGGATCAGCTTTTAAAAAGGACCAGCGGGGCACCGTTGTTAGTGTTTAGTTTTTGGAAATTCGGTTGGTCAAGAAGGTAATGTAGTGGAGAATAGTCTAGATTCGTGGTCTGACTGGAAGATCCACAAGTAGGTGGCAAATCAAAACCGAGAAATGGAGGTCTAGACCCGTAAGCTGTTTGGTAGCACGGTGCTGTGTGGGAGCCAGAAGGGCTGGTGATGCTGTGTTGTCGGACAGCGCTAAAGTACGATATAGATGGAACCTTTGAGATGTGAGGGTTAGTTGGAATGTCTGGGCCATTGACATTTCTACTTGCCCTAGGTGGGGTAAAGAAGCAGGCTTCCATAGAACTGCAGCCATTCATCAGCACTGGTATGGGATGAAGATTTCCATCCAAAGGTGGAGGCAAGGAATGGGTATACTGCAAAGACGACATGCGGAGTTTTCAAAGGTGGGACAGAAACCGTGGTAGAATGTGCCCGGGGAAACAATGGTCATTATTTGGCGAGCCATTATCAAAGGGGTTTAGGGGATCTGTCCATGAGAGGGGGTCTAAGGAGGGGTGGAGGCACGGCGTACACTGTTCGGAATTTATTTTGCTTTGATGGCTCCAATAGGGGCTCGAACGCTAAAGGGCTTTGTAGGCTCATAACGGGTGTGGGCCTGTTAGACCGGTGGAGCCAGGGCCAGGTGCCTGTGCTGTGGCTGTGGGACCCGATGCTCGCCGTAACTCCACGACTGGCATCTGAATAAGGAGGCTCGCAAAGAGGTCTGATGACTTGGTGGCTGGCTTGAGGGAGGGGCCGCAGCTGCTGATAGTGGCTAAGGGGGTGAGTTGGTTACGTGCTTGGTGAACGGTACTGCCTAGTCTTGGTTACCACAGTTCCAGGTATATACAGTGGCTGAATTTCTGCAGTCATATCGTGAGGTCTTCACGTGAACGTACTAGACTGTAGACTTGATGCTGCTGGCAGATCAGTTGTCTTGTGACTAAACGCGGAAGGAAAACTGGTGAGTAAATTCGTGGGAAACCCCGGAAATGTAGACATGCGGGTTTGATAAGGTTGGTTTTTGCTATTTATTTTGGCGGACATAGTAGTTGGGGAGGCAGCGTGCCTACGTTTCCCTGATAGTTGAGTCAGTTACAAGTACGGCAATATTTCTAAGCCTGTTGTCTCTGCTGGCGTCAGATACACCGATGGTGATGCTGATGCATTTATTACTACAAATTTACCGTTCTGGGTTTTTGCCCCAGTCAACCTGCGCCTGATGGGTTTTACAGGAACCTTTATTAAGCCTCTCCGGCGTGTCGAGAGAGTACTGTGCCGCAACCCGGGATGGATCGCACGAATTTTGCGTGAGATCATGAGGGACAGACTGAAGAAGGTCTACTTATGTCGAAGGGTTTATTGGGAAGGCAGGTATTTTGGCTGAGGTCCTGTTCACGGGAGCATACTGTGACGCATCCACGGGTCTCGCTGGTTCAGGGCCAGTGGAAGGCGCTGGTTTGCCTTTCTTCATGCAAAACATTTCACCTTGTAGAGGAGGTTTCTCAGCGTGTATTTAGATATCTTTAAACGGAGTAGCCGCAGCAATCTTTTGACACTTACTGATGAACTCAATGGCTGTTAATTGGCTGAAACATTGAAAAATTAGAGGGCTGGGGTATCGTGATGACCGATTCCGCAGCCTAGTACAACCCCAAGCAGCACAACCGTGGTCTGAGTGTCCCCCGGCCGTCCCCCGCGTGCCCTTCTACCGTCACCCGAGTGTACTTTTTGGAACAAAAAAGGGACACTCATGTGACGGCCATCGAAATGGATTGAAACGGACTCCTTTACTACGAGTTGGTTTCAAACACTAACTTGTAGTTACTACACACAAATACACGTATCCGCCCAATAACATACCATCATTCTAGATTATAATGGAAATAAGCCACCGGTGCAACGATAATCTAAGCCATGACCCCGCATACGCCATTTACAGGAATTAATTTACAAAGTGCATGCAAAAGCCCGAAGTTTTAAAGCAGTTATTGTATTGGGAAAATAAGATCATGTAAACAGGTCTTGCGAGGCATTTATATTTTGCCAGTCCTATACGTGCAAGCGCACTGAGATTTTCGACAAACAATTGTTATTCCCCCATGTGTTGTTGCGGTGAACTTCTCAGATTATGCAAAGAAGGAAATGACAAGGAATTTTTTGAACCGGGGTAGTACAAAACTTGGTTATAGTTTTTAACGTTGCTAATGGGCTTCTGAGACGGTTGAGTAAAGTATAAAGAATTACCACTGATCGGATCAAAACTGATCTAAGCCCCTTCGGTTTGCTCTGCGAAGTCTTAGAAAAGTGAATCGGTGCTCGTAACCTCATTCGGTCTACAGCGCTGCATTCAGCGCTATTTTTTCGTCAATCAAAGGATTGTATCCACATAAAAATTGTCCTTAAATACAGCACTTTCAAATACAGGATCAAATAAGAGAGCTCCCAAGTTCACGGAAAGTTAGTCTGCAAACTTTCGTATTTTCAAATGAGTATCGCCCAAGAACACCCCGCCAATTTACTTTTTGCAGACAGTAATCCGAAATCAGAGTTTGCACAACTTTACGCACACATTCTTCGATACCCTTGCGGCAAGCGCACCGTTCGCGACATCAGTTTTCGATCGGTTTGTTTAGTAGCCATTTGATATGGATCAAACGTGAATTGATGTGAACGAAATCGACAACTGGAGTAATGTGTAATGCTCACTTGGCATCTTATTTCAATGATTTGGTTTAATTCTTCTAAACGCCCTGGAATACCTCGGTATAGACCATTTTTATGCCCCGGAAATGGGTAAAATAAGGACAAAGATTCGGAAAGTCATTACTTGAGAGATTATAGAAGACGTTCGGGAGCGGCCGGCGAACGTGTCTCCTATCGGGTCTAGCAGCGAATACCAACGATATCCCCTCTATCGGACGAATAGAGAAGACGTAAGTCGGTTTACAGATGCGAGGTGTATTCTATATATCGTGGCACCGGAACAGTACCGATACGAAAAATACACCGAACGGAAAACGGAACGAAACGCGACGGCTGTGCTGAGAGCGAACCGCGAGCGAACGAACGAAAGTGAAAGTGATTTGAAACGAGGTCGACGGAAACCTCGGAAAAGTCAGTCCAGTAAAACGTAGGCAACCGGAGAACACTGAGGTCAATGTCAAACGTCAGAAAAGATCGTGGAGAAAATAGATCCAAAATGGTGTCCAGAAAATAGTCATTTTCTCAAAACGATCGAGGTCACTACAGCAGCCCCCCGCTAGAAAGCACGGAAAGCTTTCGAAAAATTGTCAAGGAGGAAAAGGCATACAAACAGTATTCGTGTGCTCGAATGCGTGCAAAATACGTGCATGTAGCTGTGCCGTAGGATGCTGACGGGCAAAATCCGTGGTATGCAGGAACCGTAGGATGATGGTCGAGCTTAAACCAGATTCGTTGTCAATGACATCGGTTGCGTGAATCGTAATCAAGGTGTGCCACACCAATAACGTCCAGCGTCGGGTAACCGTTAACCAATATGATATCCGGAAGCCAAATTGATAGGTTCGTAAATGGCCAGGAACGAGAATGACAAGGCCGATCCAGAATGCAAACGTTGGTGCCAAAATTCTTCAGATTTCGTGGGACCAGCGAAGCGTACCATATGGCGAGGTTCCATGAAACGAAAAAAAACGAAAAACTGGTGTAGCAACCGCAATGGACTTGACTAGAATACAGTAATAACTAATGAGGTATGGTAAATAGTGTCGAAACGATAAACACGAAAGTCATTACTGCGAAGTGCAATGGTTAAGATCGTGTTTGACCTAGTCGCGAAAACGTGCTCGGCAAACGATCTTCCGACCGAAACGTGAGACAAGAGCCTCATTCACGGACGAATGCGTAGGCGTGCTATGCTGACTTGAACGTGAGACGATAGCCTCATTCGAAGTCGTAGCAGTACCAACTGGCTGCTGTCCTGAACGTGAGACGATAGCCTCATTCGAAGTCGTAGCAGGCAACGCTAACTGCAGACCTTGACGTGACACGGAGGTGTCGTCAACAGGTAGTGCAGGGTTAACATCGAATCTCATGTCAGCGGGCGACACGCTGTCATCAACGTACGCGGCTTTGAGACGATCGATGCTAACGGTATCGACGCGACCGTGTCGATCAACCTTGAAGGTCTTATCGTGACGAGAAATCACGCGAAATGGACCTTCATAAGGCTGTTGTAATGGTTTTCGTACCGAATCAACACGAATGAATACATGCGAACAAGTTTCGAGTTCGGTGGGAACAAAAACCTGTCGTCGCTGCATTCGAGTCTGCGCCGGAGAGAGATTTTGCATACACGTGGACAAACGGTGAACGTAAGCCTGTACGGCAAGTGAATCTGTACTCCGTGGCGTAAAGAATTCCCCAGGCAGTCGTAATGTCGTGCCGAAGACAAGTTCTGCGGCGGATCATTAGATATCTGCCTTTATGCAAGTCCTGATACCAAGAACAACTAGCGAGAACGTTTCGTACCAGTCGGGGCTCTCGTGTGCTCTAAGAGCCGCTTTGAGTTGGCGATAAAAACGTTCGACTAAACCATTCGATGCCGGATGGTACGCGGTCGTGCGAATGCGTTCCGTACCCAGCATGTGAGTTAATGAAGAAAATGGATCGGACTCAAATTGTTGCCCTCGATCGGTAGTGATTGTAGAAGGACAACCAAATGAAGCTATCCATCGTTCTATCAGATGTCGAGCCACTGATTCGGCCGTGACGACAGAGATGGGAATAGCCTCGGGCCACCTCGTAAATCTATCGATGCACGTTAGTAAATAGGTATACCCGTGTGATGGGGTCAATGGACCCACAATGTCTACGTGGATATGATCGAAGCGAGCATCAGGCTCAGCAAAAGTACCGATAGGCGAAGCTACGTGCCTATGCACTTTAGACCGTTGACATTGTAGACACTGTTTTGCCCACATGCGAACATCTTTATTCGTGGACGGCCAGACGTATCGTGCAGCTACTAATCGGAGACTTGCTGCGATGCCTGGATGTGAGAGTCCATGAAGGGTGTCGAACACGAGACGTCGATATGCAGAGGGTACGACTGGTCGAGGTATGCCAGTAGACATGTCGCAGAGTATAGTCCCAGCACTGGTGGCTAGAGGTACGGACTGACACTGTAGCGACGATGACTGAGCGGCTTCCATACATGAAAAATCCTATGCCTATGCTGCAGCCATGGCAGGGATGTCTAAAACCGGGGATTTAATGGCATTAAGCGGAATACGCGACAAAGCATCTGCAACGCAGTTCCACTCACCTTCAACGTGTCGAAGGTCAGTCGTGAACTGAGAAATATAGTCTAAATGTCTGACTTCTCGTGAAGAGTAATGGTCAGACTTAGTATGCAATGCATACGTCAGAGGCTTATGGTCTGTGAAGAGGATGAAATATCGACCCTCGACTGCATGGCAGAAGTGCTTAACGGCAGTATATGCAGCCGCAGTTCGCGACCAAAAGCACTATATTTGGTTTCCGTGGGATTGAGGCGTCGAGAGAAGAACTTCAATGGCTGCCATATCCCAGAAACAGACTGTTGCAGGACCGCTCCGATGGGAAAGTCGGATGCATCCACCGCTATGCTTAGCGTGGCGGACGGAACTGGGTGCATGAGGAGCGTGGTCTGAGCTAATGTCGCTTTAATCTCCGAAAACGCTACTTGTGCGGCATCCGTAAGCGACAACTTACGTGGATTGCCACGAAGTAGGTCAGTTAATGGAAGCAAACGTTCAGCAGCATGGGATATGAAACGACGATAAAAGTTAAGTAACCCCAAAAATGCCTTGAGCTCCTTGATTGAGGACGGTACGGCGTAATCTAAAATAGCGCGCACTTTATCCTCGCAAGGCTTAATACCCTCTCGAGTGATCTTGTGGCCGAGGAACACAAGTTCCGGTTTGCCAAGTTCACATTTATTAGGATTGACTACTATTCAATGTTCGGACAAACGTTGAAATAGTAGCGTCAAATGTTGGATATGTTCATCTACGCTCGACGATGCGATTAGCAAGTCATCGATATAGACGTGAACAAATTCCAAGTCTCGTGTAATGCAATCGATAAACCTCTGGAATGTCTGAGCAGCATTTCGAAAACCAAAAGGCATACGTAGGAACTCAAACAAACCAAAAGGAGTCGTGACAGCGGTTTTCTCGACATCTTCAGCGGCGACTGGGATCTGGTGATAGGCTCGCACCAAATCGATCTTAGAAAACACAGTCGTGCCGTGAAGTGATGCCGTGATGTCGTGTATGTGGAGTATCGGATAACTATCGTAACGGGTAACCGAATTTAGTGCGCGGTAGTCGCCACATGGTCGCCAGCTAACGCCATCTTTCTTAAGAACCATGTGCAGAGGTGAGGCCCATGGACTGTGAGAAGGACGAACAATACCTTTAGAAAGTAAAGTGTCAAACTCACGTTTGGCGAAAACCAATTTGTCCGGTGCCAGTCGGCGAGGTCGTGCCGTGACTGGTGGTGCGTTAGTGACAATGTGGTGTGCCACACGATCGGTCACTGCGTCTATCTCTTCAAATGATTCAGTCAATATGGGGAATTTAATAAACAAAGATGAAAATCGTGCGGAATGTTAGAAAACAATCCTGTGATTCGGTGTGCATCTGTTCGAGCTGCAATACCCGTAAATTTAATGTCCAACGAAGGATCGATAAGCTGCAGCCTACGTGAATCAACAAGTAATTCATAGTGCTGCAGAAAATCGATTCCCAGTATGCCTGTGGGAACATCCGCAAGAATAAACGCCCACAGATACCGTCGTCGTGATCCCAGGTTGACCGCAAGCTTTCTCGTGCCGTAGGTAGGAATGGAGAAACTATTCGCCGCAGACAGCCGAAACAAAGAAGCTCGGGGCTTGTCTTTACCAACCGGCAAGACAGAAACTTGGGTCCCAGTATCGACCAAGAACCTAGCGTTAGTGCACGAATCATGCACGTAAAATAAACGGCCAACCTGAGACTGATTGCCGGCGAGTACGGCCGCTTCTGAACTGCGGTACACCAGCGGTGCGGTCGTCTCCCTCGGTGAGTGTAGCTGTTTTTGAAATTTTTAGAACACAGCTCGTCCCCCTCCATTTAAGTTTATCTTTATCTGTGCTGAATGGATCCTGAATAATATCAATGCCTCTCACCATTGATATAACCTCTTGCTCAGATGAGGCTACTTTTCCCATGAGGCAGTGCGATTCCCCCTCCGTGGCCAATGCCTCACTCCTCAATCCGGACGAAACGGTCCTTCATAATGCTCTGGAAACGGATGCACTAAAATGTGCAGTCCAAAGTCAGGCTGCAGAGATAGCCGAACTAAGGGCCACCGTCCGTACCCTTAAGGATGATCTGACTAGCCTGAGGAGTTTGGTAATAAAATCCCTCCCGGTGTCCCAGGCAGCCGATCAGGTGTGTAGAGTTTCTGAGCAGCAAACTCTTGGCACCGCAAAGATTTTACAAGATACCGAGAATTGCTCCAAGCGAGTCATCCTTTGGGGCCGCTTCCTCAGATCAGATCGCTCTAACGACACCTACGCCCAGGTGTTTAATCGCCTTAAGCTCCCTTTCCCACTTAAAGGTCGGTCCACTTGGTTGGTAACCAAACGCACCAACCGTGTTCACGGTATCCTCATTGTAACGGGTTCCACAGATATAGCCAAACGAATTGTTTCCTTGGCCGCAAAGCTCGAAGAAGAAATTAAAGGGCTCAAGGGCGTATCCATTGATAAGCCACTTCATCTGAGGCCCCGCAGTGAGAAGGCTAAGCCAAAAATCCCACAAAAAGCTGATCCTAAGCTCAGAGTGCTGCCAGTTGTCCAGGTAACTCGCCTTGAGGACCGAGCTGCATGCCCACCATCCCTCGCTTCCCGACTGACACCATTTCCCGTCGCCGAAAGCACTCCCAGTAGTAGGCCTAGTGCCACTAAACATCGGTCGCCTACGAAAAGCATCCAAGGCCCCATCGTAGCCAACAAGACTGTTTCAACGGACAAGACTCACTCATCCTTGAGCCCGGACATGAACCTGCAACCTGTTTCTGCTGAAAGAAGCAGTGAGGAGGTTAAAACACCGGATAATATATCTGGTGCTGTCATGAAAAATAAGCTCACCAACAAGAGAACTCAGAACAGGGCAACAAGCAGTGCGCAGAAGGGCAAACCACAAGCAGAAGCTCACCCTTTTCGGAGATCGAAGGATGTAGACCGTCCACCTGGGTTGATACCCCCCAGGTTACTAGACATCAAAACCTACCGGTCCCCCCAGCAGTCTGCTTACCCTCTAGCCCCCCAATATCTTCAGCCCCCGACTCTCCCAGGACCTCCTTCCCATCCTCAAATCCCCCTCTTTCCCCCTCCTCAAACCCAAAACCAGCTGCCTCTGGCGATTCTGCAACAACTCCTGAGCATGTGCTCAAGTGTTTTTACAGCAATTGCCTGAGTGTGTTAAATAAGATCCCGGAGCTTCGGCAGCTTGCAGTGGATAAGGAGCCTCAGATCATAGCCCTCACAGAAACCTGGCTCACCCCTGACATACTTGATGCCGAAATATCCATTCCGGGATACTTCACAGTAAGGCGGGACTCCAGTAGAGGTCGTGCCGGCGGGGTCATCATATACTACGATAATTCGATCCCTCCTCCCACCCTACTGACAACCCCAACCTTTTCATGTATTGATTGTTTGTGGGCCGTATTTAAACTCTCTAGGACAGATACCCCATTGCTTGGTGTTGTCTACCGTCCTCCCGCATGCAATTCAACTGACAGCCTAGGTCTCATAGACTTATTAGGCTCCTTGAAAAGCTATACAGACTGTTACGAACGTTTGAGCAATGCGTAGCCAAATTCGCAACGGATCCCGAAATCAAAAGGCGATTATCCGTGATAATTCTACGATACTAGATTATTAAAATAAACAATGACATAAACAATATACAAACCTCAATAATACGATCACAAAGACTCAACAACGAGAAACCGAATAGCAGCGTGTGAGCAGACCGCACGTGCGTCACGCAGGTCCTGAGCAAGGATGTGCCAAAATAGCGCTCTGGGCGCGAACAAACAACAATTGGTCCAGAAAAACAACCAGTTCGTAAAGACAAGTCAATAGTGTATGGAAATGAGTGATGTTGGGAAAAAACACTGAATCGCGAGGGAAAAAGGGGGATTTTCCACGACCGGCTGTTACACCGCCCACCAAAATCCTCCTGGATCCTTAGCAGAGTCAAAGGTTCGGTATAAAGGTACTGATTCTTCCTACCTGCCTAGGCCCTGCTGTCAGTGCGCGCGTCTAATGCTCGTCGTCGACGTTCTACTACTGGTCGCACCTCACCCATTGGCTACATAGACGTGAGGCTAGTCTACATCTTCCACAGGACCAAATGACCGATGGCGGGCGTGAATGGTCACATAGATGTTGTCCTCGTAAGGGGCCGTCCGGTCCTGGATGTACGCGCTTGAGTGTGTGTGTGTGTGTGTGTGCGTGCGTGTGTGTGCGTGCGTGTGTGTGTGTGCCGGGGTTACAATGAAATCACAGTTATGACTACACATCAAAGGAGGACTTTCTGCAATGTCAACAAAAGACCGCGTGGCAAGAAAACGAGTAAATGTAGCATGCATGTGTGACCTGAGCTCCACTACTTCCACATGTGCAAGGGGCATTCGGTAGCGTCAACAAAAGGCGAACAAAGAACACTGTCACATGTATGATGGGTTTACGGGATGTAGAGTGCGTCGTGCATGCGCGTATGTATCGGGATGTATAATGGAATCGCACTCATCACCACATATCGGAAAGAACCTTCTGTAATGTCAACGAAGGGACCGCGAGCACCTTAACGTGTTTGACGGAGATTGTGTGGTATATATGGTGTTTCTTTATCCACCTCGATTACTGGTGTGAAAAAGGTTTACTAGGCCACAGGGTTATCAGCTCCTCCGTCTTCGCTCTCGAGTAGGTTAATACTGCGTATGTCACGAATGAGCACTCCGTTAGCTGTCTTCACCTTCACCGTTCTTATCATTTCGTCGGTGCTTTTGATGGTTTCCGTAACTACTCCCAAAGACCAAGCGCTGAAATGTGCGCGTTCGTCGGCGATCATAACCACGTCCCCAACTTTGAATGGTCTTGTTTTGGCCATCCACTTCTGTCGAGTCTGCAAAGCCGGTAGGTACTCCCGTAGCCATCGCCTCCAGAAGACCTTGGCCAGATAGTTCGCTTGCTTCCACCCATGGAAGTAGCTCCCACGAAGGTTTACCGGCCCTTGGAAACCCTCGTTCGACCTTAGCGTCAATAAGTCGTTTGGGGTGAGCGCCAGGTGGGTGGGGTCGCCGTTCAATACTGGAACCAGGGGGCGGTTGTTCAGGATTCGCTCCACCTCAGTCATGACGGTGTTCAGCGTCTCGTCGTCGGGCGGCTGCTGCTCCATGATTGACAGCAATATCCGTCTGGCGGACCGGATCATGCGTTCCCATATGCCGCCTCGGTGACTGGCCTGTGGGGGGTTGAAATGCCAGCGTATGCCGTAGGCCACGGTTCGATTCTGCAGTTCGTCCCTGTTTATGTTCTTGTGCCAACGCTGCAATTCCCGTTGAGCGCCCACAAAGTTCGATCCATTATCTGAGTATATGTCGGCCGGCACGCCTCTTCGGTTGATAAATCTTTGCAAGGCCCGTAGAAACGAATCGGTCGTCATCGAATGTGCGACTTCTAGGTGCACCGCACGTGATTTCATGCACGTCATGATACATCCATATCGCTTTTCTAATCTTTTCCCGCACTTGATCCACAAGGGCCCGAAATAGTCCAACCCGGTGTCACTGAACGGCCACCAGCCCGTAGTTACCCTGCATTCTGGTAGCGGGGCCATGAGTTGTTTGCCTGCTGTGGCATTGCGTCTCCTACATTGCACACACCGTCGGATCACGCGTTTTACAGTCTCTCGTCCTCTCAACAACCAAAGGCGCTTTCGGATGACGCTCGTCACGTGACTTTCCCCGGCATGTCCCTCTACGGCGTGGACGTGTTGAATCATTAGCTCTACTACGGGTTGTCTCGCAGGCAGCAGTATAGGATACTTTGTGTCGAAGTTCAGGTGGGCGTTGGTCAGCCTACCATCCACCCGCAGCAGTCCGTTGATGATTTTGGGGTTTAAACGCTTCAGCTCGCCTCTTGGAGATGGCATGTCTTCATTGGTCGACCCCACTTCTTCCGCCCTCTTGAGTTCTCGGGCGAAAGCCTCGCGTTGTATCATTCTGAAAATATCGTACTCTGCCGCTTGTAGCTCATCGGCACCTATCGGGCCGACCGGTATCCGACCTGAGGGCCGTAGCCCTTTCATGACTAGTAAACTTATCTTGAACCTGGTTAACCAAACTAGCGAACGAAGCGTCTTCATCCAGGAAGAAAACCTGACCAGTCGCGATAAAATGGGCGACGCTTCGACGACGTTGGTTGCTATCACTACGCCTTTGATCTCCAGTTCCAATTCCGTAGGGGGTTTTAATTCGAACACGGGCCAGTCCTGTTTGGGCAATTGCAGGAAGTTGGGCCCTCTCGTCCACGTGTCCAGTTGCCTGAAGTTGTTCGCACCTCGGGAGCACAGGTCGGCCGGATTATCGCCAGACTTGACATGACTCCACTGGTGCGTGGCTGATTCATCGTGGATAATCGTGAGCCGGTTAGCAACGAAAGTACTAAACCGGCTCCTGACGTTGTTAATGTAGTAAAGTACTACCGTTGAATCCGTCCAGAAGCTCACCGACCAAATGTAGAGATCGAAACATCTCTTCACAGCTTGCATCACCCTGACTGCCAACACGGCTGCGCTGAGTTCAAGGCGTGGGATTGAGACCGACTTCAGTGGAGCATCTCGGGCTTTGGCGAACAGGATCCTCGTGGTATATTGTCCATCTCCTGCGCACCATCGTCCGTACACCACAGCTCCATAACCGACTTCGGATGCATCGGAAAAGGCATGTAGTTCTCCAGTCCGTGTCGTATGGCCAGGGGTCAAACATCGTGGTATTCTTATGTCCCCTAATTTCTTCAAGGTGTTCAAAAATTCCTCCCAGTCCAGCCGGTCCCCTCGGTTCAGTGACTGGTCCCAATCAACTTTCTTACGGCACAGCCGCTGCAGCAAGATCTTTCCGGGTAGCAGCCATGGTGAGACGAAACCGAGCGGGTCGAACAAACTTGAGACGGCAGATAATATGCCACGACGGGTTATTGGCAGCTCGGGAACGTTCAGTTCGAAAACAAAATCGTCCGTTTCCGCGTCCCATTGTATCCCTAAAGTGCGCTCGATAGGAAGTGGGGAGCCGTCCAAATCTCTTACCCTTTCGACCTTTTCGTGATACGGGATGACCTTCAGCACTTCCGAAGCGTTCGACATCCATTTAGTTAGATGGAAGCCACCCTCTTCCAGCAATCTCGTCAGACCCCTGAACTGCTCTAGAGCTGATTCCACATCATCGAATGACCCAAGGTAGTCGTCGACGTAGAAGTTCCTGCTGACGCTTTCTACCACCGTCCGATGTACCAGATCGCCATGTTTGTTCGCTGATTCTCGGAGGGCGTAGTTGGCACAAAATGGTGACGATATGGCTCCGAAGGGGTGGACGGTCATTCTATAATTCACCACTGCGTTGTCCCGGTCGCTCCCTTCCCACCACAGGAAACGCAAAGCATCTCGTTCTCCTACCGGAATCTTCACCTGATGGAACATTTCCCTAATGTCGGCAGACAAAGCCACTTTACGTACTCTGAAACGGCACAGAACATCGATCAGTGGTGTGGTCCAGTCAGGCCCCTGTAGTAGGCGATCGTTTAACGACTTGCCCTGGAACTTGGCCGCACAGTCGAAAACCACGCGCAGTTTATTGGGTTTTTTGGGGTTGATAACCGGATGGTGAGGCAGATACCAGATACCCCTTTTGCTGTCGGTGTTAACAGGCACCCTTTCAACGTAACCGAGGTCCTCGTTTCGCTTCATCAAATCCGCGTATCGTTCCCACAGATTCTGGTCTCGAATGAAGCGTTCTTTTAGTCGTAGTAATCGTTGGAGAACATAACTTCTGTTGTCAGTCCACGGGTCGTCCGGTGTGCGCCATGGGAGGGGAACCTCGAACTGTTTTTTGAGGCCTCTAGAGCCTTGCCGCACCGTTTGTAGAGCGAAGTGATCCTCTTGAGACAACGTCGGTCTTTCGTCCCCAATGTCATGAAACTCCTTTTCATAAAGCCGTTGCAGATGATACTCTATGCGGTCCGTTTCGGCGGATAAGTAATTCACGGAACCGCGTACCCCTACTGGACCGTATAACATCCATCCCAGAGCCGTGCGTACGGCATAAGGTGCCTGGCGGTCGCCCACTCTTTGGTCAAGCACCCAATGCGCCTCTGGCACGTCGCATCCGATGAGGAGATCCACCTCATCATCTTCCCAGTCTACGACGGTTACATCCTGCAGGTGGGGCCATCGAGTCAAGATTGCGTTCACCGACCTCGGTGCTCGCATGGGAAGATCCGCTAACGTGAATGCCTCCGTTGGTTCAATTTCCTCGTTAGTGTCTAGAGAGATGAGTTGCAGCCTTAATCTACCGGCAGTCATTACCTGTGTTCCGCCCACCGTGCTCACTGCTAACGACGTCGCACCTTTAGCCAGTTGGTGTTTGTCGGCAAACCGCTCTTTCACTAAAGTGGTGTCGGATCCACTATCAACGAAAGCCAACGCCTTGACTATCCCAGTCGGAGTCACTACTCCCACGGCCACTACGCCTAAACGTACCGGTTTACTGGCAGATTGTGAAGTTGAACAGATCACGCTGGGCTTGGCACTCGCCTCGGATATGGTTATTTTCGCCTGATGCAGCAGCCGATGGTGTCTGCCCGTGCAGCCCTCGTAACCACATCGATTCCTTGTTCTACAGGCTGCTGCCCGGTGCGTGGTGTTGAGACAGATGAAACATGCTCCTGCCATCCTCGCCATTCCCCACCGTTCGTCTATTGTGGCATTGCCGAACTTGGGGCATTCTGGTAGTCCATGGCTAGCACCACAGGATCTGCAATTTGGTTTCGCCGTAGCATCTCGTGAAATGACGTGTGTGTTGGTCCAAGGCTGGTACTTTGGATGTTCCCGTACAGGGGTTTGGACTTGGCTAGTACCGGGCTTGTTTGCTCGGTTGCTGTCCCGGACGAGTCGGCCGAATCTGCTGTCAGCTATCTTCGTTTGCCTGTTTAAGTATTCAGTCAGGTCTTCGAAGTTGGCTTCTCTGTCGCCTCGGCTTATCCGTTCAGCTTCTTCCGCCCACCGACCCTGTAGTTCGGGAGAGAGGTGACGGACTATGCCTTCCAAAGTGTGCATGGCGTCTAGGTCAGCTCTGTAACCTAAATGGTCGGGGGCTATTGAGCAGTTCTGCATCTTGATCACCAGGTCGGCCATGGTGTAGACGTCGCCCTTGGTTTTCTTTGCCTCTGCCATCACGCCCTCTATTAGGTTACGGGCTACTTTGAAAGGTTGGCCAAACAAGTCCCTCAGAATCTTTCTTGCCCTAGTGTAGCCTTGTTCTGGATCGAGCATGGTGCATCCGTCGATAGCTTCTCGCGCTCGGCCTCGGCAGTAGTGAGTAAGGTAAAGAAGCCTTTGCCCAGGGTCGGTTACCTTGTTTTCAACGAACGTCTCGAACTGTTTGACAAACTTGCAATATTGCTCAGCTCGCCCGTCGAAAACCGTTAACTCCACTCTAGGCAGATCGATCGATGGTGGTTTGTAGTCGGCGACCTGCGTGGGGTTCCGTACCTTATTGCACTCTAACCTATCGGAAGTGTCGAAGTCACTGGTCCTATACTCTCGCTGTTTCTGTGTACACTTCTCTGCTTCATGCGCCTGTAGTCTAGCTGAAAGTAACTGTTGCTCTAGTTCTATTATTCTCAGCTTATATAAATCAACGTCCTTACGATCAATATTGCTTTCAATAACACATGAGCTAGCACTGACAGGACTAGGCGATCTAGCATTAACTAAAGAATCATAAGTACCCAAAACCTCCCCAGAGACTTGCCGTATTACTTCCTGTCCGGGTTCGACTGCCTTTGATCCTTTCCTTGGCATTTTGCGTGAATTTTCCTCGTTCCAAATAGATCTATTGAGTATTGTTACGAACGTTTGAGCAATGCGTAGCCAAATTCGCAACGGATCCCGAAATCAGAAGGCGATTATCCATGATAATTCTACGATACTAGATTATTAAAATAAACAATGACATAAACAATATACAAACCTCAATAATACGATCACAAAGACTCAACAACGAGAAACCGAATAGCAGCGTGTGAGCAGACAGCACGTGCGTCACGCAGGTCCTGAGCAAGGATGTGCCAAAATAGCGCTCTGGGCGCGAACAAACAACAATTGGTTCAGAAAAACAACCAGTTCGTAAAGACAAGTCAATAGTGTATGGAAATGAGTGATGTTGGGAAAAAACACTGAATCGCGAGAGAAAAAGGGGGATTTTCCACGACCGGCTGTTACACAGACTTCACCCATCTGTTAGCCACTGGTGACTTCAACTCTCTTAGTACAAACTGGCAAAGAGCTGATGCCCCGGATATCATTTTAGGTAAACCCCTCCTTGATCTCGCACTGAAAAACTCATGGGTGCAGAACGTAAGAGATCCGACTAGATATCGCACAGGCCACGCCCCGTCCCTACTAGACCTGGTCGTCACCAATGATCGGTTCCTAAAAGATGTGGTGCATTACTTGCCGCCCCTCGGCAAAAGTGATCACATCCTCATTTGATTCGATTATATCGTGAAATGGCCTCCTCTTCCGTCAGAAACTAAAATTTTGAGATCCTTCAAAAGGACCAACTTTGGCCAAGTCTGTACATTTTTTCGCTCCCAGCTAAATTTAACTAACCCAGGTTACTCTGCGGATGAAATGGCAGAGAATCTCGGAGAGTTAATCTCCTTAGCTGATAGGCAGTTTGTCCCCAGAATTCGTCGCCTACAGACCGCTAAGCGACCCCTCCCTCGCCCATTGGGCGCATTCTAGACGAACGCGCACGCCTCTTTGCTAGATATAAAGCCACAGGCCTTGCCCGTAATGCAGATAACTTCAGGATCATAGGGAACATATGCAAAGACAAGATTAGGTCCTATCAGAATGCAGTCCAACGATCTGTACTTGATCGAGCACGGACCAATAAGGCATTTTTCTTTCAGTACATGCGCCGTCTTAGGGGTACAGCTCTGACGCCATTAGCTCTCAAAGATAGTGCCGGATCTCCAATCACTTCCCCTAGCCAAGTAGCCGAGGCATTCAGCTCCTACTTCCGTACAATTTTTAGCTCCATACCCATATCATCCCACCCTACCATGCACCCGTTATCTCTGACCACTACCCTTAACCGCGTCACTATTCCCATTGGTGTAGTCGCTCAAGGTTTCCGACGGCTCAACCAATATTGCTCTATGGGTCCTGACCTTATCCACCCCCGTATTCTCAAGGAAGCCGCGGATACTTTAGCTACTCCTTATGCTTCGCTTTTTCAGCGATGTGTTGACGATGGGGTTTTCCCCCGTAACTGGAAAAAAAGCAGTGATCGCACCCATCTATAAAAAGGATAGTAGACACCTTGCTTCTAGTTACAGACCCATAAGCCTCACTAGCATCCCTAGCAAAATTTTTGAGGGAATTCTTAAGAGTGAGATTCTTTCCCATCTTCATAGAAATAAGATCCTCTCCCCGTCCCAACATGGGTTTCTTCCTGGCAGGTCATGCATCACCAATATGCTTACTGTCATGGATAGTCTAACGAAAGCGTATGATGATGGCCAGCTCTCACACGCTGTATTCATCGTTTTTGCTAAGGCCTTCGATTAGGTCCCACATGCCCCTCTTCTTTATAAACTGCGGGCATATGCGATCACAGGCTCCATGTTGGCCATCCTACGTAGCTTCCTTACCGACCGCACCTCTATGGGTAAAGTCGGGAATGTTTTGTCTCAACCCTCCCCAGTAACAACTGGGGTCCCCCAAGGGTCGGTCTTATGTCCTCTTCTTTTCCTGATCTATATAAACGATCTACCGACAGCCCTTCCTGCGAACATTGCCATGTACGCAGATGATGTAACCCTCTGGAATTCAAGCGTTGAAGACCTGCAAATTGCAGTTCATGAAACAAAACGCTGGTCCGAGGATTGAAACCTCCCAGTTATTGATGACAAATGCGTGAGCATGTCTTTCGGCAGAGAGACTGGTCACACGTTTTCCATTATCGGAGCAACCACACTGCCAAGGGTTGACCGACACAAGGTGCTCGGTTTCTGGTTAGATTGTAACTTATCTTTCTCTCATCATCACGAACTTGCGAGCAAGTCTGCCTTTCGAGTCCTAAACATGATTCGAAGGTCCTTCCCGCGCATATTTAAGGATGATTTCCCCATAATTTTCGGCACTTATATCCGACCTCTGCTGGAGTACGGTAGTCAGATAGTGCACTCTGGTCTTGTCCGAGACCGTGAGATCCTAGAAAGAGTTCAGCGGGCCTCCACCAAGGCAGTAAGTGGTCTATCCCATCTACCTTATCCCGTCCGCCTCTCACTCCTCAACCTCTATCCCCTTGACGTAAGACGCGTAAGAAGTGATCTGTTTTTGATGTTCCACCTTTTTGAAACAGGTCAAAGCGATTGCTTCTTCTCCGTCTGTCCAGCCCGTGTAGTACTTCAAGACTTCAATACTTCAAGACCTCAAGACTTCTTCTCGCCGGCAGTGGCGTTTCCCGCCGCGTATGATTACGGCTGTTTGCACCTATGGGCGGCTGGTCCGAAAACGCGATGGAACCAACAAAAGCCGCTGGTAGGATGATCAGGTTTTGATGAGGCAGGTGGGGCGGATTCACGGCGGACGTGGGCAGTGGAGTGCGCCCGTCCGTGCCGTTGTTTACGTGGGCTACTTCGAGGAGTAGGTATTTTAACTCTGTCCTTGAAGGACAGGCGGCGCTGGATGGATCGAGAGTGTCGAGCCCTCTCCGGCGATTCATCCAGGTCGACACCCCTAGGATTGCGCGATGTCGTGGCAATGAGGGGATTAGCCCCACTGCCGACACGTGCGACAATTTTGTCAGCCCCGGCGGCTGCTCGTTCCAGGGACGAGTCCTCGAGGAGAGCTGTAACGGTGGTCCGAACGTGGAAGGGTAGAGAGTCCAACCACAGTTCCTTAACTATCTCCGAATTCTTATCGGCGGGCCCTGCCAAAGACCGGAGATGAGCTAGGTGGCGGCTGGGTTTAGTATCCCCTATGGGATGCCGTGCTAGTAGCTGACGTAACCGTTCCTCCCGAGAAGGAAGGAAATGTTGCAGTATAGCCTCCTTAAGCCGATCGTACGGCTGCACTTGAGGAGGATTTAATACCAAATCCCTCACCGAGGCGATAACATCACCTGGAATTGCCTTTCAGGCATAGGAAAATCGTTGGCGTTGACCAATGATCCTACGTGCCTCAAACTGCAGCTCTAAGGCTGCAAACAAAACCTCTGGATCATGAGGGATAAACGCTACTAGTTTAAAGGCAACCGCAGACAGAGTGAGATCTGTGTCGAGCTGCGCCTTATCCTCTGTCATGGTTACGTTGCGATAATATATCGTAAAATATATATATCGTGCAGCGGAAGGAGGACGTGATAAATCACAGACTCACCGGGCGGGCGAATAATCCAGGCTGTTCTGGAAGTTTTTGGGCTCAACAATATAGAAGACGTTCGGGAGCGGCCGGCGAACGTGTCTCCTATCGGGTCTAGCAGCGAATACCAACGATATCCCCTCTATCGGACGAATAGAGAAGACGTAAGTCGGTTTACAGATGCGAGGTGTATTCTATATATCGTGGCACCGAAACAGTACCGATACGAGAAATACACCGAACGGAAAACGGAACGAAACGCGACGGCTGTGCTGAGAGCGAACCGCGAGCGAACGAACGAAAGTGAAAGTGATTTGAAACGAGGTCGACGGAAACCTCGGAAAAGTCAGTCCAGTAAAACGTAGGCAACCGGAGAACACTGAGGTCAATGTCAAACGTCAGAAAAGATCGTGGAGAAAATAGATCCAAAATGGTGTCCAGGAAATAGTCATTTTCTCAAAACGATCGAGGTCACTACAAGATAGAAATGAGCATAGAAAAACGCAATTTTTGAAAAGTTGCAGAAATCAACGAAGTATATCATGTATTTTAAACGATCGCCCTAAACCGCTTGGAAACAGTTCAGAAACAACTCAAAAGCCGGCTAAAAGCGGATCGGTTTTGGAGCGCTTTTGCTTTAAAGGTAGCTCCCGCCCCCGGGGTAGTCAGGATTCGAAACATTGAGTCTCAGAGTTGTAAAAATGGAAGTTACTATTTGTTCGTTAAGGTTATCACCCTTCGATTTTCTGTTCAGCCTGTTGAACTCCCACGTATTCCGCACAGATATGTTGCAATGCAACAGCTGCGCCGATGCATCCACATCGGTAAACGTAGGAAACTGACGTTGAAAATCTTCTAATGCTTACTGTATCTCAACAGCACGAGTTTTGAGATGGTTCGCCATAGCTGCAAATTGGAAGCAACTTCCGAGCTTGGACATTCAAACCAAAGTTCTTCCATAAGTACTGCATCCAAAAACTCAGTCCTTACATTTATCTTGATTACTGTTCATTACTCACTAGGAAAAGAATATGCGACAACTTACATTACACTTGTGCATACTCTGTAATGTCTTGCAATATCTCTGAGGGGGATTGACGTAGCTGGTGTCACTGAGTGCGTTGTAACTTGAAACCTGAGAAACTATTGAAAATTATAAACACGTAGGTAGAGGCAAATGGACACAGTCCATAATTTTCCATGGCTTTCAATTGTCCACCTACTTGTCGCGCACCAATGACATCCAAAATGAGTCTACGTCCTAGTTCAATGAAAAGACCGAGTATTGGTAGCGCTTATCCGGGACAAACGCTAATTATATAGTCTTTGCGAAATGGGGCTGTCGTATCCACCCGTAGTACTTCGAACGGAGGAGATCCCAGCATAGTGACTACCTTGGCAACAACTTCGAGTGTCAAAGCCACAGTGTAGCCTCCCGGTGGTTGTTGGGAGCATGAGCCGGCCTTGTGTGCATCTGTGACAGCATTATTATTTTAATTAATGCCTTCTACCTAGCGCAAAGTGTACATATACACCGGCTCCGACGTTTTTCTTTTGGACCATTCTTGGAGGCTTCAGCAAAGACCTCGGATCCAATGGCAAAATGGGCTTGACCTGTCTCAGAGCTCGCAATGAAATCCCCAAATCAGCCATCGATGGGTTTACTTGTATTACGGCTTGCCTCTTAACATCCCTGGCCAAAGGAACAACCGGAAAGTGTAGATTTACAAACTCAGTTTCCTGCTCCAAGCTTGCTCATCATTTTTCTGGTTGTCTCAATTTAATTTTCCTAAGCCGTGGCGATAGTTCTGTCGCACATATAGCTGATCACCAAGAAATTAACCGTTCGCGAAAGCGGTTGCAGCAAAATCAGTCAATGTAGATTCCCTGTTTGATACGCACGTGGCACCACCCATCATATTCTCATAACAGCTTATATTTACAAGTTCAGCTGGCATGGCCTTACAGCATCACAGTTAGTAGCAACCACCTCAGTAGCAAATTGCCCACGGCCCACGCCGGCGTCCGGCGGGCAGAGCAGTAACTGAAATTTCAAAAAAGGAATAAGGTTATCATCTTAATTCATCTCAATGTATGGTATTTATTATTATTGTCGTGTTTTGTGGATATTTGGGCTGGCTGTTTGCGCTATAAACGCAGTACCAACTATATCAACTAATGAGCGGTCACCTGGCTGCAGCCATTCTGTTCGTGCTTTGTTAGCTGAGGTACGCTCTCCACCCGTTCGGTTTTTCGTGCTGATTTTTCCTGGTGGCGGTGAGGTGTCAGTCACATATAAAGTTATCATTTAATAATTAGTAAGTGATAATCTAAATGATCAAAATGGCAGCATAGTGCTGCGATTGCACTCACAACATAACAAGGTGTATTTTGTCGATGAACTAAACTTCACGTAGCTATAAATGATGCCCATGCAGTCTTGTCAATTACATAAAACTTTGATGTGTTCGTAATGAAGGCCCCGATATTGTGTGACGTCTCTAGCACGATTTTGAGTTCTTTTGTTGCCGTTCCACCACCTTTACAGTCACCAACCAAGAGCGCTTCATGACCTTTTTACGTATAATTCACAGACAGTGGCCGATAAAAAGGAACAGAGAAAATACCTTTTGAAAGAGAGAGAATTTTCCAGTGCTACGGTTTTCCAGAAGGCCGCAGATTTTAGCCCAAACTTGCGCGTCATGCTCTTATTTCGTCATTGTCGGCAATGGTGCCGTCAATAAATGGTTACTTTCTAGGTTGTTGATACATTTTATTCACTGCAATGGCAAATCTACTTCAACTGTAGAGATCCGCCTGAAGAAGAAAGAAAGTTACTATTTTAGGTTCGCCCTTCGCAGCGGGGCCCCACTACGGGAGCGTCGTGCTCAATCTCCCAAATTCTATTTGTTACCTCGTGAGATCCCTTGATAGGATTCTCGCTTGTTGTTTAGGCTTAACATTTTGCACGGACGCCGCAGAATGCGGTGATTTTAGTGCAGAAAAAGTCTTCAGTGAAGGACAGGAGCAGACAAAAGTAATTGATGCCTGCGGTATGCCGAGGGCGTCCACAGCCCAACAGATGCCTACGGGAAAGTTACTCAACGAAATCATAGCATCGATGAACATTCGGCGTCAACAGTTGAAGACGGTGTCCATAACTAAGTTAGTTCCGGAGGACGGCTGTCATTTTCAGGTCAGTGCGGTTTAGGTGCGTTTATGTGCATTACGTGTACGCCGTAGGCCAGATTACGACGCGCAGCTTAAACTGACGATTATAACAGTTCTCTGTTGCATTTGCCGTCCAGTGCTTTTACTCGTTTCTGTTAAACTTTGGTTCAACAAAGAGGTATGTTAGACACTGTTAGCTAACACACACCATAACCAGATCCAGTCCATCGATGATATTCTATTAAAGATATCCTCTTTATCTAGCATAATGGAACCCACGCCTATTGCTAATCGCCAGAGCCTAGTCATGGCGGGCCGCTTCTTAGACTCAGTTGCGACGGAAGTTCATAAGCGTATAGTTAACTCCAAAAACGCGATAGTTTTCAACATCCCTGATCGACTACCCCTGCAGTCAACCAAACTCGCCATCCTGAATGCTTGCAACATGGCACACCACAGGTGCTATTGAACTCGACTGCGCAAAAAATCACAACGCACTGACTGTCCTTTAAAGTTCCAATTCGCTGACGAAGTAACAGCTAGAGAATTCATAACTAGTTGGCAAATCATTGCCAATTCCATCCCATTCAAAAGAATCAGAATACAAACGGATAAAACGCCCCTCCAAAGAGAGGTTTTTCGATCACTGAAAAGTGCCTTGGCTTCACCAGCGCAACCTGTGGCTGAAATATCAGTCGCCACGTCTTCTCGCTGCTTGTCGAGCCACCCCGTAAAACAAAAGCCCTCAGTTGTCTGCACCACTCTGGTTGACCTAGACCTGACCCCATCTCCAGCACATCCCCCTAGTAAACGGCCCTGCCTTCTCCCATCAAACTCCGCTTCTTCAAACGGCAACGATATCCATGCCAAACCCACTATTAGCCCAAGGCCACCAAAGTCCCGTGCATCCAAGCCTGCCGCTGCTAATGCCAGCCTACTGCCCACCGTCTCACCACCGAAAAAGACTCCGGGGAAGTCTGTTGCCAACAGCCCGTCCTGCTCTAACTCATGTCCCACCGTCTTGCGAACACAGATCGTTCATAAAAGGCATGATCTACTATGTGGCCAATCGTCCCATCGGCAGACAGGACTCTGTGACCCCCCACAGCATTTAGCTACTCCGACTACTCCCGTATTCCCCCCGTAAGTCTTCTCAGAATCCCATTTAGAACCCCCACCAAGCACTCCAAGTACACCCCAAATAATTCATACTTGTTGGCAAGCAGGACGCAACTCTGCATCACCCTAAAGCAGCCAACCCCACCTCGTTGTATTAGCGTGGTACCTCGGCTAATCGACAAGGTCCTCCCAACTCCACTCTACATTACAGGCGAAAACGGCCACCGAGTAGCGCATCATCATGCATCGGGATCAAACACACCATATTCTCCAAGTATCCCGAAACAGTTTTCCAATCATCTGGCTGAGCGCCAGCACCTCCCGTCGAACCTCCGTAACCAATTTCTCTGTCCTCCAATGATACAAATAAGTAACCCCCAGTCGAATTATAACCAATGGCCTCAATTGTCTAGCTCCGCGCCCTTTCCTGAACACAGGATGGGCCAGCCCAACCAACTACAGTTATTTCGTCGGTCCTGGTCAAGCGGCAACTACCCGCACCCTGCGTACCCCGTTGAACCCAGTCACCACTACTTTCTGCCATCTCACTTGCCGTTACCCATTACCTCAGCATCCAACCCCCCACCTGGCTACTTCAACCACCCCGGAAATCCCACCTCCCCAAACGACCAATGTTTTCTTGACGGCACCCCCCCCCCAACCCAGCTTCACCCCTTCTTCACAATGCCGGCTCCCCACTTCTAACCCCTGTTTGGACTCCTTCACTTCTATACATGACAACCCTGTCGTTATGAGTCCACTTAATGATGTTTACCACCTCGGTAGTGTTAGCCATCAACACCCGCAGATGGTTGTTCCCACTCCACACCATGACGGTACAGTTGCACTTAACTTGCTTCTCATTAACGCTCGCTCATTACTGAATAAAACCCATACTCTCCGTAATAAAGTACTGTCTTCGACTTCGAATTCATTGTCATAACCGAAACCTGGCTAAATGATTCTGTCCCATTGGACCAATTTTAAATAAATATAAATATTGGTATATTTCTCGGCCATGGTCGAGACGCACGCGCTAAAGCATGATCATGGTGTACACGTTACTCAATAAGATGAAATGTTCACATATTCTAAGCATGAAAGTCGAGAGTATTAGAGATGAAAAAACAATGACAGGAAAAGTTTGAATGGATCATTCTGATAACGGTTTGCGCGGCAGTTTTAAACCAGCTTCGAATCCGGATCAGGCAGTGGGGTAGCGTTTTGCGGTCCAACAGCGCGCTATTTAAAATTTTGCGGTCAGTTTAAGAGGGTGCGCGATAGATGATAACCATGTTGGTGAATCGTACAGCTACATGCGCAATGATACTACTCATGCTGAAGTATTTATTAACTGTACATTATTTCGCGTATGCATTGATTATCTCATACGTACATAGAAGCATTCCTTAGACCGCTTAAATAATTCCAAAACCTATTTTAGTCTGTGGAGACAGCTATTTTTACGATGCTGTTTGGTGAGTAGAAAACATACAAGCCCAGTCAGCACAAGGGGTCGAAAAAACGCCCCCAAACGGTACCTTCCGGGACTGTTTTTCAAAATCCCATTTTTATGATAAATAAGTTGGGCAATTGTACTATTGAACCCTGAAATTGCCAACTGCGAAGTTTTATCCCCATAAACGTCATGGTTTTGGAGATATACGCACTTTATTGTTTCGCTGCTTTTTATTATTTCCCGGTGATTGTCTTGATTTTTCAAGCATATAAGCACCCAAATGTACCACTACAAATGAGTACCTTTCTTTTTTTCGACAACCCGAGCATGCTTCTTCATGAAACACCGTCACTGACGTTTTTTGCTTTTTCTTTGTTTTACTGAGGTGCGCCATTCTGTCACGTGATCCGTCGAAGGTTACACGCTAGCAGTAAGTAATTACACCTAGGTGTAATTACGTAAATTCGTTGTCTGAGCCTAATATAGGACACCTCAGTGATCATATTTGAATTGCGCCTTCCCGCAACTTACTGGTGATCACTGTTATCCATGGTTTAAATGCCCATTGAATGCTACAAAACGTCCCTTTTACGGAAAATCTGATGGTGGTGGCATCTGCGTTGGAACCTATTTTTCATAACCTGTACTCGAGTCACTGAAATCCGGTCCATGATTACATCAGTGTACTCCCGCAACAAGATGCGCCCAAGGCTTCCACTACGCAGCTATTTCTTAGCAATAGCAACGTTAGTGCGGCTATTCTAACCATCTTCCTTGGTCCTTACGGGTTCATTATGAATCTCTTCATGCTGAACAATCCGCTTCGCTTATTTTGAGCATAATTCCCGACAGCTGAGGTGGCTCCCACCCCTAATATTTCCGCGAGCCACCGGCCGTCAGCTGCACAACCACCAGCGGGACCAGTCACGGCGGTCTGCGGTGGCTACGCCGGCAAAACCGTTTATATACTAAATATTGGTAAATTAAAACAAATTTCGCAACTAAACTGAGGACATCATTCTTATTTTCCGCATATAGAACTTCATCAAACTCAACCATTTTCTCCAGTTTGCTCGCTTAACGCCAGTCTGACGAACATTTAAGTTCGACCACAAGACACTATCCAGGCAGTGGTGCGCGGTGGCGATATCGAGAAAATCGTTAACGCAGTGCTAAGGAGGCATTATTAACATGAATGATGCAAGCCCAGGAAACCAGAGGCCAACTAAGGTTCTGCAGATGGAATAAATTTTGAACAAGAAGAAAAGGGGAGAAAATCGACGCATGCGAAGAGGATAGCGATCCATGAAGACAATGCAGACCCTGAATGACGGATTTACCGGAGTTCTTTAAACGGAATGAGATTTGAAGCAAAGGGACATGAGGCCAGTTTCGTGAAAGTGAACACCGGTGGATGTGGGAGAAACAGCAGTCCATAAAAAGATGAGTTTAGATTCAGGGCCAGTAACATGTACTATTCAGAAATAAGAAGGCGCAACTGGAGGGTCCTCGAGAAGTGGAGAGTCAAATTGCAGCCGGCTACGGTTCGGAGGAAAGATAACCTGTGCTAACGGATAATAAAGTGGGGAAATCTTCGCATGGACTTCAGCGTCATGCTGTTTCAATGACAAATATATGTGTATGTGATGACGCATTTGCCTTCAGTGTTATTCTGGTAACGTACGACATCGAATGCGTGAGTTTCGTCTGGCAGGGCAAAGTATGTCTCAGTCAATCAGCCGAGTGTGGCTGTATGTTAGCGGCATGCGCGTGAGCTGGAATTCGTGTTGGTTGCGTTAGAAAATGCTGAACGATCTGGTAAGCAATTAGGGGTATCTCCTGTCGTGTGGTTGGATTTCGGTCCCAGTTGCCATGGTAGGTTCCACTTGAGTCTCTGTCCGTACGAGTCAAGGCGGCCTCCTTGATTAGCCAATTTGGCGACTGAGATAGTGGGAGACAACGACCTGAAATAAAGGGAGATTGCAGTCTGGACGTGGTTCCAGCTGTGGGTTATGATAACATATGAAGACAATAAACAATGGATTGGTTAGGTCTATGTGAGTGGGGCATGGGTAAAATAGACTCGCAGTGGATTTGAGCTATACTGCTGCAGGCTGACGAAGTTGCGTACACAGGCTTGGTAACTGTATGCATTTCAAAGGATTTATGATTTGCCCGTGGTTAGTAATGATAACCCTCAATACCGTTTGCTTACGCAGAACGCAGTTTGGCAGGAGGCGATAAGATAGGTTTGAGATAACAGACAGAGAGAGTAGGACTAACATACTGTTTGCGTGGCGCTACGCTGTTACTCTCTCTTTCGGTACAGTGGTTGTTCTATACTGAGTAGTTTCTGAGGAGTCAAAGTAGAAGGAACTATTGGGGTGACAATGGTTATAGATTAGAGGTAATTGGTCACTTGTCTTGGAACATTGACGTGAGTTCATCTATGCTCTTCCTCGATAGTGCTATCGTACTGAGATTAGGCTCCAATGTGAGCAAGGAAATCTGATGTGGATGTGATTGCATGGTTACTGTGGTATCTTTTTCGCTATTATCGTGCTGCAAAGCGGGACTACACGGATGTGAGGACTGGTTTGGGGAACCGTGTGAGGTGGGTCCGAATTTTCGTCATGGAAGCAAACTCTAACGGTCTACATTTGGTGCTCATGGTAGGCGGCACAAGGGCCTGCTTCAGGTAGGGAGGTAGCACGATACACAACTACTGGCATCCAGCACGTGGCGCTCCAAGAATGATCCACACTTTTCTAGACGTTATTATTATTATTATTGTCTTTTTTTAATGGTTTTATCACAGTCAGGTATCTGGCTATCAGAGAAGGCGGAGCTGCTTTTGGTGGGCGACCACAGCTCCCACGCCCCGGCCGAAACATGGACCGCATGTAACAAGCCGCGTTGGGAATAGGTCAACCACACCAGTCAATCCGTAGCGACACTACAACCCGGAGACATGGGTCACATGTGACAAGTCTGGTGTGCCTGGAAGACAAAACAGTGGGGCATTTTTTCTCACTTTTTTGTGCCAATCTCTTACACTTTGGTGTTTATGTCTTATTGGTGGTCAACTCTGTGCAGGGAGACCATCACGGCCAGGAATGTTTGCAGAAGTGCCGCGCTAACACTCGCCTTATCCGTGAAGTCAGAACACCCAGGCCGTTTACATGGGACAAAAAATGCAGGGGGGGGGGGTAGAGTCAACCACGGCCTGCGATTATTCGATGGGGTTTATGTTCAACACAACGCCAGTCTGCTCAAAGATGGGGTACAACTTGCAGCACTAACAACGTGATTCGTCGGTACGATCCACAGATGGTTAGTAGTTTTGCTGGCTAAGTATCAAATGTTGTATAGGCCTATCGTGGAGGATGCTAGAGTTTTGTAATAGGGACAGAATTTGAGCTGTGAATGTTCAATGGTGACTACTAGATGGAGGTTGAGGAGTGTGACAGGTGCTGCGTCTTGTGTTAGAGATAGAGGCATAAACCTAATAATAATCGGCACTGGAATTGTTCAAAGACTATCTTTCATGCTTCCAGTGGTATTTCATATAATCAAATACGACTGCTGAAGCACTGGCCTCAGTCATGAGAGTTATTCTGTTTAGGCATTGTAAACTGGTAGGTTTACGCTTCGGTGATGGCAACTGCGGCGTGTGGTGTGGCACATCCTAGATTATCAAGGGTTCGGGTTAGTATCTAGCGTTTTCCTCATAAGCTCTGTCAAAAGACATATAAGGATTCGTAAGAGCGATGAGTTTTTGGATATCCAGAGCTACGCGTAGTCCAGACTTAAACATAATTAGGTAATCCACGGAACGGACTTCAGCTGGGAGTTTATTCCACAGAGTTGCATATTTCAGGAGGAAGAAGTTGATGGTAAAAATTTGGGATTTTTTTGCCGTCCTAAGTCGTATGAGTGAACCGCTGAGTTCCGTAATTGATGCAGCGGTGGGGTCAACCCTATGCGGGTCGAATTGAGCCTAGGTTGCTCATAGCGGTTATTCGATTTATTAGTACCCTATACCTACCTCAAAGGCCTGAGCCTTTGAAATATACGGATTGTATAACCTAGTCAGCGTGTCCACCGTTAGGGCTATGCTTATTTCCTGTTTGAAAGCCACCGATGTCGGTTATAACGCCCGAATTCGTTGTGGTAGCTTATTCCACAATGAAGCTTACTTGTTAGTGAAGAAGTTTTACCGAAGAGCAAGCTTTGGCAAAGGGACAGACACCAAGAACTCATTGTTACGTAAGGGATAAGTAGAAAGGGTTCTTACCTGCGGTGCTGAACCACATGATCTCTTCTTCAAGATATTGTGAAAGAATAGAAGGTTATTTCTTATGCGGCGTAGCCATAAGGGATCGATTTTCAGCCGCTCACAACGTTCCGTGTAATTAGAGGGTGAAGAAAAACCTATAAGCTGTTTCGTGAATGCCCGTTGTACGTTCTCAAACGCTATGCGGTCCCTTTGTCGCATGTTGGAACAAATGATTGAGCCGTATTCCAGAAGAGGTCTAACATGGGACTTAAGAATGTTTAGTTTACTTTCTGGCAAAATAAATGTTTGATGTATTAGCCCGATCGTACGGCGTGCTTTAGCCACCTGGATGGCTGCGTGTTCCGAAAAGTCAAACGTACATGGGTAGTGTGGGCCTAAGTCACGTACCTGAGAGTTATTGGGGATGAATTTGCCGTTTATACTAAATCTTCCAGTGGGGACGTGACATTTATATGTAATAATATTACTTTTTTCGGCGGAAAAACTCATTTTCCAATCATTACTCCAGGAGCTGAGAGCGAGCAGTTCCCTTGTAATGTCATCTACGGTAGAGGCTAACGCCGCGGGCTCAAAAGTGTACACGAGTTTGATATCATCTGCGAACAGGAAGGGAACTCCCCGTTGGAAAATGGTAAATATATCGTTAACGTACATTAGGAACAGTAATGGGCCCAGTACACTACCTTGTATCACCCCACTGGTTACGGGACGGGGTTCGGACAAATTTCCACCTATACTTACAACCTGGTCTCGGGATGTTAAATAGGACGCAAACCAAGCGAGCATTGGGTCCACGATTCCATATGTTTTGATCTTCTCTAGTAACCGCACGTGGGATACTCTCTATTGCTTGTTATCAAACCATGAAAAATCGTCGTCGTCGTGGAGGAGGCTGTCTAATCCACGTTAAAAACAGCTTGCCTACCATTCCTCTCTCTGATCCAATACTGGACTCAATATGGGTAACGGTTCTTCTGGCCAACTCTCCACTCCATATCGGCTGCGTTTATCGACCACCCAATTCAAACACCACGGACCTCGCCCACGTAGTCAAAGCCTTTGACCACTTTGCACTATTACCCTCCTCCTCAAAAATCATTGCTGGCGATTTCAATGCACCTAATATCTGCTGGGACACCATGTCATCACCCCAATACTTCACGAGCTTCGTTTCGACCATAAGCGCAGGGCGCTGGGTCCAGCACGTAATGACACCAACCAGAAGTAACAGCATACTAGACCTGATATTTACCATTGGCCTATTGGACGTGATGACTACCGCCCTCAACCCTTTCCCAGGCAGTGACCATAGAATGGTATCTTGCAGATTCACAGCCGGACCCATAGACCCCATATGTAGCTCATCTCAACAGCCCCTGCACACGATCAACTGGATGAACCTCAAGCCTAAGCCTCGATCCCTCAACTGGGATGACTACTTCCTACAGCACAACACTCAGCTCGCCAGTGACGTACTCTACCATAAGCTACGTAGCTGCTTGTCAGCAATCACCACCATCGGGACCAACCGTTCTCAAGCCCGCGGCTCCTACCAAACAAGGCTGCAAAATAAACATGCAAAACTGCAGAAGATCTACAATAAAACCAAGGACTTCTCCATACTATTGCAACTTCACTCTCTCTCTGTCACCATCAGTCCTCGGACTAATGAAGTGCTGAGAAAGCAGGAGCTTTCGGCCTTGAATTCCTTCGACAGATCGTACCGATTGTCCCGACTGCTTAAGAGCAGAAATCAGAAAGAGCCTACAGGGATACCATATCTAATTTTGGGAAACAGCACGCATATTAAATAATAATAATAATAATAATATTGGTATATTTCTCGGCCATGGTCGAGAGGCACGCGCTAACGCATGATCATGGTGAAACATGTTACTCAATATGGTGAAATATTCACAAAATTCTAAGTATGAAAGTCGAGAGTATCAGAGATGGAAAAACATAGACAGCAACAGTTTGAATGGATCATTCTGATAATGGTTTGCGCGGCAGTTTTGAACCAGTTTCGAATCCGGGCTAGGCAGTGGTGGGTATAGTCTGAACATCCGGGCGCGCGAAAGCGCTACTTTTGGCGCAGCTTTCGAACACACGTGATAACTGATACCCATTTTGGTGAATCGTACAGTCCACGATAACTGCAAAGATACAGCCCACGATAACTGGTTACGTGCTACGTTGGTAGCCACTATGTGTCGATGATAAAGTGAATCTCGATATTTTCCTGGAAAAGTAAAGGGGAATATTGTTTCCAGGTTTGAATTCACATATATATATATGCGATCGTACGCATATATATATAAATATATTTATATATAAATGAATGCGTACATATATGCATGTATTTGCGAATGTGCATATAAATAAATATACATATGTGTACATAATTCGTTTACACATAAGGACACTGAGGCATATATATATATATATAAATATATATATATATGTATGTATGTACACATGTAAATGTATACATGAATATGTATATCTGTTTACATATATATTGACATATATATATATGTATATATATATATATATATATATATATATGCATAAATCTTTTAAACGTAAGTACACCCAGGTTACAATATATATATATATATATATATATATATATATATATATATATATGTATACATATATATATATAGATGCATAAGTATACATATGAATATATATATATATATATATATATATATATATATATATGCATATGTATATATATATATATATATATATGTATGTATATATATATATATCCATAAACATATATGTGTATATATACATATGCATATATATGTGTATGTATATACATATGAACATATATATATATATATATGTACATGTATATACATATATACATATGCATATATATATATATATTCATATGTATACTTATGCATGTATATATACATATGTATACATATATATATATATATATATATATATATATATATGTATGTATGTACACATGTAAATGTATACATGTATATGTATATCTGTTTACATATACATTGACATATATATATATGTATATATATATATATATGCATAAATCTTTTAAACGTAAGTACACCCAGGTTACAATATATATATATATATATATATATATATATATATATATGTATACATATATATATATATAGATGCATAAGTATACATATGAATATATATATATATATATATATGCATATGTATATATATATATATATATATGTATGTATATATATATATATCCATAAACATATATGTGTATATATACATATGCATATATATGTGTATGTATATACATATGAACATATATATATATATATATGTACATGTATATACATATATACATATGCATATATATATATATATTCATATGTATACTTATGCATGTATATATATATATATGTACACATATATATATATATATATGTATATATATATGTACACATATATATATATATATATATATATGTATATATATTGTAATCTGGGTGTACTTACGTTTAAAAGATTTATGCATATATATATATATATACATATATATATATGTCAATGTATATGTAAACAGATATACATATACATGTATACATTTACATGTGTACATACATACATATATATATATATATATATATATATATATATATATGTATACATATGTATATATAGATGCATAAGTATATATATGAATATATATATATATATATGCATATGTTTATATGTATATATATATATATATATATATATGTATATATATATATATATGCACATACATGTTTATGTATAGATGTATACATATGTATAAATGCGTATGTAGACATATATATATATATATTTATATGTATACATAAACAAGTTTATGCATATATATATATATGTATGTTCATATGTATATACGTACACATATGTATGCATATGTACATATACACATATCTAATTTATGGATATATTTATACATATATATATATGTATATATATATATATAAACATATATATATATATATGTATATATATATACATTTATATATATATATATATATACTTGTATATGGACACATATATACATATATATATATATACATATGTGATTCTTATACACATAAGCACACCTAGGTTGCCATATATGCATGTATACTGGAATCGCCGCTGCAACTAAACTTGTGAACCACCCGTAGCTAGTGGCCTACGGAACGGGCAACAAACCAAAAGTTCCGACGTGTGCCGAAAAAGAAAAGAAACTCGGTGAAGTGAATTGGAATTGTTTATTTAATTATTTAAACTAAGAGAGGTTCGTGAGGTGAGCCAAAAACCAACCGGATAGTTCCAGCTGGAAAAAGTTTGTGCTCCGCACCTCTGAGGTGATCTAACGATTGATGAATTTCCTCACGACTCGACCGAGTGAGTCAATCGCTCAAGACTCGACCGAAGGGGTATCCTCTCCCCGCTCTCTTTCAGGTTTCAAACTGCAAAAGAGCGATTTAGTGCTGAAGAAATGTGTGGCACTTACGTGGCTGCGACATGCAGTGTACGCAAAAGTAGTTCTCTTCGTTTTGAAAATTGGCACATTGGTAATGCGCCCACCGAGTGCATTTGCAGCATTGGACCCAATTAGTCGTTTCGTCCAAGCCCATGAAAGGGTCTTCCATGTGGCAGATGCTGCAAATGTCCTGGCGTATGGGTGAATTCGCCAGGTCGAAACGTTTCCTTTTCTCGTGTAGTCTATACTGCGCCGAGGTCGTTGTCTTTAGCTGTCGGAATTGCACAAGCTGCAGAGGGTCACCGATGATTTGCAAATCTGCATCATCGGTATTTCTAAGGGTCAAGGCAGCCTTACGTTTTGAAGACGGTTGGACTGCCGTGTGGTGTGATGTACTCGGAACTGGTTCAACAGGTCGTTTACGGGGAAAGATGTTCCTAGGAACCCTGCTGATAAATTCTGAAACCAATGTGTCATTGCCTAAAGCTACGCTTATATTTTGTGCCCTATCCCTACAAAAAAATTCTACATCCTTTCCGGAACCTAACACTCGAGCCAAATTTCTCATTTGAGGTACCAGTTCCTTGAACTTTGTGTACCCCAAACTGTTCAACGCTACGGCAATGTCCTTCCTTAATTACTCACTTATAGACAACTTATCACTAGGACTAATCCTGGCCGACTTTTCTACCGCCGTATCCCTTATTGGTACAGGCAGCACAGGAGTGAACGAGCAGCCCGTCTTCGTTGCCCACCGACCAACAGGAAGCCTGCACAAGTCGTACTTAATAAAAATGGCAACGGCAACAACGTGGCTGCATGGTAGCAGCCACTGCTTGGAAAAGGGACATGTGCAGGCTGGATTAACCCCCATGGTTACCACAGCCGCACAGGCCCGCACACACTGGACACTCCATCGGCCAGAATCGTGACTTACATTGTGAACGGAATGTCTACCGATGTGCTTTTGAACGGCTTCACGGGCAAAGCCGGTAAGCCGTCCAAGGTAATCGGAATACACTTGGAACCCCGTCGCTGGCTTAAAAGAACCAACTAACTCCTTCCCAATCCTTCTACGCCTACTTTCCTCCAAATCTTCGGACCGCTTCAGGATGCGGGCGAAGACATCCACCAGGGAGGACCTGGTGGATAACCCTGCCTTCAAATACCTATTCTCGACTTCCACCCTGTTGGTGGTGAAGGTCCCAAACGAGGTTGCCCACTTGACACTATAAGCAGCCCACATGTCTTCATAGGGCAACCATGTACGACTTAGATATGCAAACGCCATTGGGCTGCGACTGGCGATTGCAGCCTTGAACCTATCGAAAAGCATCTTCGTAGACGCATAAACCATGTTCCGCATCCACTGATGGATGCGTCGTTTGTCGTTCAACGTCGAATGACTAAGCTGAAAGCAGTGCTTCTTCATATCACGAAGCACATGGAACTGACAAAACAGTATCCGAGATTCGGGGTATGATTCCCGAAAGGCGGAATACTGTGCGAGGCTTCGGTCTACGATGATGCTTTTCGGCTTGAAAGACACCGGTAGGTACTCCTTCATTTCTTTATTAGCACGCCTGTAACTTACGCCACTCTCATTTGGTAGAATGGCGTAGAAGAAAGACCTACCTAAACCACTCTCGTCTATGAACATCGCGTGCCACAGGACATACCCACCCCGGTTAGACTGATGCGTTGCATCAGCCAACACTACCTCACAATACCTAGCTAATAACCCTTTAACCGAATGAGGCACGTAGAAAACGTACCTCACAACACCGTCCTCCGATACTATACGCAAGTCCCCCTTATCTTTAACCATCTCCTTTATCTTCAGTGCATCCGACCGAGCATCGAGATGCGCTTGCCTAGCCCTTAAGGCGTGCACATCTTTCACCGTAAACAACCTGTTGAAGTTGTTCCGAGCGTAAGTACATATTTCGCTTGCATTATGAAAAGTTGCCATCATTCTGGCAACCTCTGTCTCCTGATCTGTACTTAGCCTCCTATTCTTAGCGTACATCCTGTCATTAAACAGATGGAAGTCGTAATTGTGTACCAAACACTTGCTCACCAACTTGTACTGAGATCCGACAGCACGGACAATGACAAATGCAGGGCAATGAGTATTACGGTATCTGTAGGAATTGTTATATATCAACAACACTACACTCACCTTGTGGCAGCCATTTGAGGCCTGCGGTTGTGAACGCAGCAGTATTTTACACGATAATAAGGAAACGATTTTGGAAAAGCACCGGGATGCGTGCGCAGCCACTTTGAACCACTTTCACTATCATAAATATAAAAAGATGTTAAAGTTTCTCTCTGAAAAACACGAAAATCATTATCAAACTCTGAAAAAGTAGTATACACATCACGAACCAAACGGGCAAACGTTCCAGAATCGTCGACCGCAGCCGGGCCTGCAGCGCCGGACGCCATTACGGCCAACTGCGGCGATAACCTTGATCACATCGCTTATATACCCTAATACCACACACTCAAACAAATATCGAACTACAACATCTTACGTCAATCTCATTTTCTGCAGGCAACAACTCGTCTGGTCAAACCGTTTCACACATAACAATCCCAATACTTCAGTCGGGCTACATTTAAGCCCGTATGTTTAGACACTATCGGCAGTGGTGCGCGGTGGAGATGTCGAAGAAATCGTTAACGCAGTGCTAAGGAGGCATTATGAACAAGAATGATGCAAGCCAAGGAAACCTGAGGCCAACTAAGGTTCTGAAGATGGAGTAAATTTTTTAACAAGAAGAGGGGGGAAAATCGACGCATGCGAAGAGGATAGCGATCCATGAAGACAATGCAGACCCTGAATGACGGATTGACCGGAGTTTGAGAAACGGAATGAGCTTTGAATCAAGGGGACATGAGGCCAATTTCGTGAAAGTGAACACCGGTGGATGTGGGAGAAACAGCGGTTCATAAAAAGGTAAGTTTAGATTCATGGCCAATAACATGTACTATTCAGAAATAAGAAGGTGCAACTGGAAGGTTCTCGAGAAGTGGAGAGTCAATTTCCAGCCGGCTACGGTTCGGAGGAAGGATAACCTGTGGTAATGGATAATAAAGTGGGAAAATCTTCGCATGGACTTCAGCGTTATTATGCTGTTTCACTTACAAATATATGTATGTGTTAATGCATTTGCCTTCAGTGTTATTTAGCGTCATTTCTGGCAATGTACGGCTTTGAATCCGTAAGTTTCTTCTGGCAGGGCACGGTATGTGTCGGTCGATCAGCCGAGTGTGGCTGTATATTATCGGCATGCGCGTGAACAGGAATTCGTGTTCGTTGCGTTAGAAAACGCTGAACGATCTGATAAGCAATTAGGGGTATCTCCTGTTGTGTGGTTTGATTTCAGTCTCAGTTGCTATGGTAGGTTCCACTTGAGTCTCTATCCGTGCGAGTCAAAGCGGCATCCTTGGTTAGCCAATTTGGCGACTGAGATGGTGGGAGACAACGAACCTGAAATAAAGGGAGATTGCAGTCTGGACGTGGTTCCAGCTGTGGGTTATGGTAATATATGAAGACAATAAACAATGGATTGGTTAGGTCCATATGAGTAGGGCATGGGTAAAATAGACTCGCAGTGGATTTGAGGTATACTGCTGCAGGCCGACGAAGTTGCGTACACCGGCTTGGTAACTGTATGCGTTTAAAAGGATTTGTGATTTGCCCGTGAGCATGGCATCGCTGGGATACTAATAAAATACCTAGGGCTTCACGGTTAGGAGTGATTAGTAATGATAACCCTCGATACCGTTTGCTTACGCAGAACGTGGTTAGGCAACGAGGCGACAGGATAGGTTTGAAGTGACAGACTGAGCGAGTAGGACTAACGTACTGTTTGCGTGGCTCTATGCTGTTACTGCCTCTTTCGGTATAGTGGTTATTCTATACCGAGGAGTCAAAGTAGAAGGAACTATTGGGGTGACAGTAGTGATACATTAGAGGTAATTGGTCACTTGTCTTGGAACATTGACGCGAGTTCATCTATGCTCTTCCTCGATAGTGCTATCGTACTGAGATTAAGCTCCAATGTGAGCAAGGAAATCTGATGCGGATATGATTGCATGGTTACTGTGGTATCTTTTTCGCTATTATCGTGCTGCAAAGCAGGACTACACCAATGTGAGGACTGGTTTGGGGAACCGTGTGAGGTGGGTCCGAATTTTCGTCAGGGAAGCAAACTCTAACGGTCTACATTTGGTGCTCATGATAGGCGGCACAAGGGCCTGCTTCAGGTAGGGAGGTAGCACGATACACAACTACTGGCATCCAGCACGTGGCGCTCCAAGAATGATCCACACTTTTCTAGACGTTATTATTATTCTTTTTTTAATGGTTTTATCACAGTCAGGTATCTGGCTGTCAGAGAAGGCGGAGCTGCTTTTGGTGGGCGACCACAGCTCCCACGCCCCGGCCGAAACATGGACCGCATGTAACAAGCCGCGTTGGGAATAGGTCAACCACACCAGTCAATCCGTAGCGACACTACAACCCGGAGACATGGGTCACATGTGACAAGTCTGGTGTGCCTGGAAGACAAAACAGTGGGGCATTTTTTCTCACTTTTTTGTGCCAATCTCTTACACTTTGGTGTTTATGTCTTATTGGTGGTCAACTCTGTGCAGGGAGACCATCACGGCCAGGAATGTTTGCAGAAGTGCCGCGCTAACACTCGCCTTATCCGTGAAGTCAGAACACCCAGGCCGTTTACATGGGACAAAAAATGCAGGGGGGGGGGGTAGAGTCAACCACGGCCTGCGATTATTCGATGGGGTTTATGTTCAACACAACGCCAGTCTGCTCAAAGATGGGGTACAACTTGCAGCACTGACAGCGTGATTCGTCGGTACGATCCACAGATGGTTAGTAGTTTTGCTGGCTAAGTGTCAAGTGTTGTATAGGCCTATCGTGGAAGATGCTGGAGTTCTGTGATAGGGACAGAATTTGAGCTGTGAATGTCTTGTGGTGACTACTAGATGGAGGTTGAGGAGTGTGACAGGTGCTGCGTCTTGGGTTAGAGACAGAGGCAAAAACCTAATAATAATCAACACAGGAAATGTTCAAAGACTATCTTTCTTGCTTCCAGTGGTATTTCACAAATTCAAATACGACTGCTGAAGCACTGGCCTCAGTCGTGAGAGTTATTATGTTTAGGCATTGTAAACTGGTAGGTTTACGCCTAGGTGATGGCAATTACGTCGTATGGTGTGGCACATCCCAGATTATCAAAGGTTCGGGTTAGTATCCAACGCTTTCCTCATAAGCTCTGTCAAAAGACATATAAGGATTCGTAAGAGCTATCAGTTTTTGGATGTCCAGAGCTACGTGTAGTCTAGACTTAAACATATTTAGGGAATCTACGGAACGTACATCAGCTGGGAGTTTATTCCACAGAGTTGCATATTTCAGGAGGAAGAAGTTTTGCCTTAAGGATTTCCGAGAAGTAGGGATCGTTATACGGTGTTCCCTATTACGCAGCTGATGTGTCGAGTTTATACTGAACTGAACTTGGCTGGAGGATACAGCTTGTTTGTGGAGCAAAGTAAACAAAAATGCGAGGTTCAGTTTTATTCTCCTAAGCCATAGGGGATCAAGCCGCAGGAGTGTACACCGCTGTCTGTAGGTCAGGGTCGTAGAAGGCCCAAACAGTTTTTTGGTAAATCGACGCTGTACATTCTCAATGTCGATAATGTCACGTTTATGCATATTTGAGAACACAAGTGTACAGTACTCTAGGGTTGGGCGAATATGAGTTTTGTATATCTCTAACTTACTGTTCGTGAGAAGAAAATTTCTCTGCAACAAGCCAAGGGACTTATTTGCCCGTGCAGTTATGTAGGAAGTGTGTTCAGAGAAATTGAAAGTGTAAGAATATTGCAGTCCAAGGTCTCTAATTGTTGGGGAATATGGGAGTGAGACACCGCCAATCTTAAGCGTATCATAAGGGATATTGCAGTTTAGCGAGAGATAACTGCTTTTGTTCACTGAAAATTCCATTTTCCAGCGATCACACCAGGAGGATAAGGACTGTACGTCGACCATGATGTTATTCAGTGCTGCAGGTAGGTCTCCTCGTTCGAATTCATAGACTATCTTCATATCATCGGCGAACAAGAAAATTTCGCCATAAGTGATGACATTGCAAATATCGTTTATATATAGTAAGAACAGCAGTGGTCCTAGAACACTACCTTGGATAACCCCGCTGTTTACTGGGTGGGGGTCTGATATCTGACCGTTGATGCGGGTAACTTGGTGACGGTCTTGTAGATAGGATTTAAATCAATTGAGTAGGGGGTTTTCAATACCGTATCCCCTGATCTTGTTGAGTAACTGCAGATGTGGCACTCTGTCGAAGGCTTTTGTCATATCAAGATAGATGATGACGAGTGCTCTGTCTTTGTCGGCAGCTGTTGTTACCAAATTTAGAAAGTCAAATTGGCAGGTTGAACACAACCGTGATTTGAGAAATCCGTGCTGTCTTGGGCTGATGAGCTTATGTGCAGAAAGGTGGTCGGTCAGGTAGTGTTTTACGACTTTTTCTAGCAGCCTCGAGATCATTGGCGTATGATTATTCGGGCGGTAATTGGCAATGTCATGCACTGCGCCTTTCTTGTGCCTGGGGATAATAATGGATTTCTTCCATTGGCTGGGGAAGGTCCCGGTTTGCAGAGATAAATTGTATAGGTTTAGTAGTAGTAGGGGGATATCCGGGCCGCCTAGAGCGAATATTGCTGACGGTAGGCCGTCAGGACCGGGGTAGTAGGTCGGTTTGAAGGTGTGAATATATCTATTTATATCCGTAGTGGTAACCGTGATAGAACTTAGTGAGGAGTTTGTGACAGACGGGGTGACAAACTGGGTACACGATGGACTGAGAGACACGGTGGTTGTGAAGAAAGTATTAAACGTGTCAGCTATCTTTCGAGGTGAGGTTATGAGGTTATCCAAATGGATGATCTGTTTTATGCATCGAGTTGATTGTGGGGCACGATCCCTGTGTAGGCGGGCTAGCTCTTGAGCTTTGTTTGGGTGGCGTAACGCTTTGGTTTCTTGCTTTAGTTGTAGGTCACGGGCCTTGCGGTGGATTTCGTGATAGAGGCGTTCCAGTCTGAAGACTGTAGAAAAGTCTCTATTTCGTTGGTACTGCCGTCGAAGCTCGTCGTGTTTCTGCTTTAGCCTGGCTATATGGTGACCTGCTGGTCTGGATGGATTGTAGGGGCGTGATATGTTTTCGATGCATGAGTGTAAATTTGAGTAGAGGAGGTCAGCGGCGAACTGGGGATTTGCTGTTAGGAAGAACTCGTCCCAGTTTCTGGAGCGAATTTGGGAGGGAATATGGTCCCATTTAAAGTGACGGAAGGAGGGACCGTTACATGGTAGGCTAACAGTACGTGGCTTGACTTGAAATCTGCAACTGACGATTTTATGGTCGCTGCCTGTGTAGTCGTTTAGTACGGAGGCAGAGACGTTCGTGAGACCCAGGGTAAATATCAGATCAAGGATGTTATTCTTTCTGGTAGGTTGTTTTACATGTTGGGCCCACTGGCCCAGGCGAATGCATGAGGCAAATTGCAAATACTTGTAGGGGGCAGAAAAGGAGGACCAGTTTACGCCCGGGGCATTGAAGTCGCCTGCTATAAATTTACCTCCAAATGGCAGGTCAGCGATGTAATTAAATGCATCAATGATAGGATTAAATGTGGAAGTGTCATTTCTGGGGGGTCGATATATACCACCGACAACTATGTTCATCTGGGATAAAGAAATTGTAAACCATATAGAATCTTCAACATTTGCGAGCACGGTATTTTCCAGTAGGGTGGCAGATAGGCTGCTCTTGACATACCCCACGCAACCTCCACCGCGGCGGTAGATTCGTTGAGTCCTGAAGGTTTGATAACCGATCAGTGATATTTGGTCAGAAGGTATGTTCTCGGTGAGCCAAGTCTCAGTAATCAGGATTATGTCGAAGTTGTGGACGACAGCCAGTCTTTTTATAGCGGAAAGCTTGTTCAAGATGGAACGGGAGTTGAATAGTGCTATGGTAAGCATTTCTGTAGGAGGCTTTGAAGCGTCAGTGGATTTGGTAGCCACGGTGTGCGTGGCAGGGCGGTGATCAATGGGCGGGCCACCCATGCAGGAAGACAGGATGTGAGTTGCTACTTCCTTTTGGACAGCTCTATCCTTATCGCCGCACATTGTACATTGGGCCGAACACTCATGATTTTCAGCAGAGATTAACACTGGATGCTGAGGTGTTATTGTAACGCGGGCTAATAGATCTGGAGGGGAGTATGGTGACTCTAGGTGGGACCTTTGAGGCAAAACAGGTATGAATCGGGGGAGAGTTTGTAAGGATGCCAGGGGGTCAGCAAGGGGGCGGGGAGCAGTAGAGGAAGGGCAGCCATGGTTTTGATGGAGGACTTGTGAGGAGAAGGACGAAAGGCAGGGTAAGTGGGATTTGAATGGAACAGGTATGATGTTTCGGATAGAGTTTGTTGAGGTGGGAGGCATCTCACAAGGCTCCATGGAAAGAGTGTGAGGGGGTGGAGTAGTAGCGAAAGGGCTGTTGATGAACGGGGCCTTGGTGTGAAGGGTCAGTCGGCATGGCGTGCAGTGGTGTCGGAGTAGAATACGGCAATGTTGGGTGGTAGGGGAGCAGAGGATGTTGAAGCTGCGGAGGGTTAAGATGGGGCACACCATGAGGCGGAAAATGGTCGTACGCGGGCCACATGTTGTGGTACCGGTTGGCAACGATGCTGGTAACTCGTCCTGCATGGTTCGAGTTTGGAGGTGGTACATTAAGTGGAAAATTTGTGATATGGTACTGCATCTGTGGACGTGAAGACGGCGGGGTCTGGGTTTGTGGGTGTGGGATGTAGCAGTGGGGTACGCGGATCTCCGGGGGACCAAATAAATGCGCTGGTGGACTAGCGCTAGGGTGAGCGACGAGATTTCGTGTGTATGGCCGAGGTGGGGGTCGTGAATGGGTAGTAGGCCGGTTAGCTGGAGCGCGAGAGGTCTTGTGTCGACTGTCGATTAAAGATGGGAGCGTGACAATGTCAGTGCAGACGAGGTTTTGGCCTCTGGGAGCAACAGGTGACGAGGGTGACGTTGTGGCCGAAGCGCTGGGAGACAACGTTGCAGTTGGCTGGTTGGTGCGGGGTGGCGTGTTAGAAGCTGGCGGTTTATTTGCTCGTTTGGCAGACAGACCAGAGCGTGGATGGCTGCTTGCAGAGAGAGGGGGTTGTATTGCTCGGCTGTGGGTAGACAGTGGTGGAGACTGGAGTGCAACATGGAGCCTTTTTGGGGGACGTTGAGGTGTTGGAGGTGAACGGGACGAATCTAGGTCCACATTTTGAGCTGGTGCACTGGTTAGCGGGAGTGGTAACGAGTTGTCTACGGTGGGAAGTTTCTCAGGGGAGCTTTGTGGCACTGGGTCAGACGGTGGTGGGAGTACTTGGATGCTGGCATTCGATCTAAGGATCTCCCTCTGCAGAGGGGTTTTGTCTGTAGCAATTTTTATATTTTTAAATGATGTGGATTTTGCGATGGACTCTCTCTTTCTAACGAATTCCACGGCAGTGCTCTCTTCTAGAAATTGAAACAGTAGCGGGCACATGTTTCGATGTGACCGTTTTCTGAGTCTTTTGCAGTAGCACTCGTGGTGTGACATATCACATGCCATGAGCAATGACTGTTTGACCGAGGAAAGGGGCAAACGATCTGGAACATTAAAAACAACGGCATTTTTAGAATTTTTTATCCGTCTATGGACTTCAGATGCAACAGAGTCCAGGAAGTGGCCGGCTGGTAGAAGACTTTCAGTGTTTGGATGTTTTAAAGGATCAACAATACATGCTAGTGGCAGCAGCATGGTCAGTGCATCGTCCATGGATCGTAACTGTTTCTCTAAGGACGATAAGTTTTCCTGAAGCGCATTATATTTGTTACTGGCTTCACTGTATATATCGACCAGTGGTACTGAACACGGCACGGAGGAGGTAGAAAGTCGGGGGCGCTTAGTGCTTGTAAGTGGAGTTCGGTTTGCCGCTCGGTGAATGAGGCGATTTGAAGTCGATCTAGGCATGATATTTGAAAGAACTTTGATAGAAGTGGATTCGCAGGTCAAATACTAACCTCAGATTTTACTGTTTGGAAAAAAACCTGATTTATTTTAGCTAATGGGGATGTCTTTAAAGCTGTTTGTGAACTACTTCCCTAGATACATCAGTGGAAACTATACCAATAACAGCACGGCTAGTGACGTGGTGCAGCTGAAATCGCTGAGGCGCTCAATACCTTCCTTTCAGAATCCATGACCACTGACGCCACTGTAAGCCCGCCACCTGTACCCCTCATCACCGAGCAAGTTCTCTCTGACATGGAATCCAGTTTGAACGATGTGACCCACCTGCTGCTGCGTGTTAGACCCTCCTCCCGCCCTGGCTATGACGGCATCCGCCCAGCACTCTTTCATCTTGGTGGAACTGACATCGCTGCTATCTTTATAAATCTCTACAACTTATCCCTTAAAAATGGCATTTTTCCATCCCAGTGGAAAGCTTCAACCATTATTCCTATCCACAAAAAAGGTCCAGTGCATGACCCTTCAAATTATCGTCCTATCAACCATACCCCTTTAGCTGCCAGAATAAAGGAGCGTTTGATTAAACAGCGGATGTCCGATTATCTCATTCCCCATAACCTCATTCACAGCGGCCAACATGGCTTCCTAAAGTCACGTTCTTGTACTACATGCCAGTTTGATTTCTTCAACCTAGTGACCACGGCAGCTGACGACGGAAAATCTATGATTTTCATCTACCTCGATATGACCAAGGCATTTGACCGAGTTCCTCACTCCCGATTGTTAACAAAACTCCGGGCCTATGGTATCCATGACCCGCTTTTATCATGGATCACTTCTTACCTGTCGGATCGAACCCAGGTTGTATATGCTAATGGTCATCTATCGCAACCGGCGCCTGTCACTAGTGGAGTCATACAAGGAAGTGTACTTGGTCCGCTATTTTTCTTACTGTATATTAACGACATTTTTTCAATTGTGCAACATGGCACACCTTTCCTCTTCGCCGACGACATCAAAATCGTGTATGATTTCCGCCATCAAGATTTGAGCACAGCACTGTCTGAAATAGGTAGTGATCTTGAGAAACTTGATCAATGGTGCATTTCATGGCAAATGTGCTTCTCGACATCTAAAAGCTTCTACACAACCTACAGATGTCAAGTCCCCCTCGGAACTCTGTCACTGAACCAAGTACCCATCGCCCCAAGCTCATCAGTGAAGGATCTTGGGCTTCGATACACTAACAATCTACAATTCTCGGAACATGTCTCATTTCAGACGGCCAGTGCCAGACAGATAATAGGCCTAGTTCACAGATCATTTAAAATGAAACATAGTATCCTCCTTACATACCAATCCCATGCTAGACCCCACCTCGAATACTGCCCTATAATCTTCTCTGGAATGTCTAAATCTGACAGAATACGCCTGGAGAAAGTCCAGCGCACCTTCACCATGAAGCTAATGGGATATTCCTCTCCACTGAGCTATAAAGAGCGATGCAATCTATTAAAACTTGACCCCGTATGGCTAAGACATGTCAGGCTTATCTTGTGTTTTCTATACAGACTTATTCATTGCTCTGCGTTCACTTCTACCAACTCTATACAGTTTTCCCTACCCTCATCTTACCCTCTGCGCCACAGAGACTTCAGTCTGACCATCCCACATTCCAGGCTGGCAATGAGATCCAACTTCTTCCTCATTAAATATTCAAAGCTTTGGAATAAGCTGCCTCGGACCATTCGCAAATGTGCGTCAATAACCAAGTTCAGCCATGCCCTTAAATCACAACTTACCGTTAGTCATATGTTATCTTTGACTAACGCTAGCATATATCTGAGGATCGAGCCTATGAAGAAGGCATAGAACTTTAGAACCCTAGCTTCAGTCTCTCCTCCTGCTCTCTGCTATCCGTCGAGCTGGCCTTCAAAAACGGGTTCAACTACTAGGATCACGGCACCATATTCCAAACCTACCATTTTCTGCCTAACGACAGACGATAGGCTTACCATTTATTATTATTTTTTACGTATAACCCACATTGCAGAAGGATAGTTTTTGTCGTTTACAACTATAAATATCTAGATGCCTGCCGGTTCTCGCTACTCGCCCACGTTCACCTACCATCACCTAACCCTTATACATCCCTGCCTCATCTAATTCACTAGTCGGTTTCCACAACCATGTCTAAACAATTACTGCCTCCCTCGCCATGTAGTACTAGGGCAGCCATGTAAAACAACTCTTCTCTAGCTGAAGGTTTTAGCCAATGATGTTTTCCCCCAGCACCAAATTATCCAGTGGTGCTGGATCCTAAGACACTGAGTCCCACCACCCACTAATTCACTCCTTGATCCTCTTATTTATCCTGGCTTCCGCTCCTCTCAGCTTTATACATTTATATATATACATATATATGCATATATGTATATATATATATACACCTGTTCATATATATATACATATATATATATGCATATATGTATATATATATATACACCCATTCATATATATACATATGTGTAAATATATAACATTTTTATATACTATATATATATATACATATACTCACTACTGTCCTATACTTATTACCACAAGCATGGTGAGTAACTCAACGCTCCTCGATATCTCTTAGCTTACAATGCTTCTCTTCCGCACCAGGTCCCACCACATATACTTCCCTCACCACCTCTGCGACTTCGAACTGGAAAATCCAGTCTGATTCATCGCACTTAGCGAAACTCACTAACTGAACTCAACACCTAGTCATGACGTTACCATTTCAGCTCCCACCCTATCCCCCAGCTAAAGTTCTTCTGTAATTTCATGCAGAACTTGGTCTTTACTCCTCCTCAATGACCACTCTAGGCGAAATACTAACTTTCCCATTGAAAGTTTTGGACACACTTAGGCGTTTCCCTTTTAGTATCACGTTTCATGGCCTCAATGTGCCTTTGGGATCCGCCGCACCGATGAGCCCGTGCTTAACTTTTGTTCTTCTTTCCGTTAACCGTTGATCCTCAGCTGCGTCACTCTATCTCACTTTCCTTGCCATAGTCTTTTGCGTCCGACCGCTTTAGTATGACCCGTCCGATGATCGCACCCACCTATACACCAATATATATATATATACCTTGGGTATGCTCCACTCACTTGTCCCCCTTCCTAACTAGATTGTGCCATTTTACAACACAATTTGCATATATATAGATAAAACCGCTCCGTCCTTTAGTGATGGGTGCTCGCTCTCAGTTAATTCCTGGCTCAGGCTAGAACTCAGCCGTCCCATCCTGCTTTTTTGCGCCTTTCTCGTACATTGAAGCCTTGCCACATGGATTACCATTCCTTAGTAACTAGGCTTCACTTCTCTGCGCATATGCTCATGGTAAAATAAGACCCCATCCCAACCGGAATCCGTATGCCCCGAATACCAGCACGTTTGCCCCCACATGAATAATCCTCATTTTTACACTCAGTGTTTTTCTCCTTTTTTTACTGTTTGCCGTCCTCGACCACAGCTGGTGAACTGACCAGACTGTTATCTTCCTATTTTCTCACTCTTCTTCCAGACCATACCATCTACTATTGTTTTATTCCTGGTTCCCTAACAGACACCCTCTCCTCATCCACCGCCTACCTGATATCGCCCCAAATCTCTACTATCACCCAACTACCCTAGAAAGCTACTAGTCTCCGTCTAGGGATCCCTAATAGACCGGTCCACTAGCCAAACGATAACGTATTGTTCGGATAACAAAATGTTCATTTTCTTGATTCCATATAAACGATAATCATAACCCACAGCTGGAACACTCTCCAGACTGCCGCACTCCTGATCTCTTCCAGATTGCATTGGTTACTTGGGTAGCCATCGGCCGAATCGACGTTTATTCCGGATTACCGTAAGGACTGGACGATTTGATCAATGGTTTAAACCCATACTCTCGCCTGCTGACGTTACATGGGGCACCGTTTCGGCTTGACGAAGAGAATGGTTGGTGTTCATTCGGCCGGTTGGACAAGTTTGCTTCTGCGGAACTCGGTAGTCGTATACTTCAATCACACTCAGCTACACTGCGTGATTTCCAGCGGCTTTGCCCATTTATATTCAATGCTGAAAGTTGAAAGGCCGCTGAATTCCGTATGTTTATTTTGTGTTTAGGGCCAGTTATTTTGAAGAGTTTGTCGTCTGATTATGCTCGTGATCATTTTATGCCTTTGTTTGTAACCGTTCATACATTATGCCCCTCCTATTTTTGCGTATCTTGCAACAATTTTGCGGATTCTGTTCAACAATGGTCTATTCAAGATTTTTCTGCCCTGTATGGGGCTTCAAGTCCAGTATACAATGTCCACGCGGTCATTAACCTACCGATAGGCGCTGTTCATCAAGGTGAGCAGGACGCACTTTCTTGTTTTCCCTTCTAGTCCCGATTGTGTGCGGTAAAATTCAATATTCGTCATCCAGTAACTACCGCTCAGCAGCTGCATCAGCTCGTGTGCGAGCAGGCTTTATCGGACAGTTGTGACACAATGACAACTATCCCGGTTGGCCTTGGAATCCCGTTTCATAGTTTTCATGGTTTCAAAGTTGCTGTTGTGTTCAGCAAAATGGTACTTTCTTGTACCTCACCGAATAACACTGTCACTGTCCACGATAAACCAGCTGAAATTGTGAATACGTCCGGGTATTAACTTAGTGTCCGCCTCTTTTTAAACCCCTTCCAACTCCCTCGCCAATCCCATGAGGTTCAGCTATTCGCACATATTTTCCGTTAACGAGCTGAATGAGTATATTATCTTTGTCCCAGTGAATAATCATTTGTGTGAATGTTCCCACACCTTTGTTCTTCATATAAATGCTCTAAAGCTTATATTACGTACTTGTACGAAATAGAAGTTGTTTTTTTCAAGGGTGCTCGACCATTATATTGGAGTGTGTTAAATTTTCCTGGAAAAAAGCACTTTTTCCTTCAGACGCACCTCTCTGTTTTTGTTTGACTTGGACGACTCCGTGGCAATTGGGCACAGAAACTGGTTGTTGAATGATGATACAGTGCGTTGGAAAAAGTCGTACGTTCTAAGCTTATCAAGGCATGTAGTAAGACAGAAGTGCTCTAAAGGATCGGGCGTAAGCTCGTCAGTTTCAGGAGACATACCACAGGTGTAAACTTCCTCGTTACGTGTAAACTTCTCGGGTAATCTCAACGATTCCATGCTTTTCGAGGGGGAATTCCTCGCGGAATCTGAAAAGTCCGTATCTCCCGACGATACGTAGCCTATGACAACTTTCACACAAAGGTACACCATTTGACCGGGGTACATTATAGTCTGTTACTGCATGTTTCAGGATACCGGTAACTCTAACATCGGAAGATAGTTCAAGCAGACCACCTTTGTCACAGAGGATCTAGAATCTCCAGTGCGAGCACCCATTTCACCCGGTGATGTAATGACACGAAGTCATTCATTCCCGAGGTAAGTCCGGGTATTCACTTTTCAGTCCAACAAGTTTGATGTCTGAGGTAAAACCAACTAAAGATATCGGCAAAACTCCAATCTCCGGCCCTAGGTATGTTTTACAGGGTGAGGAATAATTGCAAAATTCCAAATGGCAAGTCCCAGACAGTTACAATGCCAGTGTCCCCGAATGCGACACCGGCAAGTGCCGGAAGATGGCTGGATAATTGTCCTGTCTAAAACTTGCTTGAAAAATAGGCCACCTTGAGCGCCTGCTTTCCAATCAAAACAGCCTACGCAATGACTTGGCGTTGATGATTGCCAGGCTGGCCAATAGCATCGCTAGCTTGGAGGCCACTGTCAGCAGGACATATGAACCACTGCAGTGCAGCACTGTGGGTGATCTCAAGAAACTGCAGAGAGACCCTGCAGTCTTGGAGAATTTCAGGTTTACCGTAAGCGGCTAATGACAATAATATCACGTCTATATCAAAATTACAGATGAACGCTTTAAGTCGAATCCCGTAAAACAGGTTTCCACCTTAGGCATCGTTTGCACAATCCATAAGGAATCAATTCAAAATCCCGCTGCACAACTTGAGATTGGCATATTCATCAGAAGACCGACGCACACAGTTAGACGTACGATGAAAATGAAGGCTTTGCGGGGTAAAACACTTAGCTGCACGAGCTTAGTCTGCTCATCTCAGTATGCTATTGCAGCCACTGGTTAGACTAAAATTGTTTACAATTATGAGAGCAGAAGTTGAACGTAGACGCAAAGCTCAATGAGATATCACGTAAAATTGAAGGGATACAGAAAAGTGAGATTACATAAAATTTACATGAAAAGAACCGAAAACCGGTTTCTGATTATGAATAAGCTCAGAAAATAAGTGTGAAATGGACAGCATCGAAACACACATGAACACGGAAATTGATCGAATACCGGCACTCAATAGACTATCTCAAAGTTTTTCTGTGTTTAAAATGTGACATACAATACTGTATAAAATTTAAATAAATGTTCTTCAAACGCAGGAATAGTTTCACAATATTCTTACGGTTAATAAGTCTCACTTGAACTGTTTAAGTAGAATCTTGGTGAACTTTTCCTCTTCACCTATGTGCTCGCTGGATAAAAACTGGAACTTAGTACATTTTGCAGTTGTTCAGGAAAAGTGGGTCGAGTTAAATGGTTGTAGAGCATGAAATGGGAAAAACAGTGTTGAATAACTCGGCGCGAGGCGATCTGCAAACCATCTTGTCCTTTTTATGTGGTTTTGAGCTGCAGTCGTCAACATTTTCATCGCAGTTTCCGGCTACCATGGATTAACTCCCTTGTAGAAACTATCCCGATTACTTGGACCTTCAGTATAGCAGAAAACTTAGTCTCACTAGCTTAACGCAAGGTATGGGCTGTACACGGCTACGGGCAGCAGAACAAATTCCAAACGCACCCAAACCCACAGAGAGGACTGCGACCTGAGAGCTCTTTGTTTCTTCCGTTTCCTGTAATCTAACACAACTGTAGTACTTGTTCAATATGCAAAGCTCAGTCCGATGGTAGTAAATTTCTCTTTTTCCATTACTGCCACCTTAAAACCAAATAACAATGCTGTCATTTTGAGTTCATTTAAGGATACCGACTTCAACTCAGACATTATTTTTGGCGAAGTGTACTTTTTTCGTCGCCGGCTATGCAGTCCCGCCCAGGTACCGTACACTGCCAATAGGTCGGCTAATTCCAAGCTGCTCTGTGTGACCTGCTGGTGTTCGGCTTTCAACAGGGCTCCTCCAAAGTGTCCCCTTTGAGATATTTCATGCACCCCCAGGCCACTTCTCCATTTCTTGATAGATGGTTCGAAGACGGTCTCTCGGGGTTAGCAACTTCGTGTTGCCCATTGCGACGTTCTGTCTTGGAATTCACCATTGAAAGCACAGACTTATCTTATTTTGAGTGAACTTCACTTTCCTGAGATGGACCGTTGGTTTTATTATCAAAAATTTTGTTGTTCTGCATAGGCATTTCTGTCAGCAACAGCTAAGCAATTTACTGATGCCTATTGTTTAAATTCTTTCGGCAGGGGTCCGAAAAGTGTCCAGCCAAGTATCGTTCGCGTGGCGAATGGTACTTTTCGATTGCTTATACTCTGTTCAGGCACCAAATGAGCCTCTGGTACATTGCATCAAAATAGTATGTCGACGTGGGAGCTAGACACTTTTTCGAACTCTATGTCGCTGAGATGGGACCATCCCTTGGTGATCAATCTAATAGAGTCGGTTGGTCTCCTTGGCAGACTATCTATTGCGGAGGCTGCCGGAATTTCTACAGTCTCCCCATCAGTTAATGAAGGTAAATCCAGGGTCAGCCTCATGGAATTATTAACATGACCCCCCGCAATCATGCTGATAGTGGGAGAGGTAGGCCGGCCGACTAGTTCACAGCTTTCTAGAAGCTCGCTAGTAATCAGCGAGGTATCCGACCCCGTGTCCAAAAATGCATTGACCTTCCTCAATCCTTTAGGTGTCACGATGCCGACAGGCACGATGCCCAATCTCGCCAGCTTGAAATCATCACGTCTCGCTGGACAGGCAATTCTGGGTTCATTCGGCCGAATAGGCCTATTGTTAAGATAGCCATGTAGTAAGGGGTGATGATTACCCAAGCATCCGTCCTGGTTACATTCCACTCTTAAGCTGCATTCAGAGGCTCGATGAAATTTGTTCAAACGCATAAAGCATGAGCCTATCCTTTTTACTGCGCACCACCGGCGGAGTATACTCATTCCATGAAAGGTTGGACAATCTGGTAGCCCATACAGTGAGTTGCATGGCTTGCACTCAGTTGATATCTTGGGCTCTCGAATTATCATTTGCATGTTAGCCAAAGACTGGATTCGGTTACAGTCCGCCCCTACAGTTTGAGCAGACGTTGGTTTCGTTCTCGCCAGCCTGCAACTCTCGCGTACGATTTGTCCAAATGGACTGTTGGCTATACGGGGTTGTTGGCCTACGAACTCCGTCAAATCGCTGAACGAAGATGCTCGCCCAAGCATATTTATTTTTCCAGCCTCCCCTGCCCATCGGCGTTGTAAAATAATAGGCAGACATTGGACAATGTATTCCTGAATGTGCGACGCATTCAGACCAGACTGGTATTCTAAATGCTGCAGTGCTATACTGCAATTCTGCATTTTTATTACCAAATTTGGCAGTAATTCAGCCTTGCCCTCAGTCCTTTTTGCCTCCAGTAAGACAGCATCAATCAGGCTTCTAGTCAACTTGCATGGTTATCCAAACAAATGTTTTAGGATTCTGCGTGCCCTGATGTACCCCATTGATGGATCAAACATCGCGCAGCCTTCGACAGCACGTTTGGCCCTCCCTCTACCAAAAACCTTTGCCTAGTATCTGCAACTATGCACTAAATAAAATTTTCGAATTGCTTCATGAATACACAGTATTGCTCCGGGTGCCCGTCGGAAGGAGCTAGCTTCACTCTCGCCTCGTCGAGTGTAAGGACCTCGGTAGTTTCAGGCGGTCTCAGGGGTTTATGTTCTTCAATCGCTGTGCCCTTTTGACGTTGACATCGTGAACTACATGGACTTTTGCTGGATAGCTGAAACCAGTTCCCTGTTTAAGAGGCTCTGCTTCCTTTCTGGTTAACCGAAGCTCGTTCTCTCAGTCTATCACTCTCTTTCTATAAGTAATAATGTCAGCAAACTCATCGCAATTAGAAACATCTGACCTGGCACTGACAAAACTATTAGACCTAGCATTATTCAGAGAATCAGTAACACCCAAACCATCCCCAGAGACTTGCCCAGTTAATTCCTGTTGTCTCAATAGGTCCCTGCTTCCTCGTCTGGGCATTTTTAATGAGTTTTATTGTCGAGGTTTTACTTGAGTACTGTAAGTTCATTCTCGCAAATCGAGCAACGCGTAGCCGATGCAAACAAATCCTAGAACCAGAACAAGATTGATTCGTATATTCTACCGTACTAAGCTGAAATTCACAAAGGGTTCAAATATATACAAACCCTTAGTATGTGGCCAAATAGACTTCACGGTAAAACCCAAAGTTTCAAAGCCCCAAGGTTCAAGCTCGAAGGCCAGAAACGGTTCAAGGCCAGATTCAAATGTCTCAGATGAATAAACAAACGTGAAAAAGTGTGGTGTGTGGACGAGCTTTTCAAAGTAATGTTAAATGTGGCCAAATTCACAAAGCAAGTAGAAGGTTTGGAAGGGTTTTCAGTATTTGCTTTGTACAAACGCTTTGAAAGGCTTACCATGCACAGACCTCGAGTCGAGCTTAAGGCGAATTATTGCTTTCTTAGTAAGGGAATACCTGGCTCAGATCGGCAAATGGAAATCTGTCTGGGGGCAATCGCCAATTCACCAAATCCATAATCGTCATGTGCATCTTATATAAGCACCATTAATTTGAGGATGCCTTCAGATCGATGACATGTTTCCGAGAATTGTCGACGCTGGACCTTGGGCCTATCATGAAAAGGTGGCTCACGGAAGCGAGATATCACGGGCTATGTTGCAGAAATGCTTGACAAGTTCATTCTTTTTACTAGTTTATATTCCCATGAAAATTTATCAGTTATTTACATGAGGTGGCATCACCTTTTTGCAATGCGTCTTTGACATAGTTCCAAGAGCAAAACAATTATTCGCGCATCCCTATATCACATCTGAACATGGAATAGAAACACTCAAAATGATGTCAGTCTTTCCATCCCTGCTTCTTTTTTCAGATCTCGGCGTGGTACCACTTTACTTATGCTGATCCGTGTGAAGAAAACTTTCCCAAGTAGCATACTGCCCACAGCAAATTTCGGTAACATGCCGGTAAAAAGTGGGCAGAGAAATATTGGACATATTATTAGAAAGGCCACACAATTAGTCTCCAAAGGCCTTCGTGAGTAATAATGCGCCATTCTGATTCACATTTATGTTTGCAAATTGCGCTGCAATCGTGGATCTTGGTTTTATTCAAGTCAGGGTCAGATTTGAATTCCATATAGGCTTTACTTTGTCGTCCATTTCACGGGCTTCCATTCGTGATTTTGTCACCGTTTGAGGTGGCTGTGGAAGTTATAGTGTTCATTACTTGCAGTGGTGATCAGTGGGTTCGTGCTTTATGGTCAGGTCTTTAGTGGTTTCTTGAGGTAAATGGTATCTACAGAGGTGATTACCGCAGAGAATAATTATTTTTAGCTAGCTCAAGTAGAATGCTATCATGAACAACCACTAACCAAGCATAAAATGGGGTTAACTGATGTTATCCTTGTGGTGAAGTGGGAACGTATTTACCTTAGGGGCCACGCGAGGAGTTTTGGAGCACTTCCAGTAGCTTTCCTGTGAAATAAGGCGAGATTTCGGCATGCGCCCTACAGCGCATAAAGTATGGTTTGGGGATATTCTGTTTTCCAACCATTCCCCAGGTTTAACGGCGAATCGCTGGATACATTTCCGGATACTGCTTCATATTGTGCGGTTACGAAGGCTGAGATAGATAAGTGAAAGAGATACTGTTTGAAGAAGAAAGGACTCAGCTCTGGGAAGTATGCTGTTTGCGGAGGGGCCATAATGAGTGAGCCGCCCCAAGTTAGATTTGCCTGGTGAGAGGAATCGTTAGCTTTGTTACTTTCATTCCAGGGGATTTGCTTATGAATGCGACTGCTGAATGTGGTTCTACGATTCCAGAAAACGTGCCATTTTGCCAGAAGCTTAAGGCAAGCTTACAAGACGACACTATTCCGACGGATTCACCAAAGCAGCCAGCAGTTATTTGTAAGTTAATCACTGGAATATCAATATTGACTCATTTATCGTAAACAGTTGAGGCTCCCACTAAATAAGCCGTTACATCTAAAGGGCTGCCACGAATAACAGGTTTTTGTTTCTTTTCCGGCTCACTAAATTCCGTTAATGGTTACTCCTTTGGACCGCTTGTTACGTGCACCACAGTCTGCTGACGATGGCAGTTCTCTTTTGGACCCCTTGGGAAAAGATTTGTTTGTTTTCGACTGACTTCGGTCCAACAAAGGGGAATCTTGGGAGCAATCAGTGAGCATATGCAGAACCTTTGTCGGGATCCAAGGAGCTTATTGAGTGCTCTAGGGGAATATCCCATCAAAATTTGGATAACGGGTTTACATTCATACGAGACTGACTCATGTTCGGACGAGTCAGCTAACGAACATTGTTCCAGCTTCCATAGAAATCAACATTCAGGTGAGTTGTGATGGTACTTTGGTTTATCTTTCCTCTAATACGCAGCTGTGGCCAGTACCGGTGAGACTGATCAAGCCTTCCAGCCTCAAAATTTTCATCGTTGGGTTTTACCGCGGTTTGGGCGAACAGTCCAACGTGTCAACTTTCGTGGGTGAATGCTAGATGGGATTGAGCAAAGCGTTAACGGAAGGAATGCCCTTTGGCAACAGGCGCATTAAGTGCCAACTGTTGTCAGTTATCAGCAATACTCCGGGCAGAAGCTTTTTTCAGAAAAGTGAAAGGTCTAACCCGTTACTTTGGTTGAGATAAGTGTATCCCACGCTGCTTGCAGTGTGAAAAAAGAATGACTTTTCCGTATGTTAAGTGCAAAGCTCGTGATGACGAGGCATTTCATGTCATGCGGCATTGGAGAATTCACACCGGAGTAAGTCCCTTTGCTTTCTTTCCCACTGACATGATTCAGGCTTTCCAGTCAGACTACGTGCATCTTGTCTATTTGGGTGTGAGGAATAAACTTCTGAATCTCTGTTTGCTTGGCCCTCTCAGTTCATTTGGTAGCTTGGATGAAGTTGCCTTTGAGGACGTTGGCAATCGGATATTCTATTTGCATGCTGCCACTTCGTGCGACTTCCAGCGGCTTTGACGCTATGTTCACAATATGGACCGATGGACGGCAATGAAACTTCGTACATTACTAATGTATTTGGGACCTGTTTGTTTGGAGCGCTTGTCGAGTGAGGATGCTCATAAATATTTCACCCGGCTTTCGGTTGCCATTCATATTTTGTGCCATCCAGTTATGCACTTATCACGTAACGCCCTTGCGGAATCTATTTTGCGTACATTTGTGCAAAAATTATCCTTTCACTGTGTTTCAAATATTAAATTCAACGTTGATTCATTATTTCACCTATCCACAGAGGTTTTTAATCACAGGACACTGGATAAATTTTCCTCTTTCCCGCTTGAATCATATCTACGCAACTTGTAGTTCGGTATTCACAATCCGAGAAATACAGCTTGGCTGTTGTACCGCCTTTCGTGTGAGCGTATTACTTTGGATAACCCAGATTCCACTGTCAACATATAAGATGAGGTCGGACAACCAATCCACCGGTTCCGTGGATGCAAAAACGTTGTCCTACTGAGCCACATTATCTTGTCCCTCAGCCCACAGAGCAAAGTCGTCGTCGCTGATGGTATATCTGCCGAAATTTTCGGAATACCTGAGGTACCAACCGGTGTGAAATCTTTCAAAAACCCGTGTCAGCTTTTCAGCAAACCTATGCAGCTAACCACCTGTACATATGTCCTCTTGAAGGTATGCCCACTGATATTGTGACACTTTCTCTAGGTACCGTTGTCTTTAAAGGCTGCCTCATATCGTTTGGCATTCTTCGTGTAATCGTACCCATATAACGCATTTTTTCATTGATACTTCACCGATTGTTATACATTTGGTACTTAAAATTTACAATGAATATCTCTATTATGCACTGTCAGGGGCTGATTGTTTTAGATTTGCCCAGTGGTTGTCTCCTGTTGTGATAAATCTGTGGCCAGCGCCCACAGTAACTGGTTGGTGAATGACGGAAGGGTACGTGGGCCCAAGTCGCCCACCTTCCAGGTTTACCAGAGATTGCTGTTGGAAGGTTCAAAATTGGTGGACAGTGGTCCAGATTACGAAATCCACGAGGCGTATCACTCAGGTAAAGTTGACGCATACGTAACGACCAAAGCACTCAAGTCCTGGTCCGGGTGAAGCCTGATCAACGATTTAATGCTCGATTCACCGACTAGAAAGCTTCACTCGTTCTGGGTAGCACCTCAGAGCCTCAAAAATACGCGTAGCCCAAATTAATGCAGAACCTAAATCAAAAAGGCGATTGCTCTGCAAATTCTACGGAACTATTGGCGAGCAAAATTGTGAGTGCAAATGCGGTCAGACCTTTGACAGTGAGCCTCAGTCACTATCCAATTAAAATGGTAACCAAAATGGGACAAAATTTTGTAAAAATGGTAACAGTCGATCAAAAAATGTATATAGTAGGCACCTACCCTGAAGCTCAAACAAATAGAACAGGTTTTCCACGCTTAATCGGGCCCAAAGAACAATTTCCTGGGCTTGGCAGCCAAAGATCAGCGTGAACGAGCTGAACGTTCACAATCAGTCGACGTGAGCGAGAAAGTGAGGCCGAATGGCAATAAAACAAAACTGTGTTGAATCAGTGCGACTCACCACCGTGCCAAATGTCCACAAAGTATTCTCTGTAACGAAGCACAACCATAAAAATGAAAGCAAGTGTACAAAGCGTAAAATAATTTTCGGCCATAAAACAGTGTCCGCACGAATTAGATTGGAGAAAGCGGCCGAAAACTGGTCACAAAGTATATGAATGTAAGCAGAAGAGGAATTTTTCAATCAACCTGGATGGTACAGTATATTCTTATACTGTCAAATAAGTGGAAGGATGCAATGGAGTTCGAGAGGAAGTTTATTGGTGAAACTGGCAAATCAGTGTAGTTGGATAATACTTTACCAAAGAAGCTCTTTGCTGAGCACTATTCGGTTCACTGCAGGCGAGTTACCACTTCATTTCCAATCCTTCAAGAATACTCATTAGTTTCACGTAGGATGAGAGTCCTGAGGAACTCACTCTAGCTCAGTGGATTTGTATGGAATCTCCCGTACAATCACCAATGTCACCAGGGTCAGTTTTGGACTTAGCTCACTTCCAACCAAGGTAAAGTAAATGCAGCTTTCCTCGTCAAGCCTTCAAGAGGTCCGTCAAGATTGACGGATGAGAATAACCACTGGAGTAGAGATAGAAGCCCCATTTGCCACTCCAAGGTCGGTGGATTTATAGTCCAGGCAATAAGAATATTTCATGTGACTCGTTCCACTCATGAGCTATGATTCAGCCGGCCAGCCAGATGCAGAATTTCCCCCAAGGATGGCTGGGTCATGGCGTTATTAACTCCATCTATTATATTCAGACAATATAAAGCGTACTCTCCTCGCTTGAATGGTCTGCAGACCGACCGTTCTTTTCTTAATGGGAAAATTGACAGGTTCATTAGTCCTAATAAAGGAGGGGCGGTCCCCACCTACGAGCCGTTCCAGGCAAACGAAGAAGCCAAACTGAGCAAGCTGGAAAAAAACCTGGGAGGGAAAGGTAGTTTTAACTGCACCGTGAGTAGCATAAACGGTTGAGCTTACAAGTGCAAGTGAAAGCTGTACAGCACCGCATTGCAACGGATCTTGGATCAACTGTGCGAGGAATGTTGTCTTCGTTAGTTGGAGGTCTAGAGCCCCGGTGTAATTGGACCAAAAACCTGGAAAACTATCAATCGGAAATTATCGATTTCCGCACTCTGTGATAGTTAAAGCTTCTTCATCAATACTACAATCAACCCATGAAAGCCGTCAAAACGACTACCCGATTCCAGGAGATACCACTTTCGGATAACGAGTGTGTTATAAAAAGGAGGCCTACGGATGCCCAAGATCGGGGTTTGGGTCGTCGGAGTACCAGGTAGGCTCAAATTCCCCCGTGGAACACACATACAACAAAACTTACACTTCATTTGAGTACCACAGTTTACTGATTTTCGTTTTTTTGTTTACACACACACACACACACACACATATATATATATATATATATGAATTTTTTTCCGATGGCGACTGAGCACTTTGATCACCAGCTATACATGACAGGTTTATAAAGTATATGGACCATCGATAAAGGCGTTATTAGTAAAAGAGTAAACTTAGTGCGTAAAGCTGGTCTAGTCTCCTGGCCAGTGACGGTAAGCACACTCAGACGGCGGCTAACAAAATCGTTGGTAATTTAGGAATGGGATCTGGAATTTAGACGTACGTGGGGTTGGGGTATAGCTCAGAGCACATCAATTTTCGCCTGCCCACCGTTTACCGTACCGGTACCGGCACGATTGCACCTCCCAAAGGTCACTGGAATATTACCGGAAAGTCACCGGAACTGTACCGGCACTTCGCCAGAACCGGTCATGTGCCAGCCCGGGTACTCTCTGCTGTTGGGGTTGTAATTATCATCCTTTATAAAGTTTATTATTTTGCCGAAAGGTGTTGGAGTTCTCTTGCGATCGGCCAACTACCGGCCAGTGAATCATACCCCAGTAGTATCGAGGATTATGGAAAGATTATTGAAAGTTAAGCCAACAGATCACCCCCTGAAAAACCACCTTATAAGTGAAGGTCAGCACGGTTTCCTAAAACATCGATCCTGCGCAACTTGTATGGCTGACTTTCTGAATCTTATTACGATAGCTGTTATTGACGGTGGGGCAGTGATTTTAGCCTTTTAAGACATGTCTAAGGCCTTCGACCGGGTGTCTCACATTCGTTTGTTGTCAAAGCTAAGACACACGGCATTGTTGACCCACTATATGCCCGGCCGGAATCGTACTTGTCCTCGCGCAGTCAAGTGGTAAACGTTGATGGCACAATTTCCACACCCAGCCCTGTAACCAGCAGCGTGATGCGAGGTAGTGTAACGGGCCCGTTGTTGTTCCTCGTGTACATAAATGATATATTTACCGTGGCTCACCATGGAAGGCCGTTTTCACTTGCTGATGACGTAGGGTTGTTGTACATCTTCGACCATAAGCCATTGGGTAGTACTATGGCGAAAACTTCGAAGGACATACGGATGCTCAATTCGTGGTGTACCGATTAGGTAATGAAGTTCTCAGCGGGCAAAAGCTGCATTCTTACACACAAGTGTCATGTCTCTTCGGAAACGTTTAGCATAGGTGGTCAGCTGATCCCCAGCAAATCATCAGTACGCGACCTGGGCATATACTACCCCTGTTCGTTCAACTTCTCGGAGAATCGAACGGACGGCTTGATGTCCTGACACTCGCATCAAACAATGATTCATACACTGCGGAGGAGTGAGCGTACGAATTTGGTTCTGGCTACGGACACGCGGGTCTGAGTCAGGGGCCACGAGATCTACGTGCCGCACAAGTTGCCGTATATATCACTCAAGTTTTATTAACCTTTCGTGTACAACCTTGTGTTTTGCAAAGTCAAACCATCCACCAAGTAGTTCCAATTTCTAGATACTAGAGGTTCCTCTTTACCACTGACCGTTGATTCCCAGCTGCGAGCATCCCAGACTGAGTTTTTCTATTTTTGTCTTTCCAAACAACCACAGATGTTGATCTTCCCTTCGATGGCTCGGCATAATACCTGGCCCACATTTTCCGGCTGAAAATTCGATACCTGCCCGTCATTTCGTCACTACCACGTTAGCTCTGCTCTCCAGGACCCCTCACAATCTGGCCACAAGCTCTTGGACTATCCGATCTTTACGGCTATATGACAACGCCAATATCCCTCGAGGGAAACCCGCCGGTGCGGGGCGCGTTCAGATCCACCGCTTTGGCCGGCGCACATCAGGCATGCAGGAAGCCTGCAACGACATGCTGGAGCAGATAGGATGGCGGATCGCACCTCCTGTCACTAAAAATGGTTATCAGGTTGGGTGTTCAGCTCACGGTCAGCCCTACCCACCGGCACCGGTTGCGGCAAAATAATCACCATTTGTACACCCGAAATGCTGCAAATATGGAACTATCTCCCCCAGTTATCGCCTATTTTTCATCGTACTCATCTCCATCTTCGTCATCCTAACTTACCGCTTCTTACGCCAGGCAAAATCTACTTTCCCTAACACATAATTGTCTCTGGGTCAAAAGACCGTTTCCGTACTGGGCTTACCGTTCATTATCCTTTGCCCCGAGGATTCGTGCCAAACCACCCGCTTGCCCCATTCGCAAGCTTAACCAATCCCTGAGATAAAATCGCCCTTTTTTATCACATTTACCTATATATTGGAAAAGGGTCACATTTAATGTTGTCATACACTTCCGCCCTACAATGTTCAAACAGCATATTCACTGAGGAATTTTTGTCTCCAGCGCATCCCAAGAGTCGACGATATTGTGATAGTTCGCTCTCTCTATCAGTCCTTCTGTTTACCCACACGGCTGTAGCATCGCAATATTCTCACCTTGCGAAGATTCATGCCCTCCCTATATATTCACATCTGAGAGACATCTGTATAGAGCGTTTTGAGCTTTCGCCATCACGTGATCCACCTTTTACAAAGAATACCATCAGATGGTATTTCACCTGTCAACTACTTCACCGCCCAACTTCGCAACTGCATTCATTGGTTAATTGGTGTTTTTTCATATCCAGTATTCTATCTTGGAAAATCCTCTCGGAAAATTTTGATTCTTGCATCTCTCTGGTCTTCATGTTCAGTCCTTAGACAACAATAATCAAATGTACATACTCACCTGTCATCTAAATATTCATCTTTGCAAACCGTGTATCTGCGACCATCATGGCTACGCATCACAAATTGATTTGTCGCCCAGTGCCCATTTCCATTTTAGTGCATCACATTCTTCCTTTCTGAAAGTAAATAATGTGCGCAACGATTACACGTTTACATCCGGCCACTTCTTTCACCATCACTTAGGTTATCTCTCTCTACAGGTGAGTCCTTCACTGGGTATTTAGCCGACTCAGTCGGTATTTGGTCGCTGAAAGTTACAAGGCTAATCTTCGAAAGAATTTGCTTGTTCTTTTTCTGCAAATTCATTCCTTTCATCGTCTGATTTCTAATCCAAAGCCGTGCCATACTCCGCGGAGAGCTATAGCTGGTTCACGCCTCCCTTGGAAACTTCTTTTTCCTCAAGGTGAACAAACACTCCGTCAGTTCTACTTGGTTCTCTCGTTGCGCAGTCCCTCTTTTTGTAATATTTGAGTAAGAGTCTACTACTTCCGACCAGCTCCGCCCTGACTGGGCCAGCTTGACCACCCGACCTTGAGTTCAAATTTGCCGGGCACCGCCATAAATAACAACTCAGATACATTCCCCTGTACTATATCGAGTGAACATACCTGAATCCCCCCTTGGAATTCGGACTCTACGTCCAACTGTACCGTTCGATCTTGCCTTACAGCATGCCTCGGGGTTATCCAAAACAAACCATTACCATTATCATTATCATCAATGTCAGATTCCCGTAGGTTAGCTGTTGAAAGTTGCTGTTTGAAAGTAATTGGAAACTGAAGTACACAGATACGTTATTTTCTTAGTCACTGACCTGCAGGTGCGCTAGTTGAGCCCAGACTACAGGCCAGTTTCAGGAGCAAGAGCAATGTGTAATTTTAGGGTAAAGGTTGGGAGCCGTCGGAAAGTGGGTTTTGAATACAGCTTGCCCGCTAGTTGCCCTTCAGATATCGGCACCCCGTCGGTACCCTTTGCGGCAAATTGTCCACATCCCAGAGGAACTTATTCCGGGCAATACCGGCAGCTCACCGGTAAGCTACCGGCGTAGGCCCGGATCCGGTAAGAGCCCGGCTTGCTTCCAGGGTATGACTTGTTCCTCCGCAACTGTTACAGGGGATTCTTTCCTTGTCTCAGGACTGTGGATGCCATCAAGTGAATTATCTGACTCGTTACTCGTCGAACCGGAACAAAGGCCTGATGGATTGTAGCAAACGTCTTAGCCACTAACTTTGTACATCGTCTCTCTCTCTGTGAGGGAGGCAATCGAATCTGCGGTATTAACCCTGTGGACTACGATCCGCTTCTTGCCCCTCCATATGGTAGCTCTGGAATAGCCAAGTAACTCAGGGTGTGTTTTTCCATACATAGATGGACAGATGCGTGAAAACAAATGGCATGTACCCACACTTTCGTCGGCAGTTTTTGCGTTTATGATGGATTCTCCGGTATTCCTATAGATTTCGATCGTCTTTTGGGGTGTTGCAGTGACTTACTGCGAATTTTCTCCGGGGGACACTCAGGTAATGTCGAGTGTCCCAACAGGCAGCATGTGTTGTACAAATGGTGAGCCATGTTGCATGCGTTCAGTATAGTGCCCTAACAGGCCGTGTTGGCAGCCTTTCCGGGACACTTAACCTTACAGTATTGCCGGCTTTCTTTATTCTTCCGTGAGTTTCCGAAGCGATTGCATCGATATAGAGACCGGCGCTGGATAAGATTTTGGGGTCAGTATGATGTGTTGTTTCAGCAATCGTCAGTGGGGAAATCTTTGATAAAGCACGCTCAATCGATTCCCATTTATTATAAAGTCATTTGTCTTCTGTTCAAATTTTGGCCCCGCTGTGTTTATCGACCAGTGGTAAGGAACATGTGTTGACAACTGCCTTCATGTCAGAGTTTGTGTTTTTTTCACTCTGGAGGCCCGAGTGGTTCGTTGAGGACCAGGGCGGACAATGAGATTCAAATACAAACTTAGCTATATTTTTAGTCTAAAACAGGGGCAGCAGTGATAAGTTAGGTATCAACCTTACGGGGAAAAATAGCCACTAGTTAAGTGCAAACCGGATGGGAAGCGTAGAAGTTTGAATATAGTTAGTAGTTAGGGGTATTTCGAGCACATTTTGGGGACGAGAGCTACTAAAATAGGGCATAGCAATAATTCGCAACAATAAATAACAATTTCGCCGTGGTGTGGTGCTTTTATTTACACTAGTAGGTCAATATTCAGTTCAGGGCAGGTAACAGCCACGGCCAGTCAAGCGTCCAAAATTCTTTCGATAGGATGCACATCAGTTGTGCGCCCACCACCGCCGAGTGTATGAGAGGGAAACGTAAAACCTCATGGCGTATCAACTGCGAGAGACATTATGCATTGTGAGCGTTCACCGAGACAGTAAGCAACAAAAGAAAATGTCAAATGCAACACACCTCAGATGGACCACAGCGCTGCCCATCGTCCATCTTGTGAACACACTCAAAGCTCACTACCAGGAAAAATCTCGTGCCACTTGCGATCAAGGGCACCTTTGAAGGACTGGACGGCCTGCAGTTCTATTAGTCCACCAGGCAGACTGTTCCAGTCGTTCGCTAGCCTGTTTTTAAAGAAGTGCGATCTGGTCATCAACCTAGCCTGAACTTTCGTCAACTGCTTTTCGTGTCCCCCTGTTCGAGAACCTACAGCCACTTAGAACAGACTATCCGGCCTAAGGCCAGAAAAGCCTTTCATTACTTTGAACTTTTCTTGAGGATCTCTTTGACGTATCTTCCTTTCCAACGAGAAGATATTCAGGCCACAGAGTCTCTGCTCGTACGTTTTATCCTCTGCTCATCAGCCATTCGTGCCTCGAGACGCTGAACTTTCTTTAAGCATGCGACGTCCTTTTTGTAGAAGGGTGACCAAGCCTGCACGCTACCTTCCAAGTGAGATATCACTATAGCCATGTAAATAAGTACGAATATTTCCGGCTGCCGGCAAGACAGTGCTGATCGCAGTCTAAAGAGCTCACCACGAGCCTTTTGTGCAGCAGCGTTGCACTGGTGCGGCCATTTGAACTCAATGCTCATGATGACCCCGAGGTCTTTAACCCTACTGACTGCTTCTATGGTGAAAGGCTATTTGTCATGGGTGACAGCTAAGCTGTCTGTTGCCCTTGACAACAACTGGTTTTCTCCAGCATTCAGTGTTTGTGTCCCCTTTATATGCCCAGTCTAGGACGGTCCCTGTATCCCTGCCTAAGTAGACCCAACCCTCAGATCCAAAAATCTTCACATCGCCCGCATAATTAAAGGTCGGATTCCAGGTCGGTAACAAACAACAAGAATAGCATCGGGCCTGGGACGGACCCCTGAGGTCGCCGTTAGAGTTTCAAAGGATTGAAACAGGCCCCCGATTGAATTGATGACCGCTGAACCGTTTGTGGAGCATAAGCTCCGGCTGGACCGCTGTTGTGACAGGGTATTCGCCGAAGCCAGCAGATAGGTAGCCGCCATACCTTTGATTCTTTTTCACTTCTCATGTCATTGTTACTATTGTTGCTGTAGTACTCCTTCAGTCTTCGTCTATTTTTGGCTCTCACCCTTCCGTCTTATAACTTCACTAACTCTTCTTTCACCAACTCGAACTTTCACCCTCATAACTTCTGTCACTGAGGTAGATGGGGTACTGGTTTGAAGTCACCAACAGACAGTGGTCCTGTGAGGTTCCTCAGAATGGAGCATAGACATGGAATGTCCTTCTTCAGTATATCATAACCAGATCACTGAAGGTTCTCTTCCGTTTGTTTCAACACCAAGCGATCCAAGGAGCTCACAGCGGAAGGACCTGGTAAAACTTGGCACCCCGCCGTCTTTGTCCTGTGATTTCATTCAGCTTGTTTAGTTAAGCCCGTCGTTACATACTCCTTCAGGTCTCTCAGCGCGGTAAGTTGGGATGCGTAAACATCCTGGGTGCTTTCCGCGTGTGTTCAATGACTGTGCGAGAATTTGATACAGCAGAATGAAACCAATGAATGGGCATAAGGGAGAATCACAATTCGTTCTTGATCATGTTGATATACATTGGTCGCAGGAAAACGTAGATGAAAAAATTCGATCGGTATGTTTGCGACTAAATGTAAGCATTGTATAGATAAAAGAATGGATCACCGGGCCAGGGGGGAAGCTTCTTTCCTCCCAAACCGCAAAGCCATATAGTTTTGAAGAGGCACTGGCCCTCCGGAAGGCTCATGAACAGTTTGAATTTAAATGCATGGTAAATATGCAAGTGCTTTTTTGTTACGCGAATCGCTAGAAAGCATTAGAAGACTTTGCATCTCTGTGTGAATACAGGAAACAAAACATTTCTATCCCCGAATTGAACCAGCTGGACTATATGGTTCAGAATTACGTCGACCGGCTAAACAAGCGGACATTTTTCATCGTGTCATGCTACACGTACTTTCATCTCGTCGAAGAGGTAAGAACTTTATTTGATTGCATGGATTTTGAAAGCTTTGGAAGGTATTAGAGAACCTTCAAAAACGTTCAAAGGAAGTGAACACTTACAAGTTAGGTTCTATCAGACATGCGATTGAAGAAATTGAAATCGGAATCGGAAAATGTAAAACTCACATAAATCATATTGCCCACGAATTGGATCGACTGCGAGTTATTTTGACTTCCACGGACCAGCCTTATCTGGACCATTTAGAGAGTGGTTTCGATGATACGTGTAAAACTCTCAGTGAGCGACTACAAGAATTGCGGATTCGTAAGCTGATACTCAAAAAGCATTCAAAAGTGAGCCTTACTATTATTGACAATGTAGGACTATTCGATTTGTTATGTTATTTCATAAATATATTCTTTGAAACGCACTTATATGAACATGCCATTTTTTACACAACAGGTCTAACGAAATGAATGGCGTAAAGTCGCGGCGGATAACTACGGTCACAAATCGAAGGGTGCTTCACCAGTAGTCAGCAAACCAAAGTCACGCACCACAGACTCTATGAGAACTTACAGAGCAGAGAGTACACAGCGATAAATGAACAGAAACGACCTATAAGTACATGTGTTCTATTGACGGTCAAGCCAGAAACAACCTGGCTCAGAGTGATGAAACAAAGTTTAGACAAGAGAGAAGGGCAATAGAAATAATGGTTGCCAGAAATTGAGCTGGTGTCACTACACAACCTTTCCCTAGAAGACTGAGGGAAATATCTTCGAAATGCTAAATCATGGTAATGTTGTTTCTTTCAAAGAGTGTTGTAAGGCTGCTAGGCCTTACCTCACAGTCTCTTAATTAAACGTATTCTTCCATCCTTCGTACTACGTGGATCACCTGCACGCCACTCTAGTGCTCGCGCTGTACAAATGTGTTAACAATAACGGTGTTCTCCAAGACTCGCAAGAACGAGAGGGCGATGGAAAGAGATAGTGATTAGCGTGTATTTAAGAGCTTGCGTAAGAATGTGCGCAGCAGAAACGGTAAGATGGTCACCGTGCTTGGCAGCAAAGGTTCGGAGAAACAATAATGTTGAACAAATAAACGAAGTTGATTCTCGCTACAGTATCACGCTATTGGAGAAGCAACGGAAATGACAACAGAAACGAAAAGTGTGTGGACAGCCACCAACTTATCGTTTGTTGGGATAAAAAACAATATTTGGAGTGGTACCTGTGCTCGTCTGCAGAATCATTTCATGGCCGGATAATTGTTCCGAGGTTATTTTTGGTAAAATTGTTAGCCTTAAGCAGGATGTTCAGAGCCTTTGCAGTAGGTTCCTTGCCGGTAAATAAATTGGACTGCCATGCCGGAAAAAAGACTAGGCATGCGTAAACCTTGACATGCTTACAGACGATGGTATAAGAGTGGTATATCTTCTCCACTCGTGTGAGAACTCCAGGTCGTCTGGTTTGCGCAGATACATGGCTTGACAATTGAAGATCTGTTAGCCGAAAAACTCAAGCGACGGTACAAAAACAAATACAAATGCATGCGTGATAGTTGTACAACGTCATCTGTGCACAGAAAACCACCAGAAATTGTGAGACGTTCTTTCGAGTTCTTTATATATGAGAGAAAAATTGAATCATCAGTTGCGGTTATTTATAAAGAAAATGGTGTCCACGATACGTAGGGGATTGTTTCACGACCCGACCGCGACGGTCTCACTGTAACAGGGGTTCGGGGTTTGTTGTATCCATGCATGGTAATGTTGTGTTGAACCGGATATAGGTACGGTGATTGGTACTGGAATCAAATTGTTTTCCTCCTTCCGTGAAAGCTAGTTTCAGTCTGTGTATGGAAACGGTTTGTTGTTTACCCTCAAGTTCTATGGTGCAGCACCTTCTTTGCGTTCTAGAACTCGATGCTGGCCTAACTGAAGAGCCCGGAGCGGATGCCCTGTACTCTTTGTACGTCAAAAGACTTGTGTGCATGTGGATAGTTACTTAGTTACCCATGCCATGCAGGGTTTGCATGCTCTTAAAGGTGCTTTGAGTTGCCTATAGAAACGTTTGGTTAGAATGTTAGTGGCTGAATGATACGTCGTAGTCTTGTTTGCATCCCAATACACTCGTCAATGAAGAAAATGAACCTCCAAAATAAGCTGCTATACCAGTGGTCACAACAGAAGGATATCCAAATGGGACTACTCATCACTATGGAAGAGCGCACACTGTTGTTTTGAATGACTATTTAGTGAGAGACATCGCATCACCTCACCACGGTTGATAAAAGTTAGCAGATGGGCGAAGCCACTGGCTGAAAGTAGAACACGTTCTAAATCGACGTGCAAACAACGAGAACATGTGGCAAACGTACCAAGGGGTCTGTTTGTGTGTCGGTGTACCCTGGCTCATTGATATTCTAAGCAACTGCCTTCCCGTTCATTAATATTTTGTTCATTTTCGGCCACAAGACACTCCGTAACAAACTCAACTGAGGCTTGTGTGCCAGAGTGTGACAACCCATGCAGTGTCCTAAAAACATCCTTCTTGGACGCAAGCGAAACCAGGGGATGGAGAATACTTTGTGAAACGTCGTATCAGATCGTCCCCTCTGATGAAATGGGTGGCAATGGTTAGATTTAGAGAGGACTGCCGTGACGTGGTTGCTCGGATTCTGAGTCTTGTGCTTGTGCCACTGGTTGGCAGAGTGAGATGGATGCGAGAAACTACATTTGCCGCAGGATTGAGATCACCTGCAATGTGTCGTATATCCTCAGTAAACTGAGTGACATAATCGATCTGTGGTAGACGTTTGGAGAACAATGATAAGGGCTGCCAGGTGCCTTGTGTTTATTCTAATACAGCACAAACATCTATGTCTGATGCATCGGTTGATAGTGCCAGGGGTGGGTTAGGCAGACGTGCAACGGCGGCTTTGTTGACGATGGCCTCTTTCAGTTCAGCGAAAGCGAAACGCGCATTTTCAGAAAATTTGATTATCGTGGTTCTTCTGCGTAGTAAATCCGTGAGGAGTTGCATCAACTAGACACACTTGGGAATAAAGCGACGGCGAAAGTTAACTGAACCGTCAAATTGTCGGGGCATTTTGAAAGAAGGTGGTTTGGGATATTTAGGAATTGCCTGCGTTTTTTCATTTGTGGCTGAAACCTGTGGCTGATATCTCGTAATCTAGGAAAGTAATGCTTTCTCTATAAAAAAGCATTTCGCAGCATGGATAGTTGCTTAATGTTGAGCCAAACGTCCCAGACCTCGTTTATTTTTCATCTTTTTATTTTCTTTCTATTGTCTAATAATGGTAAAGTGTTTCAGGAAGTTGCCACGGCCAGTTAAAGGCTGCCAATTGAAAAAGTGATCGGCGGCAGAAGAAAAGGATTGGAAACCTGCAGTGATGGCTGTTTGACCACCGCCGGTTTTTAGATGCACAACGTGATCGTTTGAGGTTTCTTTAGTGGCTGAAATTTCCTCTAAATGAGTTTAATCTCCTTATAACTGTTGACAGAACTAGTCTTTGAAATGCTGGAGTGTTTTTGCCGTGTTGAGGAGGCCGAATGGCATCCGGATAAACTCAACTAGGCCAAAAGATGTGTGTACGACTGTTTTTGGGATGTCACGAAGATCAACGCAAATTTTGTTGCACGCGCAAACTAAATCAATGTGTTTGAAAATCATGCAACCGCTTCAGCTTGTTATGAGGGTTTCGATATATATAATCGGTTATGTTCGAGCGTGGTGCCATTGTTTATTGCCCGATAATCGCCAATATTCCGCCAGTCAGCAACTGACCTTTTTGGTACCATGGGTAATACAGAAAATCATGATCTTGGAAGTGATCTAATATTGCTGAGATCCAGCATATGCTGAAACTCGGCTACTAATCACTTGGGGAGGCAGTGGATCGGCAAATCGATTGTGACCATATGGCACAGTTTGTCGGTCGATACTTGTGGTAGCACTTTGATGGGTTGAAATAGTCCTGGAAACTCGTGTAGGAGCTCCTGGTAGCGATCTGTTTGTGACAGAAGTGACGAGGACTGAAGAGAGCAATGGATAAATTGATAGTGTGCCACTGGTTGAGACGTTGGTAGTATTATCTGCAAGACGAAACTCGGAGTGATCAACTATGGGGTTTAAGTGGTATTATGTTTGCACTAGTTATCTTTTGGTTAAAAGTGCATTCGTGCGTTATTTCATACTGTTTATAAACAATACTTTCATGAATAATGATACAGTACTCGAATTATTTCAAAGATATCCGTGTGGTGAACATTGCCATTTGAACCCAAGTTTTGATCCAAACAAGCTATTTTTCGAAAAATATTTTTTCTTTCTGGGATTGGACATGTCACACTATTGTCGTTATTTTTGATTCAAGCTTCTTGAGTGTGAAGATAATGTATACGAATCAATTGGATGGACTGAAGAACTCATTGAAAATATAGAGTTGCTTTACCAGGAAAACTGCGTGGGTAAAAATCAAGTGGAGTCCGACGAACTGCTGGGGAAATGTCTGGATATATATAAGCAAGCAAAAGTGAGTGAATGTGAAAAGAGCTGATGTGTAATCTTTTATGCGATATAATTCAATGCACCATTTATTTGTCTTTATTTTGCAAAGCTAACAAGAAAAAATATTTAAGTTAAAAATTACGTTTTTTGTTTTGTTATCATGTTTATAATAGTGCTCAAAAACTTCCAACGACAATTGTGTTAGTCACTTTTACACTTCGCACACAACAGTTTTAACAATCGACGGAATAAATGTTGGGGCGTCCACTATCTCTTGTGGGAATTTATTTCAAATATGAATCACCCTTGACGTGAAAAAATGCTGGCGCAAGAATGTTCGCGGGCGGTGCCTGAGTAGTTTCTTAGTATGCTTTTGAGAGTATCTCAGTGTGGTTGCGTGAAGAATCGATCAACTAGCACGAAAGGGAAAAGGTGGAAAAGTGATAAACTATCTCCTCGAATACGTATAGATGTTTTCGAGTAATCTGCGATACTGTTTTATTTCAGTTCCAGATGCTGTGAAGTTTCTTGTGTGAGAGGACATCGTTTTTATTTAGGATGAATGCAAATGAGAAAATTAAAAATAAAATGCTGAACAACATCCATGTCCTTTTTCCGTGGTTTTCAGACTACGTATGTTTATTGCAACCAGCTTTTGGAGACATACACAAAGTTGTGTGAGACGGATAAACGCAAACTTCCAAGGAACATCCATTTGAGCAAAAATCGACTTTTCCGAATATGGCCTCGTTTGGAGACGCGGATACAAGAGTTTCGCCAGCGCGCAGAAGCGGCTGAGGACGTCTATTCCCGTGTTGATGTAGTAAGCTTTTAGTATTTGTGCTAGACACGATATTGTTGTGGAAGATTTTAAAGGTTTTGTACTTTTGTAGTCAACCGTCTTTACCAGTTTAACAGAGACAGCAAAACTTTTAAACACAGACCAACATTCAAAAGAATCTAAAAAGCTTGAAAAAACATTAAAGTCAAAACTAGTACATACTGTAAACTAGTGTAATTATTTGGGCGTTTAAAGTTATTTTTAGCAGCATGCAGTAAATTTTCCGTAGATAATTGTGAAAGAACTCGTTGGGCACACTCATATGGAGCAGTGTTTTAACAAGGAAACGTAGGAAATAAAGTGGTGAGTTGTTTCACATTTCAGGTCAGATTATTGATTCCTTTAGGCGATGAACAAAAATAACGATCCACAGACGTATAAGATAGTATTTCAGTTTTTACGTTCAAAAATATCTCTTTTGTTGCTAGCTTTTGAGTAGAGTACAAGAGTATCTACTCGAGGCTGCGCGCAGTCCGATTGCATTTGACAAGGTATGTGGATCACCATCCGTGAGCGAATCTGTTCCTGTGCCAAATGAAACACAACGCGAACAACTCGAAGCAATTCAGAAACAGTTTCGAGAGGCGAAGTCCCTGGGTGTTGCATTGGTTGAGAAGATCCCAAAAGGACTAATACCGGAGTAAGAACGCCTTAGTTTTTGAAGGGTTTATAAAATATATTTGTTTGCATACACTATCGTCATTATCTAGTTAAGTTTTACTTAGTATAATAAACGAAGTGTATTGGTGGCATCAATCTGTTGGAAGTCATTTAACACTCAGGAACATTAGAGACCAACCCAAAAATATCTTAAGCCGTACATACTACCACGGCGTAGTTGGTTAAGTGTGACAGGGACAAAATGTAACATAAGCAAAACTTTCCCTATGTCAAAACAGACAAAATCCTGTGAACTCTGTCAAGCTTGACATAGAACAATGAACTGAAAACTTATTTAACATACAGCCATATTGCGTTTTAATTCGGCAGATGCCACAATCAGAAGCAAGAAAACTAAAACAAATTACTGTTATTTTCACGGAGGAGCAAAATATGAATCAGTATTTATTTATGGAAGCAAACAGACACACGTCAAATTTCATTAGAAATGTTTCCTTATACAAATGCATGACCTAAAAAAAGCCGGTTATATATATATATATATATATATATATATATATATATATATATATATATAATCATTGGGAGGCTTGTAAAATGGACAAAAACTGAACATTTCCTGAATATGTCTTCGAAATTCGATGTTCAAGATGTTTCTATTGGATTCTTTTAAGTAGAGAAATGATTTGGTTTAGAATGCAACTCATGAGTTACCTCCATTTTTTCATATTTTGTTTGTTAATAACCGGTTACAGAACAAACTGTACCACTACTTTTGCACGTTGTCACTGACTTTTTGGTTCAAGCTTCATTGAATACAGCAAATAAACGGTTACTGGACTGTAAGGGACAAAATGAGTAACGAATATTTTTTTGTTTTATATTTAATCCCAAATGCAGTGATAGGGGTACGCTCATAATCACAAGTATCTGCTGTACTGTGAGGAAGAGCAGGATTGGAAATCAGACGTGGCACTGAACCAGATACAATACAGAACTGATTACAAAAGGGTTATTTTTACGTGATTGTTTTAATCTAATTTTTTTTCTCTCAACCAATTTTGGTTTATTTTTCGCCGTTAGGTCTGTTGATCAACTGAGCTCGTATTACTGGGAAGCAAAATCACTGAGACAATCCTAAAAACCAATAATTTTTTACAACTTACATCAATGGGAGGTTCCCAAAGGCAATAGCATGACTATTCCCTTTTCTAATAAAATTGTCAACTAGTTTCATCCAAAAGTAGTTTGATGGCTGTTTGTACTTGTCTTTACAATCAACTATGCTGAGATTATGATAAAACTTATGACAAATTAGGAATTACCTCGAGAATTTTAAAGTAAAGTTTACTGCCTTCACTATGTACAGTCTGATTTTGAGAGCACAATCATTTCGCAAATCATAACCAAAACAATGCGATGGTGTTTTCTGTCTAAACAGTAACTGACCGTGTAGTTATCATATTGATAAGACAACATTTGGTCTTTTATTTGCCCCACCAAATAACGTAAATCTTACAATTCCACCCCAATAAAGCGACCCAATATTTGTCGGACCGGCCATAAGTGAAGTCGGCCGCCTGATACGTTTAAAACTGTACACTTTGTGGTTGAAGATACGAGAATACCAGTACTTGGTTCTGGGTCAAAACGGTCCTGACCAAACAACTGCCAGCGAATTGGGCTTGGACACTATGTACCCGGTCGTTCGATCTCGATCCACTAATTCGACTTTCAGAAGACACGAATCACCGTTCGAAATTGGTGCGGAATTCCAAGTTTCCCCATTTTATTCGTCATACACATCCGGAGCACTTCGAAAAAAACGCTCACCACTGTGTCGCAATGAAAATTTGTTTGATCCTCAATATCCTGGAAACTGTGATTCAACTGGTCAAGTCGACACACGGGAAAGTCGAGCTCGTTCAGCACCGTCTACTCCCCCGTACAAGGAATGGGGCGTTTCCGAACGTCCCACAAGTACAACACCGATGCAGGAAGTGGACCATTTGAGCTTTCACTCGTATCAGCGACGTGAAAAGCTACCAACTCACAAATCTGGATTTCGAAATCTGGAGGCTTCTGGGGAACCAAATAATATAACCCAGTTCGATCGAATTCCTTACGATGTAAGCAACGATTAGATTCCCTGCAGCTAATATACACAACAGGAGTCATGTTAAATAGTTTTGTTGATAACTTAAAACTAATTGTTCCTTCTGTTTGATGCTTTTAGACTTTACCTGGTGAGCAAGACTATAATAATTTAATAGAAAAAACAAATTTGTATATACTGCATATAATTGTTTTAGGTAGGAGTAGTTTTCCTTATGCAAAACCTGGTGAATGGATGATCATTACATTAATGTTTCTTGGACACAAATGTATCATTGTCATCCAAAGATATTCTGAGACTTCTTTCGGTTGACTGGTGAACATCAAATGAAAGACGTCTGTAGATTTTGCGTACGGTACCAGTCTGCGTCTGAACAAAAGAGTCAATCAAAAATTCAGTTCTGTTTTCCTCTGACAACTGCAGTATTTTTAATTAACTTCGTGAGGATACATTTGCTACACGTATCACTATTGTTTTAACATTCTGAACAAGGCGACAGTGCCAACGTAGAATAGTTGCACAAAATTTGGCTTCCGCATTCTACAGTTCACAACCAATTGAAAAAGATAAGGTTGGATATCAAGCAGATAGACAACCAGCGAAGGGACGAGGTTTTGTTATCAGCACCCATTTTCTTTGTTATATGAAAATACAATAGATGCAACTAGAAAAGTTGCTAACTTGTAACGTTAACAAGAACTAGTAGGGTTCTTTCTATGGAATGCGGTACATGCCCGTTTGAAACGATTTATTCGGTGGGAAACGGGGGACTTGTGTCACGGCGTTCAAATTGCGAAGAATTTAGTTCGAAACATACTACTTTAGCGTTGACGTTTTCTAACAGTAGACATCGAATTTCTTTGCAGTCTGTTATCAATAGATTAAATGATACCGGGGATGATTCTCCCTAGTGGGTCTCAGTTAGATATGCTTTCTAGGCCATTCATACAAAACTTAATGCATATATGAATGATTCTCGAACATTTGTCCGACGAAGTTATTCCCAGGTCTCTCCTCAAAAGTTGTTCGTTTGCCCAATTGTTAAATGATCATAAGTCGTAGATATTTGGTTAATGCGACATGGTGCATGGTTCAAAGATGGTAAAAGTTGACGACAATATTATGACGATCCGTTTTATTGAGCTGAATAAAGGTAGCGATTTCTAACCTTCTGGTTGAATGTTAGGTGGGAGTAATGATCGACAAATGAATCCCCAAGCAAATCTAGAGTTCATATTCATGAACAAAGGGAAATGCAGCTGGAACGCCTGACTTACTTTCCAAAAATAAAAAAAGACGCGGTTAAACACAAAAAAAATTCAGTAGATCGTTGCACTTAGTATCACCGACAGAACAAACACACTGTACCGCTATCATGCTTCTAAGTTTGTTAACTTTGTGGAGATTCTTAAGATTCGTCTGATATTTGTAGTAGTAACTCAATCCAGGCGACATATCTCACGCTAAATGCCAACTAGGAAGCATGTTCTCAAATCAGTCACTCACTTTTTCACTTTTTTAATGGAATAAGGAAATAAACCCCTAGGCTTATGATATCAAATATATCTCTGAAGGAATAAAAGGTTTTTTGAAAACAAACAAAAAAGAATAACTCCACTCCCCGCAACATTTATGGTCAGTCCGAAGGAGAAACTCGACGCAAGATTCGAACGTGCTCTCAGGAATCCAATGCCCCAAACCTGGTGAGGCCAAGAAGTGACGAGAGCCGAGATAGCCTTGGAGCAACTGATCGCGAGTTGCATCAAAATACTGAGGGAGATGAGGGCAGGACCCTGATTGCCAGGAGAGAAAAGATTGAACCAAAACCAAAGGGAATGGAGTGGAAAAAAGAGACTGGATTTATGCCACTCAAATCAAGCCCAATGAGTGTCCGAATGAAGGACTTGTACTCAGACCTAGAAGAGTGTCGGGACAGGTTGTACGACCTTGTGAATGCGACTTGTCTGTCGCTGTCACAAAGTGCGACCAATTTAGCTAAGTTGAGGGAGGAAAATAATTTCGATTGGACGGCTGTGGTGGACGCGCAAGATATCAATCGCATCTCATTAATTTGTGAAGAAACGGCTGGCATGAATGCAACTATACCGGTGAGTTTATTTACAACTATTCAATAGCTGAGTGACTACAATTCATAGTTCCCATGTAATAATCAAAATATAGGTTTCAAGTTCACTTGTAGGTAAATCAAGTCGTATAACTACCTTATTTATTGACAGTTGTTTGGAATAACTGGAATTTTTTTTCGGATAAAGCAAGATTGATGTTGTACATTAAGCAGCATTATACGATAGAATAATTTTACCTAAAATTGTTGAAATTCTCCAAATCGCTCTGGGACCAAAACAATAAGAGTTCTGAGTTTGTTTGATAAAAACAAAGATGCATGACAAATTGAACTTCGATTTGCTAGGAGTTCGTACAGGTTTAACTTCAAGCTGCATTTCATCACTCCTAAGGATGGATTTCAACCAGAATTGAAGGTCTATTTCACACGGTCTTAAACACGGTGGTTCTTTAGTAAAACTTAATCATGCTCTCAGCCATTTAAAAAGCAACGAATGGCGCAATTCAGCGCGTTGTTTGAAGATCATCATGTCTCTGAATAAGTTCCACTAAAAGTCTTTCCTGTCTGTGGACCATCTTGTTTTTTTAGTGTAAAACAGAATGAATATATAGTATTATATGATATGGTCATCGAACACAACGCATTTGTACGACTGGTGAGGGCGATCAAGCCTTGAGACTTAAACACGCCTGGCAGGATACATCTATAATTCTGTCGATCCACGCCATCGATGGGCTATCCTGTCGCTCGTGGTTTCGTGGGCTCAGCACTGGGTGGGTTCTGACGCACTCTCTGCCAGTGAGACTAAGCCGTCTATCGAGCGATGTGTCAGACCATACCCTCAGAATTTGTAGTACGATTTTCACTTGAAAGGAGATTCATATACGTAAGCTGTGCCAATTTGGGTGAGGGAACCTATGTTCACAGAAGAGCACTAAACCTTTGTTTTATATCTCTTTTATCAAACTAAGAGGCTCTCATAGGCAACTCTGTAGATAATAGATAGAAAAAATAATGGTAACTTGAATAAGCACCAGAAAAATGAAGTAAGGAGTTTATCCTTTTAGTTATGAATAAATAATCATGCAGTCAGAAAATACTTATTGCTTTTCCTCTCACGTATGCATCCATCATGGTTTACCATTATTTAGTTGGTTAAAATCCGGCAGCTGTTTGTTAGACCGATGTGAGTCAAAGCCAGAATTCAAAAATATGCAGACTTTAAAGAACTTCCTGAGAATAAAGTTTAAAAATTCTGATTCCCCTCTCCTTATATTTCGAGAAATTTACTGACATTTAGAAAACATATCCTTTAGTGAACACCAGGGTTTCATAATTGGCCACCAAAAATTTGTTCAGTTGAACTGCTCTGCGGTGTGGCTCTAATTGCCACCACAAGCATGAACACTTGATTAGTTTCGAAGATGAGGTGATGACGAGGTGTGCGGTGCGTGCGGAGCAAACAGACCTGTGGTGTTCAGGAGGTTTAGAGCGTTTGTCTAACACTTCGGAAGTCAGAGATTCGAATCCCGCCGCCGCTGATCACTTTGTTGGTAGACAGTAATGCACTACCATACGCCTCGTTACCACACCTGACCAATTGGGACCTTGTGCGGTTCTCCATCACTCTCACGTTTTGGGGCCATGTTGTCGGTTATCCCTAACAGTGCAACGGACCTTTGAGGCTATGAGGTATGTCTCTTCCATTGCTTTTATGCGGAGGGATATAATAAAATATGAAACAAACCAAATTTCCTTTTCTGAGGTCCCAAATACTTGTGGCATATCGCTGACGTCGTCACCAAGTCAGGCCCGTTAGGATGATGTGCGTATTTGAAAAAAGGGATCAGGTGTCAACTAGATCGCTGTATTTTAGAATCAGTAGAATCAAATTTAACATTATCCATATTTTTTGTCTGTTTGTTTTAGGCCCAAGAAAAGTTTGTCTCGTCACTTTTAAACGAAGCAGAAAATGGCGAAAGTCACGATTTCCAATCGATGACTGCTGACGTGAAGACTCTATGGAAGATTTATCAGGAGCACCTAGGAACATTTTACGGTTTCATAGAGTTATTGGACAAGGTAATCTGATGGATGATCTTAGTCACGAGTAAACGATATTATCTGTTTTCATTTATAACAAGTTCTGTTATGTGAATAGAGAATCTCTTTGTGAACACATCAAGTGTGATGCAACCTTATGCAGATGTGGGCAAAACTATTTTGCGTGTGCAGGTTTAGGTTGCAGATTGATGAAGCCGTTACAGTAACACCTTTAAGATTGCTTTAAAAACTTCAGGTTAGCATGCCTCTCTTTGTGGATATAATTTATCGAAGTAGGAGTATTTAGTGAAACAGATGTCTCCAATTTATCCCCAGGCAAAGAAAACGAACACGAAAGGACGATTTACATTCTATCACTTATCGCTGTGCACAGCTTGCACGATGTACAACCCAAGATTCAGAGATTACTAGTGCAAAGCACTGTTGTTCGTACAATTATTGGAAGATATTTTATCGAAAATTAGATTTCGGTGTTGGTTTTCTCAATCGGAAAGGTGTAGGTATTAATTTTCTGCCGAAAACGGTCACCACATATCAGTAGTTTGGAGTGATCCAAAAAATAATGGTCAATAAAATCTTCCAGACAGTAATATTTATTATAGAATTTTTTTGTAGTCCATTGCCTCTTTCTTAGTGTGCAAATGAATGAGATATGTCGAAGAATAATGCGGACTTAGATTATAACTAAGTTGAAACAAAAATATTTTTTCTCAATTCAATCGTTTTGAAACAAGGACAGTTCACTTAAATTTGACTTTTGTTGATCTTTAGAAATTTTTCATGAGTATATTGTATCACCTCTGCATTCAGCAGAGGGATAAAGAACATTTTGTTTATCCGCATATCTGTTAGTTTTCATTAGCTTTTCGTATATTCACGAGGTTAGCATCAATTAAATCTTAAGAGTAGGAAAACACAGATACAATAATATATTCATTATGGTGCAAACAGATAGAAATTCCAGAATTTTCGCCTACAAAGTGTGAAATCGAAAGAAGTCATTCATGGCCAAACATCATCCACGCGAGTTTTGCCACGGGCTACACAGCGAATAGTTGGAACAAACACCCAGTTCACCAAAAGAAACTCAGTTCAGGTTCTGAGAATTTTCCACGTTGTATGTATTGCCACTTTTGCACTTTCAATATTATTGTGACATCACATGACGTCAAGCCTGAATCACAGAACTTCAAAGAAAGACCAGAAACAAGGTAGAATGTTCTGAATTGTCTCACTATCTCTAGCGAGAAGAGTATTCTACTTTTGAAACATCTCGATTTCTCTAGTATAAGAACGATCGTTTATGCACGATGCTTGGTAGTCATAGTCAAATCCTGACCCGCATACTGGTTGATCCACCTGTTATTCACAGTCAGCTCTCCTGAGTAGTTAGTCTGGTAGGAAATTTAGGTGGTTGACTCGGTTCAGATGACACTTAGCGTCCGATTAGTTCTTCCGTCCGCTTCATTCGTTACAATCTTTTCCTCGATTCAGGACAGGCGAATATGTGTTATTTGCTCGCCAAACAATCATGCTATCTACTAAACGATACAGTCCGTCTATTGACAGCATGCCAGCCCATTTTCTCATACGGAGTACCTGGGGTTTCTGTCGACGGTAGAAGAAATCATCGCACATTATTAGGCAGCTATCGCCCGCCTGAGCTGGGCAGCCCCCAACCCAAAGGGTGCTGCCCCGTCCACACTCCGCTTGCTCCACTCGGTGCATAGAGCTCAGGATTGAATCCGAAAGGCGGATCGATAACAAAACCTCAACGGATACGAGACAGAATGTACGTGGAAGACCAGAAGAAGTTCCTTCACAGGTGCTTTGCCACGTTCCCGTTCTGGGTTAACACCCCAGTGCCTTATGGTTCAGACTTTTCGGCCAAAGGTTCGGGTTAGGATTCCCAAAGAAAAGCCCCTTCTGTGGTGTGGGCAGCTGCGAAGTATGATCTACCTAGAGATCTCCGCCGTTTCCTCGGGGAACATTTCTTATCTCTCTGCTATTCATCCTTCACATCCCACTTCCAAATGAATACGAGGAGCCATAATGAGTCGAGACCGAGAACTTGTAGCTCTCTGTAAGGGCAGTAAATTGCAGATAAGATGAAATAGATAATCAGTTCTAAGACCTGTATGTTCTCTTCACTTAGCTGCTTTCAACGTCCGCGCTAGTCAGAACTCTTGAAACGTTTAAAATAGATCTGTGTTGTGTCTCCGAAACACGCATACATTACCCCACTCCAGTTTTAACATTTTCCTCCGCAGATACAAGCTCGGCTTCTCGTTTCGCCCTTCGCTTGTCGGGCGATTCGGTATCTCGTGCTCATGGTCTGGCTGGCGTTGGCATCGCTCTGAGCATGAAAGCTGAGCGTGCCCTGGTCGGCTGGATCTCAGTAAACAGTCTTCTGTGTGCGGTTCGGTTGTATAATTTTGTGCATGTTAATAGCCATAGACTGAAGCCTCAATGCCTGTTTGTCGTTTCTGTTTATACCTCAAATGACTGTAGCTCTTCTGAGGCTAAAGACGAGTTCTACCAAGATTTGTCTCGACTATTCTGCAGCGTGCGCTCTACGGACATACTTGTTGTTGCTGATGATCTCAGTGCACAAGCTTAAACGAGACGTAGAGGCATATAGGAGGCTAATTTGACGTTTCAGCCGATCAAACAGACAACGGTGACCGTCTCACCAAACTATGTTCTGGCCAAAAAACTGTTCCTGGCGGGTGCAGATTTCTCGCGCAAAAAGCGGCAACGACTAACCTGGCGTCCTCGTGCACTTTCACAGCATTGGACTGAGATCGACCATAGGTTACCGCTGGTGCGGATCGATTCGAGATTGCCCATTATTTTGGTCCACACTTGCAGATACTGATCACGTTCTTGTCCGGGCGCGTTTCAGCCTACATCTCGTTGGTGGCCGAAATAATGCCAAAGCCAACCGTCCCCCGCAGCTGCTGTTGGACGATAACCATCGATCTGCTTTCCAAACACAATTATCCGCCGGGTTATCGATACAGCCAAATGCCCAGGATTCAGAAAAGCGATGGGCAGAGATCCAGCGGGCTCTATTTAAGACTGCTTATGCTGCTGAAGGTCCAACAATCAGACACACAGAAACGATGGATATCTACATTCTCAGGTGCACTGCTAGATGCACGCAAATCAACTCCTCCGGATTCCAGATAAGACGAAGCACGGAGATGCCTTAAGTGCCAACTGATTGTAAGCTTGAGGAACGACTGTGAACAATGGTGGACTGCGATTTGCAGCAGTCGCAACTTTCTCCGTCTTATTAGAAATATTGGTCAAAGAGGCGAACGGCTCACTGATTCAGACTCAGGAGCGTCGTCTAGTTCGTTAGGCGGGGCATTTCGAGGACCAGTTTGATGGGCCTTCCTCCACGACAGGTTTGCTGAGTAGCACGATAGTTACAGCTGTAGTTGTAGATACCAGTCCTCTGTCAGAAACGGAGGTTCTCCATGACATGGGCTATTTTAGACGACACAGGGCTGCCGGCCCAGTTGGTTGCCTCCGTCTGTTTTCAAACACGATAGCTCGGCAGTTGCTGGAGGTTACAAAACTCTCGGTTTGATACAGGAGAGGCAGCAATCATACCGATTAATAAGAAGGGCGGAGGACCCTCTTGTGAAAACCACAGGGGACTAGGTCTGGTTAGAATTGCATTTAAACTGCTTACTGGTATAATTTTCCACAGTTTATTTAAAGCTGGAGAAGACTGCTTGCGCTAGAATCAAGCTGCTTTTAGACCTAATAGAGGTTGTGTTGATCACAATTTTTAGATTATAGACACACCTTCTGTAGGCCCACTATCTCCGTTTTTCTTGATCTTAAAGCGGCCTTCGATCCAGTTAACCGCTCACTTCTCTGGCGCTCCCTCTTGTGAGTGACAGAATCCAAAAGACTGCCCTTCTGTCATGTGAGGATTCTAGTATTGAATTTTTTCCGGATGAAAAGCGTCAGACCTTGAGTACGCAGATGACGTAGTTCTAAGTGAAGATCCAGGTAAGCTGAGAGCTTCTCTAGACAGCTTGACGGACTGCCTAGCAATGTTTGGTATGCGTTTTGCACCTTCAAAGTGCATGATACTTGCAAGATTGCGTTGGTGCAACACCAAACCTTTCAATATCTGGAGAAGCTATAGACCCAGTGGATAAATTCTGCTACCTGGACAGCTGCATTTCGCCCGGAGGTTGGGTATCGGATGAGGTGTCTTTGCGTATAAAGAAGGCTCATTTGGCATTTGCCAATTTGACTCGTCTGTGGTGTCGGCATGACGTCCGTTTACCTATCAAGGGTCGGGTGTACACTGCAGCAGTCAGGCCCATGCTTCTGTATGGTTCAGAAACATGGCCACTGCGGATGGACGATATACGAAGATTGTCGGTATTTGAACACCGATGTCTTCGTAGTATTGTCCGAATCTGGTGGGAACACCGGGTGAGCAATTTTGAGGTTCAGCGGAGAGTCTCAGGTTCACGGATCAAATCTTTAGACGAAACACTGACCCTCATCAGGTTGATATGGTTGGGTAACGTGTTGTGTATGTCGTCTGACAGGATTCCTCGACGTCAATGTTTGCTGAAGCGGGTACCGGTTGGAAGATGAGTAGGAGTGGTCAGCCCATGACATGGAAGAAGGATATGAAAAGCCTAACCAGTGGACTTGATCATGTAGGGCGTGTTAGACCTCCTGGGTGGGGTCCAAGAGACCCTCCCTCTCCATGGTCAAATACATTGGAGGATATGGCTAGGTATCGCGATCAGTGGCGCTCTTGCATTCACAAACTTTCTTCATAGACTTGATACAAATATCTGTAGCTCTCTCAATTACTCCCTTCATACTCTTGTTCTTTTTCACTATATCTTGTTGAGGCTGCCGCCAGGAGATAGCAACCAAAAGCCACTGCACCCAGTGCATGATTAATAGTTGTCTGAATTGAACTGAGCTGAACTGTTTTCACCGATTTGGTGTAGGATGTGAAGAAAAATGGGTTACAGTTAGTCGTGATTAACATAGAACACGATCACTAACTGGTGTTTTCGAAGAAAGGTAATTCGTTGATCTGTAATGAAATGTTCAGACAGCACAGACCCTGAATTAACACTTGAAGGTCGTTCAGGGTCAATGATAGTGCCCCTATAAATCGTACAATCGTCACGTTGCGCACACTGGAGGTAGTAACCATGGGAATATACCACCTCTTTAATGAAAAAAAACCATTCTCATCAAAAACTCGACGGATGACCTGACCTTGACCCAGGAGGTAAATCTAGTTAGTAAAACGAATCAATTTAACGAGGCTCCTTTCGCACTTCGACACCGCTCTACAATTTGGTCTCCATCGGTTCACACATGCATGAAAGGGGGAAAGTCGAACTAATTATTTGCTCCATCTGACAGACTGCCTTATTTCTATGGGATAAATTGGATCCTTCTTCAGTCGACCGAATGGACGAAACGTATTTTTCGACTTTGATAATAGCGTGAGTAAAAAATGCGCCGACTAGATGTCTCATTCCATATCTTATGGTGGGAATTGTTAAGTGGGTGGTACACCCCATTGTCTAATGGTTTTATGTGATTCTAAGAGTAACCAACAAGCCTAGTTCCAATTTCTGGAGCGGTCAATCAAAGAGATCTTCAATAAGCTAGAAATTGAACGATGCCGGCGACTGTGAAACTGCATTTTACCAAAAATGATCTCCACAGACTCCTGCTGAAGTTTATCAGCGACAGAACTCTACCGGGTACGTCCCGCAGGTGATTATGTCTGTGCTATTTTTACTGTGCGTTTGCATGAACGCTAACGCGTCATTTTCCTTTTAGAGAGCATAAAATTGTGACCTATTGAAGTGGGTTACGACGCATACGTCAAAAAATGTTCTCACAAGCTGAGATCATGAGGGAGAAATATGTGAATTTATTACTTTTACCTAATTCCAGTAAGTTTCATGATATGAAAAACAATTTGGAAACATAAGTAAATGCTGATTTCTCCTTCTTGGCTACATTGATAAAAACTATGATCCTCAGCAGTTTCTACTTCCAACTAGGAAATAAAATTCATTTATTATCTAATCAGTGAAATCCATTTGATAGCTCGTGCACTCGTCGTAATGTTGCTTAGATACTAAGATATTTGGATGGATTGGTCTTTGTTCTCAACGTGTTTTTCTTTACCAAAGTGCATTATTACTCTGAAACTGTTTCGTGGCAGGGTTACGGTCTGCTGCCGCGAGTTGGTGAATTTCGCACAAAACAAATGGAACTTGTAAATGGCAAGAAACAATCCCTGGCTGCATTGTCGAATTTTCAGGTGAATGAATTACATATGATTTACTGATAACGGAAGAAAATAATTTTTGATTTTAGATTGGTAGTCTAGCAAAAGTAGCATTCTTTAAGCCTTTTTCAATCAATCAGTCAACCAACCAGCCAGTCAGTCCCTCACTCACTCACTCACTCACTCACTCCCTCCCTCACTCACTCACTCACTCACTCACTCACTCATTCACTCACTCACTCACTCACTCATTCACTCACTCACTCACTCAATCAATCAATCAATCAATCAGTCAGTCAATAAACCAAACAGTCTATCCATCAGTCAACCAACCAACCAAACACTCAGTCCATCAGTCAATGGCTCAATCATTCAATAATACATTTACTCAACCAACAAAATGTTTTTTTTTAGCAATACATTTACAGTCTCGCTAGTTTTTATTACTACGTATGACTTACTTTCAGTTATGTCGATTTTTCATTCTTAACGATAATCATGCAATCTGAAAAAATCCCTTTGCTTATTTCTACCTTAAACAGAAAGACGGAGAAGATTTAGAACGAGAAATAGCGGAGCTGATGGAAACGGAGAGACTTTATTGGTGTGCGGAACAGATTCGCGGAGAAATGAACGTTAGACCAAAACTGAACTGGTTGATTCGCTTATTGAAGCGTGAAAGACATAAAATAAAGGACTTGCTCGATGACTTGGATTTGATTTTGGCCAATATGAGAACCGACAGTTCCATGGAGACAGTTGATTTGGGCGCGTTGCTACCATTATCGCCCACAATGTTGGACGGCACACGAGGTTCTATGGTACTCTCAGGTGGAAGAGACTATTCACAAAGGGCAGTACATTCCGCGTCAGCCGGAACTCTGACAAGATTGATGCCCGACTCAAGGGCTTCAACCGATAGGGACAGAACACCTACACCTCAATTTTCTACGGAAAATGCCCCTCCAATACCACCCAGATTTTCAATGTCTAGGGCATCATCGTCTGCTGTGTCAGGTCCACCTCTGTCAGAACCTTTAGGAATGGAAGGCAGGGAAACTCCGTGTCGACCGGATTCCCGAGGTCTGGTCACTGAACCATATGCACAGCTGTCTTGGCGGTTCAAACAACATTTGAAAAACGTTGTTTGCCATCCAGGCGACGAAGTCAGCTTCTTTTGTTCGTTTGTTGGTCCTTCATCTCCATCCGAACTGGACGTGCGGTGGACTTTTCGTCCAATCCTACCAATTGAAGGGAAACTGGCATACGGACATAAAGAGTTCATTCCTGTCGAACAAGAAAACGTGAAAGAGGAGCAGAGTTTGACTCACGCAAGACTGACTTTGAAATATGCTGACGCTCAACGAGCTGGATTGTACACAGTGCGTGTCACAAACCCCACGATCAATACAACTATGAAGAGTTCTGGTACGTTGTACTCTTTGAAATGGAGTGGTTTGTCTAGAAACGAGATCTAACTGAACGGCATGCTAAGTAGACTTTTATTCATGCATACAGTTCGCTCTTACCAGTTAGTAGCTTACGTAAACAAAACGGCATTTGCATAAACTAATCTGAATGAAGAAGGTTGTCGAGGTACCACCAGAAGGCTACTGTAAAGTTTCTTCTTTTCAGACGGTAGTATGAAATTATCAAGCAAAAAATTCGTATACTTAGGGGAAATTTATCACACAAAACAGACAAAGTTCCACGCGAAATGAGAGCCACTTTCCAATAAAATCAAACCGCGCATTCGGATTGATCGGTTTGGGTTACTCCAAGTCAGAATGTCGTGACAAGCAAACCCGGTCAAAGGCGGACGCCGTTCAAGTCACTGTTTGATTTTAGAATATGAAGTCAGAAATCGATTTTGTTGATAGGGTATTCGTATCAATGAGATCCAATATAAAGAAGCAAAAATCACAGTGTTCCGTTGAACTAAATATTTTATCACCATCATATTTTGATTTCCCAGATATATACATGGCTTAAATGGCGGCGACTTGAAAGCACTTCTGACAGAACTGATCATCTTTCATTTCCTCCTGTTTTTACCAATCAAGTCGGTAACTAATTGCTGCCGTTGATCTTTTTCTGCATTCGACTAGCTACATTGCAAGTAACACCCCAGATAGTCCAAAATGTGGATAATGTATATGCACAACTGCTCAGATCCGAAACAGATCTCCTGGCACCGGTCTCATTGACTGTGCGCTACAAAGGATTTATCACCACTCCCCACGTGAAATGGAGTTATGCGGGCAAACCGGTTGATCAGAAACGATGGCAAATACGAACCGATTTGAACGAATCTTCAATATTCTCCAATTCATTACATTTTTGCGACCAAGGTGCGTACGAATGTCAGATAATTGATTCTCAGACGGGCTTTGAAATCAGATCGGTTGGTAAGTCAAATGAAAATGGTTCTGCCCAGATTGAGAAAGATACTGTCTAGTTTTTTTCATTATGTGCCTTCCCATGAGTGTAGCGAAAGGGGCATATATCCCATAGCCACAAGGGCTCTTTGCACTGTTAGGGATAACCAGCAACCAAACGCTAAGATTTATAGTGGAGAACCACATAAGGTCCCAACAGGTCAGGTGTGGTGGCGAGCCGGACAACAATGCAGATTACTGTCTACCACCATAGCAACCGTTGATAGCGGGAATTCGAACCTCTGACCTCCGAAGTGGTAGTCTAACGTTCTAAACCACTCGACCATCACCATCAGCACTGTCTAGTTATAGGTACTTCTATCTAGACTGCTTCGCCATGCTTATTGTTTCGCTACTCTTTCCTCGAAGTGCATCTGAAAGGACAGTCACAGCGAGATGGTTTCAGGAGTAGCTTGTGCAATCTCACCATGTTTTATTTACAAATTTTGTTGTTGATGTTGCCAAATGAGAACCTCGAGGTTTTAAAAAAATACCGGAATGATGTTATTACTAAGACCTTTATGACAGACAATAAACCATGCAGTTATGAAGCATCATTGGAAAACGAGTACATATTTTGTCCACCAAATTATATTTAATCATCGCGAAAGCCGTCGACGTACAATTGGGAGAAATTACGCCTCCAAATTCACTTTTCGATTCAGCTAACCGCGTGTGTGCCTGTGAGCCGATATTTTTCATAATAATTATTCTGAAATGAAACAAAAAACCGTTTGCTAAACTTTCAGTTCATCGCTTATCATGAAACATCTTTCAGAGAGTACTAAAATTCAGAGAGGAACCGAAAAATGGATCCAATTTGTTTTCAACATTCTGGAATATGAACGGAATATATTGATTTTGGTGAAAATGTTTGTGATCTGGATATCTTTATATCTTGGTTAGTTTAACTGGAATTTATCCTAAGTATTTACTTCGACAACTTTTCATTTCCTGATTGTCTGAGGCCCGTCACCATTGTATTTCCGTCCGCAAAAGATAGCGTCACTCAGTCTAAATGGGAATGAGTGTGTTGCCATTTCTTCAATACATTTTGCAACTAACGATCTCCAAGATGTACTTGTATCCTTTACGGTGTTTTCATTCTTGTTTACCGTATAGTAAAGCCCGAGCGATTCAGCACAGTTCGTTTGATGTTTTCTCCGAGTGCCGTCGTTCAGCCTTTGATTCCATTCTTAATTCACTCCTCCTAAAACTCCAAAAATATGGTTGCCCTTCACAAGTCATGGAGTAGACTACTCAGAATTTTTCTGAAGGAACTCAAACGTACTCAAGAAGTGTCAAGTTTTTCGCACCCCTGGTAAACGCCGTTGTAGCTCAGCATATTGTCTTCTATTTATTATTTTCTACCTTCCCAATTCTTACTGCTTTAGTTGCTTTTTTGACGATGTAGGAACGCTCAGAAATTTCTCGCTCCGTCTTTATCTAACTCTCAGACCTAAATGTTTTGAATACACTTTGGATCCTTCAAGTTCTTTCCTGTCTTTTAATGCACCGATGACCAGAATTAATTTTCTAACCTGATTGAAATCCAGCAGACAACTTGGAGTGACCGTATACACCAAATTCCATTGATTTTCTTAATATTTTTGCATCAATAAACTGAGACACCTATCCATTCAAATCCGTGGGCTCAGACAGTTTCAGAATAAGTAAACGGCCACATTTTACTTCTGACTTCTAATTTACTTTTGCCCATATTATTCAACTGTTCACCAGTTATTTTTTCTAACTTTACGGAGAGATTTCACGGCAACTAATCGTGAATTGTTTGGTATCAGTTGCATTTCTACCACCCATTTGGGCGAATTACTGATCAAAAAATGCGCACCACAATAGAACGCTCGCGGAAAATTTGCTAAATGATTCTCTCAGACCTCAATGTTTTTGGAAAAAATAGTGATCATCGTAACTGACATTAGTGCTTTTTACCAACTTCTGATCGCTGAGCTTGACGTTTAGGTTGCAAACGTCCCATCACCAGTGGAGGTGACGTTGACAGTACCACTTCCACTGGTGATGAGACGTGTGTGACCCAAACACCAAGCGCAGCGAACACAAGTTGTTGAAAATTCTCTCAGACCCTAGTCGCTGTTATTTACCAATTTATTCTACTGTCCTTTTTTCCCACTGTGTCAGCTTTGTCATTCATACCTGGATGAAAGAATCTTTACGGAGACACTTGTTCGTTAGCTTTCTCACACACTTAAAAACAAGGGGAGAGTGACACAGTCAAGGTTTTTGAAAACTTTACCGTACAGTTTCCACTGGTTCTTTCGATTAGTAATGGGTATAGAAGAAACACAAATTTTCGGATAAAATATGAACGAGCATTTACCCAATGTACAATACAACACAACGTGGTAGCACAAATTAAAATCCTATGAAAATACTCATAAACAAATTATTCCCAATTAATCCGTCTACTAGACATTTTTTAATGTAAGTTTTTTCTCATTTTAAACCGAGGAATTTTAGAATCAGAGAAGCTAGTTTATTGCCGTTGTTTTGTCAACGTATTTGCGAGTAAAATGTAATGAGTGATATACATACCCAAAGATTGAATTCTTGGCTTTCGGCTCAGACCTGTCAGCATTGTTAGCCCCATGTCAGGTCTTGAAAGATCAACCAAACGCACCAACGAAGTTGTCCAGGGTTTGAAGCTTCAAACACCAGCCTAATAACCATCGACATATCCTACTGAATCAGTTCTTATCGCGCTTTGTTCACCACTTTATGAACAACAAAAATGTCTGAAAATTCCTGTTCGGCTTCCATTTTGAAGAAAACACTTGCGGGATTGCACGATTTACTTCCGTAATCGTTTCGTTGCATCTCAATTGATGCCTACTACAGAATGACAGGTATACATAGTTTTATTTTGTGGGAAATACACAGACATCGATTCGTAGCTCATCTTTCGTCACCAGAGTATAGCCAGGCTGACAGAAATCTTTTGTTCACAAAAGGGTGGCCCGCCATCGGTTGATCGCTATCGCCTCCGCGAACCTTAACAGTCAGGAACTCTATCCGGTATATGGTATCTGAAATGACCTGTCATGGTTGGCCTTGTCATTTGTTGCCATGATGTGTGATGATGTGGCGTGTGCTAACGATGATACCGGTGTTGATCGTTTTTTCGTCCCAACTTAAAATGAGTTCTGCCACGCGCTTACGTAACTGTCTCTCCGTTCTGCATTTGTCTGATGGTGACATCAAACTCGCAATGATACCATAATTTATTATAAAAGGTGACTTTAATTCACGGAAAGCAGGTTCAACCGAGCCGAGGTTTATTTTACATGAATGTATGGAAAGTTCAGCCACTCAGAAGATAAAGTTGGACATCCGAAGTATGAAACAATAACAACTCCGTTATAGACCATTTGAGTTCTACTTTATTTAGAAGTAATTATGACACTTCATCAACTTTTTAGGTGCACTCAAATTGGAACCACTTCGCGGACCACCATCGAGATCCACGTTAATGATCGGGGAAAGCGCTGCAACTGGATTTGTGCGAGAAGGTCAACCACTTACTATTCGGTGTCCATTGGACCCAAAAATATGTCTGTCAGATTGTAGCATTGATTGGTTGCATAATGGAAAAGTGATCTACACATTCAATCCAGTCCGGTATTCTTCGAAGGGTAACCAGACTACAGGTGCCAAGAGCCACACAGATAGAGGTCATCAGTTTCAACGTGAACAGACTGTGTGGCGGACTTACGTGTCTGATGGCTCATGTGCCCTGATCACAAACTCGATACATCAGGCAGACAAAGGTACATACCTCTGCCGCATATACTCTGAAGGACAAGTGCACGAGTCTGAAGGTAAGTGGCTTTTTTCTTGATAGAACTCTTGTTCTTTCGACTAGTAGTGTCAAATGCCTAATTGGCTCAGGCATGAGCACCGGTACGATGAGAAAGGTCGACTAGATGTTGACGAAAAAACTTCGCATGCTGTTGTGTCACCAACGCATTGCTCCTTGTTTTCTATGATAATCGACGCACTCGTTGTCTGCTATGAATGTCTTCACACGCGATTTCTGCCCGCCAGTCCGATCGTTCCAGCACGCTAGGAAAGTAATAGAAGACGACAGCACAACGTGTGTGAGAGAAAAATGTGCTATTTAAGACAAGAATAGAAAAATCTGAAACGCGCCCGTCCAGTAGGATTGTTGCCTTGACGGGCACAGCTGATAAGGCTTTTTCTCTCAGTTTCGTCGGACGGGTATTTAGAAGGTTCACTCGACTGGTTCAGTCACATGCGTGTGCGGAGGCATGTTAATTAGCTGATTGGACTTGGCACAATCAAAACAATTAGTAACTTGGATTCAGAGAGGTTTTCTACACGTCTTGCAATATACTCCATTTAAGAACTGCCAATCTTGGAATTACCACACGGGAAGAATAAATGTCACATGAATTGAGGCAACAGAAGAGCTTAAATAAGTAGTAAATGTGGGTTGTCTGTGGACTGCTCTAGGATACAACCAGTGTTCCTTGTTTTGACTAATTTGACGCGCTTTAGATGTGATTCTAAAGGATTCGGCATCTTCCAAAGCGGGGGTTTATAGGTTCATTTGTGTTGAATGAAGAATCTCAAATTGAGTAGATAGATCCAGGTCATACACAGAGTAAGCCTAATGATTCACACCGAAGACAGGATTACTGATAATCAAGTGTAAAGTATGATACCTTGCATTATTCTCAACAGTCTGTGTTTCGCACGTCTCCAATCAATTTAAGTAATTGGGACAACATTTCTCTCTCTATTTCCAAATCAACCGTAAATTGCACGCGGAGAAAGTGAACGTTCAGGGTCAACCAAATATTCCACCAATGATTTGTTACAAATTCTGTCGTTGTTCACGAGAAAACAGGCAAAACTAATAGAACGGTAATAAGATAATTGTCTTCGTTTTGTTCTACGCGTTTGGAAATGAAGTAGGATAGAATATCATCCTCATCTGGCTAGTAGGATGATCGGAAACGGATCAGGGGGACATTATATTCACAACTTGCCAACATAACTATTCAGTCTCGAGAAGGTCATCTGCCACTTTTAAGATTAATTGATTCAGTGTAATTTTAAAACTGGGATCAAAAGCAAAAGTAACAACAAAAATGATTCTCTAACTTCATCCAGTACTGATAGAATATCTGCATTCTTTTCGGGTAAGTTTCCACAAAAAAGTCCGAATGTTTCTTTTTTTGTTCACCTCGATGTGGAAGTGGGTTTGTTTTTGGCATGAGTTTTCTGTCAGTTTTTTGCTGTGGTCGAGCTTGTACGTGAAATAAGCGGAGCACCCGGTTACATGTCAGCCTAGGACGGAGGCGATGGAGGTAAAAATGAGGAACAGTGCATAATCAAATGGCAGTTCTGAATGAAATATCGTCTGTCCAAATGATGTGAAAAGCCAGATATGTGCATGTGTTGGAATACTCACGATTTTCCGCGGTGAACAGTGAAATATTAGCAAGTTTTAGGTTGAACATTTCTAGAGCTACCCGCTGATTGCCTATTGAGAAGGCAGCTGTGGAAGAGGAAACAATCAGGTGTTTACCGAAGGCAAATAACTAAAGCCAATCATTTACGTGCCTAATGATTCAGCGTTGTTAGGCCGTAATAACTTTCCTAAAACGTTATATTACAAAACAGTAAAAGTTGTATAGGCCTCACAATTACTTGCGATTAGTGTGTGGTGTTGATGGTACTTTTTTGACTGACTGCCCTTTGGACTCCACCTTTCCCACACAAACCTTAGGTCATCCGACCAACCCTGCATTCGGAAGCACCAGACTCGAGTTTCGCTCTCGTAAGGGCTCATCGGTGGTGCATATCCTCCACCGCACGGGAACGGGATGGCGCAGTGGTAACACACATGACTTCGGCGTCAAAAGGCCCGGATTCAAACCCTGGGAGTGTTGGAGGATATGCACCACTGATGAGCTCTAACAAGAGCGAAACTCGGGTCTGGTGCTTCCGAATGCAGGGTTGGTCGGATGACCCGAGGTTTGTGCGTGAAAGGTGGAGTCCAAAGGACAGTCAGCCAAACAAAGTATTAGTTGTATAAAAAAGACAAACTAAAGGTGTTCGAGATATCTGTTTCTTATCGCTAAGATAATTTCATGCATTATTCGAATGGGTTTTGCCTGTACCAACAAACATAACCAAAGTTGGGGAAGATAGATAAAGTTTAGAGGAATTTTGAATGAGGTACTGGCTCATTCGATAGGTTTCGCTGAACAAATAGATCCAAAAATCCAAGTCTTCTATTAAATTCTATCAAAGGGATTCAAACATGTTTGAGTGTGCATGCTATTTATCGCTCAGATCACTGGATTAGCGAATTCAATCCTGTATTTTGTTAGTAAACTCTTTCTTTTTAAGCCCCTGCATCTACTGCAGCGCACATACACAGAAACCCGCATGAAACTAAGGCACGGTGAACGATGGTGCTGACCCACTGATCCTGCTAGATTCTACATTTCCAAGTCATCATGCTTGTTCGTTCTTTCGTATCAACATCTGTCTTTGCTAAACCATCCAGTGCTATTGCTGGTCTTTGTTGCATTACAGAGGTTCCACCTTCTGCGACGGATTGCAGAGGCATGATTGTGTTTTCTAAGTCATGTTCGCTCGTGCTTCATCAGTCGAATGAAACAATCCACTTTCTGAAATTTCGCACCAACTTGATCCAAGATATCTGTTTAGGGTTTCAAATATCTACTTTTTGCTTACTGCATGTACACAATATGCTTGTTTTGTAATTATTTTCTCCTTCCACTTCGAGACATTCGGATTTATCGACTTCTCAAGTGCGTAAAGACAGATCATTTTTCTCTCTTTCGTTTGCCCAGGGGAAGTGAAAATTCGGAGCGAATGGTCATTTATTCAACCGTTGACGCAAATGTCTGTCCGAACTGGTCAACCTGTAACATTATCCTGTCAACTGAGACAGTCAACAGACGCACGGTGTCAATCAGAGACAGAACCACTACATGTGCAGTGGTTCAAAAATGACGAACTGCTCAATCCGTACAAGTGTCTTCGTATGGGCATGCAACTTCACTCGATGGATGGTCACTTGTCTCTCACCATACAACGTGTCAGTAAGATTCATGCTGGTCTTTATCGATGCGAAGTCAGTTATGAGACCGGGATAATATCCACTCAGTGTGATCTGGAAGTGAACGGTAATTCTTCAATGATGCCCGTTTGACACGGTTCAGCAGTTGGTCACACACACAGACACGTTCTATGAGCAAAATAATTTTCCATAGTTATGTTACCAGATCGTAACTTAAGGTTATAAAGTTGCTACTATATAGTTTATGAATTGAACCATTCATATTTTTGTTTTTCTATAAACAGTGGCAAATTTGCTTTTACTATCAAAAAGAACAGTATTCGGTGCATTGCTTTTATTCCAGTCTGTTTTTTTCCTTTTGTGTCACTCATCTTCACTTTGTTTTTCACAACGAAGACGCGCACATATTGTTGTACCTCTGTTGTCTAGTAGTTGTTGTCTGCATGCCGATGCCAATGCTGTAAACTACTGAATACGTGTAACACAGCGGAAGCCGTGAAAGTACTCAGTGCAAGACTACGGTTTCAATCTTGTCCAAACGAAAATATCGATTGTACACGTCCATATGTGTCTGTACTGGTACTACTACTTGGGATGCAAGATTTCAAGCATCTCACACCACGAATGTCCTCATTTCAACCGAGAATCACACCTAGCAGACGTTTACTTCCAGCGCCGAGCACTACCTGTGTCATAAACGTTTAAAACTATTAACGGGTGGGAAAATCATATCGTTCAGACTCGGCCTGGATGGCCTAACATGCAGCTTGTGGAGCTCACAAACTAATGTGTTAGGTTTCGGTCTTAGTTTCGACCCGGGGATACGCACATATGATGATCTTTGACAAGAATGAATCAGTTGAACAGTGCTTTGATTGATTTTGCTTGGTGAATGGACGGTCGATATGGAAAGATAAATCATCTTGAATGTTTCTGATGTACAAAAGTAAGCTTAAGATCTGAGTGTCAGACACGGTTCGTAATACTCAGATACTTCAGATGACTATGAGTACAATCTCTGCATATACTCAATAATGTTCTACTTTAGAGACATTATACTCACTAACGTCGCACACACAGAATGAAGGCTAATGATTTTGTCTAAATGAAATGCTTGATAATCCCATGTCATTTATCATCCTATCTACCTCAAATTGAGAGCTAAATGAAAAAGAATCTAACTGAATTGGAGACTTTATTCCGTTGAAAAAGAGTTGTACCGTTATTAAATGAATTTCTAACCGAAAAGGTTGTGGTGACTTAGATGTATGTAATCAATAACAATGATGGTTTACTGCAGTTTAAAAAAAAGAATCTTTTTAAATAGCAGTTAATATGAATTCGTTCTGCTGAGAGTGGAAAATGAACTTATTTTTGCACTCGACACACCTTTTTATAACGACACATAGATACAGAAAAAGGTGATGTCTAGCATCATTTGGTCGCAAACAAGTGTGTGGTTTGCTAGAAAAAAATGAAACTGACCAAAAATGCACAGCGGCTAATCTTAGATCACCGCTAAGGTGCTACTGCCACAAACTACCACTGTCTCATCTTCTTATGGAAATACGTACAACATACATGCCAAACATACTTACTCCTAAAGGGACCAGAATCAAGAATAGTGAATTGGGTTATCATGATCGTTATTAATAAGCTTGCTTAAACCGCAAAGTTGCATTCGTTTTCATATATACAAGAGTTATTAGCCATTTGTTAATTTGGTTGGACTCACTGTTGCCACACGATTCCATGTCAGAAGAATCATACCTACATCAGTAGATGCATACCTGCTTCTTTGTTGCTGCCAAGTTATTTATATATATTATGTGATGAGATCCAATACAACGAACCAATCTCCCGCTACGAATTGAGCAAACTACCCAGACTTACGTACTCATTCGAGCAGAGCTTGGAAAAAACATTCGTTGGCTTTTCTAATCTCCAGAGAATTAGGAGAACATAGCAAGATTTTACGGGCTATGACACGAGAACGATGTAAACCGTGAATATATACTTATTGACAAGACGATAATTCCAATTTGTCCAGAACTGGTTGCACCGAAAGTAGTCAGTACGGAGATTGAACCATCTGGGCCTTTATACATCAATCAGACGGCAAGGATAATTGTCACTTACACTGCCGAGCCTGTTCCGGAGTTGCTGTGGTTAAAAGATGGCCGACCGCTTTCCATGAATCCAGAAATGTGCCAGGTCAGTCTGTTGTATGAAATCCAAAAATTCATTTTTCCTCAGTGATGTATAAACTAAACTTTCCCGCTCACATAAATTGTATGATAAAAAATCCCAATATGAGTATCGTAATCAACACCGAGCTGTCGGTTGGGACAGGCGTACCACAATCCTGAAGAAGACAGACGCTCAATTGTGTTCAGATTGGGTTCTCATAGAAAAAAATATCCATGAAGATTAAACAAAGTATACGACAATTCTCAAAGTTGACACCCCGCGGATTGGAGCCCATCCAAACAAAGTATGATTTATAGTTGCGTGCGAATCAAATGACTGAAACTGGTCCATACTTCAGTCAAATTTGCACCTGGGTAAATGCTCATCGCGCGGTCCAGTTAAGTCACAAAAAGAACGCAAAAGGTGCTCTTAAGACAAAACAAGAGGTGGGAGGAAGGGTCTCCGGACTCCGTTCACACAACGTTCAATCAATTCGATCCGTCGCTTGCAAGTATATGTACATTTCACTCAGCACTATTGGCAATTGTTTGCTCTCTTGGCGACGAAAATGTTCCACTAACAGTTTAAGGCAACTAAATTTTGTGGCGGGCACAACTACACAATCGATTGTTCTTGACGTTGTCGGTATTTGTGTATTTGGTTTGGCCCATTAGTGTTGTCAGTTTTTTGTGTAATTGCAGCGTATTACCTTCTGTTGTATTGCTACCGGTTCTGCTCATCATTAACCCCGAGTGCTTTTGTTGCATGTACGATATACACGTGGTCGACGGTTGCTTAACAGAGAACAATGCATTCTACGATCTTTGAAAACGTTATTGATACTTTGTTAAATAGTTCCTTATAAACGAACTTCAGGCCGCGTTGATTCTACATTTGACTGTTTTTCAGTGAATATGTCCTCCTCAGTTTATCATCCATTATTGTCAGTCTTATCAAAAGGAAAATGTCTATGCACGGGGAGAATATAGTACTTTTACATATAACACAAATTATCGCAAAACGGGATCTTACGATTAATGCGTTTATTTGTACTTCAAGGCGGAGAATCTACAAAACGAATGCAGTTTAGTCATATACAAGGTGCATGCAGAAGACAGCGGGATCTATCAGCTTCAGATAACCAATGAGGCAGGCTCAACCGAGGCCAGGGCAGTGGTTCGCGTCATGCAGTCACGTCCGTCCGTTAAGTGAGTTAGTGAAAATACCAGCATTTTCACGGATGCGGATCTTACCGGATACTATTATTATTATTATTATTATTATTATTATTATTATTATTATTATTAATATTATTATTATTATTATTATTATTGTTATTATTATTATTATTATTATCGCTAATGAACAATACCCAGTACAGATTCGTAATCAGAACATACACCTTCATGAAGGATGTCGACCTCAAAAACTGCAATTATAGTTTTATATTGTTTTAACCGTTTATGCCTTCTCAGAAGGATTCGGATTCATTGAAGTATATACGGAAATTGTTTTAAGTGTTGTCAGCTCTAAAAACGATAACTAGTGAGTACTGGCTTTCAAAGGCACATGGCCGTAATTTTCAGTTCATATAAATGTGGTCAACGATGATCTTGTGTAAGCCTGTGCCACAAAATGTTCAAGGCCAGTACTAGTAGTTATTTCACAATAAGCTTTCAGGTTATTCTCACAAATAACAAAGAAAGTAGTAAACATTACTGAGAAAAACCGTACAAGTGCATGGTAAAAGAAATCGTCCGTTTGTGTTTCCTCTCTGATGGATATAATGAATCGCCATGCGGATGGATACCCAAAAGTCAGGTAAGACCGCCGTAAAATAATTCCATGGGTTTTCAGTGGTGACTGTGGCTTGTTTCTTGCATGCGACAAACCGTAGATTGCTTGACGAGCACGTTAACCACGGTACGAGGAAATGCATTTAATTTCCAGCGAAATCAGGCGAATGAATCAAGGTTCCGTATTCGGTTGTGCCACTGCTTGCGATACTTTGCTATGTGTATTTTGACCTCTATAACCATTGGGTATGCGGGTCTCGCAGACCTCAAAATTGATGCTCAATACGCTCATGTTGATCATATTCACAAGTCAAGGTTGCTATACCTTTTTGCAATGTTATTGAATGACCAACTCAGCCTGTCTTTCAAACTCAATTCTCTTCAAAGAACAATCCTTATCTTGTTTTAAACACCGCCAGCTGTTCAGATCCAGTGTCTAGTTCAGATATCGCGTTCTGGGCAACTTTCGTTTAGAGTCGTTGGCGTCGCCAAGACAACGAGATTGGTAGAAGTTGAATGCGCTCTCTGTCCGTCCGACGACACACCGATTGTTTTGAACAAATTCGCTGCCAAAATTTAACACTCTTGATACGAGAATCAGTCTAAAATTTGCCACGGTATTACCCAGAACGTCTAAAAGGCATGAAACTTACGTAAGTGTACATTCAGAAATGGAACGTCTTCGTAGATCAGATAGTTTTCCGTTCCATGAATATTCAGTGACACTATTTTGACACAAGAACGGAGCTTTATCAAGAATGAACCTGATGACAATTATCCAAATGAAATGATGAAACGCCATGGCCCTGTGAACCACCGGTGCTAACTGAAACTTGTGCAACCGGACGAGACTGATGTGAAGAAGATGAAGCTTCATTTACCGACTATAGCAGCGTCACTAAGAAAGTGGTGTTATTGATTTTTTCAGAAAATCTAAATTACTCGTCTGTTTTTCTTACATTATATTGGTGTGAGTGGTTCTAACTCGATATACCCGCGGGGTGACAGGTCTGGCAATTGCATTTTGACAAAAGTTTAGTAAATGCTCTGGTTTTTTGAAGGCCAGTTCTGCCCTACACAAGGAGATTTGTTCATCATTATAGATTCGGTTGAATGAAGCATTTTTGTCCTAATATCGAGATTGCACAGGACATAATTATCTCTGCCTATTCCCTTTCGGGATTTCCATATTGCTCCAGTGTTGGTTACTCTGCAGACTGTGCGCTACTTTGTACAATTGTTGCTCATGAAATGAAACTGAATGTTCTTACACAGTAAAATTCATGTAGGAGAAGGTCCCTAATATTCGTCATAGTTTTTTTCCAGGGCTGCTGCTGAAATGACTAATCTTGTTTGAAGTTAAGCTGTATCTTCCGTATCCCACCGTTGAAGTTAAAATTTTCCATCACAATAGAGAATCATTTTACAATGATTACTGCAGAACTACACTGTTATACTACCAGCGACTTGCAATACTGTCCACGTTCGTAGCACTGATGATTTTGCCTCGGCTGTTTGGGGGACAATTATGACACAAACGCCAAGCTTTACCGATGTTTGCCGGTGATATCGATGACAAAGCTTGTACGGCACTGAGCCGTAAAAACAGATTGATATTAGATGACCAGACAGTTTATTCTACTTTGCAGGAATTTCACATTGTCAAGCCTGTCTGTCTTTTTCAGAGCGGTTAGGCAAATCTATGAGAAATGTTTGATCACGATCATCATTGTTGTCCCCGTGCCTCGTGACAAGGTGTTTGTGAACTGAATGTCAGGCTCAACGGTCGAGAGCTTTTGAAAATCACCAGATTGAACTAAAGTCACTACCAATATTCAGAGTTTTGACGAACTGTCATGCCTTGCTGAAATCACTAAACAGAAGGGGAAGTACGTTCAGTCAGGACACGGCAGGGTGAACTCATTCACACAGACTGAATCAAGGTCACATCACGAATGGAGAATATAGCTGGAATGGTGAACTTAAATGTCACATTAAATGTGTTGTACACGATTGGCTTGATTTAACGAGTTTAGCAACTGAATTTGAAGATACAATGTGTGTATGTGTTTGTGTGTGCGCTGAAACACTGTCAGTTACAGACGTAATCCAGTTCAGGTGTAGATTGATATGTGGTTCACATTGACAGCGAGCTATGGTTTTCCACTGAGACGTGAGGGGAGGGTGGAGGGTGAAGAGAGGAAAATAGCATCCTACAGCGAAGCCTTATATTTGAATATAAAAAAATAAACAGAATATCCTATTATTTTCCTATTATTTATTGAAAACAGCGAACCTCTGATTGAACCAGTTTTTCACTTACCAACCGGGAAGTCTGCATCTCATTCATACCCCAATGGTGTGACAAATGGTAACGCAAATACAATTTTCCTGCTTCAACCATCCAATGTGGGAGCACGTTCGGGTGAATCTGTTTACTTGATTTGCATTTTGAAAAGATTGCAAAAGCCCATAGCCGTCGAATGGTTTCACAATGACAACAGAATTGCGCCGAAGAAGAATATCGCCTATCGTTTGCACTCGAATCAGCCAACAGAGCAATTGTATCAGCTGGAGATCAGAAATATCAGCCGAGCTTTGGGAGGTTCCTATAAGGTAAGGGTCGTCCAACTGGCACAGTCTTCAACCGAAGAGAACGGTTCAGTCTTGGATGAAGCAGAATGTTGGGTCACGGTTGATGGTGAGTAAAATGGCACGTCGTTTTTGTCAATTTTGTTGGTTCATCACCATTATTTTCTTTATTTCTGAAAAGACATCCGATACAACTAGCATCCACCTACGGAAATCAGAAAGTAATGCAAAGGGGAAATTAGTTCACGCGATTCAGTTCCCTCAATCCAAAACATGCTTGTTACTATGACGTCAGCTGTCCATCTTCTATTGGATAATCCAACCATTTGTCCCAGCGTCTCTTGGTTCAGGTTATCTGTGCGGTAATGTGAACTAAATGTCACAACCTAGATTTTTCCTTATCTTACAATTTTACACCCTTCTAAATGTGATTTCACCTTTGCTTGGTAGCGATATAACCGAATAACGTTCTTCCACAAGCTGTATTCCAAAACAAACTCAAAACTGTATGTTTGTGTTGTTTAATTACACGAGCACTAGCAATGAGAGATGAGGTCACATTAGGACAAAATTTGTTGGATGAACAAACAATGAACGAAATCACTTTCATGGGGTAACCAGCAAAATAATGCCGACGTAATTAGCCAAAACTGCCGTTTGCACAGATGAGGGTATTGCTCGTTATTTGTTAGTGCCTCCATATACCTTAGCAATTTTCTATCGTTTATGACCTAAAAGATGTTAATCTCTTGAAGGAAGATTATAATAACTGAAATACAAGGTTATTGATACTTCTCAAGGACATTTGTCATCAATTTCTACATTCTTTGCAGGTAAGGTATCTATGGGCTTGCACACAAACTCTTTATCAGGCACAAAGGCCGATTGGCTTAGTCAGTTTACTAAGGCTAAAGGATCGACGTATATCAATATCTTGTGGCGCTGAAGCTCGATAAAGATTCACGTGATTAGCTCACTGTCAACGGGCTATCCCGTCACTGTTTGCCTGCTCCAACAACTGCTGCTTTTTAATCTATGGATTCTCTGATTTGCTCACAGCCTTCGCATTATGTATCGCATAAAACTAAGCAAACGATGCTTTTGCTTACATCTACTATGTGGTCTGTCTGCTTCTCTGGAATCAAGTCAATAATAAGGTTAGAAAATAAAGCCGAATTTCGAAGATATATATATATATATATATATATATATATATATATATATATATATATATATAATGCAATATATACATGGCACTTTGAGCGCCTCCCGAGAACGTCCGTTAAAACACTGCGCACATTTTTGGGTCCACGATTCATTTACTGAGCAAATTCGAACCGATACTTGTGTTTACAAAACTCCCAAATGATTGCTCATTGGTGTTAACGTTTCATTTCTACGGCAGGGCTATTCTCCGGTTGATAAATGTTTTAGTGTTCATCAGAACAATGCGGTAGTTACGGTTGTGTTTGTATTCTTCAAAGTCCCACAGAAATCAATTTCATAAAGAAGCGTGGCAGTATATTCATTTGACGGAGTCTGGCTAATTCACAAGTCCATTCCTCTAAAGGTAGTCACGTTGGAAGTTCCGTTGTGAATTCCACATAGCACCACAGTATCAGCACTAACCAACGTGATTAGTTTAGATGTGATAAATTATTCCCGTTTGGAACTTAAACTATAGTGATGGAGCGCACGCTTTAATGCAGCTCGGATAACATGCATGTAAGGATTTGAAACCAACAAAGTCCGATGATTCTTCTAATCTGTGGATCACTCCAACAACTATGTGCACTTATTGTGTAGCAAAAGCTAGTTAGATGCAACACAATGGACATTTAAGTTCTGCCAAAGGAAATCTGTCACCTGAGGGTTTAGAATGGTTTCCGTAGTTGAAGGGAGCCCTGATAATACCAAACAGAACCGGCAAACGGGATCCTCAGATACAGAATGTACTGAACTGTACGGGGCTGAATCATACGACAAAGATGCTTGTAATCACTGTCTTTTTTTCAGGGATGATCAGTTAATGAAATATTTTTAAATATTCATTACCAATCAAATGCTGTGATAGCTAGAATCAGTGAAAGCAATTCAATATGGATCTTGATCAATGTTACTAAAATGAATTACTGCTTGTATTCATTTCATCTTTTTCTTAGCTAAGTAAGTTTATGTTGCATTCTTGACGATCAAAGAGATGAATGCTAAATCATTTTGAAAAACGCATCTTTGAAAAACAATCCAGCCAAATCTCTGCTTTTGGGGATGCATAATGAAAGAAGATGAAAGTGAAATCAGCACATGACTGGGTTGATGCCAGTCAAAGAAGTGCACGTCAGTTATACATTTTATTAATAGTCACAGATTAAACTAAATTATGACTTAAACTGGAAAGTTACATCCGGTAAAGGGGGCTCTAGTATAGTGGGTCACATGAAGGCATTGTTAGGATTACGCCGAAAAACAACAGTGCATAAAGACACTAAACTGATCAGCTGACTCTGGGGACGCAAATGTATTCGCCCCTCACGACTTGATCAATTGTTTGCGCTTTCTGGCTTCTTCCACAATCGTTTACGACTGAATTTGCCGATAGGTTAATTGGTGTGAATCCAATGGCACACATACCTAAGATTGAGAGTAGTATACAAGGTTGGTAATTAAAATGACTGAATCGAAACAATTTGTGATCCGTCATATAGGAATGTAACGTGCTGTATCTGCACTTGTTGTGGTTCAGTGGCACAATTCAGAGTAATTTCAGTTCTATGTGCTTTAGGACATTGGTGTGATTACAAAATCGCAGAGACGATCACACACATACACACACACACACACAAGACCATTTAACTGTTTATGGCAAATGGAATCCTCGCTGCGGTCGAATTATTGAAATGTATTTAGTTTGATGTCAAAACATTTTGGAAGAGAATGCAGCTTCAGATCAGTAAAAAAACATGCACGAATTTTCTTCTAGCAAAGCATGCTGTAGTGCCTAAATAGAATGACAGTATGGCACGATGAACAACAGTGGCTTGTTCATTATGCCCAAGAAAACGTCGAAAATTGTTCAGTTTTGTGCTTCACTAAGATTTTTGGTTTGGAAGCACTATTGCTATAATCGCAGCTTGAAGTGATTAAACGTTTTGGACATTGTTTTCTGACTTTTCTGAGTCAAGTACCATTGGAACTGTGACACTTTCATTGACATGTGTTTACTCCATACCCGAGCATGAGTGCAGTTGTGTGGGTATTCCTTACATTCCCAAATGCTTACAGTACTGTTAAAAATACGAGTAACCATGACTGTGTGACTTGAAGCAGAGAACTTCGTAATACCTCAGTAAGTCAAACCTAGCCACTATCTGGACGTCAACGGATTGTTGTCTACCATCATTGTGAGCTGCCGTGGTTCGAATCCCGTATCTCCGAATGGACAAGGACTTTTTTATTCGGCCACCATCAGAACAAGAAGGTTCATTGCGGAGCGAATATTTAATATAGGATCTACAAACTAAACAGTTCACCTTAGTTCTGACGTTGTCCAAAGTACAGTGGGAACCAGCTCCCAAAATCATTTTTAATAAATGCCTAAGAATATTACGGTTGGTTTTACTAACCATTAAACAAGTAAAATGGTGTAATTGCAATGAAGCCCGACAGTAACGAGGCAAGGCGTTTTTGCTGTTCAAGTTGAAGCAGGAAAACCTTTGGCTTCAAAAAGAATGACCGAGGAACTACAGTTCTAATGATGTTAGCTAGGTGGTGCGTGTATCTAACGCAAGATGGCCAGGGCAAAATGTGTAGCATTTATCCGCATTTTAAGAGGAATACATGATAATAAATAGCTTAGTTCTTCTGCGTGTTTTCATTGGGTTTCGGGAAGGATCATAGTAGCGAAATCGCTTATTTCTGTCACCTTTATTCGGTGAATAGGACTACTGCATACGTGGATGAAAAAACGTTTTACAAACTTATTTGCGGTGTTTGCAATACAATTTGCTAACGAAAATGTGGCCGTACGATGTTAGATATGTTTCTCTAAATATTGAAACTATTACAAGCGAAAAATATAAATGTGGTTCTCGTCCATTTCTTATTTCCACTAAGGAAATCTGCTCAGTGTCAGGGTTGAATTCGGTTCAAGGGGTTGCTTTGGATTGGGATCAAGATAGCTGTATTGGGTTGACAAAGTTCGCGGTTTAAGCAGCCGTACTGATAAGACTGTGCTTTTTGTCAAAGAGCGATTGATTAACCGATATTGCTAAATGTGCAGAGATTTTCAGATCGTTTTGAAATCGCAAGACCTTGGATCGATGGTTGCATATCATCAACAACATGAAATCTTTTCCTGTGATTTTCCCATTCACTGATGTAGTTACTTCCAGTTCGTGAAATACTCCCATAGTCTGAATTTGGGAAATAACGCGGCAAACACAGATCTGTCTTTTCGGCACTTCTCCTTAGGCCAGCACAGTACATATTCAAAGTTTCCCCGTTGCTCAAAAAAAAAGGATCCATGGTAGTACCGTAAGAGCATAAAACTGCTTGTAAAATTCGTTTCTGTTGCGTTTGTTTGGGCACATTAATCACCGGGTTCACCAGTCCTGTGTGTTTGTTCCACTATCACGTTGGCCGAATCAGTCCTGCTCTCGCAAGAACAGTTCGTCTGGACACTGCAGCTCCCGGGGCCAAAAGTCATCGTGATGGTGGGACAGACACACAAGACTGGAGAACCTGGTGATTATTGTTTTCCCACGAATGCAACGGAAATAGATTTCACATGCAGGATTACTGCTGCCGCTAACGAAGCTGTCTCAGTACTTTTGTTTTGTTGATTTTTTTACGTGCTGGATGTAGGAGCAAAAGCAAGCAAACCAGTAGGCAGGTTGCGCTTGGTTGCATTCTGCTTACGATGTTTTGTGTTTTTATCGATCGGCGTGCAGAGTCAACTCATGTTCGTAAAAAAATTCGGAATTAGAGTGCAGCCATGAACAGCGTGCTCACAAAAAAACATGTGACTTGCACGCAAGAATCAGTACTGTTTTCATGCCTCTAACAGTCTTCCATTCACATAAGTGATTTTACCGAATTTCTGAGGGATAGCAAATTGAATGCTTTGTTTACGTTTATCCTTGTTTCTTTTTGTGGAACAACCAGGGAATTATTTCCGGCCTTTTGTGTTTTGGTAATGATTGCTTCATTTTTTGATAACATTCCAGATTGTTCTGACACAGTAGTACCGGTTGAACCAACCAGATTTTCTATTTCTATACTAACGCCAGAGTTGTCATTCAAAACTCTTATTTCGTTTTATGTAAGCGTTTATTGTTCGGCGACACAGCTTTGTCGAAAATATTGGTAGTCAGTCGACGTTTCGGTCACCAGCGCTGTGCTACCGAACATCAGACACACATACCACATGGCGCATCGTTTTTAACATGCACTCTGAATCGATTTCGGCTCTGGTGCGGTTATGCCGTTCACTTTTGCCATAATAGAAAACGCTGTGTATTTGCCCACTTAATACTATTTTTTTGTTTCTGTGAACATAAAGGATTTCATTCGTTCTTCCTTTTTTCTCTCTTCAATTGTATTTCTTCTTGAAGCCTTGTTCTTCCAATACGGTAGAAAGACTCCACTGTCGAAGCTACTGAAAAAGGACATGCAGAATAACACGGAGCTTATGATGATACGGTTTCCATGCAAAAGCAAAAATGGACGAGATTGAGAGTAACCGTTTAAACTCATTAGTTACTAGTCTGCTTCTGGAAAGGGCAAATAGCAACGTCACCATCATTTTTTTATTGCATGGTTGCGTATGAGTGCAACGGAAGGGGCATTTACCCCATTGTCACGAAGGCTTACTGCACTATTGGGGATAACCGGCAACCAGACCCAGAGACTTGGAGTGGCGAAGAACCACATAAAGTCCCAATAGGTCAGGTGTGGTAACGACAGTAGGGCCATTGTGCAAACGGGAAAGCTTTTATGATTTCCGTTTTACTTCTGGTCGTTCATTAGTGATGGTCCTGATGGTCTGTCGTCAGTGCTCCCTCAACACAAAACCTACTCTTCAACTGATATGATGGTACGCTACTGAAAGGTTTTTCTCGTCACGCGTTCTGTTCACGACCGCTGGGGCCATGCCACGCTGTCCCAATGCCTTACTAGTCTGTCGTTTCGATTCAACGTCTCACAAACGACTAAAGCAACTTTTACTTATCGTTTAATGACCAGTGAATACGAGGGCATTCTGGGTTGTCTTCCGTCCTAGCGACGAATGTAATACTTAATGAAAAACAAAGTTATTTCGTAGACATCATCGACCCACACATATGTGGGAATGTGAAACGCAAAAAGAAGAGTCAGTGATGTTTGTTTACATGTGAACGTACGTCACAATGTCCAAAAGCCTATTATTTTCCGATCTGTCACAGGAATGCCGGCCCAGTGGGTTGCAGAGTGTTACTTACCAATCTCCCCTGTACCAAAGTAGTGAAATTTTCTGGTTTTGCCTGCATCCTTATTCACCATCGCGACTATTGGTTATTCAGAGGACCATGCTTATATAACCCTGATATGAAAGTCGTGCATTCTGAATAACTCAAAATATTTTCTGCAGTGAGTCTACAATCAAAAGCGAGTTTACGGTCAAGCCGCGAGATGATATAGTGCTTCCAAAATCTTTTAGGATTGTTTTTGCTTTCTTCGACAAAGCTCATAGACGGTCAATACTTCTTAAGAGTGTCCCCCGTGAAATGATCAGCATTTGTTTTTTAGGCATTAAATCCATCGGTGGTCAATTTTACCTTCACAGTCCAATAATTAGTCATATTCGGCATTTCACAGACTTAAAACGTTCAAGTTTTGGGCAGTTTGACCATAGAAACCAAGGCCACTCACTTTGAACTGCCCAGAGATCATCGTGGAGTTAAAGTTAGCATTATTATGTGATACAGCATTGTGTATTTCAATCCAATATGCTATGATATGTTATAGAAAATTTGGGAAAGTGAAGTTCATTATGAAGTTTTAGCAACACATGTAGTCCATTTTTTTATTCTAATTTACTGAAGTGAGGTACGTGACAACATTAGTTGCCACCAGTGCTGTGATACTCCGCTTTGCGTGCTGTTTTCGCCTTTATTTTCTGTGTTGCAAAGTTTTTCAATGATTAAGCGAAATATTTTTCAAAGCACTTCCCACAAGTTTCTTTGACGTGCTTCCGTGGCAAATTCTTCTTCCTGAGTTCGAGCGTTTTCGTCACCCCTAAAAGGTATTAGCATGATTATCAAACTCAATTTACCGGGATAGACTGTAAATCCTAAAACCTTTGTCGCTTGCCCGTGGAGGTTTCGGTGTGCTGTTCAGTCACCCTGACCTCTCTCTGCGATTCTCCCAGACCATCCCAGTAGGCATACTGGCTGTGTCGTTTCGTGTGAAACTACTTCTGATCTCCAAAATAATGGAAATTTTCCAAACAGTATATCTAGCACGGCTTCCTACCCATTAAGTCCTACCTACAGGCGTGCTTACCTATTTTCCTTTGGTTTTCAACCCACTCACGAACTACATGGGAGGCGCATGTCGCATAGTCACAAGGCCGATTGCACTATTACAAAGAAAATCAGTACGTATAAGCGGCAACTCATAGAAGAAAATATTGTAGTGAGTCTACAGACCTATTTTGTTTAGGTCGGGAGCTTTTACCATAGTCGAATAGTCACCGACTGGTGCCATTTAGGCGCCACGTTCATTGAAAACATTTGAGGCATCCGTACTGGTCTTCTGGCTGGAATGTACTCTATCTGATATCTCTGCGTCAATATCAACCCGAAATGCGTTCGGTTTTTCTCTTATTTATCATCTGAAATCCGTGAACGTACATGCCAGTTATGATTCGCTTGTCACTTTCGACTTCTCATGCGTTTTTTAAAATAACTATTTTGCCCTAGTATTTCCCACTGCTTCCTGAAGAATCAGTTCAGCGCGAATCCACATAGGCCTCCTGCTACCATTTACAGTACTTGAATCCATTTAAGCCAGGAACTTGCTAAGTCATGTGCCCCCAAAATATTTGTGAATATGAGCCTCTCAGGCTTCAAACGTAATTCACCGACTTGTGCTTTTCTTGCCGTTCCTCTCTGGTACAATCCATCCAGTTTTCTGTCCATCATTTCACGAATTTATATATACAATGGTCATATGGGTGCGCGGTAAATTTGCGCGTGATTGCAATTTTATTTAAACTAAATTTAACTTTTGTACCGATTGGTGCGTTTTGGACTTAACTGTTTCTTATCATTATCTGTATTGACCAGGTTTTGGGTTTGAGATGCCAAATAATATGCAACCCAGTGAAAGCGGCTTGTGATCTTGGTCAAAAGACATTTTTTGATACTTTTCGATAAGCATGTCTCATAGTATAAAAACTGCATAACTTTTTTAATAGACCCCACCGACTTGGATCACCCACAAGAAAAACTCCCTCCAGAATCGATAGACGGTGGTCTCATTCCTACCTTGATGGTCAAGCCGGGGGAGCCGTTTGAGCTCATTTGTCACGTGACCGGCTCTCCAACACCAGCATTCTGTTGGATGAAGGATGGAATGATAATCGATCCCTCCAAATCAGATGACCTTGAGGTAAGCGAGGGCTTTCAATTTGACCAAACCATGGCATCTGGTCTTTCAATTCATATTATACCCAAAATAATTATAACTGTGTTCAACTTCGAGAAGTAAAGCTTACTTGTGGTATTTACTGTCCAGGATTAACCATATGACACGTAACTTATAGAAAACCAAATAAGTACATTCCCCGAGATTACAAACTGCTTTAGCCATCAAATGTTCCATGTAAAATTTTTGTGCTTATTTTTTTCGTAGAACAGTGATGAGTCCCTGTTTTCTCAAAATATTGGTTGATGCGTTGCTATGCTTCATTTGTGGATTTAAATCCATGATATCAATTAGACATATTGCACAGGAAATACTATTTTGTATAATTATTTTAATTCATCCAATGAAAGCTTGGCGTTTAATAAAGTGCAACCCGAAATTGCAGAGCCTATATTGTAAGAAAAAACGTTTGTTTGGACTAACGTATCCTGTGTGTATCCAAGAAGAAAGTTATATGTATTGCTTTTTGATGCAATCACTATATAAGAATAAATATTGAAAATCATGAAAAACACTAAAAAACTGTTTCACCATCTGCTCCTAACCGCTGAGATTAGCGTTCCTGTCAAACAACCTTTCATCCCCAGTGCCGAGGTCACATCATCGGTGCACCGCTTCACCTTTGCTTGAAATGATCGAATACAGTACATATAATCTAAGTTCCACGTGGGACTCGGGAGCGAGGCGTATACAATCAGTCACAAAGCTTATCACTAGGGTATTTGGGTTGGCGTTTAACGGCTTGGCTCACGTTAAAAGCTACACAATATAGCACGCCGATTTGTACTCTGGCTTTAAACCTGAACATTTCGTCACACATACACCGATAGATCACTGTGGTGCAGATCTTACTAGTAGGGCCTTAGTGAAATGATGATATTATCTTGTCTACATTCTTAAAATAAACAATTTAACTTTCTCTCGAGATTTCTATGTCTGGTGATGTGTAATAAAAATGCCGGTGTTATATAACTTGTTTATAATATGCAACACAGTAGAGGAGGGATATCATGATTTTAAGCTTTTATGGGAATCATTAGAGTGCTCGCGCCTCTTTTGTACACATTCACTTTACAGAGATAGGTTTTTAATCTGAGTACCCTGGAGATTTTTCTCAAGCCATTCTATCTTACCACCTGGTAACGATACTGTTCTTTCTCGAAAAACAGTAAAATGGGTTGGCTAAATGATACATTCAATAAGCAGCACACCAACGTCGTGGGTGTCAGTCCAGTCAGTCGAACGCGATCAAAAGCAAGGAATAATAAATGGGCCAAGCGCTGTCGGGGTCAGAAATAAACGGACACGCTGCAAATGGGTTTCAGCGAATGCCGATGAGACGAGACCAGTGACCCACGTGAACAAGCATACAAAGCACACCATGCTGCAACAGCTATAACCTCCATATCATCAGTTCCAAAATTTCTCGATGCTGTTAGTCGACCAGTTTTCGTATATATTTGGTTGGTCTTAACAACTTAACTGAATGTCTGAAAAATCCCACACACGTACGTGAAGAGACAGATCTGAAGCATCATTCCCCTTTCTCTCTTTCGGAGTGATATTTGGTGGTGTGTATTGGTGTGGGTACGAATAACTGAAAGCAAGCTTACCCACCACGTTTGTTTTTATCAGCTAAACCGCAGTGCAGCGAAAAATGCCAGTGGCTCCACAGCCTGGGAAACTCATCCATAGTCACCTTGTTAAGCGCTAACGAATCCGTCAACCGCGAAGGTGTATGGATCTTCTGCGAACCCAGTGACGTTGCCCAACTTAAACGGATGGTCAACTTATATTTGATATTATGAAGCTGCGATATTAATTGGGTGATTCAGAGAGGGTTTACGTAACGAGATATTGACAAGGATTTCGAACCTACAATGAATAACAAACTGTTGTTTAGACGGCTTTACTCATTTACCTTGAACGTTTATCCATAAAGCAGCTATCAGTATTGTACTACTGACTACATTCACAAATGTGGAAGCCACTGAAGCCACAAAGAACGGGTATTTCATGCTAATATTACTAAAGAGTATTACTGAAAAAGAATACCGTTGTGATTCACGGGTTGGTAAAGTTTCGTTACAGACAGACAAAACGTGACAGTTAGAATCAACACACCATTGTCCTACGCCACGTGATGTTTTAGATTTCCTTAGAACTACGAGCTTGGTAGAAATTGATGTTGGTTGGCGACCAACTACTGTTCAGTGCATTGCGGAAGGCGTTTTCGTGCACCTGATCGCATCACGTGCAAGCTTTATGAACTATTAAGCAAAATACGATTGAGTTCATCTTACACTTATCGGTTATCCTGTTCATTCGAGGGAATCACTGATCTCAAGAATTTTTAATTCTCATCTAGCCTACCACAATCACGAGTCTCTTGAGTTACTTAAATACATTTGTTACTGGACCAATGGCAAATTCGCTGTTTTTGTAGAGGCCATAATAGGGACGGTATTAACCTCAATTAGATATGGATCAAAGAGTTCAGTCTAATCAATTAAGGTACAGTTACAAGAGGTAGCTTTCACCTCATGCCTGACTTAAAGATTGATGACTGAGTGATTTTATTCAAATAGAAATAGATTTTGGCGTGTGGACTAGTTCATTCAACTAATAGCGAAGTTACAATTGTATTCAGTGTACAATTAAAATTCGCAATAAAGAAGTATTTTATGACAAATAGTCGTTCAAGACTATATGTTTTGCTTAAGGGTAATCAGCAATGATTCTCCTCATGCCTTGATGTAGTGGTTAGTCACAACATAGCGCCAATACAATCCAGCACGAAATAAGAATAAAGTCTCAGTTCACTTATTTCAAGCTGCACCTGCAAGATTGGAACTCCATTACCGACCTATGGGCTTCTATTTGTTTAGTCTTCTTTGTTACGTTCTATTTCATCATACAATATTGATATGATAGTTCCGTGAAGAACATGCAGGGAAGGTTGCGAGATGGAAAATGTTGACGAATGTCGGCCGCGAGATCCAAACCTAGGAACCAGAGGTTTGCATTCTAATTACTGACCGTTCAACCACCCGTAGTATATACTTTTTATGATTGAACACGTCAAATTGACTTCACGTTGGGAGGATTAGTTTCAATGAACTCGAACTGTTGTATTGGTATTGGCTGTCAATGAGAAAGAATCACTTCTACGGGTGCTTCGCGCCGGGATCATCCCAGCGGCTCACTTATAAAATCAGTTGAAACTATCAGAATAAATGTTCCCGGTTTGGCTCACAACTGCCAAGATTCGTTAAGGCAAATACTTGTAAATAGACCAATACGAAAAAACGGGAAAAATGTTATCTTTTTACGATTCCTTTCAACGAGTCACCTTCGGAGTTGCACTGAATCCGAACGCTGGTTCCATTGTTGGCTAGTGACAAATGTACTGTCACGGTTCTTGTGGCGATTCGTCTGAGTCATTGGTTAAATATGCTCAGACAGGGCAAACCTGTAACCGTTAGAAACAGAACCATTGCCTCTTAAATACCATCACGACTCTGACCCACCAGTTCATCTGGAAACACCGTAAACCTTAGCAAAACATCCATTCATACCCCAGTGTAACTGAACACTTCGTGCTCTGATTGTCCAGTTAATGAAACTAGCGTCTTAGACGATCAGCATCCTAAATTATACCAATAAATCAATAAATCCAACTGGTCTGACTACTTCATTTTGGGGTAGTACCGAGAACATTTGGGCTGTTACCACCCAGCTCATCCTTTATTTTGCCTAGCTCGCATTGAAGCCGTTACTGGTATTTCAAATTTTCACCTAGGTTTCCCTTCTAGAGTCAGTTTATCGACTTACGGTGAAGCAAGCCAAACTGAGGCACTCAGGTGAGTGGACTCTGGTCTGCTACAACGCGTACGGGGTCACAACCACTTCGTCGACAGTTGCTGTGGTGTTCAGTAATGCCAATCTGCCAAGTGGACGCCGTGCATCGATACTGTCTGTTCCTGAGCTGGTCGGTGATAAAGGTTCCATGGATTTACCACCACCGCCGTCACTGAAGGAAACGGATGGTGACCTGTACACGCAACGCACAGATGAACCTTCGGAGAGCTTGAGAATGCGTCCGTCTACACCAAGTTTGATGGAGCCGCCAGAGTTCAAAAGTGTATTCACTGATGTAGCGTGTAGAATTGGAGAAACAGTTCAACTGCATTGTGTCATCACAGGGTGCCCTACCCCGTTAGTGAGTGTCGTTGAATGAAATGATATTTCTTGTGCTTTCTTGGCAGCGGGATTTTTAGCGTTTTAATCTCCCCTCTACGCTGTGTGAGATAAAGTAATGAACACCATATTCAGAAAACTGATCTGTATGTGCCTTGTTTGAACACTCCTTTATTCAAATTGTCTATGAAAACAGTATGCAGATTGTTGATAAGACTGAAATGATGCATTTAACCGGACGTCTGTTACAGTTGATTTTATCTGAACAATTCACAAAGATAGAAACCGGATTTGGTTGTGAAATACAAGCCTTTCGTTAAATCTGGCTAACCTGCCACTGCGGGTTTGTTTATAACGGAGGGCCCTCGATGTACTTAGGCCCCCTACAGAGAAGCTATCCATCACAGGAGTCCATCGCTGTGCCGAAAACGGGTTGTTACCGTTTAGTGCCAGCGACGGAAGGTTACTATATCATGTGGTGTATATGTTCAACAAACAGCTGAGTCCCGGACCGGATAGACTAGGGGTTAAGGTGTTTGACTCACAATCGTTCATCCCGGTTTGAGTCCTTGTTAGGGCTGGCGATTCTTAAAAAGGATGAAATAGCTGTACATGATTATCAGTGGCGAGTTGAGCGTTGAAATTACATGGCTATACAAATGTAATCTACTATTCATGTGCATAAGCCTGTTTCATTGTGCTGTTGGTATTGTTCTTTTACAAAAGGGGTGAATAAAACGAAGCGAAACGCTTGCAGATCGCAATATCTGTCAATCCAGAATCCATGTTTTACGCCAAGAGGTTTTGCAATAATTAGTGTGTAGTTTATTGTTCAAAATCACCTACTCCATGTAACAATAGTATATATGCTTCCATATCTGCAGTATAGATAAATACAAAGTGAAACAAACAAAAGAAGATTTTCGGTGATCCACTGAAATTCACGTGCTCCGTTGAGCTCGATCAACCACCACTTTCTTATTCTCACGAGACCAAACAAAATGCGTGGTGAATGAAGATACCGCTGTGAAGTATTTGAAACTGAGTTACTAAATAAAGAAGACAGTGTTACATTATTTACGCGACGATTCTAAGCATCACGTCGTATAATCCGCATAAAGTCGCTTCCGTTGTTGAGCGTTTATAACTTAGGCATTCGTACCTTGCGGAGATTCTGGAAAAGTGACGCACAGATGTTGTGTTTGCTCGTGGTAAAATTCGTAGCTCAAAAATTATCATGGGAGAGATTTTGCGCAGTAGATTCTTCACTCATCGAACCACGCGAATGTTAGTTTTTTAGCGACTAGATGATAAACCTGTTTGGACACTGAAACAAAACAACGACATTTTTGGGTGCGAACTTCGGAAATGGCGTCACAGTTCTGGTACCAATTCAACTGAACTCAGTAAGACTGTGACCGTATCACGTGTATTCGTACCAGACATCACAAGGATGTCCAGAAACACCAGATGGGACAGCTCGTGGGATCGACAGGTGAATATCAAATGTGTGAAACGAATGAAAGTATTTCATCAGTAGATCTACTTCAAAGGAATCCGTGTTTGCAGGGGTTTAGAAAATCAGCACATTCGAGGTTTGAGAAATGGTGCCACGCAAGGACTGATTTCACGACTTTGGGAAGAACTAAATTGCCGGGTAGAGGGATCATTAACGGAAACTACAGGAACTAAACATTATTTACTCTCTTTGTAAACTGGCTGTCATTCAAGTTTTGACAACTGATTTCCAATAAATATTCAACTGCTCTATATAAGTTAAAAATACTGGAAATAAGAATTACCGTTAGGTAATATTCGAGGATTTTTCCTAAAAGGCATTGAGTGGAAAAGGTGTCAACCACAAAAAAATTCGATCTTGGTAAAAAGGAATTTTTGTGGACCGTATTTGATCCGGTACAATTTATTCTATGACAAACTACAATAGGTATGGGATGAACAGTTGATAATATGCATTTCAATCAAAAGTGAGTAGTAACCACATTCTTTTTGGTTCGGCAACTGCATCCGAGGGCAGCCGACAAAATTTTGTAATTCAACACTCACTGTAATCCTTGAAGCCATCACCTCGTTAGCATGAGCCTATCATTCTCAAATTGAAGCGTTCATCATTACTCATATCAAAATTCAGGCCACCTTGATTTAGCCGAACCAGATCACGGGCACCGGGGAGAAGTTGAATAGTCTAGAAATAATTTCGTTCGGGATCTTCGAATGATTGATCCGTGTGGAGGTTCGGACCTTGGTGAGATTTTCGACACGTTCGAATCACAACAATCATTCGGTCATGGTGATCTGCTAGAGGTGACAGCTATCTTTTGAAACTGACAAATGTAATTTTCCAGTAAAATAACGTTTTGGTTCTGAATTCAGGTTCGGAGCGGTGATACTGCGGTTGAATTAGTTATGCAGTTATGTAAATAAGTTGCTTGGAGCCGTAGCCACAGTGCTGCTTTTAGAAGAACAACAAGCAAGCCTAACTGTGCAGAATCGTCATGATCGTTACGCCACGGGATGTTTGAGGTAGATTAATCTGTGTAAGTCAAATACAATTGCAATTTCTGGTGTTTGTGAAAGCTATATTGACAAGCTGAATCACGTGGAATAACCAAACAGTATTTGCATTTATGTCAACAAAAAACGTGAAAGTTGAAAATGCAGTTGTTATTGTTTTTTGTGATTAGAACTAGGCGGCACAAAATATTGATCCTACCCAATTTACATCTGCACAGGCCTCTTAGTTATATTACCTTGATAAGAATGCTGCTGGACAGAATAGCCCTATCGTTCACATTTATGAGCGTTCAACACAAGTCTCGGATGGTAGGCAGGCACATCAAGATGATTTTGATCCGTATTCTAAGGTACCATCCACTTGCGAAACACGTGAGATGAACCCGTTTTTTAGTCACACTGCGTAACTAGAAGTGCAAAACAGAATTGTATGATGACCTTAAGAAATGCATGAATACTTCTCTTCATTTCTTTTTCGCCAGGCAGTTGCACTATTGATAATACACATGAACGGTTTGCAAACTATTCGGTTCAACTAGCGCAGTATCGTTCTCAAAAAATGTTACACGATGTTACCATGGATCGGCAAAATATGGCTCATTTTTCTCATTCCCCTCTGACGTTGTGCCGAGCTGGCTCACTGAAAACTAAGATTCACCCTGGAATACCTGAATAGACGAATACAATAGATGACTAACCAGGAACAAAATTGAGGGTCATTCTGCGACAACTGAATCGTGTGCAATTCTGGAATTCGTAGAGCATTCCTACGCCATGGGATTCATTAGAGTAATGGTTTTTAAGAAAATAATAGGCATATTAAAAAGTGGTAGGATGATCAGTTATGTACACCAAAAGCAATTGGTTACACTTGGGAACCATAACCATGATCAGTACACTAATTATGAGGGCGCTCAGTGTTTATAGACTTGGTAGGTACGGCCTTCATGTAGTGTTGAAGCATATGTACTATGTTTATAGCATTGTATACAAGCCGGACGCGGTGACCAATATGTAGACCGATCATTTTACTTACCATCAGTCATCTGGTAGAAAATGTACTCGATCGTCCCAAATTTTCAGTATCCAGTCCACAAAAATATGCTGTCCTGGAAGACTTAAACAGTGACGAACGAGTGTATTCGTGTGTGGCATTTATTTATTCAACAGTAGGCGCTTCTTCAAGTGTGTTAAACAAGATACTTGGCATTGGTAATACGTGTGAGTGAGTGGCAAAGCTATGCGAGATCAAGAAAAAATATTGGTTTTTATGTGACATTTCAACCTCTTTGCTGAAGCATAGGGCATTGGGCTTCGTCCGCAAAAAATCTACAACGAAAAGAAATCGTAATGGGTTCCAGATGGCGTTCGGCTCTGGTTTCCAACCCACTCTGAGCAGTGGATACAATCGATACATAATTATCAGTTCAGGGCAACCTCGAAGTTTTAGTGCGAGCATGAAATTACGAGTAGTTGCAAACAGGTTTGGAGAACACAGTTTGATGAACAAGCTCGTTCTCAGTGATTCATAATCATGCCATTACATCACAGTATATTACGACAAGTCAACAGGTTGAACCAATTAGAAAAGTGGGAAGCGATAGAAATTAATAATGAGAAAACGGGCGGGGAATGAGGAGAAAACAATTGTAATCCGTGCTTAAATCAAAACCAGGTGTGTATTGTTTTGTCGTGTGTTTTCAGTTTTCATTTGGTCTGTGGCCTGTTGTAGGGTGGAGGGAGGGTCAGGGAAGCTCGAGGGCATATACAAAGGACGGTGGGGGGGGGGGGAGGCGGATGCTCACGGCCTCAGCTGTGGCTAGTTAGCGACACTTTGTCAGTCTTGACTGCTGACCCCGAACCTTATACAGCGTGATTAGTTTGGACAAGGTGTGAAACGATAGCGCTAGTGAGTGACTTAACTGCTCCAGTGTTCAACCATGCAGTGTAATGTTCGCGGATGCGTCCAGACAAGCCAGACAAAATAGTGAACAGGTTGATGAAGGAAGTTACACTATTCGGTGAATAACTTCCCTGCACCATCAATTTGGCATTTTGTTTGTAGTCGTCTGATGAAATCAACACTTGATTTCCGTTGAAGTCGGTGAGAAAATGTTTCTTTAACTTTATGATACTCCGTTATTCCTCCAGTTGTGAGCCTTGGTGAAATAGCCGTGGGCAGCAAACATTTTTTAAAGTTTTTTCACTGATTTAGATCCAACTGCCAGGTAATGATAAACCTTACTATATCACATTTTTGAATGACGTAGTTTTTCTGTCCGTCTCGGACAATGGTCGACGAACTATGAGAATCTCTTTACATGAAAAGTGTTCAAAAGTTGGGGTGTCTTAAAAACTAAGTGCTGAAGCTGTCGTTTAAATTGTTGAGATAAGTGACTGACCAGCGAATGGTCAGATTTTCGTCAGTTGTGTATCTATTTAGTCTACGGCACCGTCTTTTTATTTGGTTGTAGGTGCACTGGGCAATCAATGGCAAACAAGGAGATAAAGGTGATCCTCGACGTCGTTTGTTGTGTAATGGGGATGCCTACACGCTAGTTATTAAACATGCTACACTAAATGACTCTGGCAGATACTCCCTGACCGCAGAGAATATCATTGGTGTGGCAACATGTTCTGCCTCATTGACTGTGTGCGTCTACCCCATGAGTCGGTGAGTTTTGATAATTTTCTCAAGTAACATTTGTTTACTCATGAGTAGCAAGTGATGCGAAAACACTTTCAGGTGATGCTCCGGGATCTAAAACGCGTTGAATAACTTCAGTTTATAGTTCGGAAATAGCAGAAACGGATGAAGATATGAAAAGCTAAAACACATTTTGGGACGGGAGATTTTCTATGGATCGAAACAGCTTTCCTTGGGACCTAGTCTGACTGGCAGTAATTACGGGTGGTTCAGAATGCACTTCCAACATGTGGGAAAATGCCATGTGGTCGAATATAGGTTTCTAATATTATCACTCTCAGAGTGTCTTACTAACGCCTTAGAAAGGGGTTTTGGGTTAAATGGTATGATGGCTTTCCAGAACTACTATACTTAGGAAGGCTGTTATCCATGCGATTGAATTGGATACATTGCTTTTTCAACTTCAATTCTGATATTCTACATGATTTCGGAAACTGAATCACGAGCGATCTGACGGGAGGCAGCATGATTGCCGAGATAAATATACCTACCCCGAAGCAGTTATCAAGTTCCTGCTATCCGTTGAGCATTTCAGTCACTAAAATTACAGGGAAATACAGTATGCCACCACAACCAACTTTGATTAAATAGCTTTCTGAGTACTGAGGAGGTAGAATAGTTTCAAATGTAAGCAGCAAAAAGTGGTGGTTACACACTTTTCCGTATGAAATATCCAACCGTAGAGGAAGGCAATTTTGAGTAATAATCCACGGACTTGAGAGCAATGCTTTTGATATATATATATATATATATATATATATATATATATATATATATATATATATATATATATATATATATATATATATATATATATATATATATAGTGTACTTAGCGACAACGATGAAGCAACGGTGCCGAACGAAAATTCCCTGCAAACTAAGGTAAAAACTTACACTGGTCGCTATCCGTGATGAATGAAGCTGACCCTGTCACTTATGCAACGTAGCGTGTTAAAATGCGTGTTTTTGGCCACCAAAAGTGTCGGACCGAACTTCACTCGGAACACGTTAACACAGGTCTATGAAACTGAATTGCTTACCTCCTGAGAGCTCGTAAACTTTCCACAGTCTACAAAGTTGTTTTTTTTTGAGATGTCAAATATCGGGGCATATATCACGCAAATACTTTGTTTGGCTGACTGTCGTTCAAACTTCACCTTTAACGCACACGCCTGAGGTCATCCAACCAGTCTGCACTCGGAAGCACCAAACTCGAGCTTCGTTCTTGTTAGAGCTCATCTGTAGTGCACATCCCCCCACTCCTAGGATTTGAATCCGGTCTTATTCACCTGGAAGTCATGTGTGTTACTACTGCGTCATCCCGCTCCCGTCCGGGCTTATACGAATCACCACGTTAAGTTTGTTTAGTTGTCGTCTTCTGTGACAGCCAGACATGCCCGACAACTTCGACTGGAGACACGGCACCTGCCCAGTTAACTCCAAGCGAATCAATTCTTCTGCACAGAATGGGGCCAACGTACCCACATTTTAAATCTGCTGCGCGTTTTGGTGTACATATCACGCGATTACTTGCGAGTATATATATATATATATATATATATATATATATATATATATATATATATATATATATATATATATATATATATATATATATATATATATATATCCGCATTGCGTAAAGAGGTAATGGTCGTGATGCCGTCCGACTGGGAAATATGATACAGTAATTATGATCCGGGAGTCAGTTGATTTACATTATAGTAGCAAGTGCTCTGATGAGGTATGTGTGTGTGTGTGTGGTCATCAATCATAGGAGGGGGTCGCCGTGCGTCAATCGTTTTTGTGTGCAGCTGTACAAATGGTAATATCCTTATTCCGGTGGCCTCGGGTATAACTAGATTTCTTAACCAGTTCTGCCTAAAATGGTTTTGGAGCAATTGGTAAGGTACCCTAATTGTTTGATTAGAATATACTGGTTGACCAATGCCCACCAAGTGGCAACGTCACACTTGAAATTGTTCCTAATCCACTTTAACTTGGCCAATTTGGGCGGTGCTATCTTTCGATCAGAGGTGCTTACTGAATGACTGCAATTTGACGCCATATGATTTATGATGACACGATTATGACTTTTCAAGAGCAGTTCTTCCGCCGAACCTGTGTGACAACAGGAATTTTCTACTGGCATCCATATGCGATGAAAATTTGGTGTTATTTATATGAAGTTTGCCGTTTTTTGAATCACCTAATCTGGTTGATTGATTCAAAATATCCACTACAATATTCCTAAGTTTCTAATTGCGAAGCTAGGCACTTTGCTTGCAGACCATTTAGCATCAACCAAGATGACATTGTTAGGATTTTTTTACTGAAAGACTTCAAGCATAGAATAAGACTGAGTATATCACTACCGAACGGGGTTCGGAGTGTACCGAAGAATCGATGTGTCATGTGTTGAGGTTATTTACAATCCTGCCTTGTGATAAGGATTATCTGCAGTAACCGAAATATCTGCTAATTATAACATCTGCAAACAACGCTGTTTTTTGACACTGAAACATTGAGAAATAGAACATGACTACCGTGATTGGTAAAAGTTATTACAAATCCACTCAACTGATTATTAAATCGATGCTTTTAGAGGCGCCGATTGGTAATTTCCTGGTTGCCCTTCAACCAATTGCAGCATTGTGCCAGGTGGAACAAGAACGAGTCGCATCAGTGGCGACACAATGCAAAGGAAACGCGGAACACAAGTAGTGCGGTTTGATGTAACACCATTGGCAACCATGATTTGGTGACTCATTGCATGACTGTGATATTATGTTTTCAGTTGTATAATTTGCGTCACCCTGAACAACGTGCACTAACAGCATTATCGCGGGACTGTTCTATGTTTCAGTTGTGTTCCGTTTAAATGCGGATGAGATTTTTCAGAGGTGGTTCCATCCGACCCCTCAAGGTTGGGTTCACATGTGCTAACCAATTGGATTTCCTTTTATTCTTCTAGATTTGTCCGACAAACACAAACAGACTTTTGAACTGAAAACCGGAGCTAAAGAATAGAAATGTAATACAGAGTTTGATAGAATTCATGTTCACCGCCACGTGTTTATCAAATGTTATAGCGTGTAAAAGAGTATCTATGTTGAGATAACAGGCAACGTTTCCCCCGAGTTTGCAGCTTACGATAAGTGAAGGGGAGACGTCTCGTCGTTAAGCATGGTTGTGTAACTGTTGTATCGGTACACTCTTTTCGATTTTCTTCTGCAATGTAACGTGGCAAATTATGTAGTTGATTTGTGCATTTCAATAGGTTTCCATTTCAATGACCGGCGAGCACTGTATGGAGTTGCTCGCTCGTAAAAGGCACATCAATTTCAGTCATTAGAAATACCCCACATATGACTTACTTTGCGTTAAGTAAGTTGTATACAACATATCAGCCGTTAACTTACCATTGAAAATCAATGGAAAAACCGTACTGTACGGCAACTGTTTTATCTGAACTTCGGTAACGGTTTGTGGTGTATGTATCTAGAGTCCCAAATTGACCGGCGGTGGTCAGACGGTCTCTATGATTAACTGGAGGCTTCCTGGTCTCCGGGTTGGAATTTTTTGTTGCTGACAGTCACTTCTGCATTCGGCAGCCTACAGCTAGCGACGAGCCTTTTCTTGGTATTTTTGTACCATTTCTGTAAAATAAAAGACAAGAAGTATGGCATTGTTGTTGGTAATAATAATAATAATATTACTAATAATAGTAGTAGTTCAGTGGTTTCCACAAGTAAAACATCCGGATACTCACTATATATATATATATATATATATATATATATATATATATATATATATATATATATATATATAACTGACATTACATCCAGGTGAGCGGTGACAGTTCCTTGGGTTGTCTATGGTGGGGTCAGCGTTGACACTGCTCAGGGGTTTGGTCAACTAGTCTAAAAATGAAAATCGAGTAAGCAGTGAGATTTTTCGCTGGTTGGAATGCGCTTTTATTTAATGGCCAAACGGCACTGAATTACCTTATCCATACGAGTCTAATGAACTAAGGCACGAAGAAACAGTCCAGGGGAAATCGGGCTTGATTTATAAGAATACTTTCATCCATATGCCGTTCTACTCCTTTAAGCAGAGTTACCCTGTATTGGTTTTAGACGAACGTTACGGTCGGTAACTGTGCAAATGCGCTGTCAATTAGCCATCATCATAGTCAAAAATGTTTATTTTCCATAGTCATGCTCACCAAAATGCCGGCAGTTTCACGAACGCAGGTGAACGGCTTCCAAGCAGACTAACACTGATTATGAAAAGCTTTTGGTTTGAAGTTTATTATTGAGGTTAATCTTATTCCTTGTTTATCAACTGTCTTTTATGAGCGGTATCTACCTGAGTATAGCAGAACATCAGAGCGAGAGAGAAATAAAGAAAGAAAATATAAGATCGGGCAAAATGTTTCGTTTTCATCACGATCCTTACTATGTTTATCTTTTCCGAAGTCCCACAAGTGCACTGAGTGAACCCGGTCTGTTCACAATGTCCGGGGATGAACAAGCGGTCAGCTCTCGGATTGGCAGACGTGAACGACGCAGTTCGGGAACACAGACCCCGACAAATCAACGTGTGGCTATCATACGATCCGTGAGCATGTCTCCATTTGAGATGCGCACTGGGGACCACTCATTTCTGCATTCTAGTCATCAGTCCACCTGCCGGAATTGTAGCAATGTCTTCGACGTCATATATGATGCCGATCCGATGGAGTTCTCATCAAGAGTAAGATTGCTTTTTGAATGAGATCATAAAATGAGATGACAGAAAACACAATTTCAATTTTATTACGTTGGAGTTGATTTGAAATGAACAAATGAAAATAGATGATCGGTGTTTAGAGCAACAAAATAATTTGATTTTCTTTGAACACCAATAGTTTCCATCTTTAGCTGTTTATTTAACATTTCTCACGTTTTCCTGGAAAACACGTGCCAGTAGTGAACTCCACTTCACAACGATAATGTTCGTGACTTGGAAAGATTTGGTTTAATGGCATTTTTGTGCACGTTTTGAGCTATCAAATACAAAATGAAATTATCAGTAGAGAAAACAGTTGCAACCGGCAACTGAGATTGAACGCAGCATTAACAGCGTCAATGATGTGCCCAGCATGTGTAAATAGTTATTCCAAACTGGAAGAATCTAGGCGTTTCCATTGACCCACACACGCACCCTTCTGAGTAGATCCCATAGTATTGTAGGACTCGAACCCAGCCTCTGGTAATCGTTGGAGACTGACCTGACGGGTTTTCAAAATTCTGGCATCGGGTGGACAGGAAATCATGAATCGTCAATTTACGGGTAGTTTCGAACCGTATACGAATCGTCACCTATGCATCGATGGACCCCCGTGATGAATATACTCTGAGAAAAGGCCTAAATAAGGCAAACATCTTCAAAACCATAAAAACGGAACAGAACAACTTACACAATTCGACCAGCCTAACAGTAGTTCATGATGCTTTCGAACAAAGTACATTTTCTGAGTAATTTATTGCAACTATTTACTAAGACATCAACAGTCTCATGTGATCATTCTGCTTCTTATCGGTTAATCAAACAGTGGCAGGCTCCATCAATGAAGCGACGGAGACATACACGGAGTCGGTCTCATCGCGTTCAAACAGGCAATAATGTGTAAGTTCAGTGTTCTCTCCAAGTAAAAGCTTTCAGCAGTACAGATAAACAAACATGAAGTCAACAGTGATAGTAGAATAAATTGTTTGATAGGAGTCACTAGACTGCCAGTATTACATATTGGACTGTTTCCTATGGTTTTGCACAGTGGAATGAGTATAAATTTTGTTTTCTCAGTTGACAATTATTTGTATTTTGAAGGTGCTTTCATTTTGCATTACTTTGGTCACTGAAAGTCCATAAGTCTAACGGCAATTATTATCATAAAAACTGTAGACTTCACAGAGGTAAGCAGCTTCTTGAGGGGTGAGTGCTTCACTTTCCACCGTTGTGTTCTTTCCAGTAACTTATAGCTTGCTGTGTGGCGGGTGTCTTTGAAAGTGCACAAAAATGGATATTTTGTGATGATAAATTGCTGTTCTCTCAACAAATGGCACATGACTTAGATTGTCTTTGTGGTGTGCGTTGCACACGTGTGAGTCAAACGGGATCAGCATAGATCCAAAAATTGATGCCAGTCCTAACGAGACTTATGAACGCAACACTGGCAAATACAGACGTTTCCTTTCTGATGAGGGAAAACCGACATACCATAACATGCATGCATATCTCTGTGCTCATGTATGAGTTAGATTTGCCCCCCCCCCCCATATCGATACTGTCATGTTTTCCCGACAAGAAGACATATCCACATAGCAAACCCTAGGAAGACTATTCAGGATGTTTTCAATGTAAGCACTACCCCGAAAATAATCGCCATTTAAGACCGCCAGCTACCGAGTGATCCGAAAAAGAGCAGAAATACACGAAAAAGATCGACAACATTGTTCAAGCTGGAAGATATTGGGTTTTATGGACATGCAATTGCATTCAAGTACGTTTACATACAGCACCTCTACAACGTGATTGCCGTGAGTGAAACTGCTGTTTGTGACTGTATTCGAGTAAAAGTGGACATTCGAACACGAATTAATGTTGATTTTTATCGAAAAACAAGACATCCCTCCCCAAAAAATACGCCCTGGTGCAATTTTTCAAGCAAGAATAAATGGATAACGGAGTCTTATTTTAGGAGACACACGGTCATTTGTACTGAATGACGATTCGAGTGGTGGTTGTTTATTTCTCTCTATTTAGACAATTTTGTCTGTTTACGTGTCACATAGGACAATGATTGTGGAATGCTAATCTGTTCGCAGCGGAAGCATTTGTTGATTTTTAAAACGTTCACCGCAATTTGCCATTGAATTGTGTCTGTCGCCAGCGGGGATTCTGCACAGAAAGATACAAACTGAAAGTTGGTAACGACAGTATGTGTATCAGAATAATGTGGGACGATACTTGTTTAGTCTACGTTTGCTTTTGTTATGACAACTGTTATTGCGGTCTACCATGTCCCAAATTAAATAAACGATGACCGAACGAAGTTTGGCGAGAAATTACAAGTATCTCTTGTACTTTTCAACGATGGTCGCTGGAATTGCTGCTTTTTTCATAACTCGTCGGAGCATATTTGGACCAAATCTGCACCGCATTTCGTTTACTGGCTGTCGAGAAATGCGTCAGGTTATGCCTTACATGAGAATGTTCATCTTTTAGCGTCGGGCATATCTAAGCACTTTTTATCTGTGTCAATAAGACCATGGACACTGTGAAAATTCTGTTGTTAAAATTACCTTATAACAATCTTGAATTTGTTTCAGATGTTGGATATATGCGCTAGGGTACTCTCCCAGCATTGAACTACAGAGGCCTGTGTAAATATATAAATATATATTGTCGACATGAACTCTATTGATTTATTGTCTGCCAGTGAAGCTGGTATGTCAAATAGACTTCAAACTGGTCAAAATTGGGAACGGCACATGAGCGATCAAACGGGTACAGATATCGTTATTATAGATTGCATTTCAAGGTAGCCGGTTCACAACTATTCTTGCTTCTATAAAGTTGGAAACTTCTGAAGTGATGTTTGAAACTCAGTACTGAATATTGTTTAGGGGCACAGGCTACTGTTACCTTTGGGATATGCTGGTCAATTTACACCGCCACAGACCACTGTTACCCGACCGGATCGATACCACGGCCGAACTATTGGGACATTGTATGTTTTTTACTTTAAGTCTCAGGTCCACATTTGGTGATTACTTTTAATAGTAGTTATTAGTTTACACCGTTTAACACTTACGCACGATCAGGAGCATGCGAATGGTATGTACTATCTAAAAGTTAGTATGCGGCTTCATTTGATGATCAACTTTTCATCGGTATTTGTTCCCTCTTGTGGTAGTCGGGGGTTTCCGGCGTTTTCCAGAATTGAACTGGAACTACTAGAAAAGGTGCTAAGAACCTTAGCTACTTCAATAGTCGTCGAGTGCTATTCGTCAATCGAAACATTGTCTTTCTTCATTGCTCATGATGAGATGCCTAGGAAGATGTTGAACTTCTTCACCGAATTTCCGAAAATCTGCTTTACTTGCGATAATGCACGCGGATTACGGAAATATCGGTGCTTACGTTAACACAAGACGCATTCCAAAAATTTATATTTCCAGGGAACTGAGTGAACAAAATATTCCAAAGTATTTTTTAAAATATCGATCTTCTGTGATGTTTCAGCCCACTCACAAAATGTACACATAAGCAAGTCTCTCTACTAGGTACAGTTTTATGCTTTCGTCTGTGCTTACCGAAACACGTTCCTAGATCTCATAGTTATTTACAGGAAGTTTCGATTCCAAAATGAGAAAACGCCACTGAGTTCATTTATTCAATTGTTAGATTTTTCATATGAATTCACAGTTTGCTTGTCGATGATAATGGAGATGTTCATTGAGTTCCCCAGAATTTTTCATGCTAATAGTTTCTCGCAGATGCTGATCACACAGTAACTACATAAGCTTAACATTAATAATATTGAACAGAAAAAACACTGACCACCGTGCCATCGCACCGTTTTTTCTCTTCATCTCAGCCTCACGCGCGTCCGAAGCGAAGGATCATTGGTACACCGTTGTCCTGTATGTCACACTGCTATGACGCCGTCATCCACTCCGAGTGAACCCCGACTAGGGTGCGTGCATTCAACTCGTGTAACCGAGCGTATCGTTCGGTACGACTCTGTAGACAGACAGTCCACACCGCGTGGTCACAGTTCGGAACCTGCTGTGTCACGTAGATACCAAACAGATTTACATCAACGGCACTCACATCCGAGCGAGTGCACTGTCTATGATACAGTGCCGACCCCGGTTCTACGCACTCGAGCACGCCGTCGACCCAGTCAGTCAGCAGTGAATGAACGCCAAATCCCGATTCGTATTTTGAGCTCCACCCCAGTCACAAAAACTAGAACACACGTGGTTCGCGAATATTCGATGCCTGTATCACCAACCAAATTGGATGCACCCGAAGTAGCAGAATCTCACTTTAGTGTGGTAGAAAGTTCCGATGGAGAAGGCTCTCCTTAAATCTCATATGGCTAGATGGAACAGATACGCCATCCCACTTCGTCAAGACAGATATAGTTCAATCTAATGTTTTGAAATCTCACAGAATAGATCTCTTTCGAAAACTGGATAAACGGATGATCATACTCTTTTTTGTATATCCTAATTATGCAGTCGCCTGTGGTTAACTGTTGCTGATCAGATCACATATCACTAGCCACTTAGCTGTTGTTTTCAACAAACAACTATTTATGGTGTATGTATTAACCATGAAATTCTTATTTACCCACGTTCCCTTAGTCATACCCTAAATAATCTTTCTGTGTCCCACTACGGATCGTTCGTCCCTTGTAAATTGCTATCTCACCTGCATTCTAACGGATTCATACACGTTGTGGACTGTCATATTTGTTGATTTCCCACCCTAGATCATTTGTTTGTTTGTAATCACTGAGCACTTAAACACGTGGGGTTTCTCTTCAGTTTCCACAAATAACGAGAGTTATTGGAATAAGCTTTGAAACAGAGCATAGAAGCAATGGGTTTTGAACAACCCAACAATTGGTCCTAGTGAGATGCACCGACTAATAAAACAGTTACGCCATTGGGACATTTTCCTTGTATCATCGATGCATTCCACAGATATTAAAATAAGTCTTTTGCATTTCATCCAGCCACATGCTGTTCGTTCAGTTGGGAAGCCTTTGCTGTGGCTGATTCAGTGAATAAAACTAGAACAATTACTGTGTATCAGTGAGTGCCTAGTAGCACATATTCACATAGGTTGTTCGCGCTCGGCTGACGCTATCCAGACAGAGCTGATGGGACGATTTTCCGTTTCAATTGCGTATCGCGGAGAGGACTTGGGTGCAAAAAACTACAACTAAAATTTCCCTTAGTCTACTGGGTATAGTGAACTACATTGGACCGAAGGCTGGTAGAAAGAAAAAATATTTCGATGTTGAGGATCGTTAGCTCACCGATCCAAGTACAACATTCATAGTATTATAGACAAGCTAATGGTATTCACAGGATCACACCTCAAGGCAGTAGTTCTTAACGAAATTATATAAAAAAATGTTCTCCCTTTCATTATGGAGAAATCAAACCGTCACTGGTCTCTGGGGTGCGCATACAGGATGTTTAAATAACTCCCCCACACAAAAGAGATAATAAGGCTGATTACAATTCAAAACATCATAGATACACGTCCCGCCGCTGCACTTTGCTTTAACTCACGCAACCGGTGCCAACCCATCCCCACCATTCAGAGATCGCCACTGAGTCGATTCTGCCTCTTGTTGCATCTATTCGTCTTCGTGCAGCCGTAAACGAGGATAAATAGGTTGGACAGACTGATCATTGCGGACTAGAATGACCGAGAACATTCCAAAACATGCGCGATGGGGTGATTTAGCCCAGCTTAAAAAACTCGACCGAATTACGTAGGCCGACCTCGGACATCGCTCGCCACCTGATCGAAAACGGTCACAAGATGGATCCGGTGGAAGCTTTCTCGGTCCTGTCGCATCATCGTGGCAGACTGACTGAGGATACCATAGAGGCCTCATCGATCGCTCACAGCTAAATCCGCTCCGTGCCCAAAAGCGTATGACCTTCTACCATAACTCACCGTAGCTTTATCCAAATACACGAATCCACACCCACAAACAGGGCTTCAGGTCTCATAAAACTGCTTGGAATAATCATTTTTGTTCCATAATTTCCAACCTTTTGCAGGACGCGACCGATCAGAGTGTACGAAGAGGATCCCTCTTGCAGTGTTTCTATTCTGGCTTGTTTGTTCGAGTTCATCAAAACTTTAAATTCCATGTTCCAAAAGATTCTCAGCCTTTTTGAATATACGCAGCCTTACGTCAGTCCGAGTACCCGTCATCATAGGAGCACATTTTGTTTTACCAGCTTGGTTGGGGAGGGGGGGGGGGGGGGGGGCAGAATCATGTGAGAATATGAAGACCTGAGATCTGTTTAAGTATTATCAGGATCTAGGTGGCCCAGCTAGTCGTTTTCATGAGAACAGTCTTGTGAAAATTTGTGAACCTCATTCCTTTGCATTCTTGGGTAGCTTCAGTCCGTCGATACAAATTGTGTTCAAAGTACTATGCTGAAATACTTTCGTTCACTCAAATCAAAACGAGAACTCTGGTTCTACGGGTAATGAATCACTAATTGTGTAGTATGTCGACCATAAGTTCCCAGAGTACAACGGATTTTTCCGTTTGACAAAAAACTAACGAAAGCAAGTTCTCCTCGAACTCCAGTTACCACTTTCTTCCGTTATCTTACACCTGAACATGATGGGGCAGCAGATAACTTCATACTGCATTGTTGGTGAGAAATAGGAATACAGATTTCTCTGGAACTAAAAAATGAACTGTGTTGGTTTGGGTTTCAGAATATAGGTAAAGAGAAATGTGCCACGACCGTGGAATCTGTGTCAGACAAAGCAAAAGCACAACTATTACTTAAATCAATACCATTAGCACACAAAATTCAGACGCACGATAACGAACATCGTGACGAAGAGACTGACTAAATGCACCACAGTTTCAGGTGGCTCGATGCACTGATCAGAGACAAACAGGGTGTGCAGTTTGAATGGGTTTTTATTTGTCATCATCCATTTCCTAAGAATTAACGTTTACTATCAACGAAAAGGCAAACGGAAACGGCACAAAGGACTTCGTCGGAATGAAAAGCCAGCCGAATCTGTCACCACTAACTTTGCTAGGAGTTAGTTCTACTGGACAAATTAATTGCGTCATATCCCATGGTAATGGGGAGACGAAACCAAACCTGAGCAACGATGAAAGCTTACAACTGATTGTCAGAACTCAGTTGAGTTTAACAAATTCATGGTTTGTTCCAACGACAAGAGAGAATATTGTAGTAACTTTAGTTAGGCAGTGATTTAGCGTAATCTGATGGTAGTTTGAAAATTTCTAGATCATTCAGATGCTAATAGGTGGAATGTCGAACACTTTACATTGCGGTTCTCTACGGATTAGTATAGGACCTTTGAGGCAGTTCGATATGCTTACTAGAGAATACTCTGAACGCGTCGATGTCATGAAAGCCAAAATAATTTTTTTCCTTACACGTCGGTAGACTGGTATATAACGGAAAAACTCGTTGTGTGACTGTAGTGTGGCCTCGTCTGAGTTTGGATAGATAACTGACTCTCACCTGCTTGCTTGTTGACTGGTTCACATTCTACGTTCGGCAGCTCCTGTACAGTTGATTGTCTTATGGTCTATAATACAATGATGTTCAGCTATTCGCTTTGATTCTGAATGCAACAGTAATAAGTGACATCTGGTGGTTTGCATTCGGGTGGCCCAGATTGAACACCCAGTGCAGGAGAAAGTTTGATCGATGGTGGTAGAACGGCCAAAGTAACGAACTGTATAGCATTCTCTCCCGGGTTCAAGCCCTCTCGCTGCTGCTGCTGCTGCTGCTGCTGCTGGGAACTGTCTCCTTTTGGTATCCTCTTACTGGCCGTGACCCCATTCCTGAAACATGGCACCAATGAAACATGATAAACGGAAGAATGAAACAATGTTAGTTTCAAAAATAAGTCCCAAGTTCACGGTGATCACGTCTATCTTTCAATTTTATTCACGAATGTAATTGCACGACATTAGTTATATACAATTCAAGTCAAGAAAACTTTTTCGCAGCGGATGTAAGATGACATTTTAAACACAAATTGAATTACTGGTATAACCATGGAAAAGAACGATAACATCGTAAACGAATAATTGAGATCATTTGTAAACTGATTGAAGTTCACAACCGTTGCAGAGTAAGATACTTGATATCGACGTTCCCTGCGCGTAAATCAGATTTTGAATACTGGACAATTATCAGTCTGATAAACATCTTCCAACATAATGGGGCGAGTACAGCAAGCAGCCTCAGTCAAAAATCCATTAGTTAAATTGCCTAAATCATCATGAGATTTGTGTACGTTAACTTCTATAACGTCATTGTTACCTCTTCTAAAATGAAAAAGAAGTTCGGTTTTTGAATAAAGTACGGAAAATTTCCCCTTTGAACATAGACGCAGACTTGAGATGTGGGTATTTTACGCAGAACTGTCACCAATGTGCAATTGTAGGTCAAATTCTCGTATTGCTGCTTTGAGGTCCTGGATAAAATACAAAACTATGAGATTCATACGTCCCTGAATGTGCGGAGATACACTTGGTAAACTCAAGTAGCAGTCCAATAGGGACATTTCTAACAATTATTTCAAGTAAAAGTTCACTTCACATAGACAGAAAAGCGCTTTGATTTCTAGCGTAAGGGTTTTTTATTTACTATCTTTTTCATACCATTTTAATTCACTACAAGCAGTTGAAATGTTCACAAAAGATTTCGGAATGGAGATCAATCTGAATCATTCATGAAGTGTAACAAACTGATATTGTTGTGTGATCCAAGAAAGCCCTGACTCTTTCAAAAACTATCGGACAAAAGTACACCTTCATTGTGCCTTATTCTTTCTTTGTATTGCGTACGCTGCGCTGTCTGCTTATTCGCACTACTTCTTAACCCTAAGAAGGCCTTACATATGGCGATCAACGTTTCTGAGCTATTTCAGTTTGTCTACTCTGATGCAAAACATTACCAACAGTTGTGTCGTGACTCGAAAAATGTTGACATGATCCGAGTTTCGATAGTCACTGACCCTGGTGGTATTTGAACCCAAATATGTTTGCCCCTGTGCTTCAGTTCTACTTGTACTCTACCATCTGAGCTACGAGAAAACGTCAAAGGGCATGGGACGTTTTGCATGTGAGTCACACAATTTCCGCGCCAAATTTGCTGGGAAATACTGACGTGGGTAGTTAAATAAAACTAAATCGGATGCCAAGTGTGAATGCACACACGGTACAGCCCATATGCTAAACGTCCGATGTTCCTCGATTTAATCTCGTAGCTAGTCTGATAAAGCACATGCGGTGCCAAAGCGTGTATGGCACTCATGCGTAGGTTCGAGTCCCGTGGGGGTCAGTTACTTTATTCATTTGGATCATTTCAACATTAGCACCAGTGTCATTCAATGCACAAAGAAATGAGACATTTATTCTGTGTAACGAATGACACGATCAGACTGAGGTTCTAACCTTTTGTTATGTATTTTTTGTGCTCCTTAGATTTAGAACAGTTGTTCAGTTTTTTGATGCCGTATTTTTCTTGTAACTGAGTGAAAGGATGCAAAGCGGTTTCTTTGCTTGAAGTGGTTCACATCGGTTATTCGTAGACATGAGCTGGCCGCAAGTTTCACTTTCAAAGAGAAACGTGCTTGTTTCACAAATCATTTTCTAAGTGATTACAGATCACACACAGAAAGTGGTGTACACTAGATAAAAAGGAATTCTTTTGTACTAGATCGTAAGCAGAATGTAATTCCCGAATACAACGAATCGGATTATGCGTTGACTCCAAACTGCAGCGGAAACGAACCTAGGGGATTCCTTGATGTCTAGAGAGAACCAATGCATCTGAAACTGTTTGCCCTTGTAGGCATGATTTAGGAAGTTTAGAAATAATCTGGAAGTGTTCCGTTGACGTGGAGCAGTGAACATCGGATATCTCTGTTGTACTAGACTATGTTTGATCAAGGCTCACGATGTATAGGTTTCGATGCGAAAAATTCAGGTGGGGTTTGCATTATCTAAATAAGTAAAATGAATGAAGTTTAGGTGAATTTCTTTCATGAGCGCAAAACAGTAGCAAACAAATCTGAATTGTATCGTGTATAAAACGTCGGGCACTGAATGTATTCTGAACGGGATATCAGAAACGAAACCTATCTCCCGTTTCTGATCAAAAAGGAACGGTTTCATGGATAGGATTACCGCTAAAAATACTGAAATCACAATGGAATTGTCTATTCTTGGTTTTATTCAATAAATTGTTATTCTTTAAGTTCAGTCTGGGTTCCGTGGCAGAACATTTTGCGTAACTTTATTCGCAACTTCTGTTATTATTTGCCAAAGCCTTACCAATACCAAAACCGTTTCCAAACTTGTGATTTTATTTTGAATTGTTCCGGTTTAGAGAAACTGTATTCATTGTGAATGTAAGAAAGCCGATCTTAGTATTTATGCTTACCAGGAGAAATGCGACATATCACTGTGTTATTTAGCTTGATCAAAAGTTAGCAGGTGTACCAAAGTTACATTGGGAAGGCTATTGCCAAATTTATTCCATCACAAAATTTCAAACGGATCAAAGCAAGTGAATCTATATTGTGGCCTTTGCTTTTACGATTTGAATTCGCCAGTCAATGAGCTTATAAAAATAACTATTTCATGCGTTGCCCATGAATAGGAAGCGGTGTTGATAAAGATCACATCTGTAATTTTGGAGGAATTGTACAACACAGCTACGGTTTCATTGATGGTTGTCAAGCTTATGCCCTGACGCAACAGAGAACAGCGTACCAGCCGTTGAGTGATAAAAGTTCATCTTTAGGTGTCACGGAACACATTTGTATTTTGGGGGAAAATGTGACGTGAAAGGAATTACTGGATTAGGGTTTTGACAACTGTTATTGAAACGATTTGATTCAAGTAAAAATTGCAAAACTATGCTGTATTCAGTAGTCAATAGACTCACGATAGGGTAACACTATACTGCGGGCGGTAAACATCAAATATACGGGCGTAAGCCAACGCAGAATTTGAATGTGATATTGATCGATGGTCCGAGTGACTTTGTAAGCTGGATACGACAAACGTTATTTGTTAATATTGTGACTACTTTTATTAAACTGAGAGGTAGAAGAAGTTTTATCATGAGATATACAGTCCCTTACAGACTAATAAATAACCCACTTTTGCCGACTCATTTATGGAACCGACAGAGTGAAAATGTCAACCATGTTCACCACTTTACTTCTTTTCCGGTAGTTAAGAATTCACCTTTTACTCGTTGTTTTCTCTTCCAAGATTTCCGCGGCGTAAAATTGCCGTATCTGTAACTCCACATTACTTGCCCCATGATCGTCATTTGCAACTCTCTGGAAACAAATTTGCCTGACTGTCGTGCCAAACGAGCGGAAGAAAGCAAAATCGTTTCCGATAGTCCAACAACACTTGATTATTATCCTCTCCTGAACTTGGGAATTCAAACCATTTCACCGCCTGATTTGTTTTCGTCTGAGAGCACATATTATACCGGTCCCATTGCGATACAAAACGGATAAGAACGAATAGATTTAAAATAACATGCCTCGATAGTTCGTTTCCACTTAGTAGGGGAAATTTACAGTGGTAGAGAGGGTGAATTACTTGGATCTGGATATTGATACTCTCCAATAATCAACTGACCGTGAAGTGATTGCCGATTAAAAACTACATCGTACCTAAACGGGTTATTGATCACATCATTTCGGACCACTCACAACCTACTTACATGTGCTTCCGACATCTGTGAATTTTCCAAAAATGTGGTAATTAGGCGCAGGCTGTTCGATGCTAATCGTAAGGCATTAGCATTTTCCTCAGTATCATAAAAACCAAGTTTCATTCCTGACAATAAATTGCATCCCACTTACTTTTAGAGAACACTGTTTGCACAACCGTTTCAAAAATTTCAAGAAAAATTTTGAGCAACGTTTAAAGTTCTTCTGAATCAACTTCTACAAACAATATCATATTAGTGACTGCAGCTAGCAATTTCCGTTCGGAAGCAGTCAGTCACACTACTAATCCAGTTATGATCAGTGATTCGACAACACGATTAACGAGTTATTTTAGTTTGATCAGTTCGATCACACTTCAAAAAGTAATATTCAATCGAAAAACTTGGTTCCAAAGTACGATGCTTTTCGTCTGTCGGGAATCATAGTGACTCCATTCCAGTAAAATTTTTGTTCGCCTAATATTTGCCCGATGAATTAGTTTTAGACAAACTGGTTCATCACAATGTGAGACTTGCCTAACAGAATCACATTCCACGGTACATATAGGCAATTAGGTGAAACCATCGATTACCTAAACGACTACATTGAAAGGAACACAGTTGATAAAAGCGCACCTCTAGAAGATCTGAGAGGGTTACTGTTTTTCTGCACATACAACGTCCAGTTCAAATTCAACAATCAGGTCGATCGCCAAAAGGATAGGGTAGCAATGGATTCCCAACTCGGACCATTACTTGCCGGTGCTTTTGTGGAAAAGTTAGAAAATGGCCCACTTGATTCTTCAACTCGAAACTGTCTTGTATACAAACGCTACGTAGAAGACATTTTCTGTGTTATCAATTCATCAGGCCACATATGCAAACTGTTAGACGGCTTTAACTCAGCTCATATGAACTTACATTCCACAATAGAAACAGAGTCAGACAATACAAAAGCCTTCCTTGAAGTTCGGATGAGTCACCGTGAAGACTGTTCAATCAGCCGGTCGGTACACAGAAAGGCGATAAAGTCTGGGCAATACATTCACTTCCACAGCTTTGTGCCTTTAAAGAATAAAAAGAACCTAATTCAATGCCTCACAAACAGGGCAAGAAGAATAAGTTCGAAGGACATCGTTGCAGAAGAACTGCAGACGGTAGGAACAACATTGATCCAAAACGGCTACTCGGATCGGCTAGTTGAGAAGATAATGCGAGTTAAACTGGAAACTCCAAGAAAGTTTGGGGTGGAAAAAAAGCCGATATACATCTCTTTGCCATTCAAGGGTGATACATTGGCAGAGATTGTGTAGAGAACATTGTCAGGGGAAATCAGCAAAACTTCCTACGCAGCTAAGCCCCGGGTTTTGTTCGAATCCCGACCGGTAGTGATTTTGTGGTTGAAAGACAAAGTGCTTGATTCTGCAGCCTTATTTTGTGTTTATTCATTCACTTGTTCCTGTGGAACAACGTATATCGGCAACACGACCAAGCGTTTGTCTGAACGCATCCGCGAACACTACACTGCATGGTTGAACACTGGAGCAGTTAAGTCACTCACTAGCGCTGTCGTTTCACACCTTGCCCAAACTAATCACGCAGTAAACGTGGCTAAGGCCTTCCGTGCGCTGTATAAGGTTCGGGGTCGACAATCAAGACTGGCAAAGTGTCGCTAACTAGCCACAGCTGAGGCCGTGAGCATCCGCCTCCTTCCCCCCCACCGTCCTTTGTATATGCCCTCGAGCTTCCCTGACCCTCCCTCCACCCTACAACAGGCCACAGACCAAATGAAAACTGAAAACACACGACAAAAACAATACACACCTGGTTTTGATTTAAGCATGGATTACAATTGTTTTCTCCTCCTTCCCCACCCGTTTTCTCATTAATAATTTCTATCACTTCCCACTTATCCGATTGGCCCAACCCTCTGACTTGTCGTAATATACTGTGATGTAATGGCATGATTATGAATCACTGAGAACGAGCTTGTTCGCCAAACTGTATTCTCCGAAATAAGTGAACCTAATGGATAATATTCGTGAATTGCACAGAAAATTCACCAAAGGAGCAAAATATTTTCAGTTATTTTCTTGGATAAAGTCATTATGAAACCACCGTCTCTGGTTGTAGGAGCCGAATGGGCTGCTTGATGATGGGGATTTACCTCAGAGAATTGCACAATGAGACATATTTCCAAGAGCAATATTTATTTATACGGAGCTTATCTTGTGTACTTTTTACCTGATTAGTTTTTTAATGGACGATTATCATAAGTTATGGTCATTCCCACCGTTGGTGACCATTCTTCTCCAATAGGTCTTTGCCTGAATCTTTTTTTATTTATTGCTGAATTGTGACATCCATTGTAGTTCATAATACCCTTAAAGTTAATCATATAACTCATGTACTTTCGCAAAGCAACGTGGAAATGTTACATCAATTCCTCATTACCCACATATATCCAAAAACAAGGCAAGGCAACAGCTGCTCTTAAGAACCAAATGGAACGGTCAAGATGATCATGATGTACAAAATTTGCCTTTTCCTTTATAACAATGAATTGTTATTCACTCTGGGTACTCTTTATGACTATTTTGTTCAATCAGTTTATTATGATGTAGACAACAGAAGAGTCAAACCGTAGGATTCGGATGGCAGATCTTCTTTTTAAACTGTCTTCGAAGTGTGAGGAATGGCCACAGTCTATATTATTAGTAGCAACATGTCTTAACAGACATCATTCAGCAAATGTAATGCAGCTAATGAGACATCGATGAACTTGTGGAGATTTTTGTTGCCAGTTACCAAGTTACTAAAGTTACTTTTATGTTGGATGTGCGAACTGAATGGAACAACTTTGTCAGAATACAAGTGAACCTGCTGCTAACCGACTTAGTGCTGAATAATCGTTTTTTCTTTATCTTTATGTTGAGATTATGCAATTCATTTTTTTCACATATAAAACTTCATCATGGTTTCCGTAAGTTACAGTGGATCAGTTCTATTTCTATTTCCACACAAACAACGTGGTCTACCACAATACTGAATAAATGTTCTTCAACCCACATTGGTTTGTCCATGGTTTTCCTACGCATATCTCCATCTAAAGAGTATTATTTGGGGTTTTTTACAAGTTGCCTCTCGACTTGAACGAGGTAATTAAATGAATGGGAACCATGTTAGCGGTGGGAAATGACAGCTAATAATCCTTCTCGCATAACAGACTGAAATAAGTCGACTTCGTCGGATTTCCATTGATTAGTTGCGGCTCTAAGAGGGAATGTTTCTGTGTTAGGCCCATTGATGGAGTAATAAGCCAGTAACAAATAGATGCAAATGCAACGGATGAAACTGGGACAAGACGTCACACGCGAGCAACAACAACACCATGTCAGGAGTAGATTTTGCACCAAACTCGCGATTGCGTAAAATCTGAATCATGCCAAACGCAGCATATATTCGATGGTCAGTACAAGCGGCATCAGCACACGTTTAGCTGTTACCCATTCGTGTTTCAGAACACGAGTTGTAGACGAATACATGTGATTTATTTTATTTTATTCTTAGACCATTGCTATCACATTCAAATGTTAATTAACAACCAGAAAGATGAAAAACGCACGTGGACTGCCCGTTGGACATAATGTAGTGAGTTTAAAATTGGCCACTCAGTTTAAATGAAGAAACTGTTTTGATGGGGCTGATGTGCGAACTTCAGTCAAGGTACGCCTACATGAATGAGCTGTTTGTGCCACAGGTGTTAGTTAGTTAATCTTGCCCTTGCGTTCACGAGTAACGAGGTCGACGTTGGAAAAGGTAGCACAAGCAACTGTGGAAAGATTTTTGTTTTTTACCTGGTTGATAGGAATGGGACAAAGATAAAGGTTAGGAGATGAAGAGATTTAGTTTCTTTATTCTCTTGTTTCAACGAAAATACATGCGAGTTCAGTCCACTCAGTAATCATGAATATTTTCCCGTGTTGACCCCTGGGCTGGATTTTAGCGGAGATCTGTGATGGTGAATTGATCTGTTAAATGAAACGCTTACATCTAATCATTCCTATCACCAACCTATTTGCATTCTTATTTTCGATCAGGCAATGCTCAGTCGACATGGGGTTTGTATCTCATTCCTTCTTCTCAGCAAAAACTCTTGAACTTACACTTTAATCTGGTTGAATAACGGGCGAACGTTTCTTTTCAGCTGGTCTAAATGTTGAATTTCATCGTCTTCGGCGAGGCCCAAGCTCACTCGTGGCCCCCGTCCACGAGTTAATACCCCTCGCGTCTCACGTACGAAGCAGTAAAAGCACAAGTTCATTGCGCTGTGTGCTAGTGAAATTTGGAAGTTTAAGAGAATATTTGATAGCAAAATACCCAAATACTAATACACAGCACGAGAGGCACTCAGGCTTGGATGGGGCCCGTTCGTGCTTTCACACCACATCGCGGTCAATAACTGTCAAATTTGGACCGATTTAGCACTTGACAAATCCGTGCAGCCGTATCTCAGTACACTTTTCTCAACTGGCGAAGGTGGCCGATTGAACTCAAACAAATACGGTCATCAGAACACTGCCATTATCTAAGTAACCCTGTATTTATTAAGCGGCGAATGGTGCGCAATATACAAAAAAATAGGTAGATTTCGGATAAAAGAAGTTCTAGACGTAGTAATGCATTCTTAGCCTAGAAAGATAGAGAAAAGGGAAGCGTACGCTATTTCCAGAAAGCCAGGTAAAGGAGAATAAAACTTTTGAATTACTTTTTTTCAAGTCAATACAATCATACTAATAAGCGAACAAAATAACGTCATCCAGCATCCTGTACTTGAGCTAACTGAATCCCATATGTCGATTCATTGGTCGACTGGCTGGACGACTGATTAACTGTACGGCTGATTGACTAACCGATTTCACGTATTCCTTGTTCGGACGTAAAAATGATTGTGATGGCTTACCAATGAAACTATCGGAAACAAATGTTCTCCTTAGCCTTGCTTCTCGACGTTAACCAGGACTTTGTTCCATAGATAACTGCCTTAAGTTTCGAAAAAATGGACATTAAAATTGATAATGAATCATTCAGTTGTGTTATTAAACGCCACCGGAAGTCTCGGGTGACATTTCCAACGTCCAGTTTTCCATCACTGAAATAGCTCGCAACTATCACGATCGAGGACCAATAAGAAAATGCAATCTCTTATTTGCCACAGAGAACAAACTGGTACCAAACACGATGGGGGGGGTTAACTAGTAGGTAACTCATAATTGAATAAAAGTTTCATCCAAAAGTTTCCTTTAACTAAAAGTATACCGTTGAGAAAATGATACCTAGTTAGAGTATCATTTCAATTTCGGTATTCTAATTAGATTTTTTCCCCGCAAAAAGTAATGATTGTCAAGGGAATTATGCTTGCCAAAATTTCATTGATGTTTCGAGCTTCAGAAGCATGCGCTAGCAATTAATGACTTTTCATTCAAAAGTTACAAAACAAATTGCACTTTTGCGTGCTTTTAATCTCGTTCAAACCAAAAAGGTGATCGGTTATCAAATGCAAACTGGTCTTACTATATTCGACTAGTGTAAGCATGGGGTTCGGCTGATCTGTTATTTCTTGTTTCGTTTTGCATAACCATCATTGCTATATGCTTCTCTTGTCAATGAAAATAGGAATATTTCAAAGTGCTCATTTTGAAGGGTCCTACACTGATATTAATAAGTGTATGGATTTCGACTAAGTGAGTCGATACAGGAGAACACGTGCAAATTTGAGTAGACAACCGAATAAATATGTGATGGTACCAAGGCAGAATCCTCGTTTCTACGTCGATGAAAGTAAAATACTGAATTTTTTTCGAAGTGCACTAAATCAGTGGTGAGAAGTTACAAGAAATGTAAGTTAGAATAGATATTTCTATCCGCTAAGCCATTAGCGAATTTAAACGGTAGAAATAATTGGGTACAACTCAATAGGACCTAAGGCAATGTTTATTTATCTGATATATGACAAAGAATAAATCCACGAAGTGGTTCTTCACTGTCAACTTATCCACATTTTGGGAGGTTACTCTCAAAGTACCAGTAATCGCATTTGACTATGGACACATTGGTGATTGGACGTGATGGCGAGTCCAAAAAAGACCACATCAAGCACAGTGAAGCTATGCTCATCAACAAACTTCACGGCCTCATTTGTTTTATTTCTTACTGAACCAGAGTGTTCAAATTTGATAAGGTTGAAGGTTTTTGCACGACGCAATTTGCCTCTTTAATAAGATCTCGTAAAGGGTGCATTCTAAGGCTTCTGAACTGATTTTCCGCTGAATTACCGGTCCATTATAAGGATTTACTTACCAAACGCTTTGTGCAATGACGTTAATAGATGTGCTGAATATTCCGGATAATCCTGCAAATCTTGTGTTCACGTCATAATCGCTTCTTGATGGTAACTGGCTCATTGTATTTTTAAACAGAGAAGTCAATAGCATGAGGTATTCCGTAACATTTCGCTGCGTCTTCACTAGTGCGTACGGCTTTCAAGGTGATCATTTACTAATGGCGAATTGAATTTTCACTTAAGACCAAAGGCGATCGTACACACAATCTGAGTCATACCATAAGTGTTAGCAATTACAAAACATAACAGGCCAACGTAATTTACCATCTTAACTGGTTACACAGTTGGTGCGGTGACAGCAAGCTGTTACTGCTCTGGGTATTCCCAGAAGTCTTTGATTTACTGTGATGTGAATGAGGGCGAATTCCACGATCAGATTAACACAGTGTTATGTCTCAGTGGTTTTAAGTATTTGTATTGTATGTAACTCAGAACTTTGGTTGCCATAATGTTCTGATGGCTGAGCTGAGATTTTGGTTCTTGAAACGTTTCCTCACCAGTAGAGGTGACATCATCAGTGCATACGTGCTTTTGGCAGTGATCTGTATAAAAAGGGTTGTCATTAGTTCTGACCTTGAGAATCTTAGACGACCTTGTGCTCAAAGCTCGACTTTTGTTTTTCCGCTGGGTCTTGAACTTCGACCTTAGATAGTTGATGTTTCGTTAGAGGAGCTTTGTGCTGTCGTTTCTATTTTCAAAATTTGAATTCTCGGTGATTCAGGTCCGGAAAGGTACGAGTGTGAAAATTTCAGGTTCAATAAAACGGGCTGTATAATTTGAGTCTCCTGATTCTATTTCCGGAGGGGGAGGGGGGACGTAGTGGTTTTTTCACGGATGACAATTTTATCCGCAGGGTCTTGGGCGGAATGATGATCTTTTAGCATTATACGTACGAATAGTTACACGGTTGAGGCATTTACTGAGTAGGCTGTTATAGCCATCACCTGTGGGGAAACTGTAAGGTAGTTGTTACTTTCGGGATTGTGACAACTTTGATCTTGTTCGGAAGTGGCTCTGAGTTTTTGAGTGTAATTAATTCCGATATTCATTCGCCTCAAGATTTTGGACAACAAGTTGCATTCTTCTCTCAGGGTATCCGTTGTAATTATTTCACGTGTCCTGTGGAAAAATGAATGAGATAAGGCCAATTTGTACTTCGTGGGGACAAAACTGATGAAGTGCGGATTCTGTCTTCGGATTGATCCGTCGTTTCACGTAGCGTCGGTATAGAGTAGCTTGAGATATGGTTGTTTTGATCTGTTTTTAAGTATGAGACAAATATATCGACCAGGACGAGCCCCAGATGACTACCAATGATAACGGTATCCATCTATCAATATCATTGTCTAGGGAGATGGGATTTCGCGTTTGAGGTGAACACCAGTTTTATTTTATTTTTGATCAGCTATCCTCAAGCGAATCCCTTACATAAACTGCGCATCCCTTAATTAGACTATGTGCTTTAAAAATCCGGGAGGATTCTCACTGGCTACCAGCAAATTTGAGTGTAACGCAAACCTCATCTTATTTTGTATGACCATTGAGGTGGTGAGGGTAATTTTGTCTTGTGTGCGAAAATTTGTCTGCTAAACATTATTCAAGGGAGTGCAGAATAATACTTTCCCGGCTACAAATGAGACGAATTTGTTTCTAAAGCAGTTTTAAATGATTACCAAGTGATTATCGATGCGGTTCAGTTCATTTTGAACAACCAATAGTTAGGCACTGGGTGCAGCGGTTCCGAGTGTTACCCCTTAGCAGGAAACTCGATCTGAAATCTCCAAAATATGCGTGGACCATGAATGGAGTAGGAATGGAGCAAAACGTGAACAACGAATATTGCTGTCATATCTATAAAATTAGTGCATGCAGGCCCTCCTCCGGTTTGGACACCTAACCATTTCCTCTATAGCATTCAACCACGGAATAGGTACGTCTCTTGGATCTGTTTAAGGAAGCTCTGAATGTGAAGTCCGCTGAACAGGATTTTCATAATGCTGATCCATATTATGGACTGACCACCCAAACTAATCTCCCAACCACTGCCAGCCTAAGCAAATATTGACCGTGGAGGCATTCTATCCAGTGACATGAGCAACGCGTCTCTCAACACTTCAGTCTGGCGAGTTTTAGTAATCTATTAATTATTATGGTTATTGAGCCTAATACATCAGCGTTCCTCTACGGTGTTCATCGTGTAGTTACAAAGCTCAGAACCGCAGTGAAATTCGTCCCCGTTAAGTACCATCGGCGTTGTTGCTACATGAGGAATAATTTCATGACAAATTAACATTTCTCACTACTCTTATCGACTTAATTTCCAATTCGCTAAGGCAAATCAAGATTTGTGAGAAACGGACATGTTTCACTAGGAGTGCGCACTACAAAATGTTTCGTTTAGAACTAAAATTTGTTCAATGTAAAAAGACCGCACCAGACTCGTTCGACCGCTAACTGAAATCGGCATAAATACGAACATTCGAAATGATCATTAGTTCGAACCGAGATGCTTTTTGAAATTCTGCAATAAGTGTGTTTCCGGAAATGATGTTAGATGTGTATTTCATGAAGAAGTGTTACTTTACCATTCCAGACAGCTAACGATGTGCATAAACAACGGATAGCTGCATATAAACAGCTTTTAGCAGAGCAAAAATCAAGCCTTTTTATCTATATTTATTAACTTTCCTTTAACCAACTGTCTCCTGACCAATCTGAAGGACTGAATTGAGGATATCTTTTCACATATCAGTTCACTGACCTTAAGCAAGTAATGCCACATAACTTCCCTTTTTTCATTTCAGATATACGTATTATTCAATGCTGTGAGGTAGATACAAGCCATCTATTCATCTTTTCGCCTGCTGTTCCTAACTGGTCATGAAAATGTTCTTTCCAAGGACAATAATTTATCGGAATAGCTTTAGTTTTCAAGGGGAGATTTTTACTCACCCTAAAAATAAAGCTCAACCCATCCTCCACAGTTATTGAGGTCATAGCTTCAACTTTCTTCCTGTATCCTTGGTATTAGGATACATAGGCATAATTGACACTCGAATGTGCGCATCACCCGAATTTGCAAAATTTCTACGACCGAGATCGAGTCAATTTACAAATGAACTTTCCGTGGCAAACCGGACGTCAAATCAACACACTAATGAATGCTTGTGAGATTGACCTTGAGGAAGTCTACGTGAATCAGGAAGTGATTAGCCTGAGAGGCATTTCAAATGCAAGTACTTTTGGAAATTTAGTATGAGTTGTTTTTACACGATACACAGTACAATAACACCAGGGTCCAACCGGCAGCACCTTCAGGAACTCACCGTAAATAACGAAATTGTAGAGACCTCCATCGTTCTGAGAAAATGACCGTTTTCTGGACATCATTTTGGATATGTTTTCTCAGAACTATCGAGGCCACTACAGCAGTCGCCCGCTAGAAAGCGTGAAAAACTTTTGATCTTTTCTGACGTTTGACATCGACCTCAGTGTGTTGTTTGGTTGTGTGCGTTTTACTGGACTGACTTTTTTATAGATCCGAAATGATGACCAGAAAACGGTCATGCTCTCAGAACGATCGAAGTCACTACAAATTTCAACAGAGATACTGCAGTGATCATGAGCTTTTGCAGCCTGATCAGCTAGACTTTCCCGAACATACAGAAGATCCACTCCTACAGTTTAGTCAGGCTCGATGCTATAAACCCTGAGTCAGATTTCGATAGAGATGGGGACATGAAATTTGATAATTAGACGGCTCCCAGAGGCCTAAGTTATTGATCCCGTGCGTAGGAATGACTACTGGTTTCAGTAAGCTGGTAGTCGTTCCTGATTGATCATGTCATCTCGTACGGTGATGAAACTTTTTCGATTTCAACTCTCAGATCAACGATAAAGACATTACTGGGACAAATGAACCTTTTTTACTGGCGTACCCTTGATAAATTTTGGATCATCGCTAACCATACGTATCATGAACAATTATACCTCCTCGACAAAACAGCTTTAGGGAGAGTCCTCGATGCAGGGACAACACACTACACTTTTTTCACACCAGGTTATCGAAAGCTTTTATTCTTTTGGCATAACTGTGTCTGGAAACCAGATATCAGAAATAACACAAATGAGCGTTGATTCACCTCACTAAGTCTAAATATTCGGAGAGTTCATCCAGGGTAACATCACTTAGAGTTATTTGTTGATTACAAGAAATTGGATAGATATTTTAGCACTGCAACTATATTATTAGAAAACGGATAACTGAACGAAATTCGTCGCCTCAATGTTAATACTTAACATCTAAGATAGTACCAAATGTTCCAGAGATATTACCGGAATAATTATATGGCCTTCAAATAAGAAATTTTATTCGTGAAGTTGACTTTATTATTGAAATGAAGTGACAGTAGAAAAAATATACTTTGTGCAGGCATGCTGTTATATTAAAATATTTGGAGCAGTTATTGCCGTCCGTCATTTTGATTGGAAGATCAGGTTTTGCATGTACGCGCGCAATAATGGATCAAGAGGGTTTTGCTCAGCTAACCAAATAATTTGAAAACTGCTACTGAAAGCAATTGTTTGTTCGAACATTGGAATTTTTAAATTGTTTTAAATGTCAGAATGCAAGTTAAATCAGATTTACTTGAGATGAGAGTACGTGCAATCAATTTATCAGGAAGCCAATGCTCCCAGTAGAAAGCAACCAACCCAGTGTCATCTAAGCGAATAATTTGGAGTTCGAAGTAAACTCAGTGACGTCCTCATGAAGGTTCATGAAATGTATTGAGATGAGACCAAGCGAAAGTTTTCCTAATGATACGCCCTTAAAGATACTAGTGAATGAAAGACATTTTGTTGTACTGAACAGCGTCAGTCGGTTAACTCTATAAGGCTGAGGTAAAAATTTGTTTTTCATCCGCAAAGAATATCTGTTTCGAATTCGAAGGAGATACGCTGGTAAAACGTTCCGCGAAGTCAACCTAATCGAGTATCAGGTCCTGATCTGAGGCGGAATTTGTGATAGTGATCGGCGAGAGATCATTGCTGTTAACTGATGGTGCATGTGTCAATGGTGAACAGTGTCATATTCAAAAAAAGCGTAGGGGTGTTCTTGTGCGGAATGTTTGCCAAAAGCGTTTCTCAATACGAAATTAAAAAGTCAGTCGAACTATGAAAGAGGCATGAAAAAATTGTGAAATATCGTTTTCCGTATCCATTGAATGTTTTAATGGATATTGTTGATCACAGACCATAGAACGGCTTTGCTACAAATCAGAGCTGAGTTCAAAAGTGTTTTAAAGTATATTTATAGGCAATATCTAACATGTTTAATTTCTCATGTTCGCTTTCTGCAGCTACTCGTTGTTATGGTGCCGCGAAAACCTACGTAAAGTCAAGCTGCGAGTCGGGTGAACGTGTCAAGCCCAGTCAGTTAATCAATACGCCTCCACCCTTACAATGGTTGAGCGAATCGTGTGAACACTGGCAAACCGGTCGGAACTAAGTAGAGAGAAAAAATCGATCGGCCAAGCCCCGCTAACTAACATTCCTACTTGAGCTGCACGTTCGAGATTATTCTATTTTCGCTTTAAATAGCTTGTCTTTCTTCCACAATAATATGCTGTCATCTGACATGCTGTCTCTGGCCTCTGAATAACGCTAGTGGGCTGCTGCGGTAGAACTTGTAACGGAGATCAGTTACTCAGGCCGCCTGTAGAAAAACCACAAAACAGAAACGGGAGGGACTACTACGAATTGGCGACTGAGTTGACCATTTAAGACACATTTTTTCAGCACCAATCATATCACCTTCAGCAGTGCAAACGCAGTCAATTCTCCCGCAACAATGACAGGCACAGTTTGACACGGCTCATTTTAAAATGATGAAGTCCAAGATGAAACAATTTAGGGAACAGTTTTCCGCTCCAAGACCAAGTGATACAAAATCCATGTCAACGGATTCGGTGGTTATCGGTATCACGGCGAGTGCATCCTTTGATTCGTCATTTAACCGGTGGTCAGACCTTTTCCATGTTGAGTTTGCCAAGGCTGATAATGATTAGAAGATGAGCATAATGACGGGGAAATTTTCTACTAACAAACATAAACTTTATGCCAGCTTGATTTTACCAAAGTTCCTCGCGATTTCTCAAACGAGGAGACGATGAAACAATTCTCCAGTATTTCCGATGACAAATCATCCTTGTTCAGTGCACGTTATCAGTGCCTGAAGATGGTGAGAAATGATTCAGATGACTTATCAACCTGGCCATTAAAGTCAGGCTTGAATGCGAACGGTTCAAGCTGAGTACTATGACAGGCGACGATACGGAACTCAGGACTCATTTCCTCAACCGAACTGAACAAGACCCATGACAACTTCTACGGATAGTGACTGCCAAGTGTCGGAGGATGAAGAGTCTGGAGCACGGTTCAACAATTTTGGATGAACCCAGACAAGCGTATGGCTCTACCAGTGTTCGCGCTGTATCGAAGTCCAGTTCAGGGAACCAGCCCACAAGTCAGTTTCCAGAAAACGACCAACCGCATCCCGGAATTGCGGCGATTGACATTTTGTGTGGTTTTGTTCTTTTCGGAATTTTATCTGCCAAAAATGTCATTAGCAGGGACACAAAGAAGATCACTGCCGAACAGAGCCAGTTTCCGGACACATTATTTACTGGAAGAAGTCCAAACAATTTGAGCTTCCAACAACAACGTCCAGTCCAAAATCTCACAGCATCAAGATCACATATAATTAAGATTTCACTAGCCTAGATAGTCCCACAGCCATAGACCAATTAGGAACAATACGCTAGATAGCGAACAATTGTTTTCAATGAATCCTATACGTGCTCTTACAATTTATTTGGTGAGGTAACACTGGGATGCGTTAGCCATTGGTCGGAGTAAAGGTCATTGTCGTGGCGTTAGGACAAAAGGGGGGTTGGTGGGGAGAGGTGTCTCTATCGTGTGCGTGTTGTGGTGAGAGTTTCACTCCCACCGTCACGAGTGGTAATCGATAGTGAACTTTCGGGGTTCGGTCGGCGAGCCTTGGTTTCCGATTTTGGCCATGGCAGCTGGAGAGCCTGGACTAGTCCCTTTTGTGCACATAGATCAGGGCTTAGTAAGCGAATGACGATTGCTTCTGCCGTGGCCAGGGATCGAAGTTAAACCGGTTTTGATTGATTGGGTCGAACTCGGTGTATGACTTTGAGCGCTTTTTCAAGGTCGATCGTGTGGCCACTGTCCACCAAATGACCTAGAACCGAACTGGTAATCACACCGGTTTTCCTCTGACTCAACCATCTTGGGTGATGTTCCTTAATGCGCTGAGACAAACGCCTAGCCGTGCGACCTATATTGCATGCGCCACATTCGCTCCTGAACGAGTAAATGATCATGGAGTAGGTCAGCTCAGGCAGTTTGTCTTTTACCTGCATGCGGATCGCAGGAGAGGTGGAGAATGTGCATTTCAGTCTAGCGGCTGAGAACGTTGAGTTTATGGCCGCCCTGAGTGTCTTTGTCAACCTCTCGGCATGTGTATCCCCCTTGAACGATACTTTAAGGCCAGTTCCTTTTCCGGTAAGCAGGGAGACCGCTCTGCAGGTAAACTCTTCTGGATAAATTTTTTGGGGTAGCCAGTCTCTCGAAAAACTTTCTGAACGGAACTAAGTTCATCTTGCAAAGTCTCTGTTGAACAAATGTTTAGGGCTCTGAATGCTAGATGTCGAATTACATCAGAACACGTTTTCAGAGACAAACAATTGTTTTCAATGATTCATTCGCAAGTCTTTACAAATCATATAGGAGATAGTTGTGCTGAAATGGTCAAGGGTCATTCGGATTGGACGTAGTTTGTGGGGGAGACGGGTTGGGGTTAGATCGACGTGTCGATCTGCACGACTAGGTCGTGACGCTCACATGGTTCGGAGCTGAGTGACTGGGGTGGGGGTGGTCCACTTGCGGCCAGGGTAATTGGAGGGCTTGGACGAACTTCTTTTGTGTACACAGAGCAGGTGCGAAAAGACGGATGCTAATCGCCTCTGCGGTGGCCAGTGTGTGTAAGCGGATGTGTTTGTGGGGATTGGGGGGCACTCGATAGACGATTTTAAATGCGGAATCCGTGCTTATTTTGTGACCTGAGTCTACCAGATGTCCGAGAATGGCACTCCCTATGGTTCCTGTTCCTCCATGTTGTAGCCATCGTGGATATTGTTCCTTAATTCTTTGGGATAGTCGCCTTGCCGTTCGGCCAATGTAGGTTGCATTACATTTGCACCTGAACAAATAGATTACCATTGAGTTGGCCAGCATTGGCAACACATCCTTATTGGAATTTCGGATAATGGGAGAGCTTGCAAATACACAGGCAACACGAGCGGAGTTGAATGTCCCACTCAGCGCACGCGTTAAGCGTCTGTTGACATGGTCCGATATGGCGTCTCCTTTGAATGGCATACGGATAAACAGTTTCTTCTTGGGGACGTCATAACTTGGAGCACATTTGGGTCTATCTTTCAGATTTTGTTCTATAAAGCGCTCAGGGTAACCGTTTTCCTTGAGAGTGTTTCTAACTAAATGCAGTTCTTCTTCTACGGTCTCCTGTGAGCATAACTTCCTTACTCTCGAGGCTAAGCATTGGACTAGGTTTCTTTTCTGTCGTATGGGTACAAAAGTGAGAAAGTTGGTGTACTGTCCAGTCCATGTTTGCTTTCTATGTATCCTTCTTTCGACTGTTCCATTGGTGTTCCTGTATAAAGAGACATCCAGAAAGGCCAACGTGTCGTTCTTTTCGGTCTCCACCGTGAACTGAATGGCTTTATGAGCATTGTTGAACATCTGTTTCGTCTTTTCTACATCGGTTTCTTTAGTTCTAAGGCAGAAAATATCATCAATGTACCGCCGATATTAGTTCATTTCTTGTATCTCCTGTTTCAATGTAGTACTCTCTAGTTTTGCCATGAATATGTCTGCTAGGACTGGGCCTAGTGGTGATCCCATGGCTACACCATCGCATTGACGATACAGCTTTCCGTCAAATAGAAATTGGACGTCAAAAGTACACCTGAGAAGGAGTTCTTTCAGTTCCTTCCATGGTATGTTTATTGGCACTTGATTGGTTTCAATGTAGTCACAAACGAAATCAATAGTCTCTAAGATGGGTACGTTGGTGAAAAGCGAGGTCACATCCAGAGAAAACATTTGATCATTTTTTATGTTTAGGTGTTTGATGGATTCCACAAATTCAAATGAATCTTTGAGACTGTATTTGGCGAGAGTCCTGCGTATGGGTTCCAGTTTAGCTGCCAGCCATTTGGCTGTTTCATGGTAAGGCGAGTTAATCATAGAGAGAATTGGTCTTAAAGGTGTGCCTGTTTTATGAATCTTGGGTAATCCATATAACCGTGGAATGGTGGACCCGCACGGTTTGATTGTTTCGAAAGTGAGTTGGTCCAAATAGCCTCGATCTTTCATAGACTTCAGTACTCTTACAATCTGTTTCTCAGCATAGGTCGTCTTTTCTCGTTCTCCTGGCGACTGTGTGAATTTTGTTTTGTCCGCGAGTAGATGAGACATTTTTCTGATATAGTCGATTCTATTCATAATCACCACCCCGGAGCCCTTGTCGGGTCTGCTTATTATGATGTCGTTTCGTCGTTGTATGTTCTTTAGTTCTTCCAAATGCCTTTGAGTCATTGGCCCTTGGTTGCGCGGGGTATATTTGCGATACTGGTAGCAACCATCAACAAGTGTGGCTTTAAATCGTTCGAGTTCGTCTGACGATCTGGGTACTAGATTGCGAGTTTGTGATAAAAGGTTTTCGAACTGAATTTCTGTTTCTAACTGACTTATTTTACGACGTGGACAGCAAAAACTCACACCGAGCGATAACGCTTCGGTGAGGATGGGACTCACTTCCAATTTCGATAAATTGTGCACATAACGTTCAGGTTGTGTGGGAAAATTTGACTGTGGTTTAGTTGCCGTTAAGTTGTGCTGAAGCTTCTTCAATGTTTTTTTGACACCTGGTGTCTGTTACTGAGCGCACATAAACCAAGCATTCTTCGCGTTCCCCTTGAGGTAAGTTATCCACGGTAGCTTGCCGCTGAAATAGATTTCTTTCATATTCTGGTAGTTTGGAACACATTGTGTCGCGTTGGTTCAGCGCATGTCTATGAAGCGTTTTGGAGTTGGGATAAATTCGGTTACGACGTAAAACTTTCCAAAATTGTTTTGGGAATACATTACTTGCTACACAACTGTCGACGAATTGAATGAATACATTTGCCTCGGCAAGGCGCGTGGAGAAATTGAGGAACTTATTCAGATCCTTCAACACGCATGGCTCCTTGTTATGCTTTAGATTCCGGAATATGCACATTGTGACATCAGAACACGTTTTCAGAGACAAACAATTGTTTTCAATGATTCATTCGCAAGTCTTTACAAATCATATAGGAGATAGTTGTGCTGAAATGGTCAAGGGTCATTCGGATTGGACGTAGTTTGTGGGGGAGACGGGTTGGGGTTAGATCGACGTGTCGATCTGCACGACTAGGTCGTGACGCTCACATGGTTCGGAGCTGAGTGACTGGGGTGGGGGTGGTCCACTTGCGGCCAGGGTAATTGGAGGGCTTGGACGAACTTCTTTTGTGTACACAGAGCAGGTGCGAAAAGACGGATGCTAATCGCCTCTGCGGTGGCCAGTGTGTGTAAGCGGATGTGTTTGTGGGGATTGGGGGGCACTCGATAGACGATTTTAAATGCGGAATCCGTGCTTATTTTGTGACCTGAGTCTACCAGATGTCCGAGAATGGCACTCCCTATGGTTCCTGTTCCTCCATGTTGTAGCCATCGTGGATATTGTTCCTTAATTCTTTGGGCTAGTTGCCTTGCCGTTCGGCCAATGTAGGTTGCATTACATTTGCACCTGAACAAATAGATTACCATTGAGTTGGCCAGCATTGGCAACACATCCTTATTGGAATTTCGGATAATGGGAGAGCTTGCAAATACACCGTGGATAACTTACCTCAAGGGGAACGCGAAGAATTCTTGGTTTATGTGCGCTCAGTAACAGACACCAGGTGTCAAAAAAACATTGAAGAAGCTTCAGCACAACTTAACGGCAACTAAACCACAGTCAAATTTTCCCACACAACCTGAACGTTATGTGCACAATTTATCGAAATTGGAAGTGAGTCCCATCCTCACCGAAGCGTTATCGCTCGGTGTGAGTTTTTGCTGTCCACGTCGTAAAATAAGTCAGTTAGAAACAGAAATTCAGTTCGAAAACCTTTTATCACAAACTCGCAATCTAGTACCCAGATCGTCAGACGAACTCGAACGATTTAAAGCCACACTTGTTGATGGTTGCTACCAGTATCGCAAATATACCCCGCGCAACCAAGGGCCAATGACTCAAAGGCATTTGGAAGAACTAAAGAACATACAACGACGAAACGACATCATAATAAGCAGACCCGACAAGGGCTCCGGGGTGGTGATTATGAATAGAATCGACTATATCAGAAAAATGTCTCATCTACTCGCGGACAAAACAAAATTCACACAGTCGCCAGGAGAACGAGAAAAGACGACCTATGCTGAGAAACAGATTGTAAGAGTACTGAAGTCTATGAAAGATCGAGGCTATTTGGACCAACTCACTTTCGAAACAATCAAACCGTGCGGGTCCACCATTCCACGGTTATATGGATTACCCAAGATTCATAAAACAGGCACACCTTTAAGACCAATTCTCTCTATGATTAACTCGCCTTACCATGAAACAGCCAAATGGCTGGCAGCTAAACTGGAACCCATACGCAGGACTCTCGCCAAATACAGTCTCAAAGATTCATTTGAATTTGTGGAATCCATCAAACACCTAAACATAAAAAATGATCAAATGTTTTCTCTGGATGTGACCTCGCTTTTCACCAACGTACCCATCTTAGAGACTATTGATTTCGTTTGTGACTACATTGAAACCAATCAAGTGCCAATAAACATACCATGGAAGGAACTGAAAGAACTCCTTCTCAGGTGTACTTTTGACGTCCAATTTCTATTTGACGGAAAGCTGTATCGTCAATGCGATGGTGTAGCCATGGGATCACCACTAGGCCCAGTCCTAGCAGACATATTCATGGCAAAACTAGAGAGTACTACATTGAAACAGGAGATACAAGAAATGAACTAATATCGGCGGTACATTGATGATATTTTCTGCCTTAGAACTAAAGAAACCGATGTAGAAAAGACGAAACAGATGTTCAACAATGCTCATAAAGCCATTCAGTTCACGGTGGAGACCGAAAAGAACGACACGTTGGCCTTTCTGGATGTCTCTTTATACAGGAACACCAATGGAACAGTCGAAAGAAGGATACATAGAAAGCAAACATGGACTGGACAGTACACCAACTTTCTCACTTTTGTACCCATACGACAGAAAAGAAACCTAGTCCAATGCTTAGCCTCGAGAGTAAGGAAGTTATGCTCACAGGAGACCGTAGAAGAAGAACTGCATTTAGTTAGAAACACTCTCAAGGAAAACGGTTACCCTGAGCGCTTTATAGAACAAAATCTGAAAGATAGACCCAAATGTGCTCCAAGTTATGACGTCCCCAAGAAGAAACTGTTTATCCGTATGCCATTCAAAGGAGACGCCATATCGGACCATGTCAACAGACGCTTAACGCGTGCGCTGAGTGGGACATTCAACTCCGCTCGTGTTGCCTGTGTATTTGCAAGCTCTCCCATTATCCGAAATTCCAATAAGGATGTGTTGCCAATGCTGGCCAACTCAATGGTAATCTATTTGTTCAGGTGCAAATGTAATGCAACCTACATTGGCCGAACGGCAAGGCGACTATCCCAAAGAATTAAGGAACAATATCCACGATGGCTACAACATGGAGGAACAGGAACCATAGGGAGTGCCATTCTCGGACATCTGGTAGACTCAGGTCACAAAATAAGCACGGATTCCGCATTTAAAATCGTCTATCGAGTGCCCCCCAATCCCCACAAACACATCCGCTTACACACACTGGCCACCGCAGAGGCGATTAGCATCCGTCTTTTCGCACCTGCTCTGTGTACACAAAAGAAGTTCGTCCAAGCCCTCCAATTACCCTGGCCGCAAGTGGACCACCCCCACCCCAGTCACTCAGCTCCGAACCATGTGAGCGTCACGACCTAGTCGTGCAGATCGACACGTCGATCTAACCCCAACCCGTCTCCCCCACAAACTACGTCCAATCCGAATGACCCTTGACCATGTCAGCACAACTATCTCCTATATGATTTGTAAAGACTTGCGAATGAATCATTGAAAACAATTGTTTGTCTCTGAAAACGTGTTCTGATGTAATTCGACATCTAGCATTCAGAGCCCTAAACATTTGTTCAACAGAGACTTTGCAAGATGAACTTAGTTCCGTTCAGAAAGTTTTTCGAGAGACTGGCTACCCCAAAAAATTTATCCAGAAGAGTTTACCTGCAGAGCGGTCTCCCTGCTTACCGGAAAAGGAACTGGCCTTAAAGTATCGTTCAAGGGGGATACACATGCCGAGAGGTTGACAAAGACACTCAGGGCGGCCATAAACTCAACGTTCTCAGCCGCTAGACTGAAATGCACATTCTCCACCTCTCCTGCGATCCGCATGCAGGTAAAAGACAAACTGCCTGAGCTGACCTACTCCATGATCATTTACTCGTTCAGGAGCGAATGTGGCGCATGCAATATAGGTCGCACGGCTAGGCGTTTGTCTCAGCGCATTAAGGAACATCACCCAAGATGGTTGAGTCAGAGGAAAACCGGTGTGATTACCAGTTCGGTTCTAGGTCATTTGGTGGACAGTGGCCACACGATCGACCTTGAAAAAGCGCTCAAAGTCATACACCGAGTTCGACCCAATCAATCAAAACCGGTTTAACTTCGATCCCTGGCCACGGCAGAAGCAATCGTCATTCGCTTACTAAGCCCTGATCTATGTGCACAAAAGGGACTAGTCCAGGCTCTCCAGCTGCCATGGCCAAAATCGGAAACCAAGGCTCGCCGACCGAACCCCGAAAGTTCACTATCGATTACCACTCGTGACGGTGGGAGTGAAACTCTCACCACAACACGCACACGATAGAGACACCTCTCCCCACCAACCCCCCTTTTGTCCTAACGCCACGACAATGACCTTTACTCCGACCAATGGCTAACGCATCCCAGTGTTACCTCACCAAATAAATTGTAAGAGCACGTATAGGATTCATTGAAAACAATTGTTCGCTATCTAGAATATTTTTCCTAATACAGATTTCGATACTCAGAAAATGGACATTATAATAGCTGTCTATGGCGAGCCCATGCCATTACGGATTGATGTGACTCCCAACATTACTGTCATCTCTGAAGGCACTTTGAGCATTATCACAAGGCCATGATGACCAGTCGAACAAAAACGGCACCGGACGTTTCTGGCGGATCACTTCTGCTCACGGGTCAAATCAAGTGAGCTGTTACCTCTAATGTCGAACAGTCCAGAAGTAAATGTTATCTAACAGTTTGTCTAAATCCCAATCTACATGGACTCAGATAGATCAAGAATCCAGGCCTTTTATAAGCACCACTCAATCACGTAAGCAACATCCTTGGGGTGACTCGGGGTCTTTCGGTGGCGGAGCAGCGCACTTCATTCATTCCGCTAAATTTGTAGGAAAACTTCGCCACAGTTTCCACCGTGGTCCGGATCAGTACCACACCTGACCTATTGGGATCTTATGTGGTTCTTCGCCATTCAATTTCTCTGGGTTTGGTTTCCGGCTATTCCCAATAGTGCAGCGGGCCTTCGTGGCTATAGGGTTAATACCCGTTTCACCGCACTCATACGCAAGCATGTAATAAAAATGAAGGTTTCTGCAGATATACTAAATGTGACAACATGTCTCACTGTTCGTCCAGATGTCAAACCAATATTTCGACAAAAACAACCGGAACCATTGGCTGCATTCCCCGTGGTCTTTCGTGAACTGAATCATTTTCAAAGAAGTGAAGTTATCTGACCGAGGAAAATTATGGAAGAGCTAATTCATCCCGTGTGTATGGAGTAGCAGTTCAATCGATACTGTCGAAAGCATCATCATTTTTTCTCTCCTGGGCAAAAAAGTTACCAAATTATTACCGTAACAGTCGAGAAAGATGGAAGCTTGGTCAAGTCCATCGAAAGTGTGGGCATGTTGTGTACGAGATTGTCTTAAGAGAGGACCTATAGGTAAGGCACACCAATCAGCTCAGACACACGGACTGCACCTAGGCACCGTATTCTAATCCACCGATTCCACTCGAGCTCTTCCTCGGCACGTTTAACCCACCAAGAGTGCATCACGAACCGCAGACAACAACACAACAACAGCCGGTCCACCAAACCTACCCACGGAGTAGACAAAGTAAGCCAGAGAGCGAAAACAGACAATACAGATCCAAGTCAATTCATGCCTACCACCATATGATAAGTTGTCTTCTCAAAAATGATGTCAGGTTTTCGTGAAAGCCCACTTGAAGCGAAGACTGATCGAGTGAGAGTACCGAGCCGAGTCAGCTAATCAACACCCCTCAATATGCGCATGTGGTTGAACCAGCCAGAGCTTGCGCATACGAAGCCTCACTTGCAAACGCTCTACAACTTCTTTTTGTGTTTATTTTCTTCACTTGTTCCTGTGGAACAACGTATATCGGCAGCACGACCAAGCGTTCGTCTGAACGGATCCGCGAACACTACACTGCATGGTTGAACACTGGAGCTGTTAAGTCACTCACTAGCGCTGTCGTTTCACACCTTGCCCAAACTAATCACGCAGTAAACGTGGCTAAGGCCTTCCGTGCGCTGTATAAGGTTCGGAGTCGACAATCAAAACTGGCTAAGTGTCGCATACTAGCCACAGCTGAGGCCGTGATCATCCGCCTCCACGATCCCCCTCTACGTGCTCAAAAACAATTTGTATATGCCTTCGAGCTTCCCCGACCCTCCCTCCACCCTACAACAGTCCACAGACCAGATGGAAACTGAAAACACACGAGAAAAACAATACACATCTGGTTTCGATTAAGGCACGGATTATAATTGTCAGAGCCAGTGACGGAAGGGTGCTATATCATGTAGTGTAGATGTTCAACAAACCGTTGAGAGCCAGCCCGGATAGCCTCGTGATTAAGGTGTTCGATTCAAAATCGTTCACCCAGGGTTCGAGTCCCCGTGGGGGCTCGGTGGATGTGCACCGCTGATGATTTCCAACAAGGATGAAACAGCTGTACAGTGCTTCCATGGTTTTCAATGGTAAGCTGAGCGTTCAAGCTGCATGATGAATCATATTATACGAATCTAACCTCCTACTGCCTAGTTGCAGATCCACCATTCCAGCATACGGCGAAAATTTACTTACTCTCGATCTTGTTCTCCGACGGCATTTCCCTTGGGTTTTCACTATTGCCGACATCAGTTACCCCAATCTGGACATTGAATTTCTAACTCCTTTCGATCTGGTGGTTGATGCGACACTCGGGACTGTGAGTGTAGAGCCAAGGCAAAGCCGCAAATGCAATCTCAATCGGCTTCCGCTCGCCGGTGCCACCGTCGGAATTTTGCGCATAAGTACTCTCAAAGTTCCCTCGAATCACTCGCCCAGTCTGTGATATCTTGGAACAGACATATGGCATAGTTTATCAGGTTATAACGAAGAGCCCTATACCACTGTCCGCTCCAAAAGCCTGACCTCGAAGAAGTCGAAAGTAGTTAGAGCTAAGTGCGACCTCATGTAAGCCTTGGGTATCATCCGTCCTTCGGAAAGCCTATGAGCCTCACCACTACTTATTTTTTCCAAACAAGTTCCCAGATACTGTAGGCCGTGCGAAGTTTATCGGACATTAGACAACGCCACCATTCCTTATCCTTACCCAATCCCTCACATCCACGATTTTCTTCTCGGATTATCGGGCCAACTCGTTCTTCCCAAAACTGATCTAGTCAAGTCGCACCACCAGTTTCTGAAGGCTTCGGAAAAAGCACCAAAGATAGCTATTACCTCACAGTTCGGTCTGTTCGAATTCCTCGGTGTGACCTTTGGTTTCAGAAACAAAGCTCAAACTTTCTAGCGATTCACTGACCAAGTTCTTTGCGACCTCTACTTTGTGTTTGCTCTTATTAAAGATGTCTTGATCGCCAGTAGAGACGAAGATGAACACCTCCGTCAAATGTAAGATGTTTTCTGGCCGCTTACAACCAATAGTATTTTGATCGATACAGCCTAGTGCGCTTTTGAATTCCCGAGTCTTGACGTCCTGGTGCACAGACTAAACAACGAAGGCATCACTCCGATGCCCCAGAAAATCAGCGCAATAACCAACCACTCGCTTCCTGACTCCATAAATGGGCTACGCAGGTTCCCTGGAATCGTGAACTATCATCATCATCTTTTCATTCCAACCTGTACAGACGTCTTAAAACCCCTCACTGACCTCCTTCAAGGCAGTCCAAAAAATTGCCTTCACGGGGGCGGTAGAGAAAGAGGTCACAAATGTGCAATGTTTTTGTCACAAGTCATGTCATTGGTGCTTTTCAAGTCTGACGACGAGTTCACTCTTGCTGAGGACCGATAGCTCCCACACAGAAAGTTGGCAATAGTGCCCCCGGCCCTCTGTGCGTTTTCTCTCAGAGGTTACAATCTGCTCTGGTTCTGTACAGCACATCTGGTAGGCGGTTAACGACTATTTGCACTGCCGTGAACCCCTTTCGGCACGTGCTAGAAGGTCGACCTCTTGTCATTCTTGCAGAACACAAACCACTGATGTATGCATTCCAAAAACCGCGGAACGTTACCCGCCGAGGGGGGTCAGACAGCTGGACTTCACCATTCTCCACGGATTTACGGCACCTCTCTGCTCCGTGCACTTGGCTACCGCACAACGATCAGACAATGAGTTTCAACAGCTCCGTTCACACTAGCGTTTAGTATTCACTGAGTACCCCTCGTTTCACACAATTTTCTGTGACTTTTCAACAAACAAACCTCACACTTTTGTTCCTCTTTATTTTTGGCGAGCCATTTTTGATGACTTTCATTCAATTTTCCATCGCAGTGATCATTCTTCTGTGAAACTTGTCATCAATCGCTTCATTGGGTTCAAAAAGCTCAAGGGCTTTCGGGCTTGGGTGAAGCAGTGGTTGTTATTGCTGATGTTTTAAGTTCCACTGCCATGTTTACATTGGATTGTGGACCGGTCCTGAGCAAAGCTACCCACGATAACCGAAAACTAGACGGACTACCATCTTTGCCGACAACGCTGTTGCCGAATGATAAACACTCACGTACAACATATCACAGGTTGCATTGTCCTTTTAATACATTCGCAACTGATCTCAGCTCTAATAATTTGAAAACATATTTACCCTTTCTAGATCGACATATCCTTTGAATCCATCAGTCACCTCCACAGAACCTCTAGCTAGAGTGAGTTCTGTCAAATATTTAGCAATCATTCCGAAGCAAAGTTGACATAGCCATCCGACACTTAACACTTAGAGAACTAACTAAGCAGTCGTTCTCAGAAAAAAAGAAAGCTCAGGCATTTTACAGTTAACCAGAGTACTATTGCACTTTCGCTTACTGAGAACAAAACAGCGTGGCGAACAAGGTCGTATATAACCAGTATCACTACATAACATTTAATATAACTCAAAACCATGGAAGCACTGTAGTGTAGATGTTCAACAAACCGTTGAGAGCCATCCCGGATAGCCTTGCGGTTAAGGTGTTCGATTCACAATCGTTCACCCAGGGTTCGAGTCCCCGTGGGGGCTCGTTGGATGTGCACCGCTGATGATTCCCAACAAGGATGAAACAGCTGTACAGTGCTTCCATGGTTTTCAATGGTGAGTTGAGCGTTCAAGCTGCATGATGAATCATATTATATACAAATCTAATCTCCTACTACTCAATTGCAAATAAATCGAAACAACGAAGGGGAATGATCATCCAAATCTGTCTGCGCACATGCGTGTGTGCGTATGAAATTGATCACAGTGAACAATGTTCGTGCAATTGCACGTGTTCAGGAACAGCAAGTGGGCAGTGAGAGCTTAAGAGCATGCAAAACGTATTTTTGAGCACGCATGGGAGGATTATAGAGTCGAATGCTCACGGCTTCTGTTGCTTTCAGGATGCCACTCTTGACAAGTCTTGATTACTTGCCCCGGACTTTGCAAGTGGTGCGAAAAGCGTTTATCACCTCTACGGAAAGGTTTGACTCCACAGGGCGTGAACACACAGCACTCGTATTTGTCTTAATTGCTCCAGTGTTCAACCAGGCCGGGTGGTGTTCACGAACACGTTCGGATAAGCGCCTGATCGTGCGGCCAACGTACCTGGTTCGACAGAAATAGGTGAATGAATGCGCGCAGAAAGAGACTGCAGAATCCGGCACTTTATCTTTCAGCCGAAAAGACACGATCGGTTTTGACTGGAACATAACTGGTAGTTGTGCTGAGAAAGTTTGTGAAAGTATTGACCTGCGTCTTTTAATTATCAGAGGAGTACCTTTTCCATCTTTAATAGCTCTATCGTTGAATAATTTTAGTTACCATATCTCCTTTGAATGGTAAACGGATATATACGGGCTTCTTTTCGACTGCTGTCTGTTTTGGTCTGTCTTCATGTCGTTGCATTGTCTTGTCAGCAAACCTTTGAGAACAGCCGGTAAATCTATATCAGCTTTGGTATCTAATACACATACGATGTCGTCCTCGTACCGTTTGTGTAAGGTGCACCCTTCGATTGTTCACTTCAGTTGATTATTTTCAAGTTTTGCCATGAGAATATTAGCCAATAAGGGTCTCAAAGATGACCCTACTGCCACCCCGTCTTTCCGGCGATATATTTCACTGTTGAACTGAAACCGGATATTACAACTGTGGACAAATAGTAACTGTTTCAGTCCATCCAACGAGATGCCTGGGTCGATGCTGTTCTGTTGCGTGTATCAGCATAGCTGATTGTTTCGGTGATCGGGACATTGGTGGACATAGAGATACCGTCTAGCAAAATCATTTACTTGCCTTACAAATCTAGATTGCTCACAGTCTCTACGAAATGAAATTTGTCTCGTAGGCTGTGTCTGGAAGTTATGACTTTTACTGGTTCTAACAAGGTAGTAAGTTACTTCGCTGCTGCTTGAAACGGCGAGTTGCACATATTCAGAATCGGTCTCAAGGGGTCACCTTCGCTGTTTATCTTCGGTAGGTAGTACAACCTGGGAATTGTTGCTTCAATTGGTCGTAACCCTTCAAAGATTACCACATCGACCACTGTGTTCTGTTTCATTGATTTCGGTCTCGTGGAAATCAACTTTTCTATCTAAATCGTTCTACGCTATTCATTTGGGAGTCTTTGTAAACTTGGAATCACCTTTCAATATGGTCTTCATCTTCTCCATATAATCCGATTTGTTAGGGAGTACAATACCGGCTCCTTTATCTGGTCTTCACCACGTTATTTCTCTGTTAGCCTGCAATTCTTGGAGACGACTCAGATGCTCTAACGTTATTAATGCTTTCGTTGTAGGTCTATTTTCATGATATTGATAACACGTGTTCACAAGTGTGGATATGGGCTTCCCTAACTCTTGTGAGAAGGATGGAACTAGACCCGATAGTTGATTAAGTAGGCTTTCAAATTCAACCTCCGTATCCAAATGTTTCGTTTTATTGGTTGGACAGCGAAACTTTGATCCTAAGGACAGCACCTCAAGTAATGTCTTATCCAGAACATTGCTCACTGTGATCAATTTCATACGCACACACGCATGTGCGCGGAGTGATTTGGATGGTCATTCCTCTTCGTTGTTTTGAGCTATATTTAATGTTATGTAGTGATACTGGTTATGTACGAGCTTGTTCACCAAGGTGTTTTGTTCTCAGTTTTTTCTGCACGATGTTTGTACACTTTTCTTTTATCAATGTTTTCTTATGTTCCTCTCAGCTGTTCCCGATTTATTTTCGGCGGTCTGCCGAACAAGTTTGTGGAAGTATTTATTGAAGTACCTTTCCCGTCCTTTGCTTCACTATCTGCTAAGGTGTGCGAATGACATCTGGCCGCATATGAAAAGTTCCATCACAGAATACCTTCTGACTTTGTTCACCCGTTACACATTTGTCTATCCGAGAGTAACTCCCTCGCATCCACAAGTTCCCCTTTTTGGTCCATAACCTATCGCAGTAAAATCTACAGGAGTTTGGCGGTTCATTATCTGGCCCGAATCCTCACAAACTAGGCGAAAGTATCAGTAGAATGTCTCAATTTTCGATAAGTACTCGTTTTCTAATCTGGTAATTTGATGAGGTGCCACATGTACATAATTTTTGACTGAAAAGCGGGCAGCTGTCTACGCGGATATCTGACCAATTACAAAATACAATTATAAACTGATAGAACTTTTGTAAACCGCACGGCAAAATCACAAGAATTGAAGAAATCAACCTATTGGTAGATCACTAGTTGAACAGTCACACTCGAGGGACTGAGGATTCTCCTAGTACATGACGGCACAACTCTATCGAATTAAGTTCCGTAAACGGCTCGATGAATCACCACACGTTTTGGCACTTGTATTTTCAACTATAAAATTTTACTTGAGAGTAGGTTTGCATAATTCAAATCAAATCAATAGATGAACCGTGTGTTGGTCTTATGACGGACAAGGTTCTCGTAAGCACTTCAGAACCTGCAGTCAAGCTCTTTTATTAGTTAGAACCAATTCTTGCAGTAAAAACAAACCACCGATTATCACATTATTCTGAAACATCAATAGTCTTGAATGAACGAATGTCTTTCAGAGTGATTTGTTCCCTCAAATTGAAAAAAAAACACAAAGGAATCCCAAACCAAACTCAGTTTGACTCGAAACTCCTCTTCAAAAGTAAACAAATCCTGACCTACATTTGACCGATACGTACACATATATTTGTGAGTATACGTATATTAAAATGCGTTATGTAGATTTAGGGGAAAATCAGCCCCAAGAATTCGCAATTCTATTTTTGTCGGAAAAAGACATTTTATTGCACATTTCGTCACTTTTTTGCTGAATCCATCTTTGATTCAGGTTGGTCAGTGGTAGAGACCCAACTCGACAAGTAAGTATTCAAAGCTCTGAAGATGATATTAGGAGTAGCAAAAGCATAGAAGAACCGTTTGGGAGACTTTTTCACTGTTTATCGATGTGAACTTGAACTGCATGTCTTCCAAACGCAATCATACTCTCGTAGTTACCATCGAATTTGCAGCACGGAGAGCCCGCATAATTGCTAAAATAATCGGAATAAAGTTTATCTAACGAACAAGTAAGACAAGCGAATGCAAAAGTGAATTCCCCAGGGTTTCTAAAAAACCCACATTATTGCTTTTATGGGCTTTGTGTTATGACGGGAATCATCTTATCTTACTGTACTGGTTAGTATTCTGAATGCATTCAAAGATAAAACCAACTGTAGGTCAAAGTATTTCGTTAGAAATGCTGCAAAGGGCTACCAGTAGTTTTGTCTGTCATGTCCAGCATAACGAATAACGGATCTGATATTAGGCAAATCTTTGCAAAGCTCCGTTGATTAAGGTTTTAACCAATAGGCAGATGGACCATTAGACAGCTCTCCTTTTTGTCAAGCTGGAGGAATTTCACAGACGTAGATTTTACCCTTGATGAGTATTAAACTTAGACAATGAATACGTGCACACTCTGTTCTGACCAGTCGGAATTCATATGATATTTCTGCTTGCAGATCATAATTTCAGAAATATGCAAATTATTCCAGTTGATTTATTAGTGCTATTAAGTTCAAAGTTTGACATGGTTGGCTTTAGGTAGCTCAATTTTCCACTATTGAATGTGACGTACTACTTACGTAAGTTAATATTAATACAATATATATTTTAATAAAAAAAACTACTGAAGAGCCCATTGCCCGGTACAAGAATGTAGATAAATGTTATGGGCCAAGAATCATTGTGGATTACCAGTATGTTCCCTTGATCTCACACTAACCGACCAACACCTGTCCCATATATAGCATTCCATTTTGAAGAGCGGCCTGTTTGCATCTCAGCATTTTCGGAAGATAACTATAAGCGACATTAACATCTCTCAACAACCAACTTCACTCCTAGCCAAAAAAGTGATCTGGCTTGTAAGAATGTGAAAATGTGTCAGTAATTCTGATACACCGTTTGTGAGAAGGGCAAAACCGCGTAATAGCTTTGTTCGAGTGTCAGCAAATATGTACCTATGTACACTTGTAGTAAGGTAATATGTAATTCAGTATAGCTTCCTGAGTTATTTGACGTGCGTGCCATTTTTTTGAAACTTTCCCACCTAATAATACATAACGTATGAGATCAACAAGGTAAAACAATAGTCATCACTGTTCAGGAAACGGTTATTCACTAGTAATATATACTTGGTATACTGATAAATCATGGCTTGGCTTACTGTTTGCCAAATCATTCATTTCGTGGTAAAATAACAAAAGATAAGTTGTCTTTTCATTTGAATTTGAAAGGAAACTTGTGCATGAATGTTTACATTTTCATGCTGAAGGGTAGTGACTGGTACCTCCTACCTGGGCCACTGAATATCGGTCGTGTTTCAACCATCACTGATTCATCTTTCGTGATTGCCCAGAGATTTCTACTTTATTATTCCGATCTCGAAATTCAACCAACTTCCAAGGCCAAATGTTAGCTTACTTTGGCTTGTTCTCGAATTCCCTTTGTCCCTTTGTGCTCGGTGACGAGCTTTATGAAATTTCAATTAAAGTCAGAAATCGTGGTAAACGTATGTTTTGGAAGGTACTTGGGCATTTAAGGGGGCGTCGTGCTGGTTGGACAAACGCTCTTAGACATCTTACAGCTTCCGAAATGCTAATCCCATCAATATTACCTTCAAACATTTGGTCTTTTTTGAGGAGATTCGATGAATTTCTGATATCAGGTTGCAAAACGAATCAAGAAACGTTTGGGGCAGTTCCTCTCCATGAAAATTGAGTGTACGAAGAAATTATTGATGATGTTGTCCTTAATGATGGGTTTAAAGGTTCTACGAGCGATTGGCCCGCTAACCCGGGAAACCAATGTTGTGGTGTAATCACATTTATCCGTCCCAGTTGGTGCATTTCTTCGCACCCTTCATTTCAATGAAACACAATGAAGACCAGTTACATTGCCGCTCGATGTAAATTACCTTTTCTAAGTTCCATTAGAAAATATGTCCTTGTCATTTTCAAGGTTGCAACACTTGCGCTGGGTGACGATACCAGTCAGTTAGTTGGCAGCATTTCCAAATGTGTTGTTACGGGCCCTGGTTAGTCCTTGTGCTTAATGGTAGGAGATTTCAATAGACGACTTATCTTTGTTAACTGCCTCGGATTTTTACTGCTTGCGTATTTCTAAACGACCTTTCACGTCAGTTTTAATTCCATATTATATAATTACCTATGTATTTCTTCTATATTCAAAAGTACCCGCGTTAGCCACTGTACTCTACGTTTTCACTCTAGATTTTATTCCAAACACAAATGTTTGGCCGACATCCCATGCTCGCCGAGCATTGTCTGCAAACAAGCTTGCAGCCATGGGAAACTCGGTAAGCTCAGGATATTTCTCAGCTCCAGTGATTTTTCTTTTTTATTTACTCGACGTGTCCTTATACTGTGGACACTTAGTGGACTACCTCAAGGTTTGCTACAAACTACTTTACAAGACTAAAACCTGTTATGTTCGATCAGATAGGTTTTTCTTTCTCACTTGAAGAGTTTCCAGAGAGCTAAGGAAAAGCCACAAATTAGGCTGCCATCATGCCTTAGAAAAGCTGACCACATTCAACAAGCAAGAAGTAGGAATCAGAGATTGGAAACAAGAATTGATGTGAAATATGGAAAGTCCTGAAACAGGTGTACTATGCCAAGACGAGTTCAAGCTAAACTTCGAATATCTGAATCGCCTGTTCACGATCAACTTGGGAGCATCTTCAATTCCCTCTCGATATCTTGAATCTCGTAAACCCAAACCTGGCTATATCCTTAGAGTTCTAGAACAAGTCAAGTGTCATAAAACTGGAGGCCTCGAAATTCTGTCCCCAAAGTTACTAATTGTACGCTTTTTCGAACTCACAGTCTGGGTGACTGATAAGGTTATCGTTCTGGCGCGATTCGTGATTGTTGGAGATCTTTGCGCATCCGAGCTGTAACAAAAAGCATCCAACAACTATCGTCCGGTTACCTGCATATCTGCTTTGCTGTTAGTATTTGAAACCGCCTTTCTCAACCGCAAGAGTCCACAAGTTCACTCTTCTAGGCCGACAAAATTTGCCCATAAATCCTTTTTGTCTACCCTTAATACGACAGGCTACGTTGGTAATTCTATTGTATCTAGTCCTTCTCACAGTGGCCGAACAGTCAGGCTAGATCCCTTGGCCCATGCGAAAGCACTTGGCTTTCTTCGTCACGGTACTCTCCTGAATAGTCTACGTGATAATGAGATTGACGGTTGCGCTTCGAACATACTTCGTGACCATCTTATCACTGCATATAGTTTACTCCTTCTTTCCAAGTTAACTCTGGTGCTTTTCGGGGTTTCACTTGGTCCCCTTTTCTTTTCTGCCCTTATATTAGTAAACTACCCTCCTCATCTAATCTCACTGGCTGCAAATACGTCAATCATGTCTTCCTTGGATATCTCTATAACGGAAACTAAAGCTCAAATTTCTTTTAAACAGTCTAACTGTTTTTGCTACCCATATATTTACCTTTTTGTTCCTCATAACGTCCTAGAATGCACTAAAGTGCCTTTCAATTTTCAGTGTGGATCACGCGGTCAAAATGTTTAATAACATTCCATACCTTTCCACGGATAAGCAACAACACCCCAATGATCCAAACTCCTTTACCTAGGAGTCACTCCAACTCACAATCACTGCTGGACTAGAAACGTTGAGAGTCTTTACTAAAAGCAGAAAACTTTCTTTCTTTATCTTTCAGAATAAAAAATCTAGGAGGGAGTTACAATCTTTTACTTCATTTTCTAACCTCCTGCACTCTCTTTCTTCATTTTTGTTGCTCACTCACAATATTTCCTAGTTTAAGAGTAGATTATTTTGATGTTAAAACCAAACCTTTGAAACTGCTTTTCCGTTGTAGCAATCTCAAAAGGAATGTTCCAGCTGACTCTGTCATTAATAAGCATTTTGGTGCTTATGTCAAATTTACGGTCATCATTCACTGTCTTTACTCCATGCTCTCAAAGCCCTCTCTTCTTCATCCACTCGCTTGAAATTCAAAATACTTCACTCATGCAAGTCTACTTACTGGACTAGCTTCATTTCTTGCCGTACCCACTTACCAGTGGACCGTAACCAAGTAATCAACGGTTTCCTCGTTCGTCGTCGTCATTAATCAGATTGCACCTACAGCTTCTTTTCTTCCAAGCACTTATCTGCACCTTCCAATATGCCCTAACACTCTTTCTTTTTGGATTTGTCAGTAAACCGCGAGTGCTGAAAATTCACCGTGCATCGGGTGCACAACGGTATTTATTGACTTTACTTGACTCACTAGAAAGCTCTAACGAAAAAGTCCGTCAATTTTGATGAGTATTACACTGAGAGTCAGTGATATGGTGAATTAGGTACCTCGCACAGAGGCTTTTGAAATTTGGTTAGGAATAAAAGAATGCCGATGAATTCTAGGGAATGAAAACATTCTTGCACGACGTTTCAACGCGTATAAAGTGTCAGGAGATGTTGTTCATTCGCTTACTTCTATTTACTGATCCGAATAGAGATTCTTGTAGAGAGGATATCATTAGAAATTTGTAATACATATTGATGGTCGTTAACTTTGACAGCAAAAGTTGTTCGCGGCAACCGCATGGAATACACCACATCAGCTATTGGGTAAGAACTCACGTACGCGTTTGAATTCCTTCGATAGAACTGACTGATCTTTCGAACGCTCAGAGGCACTTTGAGGCTTGGGATGACAATCCAAATTACTTATTGTTGAGCAACACGTCACTGTAGCCACCACAGCATTGCACAAGAAGGGTACAAAGCGGTGCACAGCTTTGTTTGAGACAAAACAATCTTTGCACGGCAACCAAATAACTGGATTTAAGTAGATGAAGCCATGCCTAGAATTTCAAAGGTTGTGACCAGTGTTAAACCATTCAAAGTACTACGTATTCATCGCCTCGATCGACTATTTTGCTTTCTGGTGGCACTTAAACAAATAAAGTGCTTAACTTATAAATAGTCTGAAATTTATCTTTTATCATTTGTAGTTGAATATTGTTTTCATCCATAACTAGCGATCAACCGCTTTATCTCAGCCGAGGCCTCAGTGAGTAACTTACCCTCAGCAGTCTACCAGAATTACAATTCACTCCTTAGTGTGTTTTATTTACCCACTGGGGACTGAAGAAATTGTACAACGCAATGTTCAGCTTGGTGAACCTGCTTCAGGTGCATCTGATACCTAAGTGCAGTCATTTTCACAATAAATTGTGAGGCAGCAAATGTTGCCTCAGATCAATAGAATCACGTTCTCAATTGTCACATTTTTCTCACAACCGACTAAATATTTCATCCCAAACAGAGAAGTAGCTGTATTGTTACCTATGTTAAACCACCGACAATAATCAAAAGATAGAGGACCCAACATTGACGGCTAAAAACGAGAAAACCACTCGTTGGCAGCGAAGGTCTGACTCTTGAACGTGTTTCGTATTGAACTGATTTTACCAAACCTGATTTATGATTGACATTGAGCCTGCTGATATAAAGTGGATTTCGCATATTTGCAAGGAAATGAGAAAATTTTCGGGATGATTTATCTCGTCGTGACTGCTTGAAATGTAACGTTATAATTGCGTGGAGTGAACAAATTTACCGCATAATTTTCAACCAACAGATATAGAAGGATGTTTAACAGTTCGTGGCTTTGTCGGTTGTGGGTTGTTTTGTGATAAATACGAAAGCACTCCAGTCCGTAAGGAAAAACCGAAATGCAGTTTTAACAAATAACTTTCGTCTTTCTGCCTAACGTTTGTAGTGCATATATAGGGACACTTCATAACTTTGAAAGGCCTTCGCGAATCTGCCTAATTCAACTGACATTTACTTTTTCTTATCTCCAAGCATCTAAATAAGTTAGTAGTAACGTCATTTTATGGATTCTATTTACGTTAGGTATCCCTTCAGTAAACCAAGAAACATTGACAGTTCTTCCCTGTCACGAGAGGCGGGCCTTTTCAAGACACTGTGTCAAACCAACATTGCAATTACCAAAAAGAAAACAACACTATTCTTTGTAATTTACAATGACATTTCTAATTATTTTGCAAGTATATTGGTGCTGGAAAACTAATCAGCATTGAATGAAGGATAAAACCGATGCTTTGCTGCTCTAAAGCAAGCCTCCTCGTTTTCCGTTGAAGTTCTCGTTCTAAGCGACTGTTGGGCTAATCGTACAAAGTTCAGCTCGAAAATACGAACGCAGGGCTTGGTTTACCAGTAACCTGACAGTTGTATTTTTCGTCGAATCCTGTTAGAGGAAATGCTAATGCACCAAAATTTAATACCGAAGCCTTAGGAATATCAGTAGAGGCTCCACAAGTTGAACACTCACAGCAGTTGCATGACTGTTTCACTCACTAGCTTTACAGGACTGTTCTTACTAACCGAATGAATAAACGCATTTAGTGATTAACCAAACGAAAGCAGACATACAAAATGAATAATTAAAGCAGCCAACTGGACGAAAGTGTTTGGATTGTTTCATTGATCCCAGTTTTCCGTAGTTTTGTCCGCTTATTACGTAAAATGAACGGGCTGAAAAAGTACTTCTTTACCACATCTAAGTTGAATCAGTCAGGTTGAACTAAACTGTTCAAAATGCAATCTGAGTATCTGTATTTTTCCAAATATCTATCGATAAGTATTGATCATGAGGGGATTCCTGAAGAATGGACGAAGCTGAAAATCTGTTTTGCTCAACAAACTAAAAATACTTTCGGTAATTCAAGCTGGATATAATTAATCAGTTGCTATCAAGATATTGCACAACTGCACTGATCAGCTTGTAATAGTTATACCTAGAAGTTTATTGGTGAATGCATTAAACTATTTGTTTTGAATGGCAATGAACTTTCCATTTGAAAACCTTTCACTAAAGTACTGTTTCAAACTACAATACGTGTTCCCATGACAACTGGGAATTGTCCTATTGTTATTTCAGCGTGGCTGTTCGTATGGATTTCATTTCCACCAAAAAGTGAATTGATACAAGATACTGCTGAACCTGACAGATGAAAATAACGTATGAGGTATGCTTTGGTCACTTTCGGATAAACAAGGTCAACAATCTGGAACACGGAATGCGGTTGAAATATTGAACGGTACGCAATCAGATTTTGGCGGTTGGTGCATCCGACTAAAATTGGACATCACATGGAAAAACAGTTTAATGGTTTTGAAAATGTTACGGCTTTTTAACTTTTATTAACAGCGTAGCATACAAAAGATTTTGAAATATATTGCAACTGAATGGTGAAGTATAAGCTATTTCTTCAATCACAAGCAATGAGTATAAACTGGTTATGCTGCCAAGGGGAAATCAATTATATTTTCTTCTAGGAAAGTTCGATTTAAAGAAGTAAATGTTGGACAAAGAACGACGAATGGACCCTGTGTTTGACTTCTGCTATGTTAACACATCGAAAAAATGAGTGTATTTAAATTAACTATCTAATTTGTATGCTTATTTCGCATACTATCCCCTTCAGGAAAATGGAAATCTACCACAATTTCGAGATGAAAAAGATTCAGTAGTTTTGTCATTTTTTTAAAAACTTTTATGCAGTGTCATTACCTTTGTGTTGAAGATATCACGTTAACAAGATTTACTGAGTGAACTATGTCAAGTAGGAAGCTCGAGGGATGACAAAAGACTACGTTGTTTTGTGGTTTTCCAGTTATCACTATCTGTACACCCTTTTTGAAAAACCTGGATGATAAATTGTTGTTCTGATGAAGGTTCGTAGGAGTATGGCCAGCTATCTCATCACCACGATGCATGGCTCATTGTTCTTTGGCAAAATTGAAAGAGAATGAACTGCCGAATTAGCGTGACCAATTTTGGTGTCTGTGCTAAGACTTTAACGGTAACCAGTAATTACCGTAGTAATATTTTGGTGACCATCCTAGGAAATATATGCAAATTTACGGTAAATTTGGGGACAATATCACTGAACAACTAAAGTAGAAAACCCACGAGCATTGTAAGACTTGTGTACCGTGATCGCAGCATATATATATTTATTTTGGAATTTCCTTTTTAAGAAACAAGGCAAACCTGACAAGTATTGAGGACATCATGTTTCAGAAGATAAAGTTTCCTTTCAGATTTCGACTGGAAGTGAGCCGAACACAATAACTGTGACTTCTTTCTTGATGCATACACTGAACCACGAGCCACAAGGTTACCTAGTCAGACAAAGTCAGGAGATCTGCTGGCAGTATGGATTACATCTCGGAATTTCGCACATCTAGCGTTGTATTGCGATGGTCGTATGACCCAAACCCGGTGGACACCTGTCTTCTTGAACTCTCCGTCACTTATCTACAAAGCACAGCCTATTAGAGTGTTTTGTTGCTAAAATTTGGGATACAAAATCATTTCTCTTGTCCGTTAAATCAGTTTTATTGATCTTCCAGTCGATCATAATACACTGGCTTGATCGCAACTGGGAGATTCAAATCATGGAAATAATCATAACGTAGTACTGTTTATAAGAGCTTTACCAGGGAATTCAAACACCTCTTTCCCCGACTGAATTACCTGATTGCACGTGGTCTTGTATGACAGAGCTTTAGTATTACACTGAAACTGTTATCTAGTATGTTCCGTAGAACGCGCACGCTAATGATTGTGTTTGTTTCGGTCAATCATTTTTCGTCAGTCTAAGTGACATTGTGGTTTCTGATTATCCTCAGAGCTAAATGCGGAAGAATAATTCGTTATGCAGCAAAAATTATGAGACGCATCTGGCGTAAGGATTTTGTCCGCAGATGTGTATTTAGCAGAAAGCACAAATCACTGCTAATACCATCAATCAAAAAGGTATTCTCCAAGCCACTGTGGTGCTTTTACTATACAATGTGATGTACACAGAAATGCCCTCAGTTGTGCTTTAACGTTCTAGTCTATTTCCCTCCGTAATCAAGATATGCTTTTCAGAATAAGAGACAAAATCGTGTGCTTGAAGGAGAGCAGACGAGCGAATGAACCAATAACCAGTGAACCTCACCAAAGAGGACGGTAACCGTGACAGCCAAACCGGATGGAAAATCATATCGTGCCCCAGTGTATTGAGATTCGAGTGCACTGGCAATAGAGTTTCTTGAACTTTGAATTGCGGACATGATAGACAAATTACTGTACAACTTACTTTAATAGAACTGGCGGTTGCAAAATGCTAACAATTATCCTGCAATAGACTGAATTTCCTCTTTTGTGAGGTCTGACAAAATCTCTCATACGATTTTGTGTGAGTTATAAGACTATTTTTTTTCATCCCGTTGAATCTACTAAAATTCGACTGACGATTGATTTATTTCCGTTTACTTACAATTGTCAACATATATTGATTTAGACACTAATCTGAAATCGGACACTTCCCCTTATCTCCCTAAAAAACATTAGCAGAATCAGTTTAACCATACTAATCACAATATAGCTGTTTTACTGTTTTGACCCGATGAAATTATGGGTTTGGAAGTTTTGTTCTACCAAGGCTTGCTTTCGATACCCGAGGAACACGTGATACAGCAAGCAATATAAACTAGTAAGACAAAATCACAGAATGTTTCCTTGAGATAAAACATACAGTTTTTTAATGTACATTTGTACATTAGTTTGTAAAAAAGCAGCATTTTCAGGTGTTACACTTGATGGTTTCTTGTGAAAAGAGCAGCTTTTTGTGAGGAATGGCATGCTCCCAAGCATTTGTATTTTTGGCCAGTGAACGACAACAGAAATCTAAAAACCAGCCCCAGACCTGTTCGAAACCGTATTCACAATGACATCCGGTTTACTTTCATCTTATGGGAAAACATTACATAACAGCTTATGTTGTCAGACTCAAAATATACTCATGTTCCGCAAACTGTTTACTTGTTAGGACAAAATAAGTGCAGGTCACATCTAGAAACATGTTATCCGTCAACATACCCCATCTTAAGATATCTGTCCATTATATCTTTGTCGTTTTATATAAGATGTGCTGTTTGCACATTAAACTTACTTAAGAAGACACTGAATGTTGTTCTATGGAGACTATATTAAGTAGCAACTGCAGACGTGCTTCCACGTTGCTTCAATTAGTGAAAAGACGAAAAGAACGTGCCTATGAACTGCACCTCTAGGCTTTTGTGGAACATGACTCTATTCTTAAGAATCAGGAAACCCTTTGGTTAAATAAATCTCCGGCCCACCATTTCTTCCGTACCAAAACTAGCATTATTTGGCTCGGAATCCGGTCCCCATGTAGACAATGGGTAGAGTCAGGAAACTGGAATATAGATGCCGACAGCACAAACACTATCTTTTGTTCACCCTTCAACGGATTCCTTTCCATCTTATATTTGTCCTGTCCCCCCAGATAGGGGACCATTTTCCTCAGAAGAAGTCCTAGGGTTACTCCAAGTCTAAAGAAGACACTGATTTGGGGTTTAGATGGCTTATCTTTCAAGTGTCTTAGTTTGGAAACTTTCCACTATCCACCACAATGACTTAAACAATCGACAAATCCGTTGGTGACGGCGCCTTTTCTGCCTTCTGGAAACCATTAACTACGGTACTTATTTCCAAAAAGTTTTTGTCCCATCGCCAGTTTTACTAATTCGCTCAAGTCGATCGCTCGAGCGATAGTCAGCTAACTGAAATCCACTTTTATTGTCCCCGAAGACCCTTATCATATTGCAAACTAGCTTAGCAGATGCAACCCTAAAAGTAGCTGCTTCAATTTTTCATTTGAACTCAAAGAACTTCAACAGTTCCGTGAAGTCAGTTCACTGTACCTTCGTTGACTATCTCCTATATTCAGTCCGACTTCTCGTCCCCGACTTACTCCAAAGCTGGAGTATTTTTTGGCCTTTCCAGTTCTTCATTTTCATGACTGGAGGACCATTTTGAGATAGAACTTACAGTAGAGGAGTTGGTGCAAGAACAGCAACGGCGATGACACGGAGCTCTGTTAGTCCATTTCCAATCCGACGGGTTCCACCTCTTTCCCTGACATATTGTGCAATATTCCGGACTTATCATCCCATCCTAGCTCACATCCCAACATTTCCACATGTTTTGAGTGTATTTTATCCCTTTTCCGTTACTTTACCTTAGCGAACAATTCCTTATTATTAATGTTCCTACTGGTAGTGTTCATCCAGTCAAATACTTGGGCGTTTTACCGAACACTAAACTGTAGTGGCCTTTTCAAATTCTTGATTGTGTTAGAAACTAAGTTGATTGTCCTTTTGAATTCATAGAACTAGGCTGCTTGGTGCTACACAAGCCGTAGTTTTTCTTTTGTCAATCTCTCAGTCTTACTCTTCTGACCTCCTGTATTCCTTCTAGGACTACCAGAGATGGATGTCATCCCACTTCACCGCGGCCTAGCAGTTAGTAGTTGTGCCTCTATGATTCGAGTAGGTTCTCTTATCTCCACAGAATGCGATCTACACAATATAACCAATGATAAATCTGGCTTGAAAATGTTTCCGGACACCACACATTCCTGCCTTTCAGATTGTCAGCATACCGCTCACAGTGCTCCACAGATTGCTCATTTAGACTTAGTTCCTGCTATATAAATATCTATGGCAACTTCACAGTGCATAGACGTGATGAAATTCATTGAGGAGCCTCACGTGAACCTCGTTGATTTATCACTTTTTATTCCGCAGTATTTTTTCTTGCTCAGTGCCAAGTGACAATAATCAGTCTGCCTTTTTTGGTTGAAAAGTGAGCGTGTTAAGTTACCGAAATCCTCCATACAGGACAACGCTATTCTCAAACTAACAAAACATTGTTACATTTTCAGAACGAAAGTAAAACTTATTTTGGACGAATACATCCTTGTGTGCCCATATATTTCGAGAAATCAAGCTCCTAGCTACGCCGACTGCCAGTGATCACAGGGAATGACCAGAAAGAAAACTTTGTATTTCAGCAATCTAGCAATCTAGCGGAAGCTTCAAAGTTTTCAGTTGCCAGTCTGAAAACATTCTTTAAAAACCGAAAGTATTTCCACTCCGTCCGCCTTTGAGATCTGAAATGAAATGGGGTTTGCTTTCAAAATCTTACCTCAGTCTATCACACTTAATAAGTTATCTCATGATAAGGCAGAATGATTTCTCTTCCGACTGAAGAAGAAATATAGACCTGCAAATTTACTCATAGTTGCAATACCACGGAAAAATAGTTCACGCATCACTAATGTAAAAAACACATCATTGATGTATGGCGGACCAAATGGTGAGCAGATTCATAACATTCAGATTATTGGTATTCAATACTTTTCGAGACACTCAGTCAAAAATCCGGTGTTGGCTAAGATATCAGGATCAAATAACGTCCATTTGTGAATGTCTGTTATGTCTCACCAACACTTTTTTCACAAATGATCTTGGGGACATTTTACGATCAAACCGGTTAACCCTAAGGAAAAACGGGTAATCTATCCTAGGAAGGATACATTCACGTTTTCGTGGGACCAAGAAGCCTTTTTACCCACACGGTTCCCCGGCATTGTACACAAACGATCTTCAAAGTCGATAAACTAACCCGGTAAATAGGGCAGCAGTTTTTGCTGTGGTAAAATGCGCCCTTGAATCAATACCGGTCTACTAGTGTTTGGTTTGTTTCGAAATGAATATATTAAGTCAGAAAAGCGAGATGAATTTGAAACATTCTATCGGCTAGAACATCGAATGATTAGTTGACTCTGCTAACTGTACAACTAAATGCAGCAGTTGAAACCTGAACGGGGATTAAGTTTTAGGCAGGATTGGCCATATGAGTAAAGAGTATGCGAAATCTTTTGCATAAGGAATTACCGCGGCGGATATTCTCCCTAGGACATCGTTCTTGTAGAAAAAAAGATAGTCTTCACACACCTGGTAGTAAATCATCATGCAAGAACATACAAAAAATAAAAACAGTCGATATTTTGTTGATCATAGGTCTCCAAGCCGTTTTATTTTCAACTACTGGTAAATGTAAATTGAGAGGGTTACCTTTTATACTTGTGTCTGTCCCTCAATTGTTTGCGCTTTTGTTTTCTATACAAACAATAAGGAAAATTTTGGTGGATGATAAACCTGTCAAAGTTCGGCAATGTTTTCTTATTTTGATAATTCTGAGAAATTAGTATTATTGAAGCAATTTCACACGTCAGTCATTGTTTTACCTTTACGTACACGGGATTATGTAGTGGAGAAAATAGTGGAACAAACAAAAAGCAATGACATAATTTATTGCAAGTATATATATATATATATATATATATATATATATATATATACGCTTATTAAGGAAGATCGAACGCGAACAACAAAATTAAAAAAGTATTTTGTCTGAGGAGTATAGATGTCATCAGGGAAAGTGCCCTCAGTATCAAAACTCTTCGAAATTGTTAGACAAAATGAGCAAATAATTGTAAACAAGTGAACCTGTGAACTGCAGGCTAATCTGAAGGGTAAAATTTTCCACAACCAAAATAAACGAATTGCACTAGGTTGCACGATGCAATCTGGAGCAGTACACTGCTTATCCATTAAAGCAGACTTCAGCCAAGGCGATCATCCATGAATGGTAAACTGAACGCCTTGGTAACGTGTTCCTAATTGCTAACACTTGTCGCATGGTCAGCTTGTGTATGTGTGTCTGCTTCCGGTCTTATGAGAACGGCCAAATGTATCTCTTATAAATGATCATCTTGACGTCATTAATCACCAGGAAAGATACAGCCTAATACCCCGGAATATTTCGGCCAGCCTGATGCTAATAATCTCGGTGATAAAAATAAGTAAAACCTAAAATATAGCTACCTACAGAAGCAAAACCATTTGCCATTTTGTGATGCAGTAACGATGAGATTAACACAGGTTATTCGTATGCATTCTTATACTGCACAAAATTCAGTACAAATACCTTCGTAAAATAAAGTAATTTAAATCAAGTTACTTACAAGTAAAAGACGTGGGATGATTGAACCAGGAAATTATTATGCCTTATGAATCAGTGCTACACCGTTGGAAAGTTACCCCACCATATCAGTTGAACTGCATAATTGTACACGCATTTCCCTTACGAAGAAGAATCTATCACAGGTTGGAAATATGACTCTAGCCAATTCGATGGAAACCTAATCGACATAAGAAAACTTAGTCTCAATGCTTGAAATGATTGTCTGACCTGTAATCAAGTAATCTAATTGTAACCAGCTTTAAGCGGGTACGCATAACCTGAGGAAGGAAACTGCCTCCCGTAAGTCTATTCAAACGATTTCCGGCTGAGCGTAGCTGACATGGATTAGTAGTTATTTGGTCAGTCCAATTTGCACAACATCTCTTCCATAAATGGCAGCATCTCAAATTAAAATAACAACGAAATTTTCCACTTTCGGTTTTCCCCGTTTTGCTAGTCATTGAGGACCACGAGCTGGAATAGATCGTTTTTTGTTACGAAAGCGGGATTTAGTACTGCCTTAAGTGAGTAAGGAGCTCTTTTGAGTAAACGCATATCGATGAGCAGATCTGAGATAATCTTATTGTGAAAGTCAACTTGAGTCTCAGTGTTACCACGGCGGAATTATGTTTGGAAATTCGTTTTTGGAACCATATAAATATAATTGAAGTTACCAGCGAGTGTGCACGTTTTCTTGTTGGTTATTTATAATAGACTAGAAGAGAGAACTTATCTTCTAGTCAAGCATGGTAGGTGAGACTTTTCCTCAATGAAAACCATTATAACCAGTTGATTCGATACAGATTTTGGTTGAAAACAACAACAATATCCAGGAAATGTTCCCATACATTAGCACACTTCAGAACGATGAATATATATATATATATATATACATATATATATATATACATATTACCAAAACCAATGTATGCTGCCGTACGTAAAGAGCGGTCTGTTCTCGTACCTTACCACAGTAGGAGAGTACTACATGATTGTACATCTACGCTAAGTATCAAGTAGTGGCAAGATTTCAGGACAAAAATCTTTAGGGTCAGCCTGCATGTGGTGAAAAAAAATGCTCAAAATTCTGACGAAGCCCTATTTTTGACACTACCAGTGGATTTCAACGAAGACGACTTATGAGCCTCTGAGGATAAGATAAATCTAGATTTATTTACAATAAAGTAACACAAACGCTAATAACAGTTACTATTGGTCTGCACTCGTAATATCCAGTTTCTGTTTAACGGTGAAATATTTCGTCAGAAGGACGGGGTGGCAAAGGCTTCACCTTTGGGATCCTTACTTGCTAATATTTTCCTTGCAAGACTTGAAAATAATCAACTTAAGTCAACAATCAAAGATTGCACCTTATACAAACGGTACTTAGACGATATCCTAAGTGTAGTTGATACCAAAGTTGGTCCGAAGGTACTACTTAACAGATTTAAGACAGCCCATCAAAATGTTCAGTTCACTTTGGAACAAGAAAAGGAAAGCAGTCTACCTTACTTAGATGTTCGCGTAATACGTCAAAGTGATGGTTCTGCTCAGTTGTCAGTGCACAGGAAAGCATTTTGGAATGGTTAGTACATTCATTTTCAAAGTTTGGTACCACTCAAAGTGAAGAGAAATCTAGTGTGTTGCTTGGTTAAGAGAGCAAAGAAAATCTGCACAGAAGACACAATAGGAAATGAACTTCGTTTTCCGAGGAGTGTTTTCCTAGAAAACGATTATCCTGAACGGTTCATTGACAAGACGATGCAACGACATGAAGATAGGCCAAGAACGACAGAAGTCAAAAAGAAGCCCGTATATGTCCGTCTACCATTCAAAGGAGATACATAAACTGAAGTCATTGAACCAAGACTAACAGGAGCAGCCAGTAAACACATTCTACGCCGCACAACTACAAATTATGTTCCAGTCACAACCGATGGTGTCTTTTCGACCGAAGGATAAAGTGCCAGATTCTGTAGCATCGTTCTGTGTGTATTCATTCACCTGTACCTGTCGAACCAGGTACGTTGGCCGCACGACCAGGCGCTTATCCGAACTTGCTCGTGAACACCACCCGGCTTGGTTGAACACTGGAGTAAATTAAGACAAATACGAATGCTGTGTGTTCACACCTCGTTGAATCAATGCATTCCGAGGCAAGTAATCAAGACTTGTCAAGTGTGGCATCTCAACCGCAACTGAAGCTCTGAGCATTCGACTCTACAATCCTCCTCTGTGCTCAGAAACCATTTGTGCATGCACTTAAACTTCCATGGCCTACTTCCTGTTCCTGATCTCGTGAGCAACCACTCGAACATTCTTCACTGTGATCAGTCTCACATGCATACACACGCACACGTGCACAGACAGATTTGGATGATCATCCCCTTTGTTGGTTTGAGTCATATCTATTGTTATGTATTGATATGAGAAAGAATAACTGAAAACGAGCTTGTTCACCACGCTATCTTAGTCTCAATTTTACCAGTAAATGATTCCGTCTTGATTCTTCAGTATTTTTCAGTCTCTCCGGCTTAGTGTTCATCATTTTGGTCTTTTCATCTGACCAAGATTTCTGGATACTTTAGTTATTAGAGTACCTAAGACCCAAAAATGTTTAAAATGTTGCTATGACGAAATGCTCGACTTCGGTGGCTGGGTTTTTTCTGTTAAGTACATTCACTCAATTTTGTATGGTTCGAAATACAGAACAACAATAGAAATCAGTTCACTCATTAGATGGTAACAAAGAGTACTAAATCGAGTGTGCGTAGCTTTCTGTCCAACTGCCCATCGATTGCGAATATCAGATGCGATCACATCCATCATTTATATCCAAACCGTTGAACACTCGAAAAAAGTTAGATCTATAAATTTTCTGCAGCAAATGCCTTTCCATAGAAAACAAAACGATGGTCACGCCCTGATTTTAGCAACATCGCTTCACTGTTTAAAAAGTGCAATGTTTTTCCGCAAAGCCTGCATAGGCCTCTTGTTTGATTTTCTATCGCTGATCTTGTGATAATGTCACATGTGATTCGAACTGCTTCAGCGGCGTTTCTTCACCCATTGTGCGCGTTAAGACCACCAAACTTACACGATCGATAACGAAACGGTTTGCCTTCGGACTTTTTGGTACCGAATGGCAAAATGTTGGCAAGAAGTAGGTAAGCAATAACTGGGCAACCACACTTGGGCTGAGGTTTAAGGTCAATGAATAAAAGGGCTTTACGGAGGACTAATTGATACGTCCTAGCCACCAGATTGAACTTCCTACTTCTTGTTCACGAAGATGTGGATAAGACAAAAAGCAATCATACAGAAAAGGCACAGTTGCTTGTCATTATCCTATCCCTGTTAGCACTGGAGTTTTCGCTAACCTTTTACCGATAACTGACACTGACAGTTTTTCTCAGGCCAGAAAAGCCGCCAACAAATTTGCCGGCTGAAAATTGTTGCCTTGCGTTATTGAATAAAGTTGTTTTCCAAAAAGCAGTACGCTTCGGCCTGTCTCTGCTTATAACAACCATAATAACAAAGACGGTGGCTGGAATAATATTAACAAGAGTACCTCTAATACGAATAATTTCGTTCTTGTCAGCTACCTTGGCATAATAGAATAACATTTCATGACTCAATCATGAGTGATGAAATAAAAATCAACATTCTTGTGCCAATCTCAGAGGTAATTCCCATGACTCCGAAACACATTTGAATAAAACGCGTTCGTTTAAACTTTACACTTGGAAAAAAGTTCTGTAATAGTTCTTAGATCACAGACAGTCGTACGGCCCAAAACCAGAACATTTGAACCTGAAAGTGTGGCTAAAACTGGTCAATGATACCGAAAGTAATACTTCGTTCTCGGGTTTAGGTGTATGTGATGTTCCCAAAACCGAACTTAATATGGAAATTATTGCGAAACTCTTGAACGAAAATGCGACACCTTCATAGTTTGCAATAAAAGTAGTCCAACATTTCCTCGTCCTTCACAAAACCGTTTGTGTTTCAGATTCTGTGAAAGCTCTAATGAAAGTTTATTGGCCCATTCGTTTTCTGCAGCAAACGTATATCGTTTTCGGAAATTTGATTAAAAAGAAGCGAAACGTGAGAGATTTATAGCGTATCTTTCGGCAGATTGAAAAAAGGGGAGCAGTTTGGCAATAAGTGTCACAGTTTCATAAATTAATTTCATGGAACAGTTCACGCAATTGTATTAGCTTTTTCTCACCACGAAAACTTTGTTGGCTTGTTATAGAATTGTAGCAGAAGAATATGAGAGCACAACTTGCTGACTGCATTCAACATTTTTGTGATCTGAAAAAAGCAGACAATAAGTGGTGAAATTACATTTCAAAGAAATTCACAGATCGGTCTGTCAAGCCCGGTTATGAACCAGTATTTTGATTTGACTGCACTAACAATATTGATTATCTGAATTGCTATAGGGTTACCTGGAGCACAGTTAATTAATATCGCAAAATGAACTACAAGCGGAAAAGTTTAGATTATTATGCAGTAGTAGATTTAACAGTGATCTGGAGATCAACAAACGTTTTAAATACTCACCGATAACCAAAACCGAATAAGTTGAAACATTTATGAAGCATTTTCCAGTCTCAATAATTGACATGTCTGCCCTAAATTTCATTTGGGTATTTCCTTAGTGCCGGTTTTATGAAGAGATTCGAACTTATATCTTCTTTCAAGGCATGGTGTGACATTGAAAACAGATGTTTGCTGTCAACTTTATTTCAACATGAACTGATTCATTTAAACCTAGGCTGGCAAATTCTTGACAGATTATTCCATGGGACTTTTGTTTGCAAATATTATTAAATGTGAAAATGTATTTTACTATCTAAACTAACTCAAAAAACAGCTTAAGCGACTTGAACCTACATTTTGCAGAGCTCTACCAGGATACTGGTGAGTGCAGGTAACATTCACCATTTTCAATTGGATCTTCGAGTGACATTAAACCGTAGGAGGCCAAATGTAGTAGGGTAAATGTGACATTTTTTTACTACCCAAAAAAGTGATTCACGAAAAATGGTAGGCCTCATAGCCAAACGAAGCAATATAGGAAATAATATGGACATAGATTCACGTCAGAACCAGCTTGCTGATATTGATTTCGATGAAAGAACGGTTAAAGGTTGGTCGGATGTTAGAATGGGGTGGATTGTTTTTATAATTTGGCAGTCGGCGGAAAATCAGGAAGGTTGCAAGATCGACATACGACATCTGGGTACAGAAACCTGATAATCATGAATGGCAGCCTGGGCACGAGAATGGTGAGTAAATATTAAAGGACGGGGAACCTGGAAATGCAGGCTCCGGGGAACAAAAGCTAAAACCGTACCGAGAGAAAAGTGACAATGAAATAATCGCTTGATAATGGGCCAGTGACTGCAGACTGGAGGTTACGAGAGGATAGTTGACCAGCCGAATGTCCTTAGTTTTGACGAGATCTAGGAGATATGGAGCATTCGACGAAGTTCAGAACCACTCGTGACTGCAGTATTCGAGAGTGAAGCGAATTCAAGCTTTGAGCACGCGGCGGATATTTGTCGGAGAAAAAGAACGGCCGAAATAAAAAAGTAACTTTGTGCAAAGAACGAGAAGCAGTTATAATGGAGAAGGGGACCAAAACATTGAAGAATTTCCTCATAAACCAGGAAGAACTATAGTCTGTAAAATGCCAGCTTGAACAATCAAAAGATAATTTCCGAGAGAACGATGGATGCCTAAAGGATATTAAAGAAGAGAAGTTATGGAGGCACTGAAATCAGCCTGATTATGGGAGCCTTGTGATAGGATTAAGTGGAGGTCGCAATCAATTGACTCTCTGTGCCAAGCATATTGTCACGACCGATCTTGTTGGTGGACTGGCGACGGGTGGAAAAGGGGAATAACGTGGGATGTCACAGCGGGCAACAGCGTGGATTGGGTTAGAGTTTTTGAACAGAAGATCGTTCACGATGAGAAGAATGAGGGTGGGAGCAAGTACAAAACCTTAGGTCACGTTACTTTTCATAGGAAACTGCGGGGGAAAATCCAGTAGACTCGAACGAAAGTGGTCCACGCACTAGGGGAACTTGACTTTCACGATAAGAAAGAAGGAGGGTACCCAAGTGTTTCCGGTCGACCTTCATACCAGACTGCGCGGAAATCCTTTGAGATTTCGAGTGAGGTCAAGCTTGATTTCTTGTGGCTATCGAGTCCAGCCAACCAGAAGGGTAAGGCAAGAACCAGCAGGCCACCTGAGGAACGGCAAGACCGGAGGCCGTATTGGCGACCATTTAGTAGTCCTTCTCATTCAAGTAACATGCAGAATTAATCTTTTTTAATGGCTCAGGTGACTTTCAAAATGACGCATACGAAGAATATTGAACAACAAATGTAAGGTTGGAAGAGGTTGCCACATTGGAGTGTAGGAAAAATTATGGCTTGTCTTCAAGGCGTTAGACATTCCTAGTGGTTTTTCAAGGTAGAACAGGGTGGTTATGGTACCAGGAAGAAACCGGACGAGAGGAATAATTGACTGAAGTAGAATTAGAGGAAAATAGGAAAGCCAAACCTAAGTTTTCTCGAGTGGGTCGCAAAACTGAGCATCAGAGGAATTACTGATGGGCGAATGATCGGAAAGATAGAAATTCTGGAAAACTGCTTTGAGAAGGGACCAGAATGTACGGCTGCCGGTGGCAGACAAGACCAGATATCGATGAAGCTTACTTTGGTTCAGTGTACTGCAAGTATGAGTTTATTCCTCGATTCCTTAAATCGCTCGTGGGTGATGGAAATCAGCCTGCAGAGCCAGCCACGGTATACTGAATGTTTCATGCGAACCACGTGATAAAGTGTGATGAGACCACCCGCGAGATTTAAGTTTACCGGGTTCGAAAAATTGCCGAGTAAAATGAAGCATACCTTGAAGAACAACATCGATAAAGTTAGAAAAGTAGGCGAACACATCGGAAAAGAAGTCACGACAGTTCCAAGAATGGGAAGCTGGATATTCGTGAAACTCGTCCCGGTCGGCTGAAATGTGGCACCAACATGCCCGTCTTGAGATGGGCGGAGGAAAAGGGTGGGTAAAATGATTGAAACAATTATTAGCACAATAAGACATTGAGTCAAATGAAGAAACAGCGATGATGTCCGAGAATGGAAAAGCGGGATGAATTTGAGAAAGAGATCACAATTGGGACCTCGGTGACCAAATAGATCTGGGCTACTGGTGAGAAGGTCAGTTTGTTGAGTCAGATTGTTGACCACAGAGAAATTTTCGGCTTCACTCCCTAAAGTCAAAGGGTCAGCAGAATGCATCAGCCTTTCCCAGTTGTGAAAAATGAAGTCTCCTTGGATAGCAAAGTGAGAATTGTGGTACACAAGAAAAACTGGCTCAGTTTTCGTGGATAAAATTCGAAGTAGTCACCACTGTAGGGAAAAGGGAAAATATCGCAAAATTATTAATAAAGTAGAAAAACCCGAAATATTGGCGGTATCATTTGCCATTCGCGACGGAGAAGGTCATGATGCGGCACTGAAAAAGTGCCAACTGATGGATGGACAAAAGGGCAAACACCGACTTTAGGTAAAAAGGAGGGATCATTCGTGTAACTGAGGATTTGGAGGTGGATGGTACCTAAAGAGGGGGTGGGGGTAGATTTCGATCAAAAAGGTGAAGAGGAGAATAATGGTAGATAAGTTGGTGTGCAGAAAAAATGCTAATTTTGGCGGGGGTGGTGCCTGATTTACTCGAAAATTATCAAATCGAGAGTGGAAGCAGGATTTTGTGTGATTATGCTTTGCAATAATTACTTCTTTAGAGGAGAACCGGTAACCATGATCCCGAGACTTGAAGTGGTGAACTAAAGAAGGTTATAGTAGGTCAGGGGTGGTAGTGAGCCTGGCGGCAGCAGAGCAGTCTACCAACGTATTGATTGTTTACCAGTTCCACGCGCATCCGTGGGAGTGCGGAAACTAAAGCTTTAGTTTACACTGAGCACGGTCAAACGAGAACATTAATCTTAAAATCACTATACCGCTTGCTTCACATTGATACCACCAATCAGCGGTCGACATCAACTCGGTGTTTAAACTCATCAAATGGATAGAGTCCATTTTAGCATTCATTATTCAGAAACGGTCAATCACACTGTTTAAATTATTGGATGTGCTTAAGGTGTTCACATCCGGACAAATGTTCTTCACATATTGCTTTGAACTTTTCGCAAGCTGTCATACAACGTTGGTGTGTGGAATGTTTGCTTATTGTATTCATCGTACTTGAGCTAGTCCGAATGATAAATATGATGACGAATTATGAACATTATTCAAAGAAATGGTTATCCATTCAGCGTTATCAAAGATACCTATTTCCTGGTTACCATGCGGAAAATACTCCTCGTGGTTTTTAAAATAGGAATAAAATTAGATTCAATATTGGCGGTTCACAGAATGCATGGTGTCGCGTCAAATTCACATTACCTTGAACACACTTATTCTGGGACAAAATAGGGTTCAAACCAAGACGACCTGTTCCAGTTACAAATAATGAGAAATGTTTTCAAACTGTTTGAACTGGAACTGATATATTTTGCGTGTAAAACAACATTTGTTGCGTGTAACTTATTGTACACGATGTTCAGTCGGAAAAATAGGGTTTACTGTGTGTTCTCGGACAAAATATGGGAAGCCATTTGTGGTAATCCAATAGAACGGAAATCAGGATTAGAATATTTTGGACAAACGAGTTGGCTTATTTATTCGATTTCTGTAACAGAATTATTGTTTGCTTAATAAGATAGAGTTATTAGACGACTAATGCATATACGTATAGATTAGTGTAGGATTATACATATGTAGGTCTATTTATGTCCACAAATGAATGATTCTTACGCTGAATTTTAACGAGAACTGAACATCGCAAAACCGGAGCCTTTCTCGTTGGCTGACTAGTTTCTGAACTTGAAGTTTAGTTACTGTATCGAAGCAATTCAGTATAGAATAAGCTTAAAAAGCGACAGCTAGCAGCAGTTGCACTATTACCGACCTAGAGTTTTGCCCAAGCCAGCTTGCATAATATCACAGCTCACAAAATATTTGAAACCCCGCTTACGAATTTTACCCATTGCTTCAGGTTATTCGCACTGTATCACCTGCCTATTTTGAGGACGTGAATTTGGCTGTGTGAGGACTAAATAAATTTCGATTCCGGAGTGCATTAGCATCCACTTGGTTTGACCTGAACCCACACAGAATAATTTGCTACAGACTGAATAGGACTGTTTTAGATTGCGGAATAAATCCATCATAGTACTCAGACCATGAGTTGTAGGCGAACATGTTTTCAGTGACTTCATTCTCAAGCAATTACAATCACATTTATGTGAAAACAAATTATTAGGAAGAGTTGGAAAAAGTTTCACTAAGTCAGTACGGAGAAATAAGGGTGAGGGGGACGGAAACCCGTATGAATGACCAGGTTACGTAATCGATGATAATTAACTTACGTCACCGCTACGCCAAGCCGTGTAACACAGTTGACTGTTGGCCATGGGAGTCGGAGTGCTAAGACTAATTTTTGCTGCGCACAAAGCTCGGGCCTCGAGAGGCCGGTGATGATTGCCTCGGCAGTTGCTTGGTTCCGGAGCCTAATTGCTCTTGACACATTTTGTGGGACCAGGTAGACGACTTTTAAGGGGGACTGGAAGTCGATGGAATGCCCAGTTTCTACTACGTGCGAGACAACTGAACCCCATACTACTCCACTGCCTCCGTGTCTAAGCTATCGTGGGCTATGTTCCTTATTGCGTTTTGATAGCTGTCTTGCCTTTTGACCTATGCTAGTAGCACCACAGGTGAACCTGAATTGATAGATGATCATGGATGCGGTCAACAAGGGCGGCTTATCTTTATTTTTACATCAGATTATTGGTGACGTGAAAAACACGCATATGATCCTGGTGGCGTTGTGAAGTGGACTTCACCGTAGCTCTCAAAATTTTACAGACTCTGTCAGCTGCGATATCGCCCTTGAACGGGAGTCGGATGAATAGTACTGGTTACGTAATCTGCTTATCCCCACTGGTTTTCGCCCCCCTCCTCACCCTCAATTCTCCGTACTGACGAAGTGGGACTTGTTTTACCTCTTAGTATTTCGTTTTCCTTTAAATGTGATTGTAGTGGTTTGAGAATGAAATCACTGAATACATATGTTCACCTAAAACTGGTGTTCTGAAATAATGAATAGTTCATTCTTTGTATCTTGCAGCAGATTTTCTTTTCTCCGGTAGGACACCATCCTCGACAGTTTGATTATTCGTGTCTAAAATAAAAGTTTGTGTGTGGTCCGCAGCAGTTTGCAGACTTGGTGTCACGTGGTTTGATTTGACACAAGGCACACCCCAGGAAGGTTACATTCTCAGGATAGACTATTCGGAATCTAGCTGATAAGAACGGAAGGAAGACATATTGCGAAGTGGACGTATTCCGTTTACTTTAGTCGATAACTTAAATGAAAATTACTTGGAATTTGGTAAAAAGTCATAAACCACGGGGTATCCAGTAGTCCACAATAGAAATATTTTGAAGGAAACATTCGAAATGGTGCTAAAATCATCTCCTGAATTCACGATGAATTGTTCGTACTACCCATGCGAGACATAATTCTCAGGTTACACTACACTGGTTTCGTGGCATGGTTTTCCGGTGTTTTATTGTCTTCCTTTATCCAATCTATTATGCCCTTCGCGTTTAAGTCGAATACAGCTACCGTAAGCATGTTGTATAAGACAGTTTGGTACCGAGAGCATCGGAAATGTTCGCATCTCAATGAGAACGGAAACCACTTAGGAGCTGTGAACAATTCGAAGCATTGATAAATTTCACTTGAAATACTCATTTGTATATCTTCAACTAATCTTTATTAGAATTATTTTCGTGGATAAATTAACCCTAATAATGCACTGATTTGATTCGAAAGGATAAAATGTTCTGACCATAATGGAAGCCGTATCCGTACGGTAGACTGTTGGAATTCATTTGATTTGTGATATAATTCCCTAGCTACCGTGTGCCGGCGCACCTTATGTGGGTAAACAATTTGTTTTGTTTGAAAATTGACTGATATCCATCAGTGGTGAGATTTTATGCTTGTTGACCACCTGGTTTGGTCCCAGGCTTCGACGACTTTCTTCCGGGGGGGGGGGGGGGGGGGGGGGGGGGTTACGTCAGCAAGATCGAAGTGGCTTAAAATACAGATTTCCATCTCTGAACAAGTCCGTGAAATTATATAAATTTTACAGAAAGACTGTTTTCCCATTCAGAGGACGAAATCCGATTGATTTGTTATAGAAATACTAACAGGTAAACAAGCTTTCATCTTTGCACTCGAAAACAAGATAAAGCCCCGAATTCCAAAAATAAGTTAATGATTACAAGACTCGCTCAGTTCAAAAGGATTTACAAGTATTTTTTCATACGTTGGAAGAAAGCAAGTGGTCCGACTAAATTCATACTAACGGAGAGAGATGGTGATACACATTTTCTCGAATAATTATAAACTGCTAGTCAAGCAAGGTGTGTCTCCAATGTAGTCACGAAGTCTGCTTTTCACAAATCGTGCAGTGATTTATCGTACCGTAAACCATGCTACCATACAGAGTGCAATTTGAAATGACCGAATTATGTTTACGTATGATACGGAGATCCATCATTTCAGCCACAAATGATCCGTTTTGCATGAGGTGATTTTAATCTTTTACTTACAATTACAACTAACAGATGTACACTGATTTCTTGGAGATGGTACGTGTATTCCTGAATAATTTCGTGCAATCGACAGGTGGATGCCTCAGTCACTTCGTCATGGCCAGTCATAATGGTATTGAGTGCCACTAAGCTGGCTCGAATAGCTATTTGTAGGACGAATAATATAGATTCTACTCTACTCTTTTTTTGTCATAAACCTGAAAGTACTAGCCTCACGGTACACAGTTCTCTAGCAGATTCTTTGGTAAACTCAAAAGCTGTCGTGAATTGTTCGAAGAACGTTAGCTCATGAGTGCATCACATGACTGAGAGATTATCAAAAGCAGTTTTTCCACGTTCTCTTGGTTCGCGGTCAAACGAACTTCGTCCTTCTTATTTACCGTTTAAGATTTTCAAAGTGAATTGTTCCTCATTCTCTGCACATTATTTATTAAATTTTACTGATCAATGTAGTTTGTTTTTGGTCGTAAAGCATCTGAAGATGTCAGACCTATTTGGGTTACATAAAGTTTAACCACTACCTACCTGCTTTACGAACGATGAACCACTGTACGGTCGTTTACGGGCAGAATCTTCTTGGGTATATCAAACCTAAAATGTTTTGGGGAAAATGGTAGTTTGAAATTTGGTGAATAAAAAAGGTTAAATTGATGACAATCATAATTTTTCAATATTGATGTCATGTACGGCCTGATATTTTGAATGCCATTTTCGTTATCTGTCCCTGGTGTAGGCAGAACCTGTTATCTTGACATTTATGGTACTCATATTTTTATTGTAAACCTTGACCACCAGATTCTTCATGATGCACAAACTGGTTCATTTTTGTCATAATCACCGATGGTGACAATCCACAAGAGTGCCATCAGATTTAGTATTGGGCTTGCCAGGTTTACGGGATGTTTAAATGATAAAAATGATAAAAGTTATTGATCCCGATGGGGCTTGAACCCACGCATGGTTACCTCCTGCCACCTAAGCTACAAGGCCACGTCGCAAGGATCCGGAATGTTGCCCATGAATCACAAGCCAAGCATCCATATGGGATCCCACGGAGGCCAAAGACTTTTACCTTTAGAATCACTTTAAAAACTTGTCAAATCTGCGAAACCGCAATGTATAAATAAACGATCGTGTTTATTCAACTATAGCTTATGTAGATCCTGGATCAGGTATTTAAATTACAAGCTAATTCACTATGGCATGTGCCGGGTGCTGTTGTATTTCGGGCGGATAAACAGAGCAATCTTTATGCTATCCGAGTGTTTTATTTCCATGAATATAGAAGCACTGATAGAATTATCCAACCACGCTTATTTTAAAGCACGAAGTTAACATATCCACACGTATTTGACACGCACTACTAAACAGTCTCATACAAGCTAGGGTAACTAAATTACGACTATATTTTGTTATTTGAAGTTGCACCCTTCGTGAAGTAGTGACGTGTAATCGAAATGATGACAGTAACCAATTGTGATCCGGTAGACACCTGCACATTGTTGACTGCCACAAAGCCCTAGCACTTGTTATCATCTAAAAGCTATCTCGAGAAGAATATAATTAAACTTACACAATTCGAGTTTCATTGCATTTAAACCACGCATTGTTTACCCATAACACTGGACCTTCATATACGCCTCGATGCATGTTCATGTGTGTTGTTGTTCATGTTGTTCATGTGTGCACGACAGATCTTGTTCAGCACAGTCTGTCGTGGTTTCATGCTAATCTGGTTTGTGTTGACTCTGTGAATAAAAGGCAGCATTTGATAGTACTGTGTCTTAGCCATACACTCGGATACCAAAATTATAACAAGTATTTTAGTCACTGCTGCTGAAGTAACTTTCCTGCTCTCATATTCACGTTTTCTACTGGAAGTTGCTATTCCCCAATATAACCGCAAAGGTAGAAATGAATGAAATCGCGTTTAAATTTAAACCTTACCCAACGCAAGTTTCTTCAGTCACTATATGCAACAGGAAATGGGCAAAACACGAGGCTCCCGAACTCGATTTGACAGCAAGCTGAAACATCATTATGTGACTGGAATGTGCCAATTATCTAGTTCAGGAAAGTAACGACCTGTAACTGTCTGTCAAGCCATTCGTATATTCTGCTGATCTCGACAATGGATGCGATCAGTGTGAATCAGGTTGCCAGAGGATGAATTGTGGAAGGTGAATTCGAAACAAATTTTTCGTGTGATTTTGTCGACTTAAACAAAACATCTCACACGGAACGGAACTAACAGCTGCTGCTATGCATACCTGGAAAATAAAATTGCGAAATCATGAAATGATTTGCAATATGGTTCATTAGAAGATATTGTTGGTACGGAACACAAATTGATCGGAACTCATATAACCTTTGCCTTTGACTTCATTGCTGTCTGCCAGTAACTAGTGAAGGAAGGCCAATCCAGAAAAGGGGGATTTGGTAACAAACAACTTTGGGTCATATCAGTCACGCACACACACACACACACACACACACACACACACATTGGTTGTACAGAATCAGACAGCGATAAGAAACGGTAGATAAGGCCGTACTAATGATGCAAAAGCCAGAAAATATACAAAAAATATCTGTACCCCTTTTTTCTACTTCTTAGTAGGAATTACTTCAGTATGAAGCGGACCATCGTAATACTTGACGAACTCACTCTGAACGAAATTAGAAATCCATGTGGATGGTGATCAACTCGTATGATCATACTATTACTACTTTTATGATATACAGTGAGCTTTCTCAACCAGGAACAGAGAGTAACAAACCGTGTAATGGCCAGATGGAGTTCCCCCATAGTTGATTTGGTATGTGACACCTAATTCCAATTATGTGGCTACCTCATCTGGGTTCAAATCCCGCTGCATTCAAGGAATTTCCCACTTTTGAATCTATTAGGAAAATATGAAACGCTGCAATTCTTAATAGCAAAATAACTAGAAACAAATTTTGACATACAACATTATAAGTAACTTGTGGCACTTTGAATCACAGGTTCTGTGTTGGAGTTCAGTGCTGGCTGTAGAGCTACGTGAGTTTCATGAGTAATGACAAAGGTGAAACAATGTTTCCGTGTACGTTCCACGTAGACACAAGGATCAACGCAGCATGAATATTCATTGCACAAAACGTCAATCAAAAGCTCAACTGCGCTTTGGAGAAGAATGTGATCAGTTCTCTCCAATAAGCTATCCAAAAACTTATGAAGGAAATAGAACGGTTTTGCATTATTTTCATCAGCACCAAACGGCCACTTACATTATACCGTATATTGCATCATCTGTTGCCCTCAACTGCCTAAAGGGGAATTTAGGGTAATGATTATAAACTTTTAGGATATCATACATCATCTACTTGGCCTTAACCGGACCAACCTTATTTATGGTTGCTTCGCCATGAGTTGGTCTCGCTGAAGAATTCATCTTAGGCAAATTTAGAAAAGACGTGGCTAAGAATTAAAAAAATGTTACTGAAAAGATGGTGTTCATTTTAGAAATGTCACTCACTGAGTACTGTCGTTTCCGTTTGAAACAGTCTCATACACTACGCGGACAAAGCATCAATAGTCCTTTCGTGACTGAACGTATGCCCGTTCGATTTTGATAATTTCTTACGTTACTTGTCGACTTGCCTTCTTAGCCTGCTCTCGAGGGCACGTGCAACTTCGGTAACTTACTAATCTGATTACGTACTTAACGGCTTACTTATCGGCTACGGTCGGATTATATGTATATTCTCTCAAATGATGGTACACAAACAACACGTACTCTAGTGCTGCTTCCAATCACGAGTATAAGAATTAACCTTTCTAATGCGAATTTCATTATCGTCGTATTGGTGAGCAGAACTCCGTTGATAAAATATCTGTTCAAAGAGAAGCTAAAGAACAGATCTCCACGGAAACTGTGTTGCACTTTGGTGAAACATAACAGAGTTGAAATTTTTATTGGGAATATACTTGAGTTAATAATCCAAATTGGTAGATGTTTTAATAATGGATTATTTTGTTTTTTGTTTACAGCTCAGTGAAGGTTTCAGAAGAGATCCCTTTTGCGGTACAGAACTTCAGAAACCAAAGCGATGTTTCTATCAAATTTTTTTACAGTTGGTGCTTTCTTTAACGTACTTGACAAGAAACGATGTGATTCAAAATCATCTTTAATCGGATAAACCTAATTTTTGTCACGGTGATTTGCAATAAATTATTCATACTTTTCGCACTGTTTCAATTATTCATAATGAACCCAATCGTCTGTACCAATCACAGCTTTTATACCAATGTTTTGTGCGACGTATGCGTTTCTTATACGCAGCTGTCCTACGTAGCTTAGCCGTTAGGGAACGCAAGCAAATGCAAACCATTTTATAGGTAATCTCTACGTGCATAGACCTTTGTTTTGCACCACGTGATTTCCAAGATATGAAAGTGTTTATCATCGAATTGCATGATTCTGTAATTCATTACAAGTCAGTGGGATGTCTGAAAAAGTTTTTCCAGTGTAGATATTTTAATGCAACCTCGATATAAAACAAAGTTATCATCCAGGTCTAGAAAAACCTCATGGAGTGTGCACCTCTTTTGTTAATGAGTAGGAAAATATAATTCAACTTGGTGATCTTATTTCATTCCAGGTAAACCAAATCAGTTTCCGAAAGCGGTGTTTGACGACAGAATTTGCTGTGTGTGAGATTTTTCCCATCCTTTTATTGCGCATGGAGTTCGTACGCCTCGGCTGAGTGATCAGAAGTGTTTCTCAACTGATGTGCGCGACGTGGGTGGAGTGAGTATTAGCTTCCTAGATACCAATCTTTTTTCAGAACACTGGTTTGAGCACATTGATGAAATCAGGGCACACCACCGGAGTTCTGTTGGGACTGACATATATATATATATATATATATATATATATATATATATATATATATATATATATATATATATTATGAGAGGATGTTTTCGTGAAGAGTCAAACTTGGATAACTTCATATCGTTAATTTTGCTGTTGAATTGCTTCACATGTATCCGTGAATACCTTTGTACCCGGCCGTTGGTACCAGTAATAACTGTACGATTTTAAAGGAATTTCTTAGAAAAGCAGCCTTTCTAACTGTCTTCCGTATATTAAATTGGAACACAATTGATATGGGAGTAAGATTCGAAATCATTGGATGTATAAGATAATGGGCCGTTTTCGATCAGTATAAGTTCCATCTTCAGGACAAGGTACATAAACACAACGTTTTAAATATGTGACACACAACATCAAATATAGCCACTATGTTTAACAGCTGTGTGACGAATATGAGCGTTTTGCCACAGAAATAAATTAAGATGTAGCTTGCAAGTTTATCAATTATCCCTTCAAAACACTATCTTCCGGACAAACTTGGAATAGGCAATAAATTCCCTTACGAAAGTGAGAAAATGTATCTTCCAAAGTGTATTTATATAAGAGTGAATCACAACAAAAAGCGCAAAGATCACATGGTCAGCAAATCATGTTATCTAAATCTCACGTGTTTATTGCCTATATTTTATTGGTTGCTGCTTGAATACTCTAGAGCTAGTAAGTTTTCACCTATTTTTTTGCAGTACCAACTTTTTACGTGAATAATAACAAAGATGCAGAAACCGACTCATTTGTCCAAACAAAACGATATATATATATATATATATATATATATATATATATATATATGTATATATGTATATCACTATAATACATCAGTAGGATATTTGTGGAATTACTTCCATATTTCACTAGGAGAAGAGAAAGAAATAATATCACTAAAAAATGGAAACTTTGCGAATTCGGTGGCACTCTAAACAATTCCTTTACGAGTAAACACCAAAATACTGCAATCAGTATATCTGGAGAGTCGAAGGTCACTGAATTACGAGTGAGTGGAACAGGAGCGAGAGTTCTCAGAAAATATAAATTGTTCATGAGAAACGAATATTGATCTCGGTCAAACTGTATTTTGGACTGCATTTCGGTCTGCATGAAGTGAATGTCATCTGACAAACGTATTTTTCTCTAGGAAGTGTTGACGTGTTCGAGGGTATATGGCCCTTTCTGATGGGTTTTAAATATACCCATCTTGTGAGCCACCAAGTACACCTTGAAGAAGCAACAAATACCAACCAATGAAAGAAAAATTACCAGCTCCGAATGTCTACACTGTGCCCTCGCTTTATCTATGGTGCGATAATCCTAAATTGTTTGCTTATATGAACATGCCCTTGTGTTCGCGGTGCTGAAAGTCTCAGATGTGAATGGATCTAGTGGACGATAAAACAGATTCCCGTAAATGGTCAGAAAACGGCAACCTTAATGAAGAAAACGTTTCTGTTGGAGAGAGATAAAATACCAAGTCAAGTACTACGAAATAACACATAAAATTTGCTGGTCTGACTGACAGCCGAAATCAGGATGGTTATCTCCGGGAGAAATTTCGTTCACGTGGCAGACATTAGGTACAAACTGAACAGTTAAGGCTCAGTCTAATTAAGCCTTTGGAGAGATGACGTCAATTAGACTGAATACGTTGTTCCTGAGGGCCATTTATCCAACCAGTTTGGTGTCACTGACTTCCTTCTGGAATCAGTATTTTAATTTGGTGTGACTGGAAAACATACAACCACGGTCGGAAGTAAAAATGAATGATAGCTAGCGCGATTTGAAGGTTTTCCCATAGTCAAGAATGAAAACATTTTTCTTCACGTATGATGTGTAAGGCTTCAACAAATTTGGTTCGTTATACAATAGGCATATATAAACTTGATTTCAAAGGTGAACGCACAAGAAGTAGAATGCAGCACATGTGTATGTTCACCATGCTGCAAAAATGCAATGCTATGACACAACAATGTATTGGGATAAATATTCATAAGCAAATCTAGCAAAATGCGAAAGCTCGCTCAAATTTGGTATTTTATTGGCACTATATGATGTATAAACTCCCGGAAACCAGTAGAACTGAGCGTTTCCACTCGAGTCAAAGTAATATTAGCTCCCTCTGGTTCACCAGACATTACCCGAAAGCGAGCACTATCAGTTCCTTCCCGTAGAAGCAAAAAAACTTAAAATTACGATAAGTAAAAGTCTTTTATTGTCCTCTAAATAATTCGTCACTTTTATTTATCGAATCGGGGGTGGTCCATAGGTTGCTAAAACACTTTTAGATATAATCAGATATTCAGCAGATTATATATTATGAAATATCTAAATGAAGAACACTCAACCAGTTCATTAGACGAACAAATTAAGTAGCTTTTGTGAAGTTTTTAGTTTGGTACGTATTGTCTTGGGTTGATATAATGGTTACAATTCTAGTTCAGAAACTCGTCAACCTTTGGGAAATGCTTCGGTTTTACCGTGTTCAGTTCTCGTTGAAGTTCAGTGGAAGAATTATTTATTTACGGGCAACCATAAACCACAGGTATATGGTTGTATTTGCCAACACTAATATATGCTTTATTTGTTTAGTAATTGTATCTAAATAAACAATTATCAATTCTTCTACTAGCACCAAATGAAACAGTCATCACATTTTTCCTCTAAAACATTCTATTCCTGATTTCCATTCTGTTAGACTAACACAGATGACTTCCAAAATTGTATACGAAAACGCTCAATAAATCTTATTGTCCGATGTGAGATCATCTCTATTAAGTCACACGCAACTAACGTTATTTTACACGCAAAATGTGTCCATTCCAGTTCGAACACTTTGAAGACATTTTCCTCTATCTGTACCCGGAACACGTTGTCTTGGCGTGAACCCTACTTTGATTCCAGAATAAATATGTCCAAAGCGATGCTAATTTGACAGGACACCGTGCATCTTATGAACTTCCAATATAGAATCTAATTTGATTTCCTCTTTCGAAAATCAAGAGATATATTTTCTACGTGGAAACCAGAAAATAAGTGCTTTAATAATATTGGACGTATGACCAATTGGTAGGGGACGTTTACAACTCGTCATCATATTTATCAATAGCATGTGCTAAAGTACGAAGAATAATTTGAATGAGCATTCAACATTCCAAAGCTTTATCAGTTTTATTCAAAAGAATTCTGTATCAACTTTTACGGTTAACTGGTATTTGTACATCCTTAAACTGCAGACGATCAACCAAAATCTACAAGCAAATCAACCCAAAAGGCAATAGCATTTCTTGAAAGTTGATTTTGTGTCACTACCATGTCATATATACTTTATGCTTTTCTTCATTTCACAAAATTCAAAATTTCGGTGTGCTAAACCAGCTGTGCCAGTCAGTGTGGGTTCAAAATGCAGCTTTCACAAAAACTGCGATAAAACACAATGTCTGATAGATGCAAAAGTACACTTTTGTTGTAAAAAGTCTCCATATTTCAGGTAAAAACGATTCTAAGAGAACGCAAATCAGTACTGAACTGGTCACGTGGTTCGAATTTGTACATTTATCGGTAGAATGTAAAATGTCCTTGAAAAATGCCGAGTCCTGTGGTTTTCCGGGCAGCTCTATCAAGCATTGTTCCTATTCTGACACTTAAATCAACTTCCACATAAACCACCGGAAATTAAAAGTCCATCACCTGTCACAGAGCTACCAAGTAAGAACATATAAAAAACAGCATGCGCAAAATAAATTTTTATTCCAAAGCATCGTGACAAAGGTCAATATATCATGGACTGGGTAACATACAAACTTCCACAGCTATGTTCCAATCGGCCAGAAGCGAAACTTAATAAGATGCATAGTATCTCGAGCTACACGTATTTGCTGGGATGATACACTAGAGGCTGAGTTAAGAAAGATTCGTCGGATCCTTTCGGAAAAAGGCTACCCCGACAGATTCATTGAACGTAATATAACATACGGAACAGAGCCAGAAAGGCTATCACAGGTGGAAAAGAAAGCCCTGTTTCTCAAGCTCCCTCACAAGAGGGATACGGCTGCCGAGAGAGTAAGCACGGTTTTATCTGCCACATGTAAAGTCACTTTCAAAGCTGCCAAGCTCGACATCGACCGTCATAAAATGCGAGAACAAGGATAAGTTACCTTTGTTGACGTCTTCAATGAATATTTATCAATTCAAGTGCACCTGTGGTGCTACTTATGTGGGTCGAATGACAAGGCATTTATCTAAACGCATTAAAGAGCATCAACTACGCTGGCTCTAACATAGGGGAGGAGGAGCTATATCGAGCTCCATTCTCGCTCATCTGTCAGACACAGGCCACAAGGTTGATCCGGCTACATCATCCAGTGTCCTATACAGCGTCTAACCGAATGAGTCAAAACCAGTCAGATATAGGACAGTAGCGACGGCCGAGGAAATTGGCATCCGGCTACGGGGGCCCAAGCTCTGTTCACAAAAGAAGCTGGTCCAAGCACTTGAACTTCCATGGCCGAAGGTCGATGACTTCATTCTCGAAAGTGATGTCGATCCAGGCCTCTGACGACTACACGTGGTTTTACCGTGTCTCCTGTTCGTCTGTCGATTAGTCGGCTAACCAATCGAGTGAGTGACTGACTGACCGCCTGACTGGTTGACTAACTGACTAAGGGTGCGTTTTTTTCTTCCCTAATTTGTTTCTTAATAATGTGATTGTAACTGGCTTGGGAATGAAACCACCGAAAACATATGTTTGCCTAAGTCTTGTTTCAAATAATGGATTTAAGTCAATAAAATCTGGGACTGACTTCACCTGTCTGATGAAGTTAGGAACTTCTAAAGCTTATTCGATCAAAATCTTGAGAAAAATCCTATTCATTCTGTATGATATTCATCAATCACTTGTGAGATACAACAGCTTTTGTAGGAATACAGGATTTGGTTTTTTGAAGGGAACAAAATTGCAAACCAATGTAAAGACTTTGTCTTGACAGTCCGACCAAACTCGCTCTGAGCACGATTTTCAGTTTATTCAGCGTAATCACCGACGACAGTCATCAGTGGAAATGGTTAATAAACTTGGTTTCCAAAGGAAACATACCCCAGAAACCTAGACAAAATAGCGAAATACCCTTACCAAAACATAAATCGAGTAAGTATAGCTTCTTTCGTGATTGAGCGATACCTAACAATAAACACAACAGCGAAATTTTGTCCCGGTTCACCTTAGTTTACTTTTTTAAATTCGTTTTGTAGTCAGCTGTTGTGAAGTGGCATCCGTTGAAAACCATTGTGCCTCTACACGGGAAATGCACTGAAGGGTAGTTTCAACCAAGAATAATATCGATCCAGCTCCAACTGTGAGCTTAAAATGTCTTACTCAGAATCACCGTACTTGTCTCTGGAATGACAACTACCGATCAAGAAATACTCCGTGTGCCATCGAGGGAAATGATCTTGGCCTACATAAAACACAATTTGTAATATGGATCTAATAATAAGGATGCAAATAAAATAGACTTTTACAAGTTTTACATTGCAAAAGTTCTTCTCCCTTCACTGCACCAGTGACCGATATCGAAAACGGGAAACCCCGTCGCGATTTGTTTCTGTTCATCAGTTTCATCAAATTAGAGCGAAATTATTGGTGTCAAGCTGAATCAGGTCGATCAAATATGTGTTTTGGAAAGTAGCGTGTAACCAGTACACCAAGCGGGAACGGGAAGGCAACATAATTTTTGATCATAACGACAGCACAAGCTGGAAGCGATTTTTCTTATCACGCAGCTTGTGCTTGCGTGAGTGTGTGTGAGAATCCTGCGGAATATCGCGATGACGAACTGACGATATATTTTGATTTATACTGAGGTCGGGCTGTTGTACTTCTACAGTGAAGGAAGACGGTTGAAAAGTAGTGGTTTCACTGATGGGCATTTCCATCCTCCTCATTCATGCAACTATATATCGTCTGTCAAGAACCCTCTTGCTTTGAACAAGTGTTTCTTCTAGTGCACTTTTCGGTAAATTATACCTTCCTGGTTTTGTTTTCAAAGGGCATTGCTTGGAACTATAAACGTGCTTTGATTTTACCAGACCATGTTGTGAGTACTTTCAGAAATACTGTTATATTGACATAGAAAGGTTAGCCACTATTTCGAGATTATGCCCACTTGCGTTGATGTGGTGATTTATTAGGCAGTTTTATCCTACCCCGAATGTTTGCGGGATCAGGAGCAATAGTTGGTGTTCACAGTACTGTTTCTGCGCATTATACAGGATGCAAAGCTAGTTTTGCTTACCAATGCGTTCTCGAGCAGATGACTTCACAAAGACAAATTTCCGGCAAAGATCAAACTGCACCACTTTACGTCACACTTATGCTACTCGGTTCCTTGTTTTTGGCATCTTAAAACCTTGATATGTCGGATTATTTTTTCAGCACTTTTGGCTATATAACCAAGTTCTTCTTTTAAAAACTCGCCAGCAGAACAAATGGACTAAAACAGATTTTGAAAGTCCATGTGAATGAATTACATACTGATCAATGAAGAAGGGTTCTTATACATATCGTTTGCAATGAAAATCACGATTATCTCTGTTCGGTTTTCACATTCCTGCCTGTTGGAAATTTCACCTTTTTGACTTTTATCCACGGAGAATAACGGGGAGTTACGAAGACTGTGTTCAAAAAGTAGAAATAAAATGGAAACGAACGTTCGCCTAACAAACTCTGAATTGAATATGGCTAGAAACAGAATATTTTTCACGTGATTCATTCATGAAAGTTCGTGTTCATTCGAAATGTTCCTCCACGGCAACATTTTTAGGGTGCGCCAACTAGATGTACTACTACTAGTTGATCGGGCAATCAAGAGCTTAAAAATGTCCACTGTTCATTCCACAAGATACTAACACCACGATCCATGTGCAAATTTGTCCCGAAAGATTCCGATTGACAAACCACACTCTCATTACCCCATAACCAGCAAATGTATTTCTGTACTCTCAAAGGGTCCAGCCGTAAACACTGATTTTGTCGGGACAAAATATGTGTCCTCCACCGTTTATTCACCGATGCCGAAGCTGTTACAAAGAAGTAAATTCGGTGCTGAGCTGAAATTATAATTATCTCTTTGTGTGAGCTCTTAGTGTTTTTGAAGTGATTCTGTTTGTACTGAAAATCTACCGCAGGCGGAATCAAGCAAATAGATAGTGACTTAGAAGACTACTCATTAAAAAGACCCACTAATGAAATCCGTTGGTATTTTGAATATTTCACGGCGCATGACTACGCAAATTATTCAGCCCCAACTTCAGTCAGCGCGGCAAACTCCACACGGATGCTATCGAACATGTTAAATTAGAAGGACTGTATTGTCGGGTGATTTTCACCTGTCTTACGAGGTCACTGAAACACTACTAAGTTAACATAACTATTACTGTTCTCCTGTGTAAACTCTGATGCGACATAGAGAATCTTAGCTAGGCACGCACATTGAAATCGAATAAAATTTGTTCTTCACAAGGCTATGAGAAGTAGAACAGTCGTTCGACTTGAAAACAGACAACCTCACTCCCTTGAGGCTACAATAAGAAAACGAGAGGGCAGTACCATCCAGCAATGCGCTGACGAATCTGAGTAAACAAGTCTGCATTGGATTCCAATATATTTCCCCTAGAATAATCCCCCCTGAGATACAACCGATACCAAGCAAATACTGAGCAGGAGGTTGGGTGAAAGTGTTGTTTCGAGAGACGTGACTAGACGAGTAGAGAGAAACTGAAAGGATATAATTTTAGATGAACACCAAATATCTGACTAGTTCAGCAGCATCTCTACCAATATTAAAGTCAAGGGAATGAAACCCCCGAGCAGCACTTCTCATAGATATTGCTCAGCTATCCATGGGTTTCGAATTTTACAGGTTTTACATTATATTTGGTCCGTACCATCAACATCAGTTATTCTGATGTCCTGAAAACACGGAATAAAGACTACTAAAATTACAGTTACCGTTTTCTTATCTCCTTCTGGTTTTGTTAAACACGTAACCCTATAGTGCAGATTCAATCAGCTTGAAGCATATTTTGAAATTTACCCATCACATTCTCCAACGTTAAGCTCGATTTGCTTTCGCATTGATAACAGGGTTTTTATTACATTTGTAACCAGTTCTCAAAGTATGGTACACCTATTGTTTTGTGAGTTTTCCAAAACTTCCGACGGTAGCTGGAGAACTGTATTCAACACTTTAATGAGTGACCATATTCTACAAACACCATTCAGCATAAACAAAAGCCATAACCTTCTTCTGGAAAGCCTCGACTGATATTACCAGAACACTCGTTTGCCAGGGTAAGCATACCGTCTGCAATAAGTATGAAAGTTGGTGGTCAAAAGATGTACTCTAGACTCCCCCGTTCCGTGTTATAATCTTCGCGCGGCCACCCGTTCCTTACCATAAATTGACAGCCCCAAATTGGCCGCGCCCCCTTTCGTGAAATACTGTACTATTGGTATGTAATGATAAACAAGAAGTCGAAATAAAAAAGAAATTACTCATTTTATAATCTGCCTCAAGCAATTGGATATCACAAATCCCCCGGATCTCACTGAGTTCCCTATTTAAATATTACAGAATAAATCTTACTGAATTACTCCAGGTTCTGTTATGCTTGGTCTGGAATTTCCAGCAGTTCCCATTCCCCGGAAAATCGATTTCTGTTCCCGTCTTCAAGAACGATTTGCTAGATAACCACAGAAACCACAGGGGGTATCACCCTGATCCAAGCCACCTTGAAGGTGTAGACTCAGTGTGAAACCACCTTGCCGACTGATGGTACACGAGCAATTCCAAAAGCTTTAAGCCACTTGGTGACTGAGATATCCAAAAGCGGTTTGCGCCTTGCGCCTATCAAGTGCACAGTATTTTTATAAGACTGGCAGCAGCATGTATCTGCGATCACCCTACCTGATGAACAGCTGCCATATTCCGTTTAATTCAGCATCTCGGGAGCCAGATTATTGCTGGAGTTTCTGCTGGATAGAGAATCATCTCAAATCTAAAGAGAGCTGGAGCAGCTTACGTTAACCGTGAATACCTGTAAAGTTACTATGACGTTTTACTCTCTTGTTGGGGTTGGCAGATCTGAGCAACCTCTGCTGGGGATGCCCGGAGGTTTTTCGTGTCGGACAACTAGAGTCTTTAGAAAGTTGTTCGCATCTGGTGGGAAAACCAACTGAGCGTTGATCAGGTTCTCCGACATGCGTTGTGTACGGATAGTCGCCCTCACACTGAAATGGTCGCTATACACCACCTTCGATGAGTCGGCCATGTTTCGAGTGCGCTTGCACACTGTTTACCTTTCCGTGCTTTATCTGAACGTGCTGAGCAAAGATGAAAGAAGTGACATAGCGAATCAGCCGTGTGTTGGCGTAGGGGAAACGAATGGCTAGCTACGTCATTGACATCGGTTGGTGTTTTCTGCCTTCTCTGTTGGTGCTCAAGTGTTGTAGATTATCACTGAATAGATAGGTCCGGAAAAATGGCTCACAATGGATGTATTTGGATCGAATGATGTACAATCTCTCTTTGGAACTCACGTACCAGTAAGGCTGGAAAGCTTTTAAACAACCAAAAAAAAGAACTAAAAATGCACTCCTCGAAAACAAAAGCATATTTCACTATTTTACTGTAATCGCGTATTTCTCACTTTGTTCCGCTACATTTTTGCTTAGTTTTCTGAATCGTAGCTTTGGGACAAAAACCATATACTTATAAGGAATCACGAAACTGGGTCTATATTATCTATTTTCAACAAGAGCATTTCAGTTTGATGTACTTATTTGGTAGCTTCTAGTGGATCTTATGTAACATCAAGAAAATCCACTAATAACGCAGCTATCAAATCGCAGATAACTGGTCAGTCTCACAGTGACCACTCAACACCTGATCTCAAAATTTCTGTCCATTTTCACGTGCAACAATCGCGATGCTAACTTATATTATGTGAGCTGATTTTATTGTCGATAACTACAACAGTTTGTAGGGAACTTACAAAGCAAGGCTTCTTCCACTGTACTTCAAGCAATGTACTGAATGTGACAACAAGATTTATCAACACCGTTTTGCCTTGCCAAAGCACTACATGGCCACTAAATTGGTCGCTTGGTGAAATGACTGAATACTAGCAAAAAATCAAAGAGCTCAGAAAAATGACGGCTTCAGATGTCTACCTTAGTCATCATTCTACTATGGGTAACAGAAGACGAACATAATGAATGGAAGTGGAATGAAGCGAAACTATTTTCCTTTTTTCGATACACCGTACACCATGAGAATTACCCATACGGTTTGGAATGAGAAAGTAGTAATTCTGACTTTATTGAGAAGTAAACCGGTAAAATTGATATTTATTAGCTGGTATCACAGCCTGCCTCATAAAATGACGACCAGTAGTAATAGAAAGGCGTTAGACGCTATGGATAATGTTAAGGCAAATAGAGCGAAGGTAATGTCAGTCATGATGCTTCATTCATTGTAGAGATTTTATGCAAAATTTGTGAAACTGTATCATAAAAATTAAAAATCTGTAGTAACCAATTTACTCGGCACCTGCCGAGGCTCGAAACTCGGAATGCGTAATGGCCAATCCCGAGCATTCTTCTTCCAATCAGAGTAAGCTGTTCGCAGTTTGCTCTGCTTCAAAGCCGCGTAATGAACCGCCTATTCGTCATTACCAAAGTACAGCAAACGTCCTACGCAAACGGATTTTGAGCCGAGGTTTGGACTTCCTAAGCACATGATTAAAATAATTTTCAGCATAGATGAAACAGATCAACAGAGTTTTCATTATATTCTTATTTCAAGTAATGGATTTGGTTTGATCAGTATCTCCCTGCAGGTAACCAGTTGCACAAGCAGGTTTCAGCGTTTCATGGCTCAAAACCTGCATCAAGTAGTGATCGCAGGATTATTCTATTGCTGCTCAGCTGAATTAAGGAGAAAGATTTAGATGAACTTTCATATGAATTTTCGATAGTTAAAAGTGATCTTTTATTTATGTTGAACAGCTTGCTTACTAAATCATTCAATTTTTTTATATGTAATTAGTAGTGGAAAAAGCGATGATAGCATCCCATGTATTTGTACAAAAGCAGACACAGAAACTGACAGTAGCGGGTCAGCTTGCTCCAAGTGGGCGGGCGAGTGCGTAAGTAATATCCCTGAGCTGAGTTACATGCATGCTCTAGCATACATTGGCCTCATATCAACAAAAAGTGCAAGGACTGAAGCATTATTAAACATCCACAGGCGTACGCTCATGTTTGAGGGGGACGATATCCAAGCGTCCGCGTAGCAGGTGCGACTGTTCAAACGGGCGGACAACATCTGAACAGGCTCAACACGATGATTCGGATCAGCCCAGACGTGAGCGGAGTGGCCCCTAGGTAATACAGACCTCTTCGGGGTGAAAGAGCCCGGGTTCAGGTTGTGGGTGCGGAGGAGGATACGCACCACTGATGAGCTCTAACAAGAGCGAAACTCGAGTCTGGTGCTTCCGAGTGACGGGTTGATCAGATGACCTGAGCTTTATGCGTGAAAGGCGGAGTCCAAAGGACAGCGAGCCAATCAAACACACATTCTTGACCAAAAGGCGAGAAGTGGCTAACCATGCGCATCCCTAATTCATGCAATTAAAATCATGCTGCTTATATCATCTCACAGGATCAGGTGTTTGACTTATTCATTCCCGAACTTATTTGTACTGACAATGCACTGAAATCAGACAACCATTAATCCTTATTAGAGCTAATATACTCCAGGAAAATATATACAAGAGTTGTTTAGTTGATTTTCTCAACTTCTGAAGAATCGTCTGCACAATATAGACCTGGTGTGCACGTTTGTGAGCCCCGTACACAAGCCATTGGGCTATCTCTCAACAGTGTTCTTCAAATTGACACTTAATGATCTAACAGTCATACGAAGTTTTGCCTAAAAGTAAAAGACTCGTTACCCATACAGCGATCTGTTTAAAAGAAATTAATAACAGCAAGGCACAGTGTCCTGCTATTTGTTCCTTGTGAATGTCAACCAGAATTCAGTTTAACCACAACGGGATTCCTGAATGAGAACGTGAAGTATGACGGGACAGAGATTACGCGCGCAACTGACGAGTAATCGCTACCGAAATAAACAGGTGTCTGTGTTTGGAGAACAGCGCGAATAGTCAAATCAAGTGATTGCTTTATGCACCCGGCGTCGAATATTCAGCAGCTGCTTAATCATTTATTATGGGCATAAATAGTGCTGATTACATGGGGATGGAGTAAAATATCCAGCTCACCGGCTTTTCAATTCGTTTAGGACAATATTACGATCGTGAGAAATCTGGCTTTGATTATTTATAAATCGTGGTATGGGCTAACCGTTGTTTGTAGCTGAACTTGGTGGAGGAAGTAGAAACACATTTACTGGGATCTGGATAAAGAAGATGTGATTGGTCCTCTAGTATTTTCGAAGCAAAATTTGACAAGCATGTTAGAGTTGAAATTCCATGGGTTGATCAAGCTGACCATAGGAGATTCCAGTACAAAGATAAAGATGTCTGATGGAGCTGACAATAAGTTTAAAAGGTTTCACAAGCAGACCCGGAAAGATAATGGGCTAAGCGTAGAGCCAAAGTGGTAAGACAGTTATGAATGTAAAATGTTTGATTACATGGGGTGAAGTAGAAAAAGACCTCGGAAAGAAAATGTTGAAAGTCTAATTGTTTGGAAAACTGCTTCGACTCGAAAGGGCCAGTAAAAATCACGACTGATAGTGACTCCAAGATACTTGGTAAATAATGTTCTAGCAGTGTTCAAGCCCTTTGTGAGTAGTTCATAACTGAAGTGTTTAGAGAGAGATAATAGTGAGAGGCATATCAAGGATTACGTTATCAGCGTACTTAATAAGCATCCTTTAGTCTTCTTAGACATAAAAGATATATCAGAAGAAAAAGTAAAGTATTTGTTGTAGAAAGAAGCGTTGGAGAGATTTGCCTATTAAACTGAGTGAATTGTTGGTGATTGTAAAAGTAGCCAAAAAGAGTGTACAGGATATACAGGCTCCTCTGTCTTCAAGAATCTCGAGTGGTTAGGACCTTCTGACACAGTTAGATACATCACTATAGTCAAAGTAGCACACTTTGACCATTTGACTCCGGGGTCAAATGAGGACGAAAGAAAGTGGATGAGTGAAGCTAATTCGTCCAATATCTGGTAGGAGCAACGGTATGCAACCTGGCTGGGACCCAGGACATTGGTCAGCAGGAGGAATCTACGTAGAACGAGTTTCTCATATAATTCGGAGGAAACTTAAATTCAGGCTATAAGACATAGTTTTGGTGATCCTCTGTTGGGCTTCGGGACGACAGAAGCTAATCCAGCAGTCAGGAATGTGCTTTTGAGTTAAACGTCTGTCCAATAGTTGTGTCATTACTGGAGACTGTCTCTGTGCTTTCCTTTCAGGGTTTATCACTGGTAAATCGTCTGGACCGCTAGCTTTTTCCCCGAGAGTTGTGTAAGTTCATTGTGTACTTCTGAGGGAGTCAGCAGTTGTGCAGCAGCACTGAAACATCGACTACGTTTTTCAACATTTATCGTAGGTAGACTTCAACTAGATCTTAGATCGCATAACTGCGTACTCGTTTTCCAAATATCACGGTATTGTTATTGGGATTTATGGATCGTGTACATAGGACATTGAGCTTATGTAGTTCCACTTTGACAAAACAAGATGGCACACTGACCACTTTATAGTCTCTAGCCTTGGACGCACGTTCCTTCTTTCGTCTTCAAGTATGGAAAGGAGAACCTGTTGGAAAGGACGTATTATCTTTCTGTGGGACAGTATGAGTTGTAATAAAAATCTAAGTAGCTCGTCTAATATTCACAAGAGGACAGATCTGATTGAGAAAATATACTTAGGTCGGAGTTGGTTGCCTTGTCCCCGAGTCTGGAAAGGCTGTCCGGGTGATACTATCGCCTTAAAGTCTTTCAATCTTAAGTGAAGTGCTCGCGGTTAATTTTACAACATATCATGGGAGAAACTTTCAGTATGGCATAATTAGAGCTCCCTATCGGGGACCAACAAGCAATATGAAGCAAATTAGGGGAGTCTACAAGACAGACCTCGGTGACTATCCGGTATAGTGGGAAAAGTAACAATAATGTTCAGGCCCAAGTTGGTAAGGAAGCTCATATCAAACCTGTTGAACCCACCGGATACTACTCAGAAACAGAGTAAAGATATTTTTGACAAACAGGAGGAAATACAGTCAGAGACTTCATCCAGTTCAGCAGATGGGCATGTTTAGGAACTGTAAACTTTAACCAGTATATTCGATCGATCGTGACTGAGGTATTTAGGGTTACATTTAACAATGGAGGCATTGATATGAACCGCGAAAAATATGAACAGATAGTGGAAAAATTTATACCAACGTTCATTTACGAACGTTATGACACCCTTACCATGCTTTCAATGGGGGGCTGGATGATCAGAGCGAAATAACTGGAAACTATCAACTTTGACAACTTCGTCATCAACATCAAAGTAAGAATAGTACCCAATAATTTGTTTTCACGTCTTCGCATAGAATCAATTCTGGCAAATTTCCCAACGGAAGACGAACAATGAAACCGGTTAAGATGGGTAAGCACGTTTTTGGCAAGGTCTGTTTCCGTAAGGCAAGCATCCTTTCTGCTCGACTATCCGAAAGTGATTTTGCTACTTCCCCGGAAATTTGTGCCACTTTATTCTTGACGAAGCTTCCAAAAAACCTTTGCCTCCATTTAGTGGTCATTTCCGAGGTATTATTAGATCCCCTAGAACAAGATACAACATCTGACTTAACCGTAAAGGCGCAATGTTTCGGTAACGGTAGTAAGGGATTAAAAAGTGGTACGGGACCAGAAAAAATGGTGATCTAGCAAAATTATCCGGAAATGTAACGAATAATATAACGGAATTCGGAGCCCCGCCTAATTTGGTGGCTTCCGTGGAAGCTGAATTGGTGCAGAATTACCACTTCAAAATGTGCTGTTTCAGATTTCTTACTTGATACGTCGTTACTAAATATTCTACAACCAACAAGATGTGAACATATTAACTGACAACATGAAGAACCAATATATAGAGGATGCGATGCTTGGGGAAAACCAGAGAACAAAAATATTCCTTAGCTCTTTCGAATCAAGAACAATCAACGTCAATTCTGCCCATATATATATATATATATATATATATATATATATATATATATATATATATATATATATATATATATATATATATATATATATATATATATATAATGTTTACTTCAATTTTAAACAATGGGCAATCGCGCACAAAAACAAACAGAAAGTTTCCTTCGTGCTAAAACGTGTGACACACCTAACAACACAAATGGGGTGGTGGCAGACACATCAGGATCTGGTCACAGGTCACTACCACGGCAACTCAGATTGCGTAACATGTCATTTGGATACGTTATTCAGGCTTTGTCAGGTGAATGATTACCACCCCCGTGATCTTTAGCACGTTCATATGTCTTGATCTCGTGGTGCTCCTGAAAGCCCTAGTCGGGTCAACACAATGGCCTGAATCCAACAGATGACGTGCCACTGAACAAGCTCTTTTAGTGACAGTAGAGCACATCACTGTTAGATAAACCCCTTGGAAACTCAAAATGACAAGATATGTTTCATCGTGCGTATTGCACCATTTATTATTTAAGCAAAAGCGGATTTATATAATTTTCTGCCTTATTTTAATTTTTGGCTTTGCGTTTTTGGGTCGAAATGTTGTACCTTGTTCCAAATACAGGTTTTCCTACCATTTGAGAGTCTTTGACGGTCGTTTAAGAGCCTGTGGCAGTCGTTTAGGGGCTTTTGGTGTTGTTTGGAATACTGTGGCTAACATTGTGGTTCGCTATCTGGTAGTCCACTGTGGCTCACGTGTTGTAGCCGATCCCATCTATGTGGAATCATAAGACAGAGCTACCATGCACCTGTGACAGAACTGCGTATTGAGCTCGTCTCCCTTTGACATTAGTTCCGTTTCGCTTGATCGAATGAATGCATAGTTTCTTCGTGGTGCAATCAGAATCATCGAGAAGAAGATCAAAGATAAAGTGAATGATACTTTTGAGAGTGTCAGTTTCACCTTTTTCTTCATCCCTCTCCAAGTGATTGTAGGATACTCCTCTACCAATGAGCACAGCTCCATCAAGAATTCACTGGAACACACAAGCTTTGCCAGTCCTATTCTGAGGGCTAAACGCTGTGTCCCATTTTGCGATGGCTCTGCTGTGTTAAATGAGAAATAGTAGGAAAGAAATTTTAAATCGTCAGTTTTCCACACACACTGGGCAGTTCTTTTTCAGTCTTCATCACCCATTATTTTTCGTTTGGGATGCCAATTTGTGTTCACCTATTCCCTTAGGTCGATTAATTCAAATTCCTCCGTTCGGAATTCTGCGGATGTTGAAACAGTCATTCAGCTGGTGACGTGAAAAGTGATGGAGGTCAAATCTGTATCGTGCATGCAGCCGTCCACGTGACTCGCATAAGGGTACCACGTCCCTTAACTGGGACCGAAAACTCGCACGTGATGTGACCTTGTGTGGTTTGGGACTGTCGGAAAGGTGTGGTCAACGTGCTGTAGACTGTGATCGCTAAATTGCCAAGTGGCACAACGGGAAGCGTCGAAAGCTGCAACGCGGCTATGGTGACAAGGTCGTGTGATTGAGTAAAGAAACCGCGTTGTCTATGCAGCTGGAGGCTCGTTAGTTTCGGTCCATCCCTATGGATGCGTGGTGCTCTCAAGAAGCAAGAAGCCACTAATGGTAAGGTGGCGAAAACAGTGCAAATACTTGACCTCAGCGAACACGCAAATAAGCGTAGGACCTTCAGTGATGGTGACAGGCAACGAATAGTACGATGTTCAAAGAATTGTGAAACCATGTACTTCATAGTGAATTATCCAGGGATAATCATCAAGACCTGCAGAGAGGTTGCAGCAAGAGAACGTGAATTCAGCCTTAAACGAGAATCAGTAAAACGAAAAATTTCAGGTGAGTATATCGCACATATCTGCTCCATCCCAGAAGAATGTCCTTGATCGACCCTTTCTGTGATCAAAAGGAAAATGGAAACTATAAATTCCGAAATTACGACCAATTTACCATCAACGGATCATCTGCTTGATGGCCATGGATATTCGGTGAAAAAGCTTACCATTCAACCGTTTGAAAGGAACAGGTCCGTTGTGAAACGAAAACGTGCTGAATTTCCAACCTGGTTGGAGGAACTCTGACGTACAGTTTGGCGTCTTTATTAAGACGAAACTGATTATAACGTACGATGCCCTTGATCGAGGGAGAGCTCGCCTTACCTATTTACAGATAAGCTAATCTCAATATCCTCGCGCGCAGTTCTCCGACTGAAATCATGTGCTACTAATGTAATCTACAAATGAATGAGTGAACATATAATCAGTTACTTAGGAAGTACCCAGAAAACTTCGGCGCCGGACAGCCGGGTGGATTAGTTGTATGCCCGTATGCACCGGCGGGTGGAAAACGCTATTTTGATCCCGGGACGTACAACTCCCACTTTACGGCCCGTTTTTCATTCCTATTGAAAAAGTGTTTAGGGGTTTCATGAACATAGTAAAGAACCGTTAACTGCACACAAAGCGACGATTTCGAGAGTACCCGACGGACAAACCATTAGAGACCTTGGATGTCATTTGTTGGGAAGCATGGCCTCCGAAGATATGCAGCTAGTGCTTCTTACGACAGACACAGTTTTGCTTTTATACTTCCATCCAAAATTATGATAACTCATTGAGATAACTAGAAACAAAAATAAAGCTATATTTATAACACATTCACCCAAAGCTCATTGTTGACTGTTTTGGCTCCATGCTACAAGTAAATACAAAGGAACAGCAAGCTATATGATCACGTAATTCTCTCCATGGTATCATTTCGATCCAGCTTTGCTTGGTTAAAACATAAACCGTTCTTTGGTAAACTGATTTATAAAATGGTGCTTCAATCAGTGTGAGGTTCATACACTGTGTTTTTTTTCGGTTAAAGCATTAGCTTAGTCTTTCAACCGTTGGACTGTTTCGTTCTATACTATTTTGTGAATATTTCACGTGCATGTCAGTAGGCACGTCCGACTAAGTCTATGTATGTAAAATACATCAGCTAAAGTGAGCGAACATACCGTGGGCCACACTGTTAGCCATTGAGTTGTTAACATCAGCAGAGGCTTTCAAACCAAGGAAAGCCTGCAGAAAAGGATACTGTTGTTTATAGTTCTCTTGTGTATGATACCTTGAATAAAACCGACCGCATGCATTCTGCTAACTACTTCCGTACCCATACTTTCCTTGTCAATAAGCAAGCAAACTAAGGTTGAGCTAATTGTGTTATTGCTCAGTATCATGCCAGAACACGTTTGTTAGAAAATCTCAGGTGCTATTCACATTTGTTGTTTATCTATTGCTTTGTGTCCACTTAATTGTTCTCCAGTACATGATATAACTTGAGGTTCAATGTAGCCGTACCATGAACCTAATGAGCCGTGTCCGATGTTGTAATCTACTCCGGAATGCACTGCACTATGCAAATGCTTCAAATCAATGATGAGCAGAATAAAATCGTCCTGAGGGAAGCGGGTTATAAAATGCATGAACCACAGTTGTGTTGCATTTCAACATGTTTGCAGATATCTCAAGAAAAATTCGCGCATTATTTCTATTCAACATAAGCACTTATTGGTTGTGATTGGGAAATAACTGGTAAACCCGGTTGCTCATACGATCAAATTTATTAGGATTTCGCAAGTAAACATGCAATTTAAAGAGTTTTCTTTTTGAATTTCAGTCAAACTTGCATGAATTACACTGTTAACAAAGATACAAAATATAAATAAAAAAATTCCCTTCTCTTCTGTGTTCTCAACTATCATAAATTCCGTAAAACCAAGGGCGTCTTAAATTGTATGTTGTACAATATTCTGTAGTGTTCGTTATAGACGAATAACTATTCATCTGGATGTCGAGTAGTATGCTGAGTTCGTCAGGTGGACTATTATGCAAAAGGGCCATCCAGTTCATCAAACCACAGAAGGTATGCCGTGAAAAGAAAAGAAAGTACCCTGGTCGACCTCTTCCTTGATCATCCCCACATTCAGTCACACTTTGTAGCACTAGTTACTTAAGTCGAACTACAAGCAGTCGTCAAAAAACACCAAATAAATTTACGCACGACGGCTTAGGCATGGGAAAAAAGGAGTGGTTTCAAGTTTGATCATTACTCACCGGGCTCCACCCGGGCGCTTGGTTGACTTTTTTTCTGCCTTCATTTTTGTCTATCATGTCCCTCAGCAATTGTTAAGAGCAATGAGGCACTGGATATGAGCATTTACCGAGGCTATTATCCGTCGCTTCTCGAAGTCTGAGCTTAGTGTGCAGCGAAATCTAATCGAATCATTCGAATACCTGCTACAGATAGTAAACTGTGTCACTCATGTGCACGAGTTTCCATACTTTAGTTAACTGATCGATCCTACTACACCCAGATCTCTCCATAGCTATGTAGAGGGACATTTTACCCAACTCTTCTTATTCATTCATTTGTACGTGATTGCGATTCTAATGGCTTCAGAATGAAACCACCGAAAATACGTACTCGTCTACTATTCACGTTTTGATTTGGTAAAAGTAAATTTATTTAAGTGAGTTTGTTATGGACATTGGGTTTCTTTCACTGTCCCCATCTCATAGCAACTGAAGAGAATAAAAGGCTTTTGCGTATTCCCACTGAAGAAAGCAAACGTTTAGAAATGTGCATTCGTTTATAAGCACTGTATTTAAGAAATAAAGCATTTTATCGACTGCCTCATATTAACCCCTTGGTCGAACGGAAATCGTAACGATTCAAGGAGTTCTCATTCCGCCGAAACATAGGTATTGTATATATTTCAATTGCAAAACTGGATATCTGTTTCAGGACTAAAGCTACATGAAACTCTGAATTAATCAGCGGGCTTTGGTTGATTCAATTTCCAGTAGCCTCGTCGTTTTAACATTTTCCGAGTTGGACAAAATATTCGAGAACTACGGTGTTTAATGTTGGGCAAAATGTATATGGATATCGTACATACTATCATAGTAGTTATACTGTTAACTGTTTTTATTGCATGCTTTTGCATGAGTGCGATTGAAAGAATAAACCCATAACCAAGAAATACTGCTGCATTATTAGGGATAGCCTCCAACAAGACCCTCCGATTTGAAGTGAGTAACCACACATATGGCCCGCATAGGCGAGGTGTGTTAACGAGCCGGATAGCCGTTGCTTACTTCCTACTGGTTGGCTGACTTTTATTTTGCCAAAGGGGGCCAGCCATTTTCAGTTACCATTACGACGGGGATTCATCGCTGTTCTTGACAGAAATTAGACATTAGTGGTGGAAACCTGCTACGCGAGGCTCTATGAGTACTTCAGATGGCTGGTTCTATTGCGCCTCTTGTGTTGACAATTTATAGTTGTAAACAGTGCTTTGCACTAGAACCAGGATCAAAGTTTTCTTATCTACATTTAGGGCGGTATCATTTGGATCAAATCTAACCTGAAGCTTACGTGATTTATTTCTATTTGCTTGGGAGCAAGCAACAGTCAATTGGGTGGGTATTTGTGCCACACCGCATCGCGTATTACTGAGTACTAACAGCAAATTTCTAATGGTTTATTCTTAAATGGCAGCCTTCCGATCAGTAGTAATGACGCAGAATTGTTAGGGTACAGACGGGGAGGCTTTGTGAACTGGGATACCTTTGTTTGACAGTAATTCATTGTTCTCAGTCGTAATAGAAGCAGAATACAAGTTATTCATTCCTTTATTTATCCTCGATGTGAGAAAATTGATGATTTATTTATATTAGACGTGAGGAGGAAGCATTGACATTACCAAAACATTCACGTGATTTCAGTCAGCCAATAAGCGGTAATAAATCTCGTTATACAAATCACGCGAAACAGAGGTATTTCTGGCAACCCTTTTAAACAAAACAAAATCCATTAACTGGGTGAGACTGAACCGGATCATTCACTAAACCATGTTGAACGGAAACAGCAATTTGAACAGATCACTCTCAACAACCTGCATGCCTAGCCACTGAAACCGATACCGGAAAGCAGGATGGAATATGTTATAAGTTATCACTATCCCGGCAACGGCACTGGTGGCCTTCGAATGGTGCTGGCTCGTCTGTCGCCTCGGTGGTCCCAGGTTTGAACTTTGATGTCATAGATCGCATTGACAGAAATCTACTTTCGTCCGGCTCGATACCCCTTCCGATAAACGGAAGTTTTCTTTATTCATTAACTTTATTGACCAGGTGTCGATTACCTCTAAGATTGCAGTGAACCTTTGGGATGATGGTAAGACCCTTCCACCACACTTATCATTTGACAGAAAATAAGTTGCCCATGAAATGTCACTGCAAGACGTATTTGACAGGTGAACGAACTGTATCAAACTTCGGCAGGAAGATCCTTTGCTAATTAGGAATGTCATCATTGACTAAACTCTGTAGACTGCTCCACAATTTTACTGGGTGTTATCACTCCGTTTGGAAGAATCAGGTTCTACGGAAACTTACCAAGCCTTCTCCCAGAAATTCGATGTTCTACTACTCAGACTTACCTTCAGCCACGGTCAGCAGTGGCTGACATTATCGTCAAACCGATCATGCAGCTAATTTATCAATGAAACCATTTCTCATCCTAAACAGAGCATCTTTTAAAGAGCATTCTCCTGCTATGGTCAGCAACCTTCTGATTCATGTGAATGCTTTTCCAGCCTTGTTGGGTAGTCAGCCAGTCTATTCTCTCCAACCGCGTGGTCTTTAGTTCTTCAAAAAAAACTTTCGTAATCTGATCGTCAAGTTAACTTCGAGAAGATACAAGTAAACGCAGTCTGAGGTTCGTTAAAATTACGAATGAGATACCAACCAGCAGTAATTCTCGACCTCTTCTCCAAATTGTGACATCCATTTCGTCGTCAAACTCAGATTAAAGGAGAACTGAACTGCCTAATAGCAATAAATCCAAAACACGTCTAACTATATAATAGGACAATTCAAATTACAGAGGCTGATACAGCTTAGCTGCGGATCATTTGCAAGAAATGTGAGGCCATCAAACAATGTGGTATTGAAACCAAAAAATCTTTTAATGTCCCCCAAAATAGTTTTTACTCTGAAGTTCGATCATTACCATTTTATCCGAACCTTGAAAAGATGGGAAATGTTTATCCCGTTATTGACGTATTTCTTCAAAGGAATTATGTGAACTGATTAAAACCAGGACCGTTTACAATGCTAATTTATAGGCTGCTACCATCTAGTGTGATTACGGATCACAACCTAAATAACCAATTAGAATCACTCACATACTCTCACATCCGAACTGTTCATTTGGCCAAAGAGTAGAAAATTTGAATCAAGGATGAAATGGTTCTCCATATAAGATTACCGCCCAACCTGTTCCGGACATCCATGACAGCCCTACAACTCTGTCTCATCCTGATCAGAAACCAGCATCCATAGTCAACCTTCACCGAGGTACAATTGAGACTCCAACAAGGTGTGTCTGTTTGTGAGTCACACAAAAGTAATCAATAATGCCGGGGATAGCTGTCATTTTCGTGGATGACAAAACCAATGGTTCCCTTTGACGCACCACCTGGTTTGTTACAATACCATCTTCAAAACTTACATTTGGAAAGCTGATTATTAGTTGTATTCTTCAATGCGAATGATTCCAAAATGGTGAACAATCCCTGGATTGTTATGATGCGACGGTGAAATCTACATTTACAAGTGTCTTTCCTTTGGCGATTTCAAAAGGTAAAATTTTCCGAATGATTCCAAATGAGTTTGTTATAAGCTACATTCTACCATACAGGTCAAACATTTCGGCTTTTGTGGCTGGTCATTCAACGCACATCTGTCACTAAAGAACATTTAATATGCAACTAATTACGACTCGACGTTCTAAGTCTCACGCATAATAAACACCCTCTAATGTTGCCATTTGGAAATTGTTCTTTTTCTCTCTATCAAAACACGAAGACATTTTAGACTCGACAATCAGTGAACTAACCATTCGTTATCCTGAAAATGTAGACATTAGAATGACTAACCATTTTGCCTAGTCCCGTTTGCTTTTCTCTTCAATCTAGCTGTTTTTCACTTGTCCTAGTGTAACAGGGAATGTTGGGGCGAGGGAACGGCGTGAACATCAAGGCGAACGAACGAACCAAACGAGGGCCACAGACAAAAGAACAGGTGGCGAATATGTTGGAGGCTTCCCGAAGCAGGCAAAAGGAGACATACAGACGACCAGAGAGGAAGCTGCGGGATCTCCGGCAACCAGCAAGATAGCCCAGGTAAAGGGCTGCCGATCGAGCCGTTAACTGAGACAGTCGGACCAACCGAAGGGAAATGACGGTCAGGAGAAGCAAGCCATTGGCCACAGGCAACTGGACAGAACGCAGCCGAAGCGCTCAAGCAGCGGCAATAGCAATCTTGGTGCCGCGCAGCCTGGACAAAGGCCTATATAAACTATTGTATGTGTTCCATTACTTGATTTGTTTGGCCGGTGAAATACAAGTATCCTGTCGTGTGTTGTTGTCCTTGTTACAATAGAAACAAGACATGATTGTTCCTACTCCCAAAAGCGACGAATCCTCCATTCCTTAGACCCTCTGCCGCGTTTCAGTATCTTCTATCATGTTTACAATCATAGGGAGGTCATAATTTCCGAAGAAGAGCGAACCTTCCCTGAATGTGAGTAGTTGCTTAGCGAACGACAATATGTATTCTAGTCTAGTCCTCACGCCAGTTATCTGCTGACCCTCGTTTCACAATCCTGGTCAGCAGCGCTCGATCACGGAGAAAAAACACGTCTAGTCTCATCAGACATATCGAAGGCTTTTGACTCTGTCTGGCGCGAGGATTACAGTCTACGTTACCCTATTAGGGGGTTTCTTTCGTCTCTTGATTCTAGGTAACCGAACCATCTTCGCCTGGGTTGGTTGGATACTATCTCAGCCATTGTCGGTAAATACAAAGTTCATCAGGGCACTTTAGGTTTTCCTATCCTCGTTCTGTACTCATTATACAACCTTGTATCCACGGCATCCGAACACATCCAAGATTTTTCCGCTGACGCAACTCTACATAGGATTATTTCGTTTCAACCTTCTTTCAGACCGCCATTAACATATATCCTGACCATGGAGCTTTTGTTACGCAGCTCAGTGCTGACCTTGGACAAATCTCGATTTTAGATTATAGAAGTGTTTTAACCGGAAATGTCTTTAAAACTTTTTCTGCGATCTCAGTCTCATACATCAATCTTTTCTCCCCATTTAAACTGGCATTTTGTTCATAATGTTTTGGCAAACCCCATCCCTTTGCTGTGAGTTTCATCAGTCCTTTTGTTATCATGACCCTCATACGTTCGTGTTTTTATTCTCGGGCTGTCCGCAATATTTGCTTCTCATTTAGCTTTCGAATTGTCTTCAGTTTTTATCCACTTAATTTAATATATAAGACCAAAATTCATCCTGCGTTTGAATACTGCAGTCACTTCTGGGATGGACCTTTGCATCATTTTTATCTTTTCTCGACGGGGTCTAACGTAAAGCCGTTAGCCGGATAGCTTACTTAGCTTTACCAATGCATCTGCAGTGGTTTGTCCACCGACTTCAAGGAACGTGAAATACTGTTCCATTGGTGTCCACATCGGGAATTTCATTCTGAAAACATTGACACTGTTCTTCTGTATGCTTGTCCTAGTGACGATACGCCGCTATTTTGTGAAAGTCATAGCTTCTTTTTGACGTAGCATCAAAATTATGGAACAACTCACCTACGTGATCTATTTCAAAACAGGAGCTCCCAGGTTTTCTTTGGTTATTCTACTGAAGATGCAACTTCAAACTTAAGCGGTACTTATTATATAAAGTGATGAAATATTTCCCCACTCCCCTAAAGTTAGTTTCGGTTCTTTTCTACAGACGTAACCGGAGCAACAATATGAATAAACTAGGCAGTTAGGGAAACAGGAAAAGTGATTCGGCAATGGATTCCAACGTAGAATTTCCAGCTACTGTTCATTTTTGGCATTATTTTAGTCATCAAGCTAAGAAATTCCCTATATTTAACTAAAAGTAAGTGCACTTAGTTGAGAATAAATTTAGTCTACGTCGTCACAGCTGCATTAACGAAAACATCCTTGAGCCCTGTATCATATTTCTGTGGTGAAAAACTTCTGTTATAATTTATCTATATTCCAGATGACGCCAACGGTTATACAAATCATACCATTCATCACAATGTCAATCCTTTGCTGTGACGCAAGTATTCCAAGAAAATTGAAATTTGTCTATTATCGAAACATGCTTTCTATATGATAACTTGGGAAAACTCATTACCTCATAAAGAAAACATTTTTCTATCAATCTTTCACGACAAGACACTTCTTCGGGTAGTCTGCTTTTCCTGATCAACAATTTATCGGGGCAGTGACCTGATTTATCAAATCTATGGGTTACCTGCCCCATTAAATTTATCCCTCAATCGTAAAAACCTTCAAAATCCTTCCACGGCTGAATAACTCTGTACTTTTCGTTGGCAACGTTTACTCTTTTTATATCAAGTCATAAATTGTTTTTCGTTGCATCTATGGAACAGAAGAAACGGACCAAGTAAGGATTGCTTCCCCTACCCCTGTTTATAATCATAATCAGAAGCCGATCCGGTTCTTTGCCATACGGATTTAACCAAGTCAATTTTGAACAACAATTGTGATCTACGATCGGAAACATGATAGAACGGCAAACTAGTTGGGATTTGGTACTTTTACTAGGGCTTATTTGTTCCGTACTCTATCGAACGGGAAAAAATATCCAAGAAATCTTATGATTGATTTTCTAACGGTCTTGTGAGAAAGGAACAATTACTTTGCTCTTAAATTGCCGAATGAGCCCATCATAGTAATCAGAACGTGAGTTGTAGGCGAATATGAGTTTTCGGTGATTTCATTCTCCAGCCATTACAATCACATTCAAAAGAAAACGAAATAATAAGAAGATTTGGAAAAAATATCCCAAGGTCAATTCAGAGAACTAAGAGTGAGCGGGGACGGAAAGACGCGAGCTGACCCGATTTTATGGCGGGTGATAACTAACTTACGTAACCATTACGCTCTACTGTGTGACAAAGTTGACTGTTGGCCATGGGAGTTGGAGCGCTTGAACTAATTTTCGCTGCGGATGATAACTGACTCAGCCCCTGCTAGTATCCGAAGCCTAATTGCCTTTGAGACGTGTTGCGTGACCCCGCAGCCCACAATGAAGGCAGATTGAATGACGATCGAATAGCCAGTTTGTGCCAAGTACACAAAGATTGGACTTATTACCACTCGATTGCATCCGTGCCTGAATAAAATCACCGAGAAAATGTGTTCGCCAACAACCTGTTTCCACCGGAATCATTACTTTTTTCTGGTTTTACAATTATCCCTAAATAAAACTAATTAGTATTTGTGTCGGAGTCTTATTTCGATAGGGATTGGCGACAACAGTCGAATGTTTTGTGGATGAAAACACTGCCTGTATATGTAGGTTTAAACCTTCCCTCGAGTCCGCAAATCGTCATTTGAGGAAACTAATCACCATCTATCAAATCCTCACTAAAAGTAAACCAGTGAATATCCGCGTGACGCACGTATATTCCATTTTGAAAGCTACCAGGTAATTACTTTCCATACTCTGTGTGATAAGCGCCCGTTGATGGAGGTACTATGCTCGGCATATCTCACAGGACCGATGAAAATGAGGACTAAAAAAAACAGAAGGCTAATACGATTTTCATTAATTCGGGTTTATTTTGAAGGCTTTATCCCGAATTCAATAAGTATAACGCACCGAATCTGATTTGGGGCTGGGAAAAGAGTTGCGAACAGCTTATATTGTTATTCTCTGGATTGCAATCTATTAGTGACTATCTCGCCGTCACCGATCTGATGCCAGCATATACTTTTCAACATTCACCATAAAATTTTCTGGAAATATTTGCTCCGTTTGACTTTCAAATGAAATTCGTGCATTTATTTTTGACTGAAGGTAAAACGAGTTTTATTTTGGATCAAATGTTGCGTTAACAGAAGGCGGAAGAGTAACTAACATTGAGGGTGACATACGGTTCTGCAGATATGAAATTATTTGAGTTGATTCCGCTGTGAAATTTAACTGACCGAAGCAGGATTCGAACCTACGCCTAGGTGTCATCAAAGCATCAGTACCGTGTGTTCTCTACTAGCTGCGCTACAAGCTTCACCAAAAGGCTTCGAACATTCTTCTTGTTGTCCATATTGTTCACCTGTTCCCGTTAAGTTGAGAAATCAACACGCCTCGGTGGACTAGATTGTAGTTTGATTACCGGGAAACGAGGTTTCCTTGTTGCAAAGTTGAAAACAGGAGTTAGAACCACGGAATAAGCGACATATTCTGGATCATTTTGTTGTATCTTTAGAATGTGCTTACTGTAGTCAAAGTGGTTATTTTTATATCAAAAAGGTTGAACGAAATGTTTAGAAACAAAGACAAAATCACGTGGTGAGCAATCACACGTCTGTCGGATAAGCGCAAAACAGTTACAACACATCGCTACCATCGAAATAATAAACTGAGAACGGGTTTGCGTTGTTTGCACATTTCGGGATGTTGTGTGCGGATTGACAAGGCCTCCATGCATCCGAATATTTCTGTTTTGCTTAGGTAGATCACTGAACTCCTGACCAGGGATGACGCATCCTTTGGTGTCATATACAAGTCGAGCAACTGACGACCTGATTGACGTTTGCTCGGTTGGAGATGCAGTCTTGAAAAATCGGTTATTCATTATTCTCTAATGACTCGCTGGAATGATGTCAGCCATTTCGTGATGCGGTGTCTTTTCGTTTTGGTGACCCAGGTGGCTATTCAATCAAATTTGGAATTGATATAAGCAGTTAGATTTGGCGTGCTCAGGCGATGGTTCATTTTGTGATGGCGTAATTAACCGGTTACATTGGAATACACTCACAAAACCGACAGTATTGTTTTTACGGCTGAAAGTCTGCTGCAAACTTTTTTCCTTTATTGGCTTTAGGTGGCTATACTTTACCAAGAGTTATACGGGATATCGATTGACAACAATAGGGTTTTATTATCCAATTGTTTTTCTCCTCCAGCTTATACGCCGTGAAAATCTTCGGTGCTCTGAGAAATAACGTTTATACTGTATTTATCTTGTACTTAACCAGAACAAGGCTGCTAAAGAGGCGATTTCGTCTCACTCAACCATCTTTCCGGTAAATGGATTTTGTAACTGATCCATTATTATAGCGAGAAATCTGGATGTCCTAAAAGATTATGGTGTCAATAAACTGGTTAGGAATTTTCAACTTTATAACTGCGTACAGATTATCAAAGAAAGCATGCTGTTCTTGTTTGTTGTTCGTGGCACACAAATAAAATCCAAATTACTGCGATAAAGAGTCGTATGAGATGATTTGTTTATCTAGAGTGTACTAGTTGAATACTCGGTTATATTTTGATTACGAAATTGAATAGGATATGACGTCCAGATCCCGAATAAGAAAGGTGTTCTCGCTCATTCCTAGGCTCTTGACCGATGAATATTGTAGCAAGAAAACGTTCCGTATTGCTATTAATGAACATGTTTTGAGCAATCAGCTGAAGCAGAAACCCCGTGATTTTATTTTTTGTAGCTCGTAGGAATCGTTCCCCTTTTTTCTAATATTTGCGAAACTATTTAGAACACATGATGATAATCCTTGTCGCAATGTTCGAAGTGTGGTGTGTTTGTTCACTTGCTCTACAGGGCAGTGAGTGCTTCATTTCTTGAACCAACTGGGGCTTAAGTGAATGTATATCTCTTTGCGACCGACTAAAGTCAAGCTAATTTTAAAACTTTTTCAAGTGAAGCATAAGTTTACGGATTTTTGACACTGCCGTATGCATTTTAGATTGCTTCAGATAAATTCACAAAGCGCTACATGGTAAGATGATCTGAAACACAAGGTATCCGGCTAATTAGCTATCTGGTTCGTCGTTCTAATCCTTCCAAAATCCGATAAGCTATCTCTAGCCTTGAGAGCTTTTGCAGTCACTTCTTTCCTTGCCTTCACTTTTGTGCAAAACAGTCCAATTCTAAGATACAGAAATGACCGTTTCTATTTCAACTGGGAACCGTTTCTCTTGTCCTCTGAGATTTTAAATTTTAGGACTTCGCATGTAAACTAAAAATTTCTTTCTGTGGTACGTACATTTTTGTGATTAGGAACAAGCAACTAATGACAAAAGTGCGACCGTATTTCCTGTCATATATTTGAATAAACAAGCCAAAAATATTGGTTTGCTCACTGTTCTCAGAACTATAACACTCTAGCTTTAAAAAGCCCACCGGAATCGACACATTATTTTAAATAATCGCAGAGACGCATGCATTTTCCCACAGAAAAGTGAGACTACTCAGCTACACCAAAGCATTAGCCATCCACGGTCATAATGCTGACTTGTGCAAGCAAATTCAGCAAACCATTAGCCTACACCGACCAATACAAACATTCTCCGATATCTCTTTCCTCTTCCTACTAATATTAAGTTTATTTGTCGAGAAATTTGATTCCATCTTACCATAGGGTTGATTGGTGTGACATTGCAGTGACATTGCTGTGTACTCGCGGGTATAACTGCTCCGAATTGATTTCGAATATGCTGTGCAAATCTATGAGTCCGGCTTCATTATTCGAGCAGTATAAAACTCCATTATCTATAGATTATTGGTTGAACATTAAAGATCAAAAATTAGTAGCGATCATAATTTATAAAATCCTACGATTTCTTGAGGAGTTTCTTTCAAACTATTTGCACACTTTGTGGCTGGGTCCAATAACTGAGTAGTGGGACCCTGAAAGTTTCCCTTACTAAATTTGACACTTTCAAGAATATTCGGTAAAACCGGAGACTTTTTGTTTCCATGGCTTCTCTATATAGAACCATCATTCAATTCTGTTCACAACATGAATGATGACGATAATAGCTGTTGTGTCGCCTTCGGGTCAATAGTTTCTCAGTGATAAATAATATGGGTCAGACAACGCTACAGTCAATAAACCCGAGTGCAACTCAGTACTGGAAACGATATGTACTGGTTGCATCTTTCTTCCCTGCTCCCTCAAAGTAGCTGTATTGATTACCATTACATACTATTCTTTGAATAATGAGTGATTCATCACGTAATAACAAAAGCTTTAATTCTCCACTGTTAAGCCAAGAAAGTACAGAACAGCCTTTTCATCCATCAGTAGTACACTTCCGCCCTACCTGAAACGTCATTACAGGAATCGTTCAGTATGCGGTCAGTGGGTTGAAACCAGGTAAAATTCATTGGCAGACAAGTGCTTTCTCATGGACTGGTGAAGTTAGTAAACCCTTGTGAGCCACCACCCCTAACCTGATGGTTAAGTGTTCCACTCACAATCGTTCTTCGCGGGTTTGAGTGCCATTAGAGACTACGGAGGATCTGCACAGATGAAGATTCTTAAAGAGTGACTAACAGCTGCGGTTTTCAATGGTGATTTGAGCACTGATACTGTCAAATGCATTTTTCTACTAAAACCCAGTCTCTTACTACTGAAATGTTATTTTTAGAAATGACTACTTTTGTCGGTCAGGCAGCACAAACTTTGAATAATCGAGTAGAACGCAGAGCCATATCTTTATTCATTTATTTTTATGAATCAGTTGTCAAATGTGCACTGCAAGAAGAAAGAGGTTGTGCAGGGAAAGAGTTCAGCACCGAAAACAAACTCGACGTATTTTTGCTACAATTCATATTCATTTTTTTCTGTCACATTTCGGAACAAAGTAGAAGTGGACCATTAGCATAGGGGGAGTAATTGGCAGATTCACTTAGCCCATCTCTGAGAAATTGGGAAAAAGTGATAGCCTGGTTCCCTTTTAGGGAAAAATACTATTGGGTTTATGATTTATAGCATATGTTCTACTTTGCCGAAGAAATTTATGAAAATCCTTCAGCTGATGGTTTATGGGATATTGCTATTTGACCCACTGCAAGCAAACACCGGACATCACTATGACTTCACATCGATAAACATTTTCTTATCTATAGCCTCACCAATAAGGACAATTGCCGTGATGTATGTAACCTTGTCTTTTATGTCACCGGTCTATAACTGTTCAAGTAACAAAAGCCGAACACCAACAATACTGAAACACTCAGTCCCAAGCGAACTCGTTTTGGTAATGCTAATGTCACCACGATTAGGTGAACAAGCCATTATCAATTGTCAACGTGGACATAGATGTTTTCAAATTGTTTCTCATCCTCATCGTATGTTCACAGATCGCGATGTGTTTATCGATTTTTGCATCAACGTAAACAAGTTTTTTTGCTACCATGTTTTCTGAAATCCCGGCCGAGTAATTTCAAAAATGAATTACCATGTTACCGAAAATGAAACCCGCTGCTTGAATAACACAAAATTCCGAAATAATAATTGCACTAATTAACGAGTTTTTCAAATCAACAAAATATGATAAAAGACCGTCTAATTACTTTTTTCTTTTGTTTGTATTTTCAAGAAAATGGCGGACACATAGTTGAGGAAGGGGCCTTATTTCTTGAATCGTATTGTGACATATTTTATATAATAAGCTACCAAAGAGGAAACTGCATTTTGATTTATCTTATTTCGGAAAAGACAAACAATGTGACTGTCGCATACTGTAGAAATCCAAGGATGATAAGAACCCTTCTGTTAGCCATCTTTTGAGTAACCAGATATTATTTAACTTAGGATGTAGAAATGCGTTTTGAGGCAAAGGTGGTACGTGGGTATCCTTATTACGTTCTTCTAACCTACTACTTATCTGAATCTTTTGTTTTATACTGTCAGTCACACCAATCTGTTTGGTGATTCAATGCCACCCCCATAACTGTGACGACTGTGAACGGCCCAAAAGCAAAACACATCTCTTCTTCTGATCCAGTATATCTTACAGCTATGGTCAACTTTATACGACACTCTCTATAAAGTAGAATGGTCACCTCAACTGCATTAGAAGAAATGGAAAGCGTGGATTAGGCTAATGTCACATCAACGGAGAAGTAAATAAGCTAGACAGAGCAAGATAAAAGATGGGTTATCAACCCGAGATCTCGGATTATTTTGAAATGGTCCGGAAAAGACGTTTTTAAACAATAAATAATAGAACTAGTTCATTTTACCATAAATGTGTTGGAATACATGAAAAATTATTTTTCTGATTACAATACTCAATGCACATGGTGTGTACACAGACCCAATATGGAAGAGTATTTTCAGGTTTCCTGTTACGAAGGCAGGTTCTTATTACTCTGCGCTTCGACATAGCAGACAGGTGAGGTCTGGTCTTATTCCGTTCTCGCTTCAATAAATCACAACACAAGGTAGAGTCAACAATGTAAGATAAGTGAGTAAAAATTAGGACAATATCGTAATGACTGAATTGCCTGAAATCGAATCAGAAGGCTCACCAACCGGCGCTAAAATGTATTATTCCCCCATTATATAAAAGGCGGCATTTATACAGGCATGAAATGCGAAACGGAACGCATATGTGCACAGGTATTGATCCATGAGCAATATGATTAATGAGCACAAACTTGCCAAACATTGTCATGTGATATGGAAGCAGGTCACCCACGAGACACGAGTACCGAGATGATCGATATCTACGGTTGCACTAAGACGAACCAAAAGAGTATGGTGTATTTGTTTGCGGGCTGAAGTGCGTGGATGCTGACTGTAGTGTACGCTGGAAAAACGGACAGACTGGTCTGAATGGGTTTTCTCGAAATGCTTGTGAATAGCACAAAATCACCACAAATGTGTTCGTTTTTTGACAGTGAGCAATCATTTAGGGGAAATTGGATTATTAATAAGAAAGCAAATCCAATTTGTTATTGGTAGTTGGTTAGTAGGACGATTGGTGATTGCAAGAGTATTCTGTTTTGCAATTGAAGCTAAAAGTGATGAAAACTTTGAAAAATGCTATCAAATTTGGCCACTAGAAATATAATTTGACGGTAATTTTGGCTGAAAATAACCAGACCAAGAGCGAATAAAGCAGAACATTTTCTCATTCTAAGTCACACTGAATCACGAGAAAAAGTGTGTAAGTTGTTCGTTTAATGTAGCCATCTAAAGTAACACTTAAAAAACGCAACGAAATCTACAATAATAATAGCATCTTTGTTCCAAAAGGCCTAATCATTTTCAGAAAAACATTTCATGTAGTATAGTTTTTAATTCAAGCAGTGTTTTGTTCTGTGATAATTTGCCAAAGTCAGTGTAACTTTCAAAACGCTTACGAACTGATTCACAAAACTTTCTCATGATAATCACGTCATACGAAGGTGAATATTTACTTTTTTTAATCAACCAAAAATAAAATTTTCCCTTAAACGAGGGACTACCTTTTGTGGTCCCAGTACAATTTGTTTTGCCAGAAATAACCTATTGTATAAGCATGGTGTTATACTTACGAAGGAGTCAAACTTTTTGGAATGGATTTTGAGCTTTGCGAAGTGAATTTTCCAGGTTATTGCACTTTTATTAACTGGTCGACTGACTGAACACAAACCGTTTGGACCAGATAAAAAAACCCAGCTAAAGTGATGCCATAGCTTGAACCGGATCCAAGATTGCCTATCTTCTCGGACTTGTGAAACGGCAACAATTGTTAGTGACAAGAGTAAACTTCTGGAGAAAGAGCTACCGCAGAATGGACGAACCAAGTCGCTTTGAAGGCGGTAGCTTTCATCCGCATAATTGCCACAATAAACAACGGTGGGTCACTCAGATGAACATAAAAAATGTTTCCCAGTTCCAAGGCTATTCAGGCTTCACTCGCTTAACTGTGTCCCACAAGTTACCTCACGGTCGGCCTACTATCTATTCTTTATGGTTTTGAAAGTGGCTCTTTTGAACAAGCTCCAAATTTTGGACTGGTGTGATTGACGAGATCGGTAAATACTATCAGCAGTTTGGTGATTTTTTCTGTTTTATCGCGAATTCACAGAATCAAAACACACAGGCTAAAGCTCATAGTATTTGGCGGAGCAAACGTTTTGTCTATCACATGAAAGTTAATTTCGATGGGTGACACGGTGATTTACTAGCGAAAGCACTTTTACAAACTGCCGACATAATAGGATGTGTTTACATTATTTTCATCCACTCTCACTAATAAATCCTCAGAGATATGTCATAACATCTCAACAATACATCTTGTTTTGAAAAATAAATAGAATCAAAGGAAAAATGCGGATGTTTGTTTTCGACTGCCTTGTAGGTGGTAAAGAAAACTTGGCAATTTTCTAACCAAATGTTGCATGCTCCAACTGGGAACGTTTTAGCTACCAGACAAGAAGTAGATTCAGGTCAATTGGAAGCTAGTCCGGGTATGATTCATGAATAGCACATAAAAACCTTTTCTAGTATATACATACGTGCTTGCATTTAAGACACAGAAAAATGTCAAAACGAAAACTGCCATGTTTTTAGGGTGACTTTTTTCTGAAGTGCCAAAATCATTTGTTCTCCGTACATAAATTTCCCGTACGAATGAATGAGTGTGGTCAATAACAAAAAATGAAAATGCACAAAGAAGTATTTTCGAAGTTAGATGGCAAGATGAACTCCTTTATATCAATACAATTTGGTTTTATGTTTCCAATAATCCAGGTGTATCATGCGCATACGAGAAAGGAACCTGTGAATATGATATGTCTTAGAGGATTAAGAACAAGCTGCACTGTGTCCTTTCCTGGAGGAAGCTAATGAATAAACAACAAATTCCAAGTGCCGTTCTGTTATTTTCGGCAGTCAGCTCTTTTTATCACAGTGAGATCAGTCTTCAGGAACTCAACTGAGGGATGTCCCTGAAATAGAGGAAGAGGTTTTTGTGTTGTTTTCAGAGTGACCAAAAGTTAAAAAAGCATTTCATTACAGGGCTTTTCGTGAATCACCAAAATACGGGTGAAGTTTGTAACGCCTCCCCACCGGATCCGGATTATATAAGCAGAAGCCATGTTCCACTTCACGAAGACATCGCCGGATACCATACCGATTGGGGCCAGAATCCGTTAAGTAAAAAAATATGGATAATACTGCCTCAGTACCAGCAGGGAAGACAATACGAAAAACACCCTTATCAAAACTTGGGATTAATATTATTACACCAGGTGGTAGATCCACGAATGAATTTCAAATAAAATCACGATTTCATTATATTCTAATTCACTTCACTAAAGCTACACTAACAAATTAATGGTAAATTAAAAGTTGTAATACGTGTGCTCCTCCACTCATGGAAGTAGCTGTTCAAAAGTCTTCACCGGACAGCAGTACTGTTCACTCCCTACACTTCATCTTCGTACTTGACAACCAGAATGTAAGCTAAACACTTGCTATTTTACTTTTCCGCTGCTAATTTTATTTCTACTTGAGCGCAAATGGAGTGAAAAATAGCATAACGGCGCTCATATTGGGGACCACGGAATCATTGAAATTTGGCGTGAAAAACTACTGGCTAATACCAACGGTTTGCGCAATTGATTTTTTGACTGCCCTGACACACACCCAGTTTCTACTCTCGAGCTATTAGCCATATGTGTCGTGAAAGACGACACGATTTTTCAAATCAGCCTTTGGTTCGACGTCATCTGAAAGAAACTGTTCTACACCACAAGTTGATAGTAAAACCGTTGAGAATCTGTTGTTCTTCAGTTCAGTGCGGAATATCAAAAGCTGGTTGGAAAACAGTCACAAGCAGGAAAAACCTGCAACTGCTCTGACAATACATATCAACAAATGCCGTAAACATAAATCGCACAGCATGAGTAACATGCACAGGAATAAAAATTTATTTTATGAAGTTAATTTAAAAGTCTCCGATTATCAAACAAAACCATACAAACATGATTCAGTTCTCTTGTAAAATCTACTCAGTAAAATCAGCACGACGTTTAACGGAACTCCTTTGTTGAACTCAGGCCCCTATAGAGGAGCCATCCACAGAAGGAGTCGCTCGCTGTGCGGGAAACGCTCTGCTCACATTTGAAGCCAGTGTCGGAAAGGCGCTATATCGCGTAGTGTATAAGTCTAATAAACCGTCAGGCCGTAGCTCGGCTAGTCTTGTGATCAAAGTGTTGACCCACAGTCGTTTATTCCGAGTTCGAGTCCCAGTTGGGTCTCGGCGCGTGTGCGCTGCTGATGATTTCCATCAGGGGTGAAACAGTTGTGTAATGCTTCCATAGTTTTCAGTAATCAGCTGAGGGTTCACGCGGCATGGTGAGTCATGTAATGTGAAGGCAGTTTTATCACAGGATTACTCGAAATGCACATGGATAGGCAGAGCTACGCATAATTATTTATCCAACATGATAGCACAATAGCAGAACCATCTGTTTATATATCTGTAATAAGTATCATGTAGCCGCATGACCCTAGGGCAATAACCCGTGTGTCACAAACATGACGAAGTATAAGCCTCTGAGCGAAGGCGAAACAAGGCTTACATCTGATTAACTCACATATTAGTAGGAAAACAATGTCCAGGTGCATTAGTAATCTTTGGGTCTACCTTCAGTCTTCAGGGTTTTTCACTGTCTCTTCTGCATAGTGTCTACGAAATTGATGGTGAAATAATTTTCTACTTCATGCTCCAGCAAGATCTCCGTTTTTTCACCCGTCATCAGTACGCGGGTAACCCAGGGACTTCTCTCTTCAGAACAGAGAACATGTTCCCGACTACATTTAAATCTGGGTTATTATTATGGAGTAACTGTATGAAGTGAGCTTTGAAGTAGTGCATTGTTTTACAAACTGAAAGGTGAATAATGGACAGAGAAACGGTTTTGAGGGGATACAATTACAAACCACTCGTGACACATGGAATGGAGCATTATCCTGAAAAAACTGTTCTCTAACCATGGGGTATATTTTCGTCTAATTCGGGGGATTTTGCAGTTGTACAGGTGAAGACTTTCTAACCATTTGGGATGTGCCTAAAGAAAACCTGCCAACAGGGTTGACGGTCAATTATACCGTCCCTAATCAAAGATTTTTATTGGTGGTATATTTTGGTAGTCGGTGGGTTATTTTTCAGTTAGATTCTTAACAATGATAACATTTTCCTGACCATTTCGCTGTCCATGACCCACTATGCATTCGCCTAAAATATAACCCACCGCCCAAAATAATAGTCCTCATGATTTGAATCACCTGACTCAACCAATACTTACCCTCCTTTAATGTACATTCAATTCAGCGTTCATATCATCCGATGCTGGCTGGATTTGTAGTTGCTGCACTCCTATCTGCGACAGAATACAAGAGCCCAGGAGAGTTTTTCACGCCGATTCAAGGACAGGGATCCTCGGCACAGTTTATAAACATAGTGCGGATAAAATCATGCCCTTCCTCCAGTGTGCTGGTTATTCTGTCTTGAACTATGCATTTGTGGAGGATTTTTCGGTGAATATTCGGGTAGTTTTGCACACTTTTACGGTGAAACACTGGACAAGATCCGTCACAGAAATGTCTAACTGACCGTCCTTGGCAGAACTAATCTGATCCTCTTGAAGGATATGTCAAGAACATTTAGCATAAGGTGGTCAGTTTATCGTTATCGCGATAACCACGTGAGCATTAAGAGAAGGGCACCAAAATGACCTTGACTCCAGCGGTCACACCGAGGTGAACGGGAATTCTATTTGTGCCGTGAGTTTGACCACCATAGACAGGAAGGATTTTTAAGCCACATAACACGTACTCTCCTTATGACGAAGGAGCTTCTCTTGACATTATCCCGTAGGACAAGTTGCAAAAAGTATGGGTTCGGAAATTATTTCTATCGAAATCTTCAGATAAGAAATATTCTTAAATATAATCAAGGATAATTACTTTTTTCTAGTTATCTTAGCGAGATAGTTCTTACCTTTCAGCGCTCAGAGCATTATACCTTGTAAATCAAGGTCAGACACATGCAGTCTATCTTAAAGCTGTACAGAATGAATGCCAATGAGTTCAAACATTCAATCAACTCTCGTCATTCAATAATGTTGCAATGTACGTGAGTTAAATCGTTGAAATGGACTATATACATGGGGGAATTCCCAATGCATCAGATAGAGTAGGTCTACAATGGAATTATATTATCTACCCCAATTTTGGCCGTTCTTGCTTTGTCTTATGTTCTACGCCATCACGAAGAAAGACCTAACCCAGGGAAGTTGTTTACAGTTGTTTTAAATTTTTTACTATCAGTGGATGCAACTTTGTGATTATTACGGCGTTATATTTTCGTTTTTGACCACTTTTTTTAACTGGCATCGAAGTGCTCTACTTGTTTACCTCAATCCAACAAGTCTTTGCGGAATTTCCGGGACACTCCTGCATGAATTTAGTCCACAACATTCCCAGTTAACAACCTTGGTAACTAAGCCCTCCAGGTTTTGGTTCTTAACGAGTTGAATTCTGCTTCGAATGTTAAAACATCCGCTATCGCCGTGGATGAACTTTTATCCAGGTAAGCATTTTTTGTGCCTCTCTGCATAAGCATCAGAAATATTCACCTATGATTTCCGGCTGTTGGCCATTTACATCATCTTATTTGGCAATAAAGTATAGTTTTGTTTGTACGCATGTGCAGATACTCTTACTTGAGGTGTACGGATATGATGACAAATATGTTTTAATGAAGAGCAAGGGGATATATTCTGAAAAGGCTTTCCGTCACTGTTTTCAAACAGTAGCCGGTTTCACTACGATCAGAAGACCGATTGCTTCTTTGTGGATAACCTTCCTTTTCCGAGCTTACCTGGTAAGAAAGGTTCGTTTCTCTGCACTTACTAACAGAGGTAAATAAATGCCAAAAACCTAAGATAGACGAAGTAAATTTTTGTTTTTGAATTATCTCTCCTTTTATGGAAGGTTTAACTTTGCAGGGGTACATCCAAAATCCTTCAAATGAAATCGTTTGTTTTCCCATAATGATAGTGTCATACCACGTTGCGTTCAGTTTCTACCTTGAAGTTGCATACTGTCGCTAAAGTCATTATAAACTTTGTATAGAAAGAATCGTGCAGCCGGGGATTGGTTTCTCTTATCCGTCCCAGTTGTGTCAGTACACTAACTAGGGTATTAACGGACTGATGGACTGACTGACTGACTGACAGGCAGATAGACAGACAGAACGGTAAGGAAAGTGTTGTCAGAAAAATAACTTACGAAGAGATTACCAAGCCTTGTTTGTGTCATACTTTCTGATCTGCATTGTCTGGTCATTCCCTGGTGACACTGCACAGTCCACTCTGGAAATCAAACACGTAGATGTTTTTATCAAACACACTTCAAAGCCAGCTTGGAAACACGCCCTAATTTTCAGTGCCCAGTTCATGACCTGAGATTCCAAAGTACAAAATTTTAAAGTGATTCACAAGAAAATCATCCTTAGTTGATTATCTAAACACCATGACCAACAAAACAGATCTTGAGGATGATGTTTATGCCGGTGAAATGGAATTGAACGATGGCTATGCACTAGCATATGCAATGAGCGACATGACCCAGACAGTTACAACACCTGTGCGGCAGTTTGCCACTTGCTTACTTTCAGGATTTTTCGTGGTAGGAATCCTTCGTAAGTCACAGTCTGAATGAATTTCTTGTTCTAATTTTCTTATTGCCCTCAACTAAGAATGCCACCTATAAACTAGAACTATTTTAAATACTAACCGGCTAGTTATAATCATTAGGAATGCTTGAGGCGAGTGAAATGAAGGGGTGGTCACATACTTTTACCACCTGGATTATTAAACTAGATTTGACTTCCGTAAACAACACACGATAGACAGTCTTGATCATCAGAATAATGTGCACCATACATGCATCACATCACGGTCAGTTTAAATTGGGAAGATATAACATCATATTTTCTTTCGAAAGACTGATTTGCAAATTAGCGATGAATTCGTTTGCTGAAAAAGTGTCACTTTCATCGGACAAAAAAACATCGATATTTGAGGCCTATATTCTGGAAGGGTTTTATCATATGCCTGCACTTGAGTGCAATGGAAGGGGCATACCCAGTAGCCACAAGGTCCACTGCATTACAAGAGATAACCGGCAACCAGACCCTCAGAATTGCAGTGGAAGAGAACTAGCTAAAGTCTTTTTAGGTCAGTTAGGGCAACGAACCAGAACACAGTGGATTAGTGTCTACCTCCGACGTACCGGGTGATGTTGGGGATTCGAATTTCTGAACTCCGAGGCGGCTATCAAATATTCTAAGCCCCTCTACCGCCACCAGTTAGTGGTGCAAGTCAACTTACAAGATTTATGCTCAACATATTAGTTCCAAAATATAATTAGATAAATAATAATTTCACATCACAGACTTGTTTGCCATAAAAAGGAGGGTAAGTTCAACACAATCTCAAATGGACATGTTGACCAATGGACATCTATCAATGACCAGGAATAACATTATTCATTCATTATTCTCTGACCTAGGTGATCCTACTCTTCAATCAATGATTGACTTTATTGAATAGGACACTGATTATTCGTAACGGAGGGTGAATAAAGTAAGTCTCGTCGCATGTGTAGGAGAATCAGAAGGGTATTGCTGATCGCTCTCTCTCTAAATATTATATATATATATATATATATATATATATATATATATATATATATATATAGAAATATACATCTGAATATATAAATTGACATTCTGTTGGAGACAACCAAACAAAACTAGGATTTTACTTTTTTGTCTGTCCAGATACTATTTAAACCGATAAAAATCTACTCTTGCTTTATTATTCCTGATTTCCTTAGGGTAAACACTAACAAACTGTTTACTGTGAGGCATTTTACTCTCCTAATTTTCAACTTTCAGTGAAAAGAGGTTTTCGTTAATCGTTTAAACCCGTTACGTAAAATTTCATATCAATATGGCCCACTAGTTGTAAGTGCAGGACGTTTGTTTTTCACTGGATCCTGTCTACCTTGAGTTCAGTGTAATGTAGTTTGCCAGTAATAACCCTGAAAATTGTTTATCGTGCTCAGGTAACAATTACGCATTTGACAAGCTAATTTCTCCCCCTAATGAGATAGAGAGCATAGAATAAGTGAATACTTTGGCTCATAACAAGATGGTTGTACTACAAATCTTTTATTATGTTATAGTATCTCATATTATTATTATTATTGCCTAGCTGAGTAAGAATATTTTACCAATGCAATCTGTGGGTTCGACGGTCAAAGGAAAATGCACTTAGTATGCTTGAAAACTATGATTGCTTGCATATTCTCTACGGGAGAACGTACCGGTACTTATTCTCTTATTTAGAAGAACAAGTCAGATAGTGCCAACCGATAAGAGGAAAATGAACCGATATTTTTCACTTGAGAAGAACAGCCCCGGTTGAGCAACATTTTGCAACTGATCCATTTTGAGATTTCTGTCCTCGGAGAACCAACTGGACTGATAGACGGAAAAGCGCGATATCGGAATCAAAAGCTGTATTAAGCGGGCTGTCAGTAGTCATACGGGTGTTCGATTAATACAAGTGTAGAATCCTGTTGACGCACTCTCCGAGTCTTTGAGCTTATGGAGTTTTCTACGTTTTTGTGTTTTGTAGATGGAGCACGAGGACCCCTCCCCCCCCCCTTCGCTTAGGAAGACAATGATCATTGTATACTAAAAAGAGTTTTAAAAAACAGTTCTATCGAGGAATTCTCAGTGGATTCTACTACTGTTCCTCTCCTTATGTTCATCTTTTGCTGTCCGTATGATCGTCAGAGAAAGCTTCGATTCCGTAGAGAACCTCAGACATGGAGTGCCTTTTTGCAGCTCAGTTTGATTTTCGAAATAAAAGAACATAAAATTAATTATTTTGAATAAGTTCACATTTGTTGAACTGAAATGCAGTCAGATAGCTCTTGCCTATTAAGATATATTTGAAACAAAATAGGTTGACATTGAAACCTCAAGAAGTTATAATAATTTTGCCTTCAAGTAGTCATGAAATCAAACCCCGCCTCCTCAGTTTCTCTTATTATTCACCAAGAATAAAGCTGGAGAGGGCCCTTCTGAACAATATTCCCAGGAGGATACTTTTAAAGTTATCTCTGAACAAAGAAACTGAAGAGGGAAGGCCTCTGGAAACACTAGAAGTGGAGTTGCATTGTGGGTTTGAAAGGTTAATCTCGCAAACGCAACTAGGTTTTCTCGGTATTTTTAAAATTTCGTCAAACCGTAAATAGTCTTATTGAAATATACTTGATTTCAACTTTATTCCTTACCATCATCAGTCAAATGCCTAGTAACTCCAATCTAATTCACGCAATTATTTGATATCCCCACCTCCCTGACTGGAAAGATTCGCCGTGGTATGTATCGAAGAGAGTGCCAGTTTGCCAGTAAATACATGTATGCAAATAATAGACAAATTAATTCACTTATGAAAGCTTGTTATTTATTGTTTCTTCAGGGGACACATTTTCCTGATTAAACCGTTCGTTGAAAGTGAGCCTACGAATCTGACAGTCAGTAAACTACTGGAGTCCAAAAGTAATGATTCGCTTTTGCATTCTTCAACAGTGAATGTTTTATTCTAAGGGAGATATAGAGAAACCTGGTTAGGGGAATGTGAGAAGAATAATGGTTCTTCTCAATGCCCTGGTAGAGAAAACTCTCCTCAGGTAATCCGACTATTCATTGAGCAGCGGAGTTCATAAGACAGATTCTTTCTACACGTTTTTTCTTAAGCTTACCAAATTCATAGTTCAATATTTTGGGCAGATTGCGGCGCGTACCGTCGACCGGTTTGGTGTGTTTTCTCGAGAAAATCGAAATGCATTTGACCTTAAATATTTCGAGTGCATCAGCACCGCCGAGGTTGCGGTACTTTTCCAGTTTCCCGCTCATTGCAACGTAATCGAGTGTTGTTGATGTTGATTGCACCACCTATCTGTTACTACAACTCATTGTTTCCAAAATGTTCTCCTTCTCGGAATAAGATCAGAAGAAAGGAAGTGAAAATAAGAAAAGTATTCTCTTTTAATGACAGAAGAAACCCGGAATCAGATGGTAAAACTGAGCTTTGGAGAGACTTCTTATTGATGAACCATTACCTTGCTTACTTTCATGTTTTACCACCCTCACTTGAAAGAAATGTTATGGCGTTGCGGTATTAGTAGAAAATATAGTAGCAATTGTCTGGAAAATTGATAAAATCAGTTCTCGTAGCTCCCCGAAACTACCTGCACATTTTCTTTAGCCTACTTCACCTCAAAATTGCAACAAAGAAGGCTTGCGACTATACCGTCGAAATCACCGAAATTTCCGGAAGAAATTCGATTTTTTCTCACCAATTCTCTTCTAGTGAAAACCACTTCCTTCGATCCAGTTTTCAAGAATGGAAACTACCAATATGTTGGTTTGACTCGTGCTCGTAAATCTATCGGCAATGGAGATAAACCTTCCAACATTAGTGTTTGTTATGCTCAATGAAGCAAAACAGGTTCAGGATGAATTAAACACTGAATTTCCTTACATTTTTGACAAATACCTGCCTTAAGGGGAAAAAGCAAGTTTACTGTGGAATAAGAATAACATTTTCAAAAGAATAACTTTTGTGTTTTATTTTTACCACTTTCGAAAACTAATGAGATTCTCGGTACTTGGCTTTTTTCACAATGAACTGCTATTCTTGATGGGTAAATCACCTTATTTTTGAACATCACGATGAGATTTTTCAATTCACTTGGAAGTCGATCATTTGGAAAATTAGGGCAAAACCTTGCTAACAGAATCTCATTCCCGCTTACCACGGACATTTGCGGGACGTCATCTTCTAAGTTCCTGATAGAAAAGTAATCCACCGATAAAATTTACTCCTTGACAGGAACCTGTTTTTTCCTGCTTGAAATAAATATAACCTCAAGTAAAGTAGGCGAATAAATTTCCCATTGAGTGCCTTCGAATGCCTAGCTTTTATTTACGTCTCTTGTTCCCCTTATATTTCCAAATAATTAATAATAATATGCATAATTCCCTAGCAAGATCCCTATTGGTAGTTTTGGCTGAAGGACAATTTATACCATTGTAAATCCCATTTGAATTCTGCGTCGCTCAGTAACCGTGGAATGATAAGTCAGGTTATTTTGCTCCCTCGGTGGCAAGTTTCCCAAAATAAAATACTACCTTTTCTTCAGAGTATATTTTTTAGTCGGTGGACTAAATGTTGCCAAGAATTTGCTATTAGGTCGTACTGGACGCCCGGTCGGATGACATACACACAGGGCTCCCAGTTCCATGAAGATTTCACTTGAATGCTTCGGGCAGGTGTTCTAAATGCCCTGATCGGCGTATACTATGACTACGGCCAGACGGAAACATCTGGATTGGCACATTTTTCAACGTCTGATTTGATTCAAATGAGCGGACAAATATCACACATGAATAGAATCCAATTTTTCGAATTTTTTTTTTAATAATAAAAGTCGCAAAATATAGAGATTGCACTACTGTATTCGGGAAATATTTTTCTGCACTTCAGCTGGTACGTACTTCGATGAGTGAATGTACACGGTTTATTAAGAAACTAAACGGACTTCAGATCACACATATATTCTCATATATGACGGATACAAACTCCTGTTGACCGCTAGTATCACAGCTGACTAGTCGCGAATGATCCTCCGATTTTGTAGCTATTACCTGTACAGATCTACTGAACGTCTTGTCATTGACATAGTCGTATACTTCGGGTATTTATTGGCCCGAAACCGAAGTGAATTTAGTCACGCAATGGGGCAAGCATAGCGGAGTCATGCAATCTCATAGCTCAGTCCTTCACTGTACAATGCATTGCCATTTACTTCTGCCAATAAATATCATTTCGAACTAGTCGTGCTTTTGAAAGACTGTGGTTGATGTAAAAGAAAGGTTGTCCAAGGCAGTCCATGTACTGACTCGCAGGAATGGACTACTTGGTGCATTTTGAGGCACTGATAAGTCAAAACGTCTTATCCGTTAACTCTCACGAGCTGTTTCCCAAATATTTCACATTACTTTTCATGTGTAGAACCTCCACCTAGCCAGTAAGATGTTGACATGATAAGAGAAAATGCATCATAGATAGGCGGATAGGGCATGTTTTGTAGGAAACCATTATTATCAACAAGGTTGCACATTTCAGTAGTCATTGGTCTTGCTTGTCAGCTGCTTTTTTGGAATCTATAATGGAGAATATCTGTTTCCATAAAACCTTACATGGATTTCGCTTGCTTTGGATTTTGACTAACTTTCGATGCTCTTTTAGAGGTTGAAGCAATTTTGTTAAACCTAAATATAATGTGTCTTTTTAGCACAAAGGGTACCAAAAATATGCAATTTAGGGTTTCCTTGGTTCCCAATGAAAATGAAAAGCCAATTAAATGTTTAATTATTATTAACTTGTTTTGTACAAATGATGACGTGCACTGACGATTTATTTGTTGACAGGGATATAGCTATTTCACTTGGAAATTTTAATTACGGTTTTATCATGCCAAGCATTTCAATACAATTATGTTATGAACTAAAAAGCAAGCACCATGCCAAGTGGTCGACAACGAGTATGCGCAGGATAAGATAGTAGAAATCAGATTTCAGTTTTTGGTCTGTGAGTTCAAATTCGGATTGCAGTTCAGTTTTCAAATTTATTTCACACTTATCTATTTATTAATTCAATTTTTTCTGTGTTAGGAATGCTTAAAAATATAACCTTCCGCATAACTAAGTTGTATCAACAAAGAAAAATAATGATTCCGAATCTCAGAACCAACATTTATGCATACTGAATCGTTAAAAAGATATGCCAATATTTCTTTACGTAGTCTATTTTGATTCTCTATCACAGGAAAATGTAGCCAAGTGTCCATACGATCACGTAATGCGTTTTTTGCATTGTTCTTAGGTTAATTAAAATGACGAATTTTGAAAGAACAAATAAGATGACTTCAGCTGTATTCATAACGATAAAAGCAGAACTAGAGGTTAATGGCAAAGAACTCGAGAGAAGGTTTGACTACGTTCGTCCGTACAAGTTAGTACTCAAAAAATAGTCAGTCTTTTTTCCTGGTCTGGTCATTTCTTTGATCATACGGTTTGGTCGTTTTTTGGTAGTCGGTGGTTTTTCATAACTAAATCATGAATAAGAAATTACAACGTGTATTCCTCTATAAAAATGTAACGTACGATGTAACATTTAATGCAGAAAGTATCGTAAACAACTGTCGGTGTTATTCAACCGGGTGTATTATTTGTTATCTTATTCCATGTCAATTCTTGAGCAAATTACGCCGAATTGATAATTGGTTCACACCGAAAAAACATATATATATATATATATATATATATATATATATATATATTGTACTCTTTTCCTATCATCCAGAGTGTACTTCATTAGGCAAAATCTTATCAGATCAAATCTGCTGACTTTGAGCCTGCTGGAAAATGCGTGTACTTGTGAGAGACTACAACTTTTGCTGCAGGACGTTCAATAGGCCTCGGTTCTACTATTTACTCACATTCAGTCTATATTTTCTATGAATCTTTTGCCTAACAACGAAAAGGAGATCCATGATCCTTCGGTAAAAGAATATGAATTTCAGTTGCTTATAATCACTCGGTCTTATTTTCCTCATTATAAAGGATCATACGATTACCAACCATTATGCAAAATGTCGAAGCGGGGCAAATTCATTTGTCGTGTAACATCTGACATTATTAACACTAGAGAGGTTTCTGTTGACTAAGCGAGCATCAAAGGGATCTTCACAAAGTAACTTTTCGTTTTTTCACTTTGGTATTTAGTTGGAGGCAAGGGCTGGTAGCAGATAATTATCGCACTCTCCATCCTATTTACGCTTCCAAACTTCTCATCTGTATGATACGTTCCAGTATCATAAACTTGTTACTGATTTATTTTTTGAATGAGTATTTACACTGATTTTTGGTGAACCTAACCATGTACAGGAATAGAATCGCTTAGGGGACAGAATTATTCAGCGTCAAACAGTGCGACCTGCAGAAAACGTACAGGGCCACATTTTTTTGCTCGTGCAGTAAAATCTTCAAGGTTCCACGCATTCTATTGTCATGATCCTAAAAGGAAGTTAAGCACCACTCTCAATTACGTATCACCAAACGACAAACCAGAAGTCGTACATTTGCCGGAGGTAACAAAAACGACCGGACGGAAATGAAAATATTATTATAATATTAATAAGACATTACCATAATGGGTCAGGCACGAAACAGATATGAGATTATGGGCCACTGCGTTCATCTTTTCCCGCAAGAAATCTTTCAGACGGAAAACTCGTGAAGTTCCAACCTTAAAATACTCATGGGGTTTGTGTTCCTGTTTGTTTATATGGCAGCGCTATTTTCTTTTGTTTTTCGGCTCGGTGAAATATTAGTTGGTCAAAGCTGAGGAGTGATTTCTAGCATAAGCATAATACCAAAGTAATTGATACCGGCGGGTAACCATTGTGACAGAAACCGCAATAATTTACATTGCTTCGGAAAACAAAGGCTATCATCGTTTCACTTAGATTGCAATATAGTGTGTTTAATTCATCCCAAGAGATGATAAATAAACCGACATTTTCACTCAGACAACGTATTACTGAAAGGTTGATACCAGTATGAAACTGACCGGTGTTCTGTTGGACCTCTGCCGATATCACTCATATTTATTGGCTTTTTCTTCAATCTAACTGAACTGTCGAGTTACCAGAGGGCGAGTTTCATAATATTTTGACAACAGCTGTTTGCGTCAATTACCATTTAAAGGTTTTCATCTACAAAAAACTGATATTTAGATGTTCCGTGTACGGCTGAAAAAAAACAAATGTCTCAGTTTAGATAGAAAACTAAAAATTTGTAACCTTTTTGCTCCAGGGTTTCAATGAATAAATTTGAATTACTTTTGCTTTGTCGAGTCGTCTTCACAACAAAACTGATTCCATTATATTTTTACTGAAAGGCTATCACTGCAATAACCTGATTATTTTAAATAGGAACATTTTCATGCCAGAAAATTCACGTCATATTAGTTAAAGTCAGCTCTTTCGGTCAAATGAAGCCGTTCCAGTATTTTATCTAATTACTGGCAAGGCGAGTACGAATATCAACATTCAGCGGGTGAAAACAGTCATTGCGAGTGCATTGGTATCCCCTTGCTCTGATCAGAAGAGCAGTCAATATAGTTTCCATCATCAATACCACATTTTGGTTATGGCACTGTATTACTTTCTCGCGAAATGGTAGCAATTCGGTCAAGACTGATAATCCTAAAATAAATCACGTGTAAAACGTGATATATCGTGGCACCTGCGGAAGCCAACAAATGTGAAAATTCGTAGAACGATTAAGCGCGACTATGCCAAAGAAACCTTCTACGAAGCAATTGTCAGATGAAGAACATTAGATTAACTGTCGGCTGCAGTTGGTCTTTCACGTGCCCCACTTAAACGCCTCATTTTTCATGGAAACGTTTTGCAACATTGTTTGCACCGGTAAAAATCTAATAGGTACGGTATTCGTATATTATTAATATAAAACCGGGAAAAGTAGTTTAAACTAATTCCAATGCAACTTTGCAGTCTTGAGCCGTTCATTTAGATAGCATGAGTGAAGACCATATATGTACGAGGAATTTCTTATTTGTGGTCAAATTTTTCCTCTTTCCTTCGGTACTTCAAGCATTTACCGTGGAAACCTGTGGCTAAATGGTTATCCTAGCGGAATTCAGAAAGAGAAGCTCGGAATTCTATTCTCTTCACCACCGTTCACGTCCCCATTTGACAGTTTTAGATTGGCCGCCCTTCCCCTAGACAAATGACGGAAATTATTGAGTAACAGCTAAAGGATAGCACGCGACATTTTGACCTATATATGGGCGGTAAGTTTTTATAATTAATGATTCCAAAAGCTTCCGCACAGGTTCAGTCACATTTCTTGTGTCTTGGATGAGTTTGGAACATTTAGGGTAAACAACATTGAGGTTATATTCAGTTTTTCTTCTGGATGGTGACAGAGATTGTAAACGAAATCAGCTTTCAACAACGAAGAACATTATTTGATTGAAATTTACTTGAAATCACTGCAGGCAATAGACTTATACATCTGTGACATTCGGCCGACATTCACCGTTTGGTGCGTTATACCCAATTGGATCTGGCTATTCAGTGAACAGTTTCAATTTTCCAGACAAAAACACTGATGCGTTTTTCATTTAGCTTATTTTTCTAGTTTATATAATGATATAAGTCCCTTTCAAAAGATCTTTTTAAGATTTGTTCAAAGTAATTAATATTTCTACCACTAGGTGCATTTCATTTGGGGACTTTGGTCGGACCTTTTGCAGCGTATATAACCACCCATTTTTGCAAAGTGGGCTGTAAGCCATCAATTCAGCGAACGAGGCTGTTTATTTCATCTGGAAATTGAATCTTGATTCTGATGGTAAACGATACACCTAGACAGTTATCAGAAACTGTATGTCACCCGTTGATTTTCACTTCTCAGAATAAGTTTACCTTTTCGTTCCAACTCGTAATTCATCGGAGAATTCGTTAATGCAACTGGATGACCGAACTAGCCTATAATCCTATTGTGATTCCCTACACCCATGAATGTTTCAGACCCGTAGCCTTAGATATTATCAACCAAACTCCATCCCATTTTGTTCAAATTTCATCATGTGAAAGGAGGCCACCCTCGGATTAATGTGTAACTGCATAGCTCAATAGGTAGAAAATTTATCATACTTTGTGAAATAAACTTTTGGGGCCAACATCTTGTAAATAAAAGCAAATTTTCAAGAATGGATATGAGTAGCAACCGAAAGGGGTCAGAAAATAAAGAAACGGTCATCATTTGGAACACATATGGAAATATTTAACCATGAAATGTCAGTAACGATGAGATTATTTGGATCTCCTTATTGATAAGAATATCCACTAGCATGAATTAACAGTGTCCCGTGTGAAGCATACCCTAGAGGATTTCTAGTCTGATCTATTCATTAACATTATATAAGTGCACGTATTTTGTTTCACGGAAGTGGTGTAAAGCCTGTGACGATTGTCAATACTTTGGGCGTTAAACTAAGTATGCTGAACGAGCATCCAGATAAGAATAAGGCTAGATAGGTGTGTCCATCCCGAGAAGATTATTTCTGCCTTGATAATTAGCTCGATCTCCAGGAAAAGTGGATTCCTTTTCACGTGGCTTACCAGTTCCGAAGCAGATAACTAAGCGAAAGAGAACAAGAACCTTGAGGAGCGCATGCCCGTTGCTGATCGAAAATCACCGGCATAACTCGCAAACATTTTTATCCTATTCGACTTCCGGTCATCAATCTACGGTTGGTTGTTCCTCTTCACTGGTCTTATCCGTACACCTTCAGAGCATGTCATCAACCCATCATTTACACAACGGTTTCCCATGAGTTTATATGCCATTTCTGCTTCATCCTGTTTAACTATTAATGGTCAAAAACCCCTAGTACGTTTCCCTCTTGAATCATGTTTATTGGTCCCTGAGGTATCACTCAAGAAAACAAATATATTGAAAACCCGTTTATTCCCGAGGGTGTAAGGTGAAAGCGATTTGAAATTCTGCCGTGCCGTTTATCTATTTGGATCTAACTTTGGCGGATAACCTGGATACTTTTTGGGATAGCATAAAGTTAATTCAACGAAAAATTAATTTGACCCAAAGGTTAGTTTCTTAAAAATAGACCGTAGATGTTTCGTCAAATTATTCTGCAATAAAATGCATTTTTAGTTGTAGGGAGAACCCTCCTTTCTGAAATTTTGCTGATAACATATTTGACAAAACCTCACCTTTAAGCGAAAACCGTCCAGATTCGGCATGTACCACTTAATACAAACCAACGAAATACAGAGTCCAAATTGGTCACTAAATTTGTCCAGATTCAGAACGTAATTTACTGATAAAGGATTCAGTTTTACTCATTTCTTTTTCTGTGTACTTCCAGCCACTTACAGTTCGAACTTTTCTGTTACTCACACAATAAAATCACGCTGACGAGAATGTGATGGTAGAGGGTTTAATCCCAATGAACTGTTGGTACACCAGTAAATACTCTTCCGAGATACATTTTTGCACGTGGGAAGCTTGGAAAGTCCTCCCAACGACCTGGGTTGAGACATCTCCGAGCCAGCTACCACACCAAATTCAGGGCAGTTCCTCCTTGGGCAAACTTCGAGTAACACGTTGTTCTCCGCTGCTCGTACAGAAACGAAATGTTGTTTATACTAAAGCCAAACCAATAGGGCTAGATCTGTTGAAAAACTGTTTATGTAAAATCTGGTGATAAATTTGACGAAATCTCGTATTACTTTATTGATTCCTATTAGAAACATGAACTGTATTCCTCCCAACAGGTAAACAATTATGCACGACTCTTGTGGGGTCCTAGATCCTTGTTTCAGTCAAATAAATATGACACCCATCGATCAACTATTTCTTGTAGATACCTGTGGGTTACTTTTACCGATGAACGATGCAGTTTTTTTATCGGCAAGCGCAACTGCCACCGTCACGTGCCAAACTAAAGGTAGTAAGTATCATTTTTTGACCGGCAAAGTTTCCAGGAAATCACTAATTTTCCTATTACAATATGATTTTCATTGGCGTCTTGAGCGTTGCCCAAAACAACGCCGTCAACGTGAACCGAGTTACAACAATCTACAAATTGACTAATGCAGAATTATACGATATCTAGTTCTAATTATTGTAGTATTAGACTTTTTGGATTTGTTGCACTTTTCAAACAAGATTTTTAGACCGGCAAACATCTGTCGACTTTGTTTTATATTTGAATGGGAAATTCCCTGCTGGATACAATGCCTTGCAAGTGCTTGTGTTGTCTTAATCTATATTTTTTTCAAGTTTACAAGGAACACTTCTACAAAAACACTTTTCGTTTTCATGAGGACTCAATTTTTTGTGCTCATTTACTTTCTCTCATCTTATATTTGATGCGAAATCATATTTGAACCTTTATCTGTTCGCTTCGTCTTTGTAGTGATAATTCCTGCCTTGATGCAGACCGCTGCAGCTTACGTTTGGGCAGCTCAGGTTCGCAAAGAGGCTTCCTCGAGAATGAAAGCACAAGAATCCGATCAACGGGGATTACAGGAATCAACCCATTCAGCCAAACATGTTTATATAAACGATGGCCACAGGTTATCTAAACAGGATCGCACTCTGTTTCTGTATCGACTACTAGCGTGTTGTGCTTCCTTACTTGTGCTAATCTTTTCCACCTTACCTCAGTTGATTATCGGTGTTGCCAGACCTCTAAGCCCGAACACAATCGATAAACTGTGGGGCTGGTGTCACGTGCTGACCTACACGGATGCATCCACTCGCTGTTTTGCGACCTATCTGATAGTGGTCCCATTTGGTCTGTTATTTTGGAACTTTATATTTGGCGAAATACTTCCACGACCACAGCTTCTCACTGACAACGTATTTGCTGTCATTTTACGTGCTTCAGTCCCGATTGCACTGTTTTCGTTCATCATTCCCGTCCCAATGGTGGCAAAGCGGTTTGTTCAGTACTATGACGAAGGTATGACGAAATGCAATGGATCACCAGACGGTCTCGTGTTTATGATTTACTATGATTACCTTGTTACTCGAGTGATCCCAGTAGCTTGTATATTGGTATTCAGCATTGGATTCGTTCTCTGGTTGCCGCGAAAAGACTATGGCGTATTCTACGAGCCGGGTATCTTCACCATATTTTCTGTGCCTATCATACTATGTGAAACGGTCATACATGTTTATCATCGCATTGGCCTGGTGGACAAGCTCATTGAACCAAACTTTAGCAACTTCATGTTGATTGCCTATGCATTGTATCACATGTCTTTCAGTTCTACATTTGTTCTTGCCACCCTTCGTTCTGTTGTGTCGGAAATCCGGGAGGAGATGCGGAAACGTCAGATGTTTTTTCTCAACGACAGTACGGAACAAGAAGTTGAAGAGATGCACGGAACTAAACGACAGACAGATATGATTCACGGATTACAAAAACAGTTCTCCGTGGCATTTCGTTGGAAACCCGATTTTACCGAGGAGGAGTCACGCACATTCTCTATCAGTCCAATGCAGCGTCTTTCCACCGCCGCTTCCTCCACGGAACCAGCAGAGACGGGTGTGAGACAGATGAGCACAACTGAAGCTGGGAACGGCAAACAAACGCAGGTCGACGATGCAATTCTTCACTATGCTATACTTCAACGTTCCGCCCATCTGAAGCAACAATCAAAAAGGAAATAAGCCGACAAACGTACGCTTTTGATGCAGACGAGCTTTTGGGTCAAGCATTCCAAACAAAAATTTACGTTCAGAACACCGCGCATTGAAGTCTAACACAAATCAGTATTCTTCATTTGGTGACAAGTTAGAAGGAGTGATGGCCTCCGCAGGATTGAAGTGGCCCTGGAAGATGTGCACCGCCTGAAATTATCTTCAGTGCTTTGATACTATTTTATCAATACACAAGCATGTGTATGCAGGAATAGTACCAGTATCATTATTCATTTTCCCAGGTGTTGTCTTTCAATTTTTGGTTCTACGCACACATGCAATCATCAGACACGCTAACTTAATGAGCCCAAAGTATACACGGCTGTCAGTCCATTAATTTTGGCCTTACCATAGGAAAGGAGACGCTACGACACACAGCTTCATTTGGGCCAATTTGTTTTCCTTCGTGAACTACTCAGTGTACCAACATCTACTTAGCATCGGATTCCACGTTTATGATACACGTCGTCTGCTGTTGTGTTTCTACTATATTTTTCAGTTTTGTCCACTCGTTTGTTTTGTCTAACGAAAACGTAAATACATGTTGAGGTAAAAAGGAACTACTGTTAGGCTTGCTTCCGCTCAAGCCGTCCGCACCGAATGTGTGAAACTGTCTCCATTTCTTTGTTCGTTTGTTTTTTTTGTTGTTGTCAAATGTTCTCGTTTATCATTCAGAACCTGACCTCTCATTTCCTATTCTACAAGTTTCAACGGTGGCTATCAGTTTTGTTTGCACCAATCCCGGCCGCAATTTTATTGGTGAAAACGGTATTGAAAATAGATTGTCACATCATGAACTTAGGCACAACAATTTTCAGTTATTTTCTAGATGTTTGTTATGCCTCTAGTTACTAAACATGTGGAACTGGTTGATGTGCTTTAGTGAACTACTATTTACGTTACTGAAAACTGTATGGTAAGATTGATCAAATAAGACACAATTATTTGTCGACCTATTCTGCGCGAATCTGGAATATTTTGAATTACTTTGAAATTTTTTTGCCCGATTATGACTGCAACAAAAGAGGAGCCATGGCATAGGCATCAAGATCACAACTATACAACACCTGTCGTAAGTTACCCGCGGCACTTAGTTAAAAAAAATTAGGTTAACTGAATAGCCTAGGAGTTGGACGCTGGAGAAGCAATCAGTTTGGAATTGCTAACCAAGAACAGGTCAGCAAAAGACAATCTCCTAAGCGGTACAGAATTTGTCACTGAACATGCGTATAACATTCTGAGGGAATGACAGAAGACATACTTGGAAAAAACATCATCATTTGCAACTAAAAACCAGTTCTTGTAAAAGGTATTTTACAAACAAAATGGTTAGTAAAACTGCCCTCCTTTCACTATGTGTAATATAGGAGCTGTGTTCGCATCATCTTCAATGCTGTTAGCAGTGAATTCAGTTGTTTTGTTGAATAGGAGAGGAAAACAAATGGATTTACCTTGAGGCAGCCTGTTTTGTGCAATGTAAAAAGGTCATCGGTTGTATCTCAGTACGCTAGCTTTGTTATCCTTTGCTAATGATACTTTCAAGAAACCTGGAATAATGTGCGTCACATTTTCACCCAAATTATCATTGGGGTAGAATAGCTGATTGCATGTTGTTCCGTTATTTGCCATTGTTATCCGTAGAAGTCCGTAAACTGGTGGTACAATAGCATCGTATTGTAGACAATCAACACCAAATATACCGGTGCAGGTCAACGTTGAATTCGAGTGGGATATTAATCGACGATCCATTTAATTGTGTGAGCCGGACACCATAGTTGTCTATGAGAGAAAAGGTACCACTATTTGACTAAGCAAAAGACGATTCCAGAAAACTCTATGAGGCCACATACTTCTTTATAGCAATATCCTCACAAATCTGGATGTAAGCATTGCTCCCAGAAATATTGGATAAGTTAATGAAATAATTTCTTCCGTGTAATATACCTAATTGTTTACTAGTAAGATGGTAATGAAAGCACAAACTGGCGGACTAAACGGCGGTCCGGTCCTCAAAATTACTGAGTACATCAAATTTCACATCATAGTTACCTTTCTAGCATCCCCTTATTATTCACAATAACACACTCATCAATTTTCGCACCTTGGAGTGCTATACCGTTCAGTGCTTGAATGAGGCAAATCACTCAGAACCAATCCCAGTAACCGAAAATCTGTGAAATGGGACTCAGAACAGTGCTATTTGTGTTTGGGCACCAGACGTGAAAAGTACCTCCGGTGATGCCTACTGGGTCGCATGAAGACGCTGTTCTCTAGTGGGAGAAAGCCTATTGGATTGGGATTGGTACTATAAAACTATATTTCACCGGTTGTTAATAAACTCGTTCATACACATCCCTGAAAATGATCCAACAAAAACATGGTCATAGTTGCGTGAATGAATTGTTAGAATAAATTCAAAATTTTAACCCTGACGGAAGTACTGCGTGACCGTCGTATCTGAGTCTAGTTACTAGGAAGAGCGTGCATAAAACATGATCTTTCTGTTGGGAAGAAATTTATCCTACCAGCATGGAATGTTTTCACTTCTCATGCTATTTCTTTCGGGTAATCAACATTCACACTTCATACCGTACACCGTCTTGTGCTTCCGTAAATGACACGATGGAGATTATAAGAAATGCTCGCGTCTCGCTATGTACCTCTTTTATCTACTTTAACGAACACACGCTTTGTTGACCTTTTACAATACTATTCGAAAAACATCAAATAATATAATAAGTTATAACTAGAAAGTACATTTTTTGAACGACCGACTCATTTCACCATAACCCGGAGCACGTTTTGTGGGTCACACTAGAAGTCAATAAACTCGGAATAACATCCAAGCTTTTATGCACAATCATCTTCGTTCGTTGATCCCAAGCACGTGATTTTGTATGGTTTAGCAGGATCGCGTGTGGCTTCATCGGAAACCAAAAATGGATAGCAAATATCAAATTCCCGGTTTCATTCCTTTATAATGAAACAGGGATCGGCTTTAATCTTGTGAAATTATGAACTTTTGTAGTAGCCTAATTTATTTATTACGGTAATGCAGCAATCTTTTTGAGGGAGCTAAAAATTCCCAAAAGTAGCCCCGCTGTCTCACCAGCACAACGTTTTGTCTTCCAATGTCGCATCACTTTCCAGTTTGTACCGGGAAGTTGACAAACCGACCCAATATTTGTCATTTTGATACTGTTATGCTAATGCTTATGAACTGAAAACAGAAAATAATATTGAATTGTAAGAAGATCCGTCAGAATTTCATTCTGTTTGGATATTATACATGAAGCTAGTCACCAAATGGTACATGAATTAGTACAGTTTCTTCTAACGTGCTTTCCTCGTGTATCATCTACCATAATACGGTAGTAAATTTCGGAAACACTCGAATATTTGCTGGAATTCTGCTGATCAAGAATACGAATACGTTGACTCCAAAAAGCATTTGTTTTGGACAGATCAAAAGCACACACAGCTGAAGGAGAATTTTTTATCGTTTGTTTGGACTGCTCTAAGTACTCAACAAACACAGGTTCACGAATAATATATCAAAATGCGAACCCATGCTGACTTCTTGTTAAAAACCACGCAACACATAACGCTCTTAAAACTTCGTAGATCTTGTTACGTTCAAAAACATTCAACTTAAGGAGTTCATTCTCTATAGAGCACACCGGATCAACACCTTTCGAAGGTGAAAGCCTAAACGACAAAGCAACACCTTTGTCACAGTTCCTGAGTTCGGCGATCTTTTAAATACAATGAACATTCTTGTTCAGAAACACGTTAAAATTGTTGAGTGTTCTGTTTTTATTTTTTCGTGAGATATTTGAGTGCTCTTTGAGTTCTTCAGCCGAGTCTGATCCGGCAACTGTAACGACTTTTTGACAAATCCTCATTCACCATTTAATGGGTGGTGGAGTAGTGGGGTTTTCAAAAACATTACAAAACGACACAATAATAAGATTATTACTCAAAAGAGAACTGTACAGAGAGCAAATAAAACTCTGTGTTTACTAGAATTTCTCCGTTTTTCTGAATGTCAAGAGGATCCCAGCACCTATAAACAAATTTCTCTCCTGACTTAGAGTGGTGGCATTGTATGAATAAACAGTAATTTTATGGTTTACAGGGCTAAGATAACTTTGTAAATGTGTCGGAACTGTTGAAGGGGAGGGTGGGGGAGCCTTTTCCCTAGATACCACATGAAATGACAGTTTGAGAAATGATTCAGAATCAATACATTTTGGTAATTATCTTTTTATTTCCTGTCGAGCTTCATCAGAATCATGTATTAGTAAACCGGCAGTAAGGCGGATGCAGCTCTGTTCCATGAGGGGTTCGACTTGAGCCATCTGCAGGGGCGTGGAAATAAGCGCAATTCGGTGCGCTGGGGCTCACCAGGCTTGTTAGCTCGCATCATCATTTTCACCGACCAGGATGACAGTTGCCATCTATGTATGAAGTTCGTACAAATCTGATCACTAAAAGTTGGGGGGAAATATAAATGCCAGAGCAGATCATCTCGTGCTACTTGGATGCGTAACAGATGAATACTTCTGAGAATCCCTTTGATCAACAAATAGGAATGGTACTAAACGCACCGTGTCGATGGCAATTATCGTACAAGTTTCTAGTCAAAATGGTGGTAAAACGAGAAGGGACGTCTGGGAACATTTGATATTTTGTGATCTGTGGCAGGCGTAACGTCTCATGCGCAGATTTTATGTTCAGCAAACCATTGAAGACTGACACCAAGTTGAAATGTAACTCTCGAATGTAATAAATGTAGTCGAAAAAATTAAAGTATTTTTATGCTGACAATATATTACCCTTTTCCTGTGCCTTATTTTATCGACACTTTTCACCGCTTTTCACAGATGGTATTCAAAATAAAAGGCGTCTTTTATTTGCTGATTGACGTACGGATTAATGGAGACTCTTATTCTAGTAGAATTTTATTTTGTCTAGTAAGGAAATTTACACAAGAGGCCCTTGGCAATTACTTGACTTCCATAGGTGAGTCAAATGGATCATTTAATTTACAACTAACTGGTTCTAAAGACCAAGGTTCCTTTCAAGCACACACCAAAAATACACGTTCAGCATTTTCCGAATTTTAGAATAACAAATTTATCTAACGTCAATTTTTCTCATTGGCTTTATACTCAAAGATGCCCTTACGTTGTTAAATATATGTATACGTTCATAGTATGTAGTATGCAAATCGGAGGACAAGGCTCTTGAAATTTTCCCAATCTGCTCGGAATAAGAGGAAAACTTATTTCATTTACCCCATACACCCAGAAGCCCAAAGCTCTTCAAGAGATAACTTGCAACCAGACCGTGAAAATTGGTTTAGAGAACCCCATCAGGTCCCAGTAGGTCAGGTGGAGTAAGCAGAAGGAAAAACATAGAATATCTTCTACCACCAAAGCAACCGGCCGTGGCGGGGTTCGAACCTCTGGTCTTTGAGGTTGCATCCAAACCATCTGGACCTTTCGGCCACCACAGCAAAATCCGTAATGAAATAAAAGCCTAATAATTCAAGAAACCGGTTGCGGGATCTGAAACCCAGAAAGCCAAAACTCTGACACTGACATCATTTAAAAGACAAGTTGCAGACGTTCTTTGGGTGCAAGGAGCGCTTTGCAAAGGCCTACCTTTTGTAATCTTTCAGCTTGGAATTCTAAAAAAGAAGGTTGCTTGAAATTAGCTCAGTACTACCTTTTTTTTTACTGATTATTATGACCAATAGAAGAATGCTTACAGAAAACTTCTCTTCATGAGTGTTCAGCACGGATAACCAAATTGTCCACTGTGTGAAACGGGCATATGTGAGTTGTTGGGATGTAAGGACTTTACTGGACGTCGGAAGGCATAACCTTTCAAAGAAGACACTCCAAAATACCAAACCACACACCTACTTGGACAGGACAATACATAAATTTTCGAAGCTTCTCTAGCGTTTATTACAAATGAAGTGTGATTAGAACACTGTTTTACCAACTACGACAAATGTGTAGTCCCGAAGTTATGTCAACGGATACAGAAAGACTAACGAATACACTGATGGACATTGAATATCCAAATGGCCTTTATCTGAAAGTACAGTGCCCCTTTAAGTAACCGAACTGAGATGTCCATCAGCAAGAGAGAAAGATCTAATGATCCGTCTACCATTCAAAGGTGATCATATATTGACTCGAATACACCCCCGATTTACTGTTGAAGTCGAAAGCCCTATCCATGCAGCTTGAAACTTGTCGCTGTCTCAGCCGAGCCAACTTAGATGGACTGGACTGTCATGTCACTTCTAACTGCATCTGCCATTTTCAATGTATTTGTGGTATAAGGTACTCAGGAAAGACAGAATGCCATCTCTCTACCATAAAGTGTAAGCATATCCAGAACAGCGTGAGTCCTCATGGCGGAAAATTACGGTTTATTGCAGTGGCAAGCTATTTCTTGGATTCAGACCACTGAGTTGACCTCACTACTTTTAGAAGAATCATCACGAGGACGAGAAATAAGATTGGCTTAAGTTAACAAAGGCAGTGACCATTCACAGGACAAAACCTGAAATATGGATTCAAAAAGCATTTGTTAGGCAACTTATGTTACCGTGAAAGTGACCTGTCACATCTTTCAGAGCGAATAATTCTGGTTGTTTGTCTACATACAAACGTCCATTGTTTGAACTTGATGCAAACATTTATGAAGTACATTAGCAGCTGATTGAGAACAAGCGAAATTTAAGGCCAGTATCAGTTTCTTTCTCACTGTTCTTCTTGCTCTACTGAAAATCCTCTTGGTTTGCTTTCAGACGTCAGCCTACCCAAAGCTGGGATTTGGCGCGTAAAAGTCCGAGGAGAAGAGATAGTTTCCTGGATTTATCACAGCGGTCCGACCGACAGCTCCTGACTCCACGGCTTTGCATTCGCTCTCAGTAATAATCTGAACAGTGCGATGATGGCTTTGGAGTCAAATTCCGCAAGATTCAATTTGGCTCGCTTCAAGAACTCCCCGCAGAACTTGATGATGATTGCGATCTACGTACCTACCCATACGGCAGACAACAAAACAAAAAATGAACTGTACTGCAACCTACAATAAACAGACAACCTGATTAAACGACGTGACGTTCTGTTCGTCGCAGGTGACTGGAACGGAAGATTCATCCCAGCACTTCCTGGGAGAATTCGACCTTGGTCAGAGCTTAAAAGTTAGTGACCTCATAGTCTATCGTGTACACTAAATCAATGTCAAAAGCGCCTAAGATGACTCTAGGAAGCTAGATTAGGTGAAGGGGTGTGGTTAGACGAGTAGGCTCAAATATGCTCAATAGAAATGGAAGAGTCAAATAGCATGGAACGAACTCACAACCGTCCACGGTTGGCTTTCAGGTCTCGGGTAAACAAGTTCCAGAACGATTGCAAACCAGAAGACAAAATCAGGCTTGAGTGTACGTTTATTTCGAGATTCGTGGTATCACTTAGTGTGATCATGTCTGTGATTTTAAAGTTTGTATTCATTACTTGAATTGAAATCTTGATACAACAAAGAATTGTTGTACTAAGGGACGTCGAAAACTATGGAAAAAGTCGGTATACAGAAACCTGCATCTTCTTATGTCTCAAAAGACTGCCTCTTGTCACTAATTGACAGGATGTACACTTTTTTGTCGCTTTATGGCAAGACAGTTTACTTCCGACTGGCTGGGACACTTCTACTTTGTTGACCATCCCCAAGAAGAGGAGGTAAATGTGTGCGAGAACTAACGAGGGAGCGGCTCAACTGAAGTGGCTGCAAAGATTTTCCGCATGCTGCTACTCATTCGTTGCATCTTATGGCTGCGTGCTACAAAACTGGGAGGGTTATTACCGTGGTGGAAGCTGTGTATCAGGTCTACGCACTGCATCTATTAATGGTGCAAAGCTGCAAGTACCAGCAGTCAATCATAACCTGTTGTACTGACTTCCAGATCACTTTCGACTTGGTTACCAGGACTTGACGGTGAGCTGTAAAGGGGCCTAACGGATGCCTGACAAACTCCCAAGGCTTCTGAGGAGATGTTTTCGGTTGACAAGAGTTCGGGTCCATATGTAAACTGTAGAGTCTCTTGAGGTTAGACAGGGCTGCTTTTCAAATACACTTTGGATGGGGTAATGAGGGTGGAAATGACAGGATGCTCTTATTTAGCCGGCTCAGAAGATGCAGATCTCGAGCCTAGAACTCGCGGGTGTCCCTGTCGGACTACGAGGCTCCTTCCCCAGGCTCCAGCCACTCCTTTATCCCTCTGATTTCCTCTCGGAGTCCAGCGTTCTAGAAGAGAACACAGTGAGAACTAAAATTCTTCCAACAAGCCTGGGGCGGCTAGCCCAAAAGTTGACTATTGGTAGCAACCCTACGGAATATGTTCGAGCATGCAAGCGCCTAGGCTTCCGGATGGTCAGGTGATGGATGGATTATAGCTGAGAATCGAGAACTCCGTGAAGGCATTCATCCATATACCATGGGCAAAATCAGACTTCGGAAAGACTTACTTGTCTACATTGCCGCCAAACTCAACTATAGTTATGAAACCTAGCCAATGAGAGAGGATAAAATCAGAAGGTTAAAGATTTTTAACTACTGGTGTCTGTGGAGCTTCCTGAAAGTAAAATGGCATGACAGTGTATTACAAGGAGTTAGGAGACGATGCTTCAAAATCAACTTATTCTCCGTCATTCTCCAACATCCAGTGGTTGTCACATTTTCGACATGGCAGGCTTTAACTGGTTGGGAAGCCTTCACTGAAATGTTGCAATACTATGAATAAAAAATAAAAAAAGGACAAATAAACTTTGTTGACTATGGTGATCGCGCCATATTCCACGGTATTCTACGGCTAAACTATCCAGAAAAGCACTTCCTCGAATTCCTGACCAAGACAGCGCGGTTGCCTTGATGGCCTGCTCAAAACGTTGATCATCATTGGCTCGAAAGATACAGAACACTCTGGTCTGTGATCGGTCTATGGTACAGACCAGCTGATGAAACACCTTATCGCTATTTGGGTACACCATTGTTCCCACCCGAGCGGTCAGCTGTGTAATGTTACTCATGGAAAAATGTATCCCCTAGCAGGATATAGTGAAATAAAATTTAAAAATAAGACAACCAAATTCAGTTCAGATTCTATCTAATCACAGCCTTTTACCTGGTTGAATCAAATATTTGAGCCGGCAGTGATTCACGAATAAAAAATGACAAACCAGCAGTTGACTCTGTAACCCGGCTTATCCTGACTGCATTTGGCAACGGAATGTAGCACATGTTCAACAGTGGTGACTTAGCCCTTTATCTTTCCGATGAAATCCCGTAAATGACGTTTCCGTTATTCCCAGTGGACATCTTAGGTGGACAACGTGTTCTTAGTCTTTTTGACAGCATAATTTTTGTGACTGGACGCCGCATATAAAACCCTTATATCCCCTGACTACAAAAGAGGTTTTTTCGTTGAGCCAGCAGATTCATAAGACTTTCGGGCGCACGAGGATGCTGATGTGTAAGACTCTTCAATTATTGCATTCCTAGTGAGTATGCTTTTACACCCATATAAAATAAGATATTTGTACTAAAATCTCAAACGCGAGAAATTCGATCAATTTCGTCACTGCTTAGTATATTTTTTTCTGAATCAATTCCTTCTACATATAAATGAGTATTTTACTTGTCTTTCGAAAATGGCCAAATTTCTGACATTCATTCTTCAATCAGTAGTAAAACATTTTCCGTCTTTCTTCCACCAAGATCAAATAACGTTTGTTGTTTTAATGACTTTTCAGATTTTATCAATGTCTTTTCCTTGTTTATTTTGTTTTCCGTAGACAAAGCAAGGATAAAATATATGAAAGTATTTCCCAAATCTTCATAATCTATTTGCAGTTGTGACTCACTCAAAAATCGATATTTCAAACAACATCTTTTAATTAATTTCAGGAACAAAACTAATGTTCATCAACCAAATTTAGTTTGCATTCAAGAATAACTTGGCTGCTAACATGATGTACAGTATGTTGCGCTGTTCCACCCATCAAGTACTAGCTAGTTAGTTCGACGTTTTGAATTGCTATGGTTTTGTGTTCACAATAAGAGGGTTTTATTAGCGAAAAATTGGTCGCACTACTCCTATCCAGGTCCTCAATACGGTAACAGATGCCTTTGGTAAAACTTGTTCTGTTCACTCTCTATAAATAGAGCAAAGGTCATAAGGACAGTCAGTTAGCTCACCAGTTGATGAATAGTACAAAAACCCTTGCATGTTGACTGCCACGAACTGGTGCACGTTTTCAAGGAAAACGTCATTTACAGTGTAAACGTACACATTATCTTCAATCAAGACAACTCCTGATAAGTAACCAGGTCTTTCTGGAGTAGACTACTTGTTCTCAAAGGAATGAAAGACAACCTACTACTTCTAATTAGTTGGCTTAGAAAGGGTCATGCACCCCGCTTTCCTTCAAAAACAATGAGAACACGGTAATAAGCTGCTTGGAGAGTTGAATTATTTTATACCCGGTGGTTCAAAGGACTGTGAAATAGATGCCGAGTATCTCAACCGTGATACTATTCATCATAATCAGTCGTGGAAAATTTAGACTGAAGGTCACTAATATATTTTTTAATTGGACCCAGCACATCTCTTTCCTCTTTTCGAGAAGGATAGCTGCGGTCAAACGAACTTAAATATCAGGCAATGAGGATAGTTATGGCTTGTGACTTTTCCATGTCAAACAAACAATACCTTGGACTAAGTGACCGGATAAGTGTATGACAATGAACAACAAATCCTGTTTGAGTCGAAGCCTATCAGTCCATTTACGTTGATATACATAAAATCTGGAAATTCGGTTGGTGGATCATCCACGCTTGGTTTCACATCCCACAGTGACCAACGAACATGACCACCGAGTTGGGCTTGTTTAATTACACAAGCTAAACGCAAAAACAATAATACAAATCAACGAATAAGGAACGTCATTCCCGAGTTTACAAGAATTATTATGAAAACGGCCAACCGACCACCAATTTGTCAGTTCTTATTTTTGTGTCCCGGCGACCCATAATAAAAGGGAAAGCAAGCCCATCAATCAGTGAAGGAAGTCAAAGTTCATTCAACAATTTTTTCCCAAATGAATCACGGCATATGACTATTATTCAGAGAAAAACACATTTGGTCACCCCACATATTCAGAGGCTTTTGAGTGATAATTCGATATGACCTTGTTTTGAGGTTTTTGTACACATCTTCCCTCAGTTGGTGATATCCGGAGTATTGTCGTCCTTAACTCCACGTTTTATGATGTATGTTAGCGAATCCAACATTGTTTTATCTTTGAAATGGAATATATAATTACCTTTCTATTCCAATCGAAAAACAAATTTCACTACATAGAACGTCCTAAAACTTCTCAGGTTCACCTAAGGCGGCAAAATGGGTTCAGTTTTACCTGATGATGTTTATGAGAAGGTCAAGTGATCAAAATCTAATCAATTTTCATCTTCCTTTGGCACTGTCACACTCAAACCTGGCTTCCTTCATTGACTCGACACAAAAATAGACTCTGGTCCCAGGGGGACTGTCACTTTCCGTGAGTTGTCATTTTGACTCCCAACCTTTTACAGCCATTGGTCCTCATGGCCTGGGATTCCCTTTCAATGTATTTGATGGTCAGTTTCCGGTTCCTCTTTGGAACACTGTGAGAATTAATTTTCCCTTGTTTCTATGGCACTTAATTTACTGGCAAAAGATTGGAATAGTCACCCTCAATACTTGCAAACCGATTTGAGATGCTTTTGATTTAATCAGCCACTGATGAATTGAAAAATATTTGTGAATATTTTCGGTGTAATTCTGTGAATGAATCTCCAGGTATGGAAAGCAGTCGACGATTATGTGGCAGAGATAAGAATTTGCATGTCTGATTTGATCTATATTTGCGCCTAAAGGCCAAATTAGTTAGCGGAACCGGACAATGCGACTAGTATGAATGCACACTACATTTGCCCGTCTAAAGTCACTTCGAACAGCTATACAGCGTTTGTCTTCCCATCGTACAACTGAATAACCACCAACCTACTCAATCCGAGTTACGCCAGAAAAAATATATGTCGTGCCGAAAGTTTCATTCTTCTCCAGGTTTTTCATATTTTACTGTGCACATTTCCTTTGATTTACTGAAACCATCAAGGTGGTAAACAGAGAAAACTCAAATTCAGTCCATCGAGCACAGCTATAACATATTATAGAACATGTTTACCTGGACTGTGCAAATTCCTATAATCAGCAAAATTCGAAAAGCATTCCGCCTTCATTTTTGCACAGAAATAATAATCATTTAAAACTTAAACCAGCACACGGCAGTCCCAATCTTCCAGTCTCTAGCAGGAGTGTTGGGTATCAAACAAAATTCTTCACTAAAATATGAATGAAAAAGCAGGCAGACATTTTTTTTTATCATTGAAGCATTTCGTTGAACAACAATCCGTTTCTGCAACTCGGTATTTCATTTCCGTTGTGAATAAAAAAGGTTGAATGGACTACGTATTTTTCTGGAATAGGAATCGCGTATATGGATTCCTTTTTTTTGTCAAAGCTGCATCTACAGGATCGTGGGATGCATGGGTCAATAATGAATGAATTCACAGATTTTATTTACTTTTTTGTCAGTTTTCTATTCGTCTACACCAGAACTGTGGTCGGGTTTGATCAAGGTCAATCCCCTGACAAAATCAAGCCGAATAAGGGTGCATTCAGTCACGCACACGCTTAGGGAAACGGGCAAGTAAGCATCTGGTTCCAAAATGTGTGTGTGGCACAAAGTAGATGACCCGGTCATAAGGAACGGGTGTGTGTTGAAGCGCAATGAGGTTGTCTTGGGCTGTGATTTGCATGTACACATATTTATGTATACGCATATCAATCGGATTATCTCCCACTTCCACACAAAATGTTCACTTTTAGCCCCGTTGGTGGTCCAGAAAATGCACAATATGTGGACCGAGATTTGGCAGGATCTATAAAGTCATAGTCGACCGGGACGCGTTATCCGAAACTATAAACTGATGCACGTTTCTTTAAAGTGCTGGCAAATTTTCCCCCAGGCTTCACAAAAAGTGCAGTTGAATAATTTCTGTTTTTGCCTTTATGGAGATCATATTCTTTGTGAAAAACACTTCGTCGTGCTGTGGCATTTTGAGGGAAATGAAAGTACCCTAAGAGCACACTGTTATTTCTGGTTAAAATCACGTGTACTAGGCAGACAATCCAGCTATATTCCTCTCATCAGTGGACATACTGCTGCCTAGTCATGGTTTTTATTTATGCTTCAGCGGGAACAGTATAATTTGATTGATTCTGTTATACGCTGATTTGTCTTACTCATTTGCACATCTTTTTGTAACACAAATGATATGGATGGAGGAAAATCATGCCGTCTCTCACAAGAAGAACAGGAAATACGTTTGTCAAGGCAAAAGTGTCTGACGGGCTCGCCTAATGTCATTCATTTTTTCTTTACTAAACTAACGGAATGTTCCGGTTTCCAATAAATATTTCTTCAACGCAGCGAAGATAATATGAGTACATAACGGGCGGCGCTTATCCGACTTTGAAATCCGTGTTACCCACTAGAAGTAAACCACTGTACTCCGGTGAGGCTACGGTTTACCATCAGTTGGCTGTTGAACGGCTTAACAAAGTATTGTTCTCCGTTTACCGTTGCTCCAGATTTTCTTTCTGTTAGAGAGAAATATGGTGGACAATTCAGAAAAACGTGTTTTCGGGAGGATCATGGTTGACTTGCCGATGACAAAAGCCATCTGCGATGAGTCTTATCTTCATCAGCTTAACAATAAGTCTCATTTATTAAGAAACCAATTTTGGGCTCCTGAACTTCACACTAAATCCTCATGCTGACCAACGTCACACTATTCCAGTCGTCAACGGATAGCAGCTCGACCAACGTGACTGATGTCAAGTTCTGTAAACTCATATTGCAAGCCTGTGTTTTGAAATTAAAATTATAAGAACGAAGAAAAATATCGTTCAGTGAATTTCTACTATACGGGCACGGGGCGCATGTGGATATAGCTCAAAAATATCACTTAGTCGCTGAATTCAGAGTGTGTTCTTTTCCGATGCGGCTTTTTTATCATCTCAGATCATCTTTGTTAACAAACTTTAGATCTTGGCTAATATTATTATTAATACTCTATCCTGAGTACGATTTTAATGGGATTTCAGCTGCAATGAAAAATAAATGAGAATTTACGCACGCCAAAATGGGGCTAACATCTCAGATAAAATTTTGCCCTTGTCCATTAAAACAAGTGCAGTGAAGGGAACTAATGAATTTCTGTGCGGGATTAACTTTGAACAGGGCAGTCGAAAAATGGAACGGGTCACTCGGTGTGATTCGTTCAGAGAAAGATCACAATGCAGTGGGTGTGAACAGTCGGCAATAATCTTATTAGCAAATGAAGTAGATGCTATTGTAGGCCTACCACATAATTCTGATATGAGCTCTCGTAAAGCTGTACAAGAAACACGACTGGCAATCCGAAGACCCATACGAAGGGTGTGGTGGTCCCATTTCAACAGATCAGGAAAAACTACGGGAGAACAATGTAGAACTATGGCAAATATTCATTGGTGTATGGAGGCAGAAATGATAGGCTATTGAGCACTAACCTGTCGAGGTTCACGAATCTGAAGGGAAGCAATTTTTCAGCAGTCATTTCTACATTTGAGGACTAATGAGTTCTCGTGTAATGTACCACCGAGGTATTTCATGTGGATCACACGTGCAAGTAGATTAAGGTAAACAGAGTTGCTGTCTTCGGTAGAACGCAGTCGTAAATTTGACAAATGCACTCTTAACATGTAGCTCTGTTCAACGGAAAGCCAGACTGTCCAGAATAGCTTTGGAGGTGTACAGTACTTTCTTGAAACTCATCTATGTCGGACTTCTGAGAGACAGACTGAACCAAAACAACGTAATCATCATACTTGACTAGGCTGTCTTGGTGGGTTACAGTCAAGTCTTCCATGTTAGTAGTGAATAAGTACGGAGAAAGAACAACAGCTTGAAGAGCACCAGAACTGTTTTGAGGATGTCTGGAAACTTTTCTTTCAATTTAGTTACATTGAGCCCTACCAGAGAAGTAGTCTCACAGTCGGTTAGGCTAATATGTAGACAACTGAAAGATCCCAAATTTCCGAAAACCAAGGGTCACGGTACACTGTCAAACCCTGATGAACGACCAAGAAAGACACGTCTTACTGATTTGTACGAATCATTGAGGGATTTTGTAGTGAAATGGACCACCCACGCTACTCCATCAATCGTGAGAAGCAGGGGTTTGCACACAAACTGGTACTGGTCAGTGGGACTTCTGACTGTGTTATTAAGGCTCTGAAGTACAGCTCGTTCAACCAGTTTCAAAGCCGACGAGTAAGGTACTGTTGGGTGGATTTTCTTAGTTTCCTGTTTGACAACCCGACCCTTTGGGTGTGGGAATGACTGAAACAGGACTCTGACAGTTAGGAGTGGAGAAGGATTCAAAATAGTGGTTGATAAGAGAGGTCATTAATTCACAGATAGGTCCACCCCCATGTTTGTGTGCTGCCAAGTATAGGCTGTCCACTCCAAAAGCTTCGGTTAACTAGGTGGGAAAGCAAATGCTGAAGTTGGGGAAGATGCTCCCCGTTGTAAAACATATCGAAAGGGAACTGCTAAATCTGTGTTGTAACCGGGAGAACGCGAGAAAAGAAGAATCGTTGAACGGAGAACGGTCTCTTAAGATAAGTTCCTGTGAGAAAAACTGATCTTTTTGGTTTGTGTATAAGTGGCCGTGTTTTTAGTATATTTTTGACGGAGCTGTAAAGTTCTATGATCACTGGTACAGAGAAGCGTGCTGAGTCTGGCGGCAAACAGTTCTGAATGATTAGTAAGGATATAATCCAACAGTGAGTCAAATAGGGTCGGGCGAGACAAATATAAATGAGGTGGATACTTAGATACATGATTAAGGTCTCCTACAAAGGTATTAGAACCCCTTCTATCAAATGTCTAAGGAGGGGTGGGGATGAATAGTGGAAGGGGTCAACTAGGCCTGGTGAGATTTGTGGTGCCATGTAAACATTTGTGATGATATTATGGTCAAAACGAGAAAGTTTAAGATGACATGCGACCGATGCGCGGTCAGTCCCAGTAGAGGAGTAGGATAAAATGACACTGGACCTGGACAAGCCACCACCTCCTTTCTTCGTGGAATTCCACTTCTCCTGGCGGAAGTGTGAATAGTTTTCCATTTCAAGCATAAACTCATCCACCTCAGCATTCAGCCAGGTTTCCTGAAGGCAAGCCACACACATTTTTGAAATCAATGATGCATAAGCAGGTCAGTTAGCTCCGGAAGCTTGTTGAGCAAAGAAAGCGCGTTGCTGCGCATTATGCTGGGAGCTGTCATTTAATCCGGTGGTGCGCGGCTAAGGTCAACCTGCCACCTGGCTCTTTTGAGTTCCCTCACTAAACACCTCCGATTAGCATCATCGTTATTTGGGAGTAGGTGACCCAAAACTTGCCAACATATGTTCTTTGTTGATAGCGTAAATCGTTTTGAATGTGCTCGCGAGGACAACATCGAGGTAAAGGACTGTGTTTACAAAATTATTCCAACAAAAAGGGGCCAGAATTTTTAGAGCAGCCGTTGAAAGCGCGCGTTTACATGGCTAATCCGAAGTGAGAGGCTAGGACCTCCGGCCCATCATATATTTTGATCTACTTAGAGGCTTATTATTCAAATCATGGTTTCTCGTTCTCCTAAATAGTAAGGTGAACTCTAGGGAATATGTTACTTTTTCGTTTCTTTGTGCTTGTGCTTAAAAATGTCTTGTTACAGAAGAATCAGTAATGTGGGTTGTCTATCTAAAGGGGAGGTCTGTAAATTCTTCAGAATAAAGCATGGGCATCAGCTAGGCAGACTGCAAGTGATTTCGAGAAGAAAAAGTCATTTCTGGTGAAAGTAGCATTGCTTTCAAATATCTATGAGAATACCCTGCGAAATTTAAGGTGCTGATTTCAGTCGGAAAAATGTCTACTATTCACTCGATCAAACCACTATGACAAGAGAACAACAATTACCACGTCGAGAAAAGCTTGAAGGGCAAATTTCAGGGCAACGCTGAAGGGCACTGTATCATGTAGAGTTATTGTTTCATAAATTATTGATAGCCAGCCCAGGTTTATCAGTGGTTCAGCTTTCGACCACCAGTCTTCCAACTCGGGTTCGATTCCCTGTGGGGACGTGACAAATGCGCACTGCTTATGATTCCTAACAAAGCAAATGAAAAGGCTCTACAGAGCCTCAGTGGATTTCGATGGGGGGGATTAGGGATGATTTTGCATTGCAGATCACATTTTATGCCAATATATTATTTATAAATTTCGCTCTAAAACAACACACTTTAACACAGGCGCGTATCTTTCGGCGAGCAAGCTGAGTAGGTTTGTCCCGGCAGACTAACCAAACTATTACGTGAACTAATTTCACAGTTGCTGATCTCTTTTCTTGCTTCCGAACCAACGATTTCCATTTTGCTGATTAGGTTGTGAGGAATCTATCTGACTTCGATGCGGTTATCGTGACACGTATGTAGCTAATGTTTCTAACGGAAGTTTCACATTGCGAATACATGACAATCAGATTCCAACTACCCCGTGTGCTTGAGTAAACCATATTCACTATGGCGATGGGGTCTTAGCTTAACTAAGAAAAGTTTCCCGAAGTTTTTCCTTCAGCTTCTAAGGGTAAATGAGCATGGGTAATTGGCATATTTCAGACAAAAAGCAATATGAATGGCTGTTCTAGTGACCACCGGTTCGATACGGACCCACCGAGGACAAATCAAAGTTCATACTCCGAGAAACAGAACAACGGGTGGTCAGTCTATGCAGTCGCTAGAATAAGATCTATTATTTAACCATAATGTGTAGTTCGTTTTGGTGTGCCTCATCAGTTCTCGTTGAATACACAGATTATATGTGCTTGTATTCGTTATAAGAGCCAAATGCGCAAACGTATAACTTCAATATTTACAATGAAAACGCAGTTGGTACGTGCGAGTTCTGTATACCCCTTAATCACTTGAAATTGTGAAAGTGGCGGTAAGTAGGATGAAGCAATTAGGTTTTTCATTTCCAGAAAACCCCAAGTTTTATTATCTTATTGTGTAACATCATTTGGCAGTTTCGTATGAAATGACTTATCCAATTATCTGCCGCTGTTGTTATTATTTTTTAATAATTCCTATACTGTACAAACTGAAATCCCATACGGTTCTTCAGATTTCCTGCGTAGATGGCCCACCAGCTTCAAATTTTCACGCGTTTCTTTTCTTCTCATTCGGTTTAGACCCTCAGGCCAGCACAGCGTACTCCGTAATACGAAATAATTGTCCTCTTATGGTCGTAAATTTCTGTATCTGAGTTTTACTTTCTGAAAAATTTGGTTTCTTTGAAATATTACGACGCAAAAACCTCAGCATCAAAGAATCCAATCACTGTGATAACTGGTTTTACGAAAAACGGGGAAATAAAGTTTTCTTTTTCAAACTACTTTCATGACGTGTATCCATAGGAGGGATGCCAAGTTTGAAACTGACATACGGTGCTGTCTTGCCAACCATCATTCAGAATGTGTATGCTTGTAAACAAGTAGCACTATTAATTCACGAGTTGATATACCATGTAAAGTTATTGTAAAAGTCGTAGTAAGTAGTAGCCAGGCATTACTTTTATACTTTGTCACCTTCATTTTTCCCGGATTTGTTCTTATTTTCAGCATCTCAATTGCCCAGGGTCGTGTGATTCATCATACTTCCAATCTACCCTAGAAATAAATTAAAACTTTCAGCTTTACATTTCTTTCCAAAAGCAAATTAGTTTTTGTTTCTCTATTCACAGTGGGTGAATGTCCTTCAGATATAACTTACATTTAAAGGTTCTTTAAAGATCTCTCAAATGAGTGCCAGAAAAGGGGCAAACTTATACACACTACTTTGAATAAGATATAAACCTCGGAAATGGCTAACAACCGACAGCGCATTTTGTCAGCAGTGGGTTTATCTTTAGAAGTCAATATTGAGTTCGTGGTTCATGCAGTATTCTCAACTCAAGTCCCATTCAAAACAGATAAGAATGAGCAGAACATCATTATTCATATTATTTTATAAAACCCTAACCTTTTATGAAAAATCAAATTGGTGAGCAAGAACAAATTCAACTATAACGATTTTTGAGGTCATGAATAGTTCTACGCGTTATACTTTCACAGAACAAAAAAAGAATTGTATCTTACTGACCGTTTTCTCTGGCCTCAAGTATTCATGTGTATGTGTGCGTACAATGCATTCTTAGTACTTAATGAAAAAAACCAAAATAATGAAAATCTGGGCAAAAACTACTCAGAACACCGTCAATCATATCCACGACAAAATAAATGTTGATCGATTCTTCACAAATGAACAGTGTTCAGCTTATTTTAGAAAGCCCTCGGCCATAGACACTTATCCGAGCAGCACGGGTTGGGTGGGGGGGGGAATTCAGTCATCCACTAAGACGGTTTCAACGTAATCCCACAATGGTCTTTCTCCTTTGTGCGAAGTGAATAAGCGTGCAGCAGATCGATATCATCCCAGTGTAAAGGGGGCCTTAAAAATCAATAATTCCCACATATGGACTTCGTTGTTGTCTATGTTTACAGCAATAACCTGATTTGAATCTATGGAGCTTGCATCGAAGGAGAGTCCGTTTATGGAATCAAACCGTGATTCTTCCGAACTGCATTCATCGGTTAACGCGGCTTACCTTTAGAACGAGGGCACATGGTCCCACGTACGGATTGTCAGTATGAGTAGTATGGACTATCCGTCCTTGCACGTTTCATTCGATTCAAGTGATATTGCAGCTGTAAACCAAAAGTGGAGTGATCAGGAATAAGGGTGACAAGGCATAATAACACCGGGTACGCATACCTGGTGAGCGGTAACAACCGCAAAATCGCCCGTGTGCTTTCGGGGAAATTTCGTCCTGTCATTTAGATACAATGCCATACTACTCGTATTGAGAATTGTCTAAGTTTGTTTGAAAATTTTCAGATTTGATTTTTGCTCCAAACGGCGACCGCTCCTATGAAGGCCGTCTTTGTCGTTTGTTGATATAACAAAGAATTTGTTCAAGTCGTCTATACTACATTACTAACCATTTTGCATACACGCGCGTTTAACTACCTTTTTGACATTTGAAAGAATGTAGATTCCACCAAGTTTGGTTTTGAAATTTGGTAACTTCAAAGCACGAGCATTTTCACTTTTCCCTAGTATAAGAAGCTTAGTGAAGGAAGGTGGAAATAATTTGAGAACATTTTTGTCATTGGCGACCTGAAGTGGAAATACTGTTCAGAGTTTTAGTAATTAATATGTCCATAATTCTTTAACAGTTGTTTTTTCCCCGCGGGCTCCCACCATGTTCATAAACTCGTGATATTTGTAAATCGCAGGTCTTTGCACATAACTGAACTGACTCCGCTATCAGTCATTTCAACTTCAGCCCCGTGATACACAACTGCATCGAAGAAAACAAGAGCCTCTTACTAGGAATTCTCCAACGATATTCGTTTCAGACAGAGATTTTGCAGAAGACAACAACAAATTCTGTTTTTTTGGAAATGTCCCTACAACAGCTGTTGCGAGGTAGTTCTGTCAATGAACGAAGTCCACAAAGAACTGCGAGATTAGCAAAATATATCCATGACTTTCCAAAAAACATGCCGTCAACCACAAATTTCCCTTTAAATGCTGTCATTTACGATTCATCAAAGATCAATTTTGTACCGCAAAATGTTCATTTATTAAAAGTCACCACTCTTGTCACAATAAGCCTAGTAGATAAATTTCAAATGAATCGATAAGAGCTAACCTCTGCTAGTTCGATTTTAGCTGTAATCAAATCAAAATTAAAATATTTTGCTATCAAGTGCAGTTATTCTACCTGCCTATCGAGATCCGATTGTTTCACGTAGGACATAAAGTCCTCAATCATTTTAGTCTTGTTGGTTTAATATACTGCTTAAAAAATCCTCCATAAATAAACAAGCATTCCCGACTCCAGTAAGTCAGTGATCAGAACGTACGTCGCATCCATTGAGTTTTTAGCTCAGTTCGTTCCATCCTTTTCATTGTGAAGTAAATATTATGTTGACGTCTGATGGTAGATTAGGTTGGTAGGTTAGTGCATCGGGATCATTATCCATCTTTCCTTCGTTAGTTACCAAAAATAAATCGATTTTTGAAAGATAGATTGAATTTAATACTAGTCTGTCAGTCGCAGGCGCAGGTACAGTAACAATTGGATCAGTAAAAAACGGAGCTTTTACTTCAATAATGAAAATCTTGAAGCCATTGTGATTGCATGGGATGACTCTCAACGTGACTAGCTGCACAGTAAACATTTTTACATCACAACTAACATGTGAGATGTGTTTTCTAATCCTGAGCACACGTTCATTACAAAAAACAATCTATTTGCAGTTGTTGACGAACCCTTTAGAGTGGATAGCACCACAAAAAATAAAAATAATTGAGCATACGGAAGTTCATTCATATTAGGTTTCCATATAACCTTTGCCCAAAGGTTTGAACATTGGTTACTGTAACTCCTTGTCTAAGATTACGCTTTATGTATTTAGTTACATTGTATAAACAAGGTGTTTATATATATATATATATATATATATATATATATATATATATATATATATATATATAGTTAAAAAGGATTGAAAACTAACTTGTTTACAAACCTGTGCATTCATTTGCACCCTTTAGGAAATCACTGACAGTCTATCGTCAATCACATGAAAAACAGCCTAGTAGTCAGAACGACCCGTAGGGTATGCCCGTGTGATCAAACTAATTGCAAATCAACAAATGGAAAAATACACATAGGCAGCTTTTTATACCAAGCAATTCCATGAACTTTCTTACAGCGAATATCCAAACAGTGTATGCGAACAAAACTGAAGATGACCGGATGGACCTCGAAAAATGAACAAACTTCATTACAAAAATATAAATGTTTGATACAAATAACTTTTGTGACTGATTTTGTTGAAACTCAAAAGGTTTTTTCATCCCGTGTATGTGTTTATTCTACTCCCGTTTTCGTTGATGTAGTGAAGGTGAGTTTTAATCCAAATTCCAGTAGGTTACAAGAATAATACAAGATTACCGTACTGCTAACAATTCATTTTGTCTCTCACAACCCAGAATATTTGAAATATTGCCTTTTCGGAGCAGGACGGTTTTGAAACTTCCATAGTTTTGCAAACTTGCATGCCGAAAGAAGCCCTACCCACAACCTGGTTCACCAGTATATCATATTTATTGCTGTCAGTGCCCATTTGGGCAAGAGGATTAATAACCACTTCATTCTTACCACTAAACCTTGCTGGTCGATAAACATGCATCGCCAATTTGCATCCAGTGACCTTCAAACAAATGCCAAGCATGAACATCTTCCCGTTTTTATTTCAAGTAGGTTGCACCCACTTCACTAAAACCTGCGTATACTTGAAAATTTCTCAATTTTTCAGCGTCCTCTACCCATCTTTGGTAAAATTATTCACATATGTCGTGCCGTCACGTTGACCGATTATCCAAAAAAAAACGGAAGATGCAAAGTCAAAACCAAATGAATAATGTTGACGAGTTTTAGAACCGATATGATTTTTCTCTCTTTACTTAAGAGTTAGCCGAGGTTCAAACGCAACCTCCTGGACAAAATATTTACAATTTTGTACAACTAACTGCCATATTGAAAACGCATAGTATAACCAACTAATACATATTCATTACAGTTGTTAACAGAACCATATCTTGTGGAAATATACTCTGTTTTTCACTTTGGAATGCCCACCTGGTGCGCAATACGCCTACCTCTTTGATGGCGTAAACTAGGCAATTCTGTTACTGAACTAAGCAATTACCAAACTCGAATCTTGAGAGGTAAATGATGAAAACAGGTTGCTTATCTTTCTCGATATATTCTACTCCCAGACCATCTGTTGGATAATTCACTGTTTCGCGTACAACCAGCAAGACCTATTTTGTCACATGGGTATGTGATAAGATTCTTCGCGGAGGACCATTTCATCTCTACAAACCATCAAAGCACTGTACGGCTGGATCTCCTAGGACTCATCAGCACAGCACATACACTGAGCCCGAGTTGAGTGACTGGTGGTCGAACACCCACATAGCAGACTATCCGGGTTGGCTGTCAACATAATTTACCACCAGCTCTACACGACGCAACTTTCTTCCGTCACCGGTTTTGCACGGTGCCTACTAGTTTTTCGCACAGAATTTGACCCCATCAGACATATTTATCTGCAGATTTGTCGGAACGTTTGGTTCTCCGCTGGAAGCAGAGAGTATATCTTAGAAATTAGTCAGTGTCTCGTGTGTAATTGATGAAAACCCTGGCAATAACGTAATGACGAGTGTGCGGTTCGTGCATTGTTGCTTTGTGATTTATGTGGAATAAAGAATGAAAGCGGCTATTCAGTTGAAAAAATGTTCACCACGGCGTTCAATTACGGACCCAGAAACACTCATTAGTGATCAAACTGTAATGTGTAAAAATGGTTTTGAGCTGCGATCAGTGAATGTGGCATTGTAGAAACTATTGGAGAGGGGCCCATAGGATGACTGAGGGCACTCAGAAAAAGATCTACGAAGAGCTGATGATCGAACTCAAATCGAACTCCTTCAAGTCCTACCACTTTTATTATTAGTCATTTTGTACACACTCTTCTGTACACAACTTTATCTTGTCTTACCAAATTAAGAAGCGAAAAATGCATGAAAATGTCTTATCACGAGCTAGACGGCTTCGGTACTCAGTTAAAAAAGATTAATGCTAAGTGATCGGGACGTATTGCATACAGTGACGAAAGAAACTCCATCCATATAGTTCAAAGTGAGAAGTCCCATATAATCACTAATATGCCTATATTCCAGCGGTATAACATACTTCTGAGGGAACGATCTTTAACCAGCCAGTGAGATCATTACAACGCAACATGGTCAATCCAAGATCGAGATAACGTACCTTATAGATGCAACCGTACACCTTAGCCACCTTAGCCAACTGCATTTCCGAGAAGCCCCCGAATGCATAGTTCACATGCAACCTTTTACTGCATTGGTCAATCTATATCGATTTCCAGTCGATAAAATGCTAATTCGTTTCATTCTCGATTTCGTTTACTCTCTTGAACACAAAGTTCATCAAAGATGTGCTTGCTGAATCGAGCACATCATTTTCGCCTCCAAAGTCCAATGTGGAGAAACTGCACCAGCCTTGCTCTTCAACAATGGCAGTTTCCATAGAAGTATTTCGATATGAGCTACAAAGTCAAAATTGGTCAACCCGGGAAATGAGGCCGTCGCCAGGCCAGTATATTATTCATCTCCCGGTGCAATGTGGTGCCTGATGCAATCAATGGTTACCTTCGCGGAAGAATGTAACCTACTTTTGTCCAGCTCGTTACCAACCTGACCTATTCAGACATTACATTGTTCATCACCACTGAAAGCCTCAGGATCCGGTTTCAAATACCAATTAAATGGTCATTAACTCGACAGTTTGATACGGTCGCATCCAGCATCTTGCAAATGATCCAGACGGTGTTCAACAACAAAAGCCTTCCTCCCCAGGCAAAATGTAAATTTTATTTTCTAATAAAACATTAATAACTTAGTCCAGTGTAAGCTCCGAGAATCATTTTTCCATTTCATCTTCATCAGGCAGCTTACTCACACTCTAAATAGTCTCACCATCATTATCAAATAAATATTCCTAAACTCCCCGATGAGTCGATAAACGGTTTTTAACAAAATCTCTTTGCAGAATTTGGTCTACAATAATTTTATTACTCTCAGCTTAGACACGATTCCGATAACTAAAATCCAAGCTGTCCCAAGAAGAAAGTAGTGGAAATGAAACTTCAACTGAAGAGCCGAAAATGGGCTCAGTGGGTCACATGCCGTAAAGAGTAGGATTACGGGGGAATTCTCCCCACCATTGAGGAGTTCACACCTCGTACTTGCGGTTGGATATCCTGTGAATTTCTTCACTTACGGCCACCGCTTGTTAACTGTTTTGCTGACCACACGCAATCTGATTTACAGTGAACTTCGTAGATGTGCTACGGCAAACAAACAATGACGCCACCATCTGAGAAGAATTCGACGGAATGTGCTTCAGAATGATGGCAGCACTAATCAGCGTGGAAATTTAAAACGTACGGTTAGCAAATAATTTATCTGGAACGTAGAAGCACAAAACCACATTTTGGCACGTCCTAGTGAGTGGACGACCTTTACCGGCTTGAATGAATATAAGCTGATAAAGCACGGAGACTAGAACAACTAATTTGGATACATAAATCAACTTTGATTTCCAGTATTCAACGATCGAATCATACAAGAATACAATTCAGGGAGAACTGCTGGTGTGTATGAGAAACAGAGAAACATAATGATATGGAGAAGACAACAAAACAATACAAACAAAATGGACTGGGAATAGTTCAGTAAAACCAAAATTAACAAAACGGATAACAGGCAGCTTGGGGGAAAGCCCAGGAATAATTTTACTGCAAATTGGTAGAGTGCAGAATCGTCGACAAATAAAAGAATAGCGATCATCCACGGGGAGAAAGTTGTAACAAGTAAGGTAGATGATATGCACGTTCGCAATGATCATCCAAATGAGATCCAGTGAATAAAATAAATAAATAACTTCCAACATGGATTCACAGTGATCGCAATATCCAGGTCCGATCAAACAGTCAAAAGGTAATGAGCTCATATCGTCCTCCATCGATTAGCAATTGCATAGTCTCATTGTTTGACTACAGCAATTCCTTCGACAAATTTTCAAAATGAAATAGCCGTGAAACTCTAGGTCACAACATAGAGTGAAACAGAAGACGATTATCTATACATTCAAGCCCAATTATAACGAGGTTCAGAGAGAGAGAAAATCGATCAGGGACAAAAATTTGCAAACGGGAACACCAAATAATTTCCGATTTCATAAAATATAATAAACAGAAAGTGCAAAAATACAATCGGACAATTCAAGAAACAGAAAATTTCATCAGGAGAATTTACTGAGAACAAGAGAATGAAAGCCTCGGTCGAATCACTGCATATGACATAAATATGTATTTCTGGACTGAGAAAGATTTCTAGGTAATATTGGTGCGTAAAAGTACGTTTGATTAAAAAAACTGGAGTGTTTAAATAGGAAGTGGCTTTGTCGGTACGCGCCATATGTGACCTTTTGATATCGACGGAAACGGTAGAAAACCAGATTTGAGTGAAATGAAATTTTCAAAGCTTTATGAAGAAATTGAGTTATTTATTCACCCGTAAGTAGCCGTCAACTTTCGAGAAAGGGAGATTGTCCCGACTTTACTGACAGTTTAATTTTGTTATGCAAATGATAGTTTGTACTGACCTTCTGAATTGTTGCTTGTGTGCAGTTATTTATCAGAAGAAACATAATCAGGACAAAGCGAGCTCACTTCGGATAAATAAAATGTGATGATTCAGGTTGTTACACTAGAGTTACTTATGTGTTGCTAGACTAAGGAGACTTTCGTTGTAAAGGTTTAGATTGCTACTGAAAACCGTGAACAATTAACGTTATTTCGAAATGCACCACAAAGATTGGAAAACTGACAGTCCGAACAGGGTAAATTTACATAGTCAATTAGACGATCTTGGAGTCAGTACCACGAGGATTGGTTCCGATGAGGACAAGACGGGTCGTTTTATAGAAGAAAACCCTCGAATGTTCAATGAGATGCCGATTTGCCTCCGGATTACCAGAGAAACTCCAGTCAATATATTGTGCCCTCGATGGACTTACATCGAATGAATATCCATGCATGATGTCAATTCTCCTTAGAAATTATCATCACAGAGGTTTTCGAATTCCTACTTTTTGGTCCTTGACATGAGAGTAACTAGAATCAGTTCGAAGCCATTCAGCTCTCCTGTAACTGGGCATTGAAAAAACACCAAGTTAGAGCACCAATCTAGCTGACAATGAATGGAGATGATCAGTTTTTGTAATTCAGAACACCCGGTTATTGATGAAGTAGACAAAGTGGTCGAAAAAACGTTTATTTTATAGAATAAATGCAGCATGCTTCCGGACACTACAACCGGAGATTTGACAGTTATTGGATGATAATTAGATGCACGAAATGAAATTATTCAAAAGCGCATGAACAACTACAAACTTGTTCTAAAACCATGGATATATATATATATATATATATATATATATATATATATATGACTGAAATACCGAGGACATTTCAGTTGTCGACATGTACATGTGTGTCAGTGGAAATCCTCAAGTAAAACGTTCTTAATTTCGTAATCCCCAAAAACATTCTGTATCCAGCTGTAGGCTTTAAATGAATAAGTAATTGGAAAGCTGTTCATCATGGTCACTTTCTTATCGGTCGCTTACGAACCTTTGGTACATCTACACTGGAAGTGCAATAAAGCATTTCTCTGTCGAAGGGGATGGCGTTTTCGCGCTTCTAATATGGTTAAAATATCACCAAAATTGTCAGGAAGTTTGGTGACTGAGCCACATTGTGGAGACCGTCTGGAAGCCGTGGGTGTCAGGGAAAACTTCCACCATCATTCCTTATTTGGGATAGAAAAATGGTACATATGGGAATTGCCCAATTTTTGTAAACTGATAATTTGTGACCTCGTTATGATGAACGTCTTGTACGTGCAATCGATTTTGCTGCAAGTTGGCGTTTTTCTCGCAGAAGCCGTTTCCGGTTTGGGAAAAGCAGTCGAAGGTTCATCCATGCGGAGTTTCGACGAAGTCAGCAGTTTTACACTGGACGGGTTTATTTCAAATATCATTTGATTCACTGAAATCTCACCTGACAAGTGAATAATCCGTTAGGTTTTCTGCACTTCGGTTGTTCAACGTTTGATCCGCACCTGAGATTGATGCGGGAGATTGAAAGTTCCGTAAACTACCTGTGTATGTGACACCGGGATAAACGAGGAGGAATTTCTTGTGCGTGGCACATCAGAATATCAATAAAATAATCTAATAACTCGCAGCCAACGCTGCTGTCGACACGAGCGAACTTTTGTCCTCGCAGCTACCGAACACAGTGATCTCATCACCTCATTCAGTTAGCAGAAATCGACCATATATTCCGTCCTAAGTGAATGGGTTCCATAACAGTCGTTCAAAGATCAATCGCAAAAGCTGGTGAGATTCACACAGCGGAAGATTTTTAATGTTTTCAAAAATGACCTTGTTTGGCGATCCTCGGGACTTTCGTCTCTAATCCCAAAGCTAGAGCGTTCAGCATGCAGCTTCTAAGCACTGGACGAGTTAAAATTTAAAAATCGACAACAAATTTGCTCCAAACGTGGAAATATGATTTGCCCAGGTTTTGATATGACTGCTATAATTATAACTGAATAATGTCACGAAATTCTTCGGGGAATAAGAATGTCTTCACAAAAAAAATTGAACTTTATCGGTAAGTTTCGTAGATAACAAAGAAAATCCTCATCGACGTGCTAATCAGCAGGTCCGTTGTATTTATTCTCAGACACTTTTTTGAAACCTCTTTATGAGAAAGCGGTAATTTTCACAATATACATTATTCAAGGAAAAATTGGTGGGCGGGAGTAAATGCTATATCTCGTGACCCGGTTTGGTCGGCCATCGATGAGACTAGCCATCTATATCTGGCAAGATTGAGTTACAGAAAATAGTAGCTATTTTATTTTGGGAAAGAAACGTATTATGAGATAATTTGTGAGAGTTGACTGCGATTGTCTGGACAGCCTTATGTACGGTCATCACCACTGATGATATTTATATTGAACTATCTTTCACTAATAGTCATTCAAGGTTTTACTGATATAGCATTTCATGGAATATGGTAGAAACCATCAACAGTGTCTGTTTGCTTACATGTACAAATTTGTAATTTCATAGGGACCTTTTTATAGATTGTTCTCGAGGTTGGGATAATCAATCTGCTTGTGTCCGTCCCAGGTGTCTTTGACAAGGTTGATCTGTGTCTGTGATAATCGGTCGTTGAGATGAAGACTAGATATCATTATCGTATATCAACCAAGGCAGTTGAACAATAAAATATATTCGCAGATCTTGATCTGTATTGCAAAGAATCGCGATCAGTCAGTTCCTTTGAGAATTACCAATTCACACCAATTTCATGCTGCCTTAGTACACTCTAACACGCACACAATGTCCTATTCAACTGCAATTGTTTAATCCGTCAGTGTACCTAATCTTGTTTAAGTAGGAGCATAACCGAATTTCCCTTGATAACCACGACGAGGACGATGAAGACAACAACAAGAACAAAAACAACAACAAAAAGAACAACAACCACAGCAACAACGAATTTACAGGCACATTTTATGGTCAAAAAGACTGGATGGACAAAAAGTCTTCCTGCTTCAGCAGACTCTACGTCTCTCCACTTCTGTGTCCGGTATATTTTGCCCAAACTTTGAACGAAAATAGAAATGGAAACGAATAGATAAGTATTTAATGCGAGAGATCGGCTTCGAATAGAATTTTATGGAGTGCTATGTTGTCATGCCACGTTAACGTTTGTATTGATTGGCCACTATTATTTGGTTCCAATTATGTGATGATCTATGTCGACAACTGAAATGTCCTCGGTATTTCAGTCATATATATATATATATATATATATATATATATATATCCATGGTTTTAGAACAAGTTTGTAGTTGTTCATGCGCTTTTGAATAATTTCATTTCGTGCATCTAATTATCATCCAATAACTGTCAAATCTCCGGTTGTAGTGTCCGGAAGCATGCTGCATTTATTCTATAAAATAAACGTTTTTTCGACCACTTTGTCTACTTCATCAATAACCGGGTGTTCTGAATTACAAAAACTGATCATCTCCATTCATTGTCAGCTAGATTGGTGCTCTAACTTGGTGTTTTTTCAATGCCCAGTTACAGGAGAGCTGAATGGCTTCGAACTGATTCTAGTTACTCTCATGTCAAGGACCAAAAAGTAGGAATTCGAAAACCTCTGTGATGATAATTTCTAAGGAGAATTGACATCATGCATGGATATTCATTCGATGTAAGTCCATCGAGGGCACAATATATTGACTGGAGTTTCTCTGGTAATCCGGAGGCAAATCGGCATCTCATTGAACATTCGAGGGTTTTCTTCTATAAAACGACCCGTCTTGTCCTCATCGGAACCAATCCTCGTGGTACTGACTCCAAGATCGTCTAATTGACTATGTAAATTTACCCTGTTCGGACTGTCAGTTTTCCAATCTTTGTGGTGCATTTCGAAATAACGTTAATTGTTCACGGTTTTCAGTAGCAATCTAAACCTTTACAACGAAAGTCTCCTTAGTCTAGCAACACATAAGTAACTCTAGTGTAACAACCTGAATCATCACATTTTATTTATCCGAAGTGAGCTCGCTTTGTCCTGATTATGTTTCTTCTGATAAATAACTGCACACAAGCAACAATTCAGAAGGTCAGTACAAACTATCATTTGCATAACAAAATTAAACTGTCAGTAAAGTCGGGACAATCTCCCTTTCTCGAAAGTTGACGGCTACTTACGGGTGAATAAATAACTCAATTTCTTCATAAAGCTTTGAAAATTTCATTTCACTCAAATCTGGTTTTCTACCGTTTCCGTCGATATCAAAAGGTCACATATGGCGCGTACCGACAAAGCCACTTCCTATTTAAACACTCCAGTTTTTTTAATCAAACGTACTTTTACGCACCAATATTACCTAGAAATCTTTCTCAGTCCAGAAATACATATTTATGTCATATGCAGTGATTCGACCGAGGCTTTCATTCTCTTGTTCTCAGTAAATTCTCCTGATGAAATTTTCTGTTTCTTGAATTGTCCGATTGTATTTTTGCACTTTCTGTTTATTATATTTTATGAAATCGGAAATTATTTGGTGTTCCCGTTTGCAAATTTTTGTCCCTGATCGATTTTCTCTCTCTCTGAACCTCGTTATAATTGGGCTTGAATGTATAGATAATCGTCTTCTGTTTCACTCTATGTTGTGACCTAGAGTTTCACGGCTATTTCATTTTGAAAATTTGTCGAAGGAATTGCTGTAGTCAAACAATGAGACTATGCAATTGCTAATCGATGGAGGACGATATGAGCTCATTACCTTTTGACTGTTTGATCGGACCTGGATATTGCGATCACTGTGAATCCATGTTGGAAGTTATTTATTTATTTTATTCACTGGATCTCATTTGGATGATCATTGCGAACGTGCAATTCTCTTTGCCTCTCCACTCTCCCGTACATTTCGATTACTCCTTTCTGCATGTCCATTTTTATTAATATATGAGCTATGTGTTCAAAGTTTTCGGCATTCCTGTCAGGTCTTCTGATCTTCATTGCTTCGTGGATCAGACAGTTGTGAGGAGACGCAAAATGGAAGTTTAAATGGCCAAGAAAATTTACCTCCTTCTTACTGTCCCGTCCAAGGTATACCAAACTTTATATATGCTGGAGCTTTACCTACCCAAAGCCTTCGGAAATTCCTTTCCCGCTGCCCAACTCCGAATCCTAACAAATACCAAGCCTTTCATTTTTCATCCTACCAAGGACAGGTTGCCTCATTAGTCTCAATCTTTTATTCTATATCGGTTTACTTGCTTTTGTCGTGCACAGTATATTTGACTTACGACGAGATACCTGTCAAAGAGTATATCAGAACAAGTCCCAGCTTCGTTACGCATAGGAACAGTTCGGACTAACAATAGCGTAATCCTACAACTTCTAGTGGATAGCGGACATCAAATCGACACAGCGACAGCTTTCGGACCAATCCTGACAATTCCCAGATTTCACGCAAATGGATTACGCAAGCAGTTGCTGATGGCCTCAGAAGCCATAGCAACTCGACAACTGAAGCCGGAATTGTGTAAGCTATGTAACCTCGTGCAACACTTGTTGTTGCCATGGCTGTACCAAGTGATTCTCTTATGGTTTCTATGTTCCACTTCTCCCCAGCCCCGTACCTCTTTTTTCACACCTCCGTTTTACACCTGTCTTTTCGCGCCATGTGGTTTCACATTTCACACTTACTGTCGTTCACATAACAGACAAGATTCATCAAGTTGAGCCATTTTATCGACTTGCCGAATTTGTTGAACACTTACTCGCTTTTTGCTATCTATAGTTGCTCGTATACTCTTCTTTACGCGGTACTTCTGTATTTGCAGACTTGGCATGTGTAATCGCCTTTCAACGAGCTCTTCCTTAGCACCTAGCAATGGTTTAGGAGCTCGTTTCCAGTGCATGCGGGAGAAAAGCCGAAGCCGATCTTTCACCCGGGTCCACTTGCCTGTTTTTCGAGATAGCCTATATAACATTGTGGCAATGTTTCGGTTGCATTTTGAACCTTCAAAGTTTAAACTTTCAACGGACATGGTATGAGTTTCACCGAAACCTGTTTTGGCAGAGGAATCAGTAGTTGAAGTAGATAAGTTATGTTGCTTGTTTCGGTATTTGTCAGCTTCATCTCACTTTGAAGGTGGATAATCAAACACCAGTCATGGTATTTGACCGATGTACTCTCACCCTGGACCGCAGACTCAGACAGCACTTCCAAACTATTTTATTTGTGTCAGATGTTCAAACCCCCATTAATTGACTTGAAGCATCACAAACTGTGCATTGCTGCTACCTCCGATTCAGCATTAGTTGACATTTTGAAGGAATTCCTAGTCCTCACTGAACCTTGTCAGTTCGCCGAGTAGGTTCAATATTTGGTACACCACCATGTCATCGTCAAAGTTGAACCAGTTTACTCCGTCCTCGACGGTTTCACCCCGACAAACTACGTCAAGTGCTACTCTAATACGAAAACATGATTAATTTTGACATCTGTCGGCCACCTTCCAGTCCGTGGGCGTCTCTTGTACATATGGTTCCGAAGTCATCTTGTGAATAAAGGCCATGTGAGGATTATTAAATCCTCAATAACGCCACCGTTCCCGACCGATATCCCATCCCGCACATACAAGACTTCGCGGGCAACCCCTTGCCCAAACCACTGTTTTCGAAAATTAGGTTGGTAAGGGTGTATCATCAGATCCCCACCGTGGAAGAGGACATTATTAAGATAGCCATCATGGCACTGTTTGCGTTTTTTCGAGTTCCTTCACATGCTGTTTTGATTGCGCTAGGCCGCACAAACTTTCCTGCCCTTTGTCGGCGGAGTTGTACGTGGTCCACCTTTTGCTTTTGAATATGCCGATGACATACTTATCATCAGTAGTTCACCGGAGGAACACGTCGCATATACCCGACAGTTGTTCGCCCGCTTTCAGCAATACGGTTTCCAAGTCAATCTCGAAAAGTTGGTTTCACATGCCCACTGCTCCGACATTTTCGGCCATCACACTGATGAACACTGTGTTACCCAATCGGCGACAGGGTTAAAAGTATACTCGAGTTATCAAGTCAAAACTCTCCTACAGCTAGGCTTTTTCCTAGGCATTTTGAAACACTGCCTACTTTTGATCCTTGGCTATGCTTTCGTTCACTGGCCCTTGACTGATCCGCTTTGGCTCACTTCCTAGGTTGCCAGCTCTACTCTTAAGACCGAAGAAGTTTCTAACAATACCAAACGGACCACGGCAAATGCAGCGGGTTACACCATCTCAGTTCAGCACTGCACGTCGACAACAAACGCATCCAACATTTCTGTCTGGGCCATTCTACACCAGAAGATATCGGATGAGCTTCAGCTTCCGGCATTCTCAAAAAAGCTTCAGACTGCCCAGACGCGTTATAGCACATCCTGTCGTGAACTTCTCGTAATCCACTTGGCGGTTCTTTGCTTCCGCCATCTTCTGGAAGGATGACAATCTTGTGCACATACGAATCACAAACCCTTGGCTCATGCACTAAATGCCAAGCCCCGTCATTTTTCACCAAGAGCAGTCCGCCACGTGGACTGTGTTTCTCAGTTCACGACCGACTTCTGTCACGTTCGTGGTATTCACAATGTTATTGCTGATGCTTTGTCGAGACCCTATATCATTAATGCCCAAACATATTTCGACCTCACTGAACTTGTCAGACTGCAACGTGATGCCACGTGGTTGAAAGACCTAAGGACATCCGGCCAACCTCCAACTCAAAGATTCTTCCCTACCTTCTCCTGGTAAAATCACTTATGATTAGTTTATGGGGTTTTCCCGTCCTCTCGTTCCCATATTCTATCAAAAATTTCTGTTTGACCATTTTCACTCCCATTGTCACCCAGGTATCAGAGGTTCATACCGACTCATTTCCACTCGCTTTGTTTGGCCATACGTGAACTCTAACATTGCATTTTGGACTAACCAGTGTCTGCAGTGTCAGAAGCAAAGTTTACCGTCACACGTTTTCACCTTCCAGCATATTCGTCGTTCCTGATGTTCGCCTCTAACAAGTTCGTGTTAATCTGTTTGGTCCACTTGAGCCATCCAGAACATGCCCACGTATTACCTGTTGTTGATCACTTCACACGTCGGCAGGTTACCGGGCCCCTTTACCGACACCTCAGCGGAAAATATCGCGAAGATTATATTCCGACACTAAGCTCCTAGATTTGGTGTCCCATCTACCGTCATCACAGACCTTGGCAACCAAATCCAGTATACATTGTTTCGCGAATTCACCAAAACTTTTCGCTGTAAACACATCACGACAAATTTTGATCATCCTTTGTCCGAAAGTGTAGTAGAGCGCCTAAGTCGTCCGCCGAAGGTGGCACTGTCTCACAGTGAAACCCCAACCGCTGGAGTGACAATTTGTCTACCGTTCTTTTGGGTCTTCGAACCTCAGTCCAGGATGACCTCCACATCACGTCGGCTGAACTTATTTCCTGTACCACCGTCAGCCTGTCGGACGATTATGTTCAGCTTAGTCCTATTGACAGTCCCAGCCCATCTCAGTTCGTTCAACATCTCCGAGAATGTTTGTCCCATTTACTCGACACCAACTCATTCATCACTCTCCTACTTTTTTACGCAGTGTTCTTTAAGCTACCCCATTTGTTTTTATTCGTAACGCCTGTGTCTAGACCACTTACTCCACCGTGCGATGGTTAGTTCCAAGTGCCTCGCGGTACGGATAAATATTCTGTCGTCTAGATAGGTGAGAAGGCCGACAGTGTTACCACTGACAGGTCGGAACCGGCGCTTTTTGACATACCGTCTTCACCGGCAGCACGGAGGCCAACACTACCCACCTACATTCGACTGCCGATTATACACAAATGACCATCAAAACACATTATAACACTTCCTCCAGCATCAAACCAAGTCAGTTCAAGTCAGTGGTTGCTTGACACACGCAAAAGGGTGGATTCTCATCACTTTATACCAATTCTGTGGAAAAAACAATACGACGTAAGCACCGTTTCAACAAAAGAAGGAAGAGTAGAAACGAATCAGTGTTCGAGATTCAGACCATCTCATAGTTCTGAGAGGACCTCGTGACCAACAAGTGGACGAGCGAGATATGGCAGAACAAAGTTACGATACGTAGAAGTGCGGGTGAACACCATTTTAAATTTTGAGCATGTGTATGATGTAGATATAGCCAGTGTAAGTTCACTTGGTCGGGCATGATTAGAATCAGAGGGAGTTTTGGAGGCAAAACTGTCACAAGCACAGAAGTGTTTGCTTGTAATGGTATTAACATATGTAACCGTAAATACGCCACTGCATATAGAAAAGAGTTTTATAGATTTTATGATCAAATGAAATCCTTTATTCGGAAAATTAGGAAAGATTGTTGCGGAGCAGTAAAGCCAGTGGTTACAAATTTCAAAATGTATTTCCGAGGCACGGATAGCATACACAGCCTGAGTGGGAAAAAGGACAGCTTTCTTACTTCGTAAAACAATTCACTGAAGTGCATAGATCTCGACAGCTTTTGGATGAGCAAAACACAGAGGTTTTTTTATTGTAGAGGATGTGAGAATGTGTTCTTTGTGTATGGAAAACAGAGCCAGAC